>JAJHZJ010000733.1:860572-2240572 GCA_023548195.1 Bettongia penicillata ogilbyi
AACATGCTAAAAAAAAAATGGACATTGAAGCCTTGCTTGATATTTTACAATTGCATAGCACTTTTGAGTTATAAAGCCTTTTCACATAACTTATGTCCACTGATCCTCACAGCATCCCTGTGAGATGCATCAGATAGGTATTCTCATCTCCACTTTATAGACGGGAAAAATCAAGTCTAGAAAGATTTGCTACTACGCTGGTTATAAGCAGTGGAGAAAGAATTTGAACTCAGATCCTCAGACTTCAAAGGTACTGCTTTTTGCAGTACAATATAAATATGAAGTATTTGTTTTCCACCCCCACCACTTCCCATTGGAAAACAAAACAAAACAAAAACAAACTGACAAAGTATTTTGCATATCGGTCTTTCAATTTAAATAGAAACATGATACATTGTGACTTGAAGGCACCTTCTCATATCATCCCCTTCCACCACTTTGCCTCCAAGTATCACTGACACATACACCATCTGGAACAGATGGGTGTCTATTAAGTTTTATAAATCTCCAAGGAGGGAGAATTAACATGTCCCCTTGATACTTCATTATACCGTTCAGCAGTCCTTAGCTTCAGGAAATGTTTTCTTTATAAATGTAGCCCCATAAAACCACACGTCATTCCTTTCAAATGGGAACTCAGAGTTGTCAACATAGCAGTGGTCATGTTGATCTTGCTTAAACCTCACAAACCAAGGGCCAGACATACCGGATGCTGTGGCTCTGAGTAACTTTCAATATCAGTTGACTTAAGCAAAAAATGACTACAAACTCAGTAAAAACAAAAATCCAAAATTAACCTTTTTTTGAACTTCAAACTTTCCCAGATATGTATGTGAGGGCAAGGACATAAGCTTTTGTCATTTTTATGCCTTTGTATTACTTCCTTTTATTACAAAGTGCCACGGAGTTATTCCTACGATTTAAGAAAGCTAAAATGGCAGTTAAGTGGTATAGAGTGTTTGACTTGGGCTCAGGAAGACCTGAGTTCAAATTCTGCCTCTGATATTAATTTTCCAGGTGATTCCTGGGTGAGTAACTTTTTTTCTTATTCTCCATTTCATCGTGTATAGATGAGTATAATAATTACATCTATCCCACGAAGTTGTTATGGGGATGAAATGAGAAAAGAAGGAAGGATGCACAGAGGAAAAGGAAGGATACAGAAAAGAAACAAAAAACAAGAAGAAAGGAAAAAATAACAGTTCATAATAGTAATAAAAATAATAAAAAAAACTGTCATTTGTAGGATACCCTGAGATGTTATTTTATCAGAACCTTGTAACAACCATGTTAAATAGGTGTAATATATATTATTATTCCTGTTTTATAGATGACAAAATTAAGGTTGAGAGAAGTTTAGTGAAAAGCCTATACTACTAGAGCTAGCACAAGTCAGAGGTAGGATTTGAACTCTGATCTTTCTGACTTCAAGGATGTCACACCCATTCACTGCTTCACACAATTCTTCCAACATTGTAAATTCTCCATTGCCCTTCACTACATTCAGACCTTGGCTGCCTCTTCTTGTTCCTTTGAAATAAAGACACTGAGAATGGAGTTACATAAAGGGGAAAGAGATTTCATTTCTTCTTACTTTTCATTGAAAATACTCTGAGTTAAAGAGATTTTTTTTTGCTTGTCTCTCCTATCTTCTGAAAGACTATGTTAGAATGCTATGGTACAACCCAGGAATTTCTTCGTGTTATGTTGTTGAAAATTCTAAGGAACTCTATGTAGTTAAGTATTAGCATTAATGAAATAATGAGAGTGTATGTGTGTGTGTCTGTGTGTATGTGTGTGTGAGTGGTAGGTGTAGTGTATGTGTGTATGTGAGAGACAGAGAGAGGAAGAAAAGAATGTAGTGAGTTGTAGTACATCTTTAGTTTCTAGCCTCAAAATTCACAGGTGTGATGCTTTCATGGTGAGATCAGATTGCTAAACCTTGCATTCCTGTCTTTTTTCTTCAAAAAAACATAGGGATGTGTCAAGCCTGGACATCATTAGAATATATGACTCTTTGGATTCCAAGTACCCAAGTGAAACCAGATGAATTCTGACCTATTTCCAAAAGAGGAAGGGGAGGGCAAAGGAGTAAAAGAAAAAGAGGAGAGGATGGGATGGGACAAGAAAGGGGAGAAAAGAAATAGAAACCATGAAAAGAAAGAGAAAGTAACTATGCTTGAATAAATTGTTCAAGTTGTAAATTTAATATATTAGAGTATGTGACCATTGAAGATATTTTCTTTTAATATTAAGTCACAGAAATGTACACTAACTGATGGAAGGGCTTTTGCATACATACATGAGGCATAAATACATAATGGCATACATAAAGGATTTATGAATATGTATCAGGGTATGTTTTTTTTCTGACAAATTCTTTTGTCTGTTGTTCTTCAGGTTTTTTTTCCTATGTTAGCTTTAGTTGTGACTTTTAGGAAATTAAGTGACTTTGTCTCTTTTTAATAGCCTTTACAGAAGCCAGGACAGTAACATGTAAATAGTTGGATGCTCTGATGGCATAATCTCAAGGAAGTCAGGGTTACCTCTGTAACACAATGAATTATTTGAGGAGGCTCTTTAGTCCAAAGTCAAAAACCCAAATATGAATTTAAAATTAAGAAAATTCTTCATTTGAAATCTATTTAAATGGGGCAGACATTATTTTGTAAGCATAAAATCATAATATCTTTGTAGAATATGTAGCCCGACTTGGACCTTCCTTGTTACTCTAATTATCAGCTTTGAAAAGCTGCTAAGGAAAACAGTTCCACACAGTGTCTCAAAGTGTTAAACTGGGTAACAATTTGTCTGCCTTGTGAGTCCCTAACCAATAAGGAGTAGCCCTTTCTGGAAGAGTTGTCCAATAATGCCATTGATGAGTGGAAGGAACATGAGGGTTGGGATGTAGTTTGTGTCAAATGGGAATATATTTCATTGCAACATTTGTCACAAAGGTATAGCCCTTGGATGATTCTCCAAGTCCATGAATGGGCAAGATAAGTTTTAACAAGATGAAATCACTTTGTGCCTAATTCATTTTTGGAACAAAGATGTGTCCTATTACCACCAATGGTGCCCTCATGGACATGGAGGTCAGAAGAGAGGGCAACACCCTGAATGAAGTGAGAGTAGAAGGGAGCTATTAATAAAGACCCAGGGAGGACCATGTGGAACAACCGTGTTCTGAGCAAAGCAGAGGACAAAAGGGCAAGTTACTTCTCTGACCAATAGGGAGCAGCAAACTACTGCACTACAGTCAGCCAAATAATCCCTTTGGGAGGAACAGTGTAGGGGACTCACTAAAAGAAACTCCAAAGGTTCCTATTACTAAAGGAATCCTCAAGCTGGTAATATCCATGGACAATGCAGCCTGGTCAATGTCGGAATCTTTTTGACTGAGTTTGGATTATTCTGGTTCAATTGCTCCAGAAGAATGATGGTTCTTTCCTTTTTCCCTTTGAACAAATATATATCTATATATATATATATATATATATATATATATATATATTTCTTTGGCATTAAAACAAGCATGCTTATGAATGGGAAGTTGACCAGCTAACTAGACTGTCTGATAGAGGACCATTCCCTGGTTTCTCAGTGAGGGTTCACACCTAAAGTACAGTGTTGTTATAGCCATCTTTTATAGAACAATCACATTAAAAAAAAAAAAACAAACTCTTTGATTGGACTTTTGACTTTAAGTAGGGCAATTTTTTTTTTCTCAAAGAATCTGTAGAAGGATAAGACAGAGAGGCATTATGAAACATTTTCTTTCATTTTTTAAAGTTATCCTCTAAGGACTTAAGACTGAAAAAAAATACCCTTGATTTCATGAAGAGAGTCAATCACTCAATTTTTGGAAATGGTTAATGTCCCCTAAAGATTATCTTCTCAACAAACCAAAATACCTCGCAAGGTTGTTTCCTACAGAAGAAAGTATTAAGACTACAACCAGACAGCATTGAAGATTTTGAAAAGAGAGCTTTTGCAGCATCAGAGAAATGATTTGAAACTAATTTCCAAATCTCAAAGCAGGGTCAGAGTCACTACCCCAAAGCCAGCGTAAGAAAAGCAACCAAGGTCAACAGCTGCCTGATACACAAAACGATGGGGATTACTTTACAGAGAATCTTTCAAAACCTCATACACAAACTGCATTCAAAAACTCAGATAAATGGTGTCATATAATGCTACAGGGAGAAAACAGAGATTCTCTGAGGACTGACATTGTAGCTGACATTCCAGTCTCCTGTGAATTCTGAATGTGTCGCTCAAAGAATTGAGGCCTACTCTATAATGGTGTGCTTGGGGACTAACCTACCTCTGCTAGGAAATGACAATGTGTATAGCATTTCAAAGTCGTTTCCCTCCCCTGTTCTGTTTCACCTAATTCTTTATCATGATAACCTGTCACCAAACACATTAATTTCTGTGAGGGGCATAACTGTTAAACCTGAAATGTCAGTTAGAAAACAGGAATACAGTAGAGACTTTCTTATAAACTTTGATAACCTCTTATTCCACACATTTCAGAAAGGGAATTTAGGGTAAATTTGCTATTCTCCTAGCACAGAAGATTTTTCCTTCTTTTCATCACTTATGTATTAGGAAATGACTCAGTCAGCTATTTCTGTACATGCACATATTAGGTACCATACACATTTACCATTTAAAGAAATACCGGATATCAGAATTCTATTAGATATGTTTTTTGTATTTTCAAGTGTTTAAAAAAACCTCTGATGATTTCACAGAAAGAATCAAAATTTTGAGGAACTACTATGGGATGAGAGGAAGGGAGCTTTTATGTCATGATCTAGGAACTATTGTTAAATGTAGGAGGAAAGGGATGAGAATATATGACATCTCTGGAGAAAGTGATGTAAGTAAGAATATTCCCCAGACTGGTTTCAGGAGTGGTCTCATTCAGCATCTTTGTAAATTTTCTAGAGAATTGAATGTATATCTCTTCCCAGGGAGCAAAGAAGCAAGCAATGTGAACTGACTACACCATAAACTTACAGATTTTTATAAATGGTCAGGAAAATTGCTGACTACTGTGGGAAAGTGAACAGTAATGGTAAAAAGAGATTTAAAAATTCAACTTTTATGTATAGAAAATAAATGACCCTGAAATAAATACTCACAACTTAGGGAAGAGACCTGAGAATCATGGAATGCTGTTCCCCAAAAAGTCAGTTCAATCTAAAGCTGTGACAAAACATGCTAAAAAAAAAATGGACATTGAAGCCTTGCTTGATACTTTACAATTGCATAGCACTTTTGAGTTATAAAGCCTTTTCACATAACTTATGTCCACTGATCCTCACAGCATCCCTGTGAGATGCATCAGATAGGTATTCTCATCTCCACTTTATAGATGGGAAAAATCAAGTCTAGAAAGATTTGCTACTACGCTGGTTATAAGCAGTGGAGAAAGAATTTGAACTCAGATCCTCAGGACTTCAAAGGTACTGCTTTTTGCAGTACAATATAAATATGAAGTATTTGTTTTCCACCCCCACCACTCCCATTGGAAAACAAAACAAAACAAAACAAACTGACAAAGTATTTTGCATATCGGTCTTTCAATTTAAATAGAAACATGATACATTGTGACTTGAAGGCACCTTCTCATATCATCCCTTCCACCACTTTGCCTCCAAGTATCACTGACACATACACCATCTGGAACAGATGGGTGTCTATTAAGTTTATAAATCTCCAAGGAGGGAGAATTAACATGTCCCCTTGATACTTCATTATACCGTTCAGCAGTCCTTAGCTTCAGGAATGTTTTCTTTATAAATGTAGCCCCATAAAACCACACGTCATTCCTTTCAAATGGGAACTCAGAGTTGTCAACATAGCAGTGGTCATGTTGATCTTGCTTAAACCTCACAAACCAAGGGCCAGACATACCGGATGCTGTGGCTCTGAGTAACTTTCAATATCAGTTGACTTAAGCAAAAAATGACTACAAACTCAGTAAAAACAAAAATCCAAAATTAACCTTTTTTTGAACTTCAAACTTTCCCAGATATGTATGTGAGGGCAAGGACATAAGCTTTTGTTATTTTTATGCCTTTGTATTACTTCCTTTTATTACAAAGTGCCACGGAGTTATTCCTACGATTTAAGAAAGCTAAAATGGCAGTTAAGTGGTATAGAGTGTTTGACTTGGGCTCAGGAAGACCTGAGTTCAAATTCTGCCTCTGATATTTATTTTCCAGGTGATCCTGGGTGAGTAACTTATTTTCTTATTCTCCATTTCATCGTGTATAGATGAGCATAATAATTACATCTATCTCACGAAGTTGTTATGGGGATGAAATGAGAAAAGAAGGAAGGATGCACAGAGGAAAAGGAAGGATACAGAAAAGAAACAAAAAACAAGAAGAAAGGGAAAAAATAATAGTTCATAATAGTAATAAAAATAAAAAAAAACCTGTCATTTGTAGGATACCCTGACATGTTATTTTATCAGAACCTTGTAACAACCATGTTAAATAGGTGTAATATATATTATTATTCCTGTTTTATAGATGACAAAATTAAGGTTGAGAGAAGTTTAGTGAAAAGCCTATACTACTAGAGCTAGCACAAGTCAGAGGTAGATTTGAACTCTGATCTTTCTGACTTCAAGGATGTCACACCATTCACTGCTTCACACAGTTCTTCCAACATTGTAATTCTCCATTGCCTTCACTACATTCAGACCTTGGCTGCCTCTTCTTGTTCCTTTGAAATAAAGACACTGAGAATGGAGTTACATAAAGGGGAAAGAGATTTCATTTCTTCTTACTTTTTCATTGAAAATACTCTGAGTTAAAGAGATTTTTTTTGCTTGTCTCTCCTATCTTCTGAAAGACTATGTTAGAATGCTATGGTACAACCCAGGAATTTCTTTGTGCTATGTTGTTGAAAATTCTAAGGAACTCTATGTAGTTAAGTATTAGCATTAATGAAATAATGAGAGTGTATGTGTGTGTGTCTGTGTGTATGTGTGTGAGTGTGTATATGTGTGTATGTGAGAGACAGAGAGAGGAAGAAAAGAATGTAGTGAGTTGTAGTACATCTTTAGTTTCTAGCCCTCAAAATTCACAGGTGTGATGCTTTCATGGTGAGATCAGATTGCTAAACTTGCATTCCTGTCTTTTTTCTTCAAAAAAACATAGGGATGTGTCAAGCCTGGACATCATTAGAATATATGACTCTTTGGATTCCAAGTACCCAAGTGAAAACCAGATGAATTCTGACCTATTTCCAAAAGAGGAAGGGGAGGGCAAAAAAAGAAGAGGAAGAGGAAGAAGGAGGAGGAGGAGGAGAAAAAGGAGAAGGAGAAGAGAAGAAGAAGAAAAAGAAGAAGAGGAAGAAGGAGAAGAAGAAGAAGAGGAAGAGGAAGAAGGAGGAAGAAGAGGAGGAGGAGAAAAGGAGAAGGAGAAGAGAAGAAGAAGAAAAGAAGAAGAAGAAGAAGAGGAAGAAGAAGAGAAGAAGAGAAGAGAGAAGAGAAGAGAGAAGAAGAAGAGAAGAAGAGAAGAAGAGAGAAGAAGAGAGAAGAGGAGAAGAGAGAGGAGAGGAAGAAGGAGGAGGAAGAAGGAGGAGGAGAAAAAGGAGAAGAGAAAGAGAAGAAGAAGAGAAGAGAAGAAGAAGAAGAAGAGAAGAAGAGAAGAAGAAGAAGAGGAAGAGGAAGAAGGAGGAGGAAGAAGGAGGAAGGAGAGAAAAAGGAGAGAGAAGAGAAGAGAAGAAGAAGAGAAGAAGAAGAAGAGAAGAGAAGAAGAGAAGAAGAAGAAGAGAAGAGAAGAAGAAGAAAGAGAAGAGGAAGAAGAGAGAGGAAGAAGAGGAGGAGAAAAGAGAGAAGAGAAGAGAAGAAGGAAGAAAAAGAAGAAGAAGAAGAGAAGAAGAAGAAGAAGAGGAAGAAGAAGAGGAAAGAAGAGGAGAGGAGGAGGAGGAGGAAAAAGGAGAAGAAGAAGAAGAAGAAGAAGAAGAAGAAGAAGAAGAAGGAGAAGAAGAAGAAGAAAAAGAGGAAGAAGAAGAAGCAAAAGAAGAGGAAGAGGAAGAAGAAGAAGAAGAAAGAGGAGAGGGAGGAGGAGGAGGAGATCCTCACAACAGCATCGAGGTGTAGATGCTCTTATCATCCCCTTTTAATAGATGAGGAAATTGAGGCAAACAGATTAAGTGACTTGCCTAGGTCACATAGATAGTAAGTGTCGGAGGCTGGATTTGAACTCAAGTCTTCCTGACTTCAGGTCTGGTGCACTCTCCATTCCAGCACCTAGCTTTTAGAGAAGAGAGTGGTACACAGGAGAGAAGGCATGGACTTTGAATGAAGAATGAGGGTCCTAGAGCTGTGGGCACATGAAGAAAGTGAGAACCCAGCATGTCCATTGACTTCTGGCGCTTTCCCTCACACCCCTCACTTTCTCTCTCGTCTGCTTTTCTTTATCAAAAGACTTTCAGTCAATTTGGAATCATATCTCCCTATACATAACCATTATTTAGTGTCCTGGGGTTTTCCTTCAGGGGACAACTTAAACCTGCCTGGCAGGGGTGCTCCAGTCATATCCAGGA
Organism: Bettongia penicillata ogilbyi; assembly: GCA_023548195.1. NCBI lineage: Eukaryota > Metazoa > Chordata > Mammalia > Diprotodontia > Potoroidae > Bettongia > Bettongia penicillata. The sequence goes on from JAJHZJ010000733.1 coordinate 869,150, forward strand.
TTTAAATAGATATTTTAATAAAAGAAAACTATAAATTTGGTCTTTTTAAATTTTATTGATTGTTTTGGAATTTTTACATCACAAATATTTCTCAATGTATTCCCCATGTACAACCCATAGAACCCTTTGTAATAAGTTAATAATGGTGATTATACTAATAAATTGGAACCATAATTTCACTGGCATAGAGAAATATTTGCTGAAGAAATGCTTTCACCTGATAGAAGACAGCACTTTCTCTACAACTTACAGTATTAGAGAATTGTCTAGTACATTGTGAGGTTAAATGACTTGCCCAGATCTCGCAGCTGGAATGTCATGAGGTAGAACCACGAACCCAGGTCTTTTGGACTTCCAGGTTGTCTCTCTATTTCTTACACCAAATGTGACTATATCACATGGCCTGATTCCACAAGCCACAGGACGGTAAAGTGAGGCAAGGCTAGATTAATATAATTGGGAAATATTTAACAAAAAATACAATAGAACACCGATAATTTTAATATATGGTTTTCTAAGTCAATATATGTCTAGCGAGGATGCTAGTTATGGAACATCTGTCCATGCAGTGAAATCATCAAGTATCTCATGCTAGTCAATCTCTACTAAGAGAGAGATATTTTCCATATGACTGCTGGGCACAATATTGCCCAATTTAAGTTTCATTCTTTATTGTGTATTCCATTCTTTGGCTCTGTTCTCTGAGCTCTGCATCAGTTTATGTAAGTTTCCTCTGTTTCTCTGATGTCCTCATGTTTATTTTTTCTCAGGTCATATTAACTTTATTCTTTCTCCAACACATGGACACCCACTGAATTTCTGGGTTTTGCTAATATGAAATTTGCTGCCAGTAATATAAGGATGGATCATTCTTTCTGATTTTGTCCTCTTCGGGACACAGGTCCAATAGTGAGCCTGAAGTGTCAAAGCTTATGGAGTGTAGCAATTTCCTTACATTCTTTAAAAAGTTTTGCCAGTGGCTATATCAATTTACAGTTCTATCACTGGCATATCCTGTCTTCCACAGCCCCTCCTGCATTGGCCATTTCTAATTTTAAAAAATCTTCAAAGTATCGTATCACATTTCTCTGACAAATGTTTTGGAGCTTTTATTCCAAATAGTTATTGATATTGTTTTGGTGTTTTTCTTTCTATTTTTAAAAATCTCCTTCTTTTCATCACTTATGTATTAGGAAATGACTCAGTCATGTATTTCTGTACATGCATATATTAGGTACCATACACATTTACCATTTAAAGAAATACCGGATATCAGAATTCTATTAGATATGTTTTTTGTATTTTCAAGTGTTAAAAAAACCCTTGATGATTTCACAAGAAAGAATCAAAATTTTGAGGAACTATGGGATGAGAGGAAGGGAGCTTTTATGTCATGATCTAGGAACTATTGTTAAATATAGGAGGAAAGGATGAGAATATATAAGACATCTCTGGAGAAAGTGATGTAAGTAAGAATATTCCCCAGACTGGTTTCAGGAGTGGTCTCATTCAGCATCTTTGTAAATTTTCTAGAGAATTGAATGTATATCTCTTCCAGGGAGCAAAGAAGCAAGCAATGTGAACTGACTACACCATAAACTTACAGATTTTTGTAAATGGTCAGGAAAATTGCTGACTACTGTGGGAAAGTGAACAGTAATGGTAAAAAGAGATTTTAAAAATTCAACTTTTATGTATAGAAAATAAATGACCCTGAAATAAATACTCACAATTTAGGGAAGAGACCTGAGAATCATGGAATGCTGTTCCCCAAAAAAGTCAGTTCAATCTAAAGCTGTGACAAAACATGCTAAAAAAAAAATGGACATTGAAGCCTTGCTTGATATTTTACAATTGCATAGCACTTTTGAGTTATAAAGCCTTTTCACATAACTTATGTCCACTGATCCTCACAGCATCCCTGTGAGATGCATCAGATAGGTATTCTCATCTCCACTTTATAGACGGGAAAAATCAAGTCTAGAAAGATTTGCTACTACGCTGGTTATAAGCAGTGGAGAAAGAATTTGAACTCAGATCCTCAGACTTCAAAGGTACTGCTTTTTGCAGTACAATATAAATATGAAGTATTTGTTTTCCACCCCCACCACTCCCATTGGAAAACAAAACAAAACAAAACAAACTGACAAAGTATTTTGCATATCGGTCTTTCAATTTAAATAGAAACATGATACATTGTGACTTGAAGGCACCTTCTCATATCATCCCTTCCACCACTTTGCCTCCAAGTATCACTGACACATACACCATCTGGAACAGATGGGTGTCTATTAAGTTTTATAAATCTCCAAGGAGGGAGAATTAACATGTCCCCTTGATACTTCATTATACCGTTCAGCAGTCCTTAGCTTCAGGAAATGTTTTCTTTATAAATGTAGCCCCATAAAACCACACGTCATTCCTTTCAAATGGGAACTCAGAGTTGTCAACATAGCAGTGGTCATGTTGATCTTGCTTAAACCTCACAAACCAAGGGCCAGACATACCGGATGCTGTGGCTCTGAGTAACTTTCAATATCAGTTGACTTAAGCAAAAAATGACTACAAACTCAGTAAAAACAAAAATCCAAAATTAACCTTTTTTTGAACTTCAAACTTTCCCAGATATGTATGTGAGGGCAAGGACATAAGCTTTTGTCATTTTTATGCCTTTGTATTACTTCCTTTTATTACAAAGTGCCACGGAGTTATTCCTACGATTTAAGAAAGCTAAAATGGCAGTTAAGTGGTATAGAGTGTTTGACTTGGGCTCAGGAAGACCTGAGTTCAAATTCTGCCTCTGATATTAATTTTCCAGGTGATCCTGGGTGAGTAACTTATTTTCTTATTCTCCATTTCATCGTGTATAGATGAGTATAATAATTACATCTATCCCACGAAGTTGTTATGGGGATGAAATGAGAAAAGAAGGAAGGATGCACAGAGGAAAAGGAAGGATACAGAAAAGAAACAAAAAACAAGAAGAAAGGAAAAATAACAGTTCATAATAGTAATAAAAATAATAAAAAAAACTGTCATTTGTAGGATACCCTGAGATGTTATTTTATCAGAACCTTGTAACAACCATGTTAAATAGGTGTAATATATATTATTATTCCTGTTTTATAGATGACAAAATTAAGGTTGAGAGAAGTTTAGTGAAAAGCCTATACTACTAGAGCTAGCACAAGTCAGAGGTAGGATTTGAACTCTGATCTTTCTGACTTCAAGGATGTCACACCATTCACTGCTTCACACAATTCTTCCAACATTGTAATTCTCCATTGCCTTCACTACATTCAGACCTTGGCTGCCTCTTCTTGTTCCTTTGAAATAAAGACACTGAGAATGGAGTTACATAAAGGGGAAAGAGATTTCATTTCTTCTTACTTTTCATTGAAAATACTCTGAGTTAAAGAGATTTTTTTTTGCTTGTCTCTCCTATCTTCTGAAAGACTATGTTAGAATGCTATGGTACAACCCAGGAATTTCTTCGTGTTATGTTGTTGAAAATTCTAAGGAACTCTATGTAGTTAAGTATTAGCATTAATGAAATAATGAGAGTGTATGTGTGTGTGTCTGTGTGTATGTGTGTGAGTGTGTATATGTGTGTATGTGAGAGACAGAGAGAGGAAGAAAAGAATGTAGTGAGTTGTAGTACATCTTTAGTTTCTAGCCTCAAAATTCACAGGTGTGATGCTTTCATGGTGAGATCAGATTGCTAAACCTTGCATTCCTGTCTTTTTCTTCAAAAAAACATAGGGATGTGTCAAGCCTGGACATCATTAGAATATATGACTCTTTGGATTCCAAGTACCCAAGTGAAACCAGATGAATTCTGACCTATTTCCAAAAGAGGAAGGGGAGGGCAAAGGAGTAAAAGAAAAAGAGGAGAGGATGGGATGGGACAAGAAAGGGGAGAAAAGAAATAGAAACCATGAAAAGAAAAGAGAAAGTAACTATGCTTGAATAAATTGTTCAAGTTGTAAATTTAATATATTAGAGTATGTGACCATTGAAGATATTTTCTTTTAATATTAAGTCACAGAAATGTACACTAACTGATGGAAGGGCTTTTGCATACATACATGAGGCATAAATACATAATGGCATACATAAAGGATTTATGAATATGTATCAGGGTATGTTTTTTTTCTGACAAATTCTTTTGTCTGTTGTTCTTCAGGTTTTTTTTCCTATGTTAGCTTTAGTTGTGACTTTTAGGAAATTAAGTGACTTTGTCTCTTTTTAATAGCCTTTACAGAAGCCAGGACAGTAACATGTAAATAGTTGGATGCTCTGATGGCATAATCTCAAGGAAGTCAGGGTTACCTCTGTAACACAATGAATTATTTGAGGAGGGCTCTTTAGTCCAAAGTCAAAAACCCAAATATGAATTTAAAATTAAGAAAATTCTTCATTTGAAATCTATTTAAATGGGGCAGACATTATTTTGTAAGCATAAAATCATAATATCTTTGTAGAATATGTAGCCCGACTTGGACCTTCCTTGTTACTCTAATTATCAGCTTTGAAAAGCTGCTAAGGAAAACAGTTCCACACAGTGTCTCAAAGTGTTAAACTGGGTAACAATTTGTCTGCCTTGTGAGTCCCTAACCAATAAGGAGTAGCCCTTTCTGGAAGAGTTGTCAATAATGCCATTGATGAGTGAAGGAACATGAGGGTTGGGATGTAGTTTGTGTCAAATGGGAATATATTTCATTGCAACATTTGTCACAAAGGTATAGCCCTTGGATGATTCTCCAAGTCCATGAATGGGCAAGATAAGTTTTAACAAGATGAAATCACTTTGTGCCTAATTCATTTTTGGAACAAAGATGTGTCCTATTACCACCAATGGTGCCCTCATGGACATGGAGGTCAGAAGAGAGGGCAACACCCTGAATGAAGTGAGAGTAGAAGGGAGCTATTAATAAAGACCCAGGGAGGACCATGTGGAACAACCGTGTTCTGAGCAAAGCAGAGGACAAAAGGGCAAGTTACTTCTCTGACCAATAGGGAGCAGCAAACTACTGCACTACAGTCAGCCAAATAATCCCTTTGGGAGGAACAGTGTAGGGGACTCACTAAAAGAAACTCCAAGGTTCCTATTACTAAAGGAATCCTCAAGCTGGTAATATCCATGACAATGCAGCCTGGTCAATGTCGGAATCTTTTTGACTGAGTTTGGATTATTCTGGTTCAATTGCTCCAGAAGAATGATGGTTCTTTCTTTTTTCCCTTTGAACAAATATATATATATATATATATATATATATATATATATATATATATATTTCTTTGGCATTAAAACAAGCATGCTTATGAATGGGAGTTGACCAGCTAACTAGACTGTCTGATAGAGGACCATTCCCTGGTTTCTCAGTGAGGGTTCACACCTAAAGTACAGTGTTGTTATAGCCATCTTTTATAGAACAATCACATTAAAAAAAAAAAACAAACTCTTTGATTGGACTTTTGACTTTAAGTAGGGCAATTTTTTTTTTCTCAAAGAATCTGTAGAAGGATAAGACAGAGAGGCATTATGAAACATTTTCTTTCATTTTTTAAAGTTATCCTCTAAGGACTTAAGACTGAAAAAAATACCCTTGATTTCATGAAGAGAGTCAATCACTCAATTTTTGGAAATGGTTAATGTCCCCTAAAGATTATCTTCTCAACAAACCAAAATACCTCGCAAGGTTGTTTCCTACAGAAGAAAGTATTAAGACTACAACCAGACAGCATTGAAGATTTTGAAAAGAGAGCTTTTGCAGCATCAGAGAAATGATTTGAAACTAATTTCCAAATCTCAAAGCAGGGTCAGAGTCACTACCCAAAGCCAGCGTAAGAAAAGCAACCAAGGTCAACAGCTGCCTGATACACAAAACGATGGGGATTACTTTACAGAGAATCTTTCAAAACCTCATACACAAACTGCATTCAAAAACTCAGATAAATGGTGTCATATAATGCTACAGGGAGAAACAGAGATTCTCTGAGGACTGACATTGTAGCTGACATTCCAGTCTCCTGTGAATTCTGAATGTGTCGCTCAAAGAATTGAGGCCTACTCTATAATGGTGTGCTTGGGGACTAACCTACCTCTGCTAGGAAAAGAAAATGTGTATAGCATTTCAAAGTCGTTTCCCTCCCCTGTTCTGTTTCACCTAATTCTTTATCATGATAACCTGTCACCAAACACATTAATTTCTGTGAGGGGCATAACTGTTAAACCTGAAATGTCAGTTAGAAAACAGGAATACAGTAGAGACTTTCTTATAAACTTTGATAACCTCTTATTCCACACATTTCAGAAAGGGAATTTAGGGTAAATTTGCTATTCTCCTAGCACAGAAGATTTTTAGGACACTAGAAGAAGGAAGTGGGTGTGAGAAGCAGGAACCCATGCTAGTACTTGTAAAAGTGTGTAAACTCAGTAGAATGTTGATGGGTTAAAAGATTTTGCAAAACTTTTTGTAAAGCTATAGTAATAAGGAGTGTGCAGGGAGGTGAGGTGAAAGGAGGTGTTCATTATTCCTCAAATGAAGCATGAGAAGCAGCTTTGTAAAGAAGCAAACAATATTTCTTGTGTTAGTGTTTACGAAAGAAGTATGGGTGAACTTATTTTGTTTATTTGGGTATACTAAATGCTTTACTTTAGAATAGACAGGTAGGAAAATTCAGCTACCGTCTCTCAATTGTTTTGAGGCTAGATTTCTTTTGAATTATGAAATTTCTTTTGTCTTTTATAATAGCATATAATTGTTACTCCCTCCAGCTTATTCAAAATGAGGTACACACTGACTTTGTACAGATCCTCATGTTATGCACCCAAAATGCAGAAAAAAACAGAAAGGGAGAGAGGGAGTGAGCAAGAGAGAGGAAGAAAGAAATGGAAAGGAAAGAGGGAAGAAGAAAGAAAGAAAAAGAAAGAGGAAGGAAGGAAAAAAGAAGGAAAAACACAAGAGGAAAGAAAGAAAGAAAGAAAGAAAGAAAGAAAGAAAGAAAGAAAGAAAGAAAGAAAGAAAGAAAGAAAGAAAGAAAGAAAGAAAGAAAGAAAGAAAGAAAGAAAGAAAGAAAGAGACGTTATCCTTTTGGCTAAAAAGTTGACATGGTAAGTTTTAGTGCAAAATCAATCTTTTAATTCCCGATCAACCCAGGCTCCATGCCAACTTGACAAAGTCCAAGTTAATAAGTAATGAACAAATATAAAACGATAGAAGAACTCTCTATTTTACTTTAACTGGAATGATATCAGTGCTTTAAAATGACCACCTTTGTTTCATAACTATCCAAGCTAAAACCCTTAGATGTTCTATTTGTTCATTACTTATTATATTCTGGGGTATAGAAAATCTATGATACCAATGTTTATTGATTGACTTGATAAAGAATCTGCAATTTTCTTTCCCGTAATCCAACAATATTTATTAATCACCTATTAGTGGTAGGAACTGGCACTACAGAAGGACCAAAAAACTACTCCCAGCCCTCAAGAAGTTTACTTCTAATGGAAGGAGACAACATGTAAATTGTTAGTGTCTAGCCCACCTTTTCTACTCATATCAACAGAATGTCCTATGATGAAATGAATTGTCTTAGAGTACTGCCCCTACCAAAAAAAAAAAAAAGAGAGAGATTTCTCATTCTCTTTTCTCTCCACCATCTTTTGAGGTAACATTCTATGGAAACCATAGAACAACCTAAAAGAACAATTCTCATTCAAAGAGTGCCCTTGGGAATTCATGGTCTTTCTTTTCTCTTAAACTTCTCCTGTTGTGACTTTATTCCATCTTGTCTATTACATTCTGGGTTGTCAGTAAGCGATGCTGTTTGTCACAAATCTTGCCATTGGTTTTCTCTCCTCTCCTAATATATTTATTTTAATAAATTCAAACATGGAGGACAACCTTGAAGGGGAAAATAAGACCCAAAAGGCCATTTTAAGAGATGTATGCAGTCTAGTTAAAATTAACATCAATGGTAAGCAGTCTTAAAGGGACAATTAAATCATAGTGGATAGTCATCCCTAACACCAGCTAGTTGACAACATCTCAAAGCAGTAATCCTTATTTGGCAACTCCTAGAAGTGGTTTTAATGACATTAAAGCAAACATACAGTCTTTTGTAAGTATGTAAATTTTTTTTCTTTCTTCCTTTGATTTCTTTCTTTGCTTTCTTTCTTCCCTCTCTTTTCCCCCTCTCTCTGTCTTTCTCTGTCTCTGTCTCTGTCTCTCTGTCTCTGTCTCTCTGTCCCTGTCTCTCTGTCTCTGTCTCTCTCTCTGTCTCTCTGTCTCTCTGTCTCTCTCTCTCTCTCTCTCTCTCTCTGCCTTTATCTGTATCTATGTGTCTCTGCCCCCTGTATACTTTGTCCAGATTTGACTGAACCACCCCCATCTAAAGTTATATTTAATATGCTTTTAGGAGGCTTTTGAACGCTACTTTCAGCAATCAGAGAAGCCTGAGTCTCTCCTAGTTCTCTCTTCTTCTCTATAGATGCTCCAAGACCCTCTATTTCTTTGACCTTTAAGGATCACTATTCAGAGAATAATCAATAAGGAAGCAACACAAAGAGTCTCCAAGGCTTCATCTTTTTTTCTTTACCAGCACATCTACAAGTCAATAACACCTCAACTTTTCTGGCTCTAGCTAGACAAAGTATAGATAGCCCACAATGAGCTCTGGGAAGAGGTTTTTGATACAGCTTCTCAGATTACTGAGGGACAAGTATGTTGTGATGAAATTACGCCTGATGTGACATCAGGATGGTGGCTCAGTTGCCTGTTAAAGAGATAATCATGTCCAATAAAAAGGCTTAATAATTAATGTGCTCATAATTATAATAGTAAACTAAATTATTGCAGTATAATGTACTTATATATTGTTGTGACTATTTTAATATAGCAAACACAGCATCATTAAGCAACAAGAGAATAACCACGAGAAGCCCATTAATATCTGATTTATCGTAAGTAATAATGTTTGCTATGATAGCGTATGTTCTAGTTGTCTGTTTTTGTCTTATCCCTCACTGGATTAGAGGATCCCAAAGGGCAGCTATCACGTCTCTTGTATAGAAACTCCATCAGCACAGTGCTCTGTCACATGACTTGGAGTTGAACAAAAGGAAAATAAAGACAAACAGACCCACTACCTAAGATGTTAACCTAACAAAATGCACCAGGACAGGGAGACTCCCTTCAGGGAGGTAGTCATCATTATCATCATCATCTAGAATTTATGTAACACTTTCTGTTAAGTTTCTATAGCACTTTATAAATATTATCTCATTTTATCTATATATTACAACCCTGGGAGGTAGATGCTAATAGTATCTCCATTTTACAGATGAGAAAATGAAGACAGATTAAATTATTTGCCCATGGTCACACAGCTAGTATCTGATACCAGTTCCGACCTAACTTCGTGACTCCAGGTCCAGTGCTTTCTATTCACTGTGCTGTCTGGTTGCTTCTTTTAAAAACATGGGGACAGCATGTAGAACTGATAGATTGATTTAGCTTTAAGTAATATCTTTCTTGTGTATATAAGAACTCTCTCTCCATATATATATATACAACTTAACTGAAATAAGGTTCTTTGTGGGAGGCTGTGGAGGTTTCTATCAGCCCACACACAGATTACTGAACTCCTCTTAAATACTTTGTAGATCTTTGCATGTCACCATGACCCTTCTATACAAGCTCACCGCAGGTGTCCAAATGTGGGAGCATCTGGGGGATGTGTATAGTCATGTCTGTGTTTGCAAGTTTATGCTAGTATGATAAAACCTTTTTTCTTTACATATTCTTTCTATTTCTAACAAATATTTGATCATCGAAATTTGTTCTAATCCCCTTATTTCATATGATTTGGGGCTCTGTTGTTTTGACAAAGACAGTATATTAAGAATCTGGACTTGTTTGCTGAGAGTTCCTCCTTTTTCACCCAACCCATATTGTCTTAGGTCATATTGAAAGAAAGTATTTATGTCAAATCGTGATTGAAGGATAACTTCAATTAAAATAGGCTTAAAACAATAATAGAACTTTTTTTGTATGATCTCGAGAGAATTTTTAATCCAACTTTTTTTTTTTTTTACCTAATGCATGACTCTTCTCTATAACATCCCTAAAAGTGGTCAAGTGCTTCTGGGCACCACATTTTATAAGGGTAAGCTAGAATGCATTTGGAAGATGGCAAGGGACTCAAGTTCATGACATATGAGGATCAATTGAAACGATTGATTGTACCTTGAGAAGAGGACTCCAGGGAACATGGCAGCTTGTCTTCAGGTGTTTGAAAGTCCTGGAAGAGGGTTTCAATTTGTTTTCTTTTGCTATATAGGACAGAACTAGATTGTGTGGAAGATACAAATAAGCAAAATTCAAAGATAAGGGGAAAAAGTCCTAACATTTATTGCTATCAAAGAGTTGAGTGGTTTGCTTGAGGAGGCAATGAGCTTCCCTTGATTAGAAGCAAAGGCTATTAAAGGAATTCTTTTTCAAGTGTGGGTTGGACTCAATGGTCCTCGATGTCCTCTCCAACTCTGAAGATGAGTGTAATCAAAAACTCTTCATTTTACATATTATGTATTCCTGAGTCACCCTGGACAAGCCACTTACTTTCATAAGCCTTATTTTCCTTACCTGTGAAAAGATCACCAGATTTAAAAACAGAAGAATTAGATTCAAATACTGATCTGCTACATACTTCCTGTATAGACTTAGGCACTTTCTTTGTCTATATTTTCTTGACCATTTTTTGTGTACACTGTAAGCCTTACTTTACCCAGTTACTAAATAAAAGGGTAAGACTAAGTAATCTTTAAGGTTTCTCATAGCTCTAAATTCTCTATTCTCGTGTGCTAATTTTATACATTGGGACGTGGAGACAGTTCAGATCCCAGGGTATTGGTTCTATTTCATTCTACGAGAACAGGAATCCATGGTCTGGGACTTTGTCTTGTATGTACATGAGTAAGGAGAGAAAGATTGGACAGTCTTAGTTGACAGTTAAAAATTGGCCTGTTAGGAAATATACTCTGGATTCCACTGACTCAGTATATGCCTGAGAAGTGTCCACCTGAGGCCATCACTGGCATTGTCCAAGTTCACAGATGTGTGGCATTTGTTGAATGGTTAACTTCCTACTGAATATCATCTTCTTGGATTCAGTTCGGTGCTCTAGTCTGCCAAGATCCTTGAGGGTCCTTATTCAGTCATTCAGTTAGCTATAAGTACCAACTCTGTGCCATCTGCAGATTTGCTGTGTACCATTCATAAAAAAATATATTAAAAACCATTGAGCCAAGCACAGATCCATGAGGTCTTCTTCTGGACATGCTGACAGATAACTGTTAACAATGTTTTGTATTTAGCCATCCAACCCATTCATAGTATATCTAATTGTGTTGTTATCTAGTCTTCATTTCCCTCTCAACAAGAATAATATGAAGTGTTTCATCAAATCTTTGCTAAAATCTGGATAAACTTAACTATCCACAATATTATTTTCATCTACTAACCTAATAATCATGTCAAAAAGTGTAAGTAATGTTACCAAGGCCTGATATAATGGTATAATGATATAATGGCATAATAAAGATTGAACCATGAATCCAGGAAGTCCTAGGTTCAAGGACACTTGATACAAAATGAATGGTAATCTTAAGTAAATCACTTTATTCTCCAGTGCTTTGGGCAGCCTTCTAAGATTATTTTTGTGAAAATGATACCAACATGAATTAGTAAGAGAAATTTCCAGATTAGGAAGTCCCCTATGTCATATACCAATCCCTGTCCCTGGCATGACCTGTTCTTCATGAAGTCCCAGTAACTCTTTGTTAATGGGACTTCCTGCTTGATATTCAAATTTTGTGGTATTTCTCTGATTTTTCCATGATATTTTAAATATTTTTCCATGATCTTTCAAATATTACTTGCAGCAATCACATCTGCCACTTGCCTGGTGAATTTCCACAGTCTTTGGACTCCACCCACCCTATCTCCTCCGGATTTATTGACTCTTACACCTTAGGCTGAGATCATATTTGTTAATCATCCATTAATCCCAAGCACCCCAGGGTCCTGTTCCCTACACTGCCAGTAGAGTCCATAGTCCTCATTATAACAAAGGATCATAACAAGTAAGGAAAAAAACAGTCCTGGAACATGATGGCTTTTGTAGAATTTTCAGAAACTTGCAGCAATTACCCAACTCAGGTATTTCCATTTGTATAGTTCCCCACCTCTCTTTTCCAAGACCATAGGGGTTTCTTCTGTGCTTAGAGACCCCTTGTCTGTTGGAGTTCCTATAACTTGATTGTCCTCTCTTACATCTTCATATTTATAAGATCTGATAGAGTTTGACTACCATATCATGTCTTTAGTAGGTATGGTCAAGATGCACTTCATTCATTCAGCAATTTTTATTGCATATCTAGTCTACTATGGGCCTTGAAGGTATACAGTATTTTAATAGACACCAGATTTAAAAACAGAAGAATTAGATTCAAATTCTGATCTGGGGTGGGTGGGACAATTCCAGGTGGAGGGAATGATTTAAGACTTTAGATGCCAAAAAATGAAAGTGTCCTATATTGTATTAAAAATCAGGATAATTGATCCAACAGAAAAGTTTATTGGAAAGGACAAACACTGAGGAAGATAAAAGGTAGAATAAAGAAGAACAAATAGATTTACTATACCCAGGACAGCAACAGACATTGTGTTGCACTTTAGAATTATAACAAGAGGCCCTGCTTGGTTTCTGGCCATCACCCTTCCAACTTTGGTTTGATGCAGGAGTTTGGGTCCACTACAAAGTTCAAGGCACTGCTCATCTGGAGTTGAAGTGGGCTTTGAGGAGTAGCACCCGGGTCATGTTGAAGCTAATTCTTATCGGCTCATGAGAATCTATTGTTGAATTTTCATTGTGAGCATTTATACAACAGGATTAGTCAAACAAATTATTTATTATTAATTTATTGTCTTGCTCATAGTTTAGATTTTAAATGATGGAGAAAATTTGAATAATTCAGATTCAATTTAAAATAGTGTCCTGCTTTATGAAGAGCTGGTTGTTAAACATTTACTAGCCTACCCCATGGATAGCACTGATGCTAATCCAGAATTCTTGGGTTAGGGTTGACACAGATAAGATCCTCACTCCCCATCATGCCTTGAAGTACATCTGTATATCTTAATTGGGCTGAAAAGGGGCCCTTTTTATGTTGTGAGTGGCCGTCTTTCTATCTTCATTTAGTTCTATGATTCCCTTATGACATCCAGACATAATGCACTGCTTTGTGGCTGGCCAACTCTTCTCCCATTTTCTCAATTTTTCCACTGTTCAGCATTCTGGAATAAAACTTAGTCTGGTGCTCAAATGAATCTCATTCCAGCTGGTTCCCTGGTGGTGCTCCTGTCTGTCATGAGTTTGATTCATTAAAACTAAACCCTTCATTGCTAGGAGGATTAAGATGACTTGAAATAAAATTAACTTTTGTATGCAGCAAGAGCCTTCCATTACTGAATGCAAGAGAGCTGTGAAAACCTGGGAGCTTGGCTGGAAAATTTAAATAAATAAACAAGTCTCTGAAGCTTACAGCCAAGTTTAGCGCCTCATGGCTGTCAGAAAATCTGATGGAGGTTCTTTTTGTCATCTGAAAGTCTTTGATCAATGGCCCAAGCCTACTTCCTTCTCGAAGCATAGACGACTACACAGCTCAGAAAGACACTGACTGGCTCCTGTAGCAAGGAACCTGCTCTCTTTGTCAGTGCTTTCCCCACAAGAGCACAAGAGTCAGAACTAAGAGGTAATATGCCCCCACTCTATGTATGTACTATATTGGATTGATCATTGGGGACTGGAGTCAGAGGATCCTACATTAATATTTAGAAGGGAACCTAAAAGCCATATAGTATAAAACTTATGTTACAGATAAAGAAACTGAGATCCTAAGATTTAAGTTACTTGTCCAAGGTCATGAGGGAAAAAGTAACCTAGCTGTTAAATCTAGTGCTCTTCCCCAGACTCTGTGGGCTTGAGTATATCTGTCACTCCCTAGTTATAGTGTAACAGGATGCTACCCACTGAACCTCATCTATAAAATTGGAGCAGAAATACTTGCACTATGTTGTACAGAGAAGTTGGAAGAAAGAGTATTTTGTAAATTGTCCATCATTATGTGTGTTCATCTTTCGCTGCTGAAGAAGACCATGCCATCAGAGAAATAATGACATGACTTGCACTTGACTTTCTTTTGAGTGAGGGAGGGCTGTGCAGGCCACCAGACTCACTTCTCCTCCAGAGCCATCTGAATCCAGGGACCAGATATTCATCAGGATGCCTGGAGATGACCCAGGATGAGGCAGTTGGGGTTAAGTGACTTGCCCAAGGTCACACAGCTAGTGAGTGTCAAGTGTCTGAGGTAAGATTTGAACTCAGATCCTCCTGCCTCCTGCACTGGTGCTTTATCCACTGCACCACCTAGCTGTCCCTGTCCATAATTATATAAATATGAATGATCATTTCACAGAATATTGGGTATTTCCTGACTCAAGCTCACAAAATCCTAAGATTACAGTTTTTAAACAAAAGATGAAACCTTCAACAATGGGAAGTATGTAAATTCAGTCAAGGGTAGGGGAAGTCAGGAAGAAGAGAAAAACCAATGAACGGTGTGGGGACACACAGTAGACAGCCCACAAAAGTTTGTCTATTAATTGATTGGGTGATTGAAGAGCACATTAGGTGGCAAATAGAAATAATGTAATACAACTTTTTCCAATAACATGCTTACAGAATAATATGAAAATTTCCCTTTATTCACATATTCAGAAATTCTATGTTATAGGATGATTAGGGAAAGAGAAAGTATTATTAACAAAGATCAGGAAAAAGTAGCTAAAAGTCATACCTGCTTCTGTATCTGTATATATAGATATATATATATATATATATATATATGCAAACAAGACATATATTTATGTATGTATGTGCATGCCTATGATTATATGTGAATGTATGTGTGTATGTGTGTATATATGCCCATATACAAACCTATATATATATATATATGTATGTGCATTTAGGAATATATATTCTTATTGATTCCATCCTGTATTATAAAACAATGAAAGAAACAAACGTGATCCAAGTTTTTTGAAGCACATCCTTCCCTTAGAAAACTGGTCTAACCTGCTTTGATCATATTTGACCTTTGCCATTTTCTAGAATGCTTTCTATTATTATTTCCTCCAAACCTGCTTTATTCCCCTTCTCTTCCCTACTGGTGACACTATTTATTTCCTGGGCCTGCATGTGCAAAACTTAAGGTGTTTGTTATCTTCAGTTCCTTCCTGTCACATATGTGTCATCTTTGGTTACTTAGGAAGATTTTTTCTTTCTTTTCAATTTCTATTGCACCATCCCCTCTTCCATTCCTTTTGTCAACACTCAGGTGTATACATTCAGTAGCCTTCTTCTCCAGTGCCATTCCTGCACGTTACCTTCCCTCTAATTCATCCTTTAACCCACTACCAGACTAATCTTACCAATGAATAGATCCAGTAATTTCTTCCTTCTAGTCAAACTACTTTCAGTAGTTCACTAAATAAAGCATAAATGCCTAAGTCTGGAACTCAAGTTCTGCCAGGCTAAGGCCATCCTCCCATACCAGGCTTTTCTGTGATTCCCCAGATGATTTCTTCCCTGTTCACCACTTCTCTATTTATACTCTTCCCTTGTTAGAATGTAAGCTTTTCTAGGGCAGGGACTATCTCACTTTGGTATTTGACATATGTTGGTGCCTGACATATAGTAAGGGCTTAATATTTTTTTCAGCCATATACCAGTAATTTACTTTTTTGAACACTGATAATATCATGAAACTATTCACACTTTTGGAAATGTAAACCAGACCTTACATTCTAAATGACTCACTGAATGTTAGAATTTGATATCTCATTTTGGAAGAAAGATATAGAAGAAAAAAAAAGGTATGCAGTAGCAAAGTTTCCAGTAAAGAGAGAGTCAATCCAATAATTTTCCAATTTGTCTCACAATACCATGATATACTGTTGATGGCATAAATATACCTCATTTTATAGCTGAAGGAACCAAGATACCAAGAAGCTGTGACTTAACTATGGTCACACAGCTAAGTAAAAGGCAGTCCTGGGATTCAAACAAGATCTCCTCTTTCAATTTTTTGATCATAGAAAGGCTAGCAAAAAAAAAAAAAAAAGAGCCCATAAGCCATGCCATAGGATTGCTTGTGAAAGGCAAGGTGGAAGCTGACCACGGGAATCCAAGAGATCTTCCTAGGCAAAAAGATGGGATAGCAAGTGACAGAGATAATGGAGACTTAATTACTTCTACCTATACTACACAGGGGCTCAGGAAGCTGGACCAGGTGGGGCAGCATAGTGCCTGACCTTTTTAAAAACTGTATTTTCTTTGATAAGGGGAAATGCAGGATAAGATTTTTTTTCTCTCTCAACGTATGCAGACACCTTTCCTATGATTTAGAATCTTGGAGTGTTATCTTGGATATTGAGAAGTTAAGTGACTTGTCCAGGGTCACACAGCTAGAACATGGCAGGAATCCACAGTCAATACTCCTTTAGAAGCAGCTCCAGCTGCCTTTCACTTGGCACGTGATATGTTTAATAAATGCTTGTTGATTGATGGTTGACCAGCTTGACTAGTCAGAGGAATGCTAAAGAATCAAGGTAGATAAGGCACACATGATTAGGCCACAGGTTCCTTGGCAGCAGGCAAGATCTAGTTAAAGCCTCTATCGTGGTTCAAAAGTCTGGGTAGCTCACTATCCAGGAATCCACTGCCAACCTCCAACCCAGGTGAGAGGCTAAGCATCAAGAGAGGACGCAAACAAACTTTATAGCACCAGAAGACCTTGGCCTGCTTCTACACAGCTTTAAGAAATGTGAGAGCAGTGGGTGTAAGTTTTGGGAAATGAATAGATGGAGATTTGTTGTCCAGGGTTATGGAAAAGACAATCCATTACTATAAAGACTAAGAATGGGGAGGGGGTATGCTGAACTTTCTTGTAGAGAGTGAAAAAATATCATTTAAGCTAGGAACAGAAACCTTTTTGTATGTAAAATGCATATCTGTGCATCAGAGACAGCATAGGGAAGAAAAGAAATCCAGAAACAATCCAAGCACTTCAGATAGGGTATTAACCAACTTTTTTTTTTTTTAAACAAGTCAGATATTAGGCATTTGTTAAGCAACTACTATGTGCCAGACATCGTTGTTGGGCTCCGAGACTGCAAAGACAAAAGGAAATGGATTTTAAATTTATCCTTGATATGTTTATATTATGTCTTGCCAATTCCACTGACACTAGTGAAATTCTTTCCATAGAAAGAGGGGTTTCACTCCCCAAGATAGATTCCAATTGCCAAAGTTGCTAGGATTTGGGGTCCCTTTTAGAGCCTTCTTCCTGGTCCTTTATGTGGATATAGGATGATAGTACCTTCTCCCCACTCTATTTATTTACAAATTGTACTACATTTAATTTGCCAATGGTCTGCCAGAAAACCATGGGCTTCAGGCTAACCTGCTATGAAGTTAATGATGTCCTTTCATTCTTTCTGACAATCTTCATGCTCCATATCTGGGTTACTGATTAAAAAGGACTCTAGAGGGGAGGAGCAGCTAGAAAGAAATAATTCCAGTATTGTGGAAATACAGTCAGGATAACACAAGATCTAGCAGCTTCTACATTAAGGGATCGAAGGGAGTGGAATAGGATATTCCAGAAGTCAAAGGAACTAGGACTAAAACCAAGAATCACCTGCCCAGAAAAACTGAGTATAATACTTCAGGGGAAAATATGGTCTTTCAATGAAATAGAGGACTTTCCAGCATTCTTGATGAAAAGACCAGAGCTGAAAAGAAAATTTGACTTTCAAACACAAGAAGGAGAAGAAGCATGAAAAAGGAAACAGCAAAGAGAAGTCATAAGGGACTTACCAAAAGTGAACTGTTTACATTCCTACATGGAAAGACAATATTTGTAACTCTTGAAACTTTTCAGTATCTGGGTAGTTGGTGGGACTACACACACACATACACACATGCACACATACATGTACATGCATGCGCACACATACACATACACACGCATGCACATGTAGAGACAGAGCACAGAGTGAATTGAATAGGATGGGATCATATCTTAAAAGAAATTAAGGTAAACAGTGAGAGAGAAATGTAGTGGGAGTAGAGAGAGTGAGATGGAATGGGGTAAATTATCTCTCATTTAAGAGGCAAGCAGGAGACTTTTTAGTGGAGGGAAAAAGAGGAGAGCTGAGAAAAAAAAAAAATGAAGTTTACTCTCATCACATTCGACCAAAGGAAGGAATAAAATGCACACTCATTTTGGTATGAAAACCTATCTTACAATACAAGAAAGTGGGGGAGAAGGAGATAAGCAGGGTGGGGGGGATGATGGAAGGGAGGGCAATGGGAGGAGGGAGTAATTTGAAGTCAACACTCGGGGAGGGACAGGATCAAAAGACAGAATAGAAACAATGGGGGGCAGGATAGGATGGAGGGAAATATAGTTAGTCTTACACAACACGACTATTATTGAAGTCATATGCAAAACTACACAGATAGGGCCTATATTGAATTGCCTGCCTTCCCAAAGGGAATGGGTGGGGAGGGAGGGATGGATGAGGAGAAGTTGGAACTCAAAGTTTTAGGAACAACTGTTGAGTATTGTTCTTGCTTCTAGGAAATAAGAAATACGGTTAATGGGGAATAGAAAGTGATTTGGCCCTACAGGACAAAAAGAGAAAATGGGGACAAGAGAAAGGAGGGATGATAGAAGAGAGGGCAGATTGGTGATTGGGGAAATTAGAATGCTCGGTGTACTGGGGTGGGGAGAGGGGACAAATGGGGAGAAAATTTGGAACCCAAGCTTTTGTGAAAATGAATGTAAAAAGTTAAATAAATAAATTTATATTTAAAAAAAAAGTATTCTACTCTATTTTATCCCCAACCTTTCCTTCCTGGATTTTAGGCTCTACTTTGAAGGGACAAGTTTCTCTCCCTATAATCTTAGTTAAGTCATTTCTCTGGGCTTCAGTATTCTCATTTACATAACGGTGGAGACTGAACTAAATGACCTCTTAGATCCCTTTCAGCCATGGTCCTTTATCCTTCTGGAAATCTCAGTTGTTCTAGCCACTGAAAATTCCCACTAATCCATGAACTATTTATTCTCCTATTTCCCCACTGGTCTTTCTGAAAGAAAGCTACCAGTTGGTTGTTACAACTGCTCCTACCCTTGGTTAAAATACGATTTCTCAACTGTGGTCTCTAAGCACTATCTGAACCTCAGAAACATATATCAGCATGCTGCCTTCACTGTGGGACCTTTGCATGCTGTCTTCAGTGGAAGTATGCTAGTCAACCGAACTTTTTTCCTGTTCAAAAATCATGCTATGTGCTTGATTTTCCTCTAAGTTCCTATTTCCAATAAAGCCTTTGCTCCCATCTTATTGATGAGCCAAGAATAGCAGAGAGATTCTGTTCCTGGCCACTAAATTCCCTTTCTTCTCCGGTTGATTTTTTTTTTTGGTTTGTTTTCAGATGTTCCTCAAGTATGGCTTTATAATGGAAAAATATCTTCTGGATATCACATCTAAAATCAGAAAACTCCTCTCCTGTCCAGTCTCCAGCCAGAACTGTAACTACTCAAATCTGGGGCAAGGAGAAACACATCTCTGCAATTAGAAGTGAGCAAATACCCTAAAGGAGAGGAGCACACATAAAGAGGCACTGAGAGGGGAACGGTGGCTAAAATGAAGCTAGGGATTTGCTACTATTACCCTCACAGGGAAAACATACTATCACGACCTGGAAGCTCACTGGAATGAAACCCTATTCACCCTGTGCTAGTTATGGATCTGTTCCTAGCAGGAAAGGAAAGGTTGGAGTTGGCAGCACAAAAATCCTTCAGAATTTCACAAATCTCCAATATCATTAGTGGGAAACACTATCCATCAGTACAAACACTTTTCTCCTTAGTAAACTGCCCTCAAGACATCATTGTATAAAAAAATAAATAAATAAATTGTTCACTGACAGCCAACCTTCCTATGATGAGTTTCTCAGGATTAACTAGTTCAGGGATGGGTAACCTGCAGCCTTGAGGCCACATGTGGCCCTCTAGGTCCTCAAGTGCTTTCCTTTCAATCCAAAAGGGTCACACTTGAGGACCTAGAGGGCCACATGTGACCTCAAGGTCACAGGTTCACCCCTGGGGTTGACCCCAGGATCACAGTTGTCACTGAACCTGTATTCAACCAATGAACATGCATTTATCACCTACTAGGATCTAAGGACATTAAAACAAACATGAAATCATCCATGCCCTTAAGGAGATTAAAATTTAACCAAGGAAGATAACATGTTCATGGAGATGTACACACCAACTAGATAGAAAATAATATTGGAGGGAAAGCACTTTTACCTGCAGGGATCAGGAAATACTTCAATTGTAGAAAGTGGAATTTCAGCTGAACATTGAAAGAAATGAAAGATTTCATTAGATGGAGGTTAGGAGGGAGTATATTCCAGATATGTGCAGCAACCCTCAAAGGCACAGAGATAGGACATGGAGGGTTGTGTAAGAAGGAATAATTTGTAATAAAGCTGCAAGTATAGAGTAGGGCTAGGTTTGGAAGAGATTTAAACGCCCAACAGAAGAGTTCGTATTTAATTCTTGAAATAATCCAGAACTGCTGAAGTTTCAGATTTTGTTCCATTTGGAGTCACTTCTACACTGCAATGAGATGTCGGTAAATGACTTTAGTATAAGATTGCTACTAATAAACACACCAATTATTGACTGTGATTGCACGTGGCAGGTGATCTTCTTTCATGAAACTAATCAACTATATGTTTGATACTAACACATCCCCCTCCTTTCTAGTTATGAGGGAGGGAGATACATCCTTAGGAACCTGGATAAAGCCATATTTTTTCAAGTCATCCCCTCCTGGGTTTTGTACCCTCTCTCAGAGACAGTGCCGGCCAATAGCTTAAGCTAATCAGTATTGCCAGAGGCTAGGTAAGTATGTTTTCTAAAACTTCCATGCATATTGGATGATTTTAACACATCATCCATCTTCCAGTGAGGAATATGACTCAGAACCTGCCCTCCCACCTGCGGACAACCATCTCTCACCCAGGATATGCAGAAATCCTTCCTATTGACATCCCTACAGTCTCTGTTGTGATTTCCAAATTGAAGGGACTTATACTTGACAGTCAAGGGGTCATGTTTAGATTCAACTGACAAGCTTGGGAATCTCTTAGAAACTGAGATATTGCATGGATCTGTGCCCAGAGTAAATATGATTTATTTGCTGAGTACCAGATAGCCGTCATTTAATCAAAGTCTGAAGCAAAGCTTAATATTGAGACATGAAGGTTCTCAGACAATATTAAAATTCACTGCTGATTGCAGAGCTCATTAAAAAAAAGGGGACTGTATTCATCCATCAGCACTTTCAACTCAGTACAAAGTCAATATTTGCCAACATACCTATCAATATCCATGTATTGCACCTTGTCATCCACTAGGACCTTAATAAGCATTTGCTGAATGAATGAATTAATGAATAACAGAAAGAATAAATGGTGGAAGCAAAGGAAAAAAAAAAAAACCTTTGGACTTAGAGTTAGAAGATTTGCTTGTCTTACTGTTAGATACTGACATCACCACTCTGGGTTTCTGTTTTCTTAATTGTAAAATGTGGGGTGCTGAATTGAATGATCTGTAAGGTCTCATTAAGATGTAAAATTTTATGATTATGTAAATGAATAAATGACACACTTCCCTAAGAAACCAGCAGAATACTATTCAACCCGTCAACAACATTTATTAAGTTCCACTATGTGACAGACATTATGCTAAATGCTGAGGTTATGGAGTATAAACTAGCCTTGCCTTCACAGTGGGGGCTATTTTAATTTGGTCTTTGTCTCCCCAGCACCAAAGTTCCTGGCATGCAGTAGGTGCTTTAAGAAATGTTTGTTGAATTGCAATGTAATGCATTAACAGACCTCATTCTGGAAAGAGTGTGGAGAATAGAATGTTGGTGTATAAAAAAAAATCTTAAGCAATCTGAGTCAAACAACTGATGGATTTTTAAAAGGGCAGTCATTTTTTAATTAAAAAAATAAGCAAATGCAGAGTTTCTATATCTTTTCAACAACTTAACTTTTGCCATAATCTAATCTAAAATTCTCTTCAATTCTGAATAGGGAAAAAACAATATACAATATCCACAACATCACACAGAAGAATCTTTCTACTGAGGCATTTTACTTTGATAAACAGTTTAAAAAAAGAGAAAGGAAAAAATTGCAGCTAGGCGCTTAAATATATTATGTATATTCACATTGAGAGAGTACTTTATGGAATTACATGGCACTGCTATACAAATTAGAGCCCAAAATAGGACAACATATTATCAGAAGCCTATACTTATTACTCTATATAATTCGTAACATAGCAGCTTTCAGGAAAATTACATGTTTCTATAAAAGGCAACCCACAGTCTTTGGTTGAGATTATTCCTTTGCAGTGATGTGTTCCTGAACCTGGGAATTTGGAGGAGTTCAGAATTTCATACCTGTGAAACTGAGAGATACTGTATTTATCGCTATTGTCCAGCCATCATTTGGAACACTCCAGACATCTGTTCTAAAAAGCTCTGTAATGCTTTTTCCTTCTGAAATTAAACCAATAATTGACACATATATGACCCTTGAAAGTTTGCAGAGCGCTTTACATACATTGTCTCATCAGAGACTCACAATGGGTGAGAAAAAATCAGAAGCATCAATATCCTTATTTTACCAATGAGGGCACTGATCAGAAGAGTAAAACCACTTACATGTGTTCATACAGCCAGGAAGCTATCAAAGGCAGAATTTAAATCTAGGTCTTTCTGACTTCAAGTACAATACTGGACCCACTATTCCAGCAGTACTCAAAGTATGAGCAGTGGAACTTTCAGGATCCCTGAGTCCTTTATCAGGGTATCTGCAAATTCAAACTTATTTTCATTATTTACTTCTTCAAGTATTTCTCTCTTTTCCAACTTTTCCAGTGTGAGTTTGGATTTTCTTCATGTACTTCAACCAAAACAACATATCACAACAGACCGAATGCAGAAGTAGATATGCAAATCCTGCTGTCTTGATTTAAGCCAGACATAAAACAGATTTGCAAAAAATATGTAAAACAATGTCAATTTTCTCAGTGTTTTTGGAGGAAATAATTATTTTTCATAAAACATGTTATTTTGGTTAACATGTAATTGATTCATTATCATTTTATTAATATATGTATGTATTTAATTTCTAATTTAATAAGTTTTGGTCAGTTAATTGGTTAATTAATAATTAATTTCTAATTTGATAAATATTGATAGATATAACAAGACAAATGCTGGGGCCAGCTCTTACCACTAGTAAGAACTGATTATTAAATTTTCTATATGGCTACTTAAACCTAAGAAATTTCAACTATTACAAATTAGAACTTGACACTGTTTTGTTGATTGCCTATCCAGAGGTTCCCAGAGTGGATAATACTGCCACCTGGGGGGCCCTGAAATGATCCAGGGGATCAATAGCAGGCGTGGGTACAATTATGTAATTTTGAATTAAAATAAGGGTGCAAGCAAAAGCATAAGGAAAGAAGGTAATTTTGAAAAACAGTTTGTACATGTTTCATCAATTGTGTAATAGAGTTAAAGTCATAGTGATTACATTATTTTCCAAATAAATACACAAAATACAAGCTATAATTGATCAGTGGTCAAGTTCGCCGACAAGTATTAACAAGCAAGTGCTGACAGGTGAGCATGTCACACATTGTTGGTAAGTCCAGTATGCATCAGCAGGAATATGTGTGAACAATGAGTTGTTTACAGTACAATACTATGCAATTACATGATGCAATATTGCATCATCAAAATTTCAAAGCAGGAAAAAACCATAAATTTATAATAAATTATTAAATTTAAAATATGCCTTTTAAAAAAATATGCTTTTTATATTTTTTGAAATGATGTAAAATTCAAAAGAACATTTAAAAAGTCAAAGAAAATAGATTTCTAGGGGGGCACTAATTATTTTTTTTAAGAGGGGCAGCAAGCCAAATAAGTTTGCAAACCTCTGGCCTAGATCTAGGACACAGACCTAGACATGGACAGCTATGGTTACAGTACCAGACCTGGAGTCAAAAAGGCATGAGCTCAAATCCAGTCTCAGGTACTTACTAGTTGTGTGACCCTGGGCACTTAACCCTGTTTGCCTCAGTTTCCTCATCTCCAAAATGAGTTGGAGAAGGAAATGGCAAAATACTTCAGTATCTTTGCCAAGAAAACCCCAGATGGAGTCACAGAGAGTTGGACACGACAGAAATGACTGAACTACAGCAATAGACCTAAGAAAGTGATAGAAAAAATATTAATACCAATCAAACTTAAAAGTCTGTTGTGAGTACATTTCTTTTTTCATAAAACTTGTTATCATTTATTAGAGTACCCTTGGGCATAACTCACAAAAACAAGACCTCTTTGGGATCCTTAATATTTTTTTAAATGAGCATAAAGAGATTTTCATAAAATTTTAAGAGTGCAAAAGTGTCTTGAGGCCCAAAAGTTTGAGAGGTCCTGCACTATACCATGTTGCCTGTCACCCTGGATTTCTAGATTTCTTTCATAAAACTTCAAAGCAAAGATTGGTGGCATGTATTCTTGCAATATCCCAATGAAATAGAGTAAATAGACCCATTTTTCAAATGGAAACGCTGAAGGAGAATGAATTTGGGTAACTTTCTTAAAGAACTGCAGCCTACGACAGAGCAAAGACTAGAATGCAAAGGTTTGTTTTGTTTTTGTTTTAGTCAGGCATTTAGTTAGGCCATTTTACTGATTATCTGTGTGTTTCCATTCCACTAACTTTCTAGCTTCAAAGGCTTTCCTTCCATTTCCTTTGAAATGTGTCCCTTTTTATGGCCCATCATCCTGCATGTTATTCTGAAACTTCTCCCTTAAGACAGACCTTCCCCAGTTATCTATACCTGTATTTCTACTAATAGCTTTACATCTCATCAATAATTTTTTTTTCTGCCCCATACCTTGTTTTTTTAAACTATAGTTAGATTAGCAATGTGGCACAGTGGACAGAAAACCAACTTTGGAGTCAGGGAGATCAGGATTCAAGTCATCTCTAACACATGTAGACTGCTTAATCTCCCTCTAAGATGCTAAGTTTCACAGGACATGACAACCTGCACTGATAAAAGCAGTTTCTTCATCTGGGACTACCAAGTATCAGTTAAATCACAAGTGCAATCAATCTTGGAAAGCATTTTGATATGCAATCTCAGATCACTCAGTAAATAAACATTGATTAAATACTTATTCTAAGTAACACACTATGGATACAAGCACAGGCAAAAATTTGGTCCCTGCTCTTGATGAACTCACAATCTATTGAAGGTTAACATTATTCATTTGCATTTATATTTCCATTTTAAAAATGGGAGACTGGAGGGAAATCCACCCAGAAATTGATGAGAGTAACTGTTACTATCCCAACAGCAACAATTGCATTTGGATTAGAATGAAAGGAAGATGGTTCCAATTAGACAGCTAAGTGGAAAAAAACAAGTATAGTTGTGTGATATAATTTACTAAGATAAAAAAGGTCATGGTGACCTTAACCTCTGTCTCCTATTCTCTGATGACCTCTGTAAAAGGAATGTTAAGAGCAGGCTTCAGAAGTGTTTCAACATGGAGGAGACTTAACTTTTTCTAATGACCTTTCATTTCCAAGGAAAAGGTCAAAAGTCCAGAGTGATTCACTTGGAGTCTCACAAAGAATAGGATTGCCTTAAATGAAATGACATGGATTGGTAATCACTTCTTAATTAACTTTCCTGACATCAACACTTGTTAAAGCCCAGGCAACAAGATTTAAAGTTATAGCTCCCACTTGAAAACTCAGCTTTTCACATTTAAGATATTTGCCTGGAAAGAGGGGCATTCATTAGTCTAACATAGATCATTGTTTATACAGATACATGGAAGAATCACACCATTAAACAAATCTTAAAATGCTGCTCCCAAGTATGGTACAAACATTATACAGGAAACTGCTCTCAGCAGTAGCAGCATTTTTAAATATGAAGGGTGTGATATATGTGCCGTATCTAAAGTTTGAGAACCAACTAATGTTCATCAAAGATCACAGCCTGGTAGATTATGCTTTTGATGATACAAACATAAGCTGCATACTTATCAGAAACCCTCAGTATATCACAGTGATGCTGGCTGTCTCACAGAGCTTTCACACAGAGCTTGAAGGGACAACTGCCTAACAATAACTCTCTGTATTGCAAAATATTTTCTCTCGCAACACCTTTGTGTGGTAAATAATATTGGGGTTTGTTAACACGGGGTAAGCCAGGTTTTACTCAGAGACTTCCAGCTATGGGAAATCTGTGAACTTCCACTTCTGGATAGCTATATTTTTGTTAGAAAATTTCTACCTGTCTCCTTCCTCCTCAATCAGGTAGATGTGCTCGTGCACGCGCACACACACACACATATGTACACAATTTATCTATCATTCATCTACTTAGACTTTTCACAGATTGCTCTCAGCTCTGCCAACTGGATCCAAACAGGACATCTTTAATCCTTCTTTCATGTGATCATCCTTTAGACATTTGAAGATAGCTATCATATACTTAGCTAGGAGAACAGCAGACAGAGTTCTGAGCCTAGAGTTAGGAAGACATCTTCCTGAGTTCCAATCTGGCCTCAGATCTTAGTAACTGTATAACCCTGGGCAAGTCACTTATTCCTGTTTGCCTCCGTTTCCACATTCATAAAATAGTTAGAGGAGGAAATGGCAAACTACTCCCCCCTACACTCATCATTCCACTCTAAATTTACCCAACCTTTCCATAGCGTTCTCTGCAATGTTTGCTCCATAGGTAACAAACTTCCTTTCATATTAAACATTTTTTCACTCCCTCCATCTCCTGGCATTCACTTGACCATGATCCCTTTTTGTAGCTTTCCTGGCTACACTTTCCATTTTGCATTTTCACTCCTACTCTCTGACTCAAGAAGGGGGAGTTAGAATATTCCTTGTTCCTCATTGCCACCCCCAGGCTCTGTCCCTACCTCCATCACTCAGGAACCTCCCTTCCTTTCAGCTTCATTCAATTCATATTTAATCACTCAATCAAGATTCTGGCAACTATTATCTATTCACATCGAGTACCTGGCTCACAGTTTCTTTCTTCTCTCAAGTTCCTGCCCTCATATTGGTGGACTTTAACATACATATTGATACTCTCTCCAGTACCTTAGACTCACAGTTCCTCAACTTACTTATTTTCCATGACTTGCTGTTCCACCCCACCTTAGCTACACACAAACAAGATCATCTCTCACAAGTGTTCACCCCTAACTCTGAAATTCATTTATTTAATTACAATCTGTTGTCATTATACTTCTCCCCCTGTCCTTCATCCTTTTGGTGACCTCCAATCCTTCTACTGCTCAATTCTTTGGTAGACCATGACTCCTACACTGGATACACTATCTTCCTTTCCCCATCCTGATTCCTTAATCAAATAGTTCAACTTTGCATTCACCTCACCAGCATTTCTAAACTTTTTTTTTAATGTCTCTTTAAACCTCCCATGGCTCCTCCCTTATTTTTAACTTTTTAACTAACCCTTTCAACTTAGCTTCATGAACTTAGCTTCATATTTCATGGGAAAATTGGGGTCATTCAGCAATGTTCACGTCCTTCCCATCACTCAGATGCCTGGAGGACAGTGGCCCTCCTTGCTATTTCACAGTTCCTTTTCCTGAACAAGTAACACCGTTCCACCCTATCTTCTCCAGCAGATTGCCCCCTTTATCGTCTCTGCTCTCTCACTAATCTTCAATCTGTCCTTGTCTACTGGCTGCTTCTCTACTGCCTACAAACATGCTCGTGTTGTTCCTATCCTCAAAAAAACCTCAGTTGATCTGTCTGTCCCCACTATCGATCATGTGACAAGGTGGATAAAGAATTCTGGTTTCTCTTTGAGACAGCCCTAGAATTTGCTCATTTTCTTGTCTCTCCTCATTTTCTCTTGGTTCAGTGGCTTGGTTGTCTCTATGACTGACCTTTCCTTTACTCATAGCTAGTAGTCTGTTAATCAGTAAGCATCTTAATACATGGTGGGCACTAAGCTAAAGTTCTGGTGATACAAAGAAAGTCAAAAGGCAATGCCTACTCTCAAGGAGCTAACAACAGTCTAATGAGGGAGACAGGATCTAAACTACTACATACAAACAAGATAAATGAGAGCTAATCAACAGAAAGAAGACACTGGCATTAAGGGGAACCAAGAAAGGTGCCAGTTTAGCAAGAGTTTCAGTGGAAGTCAGGGTAGCCAGGAGGCAGAGATGAAAAGGGAAACTAACTAAGTCTTTATCTTTTGCTAAAACCAGGCAAAACTCCTCTGTCTTCAAATCATAGACCAGTGATGAAGCTAATTACCAGGTTATTCATTTAAAAGTTCTCCATGTCTTCAATATTCCACATACAAATCACTGAAACAGGTTGTGCTATCCAGTATTCTAGAGCCAGTCATGTAGAAATGAGCAACTGCTTTCTTAGAACTGAGTCAGACTTAACTCAATAACTGCTTCTTTGAGGCATATTTATGCCTCAGTCAAGTGAACTGCCTTGGTAGACAATTCAAAAACTACTTTTCTAAGCAGCAAGCTTATGCCCCCAGAAAAGTAAACCATCAAGCGTCAGCCTCTTACACTTTTATTGTACATAATTAAAGCATCTTGTCCTCCATATTTGGATCATTTTGATATATATCCTTCACTTAGTATCATTTTTATTTCTATCTCACAAAGCAAAGTCCTCTCTTCCCACTCCACCACCACCCACACACACACTCCCTTAAGGCCTAAAACAAGCTATCCCATTTGGAGTACATGGCCAAGACCTTAGAGATATAACTAGAACTTGCTGGCTTCTACCTTTTAAAAGCTAATGCTTTTAATAAGTAGAAGGGGACTGAAACTGCCAAATACTGGCTCATCCCGAAAAGAAAACCAAGTCAAATTATAATGTATAAAGAAACCCATATCTGCCGCAATACCTTCCATTTCAATGGTACTATCAATATGTTTTACCTTATTCTAGTACTTCATTTCTTTTAAACTCCACTCTTGATTTCTCAATTAATAGTTTCAACCTGGATCTTGCATTTCTGACTCCTGGTTTCTAGCGTGGGCTCAGTTCTTTGAGGTCTGCACTATCTCAACCCTCATTAGGTTTTCCTGGACAATCCATGTTCCTTCAGAAAGCAGAAGACCTTTGGATACTGAACTTCCTACAGCCAAGAGATGAGACAGGTTCAGAGGCTTTCCAAACCTCCTGAAAAGGTAACATTCCTTCTCTGTTCAGTGGAGGAAATCCAACATGCTATCTCCACTTAAGATAAGAATACTTCCCTGTTTCATAGGTTTAAGGAGATGTAAGAGGAAAAACTGCCAGAAATACAGTAAAATCCTAAGCTTCTAGAGAAGCTGGTTCAAACCATTGGCATTTTGCAGCTGTGAATAAAAAAAAAATCCAAATAAATTGTCACTCCTAAATCTGGGACCTCTGATTATGGAAGGCAATGCAAATGCATTCTCAGTAACAGGAACATTCAAAGGTCATTTCAAAGAGCATGGGGGCAGCGCACAAATCATCTCACTGGATGAGCGAGCCCTTCTCTTCCCTGTCTCCTTTTTGGTCACTATGACATCAATCATCCTTAATTTCTCCCTTATTTATTTAGTCATTTATTTAGTATTCATCTTTAATAATGTGTAACCACAACCTGTCATTACAATCAAAGAACACAATCATAGATATTTTTTTTAATGTAGGAGTAAAGACAGTGAAAAAAAAATCACTTATCCCATCACAAAAACATTAGTGGCCTAAATTCACTTGCAGTTTCATCACCTCCTCAGTTGTTCCCCCTTCCAACCTGCCTCCAGCCTGAGATATTAATCCTTACTCCTGGAGTGGTTTGATACTGATTCTCTCCTTCCATCTAGTGACATTTATGGCAAAGGACTGGTATTCATGGGCAGGAGTGACCTTTGAAAGAACCAGCACAGTAAACTCCTCCAAGGGAAGCCTGTTGAGTTATCCATAGTACAAAATGTCATCACTTATTATAGCCATGAAAATTATTTCAGGCCCATAGTCCCAGGCCTGGAAGTAAATCAGGTCACTTGTGAAATATATCAAGGTGTCAGAAAAAAAGTATGGAAAAAAATGGAAAACTCAGTATATTATATTAGTGCTTTTCTGCAAGATGTTAAAGCCTATGGCCTTCCAATAAGCCACAGATGTAATACTGGACGTGGTACCAAGAACTAATAAGTGATGCTGAGAAGTCTGATTTTTAACAGATTTGCTCTTCTGTCCCTATTTGTGTGCAAGGAAACCTGGCAAGCTCCATTGTGGCCTATGAGGGAATATTAGTGTAAAGAAAACTGATCAGAAGGGGAGCCCCAAACGCAAAGTTCAGCTTACTGACAGAGAAGATCAAGAACAGTTTACTGGAAGGGTGGATATAGGCAGAATTCTGCCATTTAATCAAGGATCTGAGATCCTGACCACACTAGCTTTGCTAGAGGGTTGAGGAACAGTAAGAATGACAACCAAAGATCTAGAACGTGAGGGGGCCTCTTAGGTGACCTAGACTGGACACCTTGTTTTACAGAGGAGGAAAGTGAAGTCAAGAGATACTCTGCTGCTCTCCCAAAGTCACAGACATACTAATAGCAGATCAAGGATTTGAACCCAGGTCTCAAGTTGCAAGCTCTTTGTAGTTCTCTCTGTGGTATTTTGACCAGTAGTGAGGATGTATTGACCATACCTACTTTTCCTTTACCTTCTGCTTGATGATGATGTTGATAACAAAATGATGGAGTTCTAGGTCTGGGGTCAGGAAGACTCATTTTCAAGAGCTCAAATCCAACCTTAGACACTTACTAGCTGTGTGACCCTGGGCAAATCACTTAAACCTGTTTGCCTCAGTTTTATCTATAAATTGAGCTGGTGGAGGAAATAGCAAACCACTTTGCCAAGAAAACCCTAAATGGAGTCACAAAGCCAGAACTATAAAGTGGCTGAACAACAGCTATAGACACAAGAGTATATTTCAATATATTTATGCAAATATATAAAAATTTAAGCTTTTGCCAATATCCTTACTTACGTTATTTCATTTGATCCTGCAAAAACTCTGTAAGGTAAGTATAATCACTATCCATATTTTACAGGTAAGGAAATTGAGGTTGAGAGGTCAAGTAACACAAATGTTCACAATTATGTGGCTGATTGCTTCAAAATTTGTAACAGAAACAACAGATGATGGATTCAGTGTGCCGATTGAACCATATTTTTTTCTCTCTTGTTTTGGTAAAACATGGTTAATTCATGACTTTGTATATATAATGGGGGTATTTCTTGCCTTCTTGATAGGTGGTGAAAGGGTAGAAGGAGGGAAAGATTTTGGAATTGAAAATAAAATAAAATGGAATTTAGAGAAATAGAAAAACAATTGAAGGACTTGGGCATGTTTGTTAGAGCTTTAAGTAGAGATGGGTACTAAACTTTGTGCCTAAGATGACAAATTTAGAGGACACAGAAAGCACTTGCGGTGTTTCACCAGCATAGGAGCAATGAAGCTTACTTAACAAATATCTTTCCCACACTGTGAATATCATGTCCTGATTATTCAGTGTCCACTGCTTCCCAGAAACAAAGAGAGAGACACAAGAAAGTGACATATGCCTCTGTGGTGTTGTCCTTAAGGTGTTGGGGTGGCCAAGGCATGATGACATCACCAGACCATCTATCTTCAGTCCTAAAGGTCTAGGACATCAAGCATGGAGGTCAAGAGTAAAGGGAATTCATCTAGCAGGGTTACCTCTGCTGAAGTAAGTACAGTCCTGACCACTCCCTCTCATTGATCCCTGCCTCTAATAGTTGATTGTAGTTTGTGGCAATTTGTGTTGCCTTATGATCAAATATCGCTAGTTACACTTCTGATTAGGGTTATTCTATTTGGCCTCATAGGGAAGAACTGGAACCATTGGAAAACAGCAGAAAGCAGAACTCAACTTCCTAACAAGCTTGTCTAAAAAAAGTGGGCTGCTTTGTAAGGTGGTAAGTTCCTTCTCACTAGTGGCCTTCAAGAAAATATGGGATGACTAATTGTCAAAGATGCTTAAAACATCTGTGTGCAAGTAAATTAAAATAAAAAATATTCCCATGAGAATTTAGATTACAACAGAAAATATGCTATAATAAAGTTTCTTGCCTGGTACTCAAACATTAGTGATGACAGAGGGAGGACACCCTATGCTTGGAATACCTTGCCCTTTTCCTCCTGCCTCAATCAAAATTTCCATAGTTCAAAAAAGGTCTGGGTTTGGCAGCCCACTGAGGTCACGTTGTTGGCATTGCTACTGATGTTGACAAAAGGACTGGTTTCTCTTCCTTCCTTTCTAACAGTTTCCCCTGTGTAATTTGATCACAAGTGTTAGCAAACAGGGGAATGAAGAAGGACTTCCTGTCAGAAGTGGAAGCAACTGAACTTTGAATGGAGCTCAGGAAACTAAGAGGCAGAGCTGGGGAGGGAGCACAGGCTATTCCTGGAGGTAGTAGTTGAAGATCTGGTAAGTACAGTGATCATCAAGTCAACCAAGGTGTTTGGAATGTAGATAGCCAAAGGACAGTAATGTGTAAGTAACCTAGGGAGATAGGATGGGATCAGAATGGGAAAGACTATAAATGCCCGAGGAATTAATGCTTTGTACAATTTATGCTTATGTACATAGCCTTGTGCATGCTATAAGAATATCAATTTTGCAAACTAATGAATAATAAATTGGAGGGAGAAGAAACCAGAGGCAAGAAGACAAGTTGTTGGAATAGTTCACGTGATAGTAATAAGTGGGGAAGTGAATGGGAGGGAACCAGTATTTATTAAGCACCTACTAGATATCAGGTCTTGTGCTAAGAACGTTATAAATATTGTCTCATTTTATGCTCACCACAATTCTGGGAGGTAGATGTTATTAGCCCCATTTTACAGATGAGGAATCTGAGGTAGACAGAGACTTAGTGCCTTGTCTAGAGTATCTGTTAGTATCTGAGGCCAAATTTGAACTAAGTTCTTCCTGACCCCAGGACCAGTGCTGAGCCTGAACAAAGATGAATGGGTGAATGGAGAAATGTGAGAGATATTGTAGCATTAGAATTGACAACATGTGGAAAATTATTAGATATGGGTGTTGAGGGATAGGGAATAGTAGAAGATTAAGGTTTCTAAGGTTAAGAAATATGAGAGACTGGAAGGATAGTGGTGCCCTTGATGGAAATAGGGAAGTTAGGAAAAGGTTTGGAGAGGAAAAATAATGAATTATCTTTTAAACATGTTAAATAAAAGATACCATTTAAAATGTACAAATGATGATGTAAGACTGGAACTCAAGAAGGACTCTAGATAAACATAGAGAGGCAGTTGCATAGAAATAATTGAACTCATAGCCTTGAGAAATGCCTACAGATAGAGGGTTAAGCATGGATAGTGATACTGCAAAGGAGACCAAATAGTGGCCTGATATCTCCTAGTTTTCTTCTTATCTCTACTTCACAGTCATGATTCTTGTCCCCTTTAACCTGGACAGGTACAGTAACTTCACAGTTGATCTCCACAGTTCCTGTCTTTCCCCTCTCCATCTGTGAGATACACAGTTGCCGAAGATGGTAGAGTAACAGTAAGCACTTGCAAGCACTCTCCCCACAAACCCAGTCAGATACCTGTAAAAAATGACTCTAAACAATTTGAGTATTGTGGAAATGCAATCAGGATAATACCGGATCTAGCAGTTTCTACATTAAAGGATCAGAGAGTTTGGAATATGATATTCCAGAGGTCAAAGGAGCTAGGATTAAAACCAAAAATCACATACCCAGTAAGACTGAGTGTAATACTTCAGGGGAAAAAATGGTCATTCAAAGAAGTAGAGGACTTTCAAGCATTCTTGTTAAAGTCATCAAAGCTGAATAGAAAATTTCACTTTCAAACATGCGAATCAAGAGAAGTATGAAAGGTTAACAGGAAAGAAAAATCATAAGGGACTTACTAAAGTTGAACTGTTTACATTCTACATGGAAAGATTATATTTGTAACTCAAGACTTTTCTCAGTATTAGGGTAGTTGGAGAGATTACATGCATATATATATATATATATATATATATATATATATATATATATATAGACAGAGGGCACAGGATGAGTGAATAGGTAGGGATGATATCTAAAAAATATAATTAAGGAGTGAGACAGGAATATATTGGGAGGGGAAAGGAAGAAGTAGAATGAGGCAAACCATCTCACATAAAAGAGACCATAAAAAGGTTTTTCAATGGAGGGGAAGAGGAAGGAGGTAAGAGGGAAAAAGAAAACCTTACTCTCATCACATTTGTCTTAAGGAGGGAATAATGTGCACACTCAATTTAGTATGAACATCTATCTTACACTACAGGAAAGTAGGGGGAAAGGGGATAAGTGGGAGGGTGGAAGATGGTAGAAGGGAGAGCAAATGGGAGGAGGGGGTAATTAGAAGTAACGACTTTTGAGGAGGGATAGGGTCAGAAGAGAATAGAATAAGTGGGAGGTAGGATAGATGGAGGGACATATAGTTAGTCTTTTACAATATGACTGTTACAGAAGTGTTTTGCATAACTACACACGTACAACCTATATTGAATTCTCAGTGGGGATAGGTGAGAAGGGAGGAAAGGAGAGTAATTGGAACTCAAAGTGTTAAAAACAAATGTTAAAAATTGTTTTTACATGCAACTAGAAAATAAAAGATACAGGCAATGGGGTATAGAAATTTATCTTGCCCTACAAGAAAATAGAGGAGAAGGAGATAAGAGAAAGGAGGGATTTGATAAATGGAGAGCAGATTGGGGAAAATGGTAATCACAATGCATACTGTCTTGGGGTGGGCAGAGGGGAGGGATGGGGTGAAAATTTGGAACTCAAAATCTTGTGAAAGTGAATGTTGAAAACTAGTAATAAGTAAATTAATTTAAAAATAAAGATATACAGCTACCAAAATGATCCTTATAACAAGAGGAGGGGTAGTTACAGAGGATGCTCATGTGTTATTGTCAATATCATGGCAGATGCTCTTCTATTGCACTTCTAAATATTTAACGGTGTTGATATGTTATGGATTTATAGATCTAATGTTTGGAGAGATTTTCAAATCAAAGTCTACCATTTTATGTCTGAAGAAATAGAATCCCACAGATCATGGTCAAACAGTAGGTGACCAAGCTGGGATTTGACCTGGAGTGCTCTGGTTCCAAACCCTGCATTCTTTGGAGTGAGAAGGGGAGAGTGATAAAGGGTAATTATCCTCTTATGTTATTACAAATATGTTCCCGAGTAGAATCTAGATTAGTATATATTTAGTAAAGTAAAGCCTTATTATCAAAAGTAGTGGGTTACAGTAGATAGATCCTGGAAGTCACAAATACCTAGTTTCAAGTTCTTCCCCTCAACCATAGTAGTAAGTATATGACCATGGACACATCAATTTATCCTTGAAATGTTTTTAACAAACTCTATCAGCAACTGGGTGGTACAGCAGATAGAGTGCCAGTCCTGGATTCAGGAAGACTTATCTTTCTGAGTTCACAGCTGGCCTCAGAGATTTACTGTGTGATTGGGCAAGTCATCTAATTTTTGATTGCCTCAATTTCCTCATCTGCAAAATGAACTAGAGAAGGAAATGCCAAACCACTTTAGTATCTTTGACAAGAAAACCCCAAATGGAATCATAAAGAGTTGGACACTACTGAAATCCACTAAACAACAGCATAGATCACCAGTAAGTTGACTATGAAGAGAACAATACCTTTGGCCACAAAACTCAAAAAAACTATCTATGGAAGAATTATAGAAGTCCACAAAGGATCATTGAAGATCTTTGAATAGTAATAAGAAGCAGAAGGTAGAGTGGCATAGAAGATACAGAGTTGTCCTTGGAGTCAGAAAGGCCTAGTTTCTAGTCCTGCTTCTGATATGTATGAACTGTGTTACCCGAAGTAAATCACTGACCCCTTCAGTGCCCCAAACAGATCACTAAATCTACAAATTGAAAAACTCATCTTGATTGATTGAAGGAGATTATTTACCAGGAATATTCTAAAGCACTAAAATCATAGATTTGAACAATAAAAAAGTACGTATTAGATATTATTTTCATTAACTTTATTTTAGTTATCACTACAGTATTTTCAGCACAGATATCTCATAGAATAATATTTTTTCCTCAATAATTTTAATAAGATTCTCCCTCCCTCCTTTTAACCCCAAACACGTCCTATTTTCATTCATTGGTGAGGTTTTCTTGTACTTATATTCAAAGGTTATTGTTTTTTACCTGAACTTTGCTGTCATTATTATAAAGAATTCCCAATGAGAAAACCACCTCTATTAATGCAGATTGGCACCTGCTATACAACAAGGAGGTGGGAAAAGATAATACAGGAGGGAAGTTTTATCTCACAATATGCTGCACTTTAATGCAAATTATGTCTCTTCTTCCATCATTCATTCCACTAGTATCATCAGGATGCAAGAGGATACAAGGGAGGCTCCATCATTCTAGGTGAACCATCTTATGGGAGTATATATCTGAGAGTCTCAGAAGTCAGGCAGCATGAAGGGCTAGCAACCAGCATCTTTGGGAGAACACCCAAATCAACAACATCATAGATCCATTAGCATCTAGCAATACAGTTATCCCTTCCACAGCTGGAACATCTGGGTCAAAGTTTTTGGCTTCCCTTCCTACCAGAGAAGTCTGAATTATTAGGCATTATAAAATAAAACGTTATTATATAACACTATATATATGTATATATTATGCATTTCTTCTAAATTTTTTCTCTGATCTACAGCTTCCATAAAACTCCAAAAACTTTCCCATTTAATTTCCTATGCCAACCTGTGACATATCAAAACCACAATGGAGAAAATAGCAATATGGAAGGGATAGTTGTATCTTCTATACACAACTGGGGAATAGCCCTATGCCATAAAAGTTCCCCCTCCCTAGCACTGGGAGAGGTGATGGTGTTATGATACAAAGGTGAGCTCCATTCTATTTAGAATATGGTTACTAAACTCACAGTGAAAATTTGGATTCATGTAAATAAGCCTGGTAATTGTGAGAAGAAATCAAAATTGCAGGACAATAACCAAATCAAGATTTATCTTCACAAAGTACATAAAAGTTATGATATTTCATAAGCTTGGAGAGTGGTCCCTGCTTCTGGCCTTTAGGTATTTCCTTCCACCAAACTGAAAGTGTATCCCAAAATTCTAAGTAGAATTTCAAGCTAAATCACCATGGCTTGTGGGACACCATGTACTCACAAATATCAGACTCATAGCTAGCTCCACTGAACAACTACAGATGATTATTGATAGATATCAGGTGTATTTTGCTTTTCCATCTTTCTTGTTACCATGAACTGAGTTGTGAAGCTGTGCCTTGAAGCTGAGCTGGAAACTCAAACCAAGGCTTCTATTTTCCACCTCCTGCACATCGGCTCATCATGGATCATCTCCCATTTCTAGCAGAATCATTTTAAAGTCATATTCTCTACTTCACTTTGGTTCATTTCCATGCATTAGAAATCCCTTGCTGGCAATGAAAGCTCTTTCTTCTGCCGCCCCTCCTCACACGGCTGCTCCTTCTCATGTGCCAGAATGTACCTGTTACAATTGTAATGAAAAATGAACTGGGAAAAAACAATGACATTTGCATCTCTGAATCATCAAGATTAAAATTGTTTGTGGCTTAACAGCGTGCAGCTGAGGAACAAAGAGTCCATTAAGTTTATACAGGTCACCACCATACAATCTCACCACGAGTAAGATTTTCAAGGGAAGCAGAAGTAGGAAAATTCTCATCATTCAATTCAAATATGCCTTTGAGCTGACAAAACTAAATAGACTGCAAATCTGTTCCTTTCAACTCAGAAGGCTTATTGTCTAGAAAACAGCAGCTCCAGTTACCTGAGATTTTAGCAAAACTACATAAGAATATAACCTACGATAGAGTATCATGACCTCATAGATCTAGGACTAGAAGCCATGTGGTTCTAACCCCCTCATTTTTCTGTATGTGTATGAGCTAACAATTGGTTCTTTTTATTTTTATTTTAACAGACAAGGAGACAGAGACTGAAGGAGATTGAATTATTTGCCCAAGGTCACACTGGTAGCAAATTTCAAAGGCAGGATTTGAACCTGAGTCCTCTAACTCCAAAGCCTTTGACCTTGGTGAATAGAGAGCTCCATGCTTGAAGTCAGAAAAACTTGCATTCAAATCATGACCCAGATACTCATCAGCTATGTGACCTTGGGCAAGCAACTTAATCTCTCAGCCTCAGTTTCTTCATTTGTAAAATGGATTAGAAGAGCTGGTTTCTAATATCCCTTCAGAACTATACCATGATGACTCACTGCATCTCTAACGTCACCCACAAACTGTGATATTGCTACCAATTTTAGGGGCAGAGGATTTAGAGCTTTAGAGATCATTTTCTGCAACCCTGTAGAATCCGCATTGAGGAAACTGAAGCCAAGAATGGGTAAGTGATTTGTCCAGAGTCACACCGTTTGTAAGTGTCAGATCCAGGATTCTAACTCAGTCTGTCTAACTATAAGTCCAGGCCTCCTTCTTCTGTAGCAGGCTGCCTTCAGGGGTAAGGCTAAAGATCCCAGGC
The DNA here is from genome assembly GCA_023548195.1 of Bettongia penicillata ogilbyi. Taxonomy (NCBI): domain Eukaryota; kingdom Metazoa; phylum Chordata; class Mammalia; order Diprotodontia; family Potoroidae; genus Bettongia; species Bettongia penicillata. The sequence continues at coordinate 908,149 of JAJHZJ010000733.1, forward strand.
CTGGATCTTTTAGGGGTTTGGAAGATGCAAAGAGAGTCGTGTATCCTAATGGGGAGAGCCTGGGAGCCTCCTGCTGGATTGGTACTCTAGCAACTTTGATGGATGTGAAACTAAAGGCTAAACATTGGGGCTGGAAAGAGAAGAAAAGATCCCCACATGCCCATGAACAGGGGATGTCAGAAGACTCCTACACTTGTTCAGGAGGGAACACTTTGAGAGAGCCATTCTGCCTAGAAGAGTATGGATAAACAATGGATTTACACCTAGAATACATACCACAGCTACATAGCATCGATTAGCATATTCATAATTCACCATGTTGTTGTTGCTCAGCTGTTTCAGTTGTGTATGACTTCACAATTGCATTTGGGAGTGGTTTGCCATTTCCTTCTCCAGCTCATTTACAGATGAGAAAACTGAGGAAAACAGGGTTAAGTGACTTGTCCAGGGTCACTCAGCTAGTAAGTGTCTGAGGCCAAATTTGAACTCAGGAAGCTGTCTTCCTGCCACTGTGTCACCCCGTTATCCTAGTTGCCCATAATGTATGTGCTTATGAACAAACACTGATAAGAGGATTTGAGCTATTGAACCTGGAAGTTTCCTCCCATGGTACACCTTGTAGTCCATCCACTCCTATTCATTTCAGTCATACTGAGGCAGTATGCCCTCTGATGGTACTTGAGAGAGCTGGGTGGCACAGTAGAGACAGATCTGCCCTAAGAGTCAAGAGGCCCCAGCATCAAATCCTGCCTTGCATGTTTACTAGCCATGTGACCCTAGGTAAGACACTTAAACTCCACCTGTCTCAGTGTTCTCAACCACGAGAGGAGAATAATAGCACTTACCTCACAGGTCTATTTTGTTTTTAGAATTTTTTAATGTTTTCTTAAATTAATTTATTTATTTTCAGTTTTCAACATTCATTTCCACAAGATTCTGAGTTCCAAAATTTCTCCCCATCTCTCCTCTTCCCCCACACCAAAACACCGTTCATTCCAATTATCCCTTCCCCTAATCTGCTCTCCCTTCTATCATACCCTCTCCCTTCCCTTATCCCCATCTTTTCTCTTTTCTAGTAGAGCAAAATAGTTTTCTATACCCTATTACCTGTATTTCTTATTTCCCATTTACATGAAAAACAATTCTCAATATTGGTTCCTTAAACTTTGAGTTCCAACTTCTTTCCCTTTCTCTCTCCCCACTGAGAAGGCAAGCAATTCAATATAAGCTATATATGTGTAGTTTTGCTAAAGACTTCCAATTTGTGAAAGAATAATTATATTTCCCTCCTATCCTGCTCTCTGTTTATTCTATTCTGTCTTTATACCTTTTCCTTCCTCTAAAGTGATTACTTCTTACTCCTTCCTTCCATTTGCCCTCTCTTCTATCATCCCTCCACCCTACTTATTACCTCTCCCCTACTTTCTAGGTTTTCATACCAAATTGAGTGTGCATAATTTTCCCTCCTTAAGCCAAATGTGATGAGAGTGAGCTTCACTTTTTCCCTATCACCTCCCCTCTTTTCCCCTCCATTGAAAAAGCTTTGTTTTGCCTCTTTTATGAGAGATAATTTGCCCCATTCTATTTCTCCCTTTCTCCTCCCAATATATTCCTCTCTCACACCTTAATTTTATTTTTTTTGAATATCATCCCTTCCTATTCAATTCACATGTGTGTGTGTGTGCGTGTATAATCCTTGCGACTACCCAAATACTGAGAAAAGTTTCAAGAGAAACAGATATTATCTTTTCATGTAGGAATGTAAACAGTTCAACTTTAGTAAGTCACTTATGATTTCTCTTTCCTGTTTCCCTTTTTATGCTTCTCTTGATTCTTCTGTTCTCAAGACAAATTTTCTATTCAGCTCTGGTTTTTTTTTTCATCAAGAATGCTTGAGAGTCCTCTATTTCATTGAATGGTCATTTTTTCCCCTGATGTATTACACTCGATTTTGCTGTGTAGGTGATTCTTGGTTTTATTCCTAGTTCCTTTGATTTCTAGAATATCATATTCCAAGTCATAATGTAGAAGCTACTAGATGTTGTGTTATCCTGATTATACTCCCACAATACTTGAGTTATTTCTTTCTGGCTGCTTGCGATATTTTCTCTTTGACCTTGGAACTCTGGAATTTGACCGCAATATTCCTAGGAGTTTTTCTTTTCAGATCTCTTTCAGGAGGTGATTGGTGGATTCTTTCAATATTTATTTTACCCTCTGGTTCTAGAATATCAGAGCAGTTTTCCTTGATAATTTCTTGAAAGATGATGTGTAGGCTCTTTTTTTGATCATGGGTTCCAGGTAGTCCCATAATTTTTAAATTTTCTTTCCTGGATCTATTTTCCAGGTAAATTGTTTTTCCAATGACATATTTCACATCATCTTCTATTTTTTTCATTCTTTTGGTTTGGTTTTGTAGTTTCTTGGTTTCTCATAAAGTCACTAGCTTCCATCTGCTCCATTCTAATTTTTAAAGAACTATTTTCTTGAGTGAGGTTTTAAACCTCATTTTCCATTTGGCTAATTCTGCTTTTTAAGCATTCTTCTCCTCAGTGGCCTTTTGGGCTTCTTTTGCCATTTAAATTAGTCTATTTTTAAAGATGTTAATTTTTTCAGCATTTTTTGAGTTTCCTTTAGCAAACTGTTGACTTGCTTTTCATGACTTTCTTGCATTGCTCTCATTTCTCTTCCCAAGTTTTTCTTCTACCTCCCTTACTTGATTTTCAAAATCCTTTTTGAGCTTTTACATGACCCGAGATCATTGCATACTTATTTTGGATGTTCGGGATGCAGAAGCCTTGAATTTTATGTCTTCCTCTGATGGTATGCATTGTTCTTCCTCATCCAAAAAGATGCAAGAAAATATCTGTTCAACAAGAAAGTGACTGTCTATAGTCTTATTTTTTCCCCTTTTTTGGGTATTTTCCCAGCCAGTTACTTGACTTTTGAGTCCATTGTCAAAAGGAGGGTATTCTCTGGGGACCTGTAAGTTCTCAGTTCCTCCAAGGGGGCACAATCAGGGGAGAGGAGTTTACTCCTCTCCTGGCCTGTGATCTGGTCTGGGAGCAACCACAGGTACTCTTTTCTGCCCAGGATCTGTGAAGAGAATTCCCTTTACACAGCCTCCAGCAACTCCACCATGCCAACACTCTGCCTCACCCCAGGACCATTACTCAGGGCTGAGACTCAGATCATTGGCTCAATTCTCCTAGAGTTTTTAGGCCTAGGGTTCCAAAAATGGACACTGCTGCTTATGCCACCATCTAGCACTGGGGCTAGGGGAGGACCCTGTTTCCTTTTCACCCACGTGAAAAAGCTTTCTCACTGACCTTTGAAGCTGTCTTTGGCATTTGTGGGTTGAGGGATCTGGGAACTGCAGCTGCTGCTGGGGATTTCACCCCCAAGGCCTGCTCTGGTCCTGTTCCTGCTGGTGCCAAGCATCAAGACTGGGTTGTGCTCTGTGGACTGTGCTCCACTCCACATCCTACGTGATAGACCTTTGCTGTTGGCCTTCCAGGATGCCTCAGATTGGAAATCTCTTTCATTCTGTCGTTTTATGGCTTCTGCTGCTCTAGAATTTGTTTAGAATCATTTTTACAGGTATTTTATAGGCTGTGGGGGAAGAGCTAGAGTAGGTGTGTCTTTCTACTCTGCCATCTTGGCTCTGCCCCCACCTCATAGGTTATTGTGAGGATCAAAAGATATAAGTTATGTAAAGTCCACTGCAATTCTTAGCATACCTTTTCAGGGTATCTCAAAAGTCTACTAAGACTTATAACTGTACTGAGACTTTTGGGGACATCTTGTATAAATGCTAGCTATTATTGCTACCATTCTTCCTGAACTACCACTTGAATTGGTGGGTGTCTTCCATCTCTGGAAGATGATTACTATTACTTCTTCAATGTTCTACGAAATAATCCTGGAAGTCATTGGGGTTTCCAGTATTGTTTTCTGTGAGCCCCTACCATGTATTTCATATAAATTATCCAGCTAGTATGTTCAATTAACTTTTAGGAAAGGAATTTGCCAAGGTAGCATAAAAAACAATGAGTACAAAACATTTTCTTTCTATGACTTGGGACAAACTCTGCCACAAATAAAAAGGGGTCCAGGGAAAGAGTGTCCTTCAACTTTGGGGACGATAGTAAGGAGGCATATATGTAGAGCTTATGTCTAGTCAAAGAATAAGCTAACAACTTCTGTTTTTTGGAAGAGCTTTCTTACGTCTATGGTCGGGATTCCTTTCTAGCTCAAAGGTTCACATACTATGAATTTGCTTCCTTTTTTTAGGTGACTATCTTATTGCCTCTATGCCTCTGTTGGTCCTCCTGTTTCCACTCCCATAGTCTCCTACTGGTTCAGATTCTCCAATGATGTGGTCAATGGGGAGCAGAGAGATCAGAGTTTAATACTCCCTCTCTGGGCTTACTTTTTCCAGCCCTCCTTCTCCAATGCTAGCTATTAGCATAAGTATAAGAATTGCCTCCTCAAAGTTCATTTTACTCTAGTCAGCCCCAAAAGCTTAATTGCTTTGCTATTGGATTGAAAACTGCTGAAATTCTGTTGTTTAAAGCCCCCAGAGATATGGTCAGCTTGTTTAATTAGACAATCACACTATTAGAATTTTTTTTATCCAAACAAAGGGATTCATCCTTCATCAGGAACCAAAAGGTATAAAATATCCCAGGGGTGGGGAACCTGCAGCCTGGAGCATACTTGTAGCCCTCTACATCCTCAAATGTGACCCTTTCGATTCAGTTAAAGGACCACACTTGAGGACCTAGAGGGCCACATGTGACCTAGGGGTCTCAGGTGCCCCACCCCTGAACTATCCTATTCAGAGACTTAAAACTTCATCAAGTCCTTACACCAATTATATTAGAGTAATTGAGGTGTGGAATTCCATCCCTTGTAACTATAATTAATCCCAATGGGCAGCTAGATGGTTCAGTGGATAGAGCATGAGTCAGGAGGACCTGAGTTCAAATCTCACCTCAGACACTTGACACTCACTAGCCATGTGACCTTGGGCAAGTCATTTAACCCCAGTTGCCTCATAGTGGGTCACCTCCAGTCATCCTGATGAATATCTTGTCACTGGATTCCGATGGCTCTGGAGGAGAAGTGAGGCTGGTGATCTGCACAGCCCTTCCTCATTCAAAACAAAGTCAATTGCAAGTCATGTCATTATTTCTCTAATGGCATGGTCTTCTTGGAAATTAAGGACAAACACACATAATTAATCCTTAACATAGTCTGAAATGTTTCCGTGATCTCTGCCCCCGATATGGTTGGTGCCATGCTTTAGCTGGAGCAGAAGACTCCACAGAGGATTGATATGGATAATAGGAGCAACACCCCTCTATCCACTGACCTTTTTACCTAGTTGGATTCCACTCTTATTACTGAAAGCGCTTGTATCTAGGCTGGAGCCTTCTTACTAAAGACAGGGAAACATGTGATGTCATTCTTTAGAATGACTGAAACTCATTCATGCTAATGTGTTACTTCGTCCAGGCACTGTTATATTTTAAGGCTTTTATCTTTCATCAAGAAAAGTTTGCCATCCAGGAAAGAATTTCAGGCCTCACTGAGCAGGTGAATGAGATAATTGTTGCAGCCAGGCCTTCTTATTGCCCCTCAAATCTTATCGCATTTAACCTGTTTTTATTATTTTAGAGCTCCTGGTGGGTCACAGTATGTAAGGACACTAAGGTCTTTTTATCCCATCTGCCCTTTTATATTTCTACCTTAGGAAAGAAGTCCGAGCTTCTTTGTACTGTGGAACATTCTGGTACGTCTTACTACTCTGGTAAAGGCTTTTTTTCTATATTTTTCTGTGTTTTTAATGCATAAAATAAAACATGCAATATTATAAAGGAAAACATTTATATCAGTATTTATCTACATACACATATTACACAATGTATCATATACGTATACATATAAACATATATATACATATATACCTAAATATAAGTGATAAATGTGTATGTATATATATACATACACACATATGCATATATATATGCATGCATGCATATACACCCATACATATACACATAATATACCCACACATATACCCATACATATACACATAAAATAAGTTTCTGGAACAGGATTAAGACTCTCTCATAGGCTATGTTTGCTAGAAGCTAATTCTCATAAGCTGCTTACAATGGGGAAAACACAAAACCCCACTTATATCACTGTATCTCCAATAAGAAACATCTGACTTTCGGGCTATACTTTTCTTACCCTAACTTGTACCCCTCCTCTAGACTCCCTTCTATGCTCCTCCCCCGCCATTCAGCTTCAACCTAAGCTAGATTCACCCCATCACTCTAAATCTACCTCCTCTCCTTCCTTTCTTCTGCCATCAAACTCCCATATGCCCACAACCAGGGGCTTTCTTATTGCATCATCCCCCTACCCTATACCAACCTGCCTGGCCTCTTCCCCGCTCCCTAGAAATCTGGTGTTTGTGATGTCGCAGCATGACAGTACACCCACAATGCTTAGGGCTAATTTCCAGTGCCTCAACATTTCTTGACCCAGCACATAGGAGACCAGGGTCATGCAAGGGAAGTAGCAGGGTCTACTACTTCTCAAGAACACCTCAAAAGAGCTGAGCCACTGAGCAGGTAAAATGACATCAGATGAGTGGGGAACAAGGAAACTCAGGCCTCAGCCAATAAGAGGAGAATAACACCGTACCTTACAATTCAGAAAATCAAATTCAGGCCCTTTTGTCTTTTAATAAGTATCACCATTAACATTTGTAGCTTGAGATTTCAGCCACACACTTAGCTTTTTGCTAGAAAATATAGTAGTAAGGTCTGGGTTCAAGTCACACCCTTGACATATTTTGGCTGCATGGCCCTGGGCAAGTCATTTATCTTCTCAACCAATTAGGCAGCTCTCAAAGACTAATTAATGAATTTCATTTGATTATTATATAGAATGATGCTAGCTTATGCTCAGCCTTTCTTGTGTATTGTTCATAAACAAGTTGTTTTCTCACTAGAACAACCAAAAATTGGCAACAATGCTCCATACCTAACAATAAAATTCTAAAATTGGATTCAGTGTTTGCTCACAGCCAGCCAAGAAATATTAACATTGTATCTGCTGTGTCCAAGACCCCAGAATTGGTGCTGGAGTATGAGGAAGGAAGACAAGACATGTTCTTCCACGTTATAATCTGGTTAAATAGACAAGGAAGAAACACATGAGAAATCAAGCTATCAATACAAGAAAATAATAATGACTATTGTTAGGATTTTGTATGGTTCTTTAAGGTTTATACTATGCTTTACATACATTGCCTCATAAAGCACAACATACATGGATTAGGATGGATATGGAAGACTTCAAGAAGAAGATGGACCTTTAAGTGGGTCATGAGAGATAGGATAAACACAGGTGAAAAGCATAAAAGGCATGCTCTAGGCTTATAGCAAAGTAGTATGGACAAAGGCATGAAGACTGGAAAGAAAAATGTATATCAATTGTAATGGAAGTCCTACTATAGAAGGAATGAAAACACCTCTATTCTGTACTCAGTTCTGCTGCTAATAATTTCTGTGACCTGGGGAGTGGAAGATGGGGGGAGACAGAATGGACTTTGAACCTTCCTCTGTTTCTTTCAGTTTCCTTTTCTATAAGATGTGGAATTTTGTTGCTGTCACTCAGTTTATGCCATGTCCAGTTGTTCACGATACAATTTGGGGTTTTCTTGGCAGAGATCCTGGAGAAGTTTGCCATTTCCTTTTCCAGCTCATTTTACAGATGAGGACTTGAGGCAAACAGGGTTAAGTCACTTGCCCAGGGTCATACAGCTAGTAAGTGTCTGTGGCCAGATTTGAACTCAGGTTTTCCTGACTCTAGACCCAGAGCTATATGTACTGTGCCACCTAGCTGCCCCACATCTGGGAGAGTTGTTCCCTAAAATTCGAATTATTCTGTGAATAGACAAATTTAGCTAAGTATTTAGCAACTTCTAGTATATTTTTTAACAGGGTATCATAATCATAAGATCATTGATACAGAATGCACGTTACAGGTGACTAACTCAAGCCCCTCATTTTATAAAAGGGGAAACAAAGGCTCGGGTAAGTTAGAGATAATCATCAGAGTCAGGATTTGAATCCAGGTTCTTTGACTGCAGAGCCATTGTTCTTTCTATTCTACAATACTGCCTCCTACATGTTGTAATGGGCTTGGTGGTTTAGTGGATAGAGTGCCGGGCCTGGAGTCAGGAATACCTGAGTTCAAATTTGGCCACAGACACCTATTCGCTGTGTGACCCTGGGTAAGTCACTTAACCCTGTTTGCCTCAGTTTCTTCATCTATAAAATGAGCTGGAGAAGGACATGGCAAATCACTCCAGTATCTTTGCCAAGAAAATCCCAAATGGAGCCAGGAAGCATTATATATGAGTGAAAAACAACTGAACCACAGCAAAAACAGCCTATAAGTTCCTTGTATGGATCTGTGTCTTTAGAGGTATTGTTAAGAATCATATTCTCAACAGACTGGTGGAACATGTCTGAAATTCTTGCATCCAGGGAGACTCAGGCTAGTAGATTTCTTGGGCTCAGGAGTTCTGAGCTACAAAGGGCTAAAGCTGATCAAATCTATATACTAAGTGAAGCACCAATGTGGTAAAATCTGGGGAGAAAAGGTCCTCCAGACAGACTAAAGAAGAGTGAACCAGCCCTGTTTGAAAGTGGAGCAAGTTAAAGCTTCACCACCTATCAGTGAAGAGATAAGTCTCTAAGTGGTCACTATGAGTGGTCACAGCCTGGCATAGAGATGGGAAGACCCAGGTGCAATATTATGTATGTGTATAAATAATTAGGTATATATGTAAAATTATATATGATATATCATTATATATGTATATACACACATGTGTGTATGTATAGGTATAAAAGTATACATATATGTAAAGTGGGTGCATAGCTATAAATACATATAAAATATGAGTATATATAAATATATATCTATACATTTATATTTGCATGTATATATACATATTTTTCATATGTATAAGATATAAATATACATAAAATATGTATGCCCATATAAATATATGTAAATAATATGATATGATATGACATATATCTTATATAACTAATATAACATAATAGAATATGTAAATATATATTTATGCAGACATTTTCATATATACATTTACATATGCACACCCAATTTATAATGGATATCTTTTTATAGATTTAAATATTTATATTGTGTTAGAAATTTCTCTTCTCTCCTTTCCTTTCTTCCCCTTCCCATGCTGACTTAGTCTGTCTTAACACTATTGGTCAAATGCAGAAGATGTTGGGTTTCGCCTGTGAGCTTCAATACCTATATCTGCTATATGGAGATGCTAATTATAGGATCATATATATAGAATTAGAAAGGTTCATAAAGGCTATCTTAGAAATCATTTTACAAATGAAAACACTGATGCCCAAGTGACTTGCCCAAGGTCATACAGGCTCAGAAGGTGGGATTTGAAAACAAGTCTTCTGACGCCAGAGTTAATTCTCTTTTCATTGAACTAGCTACTTCATAGGACTAGTGCGAGAAAAGGGGTGGTAAACCCTAAAGCACCACAGAAAATGGAGTCATTAGTCCAAGGTCTTCTATATGCTTTTGTGCCTCTAATGGAAATCATATTTTTCCCTCTCTTCCAACATGGTTTGTAAAAAAAAAAAAAAGAGCCCATTCCAGTGCTTCCCCTTTGGCAGTTTTAATTTTGTTTTGTAATTAACAATGACTAGCTCTAGAATTCCACTGCGGTGTCTCTCGGTTTTGAATTTTCATCAAGTATTTTATGAAAAATTACACTCTTCTAAGGGACTGACATGGTTTGTTGCCATGGATAATTGTCTCTAAATAAACTCAGAGTAGTTAAGTGGCTATGAACAGATGGAAATAAATTCAATGGGAATTGACTATTGCACCTCTTAGCTCCCATTTGTCACCAAAAGCATCTCTTTCTCCTCTCTCTCTCTCTCTCTCTCTCTCTCTCTCTCTCTCTCTCTCTCTCTCTCTCTCTCTCTCTCTCTCTCTGTCTCTGTCTCTCTGTCTCTGCCTCTGTCTCTGTCTGTCTCTCTGTATTTCTGTCTATTTGTCTCTCTTTATTGTTTTGTCTCTACCTTTATTTGTCTCCATCTCTATCCTTTCTATCTCTCTTCTGTGTGTTTGTCTATTCATCTCTGACTCTTTGTCTTTCCATTTCTGTATTCTGTCTCTTTCTCTCTCTCTCTATGTCCCTCCCACTCTCTTTCTTTCTCCTTTTCCTTTGCACCTAAAACTGTAGGTAGAATTTCCTCTGAGAGTTCTGCACATAACTGAGCTTCAAGGGAAAACTCCACCGACAACTTGGCCACATTCATGACCAGGAAACTAATTCCTGTCCTCTGTACCACATACATAGTCATCACAAAGGGATGCAGCTTTCCATATGTCTAACGTCCCTAATGAGACTTGCAGTTTGATATAGTAATATCAGCGAATTTTAGCCAGCTTTGTTTATTACTGTTTCTATGACCTTGAGTAAATAAATTTAACCTCTAGGGCCCTCACTTTCCTCATTTCTAACAAAAGTATTGGATCAAATGACTGTTAAGTTCCCTTTCAATCCTAGAAACCAATTGAAAGTTTCATGTAGAAGGTTGTATTTGAGCTCTTCTTGAAAAGAGAAAAAGATTCTATGAAGTAGAGATGAGGAAGGAATACCTTCCAGTCCCAAGGAATAGTGTGTTCAGATACATGGAGATAGAAAATAGAAAGCAGGCCAATGTGACTAGAACATAGAATTCATGAAAGAGAAGAATGTGCAGTAAACCTGGAAAAGCACACTGGAGTCAGACTATGAAAGGCTTTAGAAGACAGACAGAATATTTTGTCTGCAAGGCAAGAGAAAAAGCAAACTCTGCAGTGTCTTGAGCATAGATGTGACATTGTCAGACCTGTGCTTTAGGAATAGCAATTTGGCAATTGCATGGAGGATGGATGGGAGAGAAGATAAACTGAAGGGAAGGAAACCAATTAGTGGGCTATTATAGGCAAGAGATGATAAGAACCTGAATTAAGGTGTGTCAGTGGGGAAGAGGGCATGAATGTGACTTGGAAACTGACAAGACTTGGCAATTGATTGGATGGGGGTGGGGGTGGGGGAAGATTTGAGAATGATTCCAAAGTTGTGAACAAGGCTGGCTACAAACACATTGGTGTTCTCCTTAGAATTCGGGGAGATTGAGGGAAAATAAAATGAGATTCATTTCTGGACAAATTGGATTTGAGATGCCTTGAAAAAATAAGTTAAAAAAACTCTTTTCCCTCTTTGGAATTTGTTTATGTATACATGCATGTGCATGCATATATGTGTATATGTGTATCATTCATGTGTATATATGTGCATATATATGTGTAACACGTATATATTATGCATATGCCTATATATGTGTATATGTATACACACTATATACATGCAGGTATAGGTGCATATACATACATAGAATATATATACATACATATATAGAATATATATACATACATACATACATACACAGAACATATATTTAGTGATTTACATCTCTACTGGGCCTTGTAGGCAAGCTTCAGTTCTCTAGCCCCTAGATCCCCTCTTGTATGCTTTGCTAGGCATGGTGTTCATAACTACAATCTCATTTCAAACTGATTAAGGATGTCTTGGGTCATGTTATTGTAGCTGGTCCTTCCTTCAAAGAGGACCTGTGACATCATTCTTGGAGATAAAACAAGTAATTAGGGACTTGAGGGTAAGAGGGTTGTAAAGGACCTTAGATTATCATTGAGTTCTTGAAGAAATCAAGCTTGGGTGAAATGAATTGCCTTACACAAATTAATACCAGGGTCTGATTTCTTGACTCCCAGTCCAGGGCTTTCCACTATTTTACCCCAGTCCCAAAGCCAAATGGTAGGGGACTCTCTTCTTATTGTTGGAGGTCAATACCATGCACCTACGTGAAAGGGCAGCGCAGAGTTTGTGAGAGTAGGAGAGGAGAGTTCTTCAGCTGTCTTTGAGATGCTGATTCTCTTCAGACTTCAAGTACTTCATGCTTCCAGCTCCTAAAGAGAAGATGGACAATGCCAATCCCACTTCAGGTTGCTGAAGGAAAAGACTCTGGGAGAAGCTAAGTTGGAAGGAGCTAGTGGTCTCCATCATGTCCCTGCCCCCAGGGTGCTACAGCAAAGACTTCAGGGAGCTCTCTCTTGGTTGAGCTGAGTTACCTCATTCCCAATGGGAGACTTCCTTCACTTGGTATTGTCTGGTATACATTCTTCTACACATACTTCCTCTGATTTCTCTTTTGTTACTAATGTGGATAAATGGATTTCTTGGTTAATTGCTATATATGTGTACATTGTGGAACTGGTGTCGGATGGGAAGGAAGTCAAGCCTTGGATATAAAATGTGGGGTCCTCCTTTTTCCACTAAAGAAACAGCAATCAGAGGCTAGTTTGAACCTGTAAACCTCATCCCCTAGACTGATAATATTTAAGGGAGCAGATAGATATGACCCTAGCCCATCATCCCTTCTGAGAACACAGTGGCCAACTTTCAACCTCCACTTCCTGCTCCCCCTCGTGACAGGAATTAAAGTCTCCCTTGGAGAAGAGTGATGCTAGAAATGACTATTCTGCTTCCCTTGGATCCATACAACACCACCTCCATGCCATATGTGTGAACACCTCTCACCACTAGATGAAAGCATGATTCTTCTCACTGGCAGACTAGCTAGCCATTCCCTCATCCATTATCCTTGCCAACTTGGAAACACATTAGTAAAGCCACCAAAGTCAGTCAGTTGACAAGCATTTATTATGTGCTGGAGATACTAAGAATAAGGCAACTAGGTGGTGCGGAGGATGGAGAACTATGCTGGGCTATATAGAGAACTAGAGAACTAGAATCAGAAGACTAATTTTCATGAGTTCAAATTGACCTCAGTAATAAAATATATGACCCTGGGCAAATCACTGAGAGAAGCGATTTTCCTCATACTAATAACCAATTAATATCTGGGCAGGAATAGGAGAGATCCAAGTTACCTCTTCCTTTCTATTTCCTTATTTAAAGTCCAGTCTTTATGAAGGACACTGTTGAAAGATGAGTTTGCCCAAATCCTCTGGGTACATGCTTTTTTACCCCACCCAGCAAGAAGGCTTTACAAAGAGAATCTAATCCAAGTGAATTCTGGCTCATTGTGACCTACTCAGGAAGGACTGAGTGGATCCCTTTTGCTTAGATTGCCCAGGAGGGGGGGTGATCTGGGCGTAGAGACAATCTCTTTGTGTATGAGTAACATGATCAGAATCATTTACACAGCCTCTCAATAGAATAAGCCTCCCACGGATTATAACATTCATTCTCTCATTAACTGTTAACAAATCATAGTTGATTTCCACCTGTTGGGAAAACCCACTCTTCCAAAGGTATATAAACATTAAGTGACCTCCAAGATCTATCTTTGGTGCTTGAGAGTGTCACTGACATCTTATATTATCTACTCACTAGCCACAATTAATACAGTGATTATTAATTACCCATGTTGCTCAGACTTTCATTTGTCACATCAATTAATTCCTGTTTGCCCCAGTTCCACATCTGTAAAATGAGCTGGAGAAGACAATGGAAAACCACTCCAGTGTTTTTGCCAAGAAAACCACCAAAATGGGGTCATAAAGAGTCAGACAAAATTGACATGACTAAAGAACACCACCAAGAATACAAAGAATGACAAAAAAGAAAACCAACAGTTCCTAGTCTCCAGCAGCTCACAGTGGAATGTAAATACATTTCCCTACAATGAAACTTCACCTGGATCTCTTGCATGCTCTCCTTGTCTAGTAGTGCAGCATAAAATCTAGTGTAACACCAGCAGGCTTTCTCTAGTTCATATGTTGCCTGTGGAGAAAGACACGTCATTTTATCAGAGGTATTGACAGCAGTAACTGCCTTCCAGTTCCACAGATCAACTGTCCTGCCTTCCCAATTGTAGTAACAGTTGGAGTGGTTGAAAACAGAGCTTCGTGAAGAACAAGACTTGAGCAAGATCTTGGAAAATGGGTAGGTGGAACATAGTAAAAGCTCTGATTCTATTCTGGCCCTGCTAATCTCACCCCTTCATTCTTCTTGTCTGACAACATCTCTCCTGAACTCAGTTTCAGATCCTCTAAATCTGATTCTACTACTGACTACTCCTGGTGATGCCATAGATTCCATAGAGCCAGCATGAAAATTACTTGGAATAGTGTTTGTAGGCAAGGTTCTTTTTTCTCACTCCTGGGGGAAAGGATGGGGAAGGAATGATGCTCCAGACCTTCAACTGAAGAAGGCAATTCCTTGATTATCTTAACAATCAACAGAATATTAGTAGCAACAGCTGCTGCTGAGCTCTGTGGAGGATTGACCTAAAGCTAGATTTCTTGGTGGACTTGTATGTCCACCCTCTTCTGGTAATAACTAAATTGTTCCCTGCTGGAAAGAATCATAAGAAAATAGGACCATCAAAAGTGACAGCTGGTATGGAATCTGGAGCATATGTAATCTAATCCCTTCGTTTTTACATAAGTGGAAATTCATGTCTAGAATGGGCAGATAACTTCTCTAAGATCCATTCAGTTACCATTGAGCTGGGGCTAAGATTCAGACCTAGGTTTTCTGATCTCCAAAGCTGGATGCTTTCTTCTTCCTTCCTTATAGCATTTGTGGACCAAGACAAGCACACTTAAGTAACATAGGATCATAGATGCATATCTGGAAGGGATCTTAAAAGTTATATAGCCCAACCTCCTCCTTTGATAGATGAGGAAACTGAGGAAGATGAATTTAAGTGACTTGACTTGCCTCAGGTCATAGAGCTAGAATTTGAACCTATCTGACTCTTCCCGGGGTGGGGAACCTACCTAGACCCAAAACTCTTTCAATCACACCTCAATATGGTTCCACATATTGAGATGTCTGAATGGAAGGTATGACTGGGCTGGGGCTCCTTTTGAATTACTCAGGTACACACTGCTATCATTGCTTAATCTTAGGCTGACCACATTAGTAGAGCATTGAGATTCCTTTCTCTAAGAGTCCCATGGAATCACAGACTTCAGAGGAATAAGCTTTCCACTATACCATGATGCCTTAATTAACCTCTTAAGTCACTAAACCTGCTTACATAGGTTTCATCTATAAAATATAGACAGCAACACCTGAAGTAACTACTTCACAGAGTTGTCATGAGTTTCAAATGGCAACAAATGGTACATGCTTTTCAGCATTTTAAAGTGTTATAAAAATGTCAGATAGTAATATTACTGGGCAGTATGACATAATAGGTATTGTCCTAGCCCAGAAGAACTCAGTTCAAGTGCTTCTTCTTCTGACATATACTGATTGCATAACCTTGAGCAAGCCACTTGACCTCTCAGTGCTCTATATAATTCTTAAAGACTAAAGTTCCTTAGGAGGTGTTATTTAACCATATCTGACTCTTTATGATCCCATTTGAGGTTTTATTGGCAAAGCTACTGGGTTTTTTTTTTCCATTTCCTTCTCCAGCACATTTTACAGACAAAGAAACTGAGGCAAAAGGGTAGAGTGACTTGCCTAGGGTCACACAGTTTTGAACACAGGAAGTTGATGTTTCCTGACTCCAGGCCTAGCACTCTCTTCAATGTGTATCCTAGCTGCCCTCCCTGAGGGGGTACTGACCCACATTGGTAGAGGGAGTTGCATCACATGGAAGTTCCTTGTACCGTGAAATAATAGATCCTCTTCTCCCTATAATTATTGAAACATCCTCACTAAATCATCACCCCTGCTTAGAGACCTACCATGATAAAGAGTTCACTAGCTCCTGAGGCAATTCATTCCACTTTTGGACTACTCCAATCATTACAAAGATGTTTTGTTTTGTTTTTTGTAAGATGAATTTTTATTTCACTATAATATCCACCCAGCTCATAGTTCTGTCTCTCTACTACAGCTCTTCAAATATATGAAGACCACTGTTCATCCGCTGCCTTCATTCCAGCTAAGTCTTTTCTTCTTCAGAATAAATATGTGCAGTTGTTTCAACAGTCCTGGTATAGTACTGGTTTTGGTGCTTTTACTATCCTGGTCATAATTATCTGGATATGTGATGACTTGTCAATGTCCCTTATAAAAAAAAAATCTCCCTCAGAAGCTCCCATAGAGACCTGGGAGTGGGCATCCAGATCACTTTCTCTGCCACAGACAATAAATGTAAATATCACTAGAGGGGAAAGAAATGGGAAAGGTGAGAAGCTAAGATTTTATTGGGAACCTGCTTGTGAAAGAAGGTTCATGGTAACATGAGAATCATAGATGTAAGGGTAGAAGGGACTTGCCCAAGTGTCATAAGGGAACAACAGAGGCAGAATTTGAATCAAAATCCTCTGACTTCAGAGCCAGTCCCTTTTCCACTGAAACATTCTGCCTCCTAAAGGTGATCACGTCATCTTTTTGGGGGGCAGAGGGGTGGGCAGGAAGAAAAGGAAACTGGGGTTAAATGACTTGTCTACCTTCACAGAGCTAGTAAGTATCTGAGGCCAGATTTGAACTCAGGTCTGTCCTGACTCTAGGGCCAGTCCTCTATCCACTTCAGCACCTAACTGCGCCATCATCATATCATCTTAAATTGATCCTATGAATACTTTTCATGATCTCATTTAACCTAGTCTGCTGGTATATGGGTATTGCGTTCTAATCTTAGTCAAAAATCCCATACTAAACAGAAGATATGTAGAGAATAAGAGAATTTAAGTTCTAGGCATATTTTATGGTAGAAATTAAAAAAAAAATTCTTACTAAAATTCCTGAAGTCTGACAGGAAAATTCAATAGATGCCCTGCCCTATATGTTATCATACACTTGTATTCATAAGCAGGATCCCAATAATATCTCCTTAACTGTCTCACATTTCTCAGTTATCTATGATTCCATCCCCATCCTTACCTTTACCCCTAACCCTCTGAGACCTTTGGCCAGTTCTGGTTTTCCTGAAACAGCCTCTTGTTGAGGTTTAAACCAAACCATTTGCTTAGCAGAGTTTCTACAGATGAATGGCTAACAAAATCCGGACACCAAACTGCAATGGCCTTGACTTTTATCAGATTGGGAAACACTCAGAATCAATTAAGGATGTGTAATCATAGGACAGAGTCTATCTTTTAGAATAAACCAGATCTGAATCATCAAAAGGATTAAATATTAAATTATTTTTGAGGAAATAATCTGAAAAAAGATATTTTCCCAATTTTGTTGTGACATTTTAGAAGGTTTGAGAGACATAGCTTCCTGGTAATTTAATCATTTTATTAATAAGGTCAGTAGGTTATTAATAAAAGGATAGACATTTTGCTGTGTTTCTTAGACCAAAAACCTCTAATGGCAATAGAATCACAGTTTATATGCCCTTCGAAGAATAGGATTTTCTGATGGATGCCTACTCAATTCTGATTGGTTAAGTAAATGAGAGGTGGGTTATCTTGGGGTACATAATGTAGATCACTCAAATCTTAGTCAAATAGACATCAATTTCCATAAAACCTGTCTTGATAATAGGGAGAATCAACATTTTTCTCAGACTTGACTGAGCAAACACAATAAGCAAGAATATAATCATTAGCCTAAACTTAAAATTTCTTTTACTGTCTGATTAGATCTTGACCTGGGTAAATTTCTAAGAGAAATTTCTGACACTGGTTGATTTCTGGATAAGAAGGTAAAAAAGGGGAAAAACCTTGGTCCTAATATAATAATTAGTTATTAAAAAATAAGAGAGAAATATTAATTTCTCACATTGTCAAGGGATTTTTGTCCCATCTGTTGCACCTACTCCCTCCTAAAATGAAATAGAGAAAATTGAAAAATATTTTATCATGAACATCTTTTATATAAAGGTGAGGAAAATATTTAGGTAAAAATGTTCTTATATTACTTTGTACTCCATTTAAGCTTTATTCTATTCATAACTATTCCTACATATCTGCGGCATTATATGGAATTTATGTACATATTACATCTCTCTTTAAATAGCATGAGAGCAGAGACCATGTCTTAATTATGTTTTTGAGTTCTCCAGTGTGAAGGACCTGCTTACACATAGTATATGCTTAGTAAATTAATTTATACATAGTATGCTTAATAAATTATTATTAAATGGATGGTTATTCAGTCATTTCTCTTGCAAACATTTTTTATTTAAAAAATCTTTGCAATAAGATATAAATATAAAACTGCACAATATCATATTTTTATAATTGCCACATACTGTGAACAAAAGTCATGAGAATTTCTGCTTATAGGAAATACTGCCACGTTCTTAAGCAGAAAGACAGTTCTGCACATCTCTGCTTATTGTTTTTCTTTTGTGGATTCTTGCTAGAAAAGTGGTGGATGTGCCCCTCTCTTCCTAAATAGTATTTTAAAGACTGGGAATAGAGTGGACACTGGCAGCAATCTCTACTTGATTCTGTAAGGATTTGAAATAGAATTTAATGCCTGATTTACTCAAATATCAAGACACAGAGGCCTAAGTAAAAGCAAGGCTTTGATATCAGAATGAAGTTGAAACTTGACTGCTTCAAGGTCTGGAACCTTAAGATCCCCAAGAGAGTTGAAATAAATTATGCTTCCTTATTGAAAAGAAAGTGTTTGATACTCACCCCTTCCCTGATTCAAACTACCAACATGTATATTATTTGTTTTCATGAATTTTTAAAACTCATTTGAATCAACCTCCATGCAAATCTTGCTTCACTTGTTGATGGTAACATGGAGGCTTCCAAGGATCATAGCCATAGAGCCGAGCTCTGGCAGGTCCTTTGAAGCCAGAAAGAAAGAGCCTCAGAAGGGTCTCTGGCAGAGGGCTTCCCACTAGGGTTGGTGGGTGGTGAGGATGATGATGAAGATGATTGTTGTCATTGTCACAGAATATTTATTTATGAGAAAAAGTCATGGAAGATTTTCATTCTGCATCAGGAGACAATTAAAAGCAAAAAAAGGATGCTAGGAGTTTGTAAAATATAACTTACTTTTTACATATCTAATATTTTATGTCAAATTCACTTAATCTTAGCAGTAACTATCAGGTAAAAATCCTCAGGATTGAAAAGTCATTTGAAATTCACTCTGAATCGAGGTTGTGATGAAATATGTATATATGTGCTGATGTACATGCATGTCCCTAGTTTATACTTTTTTTCTTGTTCATCAGAATAGGGACACCAATAACAATACCTTAGGCTTCATATTACCCTAAATGGTTATTATCAGGATTTGTACGCCAAACATGACAACTAATGGCAAATCAAGATATATAATACATTGTTTTGTTCCCAAACTAAAAAATTGACTTTAAAGATACTAAGCATACTAAAAAAGTAGGGTTGCATAACTTTTATTAGTGTCCAAATTTTCATTTCTCATGAGCCTCAAAGAAAAGGGCAAACACCTGTGTTTTCCCAGTGGATTCATATTTTTTTGGAACAACGGAAATCTTACCTGTAGTATGGAGAACCCAGAGGTCTCAACACTTTTTAGGCCTGTGCTTTGATTCATCCTCCAAGAAATACCCTTTTAAGTGATCTTCCACACAGGGAAATAACTAGACCTAGCTAATACTTTACGGAGCAAGGAGGGCCATGGGAAGAGGAGGGCCAAGAAATTCCTTTTTTTATGCCATAAAATAAAGGGATTTTTTTCTTGTAACAAATTCTAGTTTTAAGAAGGTCACTATATATATATATATATATATATATGTATGTATGTATGTATGTATGTATGTATGTATGTATGTATGTATCTATCCTCTCTGTAACACCCATTAAGTGCTCAACCTTGAAGACCTTTAGTGAAAGGATCTCCTTAGTAATACCAAACTACTTTTGGATTGCTGTAACTATCGCTATTTTTCTTCATATCAAAACTAATTCTGCCTCTCTGCAACTTCCAATCAAGTGTGTGTGCTTGCATGTATACACACATGTATTGTGTGTATGTGTGTGTACATATGTGTGCATATATGCACTGTGTATTGTATACATGTATATGTGTGTGCATCTGTGTATATATGTAGGCATGTGTATATGTACATTTGTATATGTGTGTGCACTGTGTGTATACATGTGTATGCTTATAAACATATATCTGTACATACAGAGATATTTCACCATCTTTGAGGCTGCACTCTCTTAAATACTCTGTAGTATTCAAAACTGAAAACAATGTTCTAGACAGAATCTAACCAGGACAAAATACAATAATATCATGGTCTCCCTAGTTTTAGAAAATATCTGTCTAAATGTCCAGGTATAAATATGCCTACGTATATATATATATATTTGTAAACAGTGACTTTGAAATTGGAATTTGTTGTAAGAACCTTTTCATTTTATAGTATTAAGTATGTGTGTATGGAATTAGTACATATATGAACATATACACATATGTACATATATATATCATGCATGCATATATATATATATATATATATATTATATATATAGGGCCAGATAGGTGGCTCAGGGAAGCTAGATGGCACAGTGGATAGAGGGCTGGGCCTGAAGTCAGGAAGTTCAAATCTGGCTTAAGTACTTATTGCTGTGTGACCCTGGTGAGCCACTTAACTCTGTTTTCCTCAATTCCCTCATCTGTAAAGGGAGCTGTGGAACACATGGCAAACCACTCCAGTATCTTTGCCAAGACAACTCCAAATGGGGTCATATGACTGAACAATGACATGCACAGTTATGCAATGAGCTTAAAACTGGAATTTGTTGTAGACGTATGTATATACATGCTACATGAGTATATGTGTGCATTAAAATTGTATCCAGTTCTGTTCCCCCTTACCCCACCAACCCCACCCTGTCAGCATAGCAAATTTCTAAGTCTTAAGTATAAAGTAAAAATAGCAGGAAGTAAGATTACAAAAGGGAGCCAAGAAGTCTCATGCAAACTGTCTCACATGTCAAAGAGGTTTAAAGGTTTTATCATGTATTAGTCAAAAATAATATCCGCATAATATGTGCCGAATCAGGATAAGTCATTTGGGCTTTACTGTAGGAGTTTTTACGTTCTGGGATATGTAAAAATCAAATAAGTTCCAGACATCTGCAATAAAACCAGCAGATCACCAAATGATGCGGAAAATTTTGAGATGATCTAGATATTCTGGTGAACTAACCCTCTGGTGGCACGGATAAGAATTAGTCTGTTCCCCTAGAAAACCCTATCAAAATGATGCCTCGAACTTCTGCCCCTGAGCCCTCTTTCCTCACATCTGGTCTATACTGCAGAGAGCTCCTGACTTAAATCTATGGTTACATGAGTGTTCCCTGTGCATCTCCCCCCCGCCATCTTCTTTCCCATGGCTGCCTGCCTTCCTTCCCTACCCTACTCCCTGTCCCAACTATGTCTTCCTCTGTACCTCTTTTTGCTGCTTATGACTACACTTTCTCTGCTTTCCATGCTTATTGAGCCCCTACAACTTCTGTGATTTATTAAAGTGGGATTGCAGCCTCACTTCCCACTGCCATCTTTTCCAGTTCCAAAAAACAGGGCATGTCTACCCCCATTTCATAAATTGATTAGCAATTCTGTGTGTGTGTGTGAGGGAGAGAAAAAGAGACAGACAGACAGACAGAGATCTTAATTATAATATTATGAAGAAGAGAGAAAATTTCCAGGACCAAGAATACCATATTACTCTCCTCTATCTTGGTCAGACTCTATCTGGAGTATCGTGTGTATCTTTGAAGGCCACATTTTGGGAAAGGCAATTTTAAAGGGGAGGGCAACCTCCAGGATGGTGAAATATCTCAAATGTATACAATATGAAAATCAGTTGAAGAAGATGGAGAAGAGAAAATGGGAGAATAGAAAACTTGAGGGATAATAGCATCACTGACACCAAGTCTTTGAAAGATTGTGACATAGAAGAAAGATTAGACTTATTCTGCTTGGTCCTACAAGGCAAAATGACAAGGCATGATTGGAAGTTGAAGAGAGACCCCATTAGGTTTGAAATGAAGAAAAATACTGATAGTTACAACAATACAGAACTACTTTGGGATGATTAAGGAGATACTGGACTCTCTTTCACTAAAGGTCTTCAAGGATGAGCATTAATGAGTGTTGTAGAGGGTATACATTTTTTTAGGACCTTTGGACTGTATGACCTCTGAGGTCCCTTCCAGCTCTGAGATTATCTGAGATGGAAACCACAAGACACCCAGAGAAAGCAATTTCACTCTTTAGTGGTTGCATATGACATTCTGACATTGTTCAAATAGTGACAAGTCTCACTTAACAGGATCTGTATGCTATGGTCCATATTAATTAAACTGATCCATTTGTTACAGATTAAGGCATGGAGGATTATTTAAATCCATTCAAATTGATTTGGGTCATACCACTGACTAGATATAAATGGATTCATACAATCTCAGATTGGGAAGGCACCTTTAGGTCATCTATACAGCCTCCTCTTGAAAATTAATCTCTATAATATACCAGACAAGTGATCTTTCAACCTTGGTTTGAAGACCTCAAGTTAGGGAAAACCTGCTATTTACAGGGACATGTTACTCCAAATTATAGCTCAAATTCATAGGAAGTTTAAGGAAACACAGTGTTAGAACTGAAAGACATCATCTAATCCCAAATTCCCATTTTATAGATAAGGAAGCTAAATTCAACAGAGATACAATCAGGCATACACAAGTTAAGACAAGTCTAACCTTCTTCAGGAGGATTATGTTTTATTATAGTATTTTAGTCTTTACCAAGTATATATATACTCAATTCTTAGTAATGCCAACATTTTTATATGATGAAAAAGATAGATACTTCACTCTTTTGTGTTCTAATATTGGTTACGGTTCTCTTTTCTGTTCTCCTGTAATATTCATGACTTTTTTTCACCATCTTTTTTTTCTTTGTGGAAGAGAAGCATTTCTCACTGTCCAGGCAAAGAGAAATTCAACCTTTGTAAGACATCCCCTTACATGTTACTAAATGATAACTTGTGATTACATGGCTGTTTAAATTTACAAAATATTTTTCCATATATTGTTATATTTGGGAGTCACTAACTGTGATGCATAATTTTAAAAGATTTCTATGACCATTTTCTAGATAAGGAAATAGAGACTCAGAGAAGCTGGCCATGGCACACAGTCAGTGTCAGTATTGGCATTTGAATTCAGATTTTTTTTATTCATAAACTACTCTGTCTTTTTCTACAGGTTCTCACTTGACTAACATACTAAACCAGGGATGGGGAACCTGTGACCTTGAGGTCACACATGGCCCTCTAGGTCCTCAAGTACAGCTCTTTGTCTAAATAAAAGTTTTACAGAACAAATTCTTTATTAAGGGGATTTGTTCTGTGAAGGGATGTCAAAGGGATGCACTTGTGCACTACATGTGACCTTGAGGTCACAGGTTCCCCACCCCTGTACTAAATGGTTATGTATGATTTCTAGATTCCTTATTTCAAGAATGTTTCAATTATATGATGTTTGCCAGGTTGTGGCTTACTCTTTCAGTGACACTATCTATAAAATGGGTTACAATATGAACAAATTAGTTCTTGCTTTCTTATTTATCCTAGTTTCTTCTTACCCTGGAAAAGAAATAACTTTAAAAAAAAGAAAAGAAAAGAAATCACTACGTTAAACCATCTCAATGAGGGAAACTAGAACTCCCAGTAAATGTGAATGATCGAGAAATTACATTCTGTTAATTAAAAAGAATGTTGATCAAAAGTAATATTCATGAAAACCTACTCTAAGTAATTAATTTAAATAGAAGCAGCAATGGAGGTGCTAATTATTCTGACCTTTGATCTTTTAAATTAACTTAAATTATGTTTTGATTTAAATTATGTCTCATTTTTTCAGAGGTTTACTTTAAAATAAAATCATCAATTATATAATTTTATTTTTAAATTGCCCAATTTACTATGTAATTAACATTTGTCATTCTTTGCAGTATAAAAACAGAATTTGTTTTATGTTGGGTGGATTCCTCATTGCTTGGTGGAATTTTTAAATTTAGCTTTACATTATCCTTGCTCCAGTGACTAAAATAGTACCTTGTTTCCTTGAGAACAGAAGATATAACTGATTGAAGCATACATATTACATTGACAAATTATGGCTTTCATAATACAGGATACTATTATAAGGCTTACTCTAGCAATTATAAAGTTGAGCTTCCCTATTGGTTCCAAAGTTAGCTATGCTAAAGCTCAAAAGGATCATTAGTTTTACCTGATTTATGCTGTCCAAGTTCAGAAAAATCATAGAATGTTGAGTGTCCAAAAGGATCTCCGTTTTCCATTTTATTGGTGAGAAATGAAGTGAAGGTCAGTTAATGCATTTATATAAAGCACTTGATAATTTATGAAGATACACACACATATATATATATATATGCATGTGTATACATATTTAAATATCAATTACACTGCAAACTCATTGAGAGCAGTATTTCACTATCTTAAATATAAACTATTATTTATGTATTGTTTATTAATATAATATTGAATATTCTATATGATCATATATAATATTAATATAATTAATATAGTGAAAGAATGTTTATTTATTAACCCAGATCTTCTAGCTCCCAAGCCAATTAATCAATCAACACATTTTTATTAAGAACTTGCTATGTGCAAAATATCATTGACACACGTATGATGAACACAGTAATCCCTACTAAAAGTTCTAATGAGTGATATTTTCTTTCTATGGCATTGCCTCCAAAGGTGAGAGTCATAGGGGTTGTACCTGTGATTTTCCTGGTACAGGGAATTCCCAGGTGAGTAATCACCTTCTAGCAAGGCATATAGGTACAATTGATTGTCTCAAAGAGCTTCTTGAGGATGAAAAAGCTGATGAACTTGCCCAAGGTCACAAAGATAACCACGTCAGAGAAAGAACTTGAATTCAAAATTCCTGGTTAGACCCCACCTTATCTGCTATGCCACTTTGCTTCTCATTGCCAAATGAGTATAAGGAACATTTAGATTTTAAAAGTTCGACCAAACCATCTCCTTTCCTTCTGATTTCCTACATGGAACTGTATAATGTTTATTGAGGGGGGGCGGGGAGGGAGAAACCACAGCCCAAAGTATGGAGTAAGAAAAAAAGAGGAAATAAAGTGTATGTAACAGGAAAATGGGAGAAAGGAAAAGATCCATGAATAAAGGGATAAAAAGGTAAGTAGACTATTTGGAGTAAGTAGATGAGAAGCAAGAAAAGGAGACAAGTTGAGATGTGAGAGCAGTATCCAGGGGCAGCTATGAAAAGGGAGCAGAAGGAAATCTTTTCAAAAAGTTCAATTCTCCGCACACCTCTACCTCTGCTGCTGCATGCACTAGTTTTCCTTTGATGTCTGTGAGAATTGTGCATGCAGAGGGGAGATGTACTTGGCAGACAGGAGAGACTAGAGTTGCCAAAGGGGAGATAAGAGGTATAAAATGCTGGGAGACCAAAAATAAAAATATTCAGTGATCTTTTTGCTCCTGTCACTTTAGAAATTTGGAATCAGGTGGCCTGAATGGATATTTCACCAAATACACACACACACACACGTGTATTTATATGTATATATCTGTATATACATGTATATATGTGTGTATATGTATACATGCACTATGCATGGAAGTATGTGCACACCAATATACACATGCACATGTGTACTCATATACATACATGTGTGTATATATGTGTGTGTGTGCACATACCATTCAACAACAAAGCAATGGCTAATACTCAAAGTTCAGTACTTAGTATTTTGTGAAATATCTTGAGGCAAGTCCCAACAAAACTTGTTAACCTTTTTCTGAAGGAAATCATTATGGTGAAGCTTAATAATAATAATCTTTTAAAAGGTAGAAGGACTGATACAGAGAGGTTCAATAATTTGCCAAGAAACATAGTACAAAACATAACTAACAAGTTCTATTAAGCAAAGATGAATGAATATATCCTTAAATTGATCAAAAGTTATGAGCTGGAATGGAAAAAGAAACAGCAAACCACTCCAGGTCTTTGCCAAGAAAACACCAAATGGGGCCATAATGAATCAGAGGCAGCTAGACAGCACACATGAATGAAGTACTGGGCCTGGAGTCAGTGAGACCTGAGTTCAAATCCAGCCTCAGATACTTACTAGCTGTGTGACCCTGAACAAGTCACTTAACCCTATCTGCCTCAGATTCCTCATATGTAAAAATGAGTTGGAGAAGGAAATGACAAACCACTCCAGTATTTTTGCCAAGAAAACTTATGGAGAGTCAGGTTTGACTGAAAAACAAACCAACCACAACCTTGTTATTCTGCGTCTTACCTACTGTGAGACACAATGCCTTAAGTACATTTGTCACATGAGTGAATACATGAATGAATACAACACTGTAAAAACTGATCTGAGTTATGTTAAGAATACTTTAAAAAGTTACCCGGGAGATCATATACTATAAAACGAAATTACAATATATACCTAGAAGCCATTAACTCCTAGCAATGCAACAAGCAACCTTTAAGGATTCCTGGTTTTTGTTGTTTACATCTGAAACTCCAACAGAGTTAATTTCTATTCCTGCATATTTTTGCCTTTATGAGTTTCATTTAATAGGAAATGACATTTTTCAACAAATGAATGAGATCTCTAACCATATCCAGATCCTCACTCTCTCTTGTCTAATCTGTATACATCTTTATCTCCTTAAAGCTTCTTAAGAATTATGCTGCTCTAAATTACTTGGCTACGTACAAGGAAGGGTCTGCAACACATCGTGCCTTTCCCACCTCACACCAGCTTGAAATTAGTTTAACTTTGTTTATTATTTAGGCAAGTGTGATTTGTCTGAGCATTTAATTTGGCAGCACAACTCAAATTTTGGCCTGGAAAAATGACTGTCAGAGTTTGCAAATCTCACTACTACGTATGGTAGGAAATGATGCTCTCCATACCACATGCAGAGATCTTGTGTGAGGAAATAGACACTGACTCTTTATCCAGTTTCCTGAAATGGCTGTAAGTTCAAAATAGGAATACTGGCATTTCTTGGATTTAAAAACATGAGGATCCTTAGAACTCTTGTAGTCCAATCCTGTCATTTTGGAAGTGAAGAAAATGAAGCCCAGAGAAGTTAGGTATTTTTTTCTAAGGTCTAGTATGTGTCAGGCCAGATTTGAACTCAAAAAAATCAATCTGGTTGACTCCAATCTAGCACTGTATCCTCTGTACTTCAAACCAAATCCTTTGGTTTTGTTGCAAAATTACTATTTTATCTCCATCTTGATTAAACTAGAGTGTTTGGATCAATGAAATAGTTACAGTGAAGCCTTTATAAACTGACACCAACTAGCTTGCATCTATTGATGCTTGAGTACAGTGGTATTTTAAAGAATAAACACATCTCTACTCTTTCCAACTGAAGTAAAATCCTTGGGACAGAACTGGTCTTCTAGATCAAAGGAGCTACTAGTGACTGTCACTCCCCAGTCAGATGGCATTTGATTCCAGTTGCAGAACAGCAGAAGACTAGTTGTTCTATGGTATATAAAAGATAAGTACTTTTTCTAGGTTTAGGAATAGAACATGACTGAATACTAACTTCAGGAATTCTGATTTCCCCTCTCCACCTCTTAAGGTGGTATTAATTCCTTTCTAGTATAGTTTGAAATGTTCAAATGTGACATAGAACAGACCCAAGTGAAAATATTGGCCCTAAAGGAAGATAGGACTACAGGGGATATGGGAAAATAAGTATACTAATGAACTGTTGGTAGACTAGTTGTGAACTAGTCCAAAAATTCTGGATAATAATTTGGAACGATGCCCCAAGGTTTATAAAACCATGGATACCTTTGAATTCAGCAATACTACCACTGGGTCAATATTTCAAGGAGATCAAAGAAAAAGTAAAAGGACCTCTATGTTCAAAAATATTTATAGCAATTCTGTTTTGTGGTGGCAAAGAATTGGAAATTTAGGGGAGGCCCATCAACTGGGGAATGGCTGAACAAGTTATGGTACATGAGTGTGATGGCATAGTACTGTGTTATAAGAAACGATGAGAGGCATAGTTTCAGAAAAATAGGAGAAGACTTATACAAACTGATGCAAAGTGTAGTGAGTAGAACTAGGAGATCAATGTACACAGTAAAAACAATATTATAAGGATGATTAACTTTGAAAATCTTAGCTACTCTGATCAAGACAATGATCCAAAACAATCCCAAAGGACCCATGATGAAAAATGCTATCCACTTCCAAACAGAGAACTGATGAACTCTGAGTACAAATTAAAGTAAAACTTTCACACCTTATTTTTCTTGCTTTTTCTGTGACATGGTTAATATGAAAATATGTTTTGCATGATTTCACAAGGATAGTTGATATAATATTGTGTGACCTCTCAGTGAATGGGGAAAAGGCTGGAGGGAGAGAGAGAATTTGGGAATCGAAAGAAAAAAGAATGTTAAAATAAAATTTTTTTTTAAAAAAAGAGAAGTGACCATAACTAAATCATTGAATTTGTCTGAATTTTAGTTTCCACATCTGTAAAATGGAAATATTACCCCATTTCAATCCCAAATGAAACTCCTTCAAGAAGTCATTGTTGATTTCTCTTTTTCTGTGTCTGTGTATTGATATCCTATTTATACTTATCATCGAACATATCATAGTCCCCAAATACATTTTGTGTGTGTTTGTGCATATATATATATATATATATACACACACATATATATATATACATATATACACATATATTGCGTATATATAGTATATCTATATATGTGTACATATACATATATATGTATATATACACTATATTCTGCGTTTAATTTTCTGACGATATACTGTGTTACCTGAATAAAAATGTAAATTACTTGTGGCCAGGGACTGTCTCACTTTCTTTTTTATTCCATTTCCTAGGCCTGGCACAGAGTATATTAATAAATGCATGTTCATTGATTGATGGATTGATAATATCCAGTAAACCTCGCAGTTATGGAGAATAAAATGCTTTATAAACGTTGAAATGACATCTAAATAAAAGCTATAATTATTACCTAAGGGAAAAGCTCAATAAAAAAATAAATAAATAACTTACTGAATTCTATGAATTGTCTTCTCCTCTTTGTGACATGTTCACCACTACAAGTTAATAAGCTATATAAAAGAAAAAATAAATTGTATAGTACAGTTGATTGGAAAAAGACGTTGCATTTAACTAAGAAGAATTCAGCTCAAATCCGACCCTTTTATTACCAATATAACTTTAATTGAATCCCTTGATATGTCTGAGTTGCTTTATTAACCTGCTACAAGAGGACATTGGATAAAATACCCTCTACAGTTCCTCAAAAATATAAATCTATAATATCGTAAACTTATAGGTGCAGATGCTCAAAGCTAAGTAATTTTTGCCTGGGTTTGCAAAGGTAATAACCCTAAATGCTGACACTAAATGCGCTTTCTTCTAACCCTAACCCTAATCATCGATTCTAACCCTAACCCTAATACTCGATTCTAACCCTAACCTAACCCTAACCGGAACCCTAGCCCTAACAGTGCTTTCTTCTAACCCTACGCCTAACCCTAACCCTAACCCTAACCCTAAATGCGCTCTAACCCTAACCCTAACCCTAAATGCGCCCTAACCCTAAATGCGCCTAACCCTAACCCTAACCCTAAGCCTAAATGCGCCCTAACCCTAACCCTAACCCTAAATGCACTCTAACCCTAACCCTAACCATAACCCTAAATGCACTTGAAGAACTGAATAAAAATATTGAGGTTCCTGACTATATCTGGGTATGTGATGATAAATAGCCAGAGAACAATGGATAGGGATTCTTGTATGAAAGAGGAAAGATGAACAAATGCAGAAGAGGATGAAGGAGAGGTAAGGGGAAAAGAGATGAAGAGATGGAA
This sequence comes from Bettongia penicillata ogilbyi, assembly GCA_023548195.1. Classification (NCBI taxonomy): domain Eukaryota; kingdom Metazoa; phylum Chordata; class Mammalia; order Diprotodontia; family Potoroidae; genus Bettongia; species Bettongia penicillata. The sequence continues at coordinate 938,201 of JAJHZJ010000733.1, forward strand.
GGGAGGATGGGTAGAGCCAAGATGGAGGAATAAAAGCAGGGACTTTCTAGAGCTCTCCCCACAAACCTAGTTAAATACCTGTAAAAAATGACTCTAGAAAATTCTGGAGCTGCAGAACCCACAGAATAATGGAATGAAGCAAATCCCCAGCCCAAGACATCCTGGAAGGTCTATGGGAAGCATCCATCATGCGAGGCTGGGAGCAGAGTGCAGTCCAGTGTGGCCCATGCCAGCACATAAAGGACCTGAACAGACCTGGAGGAACTGAATCCTTAACACTTGGGGTGGTTTCCAGACTTCTAAACCTGGAAAACACCAAGGACAAACCCTGTCAGACATCTGTGAGAAAGCAGAGTGGTCTGGCCCCAGCCCAAAAGAGGCGGGGGTAGTCCATTTTGGAGATATAGGCCTATAGATTGTGGGGGGATAGAGTGAGTGACTTTATACTCTCCACCCTGACTGGAAGCAGAGAACTATCCTGACAAAGAGTTCAAAAGTTAAGTAATTGGCTGGAGAAATGAACAAAAACAGGAAAAAAAATCAAAACAGAATCTTACTTTGGTGACAAGGAAGATCAAAACACAACCAGAAGGGGACAACAAAGTCAAAGCTCCTATACCCAAAGCCTCCAAGAAAAATATGAATTGATCTTAGTCCATGGAAGATCTCAAAAAGGATTTTAAAAATCAAATAAGAGAAGTAGAGGAAAAATCGGGAAGGAAAATGAGAGTGCTGCAAGAAAATCATGAAAATTGATTCAATTGCTTGCCGAAGAGGACCAAAAAAAAATGATGAAGAAAATACCACTTTAAAAATAGACTAAACCAAATGGCAAAAGAGATCCAAAAAAAATCAATGAGAAGAATGCCTTAAAAAACAAAATTGGCCAAATGGAAAAGTACAACCAAAAGTTCACTGAAGAAAATAATTCTTTAAAAATTACAATGGAGCAGATGAAAGCTAATGACTTTATGAAAAAGCAAGAAATTATAAAAGAAAACCAAAAGAATGAAAAAATAGAAGACAATGTTAAATATCTCATTGGAAAAACAACTGACCTGAAAGATAGGTCCAGGAGAGAATTTAAAAACTATTGGACTACCTAAAAGCTATGAACAAAAAAAGTCAAGACATCATCTTTCAAGAAACTATCAAGGAAAACTGCACTGCTATTCTAGAATCACTGGGTAAAGAGATATTGAAAAAATCCACTGATCATCTCCTGAAGGAGATCACAAAAGGAAATTTCCTAGGAATATTGTAGCCCGATTCCAGAACTCCCTTGTCAAGAAGAACAAATTGCAAGCAGCCAGAAAGAAACAATTTGAGTATTGTAGAAATATAATCAGAATAACACAAGCAGCTTCTACATTAAGGGATCAGAGGGCTTGGAATATGATATTCCAGAGGTCAAGGGTGCTAGGATTAAACCAAAAATTAAAATCCAGCAAAACTGAGTATAATACTTGAGGAGAAAATATGGTCATTCAATGAAAAAAGAGTACTTTCAATTATTCTTGATGAAAAGACCAGAGCTAAATAGAAGATTTGACTTTCAAATACAAGAATCAATAGAAGCATGAAAAGATAAACAGAAAAGAGAAATCATAAGGGACTCACTAAAGTTTAACATTCCTACATGGAAAGATAATATTTGTAACTCTTGAGAGTTTTCTCAGTATTAAGGTAGTTGGAAGGATTACATCTATATTGATAGAGGGCACAGGGTAAATTGAATATGGATGGATGTCATGTAAAAAATAAAATTAAGGGATAAGAAAAGTACATGTTGAGAAAAAGAGAAAGGGAAAAATAGAATGAGGTAAATTCCTTCCCATAAAAGAGGAAAGAAGAAGCTTTTTCAATGGAGGGTAAGGGAGGCGGTAAAAGGAAAAGAGTGAACCTTAATCTCATCAGATTTGTCTTAAGGAGGGAATAACATTCACACTCAATTTGGTATGAAAATCTATCTTACACTCAGGAAAGTAGGGGGGAAGGAAGCAAGAGGGAGTGGGGGAATGATAGAAGGGAGAACAAATGGGAGGAGGGGTTAATTAGAAGTAAACACTTTGTGGAGGGACAGGGTCAAAAGATAGAATAGAATAAATGGTGGGGCAGTTTAAGATGGAGGGAAATATAGTTAGTCTTTCACAAGACTGTAATGGAAGTATTTTGCATGACTATACGTGTATAACCTATAGCGAATTATTTACCTTCTCATTGAGGGTAGGTGTGGAGGGAGGAAGGGAGAGAAGTTGGAACTAAAAGTTTTAAAAATGAATGCTAAAATTTGTTTTTACATACAACTAAGAAATAAGACATGCAGGCAATGGGGTATAGAAATCTTTCCTGCCCTGCAAGAAAATAGAAGGGAAGAGGATAAGGTAAGGGAGGGTTGTGATAGAAGGCAGAGAAGACTTGGGGAAGGAGTAAGCAGAATGCACACTGTCTTGAAGTGGGCCAAGGGGAGAAAATTTGGAATTGAAAATCTTGGGGAAATGAATGTTCAAACCTAAAAATAAATAAATAAACATATATATAGATAGATATAGATTTTTTTTTAAAGAAATGAAAGGGACTTTCAAAAGATATTCAGGTATGATTTCCAAATGTTTTGAATCAGAAGAATAAAATGAAGCTTTTTCCAAAAGAGAACTGGAACAACATGGTAACCCCAATTCTCCCCACTTCAAACCTTAGAGCAGGGACTTCTTAGCCAACATGGTTTGAAAAAGAGAACTTGAATATTACTTCCAGTAGCTGATAAGAATTAATTCTAATATAGTGGTGTCTTCTAGGAGAGCAAAGACTTCCCAGTTGTTTTACCTGCCTGTTATCTTAAGGCTCTGACAAATGTAAATGTTATGGCCTGAATACCTCATTTTGAATTAGATTACTATTTTGAATTAGATTCTCATTTCTTCCCTTATTCTCTATGCCTATATAAGTATAGTTGCCAGCATAGTATATCTCACCAGGAAGCTACTTCATATTTACCATGACTATTAACCTCATTAGTCTAATTAGGAAACAATTGTCTTCAAACTAAACAGCTTGGTTCATTGCCAAGGGCCCTGTAGGGAGCTAAATGAACCCATTATATCATTCCATTTATGAAAGAAGGTCGTAAATGCCTTTATTAGAAACCAGAGTAGACATCTGTAAATGTTCCCTGACTCATTGGTTTTGAGATATTGCTGTTTGGTTGTTTCATTTGTGTTTGATCTTTTGTGACCCTATTTTAGGTATTTTCTTGGCAAAGGTACTAGATGAGTTTGTCATTTCCTTCTCTGGTTTATTTTACAGGTGAGGAAACTGAGGCAAAGTGATTTTCCCAGGGTCATACAGCTAATAAATGTCTGAAGGCAGATTTGAACTCAGGTCTTCCTGAGGCCAGGTCTGGACCTCTATCTACTATGCCAACTAGCTGCCCAATTCATTAGTCTTCTGTATGAGTTCCATGCAGCAGTAGTGATTAAGTGAAACAAACTCAGCCTTACAATTAAGTCACCTACAGCCCCAGTGGGCTCGAGGTAACAAGGAAGAGAGATAGTATTTAAAACTTTTTTTAAGCTGAGAAGAGTTTGAGACTGAAGAAGACTTCAATCAATCAATTACACAGCATTTATTAACCAATTATTACTTGCCAAGCATTTTGCTAAGTAAATGACATATGAAGGGGAAAATGCAACAGTTTTTGCCCTTAAGGAGCTGGCAGGGAATCAAAATAGATTTCTGAGATAATAACACCCTGGTTTGGGATGTTCAAAACTGTTCCTTGATTTCCCACTGAACCCATTCACAATAGACATTGATTTAATGATGATTCTTGTCATGACCTCTGATCAACTCTTTACCTCATGACAAACTTCCCTTACTTTTGCTCATGTTTGCCTCCAGATGAGGAAATATTCCTACTATTTAGGAGGCTTTAAATACTTTATTTCAAGACCTCCTGGGGTGGAGCCAAGATGGTGGAGTAAAGAAAGCACTTGGCTGAGGTCTCCCAACATTCCCCTCCAAACTACTTTAAATACCTCAAATAGAATTCTGGAGTTGAGAGTCAACAAAAGGTTAGAGTGGGAAATTCTTCCAGCTCTAGACAATATAAGAGAGTAGAAAGAGAGATTTGTGAGACAGAGCAAGCGATTAGTCCAGAGCCCTCATAGCTTAAATACCCGTGGCAACAAATGCAGTAGCAGCAGCTTCCAAAACTCTCAAGCAAGAGACAGTGAGGGGACCTGATAATTGATCAGAAAGAAATTACATGGTACCACTATGCTGGCACTAGATGCAGGACCAGAGGCTATTTGGCAGCTCAGCTGTGTATACCCACTCCTGGATCATCGTTAGGAGTGGAGAGGAGCACCTACAGGCAAAAAAAAGCAGAAACCCTAAGGGGTAGTATCATTTCAGGCCTCAAGGCAACAGGGACCCTATGGATCAATATGTTTTCCTCTGAAGAGAGGAGAGAGGGGCCCTCTGAAGAAGTGAAATCTCAAGAGATATGGGACCCTTTCTGGGTAATGACCACAGTACAAAACAAAAGAGCAGTGGCCATACCTCTTCCCAGAATACACCACCTTGGAAGCATGGAAAGCTTCCAAAGCTGGAGAATTAACTCTGAAAATAGCAATATGAAAAAGTCTGAAACCTGAGATAGAGGCACTCCTCCCAACCCTGGAACAGACCCCCAAATTTAGCATAAAGTTCTAAATCAAGAAATAGTGTGGGAAAATGACCAAATAACAAAAAAGAATCTGACTATAAAAATACTATTATGGTAACAGGCAAGATCAAGGCACAAACCCAAGAAGAAAATGATGTCAAAACAGTTGCATACAAAGTAGCAAAAGGGGGAGAAAATGAATTGAACAGAAACCCAACAAGAATTTTCAGAAGTGCTAAAAAATGATTTTCAGAATTAGAGGTAGAGAAAAAATTAAATAAAGAAATGAAAACAAAGGAGGAAAATTTTTAAAAAGATATAACAAATACCTTAAAAATAAAAAAAAGCAGAATTGGCCAAATGGAAAATGAGATGCAAAAGCACACTGAAGAAAACAATTCTTTAAAAATTGGAATTGGGCAGGTGGAAGCTAATGACTCCATGAGAGATCAAGAAACAACAAAAAAGCAAACAAATGAAAAGGTAGAATAAAATGTATAATATGTCATCAGAAAAACAACTTAGTTGAAAAATAGATTGAAAGAAATAGTTTAAAAATTACTGTATTACCTGAAAATCATGTTTTTTAAAGGAGCCTAGACATCAGATTTTAAGAAATGATCAAGAAAAACTTCCCTGATATCCTAGAGCCAGAAGATAAAGTAGAAACCAAAAGAATCTACCAATGACTATCTGAAAGAGATCTCAAAATAAAAACTCCCAGGAGTATTACAGACAATTTCCAGAGTATTTCAAGCAAAAAGGAAGAAATCATTCAAATACAGTGGAACACATCAAAGGTTCCACAAGATTTAGCAACTACCACATTAAAAGAGCAGAGGACTTTGAATGTGATATTCTGAAAGAGAAAAGAATAACTACAAACAAGAATAACTTACTCAGAAAAACTGGGTATAATCCTTCAAGGGAAAAAATGATATGTAATGAAAAAGAGGCCTTTAAATCATTCATGATGAGAAGCCTGGAGCTGAACAGAAAATTTAACTTTCAAATACAAGACTCCAGAGAAGCAAAAAAAGAGAAACCATAAGGACTCAATAAGACTAAATTGTATATATTTCTAAGTGAATGATATATGTATTTTCTAGGTACTTTATGACAGTTAGAAGGATTTTATATGAAAAGAAGGTCAGGAAGTGAGTCAATTATATTGGGATGATATAAAAATGGATAGGCAAAGAGGAATCCTTTGAGAGAAGGGAGAGGAAGGATGAGGAAAGTTATCTCATATAAAAGAGGTACACAAGGAAGAGCTTTTACAATATAGAGGAAAACAGGAGTGGGAGTACAGTGGGCAATACTTGAACCTTACTCACATCTAAATTGTTTCAAAAAGAAAACTATATATATATATATATATAATATATATTATATGTATAATATATATATTATATATATATATATACTTAGTTGGTAATAGAAATCTATCTTAGCAAAAAAGGAAGTAGGAAGGGAAGGGAAAAATAGAAGAGAGAGTGATTCAAAGGGAAAGTATATAAAAGAAGGCAAAGGAGCAAAAGAGACTTTAGAAGAGGGACAGGATAAAAAGAAAGAAGAATAAACAGAAGAAAATAGAATGGAGGGAAATGCACGATTAGTAACAATAACTGGGAATGGGAATGGGAGGAATTTACTCATAAAACAGAAGCAGATAACATAATGGATTAGAAATTAGAATCCAACAATATCTTATTTACAAGAAAAACACTTGAAACAAAAGCATATACAGAGTTAAAATAAGGAGCTGGAGCAGAATCGACTATACTTCAGCTGAAGTAAAAAAGCAAGAGTAGCAATCATGATATCAGATAAAGCAAAAGGAAAAATTGACATAATTAAAAGAGATAAGCAGAGAAATTACATCTTACTTGAAGCAACTATAAGCAATGAAGTAATCAATACTAAACATATATGCACCAAATGGCACAGCATCTAGATTCTTTTTTTTTAAAATTCCATCAACAGTATTTTTATTTTTTTAATTTTTTATATAAATTTATTTATTTAATGTTTTACATTCATTTTCACAAAATTTTGGGTTCCAAATTTTCTCCCCATTTGTCCCCTCCCCCCACCCCAATACACCAAGCATTCTAACTTCCCCTATCACCAATCTGCCCTCTCTTCGATCATCCCTCCCTTCCGTTGTCCCCATCTTCTCTTTTCTGTAGGGCCAGATAACTTTCTATTCCCCATTACCTGTATTTCTTATTTCCTAGTAGCAAGAACAATACTCAACAGTTGTTCCTACGACTTTGAGTTCCAACTTCTCCCCATCCCTCCCTCCCCACCCATTCCCTTTGGAAAGGCAGGCAATTCAATACAGGCCTTATCTCTGTAGTTTTGCAAATGATTTCAATAATAGTCGTGTTGTGTAAGACTAACTATATTTCCCTCCATCCTATCCTGCCTTCCATTGCTTCTATTCTCTCTTTTGATCCTTCCCTCCCCAAGAGTGTTGACTTCAAATTACTCCCTCCTCCGATTGCCCTCCCTTCCATCATCCTCCCACCCTGCTTATCTCCTTCTCCCCCACTTTCCTGTATTGTAAGATAGGTTTTTATACCAAAATGAGTGTTCATTTAATTCCTTCCTTTAGTCGAATATGATGAGAGTAAACTTCATGTTTTTCTCTCAGCTCTCCTCTTTTTCCCTCCACTAAAAAGTCTCCTGCTTGCCTCTTCTATGAGGGATAATTTTCCCCATTCCATTTCTCCCTCTCTCTTCCCAATACATTTCTCTCTCACCACTTCATTTTTTAAAGATATGATCTCATCCTATTCAATTCACTCTGTGCTCTCTGTCTCTGTGTGTGCGTGCATGTGTGTGTGTGTTTATGTGTGTGTGTGTGTGTGTGTGTGTGTGGGTGTATGTGTGTGTAGTCCCACCAACTACCCAGATAGTGAAAAGTTTCAAGAGTTACAAATATTGTCTTTCCATGTAGGAATGTAAACAGTTCACCTTTGGTAAGTCCTTTATGACTTCTCTTTGCTGTTTACTTTTGAATGCTTCTTTTCATTCTTGTGTTTGAAAGTCAAATTTTCTTTTCAGCTCTGGTCTTTTCATCAAGAATGCTTGAAAGCCCTCTATTTCATTGAAACACTGTATTTTCCCCTGAAGTATTATACTCAGTTTTGCTGGGTAGGTGATTCTTAGTTTGAGTCCTAGTTCCTTTGACTTCTAGAATATCCTATTCCATGCCCTTCAATCCCTTAATATAGAAGCTGCTAGATCTTATGTTATCCTGATTGTATTTCTACAATACTGGAATTGTTTATTTCTAGCTGCTTGCAGTATTTTCTCCTTGATCTGGGAACTCTGGAATTTGGCCACAATGTTCCTAGGAGTTTCTTTTTTTGTATCTCTTTTAGGCGGTGATTGATGGATTCCTTGAATACTTATTTTGCCCTCTGGTTGTAGAATATCAGGGCAGTTTTCCTTGATAATTTCATGAAAGATGATGTCTAGGCTCTTTTATTGATCATGGCTTTCAGGTAGTCCCATAATTTTTAAATTGTCTCTCCTGGATCTATTTTCCAGGTCAGTTGTTTCTCCAATGAGATATTTCACATTATCTCCCATTTTTTCATTCTTTTGGGTTTTTTTTTGTGATTTCTTGGTTTCTTATAAAGTCATTAGCCTCCATCTGTTCCATTCTAATTTTGAAAGACCTATTTTCTTCAGTGAGCTTTTGAAACTCTTTTTCCATTTGGCCAGTTCTGCTTTTGAAAGCATTCTTCTCCTCATTGGCTTTTTGAACCTCTTTTGTCAATTGAGTTAGCCTATTTTTCAAGGGGATATTTTCTTCAGCATTTTTGGGGTCTCCTTTAGCAGGGTATTGACCCATTTTTCATGCTTTTCTTGCATCTCTCTCATTTCTCTTCCCGGTTTTCCTACACCTGTCTAACTTGATTTTCAAAGTACTTTTGGAGCTCTTCCATGGCCTGAGCCCACTGGATATTTATTTCAGATGTTTGGGATACAGAGGCCTTGATTTCTATGGCTTTCCCTGATGGTAAGCATTGTTCTTCCTCATCAGAAAGGAAAGGAGGAAATATCTGTTCACCAAGAAAGTAACCTTTCATGGTCTTATTTTTTTCCCTTTTCTGGGCATTTTCCCAGTCAGTACTTCTGAGATTTCTCTCCATCCCTGCCTCACCTCCAGCTCAGCCCAGCTAGTGCTTGGGGTCTGAGATTCAAATGCTGCTTCCCAGCCTCAGGGCTTTCAGCAGGGGGGGCGGGGCTGCTATTCAGTGAGAGATTAAGTTCAGGTTCTCAGGTGGGGGCAGGGCCACCTCCCAGGCTCAGTTCCCTCAGAGGGTTTATGCAGAGATCTTCAACAATGGATCCGAACTCCTGCCTGCCTTGGGAGCTCCAGTCTGGGAGCTCTGCTGCCTCCTGAGGGAGCCTGAGTTATGGAGACACCCCGCTCCCCTCTCGGCCAGCCCAGAAGTCTCTCTCCCTGACCTGTAGCGCCTGTGGGTTGAGGAACCTTCCCGGCCGCCAGACATTCCATCCCTGACACCTGCTTGGATCTGCTCCAATCAGGGCCCTGCGGTCAAGGCAGGGCTGGGCTCTGCTCTGGTCCAGTGTGTGATGGACCTTTGGTGTCAGTTTTTCAGGGCTCTCTGGAACAGAAATCTCCTCCACTCCATTGCTGCACAGCTTCCACTGCTCCAGAATTTGTTGGGAGTTCCTCTTTACAGGTAATTTATGGGCTGTGAATTCAGAGCTAGCATATGTGAATCTTTCTACTCCACCATCTTGCCTCCTCCAGCATTCTGATTCTTAAAGGAAAAAATTAAATGAGTTACAGAAGGAAATAGGCAATAAAACCATGCTACTGGGGAATTTCAACTTTCCCCTCTCAGACCTAGACAAATTTAACTATAAAATAGATAAGAAAAAGGAGATGAGTAGCATTTTAGAAAAGTTAGAAATTCTAGACCTTTGGAGAAAACCGAATAAGATGGAAAGGAGTATACTTGTACATGGCAACTTTATCAAAATTAACCATGTTTTAAGGCATAAAACTTCATAACCAAATGAAGAAAAGTAGAAATATTAAAAATTCCCTTTTCTAACCATAAAGCAATAAAAATTACATTTAATGAAGTGTCATGGAATCATAAATCAAAAACTACTTGGAAAACATATAATCTAACTTTAAAGAATGAGTCAAAGAGGAAATCATAGAAATAATCAATAATGTTATTAAAGGGAATGGTAATGAGATAACATTTCAAAATATGCAGGATGCAGTCAAAGTAGTACTTAGGGGAAGTTTTATATTTTTAAATCCATATAGCAATAAAAGAGGAAAAGATAGGTTAAAAAGTTGGGCATGTAACTAAAAAAACTAGAAAAAAGAACAGATTAAAAATCTCAATTAAGCACTAAAATGTATATCCTGAAAATCAAAGAGGAGATTAATGAAATTGAAAGTAATAAAAATAGAAACATTGGTATAATAGATAGAAACATGATAACTAAAACCAGGAGCTAGTTTTGGGGAAATAACAGTAAAATAGATAAGCAATTTACTAATCTGATAACAAAAAGAAAGAATAAAATCAAATTGCTTGTATCACCTCCAGTGAAGATTTAATCAAAACAATTATCAGGAGTTATTTTGCCAAATTACATACCAGTAAAACTGGCAAAAATCTAAACAAAATGGATGAATATTCACAAAAAATATAAACTGCCCAGATTAAAAGAAAAGGAAATAGAATATTTAAATTACCCTGCCTTAGAAAAAGAAATTGAACAAGTCATCAATGAGCTCCATGAGAAAAAATCCCCAGGACCAGATGGATTGTAAGTGAAAGTATCAAATTCCTTTTATGATACAATTCTAGTTTTGATACCAAAGGAAGGGAGAGTAAAAACAAAGAGGGAATTATTTTTTAAAAAGCTATAGATCAATTTCCTGAATAAATATTGATGACAATTTTTTACAGAAAATACTAGTAAAGACATTACAGTAATATATCAAAAAGGTCATACACTATGTCCAGGTGGGATTTATACTAGGAATACAGGGTTGGATTGTTCAACATTAGAATAACTATCAGCACAATTGATCATATCAATAGCAATACCAACAAAAATCATATGATTATATCGATAGAAAAAGCCTTTTACCAAATGCAACACTTATTCCTATTAAAAATACTAAAAAGAACAGAAATCAATGGAGCCTTTCTTAAAATGATAAGTAATACTTATCTAAAACAAAGAGCAAGCATTATCTGTAGTATCTGTAATGGAGATAAACTTGAAGACTTCCCAATATGATCAGGAATGAGACAAGGATATCCATTTACTAGAAAATCTAGTTATAGCAGTAAAACGAGAAAAGACATTGAAGGAATAAAAATAGGCACTAAGTAAACCAAACTATCATTATTGATAATATACTCAGAGCACCTTAGAGAATCAACTTAAAAACTAGATTAAATTAACAACTTTTGCAAATAAGCTTGTTATAAGATAAATCCTCATATGTCATCAGCATTTCTATATATCGCCAACAAAACCAGCGGGAAGCGATAGGAGAAATTCCACTTAAAATAACCGCAGATGCTATAAAATTCTTGGGAGTCTACCTGTCAAGAAATACTCAGATGTTATATGAACATAATTACATACTTTTCACACAAATCAAGACAGATCTAAATAATTAGAGAAATATTGATTGCTCATGAGTAGATTGAACCAATATAATAAAAATTACAACTTCTTCCAAAGTTAATTTACTTTTTCAATGCCATACCAATCAAACTACCAAAGATTTTTTTTTCTTTATAAAGCTAGGGAAAAAAATAACAAAATCCACCTGGAAGGGAAAAAAAAAGGTCAAGAATAGTAAAGGAATCATTTTTTTTTTTTTTTTAGAAAAAGTGAAGGAAGGTGGCCTAGTAGTACCAGATCTCAAATTTTATTACAAAATGTTAACCATCAAAACAATCTGGTACTGGCTAAGAAATAGAGTTGTGAATCAGAACAATAAATTAGTCACAAGATACATAGTCAGGAATGACCGTAGTAATCTCATGTTTGATAAACTCAAAGACCCAAGCTTCAGAGGAAAGAACTCGGCATGTGTCAAAAAATCACTGGGAAAACTGAAGTAGTTTGGCAAAAACTAGGGATAGACCAACATTTAAGACCATATACCAACATAAGGTCAAAATGGGTACATGATTTAGACATAAAGGGTGATTTTAGTAAATTAGAGGAGGATGGGAAAATGTAACTGTTAGATCTATGGATGAAGGAAAAGTTTATAACCAAATAAGAAATAGAGAGGATTACAGGAAGTAAAATAGATAATTTTGAATCATGAAATTAAAAAAAAAACCATCATGAAAATAAAGCTAATATAATCAAAATTAGAACAAAAACAGGAAACCAAGGGGAGGAGGATTTGCAGCAAGTGTCTTTGATAAAAGGCCTCATTTTTCAAAGGTATGGGAAACTGAGCCAAATTTATAAAAATAAGTCATTCTCCAGTTGATACCATCCTGCTGTTACCAGAATGGCCAACATGGCCGAAAAGGAAAATGAAAAATTCTGGAGGGTAGGTGGAAAAAATGGGACACTGATGCACTATTGGTGGAGTTATGAACTATTTCAGCCATTCTAGGGATCAATTCAGAACTATGCTCAAAGGGCTATAAAACTATGCGTACCCAGCAATATCACTGCTAGGTCTGTAACCCAAAAAGATCAAAGAAAAGGGAAAAGGACACATATGTACAAAAATATTTACAGCACCTCTTTTTGTGGTAACAAAGAATTGGAAGTCAAGGGAATTCTCATCATTTGGGGAATGGATAAACAAATTGAGGTTGAGATGGAATAATATGGTCCTATAAGAAATGACAAGGGGAATGGTTTCAGAAAACCCTGGAAAAACTTAAATGAACTGATGTAAAGTGAGGAAAATCAGAAGATTGTGCACAGTAACAGAAATACTGTAAGGATGATTAACTGTTAAAGAATTAGCTACTCTAATCAAAATAATGACCTAAGAGAATTTTAAAGAACCCATGATGAGAAGTTCTATCAGCTCCAAAGAGAGAACTGATGAATCCTGAATGCAGATCAGAACTTTTTTGTACTTTATTTTTATAGCTTTATTTTATTTGTTTTGTTTATTTCCTTGTTTGTTTTGGCAATATGGCCAATATGTTTTTCATGACCTGACATGTATAATTTAAATCAAAGTACTTGCTTTCTCCAGTAGGGGGGAGGAGTGGAAGGGAATGAAATAATTTGGATCACATAATTAAATAATATGTTAATAATTTTACATATAATTGGGAAATATTAAGTGAAATAAATAAAACCTATTTTAAAATACTTTAGATTGTTTTAAAAGACCTGACATTCTCTACAATGATATAGATTTCAACTTCTCCATTATTTAGTAAATCATTTCATGACTTCCATCATGAAGACCACAAAATGGTATTGCTTGGTAGCCAATCTTTCAGTAGTGAGCCTCTCTAAATACAGTTATGTAGGTCTTCAGAAGATATTCACAGTCTCTAATCTGGCCCTTCCTTGAAGCCTTTTCAGCTTTGAGGGACTTAGTAGAGCTGGCATTCCAGTGGCATTATATCTGAGAAGCCAAGTTCACTTCCTCACAACAGTGAGACATCGGATTGGAAGTTTAATGGAAGAACAGAAATCACTAGTATTAGTTTCAACTGTTCAGAGTGATGGTGAATTGCTAGAACTGAAACTAGGGAAGGGCAATCAGAGTTTTGCAATAGAGCACCAGTATCTAGAGAGGTATGTTTATTCCCAATGGTGGTCTTCCAATCAATCCTTCATATTCTTTATGGCACCACCACCCTAGGATCTTGTTACTATGGCACTCTTTGCCTGAGAGCCACCCATCTCCATCATCTCCCCTCTGCACCCTCCTTCCTATCTTCTCCCAGGGCCTGAAGGGTCAGGAATAATTGGACTGCTGCAGGTTATCTCTTCTGCCAGTGACTATACTCAACTGGAGGAGATGGGGAAGAGACAGGGACCACCCCCTCCTTCAAGACATAGGCTAGACTCTGAAGGATAGAGGTTTCCCTTGGTATAACTGCATCAATGGCAAACAGTGCTCTTTATCATTCACTCTCCACCCCTACCGACCCCTCACTGATCTCCAACTGGATCTGCCCAAGTTCAGGTGCTGAGAATTACAGCCCTGTCAATAACACCTAAAGGCAGACTTGGTCTAGCCAGCAGACCACAGAGAAGAATTTCCTCAGAGGGGAGCTTAGTGGACATAACTTCTGGTTACCTGAAATAATTCATTCAAGTGTTATTTCTAGGAGGAAGATAAGACATCAGTAGTTAGCTCTTGGAACTGCTTCTCCCTCAAATACAGAAAAATGCTAGGGATCTCAGTTTACCAGGCCACTGCATTTTATATTAGTCTGACTTTATTGATACCAACATTATTGTTTAACAAATTAGCATTCAGGCATTACTATCCATGGTTAATCTGCATAAGCAGTTGAGACTCTGCTAGTACCACGAGTATCTTCTGGGGGAGAAAAAGGTCTTACTAGATTTTAGCTCTCATATCTCATAAGAAAACCAAGTAATATACTAATAAATTTTTTAAATGCACCCACTTGCTTCTCAGAGTCTTAATGAGGTCTCTTGAGTAATGAGGTGTTCAAGTACAGAAAACAGAATTATATCTTACCAGGTTCCCATCATCTCTACTTCTCTTCTACCTACCTGATTTATAGATATGTCCCTGCAGGGACAAAATATGATCATCAGGTTGATATTAAGTGGGATAGCTGCCCCCCAAGCTTTTTTCTAAGCACAAGATAGTTCCAATAACCCTTGAAGTCTCACTACCTAGGAAAAGCCCTCATAGATCCCATAAACATGTTCCCTTTTCTTCATATAAATTGATTGGGTCTCTTGATAATGAAGCAGCAACTATAAATTGCCAGAATCTGAAATCATGAGGAGCAGAAGGTCCCAGTTGGGGATGGAAGGCAGGCAGCCTACTGTGATCCTCCTGAGGCAGCATGATTCCACTTTAGTTTCTATCTAGTGGCTTCTGGGAAGGTGAAAAGAATGGCTATCCTTAATACCACTTACAGAGACAATATGTTCTAACAGAAAAGATGTTTCCCCAAACTGTAATAGGAGGAATATTAAGAATTCTGGAGACTCTAGCATTATGATCTTTAAGGCCTCCATGACAAAGTGATGGTTTCTACCAATTTTCCCTGTGTCCTGTAATTTATCTGTGCAGCAAATGACCCCTAAGGTGCAATGAATTATTAAGAAGCTGTAGTAGCTATAAAGCTAAAATAATATAATACTGTAAATTATATTGATGGTAACAACAAACCAACAAATATTGGGGAGGTAAAGTTCAGAACAAGTAGCAGTGAATGTGAATGAGTGGAGCGAGGAATCTTTAGTAAGCTACCATCTTATAAAGCAGACTGCTAGTCTGTCATGATGATATTTTGGAATTAAAAAGGCTCATCCGCACACAATCCCCGATTTGCTTTCATCCCTGGACAGACATGGCACTGAAAAAGTGTGTTTTTTTAAGTTAAATAGCAAAAGAAAAAAAGTGAGATTTGATTTACCATGTTTATAATTCTTAGACTACCAGAGACCATCTAGAACAATTTCCCTCTGAGCAAAGATATCCTCTCCAAAATCCCTAACACCGGAATCTCCAGGTGATGCTTCCACAACGAGACTCTAAGTGACATGAGTGAAGGCACTGTTCTTAGACATTCTTGTAGCCCCCACAGGGCCTGGGACCCCTTGTGTGCAGTAGGGCTATAATAAATTGAGAAATGTTGATTTAGTTTGATGTAGCACTTTCAAAAAATACTGCATCATAAAGGCTGAAAATATTTTGGGGCAAGAGCACAATCACAAGCAACAATAGAATAAAATAGAGTGATTGAGAAGACTGGAAACTAACAAAAAAAGATGAAGAAGTTGTGATTCCTCAAGGAGGACTGTAATGTCAAGGTCTTCCATTGCATCCTGGGCTGTCTCCAGTCATCGAGATAGATATCTGGTCATTGGATTCATATGGCTCTGGAGGAGCAATGAGACTAGTGATCTTGCACAGCCCTCCCTCACCCAAAACAAGTCAAGTGCAAGTCATGTCATCATTCCTCTGATGTCATGGTCTTCTTTGAGAAGGAAAGAGGAACACAACCTGTGAGTAGACCTAGCTGCCTCAATGAGGATCTAGCTAGCTGGGTAACTCAGCTCCTCCTCTCCTGTCTGTCTCCCCTTGCCCTTCCTTCTCCTCTCCAAAGAAATGTAAATTTGGATGGCCAGAGGATGCTCAGTTAACTTAAAGTTTACTGGCTAGATTTCTTTATCCCTTCCCTTCCCTTTCCTTCCCTTCCCTTCCCTTCCTTTCCCTTTCCTTTCCTTTCTTTTCCTTTTCTCTCCTCTCCTTTCTTTTCCTTTTCTCTCCTCTCCTCTCCTCTCTTCTCCTCTTTTTTCTTCTCCTCTCCTTTCCTTTCATCTCCTTTCTTCTCCCAAAACCTTAAACCTACTGCACTCTGAAGCCCATAGATTGGACAAAAATAGGCCCATGCCCAAGCTCCACTTAAGGACTGTTTTCTGGACCCTCCTGGCTTAAGAATGATTATCAATAGTAACTGTTGCTCTTTTTCTCCCAGCTTGATTTAGTTATTTTTCTTTGTATTAAAGAGGCCATCTACTGACTACTTCTTAAACAGGCCTATTCACTGAATGGGCATTACCCTCACCCTAAGTGAGTGCCTGAATAGGACTTAGACTAAAGGCATCAAGGTCTCCAATTACATCCTGGGCTCATTCATCCAGATGAATATCTGGTCACTAGATCCAGATGACTCAGGAGGAGAAAGTGAGGCTGGTGAACTTTCACAGCACCCCCTCACTCAAAACAAAGTGAAGTGCAAGTCATGTCATCATTTCTCTGATGTCATGGTCTTCTTCGAAAATGAAGGATGAATACAACAACAGTCTGGTTTTACATTACTTTACTCTTTCTCACATGTGGCAGTGAACATTTCAGTTGTCCTTAAAGGGTTCTTCTCACTACATCAACAGCAGACTTCAATAGGTGACTTTAGAGGCCTTGACAGGAGTTGTAGCATATACTTATATGCCAACCTGCATACTTGAATTCAATCCACTTATATTTCAATAATTTCCTCTACTTGTTACCCCATCCCAAGAAAAACAACATAATTTCATCTCTAGTACCTTCTATAAAATTAAAAGATTAATTGAATTGAATTTTGGATTTAAATGCAGTCTTTTTTTTATTGAGCTTCAAAAGTTTCTATCAGATTCTGAAATGATCCCTTAAGTTAATAGAACCTTGAATAAATAGTGGGATCTGCTGCTGAACCCAATTCATCTACCATCTGGATTGATTTCCTGGAATTTTCTCAGCTTCTGTTTCATCTGGCTTTCATGGTTAGGGTTAGGGACTCAGACTCCTTGAAAAGTCTACACCACTGTTTTGTTAGTTGTGCCTCCTGGAAACAAGTGGACCACTCAACTACAGAAATGTAAGCAGAAAATAGGAAGCACACAGGATTTCATGTAATGTTATTTATACTTGTTAAAAAGAGTGCATGCTTGGAAGACTCTATGGTGAAATGCTCTACTACATCTTTA
This sequence comes from Bettongia penicillata ogilbyi, assembly GCA_023548195.1. Classification (NCBI taxonomy): domain Eukaryota; kingdom Metazoa; phylum Chordata; class Mammalia; order Diprotodontia; family Potoroidae; genus Bettongia; species Bettongia penicillata. The sequence goes on from JAJHZJ010000733.1 coordinate 955,584, forward strand.
TAAGGCATATTCCAAATTCTCAGGATGCAAACTGTGAGTTTGCTTATTAGGGCAGGGATATTTATGACACTGACATAGATTGTTTTGAGGGGTTTTCCACTTCAAGAACTGATCTCTTTCAATGAACTGTGCTTTCTAAAAGCCTTGACTCTTCTCAAGAAATTTTCTATAAGATGATCTTTTTTGTTCATATTCATTTCCATTCAAATATTTAATAAATTGCTGGCACATAAACCAGGGGCAGCTGGATGGTGTAGTGGCTAGGGAATCAGGCCCGCAGCCAGGAAGACTCATTTTTATAAGTTCAAATCTGGCCTCAGATACCTATAGCTTTGTGACCCTGGGCAAGTCACTTAACCCTGTTTGCCTCAGTTTCCTCATCTGTAAAATGAGCAAGAGAAATGGCAAATCATTCCAGTATCTCTATCAACAAAGCCCCAAATGGGGTCACAGAGAGTTGGACAAGACTGAGAACAACTGAACAATAAACACATAAACCACTGAGCTATTGACATATTCCCTTATAAATCTTTTGAAGTTCATGGGCACTGACAAGGTAAACATTTTTAAATCATTTTACTTAAATGCTCAAAGTCCTCCTCCATGTTCAGTTTATACTGTAAGTCAGAAGACTAATAAAAAAATATGAGCTCTGACTTTCTTATAGTGTCATATTTCATGTGATGACATCCCATGTTTTATTTCCAGAAAGGAGTTAATTTTCCCTTTGATTCAATTGTTTGATGATATAGAATATAGCAACTGAAGAGATTCTGAGAGCAAAGAATGTTCCAAATTCCTGGTGGTTGATGTCTTATTTTTGCTTTTTTCTAGAATTTTAACTTTGTCATTTTTCATTTTTTATTTTGAAAAGTGGAAACAAAAAAAAGTGTCATAGTAGAGAGTTGGCCGCTCACTGAGGATATTTCCTTCTGACACATGCTGACCATAGGATACTGGGCAAGTCATTTAACCTCTCAAAGTTTCAGACAACTTCCTAAGCTTGTAAGCTGCAGAGTAGATGCTGGCCTGCATTGGTGGATGGAGTTTTGTTTTTGTTTTTTTTTTTTAACCTGGTAGTGCCTTACACTAACAAAATAACAGGTCCAGTCCCTGCCCCTTGTTTTTAATGACCCTGCACAACATAGTAAATAAATTATAGCAATTTTTTGGCAATATTAAGCCAAATTCTTTGGAAGGAAGTTAATTGGGGTTTACATTGTTTTGGTGTTCTTCACAAATATTAGTGAACACCTCAGTTATTATACAGATGTTTTCAGTTGCAGAGTTCCATAGTTGACTTTAGGTTCCTTGATGAGAGTTGTTGGGTGTACTATATACCAACCTGCTTCCTTAAACTCATTTCATTTCCCTTAATTACTTCCTACCAATATAAGATAATTTCTGGTGAATTAGTTCTGCCTGAGACCTTTAATTGTTTTGGTTATTTAAGGCTTTCCAAATATAATCCTCTATGGAATTCCTGAAGATTTGACTCTAGGGTTGAAGCATTAATGCAAATATATTGATTCTAGAATTTCTCATTTATAATCTATGCCCCCAATTCTGTCTATCTTGCCATACACACATATATACATAATATATAACATACATGTATACATTCACATATATACATATATATGCATACACATATACACGCATATACCTATGTATGCATATATACAGATGTAAAATATACATGTGTATAAATACATGGGCTCTGTGTATATAAAATACTGATTGACTTGGTTCTCTATCGCTGAATGAGTTGTAACTATAAAATAGGACTTATTTTTGAGTCATCCAAGAAAATCCATCTCGTTATAGGAAGGATCTTGTAGGATCACTAAATTTCAAAGAAAGAAAATAAGAAGGAACCTAGTTCTCTCAAATCACAGCAGATACACAATGGCAGAAATGACGCTAAATTCAAAACTTTCTAACCATGTATATATCAGTCTATCAGAAAATATATATTTATCTAGCACCTATTATGTGTCCAGCACAATAGTTGGTGCTAAGGGACGCAAATGAACAACAAGGCTAGGCTTCTGCTCTTAGGGAACTATAGTCAAGTTAGAAAATCAAAGCATAGCCAAAAGATACAGGAAGTATATAACTGAATGATCAAGTATGTAGCAAAGACCTCTCCTCCCCCCTGGAAAAAAAAAAGTAGCCATTGTGAACTAAAACAGGTTCCAGGCTTCATGTTGGCAATATGAAACAAGCAAAATTACTTTCCCAGGGCTCTAGATGTAAATAGCACTCCAATATGAATTTAAATATTTATTACTGTTTTGAAACACTGGGGGAAAAGATGTATGTTCATATCATGTTAGAAGCATTTTGACATCTCAATGGATGTATTATGTAGGTAATTCCTCCATCAGTTAAATGATAACCTATTCATATTCTTATTCATGCTATAGTATAAATCCACAAAAGGTCCACTCAACATGCAGTGGCCTTGGTATATAGATATCTTAATATTTTGTGCATACTAGAACACGAAGGAACTATCTTGCTCTTACTAAATAATGGGTCTACTTCCTCTTCCTAACATATATTACTTTGATGGTGTAATTTACTCTACTTATTATGAGCAAATGATACTTAATAAAATTACATAGCCTATTTGTAGTCACCATGACTCTTGATTTTTCTTCCAGTGATCCACATTTTGTTGTTGTCTTTTCATAGATGTTTATATGATATAAATCATCACCACATAGTACCACTGGAAGAGTATGTTATAAGAACGAGCCTTTGTTTCAGGAAGAAAAAGAGACATTGTTAGTACTACCGTGCAATCCAGTGACTCTCATTATTCACCCAGATCACCTGTCAAACAGCAATGTCAATTGAAGATACAAACTCAAGGTACTGTCAGTATTTTGTACTCTGGACAACAGTCATTATCTATTCTGTTTTTTTTTCCTTTAGGGATTAAACCAAAATCCTCTGAGTGTTTCTGATTTAGAAGGCTCTGTGATGATTTTTGATGCATTCAGGACAATGGCACTTACAAACACCTGAAGAATCTCATCATCCGTAAAGAAACCCTCTTCCACCTATACACTAGGCAATGTACTCTCCATGATGGTGGCAAACATCTTTGTAAGCACATTCTCCCTGCTTTGTGTTTCTCTTGATGTAAAAAATCAGGGGATTGTTGAACAAAGTTTTCATTATCTTGATTACCAATATAGAATTACATGATTTGGATGTATTATAGGAAATGTTTTGTTGCAAAAGTGGTTTCATTCAAGGTGGCATCTGGTGCCCTAAGTAATTTTTTTTAATGGACGACAAAGAACAAACATGATAGTATTTCACATTCTTTGTACCTGGGAGTCAGATGTGTGACTGTGAAGACATAGTCTTCTGAGGAAATTATTTACAAAAGTTCAACTCTTCTCATATTTTCATAAAATGTATTTTTAACTCATATGTGTACATATTTCATAACAATCTTGAAGAATTGAGGTAGAAGGTACAGGGTCTATAATACATTATGTATATTATTGATGTCCTGTCAACTGCTTTGTCCAGTAATAAAAATATCTGTGATATTCCCCCATTGTTTGGTATCTATGTGTCTAAAATATTGGGGGTAAAACCTTTAATGTCATCAAAACTGTATCATTGCCAGCATAGATTTCTGTGTATATTTGATCTAGACCATCTGTGCTTCCATTCTTAATTTTCATGAATGAAAGAAAAAAAGATTTTATTAAGTGTCAAACATATATTAAAAAGAATTTATTAAATAAAAGATTTTACACAGTGCTAAGCACAAGAGATACAAATATAATAAGTAAACAAGACAGGTCCTACCTCAGAGGACTTGCATTTTAAAAGGGAAAAACAATAAAATTAAGGGAATTGGGGGCCAAGGAGGAGTGTTTTGGACAGGGAAGTCAGTTGTGCTTAAGTACAGCTTCAATTCAATGTTACAGGACAAAGTGGAGACCTGGGATGACAGTGAAGTGGAGAATGTATGTGACTAGCATCCTTTTTTTGGATTAATAAGTATTTCCCTAGAAATTTCCACACCAATATTCAGGAAACTCTGCAGCTGTCTCCTTAAGTTTGTGAATCCCTGTCTGGGATCACTAGTTCAGGAGACACCCAGTCCACCCATGATCACTTTATTCTTGGCTCCACTCTAGATTTTCCTGCCTCCTCCCAAGTAATCTTGCCCCTGTGCAAGTACCCCCTGACATCCAACTCCCTTTTATTCACTGTCTTCTCATAAAATAAAATTTCCTTGAAGGTAAGGCTATATATTTAACTTAGTACAGTGCCTAGCATATAGTAAGTGCTTAATAAATATTCTATCAATTTATCCAAAATTTATACTCCACTTAAAGTAGATATGAATGTACCTTGGTTCCTTGAGTTCCCCCAACCTAACTATCCTACCATGATAATATTTCTCACTGTCATTACACTCATGATAAAATCAACTCCAATTAATTCTTTATTTGTATCTCCAAGGAGGACTTGTGAACTACTAGCACCACCTTGATATGGCTGCAGTTTCCATTTGTCTTATGACTGTTTTTAGTGTGATCAATATTGATACGACTTAGTCCCTCCAGTAATAGGTCAACAGGCATTTCTTATTTAGAAGCTGAGCAGATAAATTAATACTTCCAGATCTTTTTTGCTGATGAGTATTTTTTATTATATCTGACTCTTTGTGACCCCATTTGGGGTTTTCTTGGCAGACAAAGAAGTTGTTTGCCATTTACTTCTCCAGATCAGCTTACAGAAGAGGAAACAAAGGCAAGCAGCGTTAAGTAATTTGCCCTTTGTCACACAGCCACTAAGTATCTGGGGCTCGATTTGAACTCAGATCCTCCTCACTTAAGGGCTGGCACTTTATCTACTATGCCATTAAGGTATTATTTTGATGCCTCATCACAATATGTTGCTAAAAAGGTTGTTGCCCAAGCTATATCCCTGAGGAACAAACTCTCACAGTTTCTACCATGTTTTGGTAGTTTTGAGTACTCATTGTTTTTAGCCCAATACTAATGTCTGAATATCAGCTTAGCCAAGTACAGAAAATCCCATCTGCAAGAAGACTGGCCCTTAAGTAATGAGTTTGTTGACCATGTCAACCCATGAAACACAAGGAGTTTAAGCTTCTGAGGCCTCCTTTTGCTTCTTTCGTGATAGTAATGGGGTAGCAGAAAAGAGAACAGAGGATCCTGAGAGTGAAATCGTTTTTAGAATTTCTATAAACATTAATCCTTTTGGAGAAAAAAAATGAAAGACTTGAGACATGGAATGAATGACTGATCTCTCTGTTTCAAGACTCATTAAGCATCACACACATTCTCTGGGAGCATGAGAACTGCATACTGATGAAGTACGATGTCTTTTCCAGTCCCTGATCTTGTAATGTGCCTGAAAAGCATTCATAATGAGGACAGATTAAAATATGTACCATAACTTAGAAGAGAAATGGCATTCCCCAGTGTCCACCAAAGTATGGAAGCAATATTTCTGATAAGCAGATATTACACATGACAGAGAGGGGACATTTTTGCCAGGAACTCTTGAGTTCTGGAATGACCTCATTAAGAGTATGTTCTCCCAAAGATTCTTATGTGCAGTAACATCCATTAAAATGAGCTAAATCTGCCTCATAACCTCAGAAGCATTCTGGAGAAGTGCAAAATGATTGCTTCACTTATATTATCTAAAATGAATTATCAAAGTAAATTTTATGTATACAGTTGGGGGTAGAGGGAGTGACAGGGAGATTTCTTTATTTCTTTTTCAGTTTTTTAATGGACAGAAGATTCTTGATGGAAAATAAGGCCTATGGCACAAAAAAAGGAAACCCTATTGGAATCTAGCAACTGGTGACATCAAGGTTAAATCAAACACATACATGCATACATACATATATGTGTGTGTGTGTGTGTGTGTATATATATATATACACATATATATGTGTGTGTGTGCATGTGTATAATTATTGACATCCTCAGAATCTACAATAAGAGTTTTCCCCAAAGTCTTGATGCTGTCAACTGCTTGTAGCTGAATAAGCACCTATTGGAGAATCAATTGAAATATATACAAATGCATACCATGATTCTAATGACAGAATGAAGACTTAGAAGATGTCTGAATCAGTCATTTTTAACCCTTGTACCAGAGACTGGGATTGAAGGAGAGGAAAAGAGGAGAAAGAGATGGGAGGGAATAAATCTAGTATAAATTCTTCTGATTTAAGACAGGTACGAGCTAGATCCAGGCCTAAAATAATTATTTGTTCTTGCCTTCCCAAGATAAATTATCTTTCTACATATATATTCTCTTCACATTTTGCATGGTAAGTGGCACAATGAAAGAAGGAAAGGGAAGAAAAAGAAGGAAGAAAGGAGGGAAAGAAAGAAGGCAAGAGAGAAATAGGAAAGAAGAAATGGAAGAAGTGGAAGGAAAGGAAAGAAGAAGGAAAATAAAATGGGAAAGGGGAAAGGAGTAAAATACAGTAATAGAAAAGGAACAAGATTTTTACTATTTACTGAAAGTCTGTACTATTGCAGTGCCTGGAATATAGGTTCTCTCAAAAGAGCATCACTCATCACATGACTTAGACCATAGCTATTCACACATCCTCATGCAGTGAAAGTGCCTCATGCAGGGGCCAAAAAGTGGGATCCCTCCATGATTGGAATGAGTGACCAAGAAATTGGTTCAAACACTGCAATTATTGTAATGGCCTTTAAAATCCATTTCCCTAGGATATTTTGGAGATATGTGCCCCGATTGTGGGAACAACTGGAAGTCAGTTGTCTAGGTTCTCAAAGTACAATCAGACAGACCTTAAGACTGGTGTATTGTGACTGATGTAACTGGTAGAAGTTTAAAAATTACTCCTTATGTAGCAGCTCTAATACCAAATCTAAGCAAATGATTTTTTTTCCAGTATTAATTAAAGCGCATGTCAACACAAAGAAGTACTTTAAAGGTACCCCTTGGAAGGTTATACATTTTTCTTGAGCTGTGTTACTTTTTTCTTCCCCAGGTTCCTTGTGTTAGCTGATGCATTAGTCTACCTAGAAATAACCCATCTTTTCCTCATATATTTCTGAATGAGAAATTCCCTGCTCCCCATCTTGCCGTACAACCTCAATCCATAAAAACTTATGATCTTTACTCTAATTATTCCTGACTCTTCTTCCATTTTGTTGAAGTCAGTACAGAATGAAAATGACAGAAATCAAATTATTGTATTTCTTAAATATAATAAAAGGCAGTATTGAGACATACATCTCTGTTCAGTTAAAATTTTCTTTCCTTTTCATCCCTGCAGTGTTCACCTTGTCAAGGAAACCAAAGCTCAGAGTGCTCTTTTCAAGTAAGGATCAAACCTTCAAAGCTCAGAAGCATAGGCTGATAATGCCATGTTATCCTCTCAAATGAGGGCTGCAGACCCCTTGGAACAAGTTGCTAGGAGTGGAGGCCTTAGCAGGCCATTGAGGTTCAAGTAAATTCTTCATTTAGACAGCTTCCTGTGGGAAAATGCCTTTAAACCATTTTAGTTTTTATTCTGGTCCTAATTATGGTATAAACTTGAGGACCCCAGAAAACACCATGTATTCTGACATGACTGCTTTTCCCCAGCCTACGTCCAGCATTTCTTTTACCAAGACGGCAATTCCTTCTGGTTTTTAAATCTGAATGCAGTTTTCAATCTGTGACAAGCCCAATGGGATGAGAGGACGTCACACATACATTTGAAGTTGGAGTATTTTTTAATGATGAATACAAGTGAATGACAACCAGAAGGCCTAGGTTTTATTCACAGGTCAGCTCCTCACCTCTTCTCCCGTCTCAGTGAAGCAATCACAGTTACTTATTCATCTGGTGCTCCTTGGGATATTTCCTGCATAAATAAGCTATATAAGGTCATGGGGTTATGGAATCATGGGCCTAAAGCTGCAGAGGATTTCAAAAGACATATGGTCCAACTCCTTGTGGTGGGAACAATATCTTACTCCCCACCTCCCATGCAAATTAGGCTACATTTTTCCCTTTAAAAAAGTATTATAAGCAGCATCAAGACTTAATTGATTCATAGAACTAAAAGTTTAGGTTGTTGACATCAACAACCTGGTTGCTTGAATATAAAACAGTCTTGAGAAGCTTTAGGGGGCACTGAGGTGCTTGGCAGGCAAACCATGATGGCCATCTCATAGGGAAGGGACCTTAACTCAACTGAATCAACTCTGAGCATCCTCAATGCATGTCCTTATTAAATATCTTTCTTCTATGGCAGTGTAAATAAACATCTTTTTGTTAAATGGTGGTTAGTGTACTTTAATTTTGTTATTATTAAATTATCAGGGGATAGACTTGAGTCAGACCCATGCCAGAACACCTCTCATTTTACAGATGAGGCTCAAGGTGACACAAGTTGTAAACCACCATCAGATTTGAAGTCAAGTCCTCTAAGTCCAAAGCTAGTATTTTTTGCCATTCTACCAAATTACTTCCTGAAGAAAGAGTTGTTCTATTCTATGGAGGAACAGTCAACAATGAAATAACAGATCCAGAGCTATAACCTTAAAGACAAAATACACAGATTCTATTTGTTATTTTAAATTTATTTTCTATATACCTTGCTTGTACACAGTTTTATTCAAGTCATCTTCCACATAGACTGTGATTGGGCTCCTTGAATGCAGGTATTTATATCTTTCTTTGTATATTAGCATAGAACCTGGCACATAGTAGGCACTTAATAAGTGTTTATTGACTGACTGAAAACTTGGTCAACGTAGCTGAAGTATCATGAATTACCCTATTTCTTGAAAGTAAAAAGAAAAGTGGCAACAAGAGTTTGTGATTCTGACCAAGCCTTCATACTGGAGAGTGGATTATATTGCTGGATATAATTGTTTGTTATAGTGGCAAGTAAGAGAAATATATCCATAGTTATTCAAAATCCTACACTATTATGCTTAGTGACTGAGAGAAGTTAAATGACTTCCCCAAGTCACATAGAAAGTTTCTGAGGTAGTATTTGAACTCATGTCTTCCTGCTTCTAAATTGTGCACACTCTCCACCACATACCGTACCACAAAGATAAGGTAGAGTGAATGGAATTGATGAAAGTTATAGGGTAAGAGTGGAGTTTCTCATTTCAGGATCATGGAGGTTCTATGGTTCTGTAAGATGGCAAGGTGTGACATGGTTCCACACCCATTGCATGGCTGAAGTTGAGTGAGGAAGAAGATCTGAGTGATGAAAAAATATGAATACAAAATAAGACAGCTTAAGATTGAGTACCAGAGGAGAATCAAGACTTCTCTTAGGAGGCAGTATATGAACCAGATCCTAAAAGATGGCTCGAATTTGCATAAAGTGATCAATTCAATCCAACAAGTATTTATTTAGTGCCTCCTCTGTGATGGGTGCTGGGCATGCTGCAGAGATACAAGGACAAAATCGATGTAGTCCTGTCCTCAACGGCTTACAAGATATTGGCAGGAAATAATATGTACACAAATAAGCAAATAGAAAATTAATACAAAGTCAGTACAAATGGGGGAAGGATATGCAAAGTCCATTTACCTATGAAAATGGGCATTACAATCCCTATAGGAGAGGACCTGCTATTTCCAATTTCATTGTGAATTGTATTATAATCCACTGACCTGTAGACAGCAATCAAACAAATGTAAGGGAGAAGTTCAAAAACATCACTGAAATGACTGTCTGGGAAGAAGCCAACAAGCTCTATGCTGGAGCTTCCAGAAGAGGGTTTCTGGAGGAGCCCAGATGAATAAGCTGGGTAGAAGGCAATTTCTGGTCAAGTCCCCAGAGCTGCTCCCCCTCTTTTACACTTTCCAGACTCTTTATGTGGCTGCTCTCGCAGCCCTCCAAACTTGATCACTTTATATTATTTCTCCAAATATTGCCAGCCATTCTATGTGCAAAACAAAGCCCTGTTCTGGTCTTAGATCATAGGTGTTGGGATTCATAAACTTAAAACCAGAAGGGCCTTTCAGGCCATGTGATAGAAGAATGGTAGATTTGTATTCAGAGAAAGAGGGTTCAAATTTTATTTCTTCCACTTGCTACTCGTAGCATCTTGAAACAGGTGATTTAACTACTCTGGGCCTCAGCTTCCTTATTTGTAAAATGGGTGGGTTAGGACTCAATGATTTTTATAGTCCCTTGCAATTCTAAAAGACCAGATGAACTTCAGTGCAAGGAAGTGACCTCAGGGTTTATCTAGTCCATGGATCCAGAATCCTGGATTCTGTCAAAGGGCCACACTTGAGGACCTAGAGGGAAGGCCTCAGATTCCCCACCCCTGATCTAGCCCTTTGATCTCAAACTCTGATTTCAGATTTACTATATGTTTGGGGCACTCATTATAGTTCACGTGACTCTTCTTAAAGAGGCCTATTCACTGAATAGTTATTATCTCACTCAAAGGGAGGACCTGAAAAGGCCTTAACCTAAAAAGGCCAGGGTCTCCAGGGTCTCCTATTGCATCCTGGGCCATCTCCAGTCATCCTGATGAATATCTGTTCACTTGATCCAGATGACTCAGGAGGAGAAATTGAGGCTGACAACCTTTCACAGTCCTCCCTCACTCAAAGTCAAGTCATATCATCATCACCCTGGTGTCATGGTCCTCTTCAAGAACGAAAGACAAACAAAACAAATTGAGTAAATAAATGCCGGCTATGTATAGGACACTGTGTTAGGCAATGGAGATACAAAGATATAGAATATTCCACTCCTTGCTTTAGAGAAGCTTACAATTTAAACCTTTTCCACTTATTAGTTGTGTAATCTTAAACAAGTGACCACCTCGCAGGCCTTTAGTTTACTCATCAATAAAATGAGTAGATTGAGCCTGATGAGTTTGAGGGAACCTCCAGGTTTTTCAATTGTGTAGAGAGGAAGGTTCCCCAATTCCCAATCTAATGTTTATCTTTACAGAATAAACTTCTTTACAGAAGTAACTGATGGCCCAATGGATAGAGCAATGGGCCTGAAGACAGTTATGGAAAATCCAAACTCAAATAATTACTAGCCATGTGACCCTGAACAAGTCATTTGACCTCTGTTTGTCTCAGTTCCCTCAATTAGAAGATGGAAATAATAATAGCACCTACTTCCCAGAGTTATTGGGAGAATCAAATGAGATGATATTCATAAAAATGGTTAGCACAGTACCTGTGCTAGCTCCATTTAAAGAACTAAATTCCACACTGAGTTACATGACTGTGTGCAAAGTAAGGTTGACCTCTAAATTTTTACTATAATCACAAATTCAAATATTACATAAATATATTCATAGCCTGTAAATGAAGATTTGCTTTTCCATGAGGAAATCTTTATAAATAATAAATTGGCTTTTATTTTTTTTTAATTTCAAAGAGTAAAACATTAAAACAAAAATACACAGGCATTCAAAACTCTGATCAAAATATTTATTCAGTGGTCAAATATAAGCACATTTGATAATGCCAGCCATCATTCAAATGCATATTATCAAATTATAAATATTAATAATCTAACTGTGCCTTTCAAACTTTAATAAAACTGAATAATCCAGATGTTCCTCATTTTATTTCATTTATTTTGATTTCTGCGCAGGTATTCACTCCATTATACAAAAAGCTTCAGGTTTCATGAAAAGGTCACTAAGAATGAAAAGAGAAGGATAAATGAAATGTTCTGGGATAGCAGAATCTTTTCATGGATTCTTAGAGATATTTCTATCATTGCTGTCACAAAGCTAGCTATGAATACTTTGAGGACATGTCTAAAAACAGTCATTTGGTAGGATCTTTGGAGCCAGATTTGGATCCAATGTTTGGTTAGATCTGAATTGCCCCTCCCTCTACTTTCTATTTTCTTCATTCCCCTACCACATAGACTAGAATTTCTGGTCCATCCACTAACTTCATTTTATCCAGGCCCAGGACCAAGAACCAATATTCCTCTATCCAACACAGATCTAAAAGTTTTTAGCATGACTTCCAACAAGGCCAAGAAGGGGAGATATTTATTCTCTTCCTACTCAAAGAGTTAGGGGAAGCTAGGTGGTACAGTGGATAGAGCACCAGCGTAAGAGTCAGGAGGACCTGAGTTCAAATCTCACCTCAGACACTTGACACTCATTAGCTGTGTGACCTTGGGCAAGTCACTTAATCCCAATTGCCTCATCCTGGGTCATCTCCAGTTATCCTGACGAACATCGGGTCGCTGGATTCAGATGGCTCTGGAGGAGAAGTGAGGCTGGTGACCTGCACAGCCCTCCCTTACTCAAAGCAAAGTCAAGTGCAAGTCATGCCATTATTTCTCTGATGGCATGGTCTTCGGCAATAAAGGATGAACACACACATATTCAATGAGTTGTAGTGATTCTCTATTGCATCCCATGTTAAATATAAATAATGATAATAATAATACCTTTTATATAGCGCTTTTTCTGTACCAGGTACTGTGCTAAGTACTTTAGATATGTTAATTCAATTGATCCTCACAACAATCCTGTAAGTTAGTTGCTATCATAAATCCCTATTTTTACAGATAAGGAAACTGAGATAAACCAAAGTTAAGTAACTTGTCCTAGGTTGAACTTAATAAGTGTTTGAGTCTAAATGTGAACTCAGATGTTCCTGAATCCATGCCCAGCACTCTATCCACAACACCACCCACTTGCCCTCCTCTGTTTAGTATTTAAATTTCTTCATAACCTGGCTCCTTCCTACCATTCCTTACACATTTCTTCTCCCCACAAACTTTATCATCCCCTTGCAGTTCCTCCAACACAGCACACCGTCACCTGTCTGTGTCTTTGAACTGGCTATCCCTATGCTCGGAATAATCTTCCCTTTCAGCTATAATTCTTGGTTTCTCTTGGATTTCTTTAAGACTTAGTTCATCTCACCTTATGCAGCAGACTTTTCCAGTTCCCCTCTCCCACTTACTAGTACCTTCCCTTCTCACATAACTTTCCATCTACTCTCATTATGCCTCATGTCTACCTAGCTTTGTGCATGTTACCTCCCTCATTAGAATGTGATCTCCTTGAGAGAAGAGTTTTGCCTTTCTTTGTATTTCCAGTACCAAGTCTGGCATATAATAAGTGCTTAATAAATGCCTACTGACTCCTGACTAAATCTCTGAGTAGAAATATTTCTCTGTCTGCTATGTTTCAAGGCCAGAGAAACAAGAAGCAGTCGCTAATGAATTACAAGGCCAATAAGCAAGACCAGGAGAAATAGAGAAAGATGCGACACCAGGGTAGATGATAAAATTAGAAGTAGACTGAACTCTTAGATAGGGACAAGAACTTGATGTGGTCAAAACACAATTGTAGGAATGTTTAAGTAAGAAATCTACATTGTATATGTGTGTGTGTGGACGCGCGCACACGCGCGTGTGTGTGTGGTGGGGAGATAGCAAGGATAAGAGCATAAATTAATAGTGAATATCAAAATAAAAATCAAACCAGCAACCAAGTGGGGGGAAATTTATGCTGTAGGGTAAGAAAATCAGAAAGTAGAATGTGAGGTCCTGGTAGCTTTATTATTCTTTCAATTCTAAGACTTGAAAGAGATGATCACAAATCCAAAGAAACAGTAAAGGACAAGAAATTTTGCAGGATCTGAATTAGTGGTCAAAGAAAACAGGAGGCCATCCACCAAGAAGGAAGACTGACAACCAACAGAGGCTATTATCTAGGTCAAGATGGGATACTAGGAGATAGAGAAAAGCAGATGATGAAAACAACCCAGGATGGGAAGAGTATTTAAAAATATTAGGAGAGAAACAGAGATATAAATTTTATTTCTTCCTGTGAAAATTTGCTCCTTTGGGTACTGATTCTTTTCTAATATTTATTGCTTTTAACGTGAGTACCTATATTAGCTAAAGTTAGACTCAATATACAGTTTAATTCAATAATTAGTAAATTATTCAGGGCGCTGTGCTAGGCACTGAGGAAGGGAAAAAGCTTAGATAAGATTCAGTTCCTGTATGGTGGGTGTTCAGTTCTGAAGTGAGATAAACTATTTATGCAAATAACTGTGTGTGTTCGTCCTTTGTTGCAGGAGTGAGAGGAAAAGCAATAACTAATAATCATAAAGATAAATGTGAATGGAATTAACTTACCTATAAAACGAAGACTAGAAGGTTGGATTAGATAGCGAAATCCAACATAAAGACTCATATAGAGTTAAAATGGAGAACTAGTGTAGAATCTACTTTGATGGCTCTAAAAAAGGAGTGAAATAAGCAGGGAAACCATTACTACTATTGTTAATATACTATTGAATGTGGAGGCAGCTAAGTGGTTCAGTGGATATAGTACTTGCCCTGAAGTTCAGAAGACCTGAGTTCAAATCTTGAGTCAGGCCTTCCTAACTATGTGATCCTAAACAAATCACTTAACTCTGTTTACCTTAATCCTCTGGGAAAGGAAATGGCAAATCACTCCAATATCTTTGCCAAGAAAACTCCATGGGCAATATTAGTCCACTGAATCATGAAGATTAAGACATAACCTGAACAAGAACAATATTGAAATAAGGAAATGAGCCTTCTAAATAGTTAAAGGAAAGACTAATTGAACTTCAGGGAGAAATAACATGAAAGTAATTTGTTGAGGGTCTTTACGTATCTGATTCAGAAAGAGACATATCTAATAAAAAGAGAAACAAGAAATGTGTTAATAGTTGAATAAATTTTAGAAGGAAGAGGTATGATAAATCTTAGGTGATTATTGAATGACAACAAAAAAGAATATGCATATTCCTCAGTTGTGTTTTAATACATCTATGAAAATTATCCATTTATTATGGCATTAAAATTTTCAAAAATAAAGACAGAAAAGTAGAGATATTAAACAAATTTCTACTAGACATAATGTATTACAAGTTATAACTAATAAAGATGATTTGAAGAAAAGACAGATATTAAATGGAGTCTAGACAATATAATCCTAAAGAAATGCATCGAAGAACCATAGAATTTGTATTTGGTACAATAAAAAACTTGCATCAAATATTGTTAATAAGAGCAAAGCATGCCAAAACTTGGAAGGTATAGTCAAAAGTCAAAGCTACTACTTAGAAGAAAAATAGTTTCACTAAACATGTTTAACAAGTAAAAGTAGAAGCAAGAGATTATTGAATTGGGCATTCAATTAAAAGAAATTAAAACTAGATAACAATATATTAAAAAGTTCCTAAATAAACAAAAATAGAACTTTCTGAAAAAATAGAAGAAATGAAATTGAATACAAATAAAATTAATTGAATTAATAAATAAAAGTAGGAATTGGTTCTTTAAAAAAAATAATTAGTAAAGTAGGTGAGTATAAGGGCCTGATTTCTGCATATACTACTTCTATTGATGAGAGTAGGCAGCAACTTTTTCAGCAATTTAAGTCTTAGAGAGTTACTTAGAGCATTAATTGGTAATATGAATTGCTTAGGATTACACAACTAGTAGAGGCAAGTATGAACCCAGCTTGGCTCTTGTTCTGAAACTAGCTCCTATACACTAGGATATGTTTGATAATTATTATCAAAGAAAGAAGACATTGGTAAGTTTTATTTGAAAAATAGAAAACCCAAACTGCAGCAATAGAATAAAAATAGTAACAAATGAAGATAAAAGATAAATTTTGTTAAAATAAAAACCTGGTAAGACTAAAGAAATATAGTGATGTTTACAGAAACATAATATACCCATATTAACAGAAAAAGAAATAGAGAAATTAAGCAATACTATTTTAGAAGAAGAAATTAAATAAACCATAAAAGAGAGCTCTATTCCAACTCTAAAACAAGCAAAAAAGCCAAGAAACTCCTGGATTAGATGAGTCAACATAACAATTGTAACAAGCATTCAAGATGGGTTCACCAGAAATAGCTGCGAGAGAGAGAAAGAGACAGAGACAGAGACAGACACAGAGAGAGAGAGAGAGAGAGAGAGAGAGAGAGAGAGAGAGAGAGAGACCATTTTACCAAACTCTTTTAATGAAACAAATATTGTTCTGATACCTAAATCCACGAGGAAGAAGAGAAAAAATGCCATAGCACAATACCTCAAATGATTGTTGATGCGGACATATTGAATAAAAAATTACCAAAGAAATATAGCAAAATATTACATGTTATAATAAGGTTAGATTTATAGCAGGAATTGAACAATGACTCCACATTAGAAAAACTATTAATAACAACATATAATAGCCATATAATAGGTAACAATATAGTAATGTACATATGAGAACAATAAAATCACAATTATATCAAAAAATGCTGAGAAAACTTTTGATAAAATGCAGCCCTTGTGAATTAAAAAAAAAAAAAACTAGACATCAGAGAAGCAAATTAACTGTGTTTCGAAATGGTAAGCAATTTGCCAAAAACTGAAAACTAGCTTTACGTTTAATGGTTGAAATACTAGAGACTTTAAAAAGGTTTAAAGCAAGAGACCTTTAAACAGAATTAAAGCAAGAGTATCAATTATCACAAGTATTGTTTAATACACTGTTAGAAATGCTATGTATACCAATATGATAAAATTGAAAAGTGTCTGAACAAGCAAAATAAATGTAGTTAGAACCATAAGGAAAATAATTATTTTGGGGAAAGAAACTTCCCATCATATTTGTCTAAATGGCACTTATATATAATATATGAAAAGAATTAATACAAATATATAAAAGTAAGTCATTCCCCCCACAGAAAAATTATGCTTAATAGATAACCAAAGAATATAGACAGTTTTAAAATGAAGAAATTTAAGTTGTCAACAAACATGAAAAATGCTCCAAGTTGCTAATGATAAGAAACATACTGATTAATCAAAATAACTGAGTTTTTAAACTTACAGCTATCACCCATTGATTAGAATCTTCAAAGCTCTTTAAAAATATTAACTCATTTAATTCTCACAACAACTCAGGTGCTATTATTACCTCCTTTTTTACAGATGAGATAAAAGTTAAGTGATCTGCCCAGAGTCATATAGTCATTGTCTAAGTCACATTGAACTCAGATCTTCCTGACTCCAGCTCTAGTGTTGGTTCACAGAGATATCTCAAAAAGCATGACAAAAAAAAAAATAGAAGTTGTTGAGGGGTTCTAGAAGGGCACACACAAATGTATTATTGATGGAATGTATCCCAAGGAAGCCAGGAAGAGAAAGGAAGGACTTTCATGTGCAAGAATATCTGTGGCATCACTTTTTGTTATAGCAACGACCTGGAAATAAAATGTGTACATTGAATTAGACAGATTGTGGCATATAAATACCATGGAATTTTTTCATGAATAAAGGTATTGAGGAAAATGATGAATATGCAAAAAAAAGGGAAAAACCTTGTTTGAGTAATATAAATTAAATTGAACAGGACTAATACGACAATTTGCAGTATAAGAAAGCAATGCAAGTGGGAACAATTCTGAAAGATATCAGAACTTTGAATATAGATTCCAAATTAGCATGTATGTGCAATTATTTAACTGTGACCAACCATAAAGCAAGCATGTTTAATTACTTGCATTGATGAGGAATATTAACTTTACAATAACTCATTTTATCTTTTTTAATTTTGCATTGCATTGTTAGAAACAATATAAAAACTAAAGATCTGAAGAGCCCCTAAGACTACCTCCTTAGCTTATGTTGGTTCACTAATAACTACTCCATCAGTTTGGTCATTCAGTCAGTTCTTATACTCTCCACTCACCCAGCCCTCTATCTCTTCATCTTGTCCATCAGAATTTTATGAGAAACATTATCTAATCTTAGCAAACATGTAAGTATACCACGCCAGCAGCATTTCTCTGATCTACCAGTTTAATAATCCTGTCAAAAAGGAAATAAGATTAGTATGGAAAAAAACTATTTTTGATGAATAACATGTAACATTTTGTAATTTTTAAAGTGTTATGTAAGTTACAGTTACTATTATAAGGAAGCCTTGCTGACTTTTTGTAATCACTGCTTCCTTTCAGAATGTTCCCAGATTATTCCTTTTACGAGAGGTCTTATACTTGTCATACTCTTCCCTTTTCTGAACACGAGGACATTGGCTACTCATTGTCTAGCCATGTGGCCTCATAGAATTTCCCCTATTCTCCATGATTTTCTAAGATCAGCAGTAATTTGCTGATTACTTTTTTCCAATTCTTCCAGCACTACGGACAATGGTCTATCTTGACTGGTTAATGAACTCACTTCACACGGGAGGTACTCTCTTCTTACTTCTTTGCTCCTTTTCCGTTTTGATCTTCTGATAATCTTTGTTTGATCATTTTCCTTATAAAGATTATTCTTCTTAATCAGAAAACAGAAGTAACATAAGAGATGACCAACTTGTACTATTATGACCAGCAATGGTATACCCATGATCCAGATGTTGCTTTACAATTGCTTTCATATTACCTAATGGGTCTATTTTTTGTTTCCTCAGGTAAATTTTATATTCACTAGAAGTACAAACCATATATTGTCTCTTCTATATTTAACAGGATTCCTAGTAATACAGCATATACTGCTGGCTTTCAATAATTTCTTAGTCATTTAATTATAAACCACAATTAATAATGTCAATTTCACCATAATACGAAAACTGAACTTGTGATTTCACTGGTGCAAAGAGGAATCAAGTTGAAGACTCTGTAATTTAGACATGTAAGGAGGTGCTTAGAGCACAGAAAGTATAAGTGACTTTCCCAAGGATCACACAGCCAATTTGTATCAGAGGCAGGGCTTGAACCCAGTTCTCCAAGGTTCAATTATCAGCTCTGTATTGAGAGAAATGATTATTTCTCTCGTGTTAATAGCTAATTGTTGAATCAGGACCAAGGTTTTCCCCTTTTCTACTTCCTAATCCAGAAATAAACCAAGATGGGAAATCAAGACTTAGCCAGGCTAAAGAGGTAATCAAAGACAGTAAAAGAAACTGTGTTTAGCCTAATGAGTACATTTCTGCATATTGTGTTTGTTCAATTAAAATGCTTAGCACAAGAGGATTCTCCCTTTTGTCAGACAGATAGGTTGGGCAGGGACCCATTATTGTTCTATCCAAGGGCTTGAGAGTACATTGGGTGTAAGATTTTAGGGGAGAAAGGAAAGGAAGGAAGGAAGGAAGAAAGGAAGGAAGGAAGGAAGGAAGGAAGGAAGGAAGGAAGGAAGGAAGGAAGGAAGGAAGGAAGGAAGGAAGGAAGGAAGGAAGGAAGGAAGGAAAGATATCTAGCCAGTGTACCCATTGTAATAACCCTGGGGCTCCTGCCCCTCCCACCATAATATATTTTTCTTTCTCTTTTCTTTTCTGATAAAGGGGCCATCCTTTTAAAGAGGCCTGTTCACTGAATGGACATTACCTCACTTTAAGTGAGTACCTGAAAAGGCCTTAGCCAAAAAGCCAAGGTCTCCCATTGCAAACTGGGCAGTCTCCAGTCATCCTGATGAATGTCTGGTCATTGGATCCAGATGGCTCAGGAGGAGAAAGTGAGACTGGTGACCTGCACAGCCCTCCCTTACTCAGAACGAATTCAAGTGCGAGTCGTGTCGTCATTTATCTGATATCATGATCCTCTTCAAAAATGAAGAACAAACACAAATTGTGAGCCCACTACCATTATTTGTCTTTGGCATTCAAGAATGCCATTGACCTCTTTTATTAATTTGCAAGTTTTAATAATAAAATGATTAAACTACCCAGAAATTATGTCTCTTGAACTTTTTAAATGCCACACTATTAAGGGGATTTTGTTGGTAAATGAAGTGAGGAAAACAAGATAAATGATTCCTCTTTGTATAAAAATGCTGTCATAGTAGCCTTGTGGTCAGTGGACTTGGGCATGAATCCTACCTCTGCCAGTCGTTGACTGGGTGACATTGAGCAAGTCCCATTTTTTTTTTTCTGAGCTTGTTTCTTCATCTGTCAAATGGAGTAATACAAATATTTGTATCACCAACCTCCCAGGATTATTATAGAGATCATATGGGGTAATGTATATAGAGTTCTTTGTAACAGTAATGTGCACCATAAATGTCAAACATTTTTTATTATATGCAATATACCACCTTAAAATTCAAATGAGCACTTATGAGATGTGAGCTGTTGTTTACAGTGATCATGGAGAGATGTAGTCAAGATTTGTGCACTTGACATTTACAAACTGTAGAATTATTCAAAGATTTATAACCCCCACAAAAAACCTGGATGAATATTCTTATAACTGAGGAACAGTTTCAGCATAGTAAATATGATATTGAATATTTTTCTTGTAGGTAGAGGGAGATTGTTGAAATAGAGCAATGGTGTATTATTTGGGTTGTATTTTCGTAAACAAGTCACAGACAAAACACTTTGCAGTGTATCAAGGTAGCAGAAAATGATTAGACTGATATAGACCTATGATCTCAATTTAATTTCAGGCATAACAATTATTTTAAGTGAGACTTAGCTTTTAAACACGTAGTAGCGAAACCAGTAGAGACAAAAAGAAGCAATCATATTGTTAGCATCAGGCTGCCTAAACTTTCTTTTCACTGATATACAACGTCTTTTCAGATTATTAATGGGCACAACCTCATGCTATAGAATAGGGTAGTATGCCAATTTTCTTTCCTTTCATTTTCATTCATTTATTCAATACCCATTTTTTAAATACCAGTTATGTGACAGTATTAGGGGATGATAATACAGACAAAAACAAAACAATTCCTCTCCTCAAGAATTTAACATTTTCTGGAACTTAATTTTACATTAGAGAAAAGCAAGGGGATCATAGATTGAGAGTTAGAAGGGATCATAGAGATTATCAATAACTCAGACTACTGTAATAGTTTTCTTTTCTCTCTTTTTGTTGTTTGGTCTGCTACTTTTCTTTTTTTTTCTTTTTTTTAATATAAATTTATTTATTTAACTTTTCACATTCATATTCACAAAATTTGGGGTTCCAAATTTTCTCCCCTTTTATCCCCTCCCCCCACCCCAATACACCAAGCATTCTAATTTTCCCTATCACCAATCTGCCCTCTCTTCTGTCCTCCTTCCCTTCTCTTGTCCCCATCTTCTCTTTTGTCCTGTAGGGCCAGATGACTTTCTATTCCCCATTAACTGTATTGCTTATGTCCTAGTAGCAACAACAATACTAAAGAGTTGTTCCTAAAACTTTGAGTTCCAAATTCTCCCCATCCTTCCCTCCCCATCCATTCCCTTTGGGAAGGCAGGCAATTCAATATAGGCCCCATCTGTGTAGTTTTGCAAATGACTTCGATAATAGTCGTGTTGTATAAGACTAACTGTATTTCCCTCCATCCTATCCTGCCCCCCCATTGTTTCTATTCTGTCTTTTGATCCTGTCCTTCCCCGAGTGTTGACTTCAAATTACTCACTCCTCCCATTGCCCTCCCTTCCATCATCCCCCACACACTGCTTCTCTCCTTCTCCCCCACTTTCCTGTATTGTAAGATAGGTTTTCATACCAAAATGAGTGTGCATTTTATTCCTTCCTATAGTCGAATGTGATGAGGGTAAACTTCTTGTTTTTTTCTCAGCTCTCCTCTTTTTCCCTCCACTAAAAAGTCTCCTGTTTGCCTCTTGAATGAGATATAATTTACCCCCTTTCATTTCACCCTCTTTCCTCCCACTACATTTCTTTCTCACCATTTACCTTAATTTCTTTTAAGATATGGTCCCATCCTATTTAATTCACTCTGTGCTCTCTGTCTCTGTGTATGCGTGCATGTATGTGTGTGTGCATGCACACGTGTATGTGTGTGTGTGTGTGTGTGTGGTCCCACCAATTATCCAGATACTGAAAAGTTTTAAGAGTTACAAATATTGTCTTTCCATGTAGGAATGTAAACAGTTCACCTTTGGTAAGTCCCTTATGACTTCTCTTTGCTGTTTACTTTTGAATGCTTCTTCTCATTCTTGTGTTTGAAAGTCAAATTTTCTTTTCAGCTCTGGTCTTTTCATCAAGAATGCTTGAAAGTCCTCTATTTCATTGAAAGACCAGTTTTTCCCCTGAAGTATTATGCTCAGTTTTTCTGGGTAGGTGATTATTGGTTTGAGTCCTAGTTCCTTTGACTTCTGGAATATCCTATTCCATGCCCTTCGATCCCTTAATGTAAAAGCTGCTAGATCTTGTGTTATCCTGATTGTATTTCCACAATACTGGAATTGTTTCTTTCTAGCTGCTTGCAAGATTTTCTCCTTGACCTGGGAATTCTGGAATTTGGCCACAATGTTCCTAGGAGTTTCTCTTTTTGGATCTCTTTCAGGCGGTGATCGATGGATTTTTTTAATACTTATTTTGCCCTCTGGTTCTAGAATATCAGGGCAGTTTTCCTCGAAAATTTCATGCAAGATGATGTCTAGGCTCTTTTTTTGATCATCGCTTTCAGGTAGTCCCATAATTTTTAAATTGTCTCTCCTGGATCTGTTTTCCAGGTCAGTTCTTTTTCCAATGAGATATTTCACATTCTCTTCCATTTTTTCATTCTTTTGGTTTGTTTGGTGATTTCTTGGTTTCTCAGAAAGTCATTAGACTCCATCTGTTCCATTCTAATTTTGAGAGAACTATTATCTTCAGTGAGCTTTTGAACCTCTTTTTCCATTTGGCTAATTCTGCTTTTGAAAGCATTCTTCTCCTCATTGGCTTTTTGAACCTCTTTTGCCAATTGAGTTAGCCTATTTTTCAAGGTGTTATTTTCTTCAGCATTTTTTTGGGTCTCCTTTAGCAAGGTATTGACCCGTTTTTCATGCTTTTCTTGCATCTCTCTCATTTCCCTTCCCCGTTTTTCCTCCACCTGTCTAACTTGATTTTCAAAATCCTTTTTGAGCTCTTCCATGGCCTGAGCCCACCTGACATCCACTTGGCATGTCTGGGATACAGAGGCCCTGACCTCCACGTCTTTCCCTGATGGTAAGAATACTTCTTCGTCATCAGAATTGAAAGGCAGTAATATCTGTACCCCATCAAAATATCCTTCTATGGTCTTATTTTTCTTCCCTTTTCTGGGCATTTTCCCAGCCAGTTACTTGACTTCTGAGATTCCTGTCCACCCCCGCCTAGATCCGCCCAGCTAGTGCTTGGGATCTGAGATTCAAATGGGCTTTCCTCGGTGGGAGCAGCTGCTATTCAATGTGAGCTTAAGTTCTGGTGCTTGGGTCGGGGCAGGGCCGCCTCCCAGGTTCAGTTCCCTCAGTGGGTTTATGCAGAGACCTTCGGTAATGGCCCTGAACTTCTGCCTGCTCCTCCGGGATTTCCGGGCCGCCACAGCTGCCTCTGCCACTGCCTCCCGAGGGGACCTGATTCACGGAGACACCCTGTTCCCCTCTCAGCCAGCCCAGACATCTCTCTCACTGACCTGTAGCGTCTGTGGGCGGAGGGACCTTCCCAGCCGTCAGAGGTTCCCTCCCTGAAGCCTGCTCGAATCTGCTCCTCTGGGTCTGTGTGGCCAGGGCAGCTCAGGGGTGGGCTCCGCTGTCCAGAGCGCAATGGAACCCTGGGGACAGCTCTCCAGGGCTCTCTGGAACAGAAATCTTTTCCACTGTGTTTCTGTGCACCTTACAGTGCTCCAGAATTTGTGGGGAGTTCTTTTTGTTTGCAGGAAATATATGAGCTGTGGGTTCGGAGCTAGCATATGTGAGTCTACTCCGCCATCTTGACTCCTCCCCCTGGTCTGTTTGTTTTCAAAGCAATTATGGTTAAGTGACTTGTCCAGGATCACACAACTAGTAATTGTCAAGTGTCTGAGGTCAGATTTGAACTCAGGTCCCCCTGACTCCAGGGCCAGCACTCTATCCATTGCACCACCTAGCTGCCCCTATAATAGCTTTCTAATCCATCTTCCTGCCTCAAGTCTCTTTTTATTCCAGTCTATCCTCAACACAGCTATTTTCTAAAATGGAAGTCCAGCTATGTCACACACACGCACACACACACTCCATTTAATAAACTCCAGTGACTCCACATTACTTACAGGAGCAAATATAAAGTCCTTTGTCTGGTATTTTATATCTTTACAATCTATCCTCTTCTTCCCTTCCCATTCTTCTTATTTTTTGTTGCCTTACATGTAATCCACAATATAGCCATTATGGTCTACTTGCTATTCTATGAATCCCATGCTCCAGGTCCCATCTTAGCTGCTCCCCATTCCTGGAGTGTTCTCCCTCCCAACCTCAGACACTTTAAATGCCTGGACTCTTTTAAGATTTAATTTAAGTGTTACCTCCTCTAGGAGGTTACCTCTAGGTATTGTCTCCCACCTGTTAGGGCCATACCCTCTAAGGAAACCTTCAATCTAATCTGTATTTATCTCCTTTCCAGTGATTTATACCCCATTATAAGGTTACCTCCTTATGGGTAAATTTTTAAAATTTGTTTTTCTGTGTATCCATATTGCTTAACACAATATTTAGTAGGTAGTAAACATAAAAATAATTTTTAATGTATTTATAGAATTCAACCCCATTATTTTACACGTAGATCAGGCAAACCTAGGAAAGCATTCATCCTAAAACTTGTATGTAGGGAGGGTTGGGTTCCTAAAGCTTGGCTGGCTGTGTCTCACCCTCAGGGTTGTAGAATACCCTTGAGAGGGTGGGAATTATTATCCAATTCTATCATTATCAAGCTCCCCATTTGTATGCTTCCTTATTACAAGATTACTAATTGAGAATAATTTAGTCAGCCAGTCTTAAGTAGTTTTTAGAAAGGGTTATTTTCTAAGGTAGTATGTTAAAAATAGTACAAAACATCTCCCCACAGTCCTGTGGAAACTTCTCCCACAAGTACATACAGAATTAAGTGTAAAGCAGGCTTAAGAGCAGAATATGTATGGCCGGGGGTAACTGCCCACTTTGAGTTTCTGGAAATCCTTTTTTCCCTCATTCAGAACATATTCAAAGTTTCCTATATGTGATGAATCTGAGTCCATGTTGCCTTGACTTCCCATACAGACACTGCCACCAGCTGCTGTAGACACTGAAGACATGAAGACACTGACAGAAAGATAGAAGCCATTATTTTCCTAGTACTGTATAATACTAGGACACTGATAGGAAGAAGAGAGATTTAAAGTCTTCCATATCTTTTGAGGAAGGCAAAGTCCTCTTCTGGTCAAAAGGGGTGGGGACAGGGACAGGGCCTGTCCTGGAAGAAACATGGCCAAAGATGAAGCCGAGGCCTCTCCTTTTCCAAGCAGTTCTTCCTCAACAGAGTGCAGGAAAGTCACATGTTCCATTTTTTTGGAAAGTCTATCTTTTCAGCTAACTGGGTGCTTTTATACAGGACCCAAAGCAGAAAATGAAATCCTATACCCAACCAAAACAGAACAATAGCTTTATGTCATTCTCTTCATTAAGTGGTTTCCAAAGACTTTTCACACTTAGCCTAAGGTTTATTTTGTTATTTGACAATGGTTTCATCTAGTTAAATGGTAGGATTCTGTTTACTTCAACTTAATATATAAAGGAAACTGAGGCACAGAAGTTGAGTAGGTTGTTCATATGTTTTGTTCCTATGATATGCGAATGCAATTGTAATAGTTATTATGTTGCAATTTAAAATGTTCAAAATGCTTTGCATATTGTTATTAGGATCAAATAAAATAATATTTGTAAAGCACTTAGCACAATATCTGGCAAGTAGTAGGTGCTAATTAATGTTGTCTATTGTTATTACAAATAATAAAAAATTAATATTATTGTCTCATTTGATCCTTAAAACAGTTCCATGAGGTAGGTGCTATTATCATCCCCATTTTACAGATGAAGTGACCCTGTGGCCAGGATCATACAGCTATGGAGTATTTAAGGAAGGACTGAATACATATCTTTTTGAAACCATGTTAATTCCCTATCTACTACACCACCTTAAGTATGGTTAATAGTTCACTTTAATAACTGTTACCTTTCACTTTAATAGCTGTTAACTTTTTGCTGTTGTTGTTCTTAATTAAAGTTCATCCAGTCACATCAATCAATCAGTAACTGAAAATTAAACAAATACCTTCCACATATTTGGGCCCATGCAGAACAATGTTGGAAAGAGAAAGGATGGCACCGCAGATGCAGTTCATCTGATAGGGGGTTGGGAAGAGATGAACACAGGCAACTATTAGAAAATGATACGTGACAATCCAAATGTTGAACCAAGCACTGAGGGGGCCACAGATAGATCAGAAGCAGACATTGGTGCCATCGAATGTTAGATCTGTAAGGACATTTCAGAGATCATCTAATTTGTCTTCCTCATTTTATTCCAAACAAGAATGGGTAGTTTGCCTAAAGGAAGTTGGTGAGTTAGTATACCAGTTAGGGCAGGGGTACAGTACTTCTAATTCTTAGGGCTGAAATTTCTATTAGGCAAGAGTGTTTCATCACTAATTATGAGTTAATAAAGATTTTTTAAAAAACTAAAAAGAATACTTAGCTTTGGGGTTTTCCGCTATAATTTCTATGTTCAGCATAACTCATAATGGTAACTATCAACTTAGTTCATTTAAAGAGTTACAAACACCTGCTGGTTTTAACAAACTATCGACATTGTTCACAGGATTTTTTTTCCATTAAGCAATTAATTTAAATCCCGATTGTTCTGACCTCCAGGCCCTTTGGAGGGTACTTGCTTCTCATTCGTAATTTAATTTTGCAAATGAATTTACCGCTGGTATGTTGGACTTGGAACCCTGAGGACAAGGAATCTTCTTCCCACCAAGAAAATAAAGTGTGGCCTATGTTCCCCATGCCCAGAGTAGACAATATGGAACATGGGTAAACCAAAGACACTGCTTTTAACTTCCTGCTGAATTCTTCTACCACTCCTTCCTTTTTCTTTCTCTCCTATTTCTAATTTTCTTCTTTCTCCTTTGCTTATGCCGTTTTCCTGCAAGATGGCATACTGTTTTGGGGTTTTTAAATATCTTTTGGGGTCCTGATCCATTTTTATCTATTCACCAAAGGAGATAGAATACAAACAGGGCTTTGCAAACTCTCAATTTCCACTTAAAAGTCAATGAGTAATATAATGGTATTCTTGCTTGTACTAAATATGTTTGAGGTTTGACCAACAAGGGTCAGGCCACAAAAGATTTAAACTAGACAGATAGATCTCCCAAGTTTTTTGTTCTTCATCAACTTACAAAATAGCCTGGGTGAG
The DNA here is from genome assembly GCA_023548195.1 of Bettongia penicillata ogilbyi. Lineage (NCBI taxonomy): Eukaryota > Metazoa > Chordata > Mammalia > Diprotodontia > Potoroidae > Bettongia > Bettongia penicillata. Next base: position 982,788 of record JAJHZJ010000733.1, read on the forward strand.
TGTCAACATGGTTTGAAGGTGGGATTTTTTAGAATAAGATTTTAGAACTGTATGGAATTGTAGACATTTTCTAATTCAACTTTTTATTTCTGCATGAGAAAACTGAGGCCTAGAAAGATTAAAAGATTTATTCAAAGTCCACAAATCATAATTAGCTACCTGAATTGCAAACTTAACTCCTCAGACTCCAAAACCAGTATTCATTTCACTACAAAGGAACTTCCTTTTAATACAAATATGCACCTACCTCAGAAAAAGTCGCAAAATTTTCACACACACCTGAGTTTACAGAGCATCTTCAGCAATTCAAGCCATATGTACCATGCACTATTTTAGCACACAGTAGTTTACATATAGCAATTTAGATATAGCAATAACATGAATTTAGTTCCTTTCAATAAACGTGCATTAAATGTCATTATACGTAAAGCACCATAGCATTGAGTACAATGGGAGATACAAATATAAATAAGATACAGTCATCCACAAGGAATTTGCAATTGACTAGCAGAAATAGGGCAGATATAACTGTACTACAAAGCAAAACTGAACTATCCAAGAGGGACACACAAAAAAAGATCTTATTAGAGTTTCAAGAACAGAAAGCTCATTTCTAAATTATGGCATTTATGACACTTCTTCCCCTTTTGTCTCTTTTCTTTCTGCTTCCATTGATTTTTTTCTTTCATTATCTCTAACTTGTCACAGAGTCCTGATAGAATGACTCATTGTACTGAGGAGGTAGCCCTGGTTTCTCAAAAATTATGCTATCAAGTTTTACCATGTTAGTTATGCCAGTTTCCAATATGGTCCTGGTAATACACTGAATCTGCTGATGAAAGGTTGATGCAGCTAAAGAAAAATAAATGCATTGTTTTTGCTTATAGAAATCCAGGAAACAAAGAAAAATGCCAGATGATCCTCAGTCATGATTCGTTCCCTTTTATTCCTGCATTGATGGTGGAATGGCAGAAAATGCAGCAAGAAGATGCCAAGATTTAAAGGTTTTAGAACACATATAAATACAGATTTTTAATTGTTGATATTCTAAAATATCTATTTTCTGTCTGCTAGGATGTGGCTAGTTTATTTTTTTCTTTATGATATTTAGTGTTGGAAAATACATTAGGGAAAAAAATTAATTCTCTAAGCACTCCAACATGCTGCCAACATGGCATATACTTTTATCATCTTCAACCTAATATTTCCTCCTATAAGATGTAAGGTTATTGTAATCAACTAGGACAAAAAGAAATCTTTATATTAAATTTCTCAGATGAAGATTTGGTATTCAAGATATATATAAACCTAACAAAAATATACGAGACCAAAAACCATTCCCCAGTAAGTAAGTGCTCAATATTTATGAACAAGCAGTCAGTTCTCAACAGAAAAAAACAAAAAACCAACATTTAACAACCATATGGAGGAATGTTCCAAATACTAAGAGGGAGGCACACTATTGCATTGTTGATGGAGCTATGGATAGGGACAACTATTCCGTAAATTTTGACTATGGCTAAAATGTCCATACTGTTAGACATTGAAATTACTCCGCCAAGCACCTACACAACCAGAGGTCAATGACAGATACAACAGATACAACAACTTATTTATGCTAGCACGATTTATGGTATCATTGCTGTTCACCTGTCACAAATTAGTCAAAGATGACTAATGATATTAAAATGTTGGAGTCACAGTTATACACTGCTTGTCATAGCAAAGAACTGAAACCCAAGTAGATGCTCATCAAATGGGGAATGGTTAAAGAAAGTGCTTAAAAGAACTTGGATACGTTCCAATATTACTGTGCTATAGGAAATTATGAACACGGAGAAGTATAAAAAGACAAGTAAACAAAGCCAAGGACACAATATACACGATGACTACAATAATGTAAATGAAAAGAACAACCGACAGAAAATTATTGGAAATGAACATTATAAAACTACAAAGAGCAAGCTTGGCCCCAAGAAGAGATATGAGACCATTTCCCTTCACGTCCTTCCCGTAGGTTGGGGTACAAAGAGCTCACAGATACAGAACATTGAATATAATGCCAGAATTTTTATATGTGGATCAGTTTTGCTGACCCTCCCACCCTCCTCTTTTTGCCTTTAAGTAATTTGTTGTAGAAGATATCTCTCTGAGACAGAACAGAAAGATCTGCAGAAAATGAAGTAGAAAGAATAAAGGGGAAAATCTAATTCATACAGAAACAAAAGATATCAACAAAATTCTGTTTCCTTAAAGCCAAAGAGGAGTTCATATTTTGTCCTAATGATTTTATATTGACTCCAGGATAAAATACAAATTCTTGAATTTGGTATTTAAAGTCCTCCAAAATTTGGTGCCAAACACTCTTCCAGGCTACTGTACATTATTCTTTTTCACATATTATGCATTCTAGTTTATTACTTCTTCATGAAATTCCATCTCCCATTTCTGTACTTCTGCACAGACTGGTCCTTATGGCTTGAATGCACTATCTTCTTTCCTCCAACACTTATACTCATCAGCTTCTTACGAAGTTCACCTCAAGTGCTACCTGTTTATCAGGCCCATCCTGATTCTCCTAGCTACTCATACTTACCCACTCCCCAAAATGACCTTATATCTATTTCATATCTATTTAATGTATTTATATAATCAAAACACATGTCCTCCCTAATTTGATGTAATATCCCTGAAAAATATGGATTTTTTTTCATTTTCATCTTTGCATTCCCACAATGCCTGGCACCATGGAGAAAATAAATGCTTATGAACTGATCTGAAGTAACTTCCAATAATTTAGAATAGTACCAACATTAAAATAGGATCAACAGCATCTAAAATGAGCATTTCAATCTTTGGTCAAAAAAAGAAGGAAAAAAGAATGTAAATTATTTTAAGTATAGAATATCCCATTAAGTTATCTTTATAAGAAAAATTAATACCTACAAAATGAACTTAAGTCTTTAACTGAGACTCAAATATTGATGATCAGCAATTATTATGATGTATAATTATCAAAATACAATGGAACAAAAGCATAATAAGTCAATTAAAGAGAAAATTTTCAATTTCACTCAAAAATAGATTTTAAGCTTATTGAAAGAACAGGTTTAATTTTTGTGTTTGCATCCCCAATTCTCTTCACACAGTAACCGAAATATGGCACTTAACAAATTCTTGTTGACATGTTATTGTTTTTAACCAAAGGCCCAATAAATCAAGATGAATTAACTGAAATCACTGAACCACATTAATATTAAATTCCTTGGAAAACTCAAACCTATGAAGCCAGAAGACAAAATTAAATTCCAATGAAATAGAAAGATTATTTGCATATTCTCCTTCTAAGGCAAGCAAACAAATGGATGTAGCTGACAGCATTTGGTTTCTTTATGTATCCAAAAGCAGGAAGGATCAATAACTGAAAGTTGCCATTTTATCATCTAATCTTGTAGAACTCATGATGAACCTAAAGAAAGAGAGTTCCAAGAAGGTAACTGCAAATTCCATACCAATATTTGCTTCTAAAGATGCTAGGGTAGAAAGACTTTGAGAAAATCCTCCAAATAAAGACAGTATATGTAAAACATCAACATAGTTATCTCAGGGCAAATTTAGGAACAGGAGAGGAAAGAAAAAATGTTGGAAACATAGTTCAAAAGAAAAGAAAAAAGGCAAAAGCTTTTTACAACAAGCATCTAAGTCATGAATATTTTCTTCCAAAAAAATGGTTGGATATGGGAGATGATTACTATTGAACAATATCACAAAAAAGAAACTACTTCTCAACACATTTTCAAAAATAGTTACAGAAGTTAGAGTATTATCAACCCAAATTGTCTGTACTCATGCATACCAATGACTTTTTTTTTATAGAAAAAGACAAAATCAACATCAAATCATTAAAAAAAGATAAGGATCAGAAAGCCAAACTTGTAGGTATGCTAGAAGACCATTTACTTCAACTCCCTCATTTTATATATAAGGAACTGAGACCCAGAGTAGTTAAGTGACTTGCACAAGGTCATACATGAATTGACTAGTGGAGCCACTTTCAAATTAAGATCCCATGACTCTAAATTCTGTACTTTTTCCACTTCACCATGTTATACATTTTACACATAATTGTACTACCTTTAACATACCTTATTTTGTGCAATGGAAAATTGAATTTCTTGAAGAAATAAATTGCTTCATTTTTGTCTTGGATTCATAGTTCCTAGTATATTAAATACTAGCTGGATGAGTGGATGGGTGGATGGATGGATGGATGCATGCATGGATAGATGGATTGATGCTCATTTCATTTTTGAAATACAGAGTCCTCTAAAGAATAAGTATATGTTAAATCAGTAAATCAATACACATTTAAGTATCTACTCTCTGTCTTTATGTTAGGCACTGAAACAAAGACAAAAAAAAACAAATAATTTCTGCACTCACACGGCTTATATTTTATCAGGGAAGACAACATATACTCATATTTAAATATGGAATAAATGTGGAATGCAAAATGAATATATGGTATAAAATGCATAGTAAAGTAGGACGCTAGCAATTTCAAGAATCAGGAATATTATTACATAGAAAATGATGCCTTAGTTATGTAAGAACGGGAGTGAAAGATTCTATAAGACAGAAGCGAGGGAGGAATGTATTCCAGTCATGAGGAATATGGAATATAAAGATATAGAACTGGGAAATGGAGGGTTGAACCATATACTGAAGGAAGGGAGTAGGATGATGAAGTTAGAATGATAAGTTGAGTTTAAGTTTTAAAATATATAAAAAACTGAAGGTAGAGTTTATTGAGTTGAAGGGTGACAAAAATCGATACATAAGAAAACATCACTTTGGCATCTGGGTAAAGGATGAATTAGAGTAGGAAAATTCTTTGGGCAGAGAGACTATTTAGAAATTTTTGCAGTAATCAAGACAAGGCATGATGAGGGCCTGAGTTAAGGTGGTGACAATATGAATATATGGAAACACACAGATACCTGATACATTGTGAAGACTGAAATCACATTTGGCAGCTATTTGCATGTATTCCATGAGTAAGAGTGAAGAGTTAAGGATGAAGCCAAGGCTGTGAACTCAGATGCCTAAAAGAAGACTCATATCATCAACAGCAATCAGGAAGTTGGGATGAAGGGCGAGTTTGGTGGAATAGAAGAAATTCTGATGGAGACAAGTTGGATACATCCAGGATGTTCAATTTGAAATATGTGTTATTAGAACTCAAAAGATAGCCTAGAATTAGATATATAGATACAGGAGTCATCAGTGTAGCGATAAATAACTAAACTCATGTGGAACTCTTGAGAAAAACAATCAATCAATCTTTATTAAGCACTTACTATTATGTGTCAGGCACTGTGCTAAGTGCTTAAGATATAAAGAGAGGCAAAGAGACATCCCCTATCCTGGAGGAGCTCACAGTCTAATAGGGGAGGCAACATGCAATAATATATATACATATATATATATATATAACATATATATATATATATATATATGAATCAAGATATGTACAGGATAGATTGGAAGTAATTAAAAGAGGAAAAGCACTGGAATTGAGAGGTTAGAGAAAGCTCCCTATAGAAGGTGGGATTTTAGTTGAAACTTAAAGGAAGCAAAGGAGGTCAGTAGTCAGAGAGGAGAAGAGAGAGCATTTCAAACATGGGGGACAGTCAGAGAACATGTCTGAAGCTGAGATATGGAGTGTCTTAGTCAACTGAGATGTCAGTGTCACTGGATAGAAAAATGCATCCAATAAGGTGGGCAAAGAGATTGTGTTTAATGATGTAAGAAAAAAAACCAAGGACAAAAATTTGGGGTACACACCCACAGTTAAAGTTCCTGATATTAATAGTAATCCAGCAGAAGAGACTGAGGAAGAAAGGCCAGATATCTAGGAAGAGAACCAAAAAAGAGACATAAAAAAACCAGAGAAGAGAGAGTATTCAGGAAGAAAGAATGGTCACCAGTACCAGAGTGGAGAAGCCAAAAACTATGAAGCCTAAGAAAATATAATCAGATTTGGCAACTGGGTCATAGCTGGTAACTTTGGGGAGAGAGATATTATTGGAGTGATGAAGTCAGAATTCAGAGTACAGAGGTTTAAGAAGATGGTGAGAAGAAAAAACAGTGTAGGAAGATTTTTCTGAGAGTTTGGTACAGATGAGGAAGAGAGATTTCAGATAATAGACTGGGAGCCTTGTAGATGCTCAGGAAAGTTTTATAAAAATAAATTAGTCTTGATTGTATTTACAGACAAAGAAAGAGCCAGCAGATACAGATTGAATACGTGTGTGTTCATCCTTTGTTGCCAAAGAAGACCATGCCATCAGAGAAATAATGACATGACTTGTACTTGACTTTGTTTTGAGTGAGGAATGGCTGTGTAGGTCACCAGCCTCACTTCTCCTCCAGAGCCATCTGAATCCAGTGACCAGATATTCATCAAGATGACTGGAGATAACCCAGGATGAGGCAATGGGGTTAAGTAACTTGCCCAAGGTCACACAACTAGTGAGTGTCAAGTGTCTGAGGTGACATTTGAACTCAGGTCCTCCTGACTTCTTCACTGGTATTCTATCCACTGCACCACCTAACTGCCCCAGGTTAAATATGAGTGAAAGAGAGGAATATGAGTGAAAGAAAGGGTAAATTTGTTGGTTTCTGGTAAGGCAGTCAGTGAACTATCACTCATTAAGCACTTACTATGTGCAGGCAATTATATTAAATTAGGAGGATATAAAGAAAGGTCAAAAAAAAATAACAGTCTCTATTTTCAAAGAGTTCAGAGTTGAATGGGGGAAATCAACATATAGGCTACTATTTTTTTATGTAATAGCATTTTATTTTATTCCAATTACATTTAAAGATAATTTTAATATTCATTTTTAAAAGATTTTTAGTTCCAACTTTTTCTCCATCCTTCCCTTTCCCAAGACAGCAAGTAATCTGATATATGCTATACATGTACATTCAAATTAAATATATGTCCACATTAACCATGTTATAAAAAAAGAATTAGAACAAAAGGGGAAAACCATGAGAAAGAAAATAAAATGAAAATGTATGCTTCCATCTGTATTCAGACTGCAAAGTTCTTTTTCTGGATGTAGATAGCATTTTTCATGATGAGTCTTTTGGAATTATCTTGGATTATTGTATTGCAGAGAAGAGCTAAATCTATCATAGCTGATCATTCCAAAATGTTGCTTTTATATACTATGTTCTCTTTGCTCTGCTCACTTCAATCATCATCAACTCATGTAAGCCTAGATTTTTCTGAAATCTACCTGCACATCACTTTTTATAAAACAATAATCTTCCATTACATTCTTATACCAAAACTTGTTTAGCCATTCCCCAAATAATGAGCATTGCCTCATTTTCCAATTCTTTGGCAGAACAAGAATTGCTGCTATAAATATTTTTGTACATGTGGGTCCTTTTCCCTTTTTGATGATCTCTTTGAGATACAGACCTAGTATTGGGATTGCTGGATCAAAGGGTATGCACAGTTTTATAGCCCTTTGGACAAAGTTCCAAATTGCTTTTCAGAATGGTTGGATCAATTCACAACTCCACCAACAATGCCATGGTGTTCAAATTTTCCCCCACCTTCTCCAAAATTTATCATTTTCCCTTTTTGTCATATTAGCCAATCTTATAGATGTGAGGCTATATCTCAGAGTTCTCTTAATTTGCATTCCTATAATCACTACTGATTTAGAGCATTGTTTTTTAATATGACTATACATAGCTTTAATTTCTTCATCTGAAAAGTACCTGTTTATATGCTTTGACCATTTATCAATTAGGAAATGACTAGTATTCTTACAAATTTGAGTCAATTTTCTACATATTTGAGAAATGAGGCCTTTATCACTAACAATGGCTGTAAAAATTGTTTCCCAGTTTTCTGCTTCCTTCTGATTTTGGTTGCATTGGTTTTGTTTGTGCAAAATCTTTTTCAATTTAATGTAATCAAAATTATCCATTTTATACTTCATAATGTTCTGTATCTCTTATTTGGTCCTAAATTCTGTTCTTCTTCATAGATCTGATGTTTTAAGAAATCTGGAAACCACAGAAGCTGCCTGTGATTCAGTGCCCTGAAACCTGCTCTACTCCCATCTGTGCTAGCATGACTCACACTGGGATCTACTCTGCTCTGAGTATAGCATGATGGACCCTTCCTGTCAGTCTTCCAGGCTATCTTGGGCTGAAAATCCATTTTCCTCTGTCATTTTGTGGTTTCTGCTGCTCTAGAATTTGTTTAGAGTCATTTTTACAGGTATTTTAAGGACTTTGGGGGGGAAGCTTGAGCAGATTTGTGCTTCTACTGTGCCATCTTGGCTCTGCCCCCAGTTTTGCTCACTTTTTAAGTTAATCTCTATTCCTGGGGCACAGGAGCAATAGCCCCAAGCTTCCTGTAGTAGGCAGTGGGGGGCCTAGTCACTGATTTTCCATGACAGGGTCTCAGGTGATTGCAGTTTGCCCACTGCACTGGAGTGGTCTGGACTAGTTATGCCTGCTGTGCCAGCACAGCAGTAGTGATTTGCCTTCTGCACCGAGACTGGAGGCCTCAAATCTGGCCTGCTGTGCCACTAGCCTGAGGAGCCTCAGTTGCTGATATGTGCTGGGCTTAACAACCTCCTGCTGGCTTGTCCACACACCATCTCTGTGGGACTGCACTCTACTTGTACCCAAGTGAGACAGATCTTTCCTGAAATCCTTCTCAGTTATCTTAAGAGAGAATATTGTTTAACTCCATCTTTTTTTGTGAGTTCTGCCACTCCAGAACATGTTTAGAGGTTTAATTTAGCATTGTTCCTACAGGAAAATGGGGAGAACTCAGGTAACTTCCTGGCTTCTCTCAGTCATCATCTCAGCTTTACCTCCCCATGTAAGCTATTATGTAAAAACAAGATGTATACAGGATTGATTAGGGATAATTTTAGAGGAATAGCACTTGTATTAAGGAAGATTATTAAAGGATCTCTATAGAAAGTGAGACTTTATCTGAGACTTGAAAGAAACTAGGCAAGCTAAGAGACAAAGATTAGGATGAAGAATATTTCGGGAATGGGGAAGAGCCAGCGAAAATGTTAAATCTTGAAACTGAATAGCTAGTGCCAAGAACAGCAAAAAGGCCAGTGTCACTGGATCATAGAGAATGTGGAGGGGAGAAAATTATAAAAAGACTAGAAAAGTGAGAAGGGACTAGGTTATGAAGAACTATTAAAAACTAAATGGGATTTGTTTTTATATTTAATCCTGAAAGCAACAGGAGGATATCGAGATTTATCAAATTGGGGAGGAGGGCTGACAGAATAGACCTGTTCTTCAGAAAGAGTGATCTGAGAGCAGAGTAAAAGGTGGATTCGAATGGGAAGAGAGGGAGAATAATTAGAACTCCACTGCAACAGTTCACGTATGGGGCATGAATAAGAATTGCTATTGTAATAGTCCAGGCATGAGTTGATGAGTATCAGAAGAGAGAATGTGGCACAAAAGATATTATGAATGTAGAAACAACAGAAGTTGGTAATTTACTGGATTTGGAGAGTGAGATTGCAGATCTCAATGACTGGGAAGATGGTGGCGTCTTCAACAGTAATAGGGAAGATAAGATAAGAAAAAAGATAAGGAAGTTTCTTTTTGGGGGGGTAAGATAATAAGTTCAGTTTTGTTCATGTTGAGTTTGAAATGTCTATGGGACATCCTCTTTGAGATGTCCCATAGGAAGCTGGAGAAGCAAGACTAGATGTAGGCACAGAGGATAAGAACTGTTGAAGTAAATTTGAGAATTATCAGCAAAGAGATGATAATCAAACTCATGAGAGTTAATGAGACCACCAAGTGAAGTATTATAGAAGAAAGATAGTTCAGGACAGAGAGTCCTGTGGGCCTCTAAGAGTTAGCAGACATGATCTAATGAAGATCTAGCAAAGGAGATCAAGAAGTAAGATAGCAGAAGAACCAGGAGAGAGTAATATCGTGAAAACCTAGAAGAAAGCATCAAAGAGAAGAGAGTGATCAGTAATGTCAAAGGCTGGAAGAGACCAAGAAAGATAAGGATTTTTAAAAGAGTGCTAGATTTGGCATTAAGAGGTCTTTTGTGACTTAGAATAGAGCAAAGTCAGTTGAATAATAAGGTCAGAAAAATGACTGCATGCTTAAGAAAAGAGTAAGAGGAAAGGAAGTTGAGTTATCTATTATAGATGACCTACTCAAGAGTTTAGCCACAAAAGGGAGGAGAGATTTAGGATGATAGTGAGGATGGTCGGATACATGATGTTTTTAGACAATAAAGAAATACATAAGCATGTTTTTAGGCAGGAAGGGAGTAGCCAGCACACAGGGAGCAATTCAAGATTAATGAGTGAGTAGGTATGATAGAATGGGCAAGTAATTGCATCATTTGTTCAGGTAGGGGGTGCTACCCCTTCATGAAAAAAAATGAGTGAAAAAGGAGGAGGTCCTGGCAGAAAGCATCTGAGTGATGTGAGAAATAAGGAAGAGAAAAGGGGAGATCTTGATGAATAGCCTCAATTTTTTTTCAGTGAAATATAAGGCAAGGCTCTCAGCAGAATGTTGGAGAGGGAGGAAGAGCTATGGGAGGTTTGCAGAGAAATGAAAAGGTCTGGAAAAGCTGTTATGGTGAATCATAAGTGATTAAGAAAGAATAAAAGGATTGCCCTGATGTGCTGAGGTCCCAGTTGAGATTGTGTAATGTGAATTTGTAGTGGACACTTTGCACAGTTCTGTCATTTTCTCTTTGTTGTACAACATATGACTAATAGGACAGTAGATGGTAGGGGCAACTCAGATTGATGTATGATAGAGAATGATCTTTAATAGAATAAAGGAGAAAGGGATTTGAGAGAAGAGAAAATGTAGAGTTGAACTGATTCACTAAGGGATCAAGATGGGGAGGGGAAGAGAGTGCAACCAGTGAATAGGGTGATGGTCTGAGAACAAATTGGGGAGGGGTGGAATGATTACATGTCACAATGAAGAACACAATTTGGAGTTGCAAGGCAGAAGGAGAGGTGGAACAACAGTACACTTTGATTAGCAAAAGAAGTTTAAAGATTTATCAACAGCTTGACTATCAACACTTCTGACTAATGACAAAGGCAAGAGCATTACCATCTCTGCATAACTGTGGTAAGGTGGAGAAGTAGGTCATGGGAAATGAGTAAATCAAGGAACTAAGATAGTAGAGTATTTGAAGGCGTATGCATATTTATTTTGAAGAATCCTAGCATGAGGACAGGCATTGGGAAAGAGAGGAAGAATCTGATGCAAGAACTGTACTCATTGAAGAGGAAAGGATAATTTCTTGGAGATTAGTTGACAAGAGCCAACCAAAATCTTTTTTGGGTAATAAATATGAGTTGAATGAACCTTTTAAAAGTGGATGAAGCTAAGAGATGATGATAGGAGAAAATTCTAAAAGTGGCAATGGACTGGAGAGAGGGGGAAGTAATCCAATACTTCTACCACAACCAGTGAGTCATGGAGTAGGCGTGAAAGTTCAACTAGTACTGGAAAGGGTAACCAAAGAAGTCATGTCATCAAGAAAATGTCATCTCTCAGTGAGTACAAGAAGGTGAAGCAAGAAAGGAAAAAGTTTGAAATGAAATCTGGTGTGCTACCTATGGAAAAGGCAGGAGGACAACATAGTAGAAAGGTAGGGCAAGATTGAGGGAGACAGGAAAGAGAGTGGTCATTTGGAGTGGAGAGCAGGATTTGAACAATGGCGACAAGTGGTTTAGAAGGACTGGGATGATGTGAAGAAGGTAGAAACAGCCCACTCATTGAAGAATGAGTTCATATAGGTTATCATTGTCAACAGGGGTTTGACCTCTGATGTAGTTGTCCAATATGTTAGTCAGCTGTGTGGTTGGAAAACAGGAGGGGATGGAGGGAAGGTGCCCTGGTGAGGGCAAGGCAAATTTTGTGAAGTTGTAGGTGACTGAAGAATGTACTTGAAGAGCAACAGAATAGCATAGGCAATGCTTTGGCAAGGAAAAGAGTCACCTCTCTGACAGGAACTGGAGTAAAAGAGGAGAATGAGAATGATGTCAAAGAGTTGAAAGATATAATGAAAGGGACAAAGAGAAACCTAGAACATGGCCACTGTTTTCTTAATAAAGTACATGCTGAGGTCCTTGAGTATGAATGTGGGGGAGAAAGTAGTAAAGTAAGCTTGATGCAAAGAGATTAGAACTTTGGGAAGCGGAAAAAAATCATAAATTTGGAAACAACATATCTGGCTGCATCAAAGATAAGGAAAAGAGAGAACAAATTTGCAATGGATCCAGTGAGCACATTTCCTGTCTTTCACCCTTTCCATTAGTGGAAAACATATTTAATGAGATTAATACAGTGTTGAGGTTTGACATGATATGAGTGGCAATGAAACAAGGGACTTGTCCAGTACATAGTAGGCATTTAATAAATACTAGCTAATTGATTCAAGAGTAGAGGAAGTTGATGAGTTGAACTGGTTAGCTAAAGGGTTAAGATTGGGAAAATGGCAAATAAAACCAGAACAAAGATTATGGCCACAAAAAGTGCTGAAGAGTGGAGGGAATAAGAGATTGTAGCAGGTAGAGTTCAAAGATTTTGGAGGAATAAGGCAGAGGGACAGATGAAGTCAAAGGGGGGTTATGATCAAATGAAACTTTTCAGTTTTTAATTATGGAAGAGGAACAATTAGGTCAAGACTAAAGGTGTGACCCTCACTGTGAAGCTCAAGGACTATAGGTCAGTTCTTAGGAATTAAAGGCATTGATAATGTTTAGAGTATATAGTTCAATCCCTAATATACTATAAAGACACTGTAAGTGTGGGGTGAAAGACTGGGAGCCTGGCACTGAATTATTTGAGAAAAGGTGGAAAATTTTCTGAGACCCAGTGGATAAAAGCTACCAGGACATGAGTTGGGTGATAAACTTGAACAGAATGGAAAAGAAGTTGTTGAGTGATGAAAGCAAAGAAAAAGTCTGTGAATGTCAAAGTAAAACAATGAGTATTCCAATGATATCTCAGAATTTGAGAGAAGATAAAGTCAGTATTAGAAAGGAATTCTAGGAATATAATATCTTGGGGAGAGTGAGGGCTTTCTGAGTTACAAGATGAAAGGAATATGAGAAAACCCTCTTCCTATCCCTTCTCCCTATTTACTATTTCACTTGGTCATTTCCTCAGTTCTAGATTAATTTATCACTCAATGATTCCCAGATGGAATTACCCAGACCAATTTTCTCTCCTAGCCTACAATTTCACATGCTCAACTGGCTATTCTGTTTCAAAATAGATGCCTCAGATATTTCAAATTGGAGGCCTTGTAAACATGCTAAGCACAACATGTCCAGAACTTGATTCATCTTTCCACTAGACTTCCCTTCTGCTAATTTTCCTATTACTTTCTAGGACACTATCATCTTCCCAAAACTCAGACTCACCACGTAGGTGGGTACCCTTGACTCCCCACTCTCACATCTATCTCCAATCCATCACCAAGTCTTGTATATTTTACCATTATACTATCTCTCATAAATACTCTCTTGCCTATTCTGGTGCAGGCACTTCTCACTTCACACCGTGAGCTACTAAAATGCCATTCTGGTTTGTCTCACTGCCTTGTCTTTCCCTATTCTAATCCATTCTCCACTCAGCTGTCAAATTAATCTTTCTAAAGCAAAGTTCTGACCCTATCATCCTCCCTGTCCCACCCCAACTCCACACCCCTCCCCCTCACTTCAATAAATTCCAGTGGCTCTTTATCACTTCTAGGACCAAATATAAGGTACTCTGTTTAGGGTTCATAGACGTTTACAGCTTGGCACCCACTACTTTTTCCAGATTTCTTATATATGTATTTTTCCCATGTACACGAATCCAGCAATACTGGTCTCCTTCCTGTTATTATCAGAAGATAATCCATTAATTTCCATTATATTTGGGGTTTTCCCTCTCCTGATCTCTGCCTCTTGACTTCCATCAAGTCGCAGCTAAAATTTCACTTTCTGCAAGAAGCCTTTCCAAGTTCTCATTTACCTTAGTGCCTTTCCTTTGAGACTACCCTCAATTTATTTTATTTATAACTTGCTTGTACCTATGTATCATTTACACATTATTTGCCCCATTACAATGTGAACTCTTTGGAAGCAGGAACTGGTTTTTATTCATCATTTTTGGGAGGTGGAGGGTGGGGGAGGCTTTCTTTGTATTCCTAGAATTCAGTACAGGGCCTGGCACATGTTAATAAATGCTCGTTGACTGACTGATGAAGTCTGTGGATCAGTTCTTTACCTTGGTGAAGCTAAATTTCAAAAAGATAAAGCCTGTCTCATTTTGGGCTTTGTATCCCCAGAGCCTAGTCCAGTAATATGGACATAATAGACCCTCAATTAGTTTCTACTTGGAGAAGATTTGGTGTCACTATGTCACTTTCTATCAACTCAATGGAAAGAAGGCAGTTTCATTTTGTTGTCTTAAGGAAATAATGTCCACTATTAGAAAAAGGTGGTTAGAGAAGATGGTTTTTACTTTCCCATTCAGGTCTTGTGGTAGATGTCATCACTCCTGTTCTTCTACCTAAAATCCAGGGAACAGACACACATGCCTGGTTACACAACATGTACATTGTTCCAAGGATTTAGTTTCTGGGAGTTGTCAAAGTTTATGGCCCTGTAAGTGCCAAACACCTGAAAGTATAATTTCTGCTACCAGCACCTGCTTCCTCATTAGCCTTTCCCCCCATGCCCAAATGAGTGATACTTCTCACAATAGGATCTGATTTGAGGTTTGCATATAAGTCCAGTATGTATCAAATTATAAATTGATTTTAATTATGCTACTGGAAATATGCAGAGTAAATCAGAAAACAATTGTGAAAAGTTATTCAAGAGCTAAAATGATGCAAATTATCCATTTTGAAGTTAGCTATAACCTACAGATCAAAGACCTCCTATTATTCTCTCTCTCTCTCTCTCTCTCTCTCTCTCTCTCTCTCTCTCTCTCTCTCTCTCTCTCTCTCTCTCTCTCTCTCTCTCTCTCTCTCTCTCTCTCTCTCTCTCTCTCTCTCTCTCTCTCTCTCTCTCTCTCTCTCTCTCTCTCTCTCTCTCCTCCTTTCACTCATCCCCATCATGAATGGTCATGTAACTGTATTTTAAGGAATAGTCTCAGAGCAATGACTGTGTATCTGCATGCAAGTCACCCCTCAAGTCCTACTTATACCTTTACCTTACCCAGTATGGCCAACCTGACCAAAAAGTCTGGCATCTCTTCAAAAACAAATGAGAATTGAACTCTTTTTAATGTTTTTTTTTTTTCTCTGAAAGAAGGAATGACACAACTGGCAACATTGCCTAACAGGTTCTGTGGCCTTCAGATTTCTTGCTTCCTTATGAGTTATTAAAGAAGTTAATTATTACCAAATCCCTTGCTCCCATAAGGAGGCCAAAAGTCACCTTGCTTTAAAACCCCTTCTAGGTAAAAAGATTCATGAAGAGAATTGCATTTCTATTTTGAGCCAAATTCCTTTTCCCTAAGAATGGCACAGATAACTTTAGGAAGTGAGACAAATCTTATAAGAAAATTTACTTCTCCAATGAACATCCAGAGGGAAAGAAAATAAAAAAGAAGTAAAAAAGAAACAGAATAAATTACTTTAAAATGAATGGAAAGATATTTAAATAAGGATATCAACATTTTACAGGGCCAAATGAAGATACTAATTAATGAAAATATGTAACTCTGTTCATGGATATTAAAGCACAGGGCACTCTGCTTTACATAGGACAATTCTAATCAGATTATATGTCTTGGGCTATGATCTTAATAATAAAATAATAATTGACATTTCTACAACTGTTTAAAATTTGCAAAGCAACATATATCTGTGTGTACATAGGTGCGGGCATTTGAACTTCATCTTATAACTAAGCTACTATCAGCATGATTATTGCAAATTGGGAAACTGAGGCTCAGGGATATTAAGTAATGACCCTTTGGTCATACCATTATCAGAAAGAGGATTTGATTCCTGACCTTCATGACTCCATATCTGACACAACATACAATGTCTCTACAAAGAGATAACATATGCTAAAAGTTAGAACTTGAAAATTATTAGTTAACTCAAGTCAATGCTTAACCACTGATAGATTTTACATTTCTGGCATATCTAAAGGGAGTATGTTTCTCTGTGGCCTCAATATTAACCAATACCATAGCCTGAGATTGAAAAGTAGGATTTAGCCTATATCCAGACTGACAAAAATCTCAGGATAGGGGGAGAGAAGGAAGCGAAGAAAGAGGAAGGAACGAAGAAAGAGAAAAAGAAATGGAAGAAGAAAGGAGGTGGGAAGAGAGACAAATAATAAGACTTAGAATAAGAGGGAAAGAACAACCAAAATTTGAAATAATGTAGTGTTTTGCAAGAATATTTCAGGGTGGTTTTTAGTTGGTAAGATTTTTTCTAAGTATTTGATCTTGTATATAATAATTAGTGATAGCTAATGTTTATATAGTACTTAACTACATACCAGGCACTGTGCTAAGTACTTTGCAGTTACGATGTTATTTGATCCTAACAACAACCCTGGGAAGCAGGTGCCATTATTATCCCCATTTTATAGATGAGGAAATTGAGGTCAATAGAGGTTAAGTGACCTGCCCAGAGTCACACGGCTAAGAAGAGTCTGAGGCTAGATTTGGATTTAAGTCTTCCCAAATCCATGTCCAGCACTGTATCTGCTATGAGAGACAGAGACAGACTTAAACATTTTGGAATTATGTCAATTCTATCCTTTTTTTGGACTTAAATATTTGAACCACTGTTTATTTTCATAGATGGTAAGGTATATGAACCTTATTGGCTTAGAAAGATGAACAATATTATGTAAGAAAATAATTTTAAGTAATATAATTTAGCACTAATGTTTTAGAGTGTAGCCAAATGAAAATAACTGATTCTTTTGCAATAGCAATAGTGACTATTCTGTTGATTATATATTTAGAGATGGATGTGAAAAGAGAAAAAGAAATGGTAAGATATATCAATTTAGGTACAGGCAGAGTGATGAGGTAAAGGGCAAATGAATGAAATCAGCCCACAATAGATAACTATTGCTGATACTAAGTCTTTCCTTTCACTACCTTCTTTTTCCTAGTATAAGTTTATGGAGGAGGGGTAAAGAAGGAAACACAATAGGATAAGATGGAAGAAAAAACACAGTTAACAATTATGGCTATGAATGTGAATTGTACAAACTGATCCATAAAATGAAGAAGGGTAGAATAATGCAGAATTAAACACTATAATGCTTACTAGAAACATACTTGAAATAAAAAGACTCACAAATTAAGATGAGGTATTTATGGTATATATATATGTATATATATGAGACTATACTATACTGCAACATATGTATGTAATACATATATACATAAAAGTGAAATATATACATAGCTTGGATAAAAATCAGGATCTCATACAAAGTAGTAAAAACAATGATAAAAAGATAAGTAGGGAAATAGTATTATGCTTAAAGTATATAAATGCAAATAAATGTCTGGGGACATTTAAATGGAATTAAATGGAAATAGTAAAAATATGCCTATATTTCTCAGCTTCACATGACATCTTTACAAAAATTTACCACCTAGTAGGACATAAAAACTCATAAACAAATACAGAAGCAGATATAAAATATATACTATATCAATTATAATAAAATAAAATCATAACAAAAAAGTAATTTGAAGAAAAGATTCAGATTTACATAAATATTTTTTCAGACTGTTGTGTATTTTATTTCATTCTGTCCTCTAGTCCTTTCACCTTTTTTTAAATTTTTTTTAAATATAAATTTATTTATTTAACTTTTTACATTCATTTTCACAAAATTTGGGGTTCCAAATTTTCTCCCCTTTTATCCCCTCCCCCTACCCCAATACACCAAGCATTCTAATTTTCCCTATCACCAATCTGCCCTCTCTTCTGTCCTCCCTCCCTTCTCTTGTTCCCATCTTCTCTTTTGTCCTGTAGGGCCAGATGACTTTCTATTCCCCATTAACTGTACTTCTTATTTCCTAGTAGCAACAACAATACTCGACAGTTGTTCCTAAAACTTTGAGTTCCAAATTCTCCCTATCCCTCCCTCCCCACCCATTCCCTTTGGGAAGGCAGGCCATTCAATATAGGCCATATCCGTGTAGTTTTGCAAATGACTTTGATAATAGTCATGTTGTGTAAGACTAACTATATTTCCTTCCATCCTATCCTGCCCATTGTTTCTATTCTGTCTTTTGATCCTGTCCCTCCCCGAGTGTTGACTTCAAATTGCTCCCTCCTCCCATTGCCCTCCCTTCCATCATCCCCCCCCTTGCTTATCTCCTTCTCCCCCACTTTCCTGTACTGTAAGACAAGTTTTCATACCAAAATAAGTGTGCATTTTATTCCTTCCTTTAGTCGAATGTGATGAGAGTAAACTTCATGTTTTTTTTCTCAGCTCTCCTTTTTTCCCTCCACTAAAAAGTCTCCTGCTTGCCTCTTGAATGACAGATAATTTGCCCTATTCCATTTCACCCTCTCTCCTCCCACTACATTTCTCTCTCACCGTTTACCTTAATTTCTTTTAAGATATGGTCCCATCCTATTCAATTCACTCTGTGCTCTCTGTCTCTGTGTGCGTGCATGCGTGCATGTGTGTGTGTGCGTGTGTGTGTAGTCCCACTAACTACCCAGACATTGAAAACTTTTAAGAGTTACAAATATTGTCTTTCCATGTAGGAATGTAGATTTACATAAATATTAAAGAATATATTGTTCAAAGAACAAATTATAGTAAAGATAGACAATTTTATTTTTTTTAATGATGATAATTAGACCAAATCCCAAAACTTGTAGAATGCAGCCAAGGAATTCCTTGGGATTAAATGTATATGTCTAAATATATTAATCAACAAAAGAAAAAAGAAGTAGATCAGTGAACTAGAAATAAAACCTAAAAACTAGAAAAGCAAAACCTAAAATTTCAATATAAAAATAGAAATTTTATAAATAAGAATCAAGATAAATGCAAAATCCATTGAATTAATAAGTAAAATAAAGTCAAGTTTTTAAAAATAATAAACTCTGCAAATAACTAGTTAATTCAACCAAAAAAGTGAGTAAAATCAAATCATCAGATCAAAAATTAAAAAGGAGAAATCACAAAAGATGAAAACACAACAGAAATTATTGGAAATTATCTTACCCAATTTTTTGTGAATAAAACCATTAACTTGAAAATAAAGTAGAGGAATACAAAACATACACACTGGCAAAATATAAATATCTATATCTACAGTGGGGAACCTGCAGCCTCAAGACCACATATGGCACCCTAGGTCCTCAAAGATGGCCCTTTGACTGAATTCAAACTTAACAGAATGAATCCCCTTAATAAAAAATATTTGAGCTGTAAAATTTGGATTCGGTGAAAAGGTCACACCAGAGGACCTAGAAGCCTAACCCTTGAAGCTGCAAATACCTTACCCCTTTCAACCCAGTAAGAAATAGAGAATTTAAATAAAACAATCTCAGAACAAAAACTTGAACAAGCCATAGATGAACTCTCAAAGAAATCAATCACAGGATAATTTACAGGTGAATTCTATAAAATAATTCTTCAGAAAATCAAACAAAAAGTTATTCTACCACATGCATTTTGTTTAAACAAAATGGCTTTTAGAACTTGATTTGAGAAAGACAAAACAAAGAAACAGTAATCCACGCTTTCTTATGAATAATGATACAAAAATATTATATAAAACATTATTTAAAAGGCTAAGCTAAACTAGTAAATTGGGTAGCAAATGATTATTTGATACAATCAAGGTGAGTGTATGCAGGAATTTAGGGATGGTTCAACATTAGGAAAATCATAAATATAATAGACATCAAGATTAATAGTTATAAAAATTATATGATTTTAGCAAGAGTTGAAGAAAAAGCTTTTGAAAATGCACAGACATACACACAAGAAAGCAACGGAATAAGTGAACTTTTCCTCGGAAAGATTCATAGCCATGCATAGAAAACCAGGAAGTAGCATCATCCGTAATAGAGAATGCTAGAAGCCTTTATATAAGATCAGGCATAAAGCAAAGATACCCTTCATGACCATACTGTATAACTCAAGAAGTGCTAGCTATAGCAGTAAGATAAGAAAAAGAAAATGAGAGAAGAACATATGCAAAGAGGAAAGAAAATTATTGGTATTTGTAAATATCTTGACAGTTTTCCTAAAAGAACCAAGAGATTCAACTATAGCTGGACATGACCTAAGGGGTCATTCAATCCCACATCTTCCCTTTAAGGATGAGGAAATGGAGGCCCATAGAGTTTAAGTGACTTGTCAATGGTCCCACAAATTAATATTATCAGGTCTGGAATTTTTTTAATATATACAGATGCTCTGAATCTAAATTCCGCTGCACCTCACAATACACTAATGAAATATGTTTTATTATTCACTCATGAAAACCAGTCCCATTACTTCACAGTCACACCTCATATCCATAGCAAGAGCAAACAAGATGAAGAAATTTCTCCCGATACGCATTTCTGCTGAAGCATTAGGAATTGTTGAAATACACATTCTAGACTAAAGCCTAGAGAGTAGGATCATGTTTGCAATAAATCCCAAATGAGAATACTATATGTTCTATAATGTGTATGCCACTAATCAAATCTCCCCTTACAAAATAAATAGTGGAGAAAGAAAACTTGGCAATGTGCAAAGCACTGATTTCCTATAGTTTGTGCGTCATCATCATAGGTAAAATAAATCTGCAATATATAGATAAGAGAGTAGATCAAGGCAATTAGAAAGTGCTAGATAATAAAACAAAGAGCTACTTATCTGAAAGCTTTATTTATTTTGTGTCACATAGGCAAACAGAGGCAGGTAGGTGCAACAGTTCCAGAGTTAACCTCTGACTCATGAAACCCTGGGTCCAAGCCCAGCTCCAACATATACTGTCTTTGTGAAACAAGTAATTTCATTTAATGGATGCTTTCCCAGCAACTCCCTAAGATTATAAATTAAAAGCAAATATTAATCTGCTTTGGTAGAGGGACTACCTTCACGATGAGTTTCTTATTCAAAGAAACAATAGGACCAGTGCTAAAAAAAAAAAAAAAAAAAAAGAAGAGTAAAGAGGTGAGGAGAAGCAATAGAATCTTGTAAAAAGTCAAGGGAAATGATTATATTTAAACTTGGTTTATCTTCAAGCCACTCTTTTGTCTTGTACCATTGTTCATTTTCTCCTTGGTCCTAAATATTACAAATAGAAAATTGATTTCTCCTTAGTTCATATGTTTCTCTGAAGGGTGCACATTCATTTTCTGCCTATTAAATGCCCTTTTTACTATTTTAACCTATTTGCTGTTCGGTATAGCTAGGAGATAATTTGATGTACAAGAATTTTCCTCTTTTCTTCCTATAAAGAATTTTACAGTGAAATTACTGATAAAAATATGAATAATAGACCCTCCCTACATGGAGCAGCTTGTTATTTGTACATAATTAACTATATTATTATTATTGTTCAGCATATTAAGTATATAATTATAGAGAGTAACTTTTCAGAGGAATATTAGAGGGCTGAACTCTAGGACAGTAGTTTAACACTAGGTTAAATAAATGGTTAATAAGGAGTCACATTAAGAAAGTAGTCATCTGTAGAAGTTTTTACACCTGTACCACTGTACTCCCAAGAGCAGCCCAAATTCGATTTAAGTGTCACTTACTATTTAATATGTTAAATTGAATTTAAATTTAATTTAATTTAAATATTTAACAAAATAAAGAAACTTTGGGGAGGGGGAGCATGATAGGTGTGGTTTTCCAGTAAAAATACAGAGTACAGAAATCTTTATGTACAATTTCATGACTAGGGGGTAGATTATTTTTTAAACTAAAAAAGGATTAATGGAAAGGCGGCTTGGTGACACAGTGGATAGAGTATTGGGCCTGAAGTCAGAAAGAATCATCTTCATGAGTTTAACTCTGACCTCAGATGTTTACTAGCTACTTAACTCTGCCTCAGTTTCCTCATCTGTAAAATGAGCTGGAGAAAGAAATGACAAATCTCTCCAGTATCTTTACCAAGAAAGTCCCAAAAGAGGTCATGAAGACATAACTGAACAATAAGCAACATGAAAAAAACAAAGTTATTAAATATATATATTTTCATTAAGCCTTCAGACATTTTGGTCAGTTGGATTTCATTTAATTGTTGGATTAGATTCAGCGTGGGGCTTAGGATGACAACAAAAAACTAATCTCATTTGCCAAATCATTAGTTTAACACAGAACATTAGGTCCAAAAGAGACCTTAGTTTTCATCTAATCAAGTGTCCTTATGTTACTGACGAAACTGAGGTCCAGAAAGACCTTATGATTTATCCAGTCACCTATTGCGTGCATGTTGCTTCCTGCAATAGATCGTAAACTCCTTGAGGAAAGAGATTGTTTCTGCTTTGTCTCTGCATCTGTCATGTTTAGTACAATTCCTGGCACATAGTAAACCATTACTAAACGATGATTTTTTAATTGATAATATTGCTTTGGTGTTAAAATTCGTATCCTTTGTTTCCATTTTCTGAGCTCTATTCCTCAAACTAATGCTGCTTCCTCTTCATTCTCTTCTAACTCAGGTATTCTATGACTCTAAAAACATCTTATTACTCAATTCATCAAGTAAGCAAGCATTTACAAAGAGCTTCCTATTTTCCAGGCATTATGCTAAATACTAGGGATGCAAAGACAAAAATCAAATAACCTTATTCTCAAGGAGCTTCCATTCTGTCCACAAACAGTATCTTGCACAGCAACACGTTTAGTTTTGGTTTGTTTTTTAATGACCTCAATAGAAACTTACATTTTTAACTCCATAATTAAGGAATTTATTTTACCATCTCTACTGTTGTTGTTTTTAATTACTTCTTTCAAGCCATCTTTAATTGGATATAGATCTATCTATCTATCTATCTATCTATCTATCTATCTATCTATCTATATATATATAAAATCGTTACCATTTATACCATTTGTATAAAGATCACATTTCGGGTATAGGGTGTATTCAGGGAGGACCAGTAACTTTGGAGTAATGGATGCCAAGCCCTTTTCGGGGCTCATTCCACCTTTGTTCCGACTAACTCTCACCTGTGGCTCCAGTAAGCAGCAGCATGCACAATGGCCACACCCTAGTAAATGGTTTCAGCAGATGGGCCAACCCAGGTTGAGGGTAACCAAGGGTTCTCAAACCCATTGGTGAGTTAGGGGTTATCTACCCCAAGCAAGTGAAGACTTTCTCTGGTAGAATGGGTACATTAGAACCTTTATTTCAACGACCATGATGGCAGATGAAGCAGGTGATGTGGAGCGCTTAGAGCTTCCTTAGACACCAAAGATACCAAGGTCATCCACAGCAGCCTGAGCCATCACCAGCCATCTTGGCTCTGTCCTGCCACTGGACTCTGAAGACTGTGGAGGACAGAGTGAGGCTAACGACAGTGAACTCTGCCTCACTTAAATCCAATTTACCTACGAATCTAAAGACATCACCTATTATGCCTCAAAGTCCTGTGGTGACAGGCAAGTGATGAAGCAGCAGATGTGGATACAGTGGGAGCTATAGTCACAACCCTGCATGCAGGCAGCCCAGTCCACAGGATCTTTTCTCAGTGGAAGCAGCAGTGGGACTCAGCAGCCCCCTGGGTGTCTGAGCAGCCTTTTAAAGATCACACTGCTCACTTCCTGGTGGGAGAAAGGGGGCTCGAAAAGGTGCCCTAAACATCGCCTGCTTACCCAACCCTGGCCTGATTACCACAGCAGGTGGGGAATCCCACTATGCGATCGTAACACAAAAAAATGTATGAAAACATCTGCAAAGATGATTCCACTCACCATCCGCACGTGGAACATGCACACATTAATAGACAACACAAAATCCAGTAGACCTGAAAGAACTGCTCTTGTTGCTAAAGAATTCAACATTGAATCCAAATAGCAGCCCTGAGTGAAATAAAGTTGGCAAATGAAGGCCAGCTTACTGAAGTTGCAGCTGGATACATATTTTTCTGGAGTGGGTGCAGTGAAGGGGAGCACTGTGAAGCTGGTGTGGGTTTTGCAATCACAACTAGCCAGCAAGCTGGTATGCCTGCCAAAAAGGAGTGAATGATAGGCTCATGACAATGCAATTGCCACTCACAGGAAAACATCATGCCATTATCATCAGTGCCTATGCTCCCACCATGACAAACCCTGATGAAGTCAAAGAAAAATTTTATGAAGACCTACAGACCATTATCGTCAATGTGCCAAAAGAGGACAAGCTTATAATTCTAGGTGACTTTAATGTCAGAGTAGGCTCAGACTACCAGACTTGGCAGGGAGTTGGAAAGAGCAACAGCAATGGTCATTTACTGCTGAAGACTGGTGAATCACATGACCTCATCACCAACACTGTCTTCTATTTACCTAAATGAAATTAAACTTCATGGATGCACCCCTGCAGCAAACATTGGCATCTAATAGACTATGTGATCATAAGGAGAAGAGACAGACAAGATGTAACAGTGACAAAGGCAATGTGTGGGGCAGAGTGCAGGACTGATCATAGACTCATCCTTTCCAAGCTAAATATTTGCATTCATCAAAAGTGTTGCCCCCAAGGCAAAATGACTACCAGAAGAATTAATGTCAACAAATTAGACCTCTTCTCTGAGTGTGAACAGTTTGCTGCTGACTTGGAGGGAAAGTTGAACCAACATACAGTTGGCAAGAGTGGAGCAGAAAAGGAGTGAGCAGCTTTCAGAGATATGGTGTACACATGCAAACACCAAGACTGGTTCAATGAAAATGATGGATTTACCAGTAAGATAGTTCATCCCCCTCTAAGAAGGCAGCATTTAATTCCATCAAAAGTGAAGTACAAGCAAAGCTTATATAGAAGCAGGATTCCTGGCAGAGTAAGAAGGCAGATGAAATTCAGTTTCATGCTGATAGCAATAATCCAAAGCACTTTTATGATTTTCTGAAAGCTATTTATGGACCAAAAACCTATGATTCATCACAACTACTCAGTGATGATGGAGCCACATTGATTAGTGATAAGGACATGATTCTAGAGAGATGGACTGAATACTTCCATAGTGTTCTCAAAAGACTATCATCAATCAATGCTGAGGCCAAGTCAATCCCTCCTTAGCTGAACTTCCAGCTGAAGAAGAGGTTTTGAGGGCCATTAGGCTCCTTTCATGTGGCAAAGCACCTGGTGCTGACTCTATTCCAGTTGAGATTTACAAGGTCAAAAGCTGACTGAAATTTTCCAGGTTATATGGCAAGAGAAGGTTATCCCCTAGGAGTTCAAGGATGTCTCCATTGTCCATCTCTATAAGGGTAAAGGCAATAGATTGTCCTGCGACAATCACAGGGGGATCTCTCTCAGTCATTGCTGGCAAAATTCTTGCTAGAGTCCTCAATAGACTGATCCTTCACCTGGAAGATGGGCATATACCTGAGATCCAGTGTGGCTTCAGAAAGGGCCAAGGAACAGTAGATACTGTGTTTGCTGCCTGAAAACTCCAGGAGAAATGCCAAGAGCAGAACAGAGATCTGTACACAAAGTTTGTAGACTTGACCAAGACCTTTGACACTGTTAGCCATGAGGGTTTATGGAAAATTATGTCAAAATTTGGTTGCCCAGAGAAGTTCATCAATATTGTATGTCAATTTCATGATGGCATGTTTGCCCAGGTTCTGGATAATGGACAAAGGTCTCGTGCCTTCCCAGTCACCAATGAAGTGAAACAGGGTTGTGTGCTTGCTCCCATGCTTTTTAGCATGATGTTTTCAGCCACATTGACAAATGCTCTCAATGAGGATGAACATGGCATCAAGGTCAGCTACCATACTGATGGTTAAGTTCTTCAATTTGGAAAGGTTATAAGCCAAGACCAAAGTGGAGAGAGTGTTGGTACATGATTTTCTGTTTGCAGATCATTGAGCACTCAGTGCGGTCTTTGAAGCTGAGATGCAACAAAGTATGGATCAATTCTCTGCTGCCTGCGCTAATTTTGCCCTAATAATTAACACCAAGAAAACACAGGTGCTCCATCAGCCACCACCACCACACCATCCATATGCAGAACCATGAGTTACAACAAATGGAGAAGTTTTGAATTCTGTGGACAAGTTTGCTTACCTTGATAGTGTACTTTCCAGGGATGTACACATTGACAATGAGGTTGATGCACACATTGCCAGACTCCCAAACTCTATGTTTGGGAGGCTCCAAAGAAAGGTTTGGGAGAGAAGAGGTATTAGACTAACTACCAAACTGAAGGTCTACAGAGCCATTGCACTGACCTCATTGTTATATGCTTGTGAAACATGGACAGTCTACCAGCGCCATGCCAGGAAACTGAATCATTTCCATATGGACTGTCTTAGGAGGATTCTCAGGATCACCTGGCAGGACAAGGTACCAGACACTGAAGTCCTTGCTTGAGCTGAACTGTGAAGTATTCAAACTACGCTTCAGAGAGTGTAATTCCAATGAGCTGGCCACGTTGTTTGAACATAAAATGTAAGCTTGCCGAAAGACTATTTTATGGAGAACTTGCATGAGGCAGGTGATCTCACGTGGTGGGCAGAAGAAATGATACAAAGACACTCTCAAGATCTCTCTCAAGAACGTTGGATTTGACTGTGCAGAATGGGAGACATTGGCACAGGACTGCTCAGCATGACATGTCCACATAAGAAAAGGTGCTGTGTTCTTCGAGCAAAGCAGAATTGAGACAGCACAAAGTAAGCACAGGATGAGCAAATTTAGGATATCCACCCCATATATTCACATGGACTATCCATGCCCAACCTGTGGTAGAGCATTCCAAGATCATTGGTCTGATCAGTCACATTTGGACACACTGAAATTTCACTTTGTAATGGTGATGTCATTTTGGTCTTCTTCGAAGATGAAAGACAGCAACCAACCCCAAAGATCACATGTACATAGCCCTTTCAGGTTTACAAAATTCTTTACAAAAATGATTTTATTTTATCCTCATAACAACCCTGGGAGGTAAATATTATGATTATCCCCATTTTATGAATGAGGACATGAAGGCAAACAACAGTGAGTTGCCCAAGGTCACTCGGTGAGTTTTTGGAGCTGGATTTGTACTCTCATCTTTCTGACTCAAGGTCCAGCATTCTATGGTGCTAACCTTGACTAATATTTGTATTTCAGACTTTTTACTCAGCTCTAGTCTTTTCATCAGGAATTCTTATAAATCCTCTATTTTGTGAAAGCTCCATATTTTTTCCTCTGTAGAATTATACTCAAGTTTTGCTCCATGAATTATTTTTGTTATAAGCCTATATATTTTGCCTTTTGGAATATCATACTTCATGCTCTTCATTCCAGTAGAATTTTAGATGCTAAATCTTGAGTGCTTCTAACTGTGATTCCTTGATACTTAAACTCGTTCTTTCTGACTACTTGTAGTAACTTCTTTGACCTGGAAACTATGAGATCTGGGCTTTGTCATTTTTGGAGTTTTCCTTTGGGTATTTCATTCAGAAGTCAGTGAGTGTATTAAGTCTTTTTTTTTTAAATTCCTTCTTTTTGTTCTAATATGTCAAATCAATTTTCTTATATGATTTCTTGAAACATGATATCCAGTCTCTTTTCAAGTAATCCAGCTGTACCTGAATTATCTCTCCTTGATTTGTTTTTCTAGTATCTAGCTAGCTAGATAACTATCCCCCATCCCTCTGTCTAAAATACATTAAATTTCCTATGATTCTTCCATTTTTCATTCTTTATTTTCCTATTTTTTGACTCATGGGGTCATTAACTTCTATTTGATACACTATAACATCCAGGGAGTTTGTTACTTGGGTAAAATTTTCTACCTTTATACTAAGTTATTCATTCTCCTTACAAGTCTTTTCTTAATAACTGGTTTCTTTTCTAATTATTTTCTCTAGAGCTCTCATTTCATTAGTAAACTAATATGAAATGTCTTTTTTAAGTTTCTCCTTCATTTACTCTAAGAATTCTAATTGAATTTTTGATCCATCTGTGATTGTCTTTGAGCCTTTGTTTATAATTGTTTTGAATTAGTTATTCTTTTCTGAATTTGTCTTGGGCATCCCTAGCATCATAATAGCTCTTTCTCTTTTATTTGTTCATTCTTGTAGCCTTACTTCCTGAAATGGGATTTTGTGCTACTTGGTTTTGGGCACTTTTGGCAGGACTGTCCTGTCCTTACATTACACATTTCTGCCCTCTCTTATCTTGGCTCTTGCCCTTATATTCTCTCCAAGGATCACAGGAATGTCTGGACCAAGGAACTGCAAACTTTCAGTGGATCCTATATAATCTGCTCAAGGGCTTGTTTTATTCACTCCTCTCCTAGACTTTCCAGCTCCAGACTCACTTTTGGGTCTAGGCAACATAGTTACAGACTTGCCCTAGGATAAAGTTATTATAGACATTTGCTTTAATTAGCCAGCTGGAAGGCTAGTCTGCATGTTCAGAGTGACAGCATCGCCTGCTTCTCCCTTGGTACTGTTTTGTTTTTGTGTTGCTTGACTCATATATCTATTATCCCCTCTCTAGACTACAGGGATGTCTTCTGAGCCTAAGATTCTCTCTGATTCAGAGGTTCAGAGCAGCAATGCTGTCAGTCATCCATTTTGATCCTCTCTCTGAGGGATAGTGCTAAGGTGCTGTTCTGAGCCTGGACTAAGGATCCATGAACCCAGCTAACCCTATTCTACAATTCCTTCCTCGATCATTTATCTGTGGGTCAAATGTATGATCTTGTGCTAGATATATGATTGCTTTAGAATTCCTTATTATTACTCAATCTGACACACCTCTTGCATCGCAATTGGAGTAATGGAGAAGGAAAGTGGGTTGTACTTCTTCCCTAACTCTTCCATCTTAGCTGGTCTCCCAAACCCTTCATTTTACTAATGAAGAATTCAAAGCTGAGAGATGTTAAAAATTTGCCTATGCTGCCTCAGCTACAGGATTAATAAAAGGGATTTGAATTCAGGTCTCCTTAACTTTATCCACTATACCATGCTGTCTCCCTTAGTTAGTAGTAACATAACATCAAATTTACAAATGAAAATTCCTTTATAAAAATAAGACTATGGCTTCTTAGTCTGTGAAGTCCTCTCAGATTAAGATGCTATTTTGAGAAGGTATATTTATTTTTAATTGAAGCAACAATTTCCTGATACCTCCGGCAACATTCTTGAATTTAAAAAATACCTGAGGGGTCATCTCTAACAACCCACTGATTGCTGTTGAAAACTCCTTTGTTACTACCTGGATGACAGGTGTATGGGCTTGTGCTTGACAGCTGCCTAGAAAGTGGACCTAAGACACATGATCCTAGAGAATAGGAGTTTCCTTCAGTCTGAAGAAATGACTAATATCAACACTGGAAGGAGATAGCAGCAGCATGTCTGTGAATCTTAGCCTTTAATCAAGTCTTGTGTTTCTTTTCATGCAGAAACATTGTCATTCTTGTTCAATTGTTTTCTTTTCTGCATTCAAAAAGATACTGAATTATGTATCTGAATTCATGATCTAAATAGGAACTGCGTTCGAATTTTGCAGTATACAAGAACACTGAAATACAACTTAAAACAATGTATCATACTTATGGTATGCTAAGACTCAGTAGGAATGTCTTTTTCCAGGGGATGGGTCATAGGGGATGCAATGTAAGGGGTGATGTATACCTGATTAGATTTCAACTAGCTGTAGAGACCCTGAGGATGGAGCTAGCAGATGCCTTTTAGAGCCAGAGTCTAGATTTCACTTGATCCTCACAATAGCCCTGTGAGATAAGTGGCTATTATTAACTTCCCCATTTAAGAGAAGAGAAAACTGAGACTGCAAAACAGGATTCAAACTCAGGTCTTCTTGATTCCAAATCCAATACTACTATGCCACCTATTCTTAAAAACTCTACAACTGTCATACTGACTCTGACTGCAACCCTTTAGTACATGATTTTCTTCTCTTTTTTTCTTATTCTCCTCTCCTTGTTCCCCTTCTTCCCCCAAACCTTGCATTTGCTGTTTACAAAACTTATTAACACAAATCATCTTATATAACCACCACAACAAAGGTAGGTAGGAAAAGCTTTGTTACCTTAAGGTATGAAAGTGGGAATCATTCTGCTGAAGAAAGAGTAGACTCTAGTTCCACTTTTTCTGCATTCACTAATCAAGCGACCTAGCTCCTGGGTCCCAGTGAACATGTAATATAAGTTTGAACTCAAGTGCATAGTCCCTCTGCCAGAAAATTGCCATTAATACAATACTTATCATCAAAATAAAGATACTCCCATAGGAGAATCTAGGAATCGCAAGCCAATAAACCTAATTTCAAGTCCTGAGGAAGTCAATTGAGAATTTAATTAAGAACAGAACAGTAAGCCAATTGGCCAAGTTTTCCCAATAGAGTCAAAGCAACAACTCTAGGAGAAAAAAAAAAAGTGTGTTTCTAATCTGTTAAACGTTTCTTTTTTGTGCCTCTTTAAGTAAGATAACAGCATATGAGATAAGTGGCCCAGTGGATATAATTTGTCTGAATTTTTCACAAAGTCTTTTGAAAAGGTTCCTCCTAACAGACTACTAAGGAAAAAGCAATGACCAAAGGGTAAAGGGCAGCATAATGACATGTATTTTGGGGGAAAATATTAAGATTTTAAAAATTCAAGTGAGTATGGAGAAGCCAGTTAGTGTAAAACAGCTGTAGCTCAGAGCAAAGTTAATTAGATACCCTAGGGCCTGGTATCAGAACAAGCAGTGTTTAATATACCTTAGGTAATGAGCAGGAAGGAAAACTGGATGATGTGTTAGTGAGGTTGTGATGCCTGCCAAATCTTCCAATGACTATGACTATGTTTAGTTGTGAAAAATGCTAGAGAAACATGAAACTCTGATTTCATTGAGGACTTTGAGACTTGTGCTAAATAGAACAAATTTAAATTTTTCAAACATTCTTCTGTACTACACTAGTCGAAATAGTGTCAAACTTTCTAGAAAGCCCTTATGGAACATAACCTGTACAGAACGAAGTTTCAACAGGAATCATTTCAAGAATTATAGTCTTTAAAATTATAGAGTTCTTCATTATTGTTTGTTTTTTGTTTTACCTAGGCAGTTGTATGCAAATTTGTACATCAATTTATAATCTGTGTAAAGGAAACTAAGATATACAAATGTTTCATGAAAAGCTGGTCTCAATGCACTATGGATTTCACCTTGAAAAACTGAGCTGGTCCAGAAGAAAAGGATAGTGAATAATTATGGAGAGACAACATAGGAAAGTAGGAAATGCCTGAATTTGAAATCATACTTATACACATATGTACATATATACACATGTGCTTACACATATGTGTACATATATTTGGTTTAGAAGTAATTCACAGACATTGAAAACTTAGAACAGAAAAAAATATCCTTTCAAATCTATTCCTTTAAGAACATACAATCAGTTAAATGCAGGGTTTACTTCACACAGCACATTGATTATCAAACAGATATTGTTTATGTTCTTTTCAAAGATTTCTATAAGTAATGGATCATGAATTCAGATACATAAGAGGAGATTGTTTCTTCCTCTCTCCTTCTTTCCTTTCTTCTTTCCTTCCTCCCTTTCTTCCTCTGTGTTTTCTTGGGGGAGTGGGGGTATTTGAGGAGGGGCGGAATTTTTGGTCTTTGCATTCCTATTACCAGTACAGCACAACAGTAGGTACCTGCCCAAACTCCTCTTAGTGGCTTTTTTCAGGACTCTCTTGGCTTCAGAGTGATTATCAATAGTAACTGCTTCTCTTTCCCTTCCCAGATTGATTTACTTTTTTTTTTTTTCTCATTAAAGTGTCCATTCCCTGATTACTTCTTAAAGAGGCCTATTCACTGAATGGGTGTTACCTCACTCTGAGTGAGTACCTGAGTAGGCCAAGGTCTTCCACTGCATCCTGGATCTTCTCCAGTCATCCAGATGAACATCTTGTCACTGGATTCAGATGGCTCTGGAGGAGAAGTGAGGCTGGTGACCTTACATAGCCCTCCTTCACTCAAAACAAAGTCAAGTGCAAGTCATGTCATCATTTCTCTTATGTTATGGTTTTTGAAAATGAAGGATTAACACAGAAAGACAGACAGATCAGTACAAGGCCTGCCCCATAAGGGATAGAGAAAATGATTGACTTGTGATTTCATTGTTTAAGGTTCCAATAATGCAGGTTAGCATCATATCTGCGATAGATAGATGATAGATAGATAGATAGATAGATAGATAGATAGATAGATAGATAGATGATAGATAGATAGATAGATAGATAGATAGATAGATAGATAGATAGATAGATAATGTATTTGTGAATACTTCACAAAAAGGAGAGGGATCAACTCATAAGCAACCTGATTTTCAATGCCTACTTTCCAGAGAAACATTACTGAATAGCTAAGACTTGTTCAGGGATTTCTGGACTCTCCAAGATAAATATCATTTTTTATTAAACATGACTTTCCAAAGCTTTTTGATCATTTCAAAAATAAATGGTGTTTCAAAATCAAATTTATGTCTCTGTTTATAATTCAAACCTCATTAGTATTCATCATGAGTTGTACCATAAGTTATTACTGTTATCAGTAATTAATGTAGTACTAACACCTCCTTCTGCACCCCTTCTTGATAGTCTTTCTTAATAAAATTATGATATTGCTTATCATCATGCTTTTATGAAAATTATTTTTTCCCTCTAAATGAAAAATGTCAAATTTCTCTATAGACCTCTGATGTATGAAAATGAAAGCCTTTCTTCTGTAGAAATCATTCACATTAATCTCTTGAGGTTTGTAAATTTGAAACAAAGTAAAACCATAAGACAATGAAACAAATATGTGCTTCTGATCTAAATGTTTAGATCTGAATTTGGAGTTAAAAGAACTGAAATTTTTAACTTACTAACTCTGTGATGTTGGGCAAGACACTTGACCTCACTATACCTCAGTAATGTCATTTTTGAAATAAGAATCATATTTTCCTTTTGGAACTATTAGGAAAACACAATGAGCATTTTTTTGTAACAGAACAAGAAAATGTCTTTTTCTAATGGAATTATATTTAAATATCGACTAATATTATTATTACTTTAATAACTACATAGGTCATGATCTCCTCTCTATGATTCCCACCAGAACAAGTAGCACCCATCCATTTCTGTTCCTGCATGATCCTCATCAACTTGAGATGAATTCTCCATAAATGCTACCCAATGAACATAAGTTTATTCTATGTTTTTAAAATATATTTCAAGAGTACTAACACAGTCCTCAGGCTGTCGCTCTTCACTGTTGCTACATGATTGGTTTACTGTTTTTTCCTGTATTATTTGTCCTTCATAGTTCTTTCACGTCCAGTCTCTTACATATTCAACTGTGAGCTTCTTAACAGCAGGACTGTCTTTTAACTTCCTTTGTATTCCTAGAACTTAGCACAGTACCTGGCACACAGTAGGGGCTTAATAACTGTTTGTTAACTAATGTCTTGCCCACAAATTATAGTTGGCAAAGAGTTTGATGGTCACCTTAAATGCTTTGGATATTCTGTGTTTCACAGAAAGCTAATTTTTCAGAGATCGTTGTTTACCATGATTCATTGCCATATAACACCTCTGGAAGCATATTATTGAAAAGATAAACTTTTGTGATGTTGAACATTATGGAGATTTTATTTCTTTTGCAAGTAAAATGCAACTCAGTTAATTCTGAGCCCAGCTTAACTATCCTATAGTAGCAACAGTTTTAACCAAATCTACATTTGGTCAATAACAGATTGTTCTTGGAAATGAATGTGTTCTCGGAGCAGTTGTCAGTTTGCATTGGCAGATAATGTTTCCTCATGCGTAGTTCTATAATAGTAAGATTACAAATTTACGCTACCCCCAAAACTTTCCTTCCCCAAGGGGGGAAAAACAATCTCTAGCACTTAGTATAGCATAAAGATCCTAATAAAAGAGTCTTAATAAACACTGGTTGAATGAATGAAAAATGAATTAATTGTTACTTGAATATCCCATACTTTTTTTAGATTAAATCCATTTCAATTTTTCATTCCGTCCTCAACAGAGGTAGACAACACTTGACCATCCTCATCACCTATGAATCTCTGATCAGGTAATTACCATTCTTTTATATTCATAATATGGTCAAAAATAGATTCAGAGAACCTCATAGGCCACTTATTCCAACTCCCTCCTCTTTCTAGATGATTGTGCTTGTCCTTCATTGTCGAAGAAGACCATGCCATCAGAGAAATGATGACACGACTTGCACTTGACTTTGTTTTGAGTGAATGAATAGATGATGAATTGATATTAAAGTAGGTTAAGGGAGCCAGGATGGCAGAGTAGAAAGATGCATATACTCTAGTTCTTCCCCCACAGTCCACAAAATACCTGTAAAAAAATGACTCTCAACAAATTCTAGAGCAACAGAAGCCACAGAACGATTCAGTGAAGGAGATTTACAGTCAAATGTAACCTGGAAGGCCGACAGGAAAGGTCTATCCCATGGGACACTGAGCAGAGAGGAGCTCACTGGCCACGTGGCATGGGGAGGAATAGTACCTAAATAGGCCTGTGGAATAGAATCCCCAGTAGGGAAGGTCCCAGATCCCTCAACCCACAAGTGACAAAGAAAGCTTCAAAGGTCAGTGTGGGTGGGCTTTCTCAGCTGGGTGAGAGGAGAGCCAATGAGGAGAAGAAGGCTTTAAAAAGCAGAACTAGTCAAATTGGAAAAGGAGGTTCAAAAATTCACTGAACAAAATAGTTCTTTAAAAATGAGTGGAGTTTAGGGAAGCTAATGACTTTACAATAAACCAAGAAGTTACAAAACAAAACCAAAAGACTGAAAAAAATAGATGATAATATGAAATATTTCATTGGAAAAGCAACTGACCTGGAAAATAGATCCAGGAAAGAGAATTTAAAAATTATGGGACTACCTGAAAGCCATGATCAAAAAAGGAGCCTAGATATTGTCTTTCATGAAGTTGTCAAGGAGAACTGCCCTGATATTCTAGAACCAGAGGGCAAAATAAATATTGAAAGAATTCACTGATCACCTCCTAACAGAGACCTGAAGAGGAATATTGTAGCCAAATTTCAGAGTTCCCAGGTCAAGAAGAAATACTGCCCACAGCTAGAAAGAAACAACTTGAGTATTGTGGAAATACAATCAGGATAACACAGTATCTGGCA
Organism: Bettongia penicillata ogilbyi; assembly: GCA_023548195.1. Lineage (NCBI taxonomy): Eukaryota > Metazoa > Chordata > Mammalia > Diprotodontia > Potoroidae > Bettongia > Bettongia penicillata. The sequence continues at coordinate 1,018,195 of JAJHZJ010000733.1, forward strand.
GCTTCCACATTAAGGGATCAAAGGGCTTGGGATAGGATACTCCAGAAGTCAAATCAAGAATCAAGAATCACCTACCCAGAAAAACCAAGTATAATACTTCAAGGTATTCATGGTCATTCAATGATACAGAGAACATTCAAGCATTCATTATGAAAAGACCAGAACCGAATAGAAAATTTTACTTTCAAACACAAGAATAAGAGAAGCATGAAAAGGTAAACAGGAAAGAAAAATCATAAAGGCCTTTCTAAAGCTGAACTGTTTACATTCCCACATGGAAAGATAATATTTGTAATTCTTGAGACTTTTCTCAGTATTTGGGTAGGTGGAGGGATTACACACACACACACACACACACACACACACACACATATAGACAGAGAGTACAGTTGAATCAACAGAGATGATGTCCATAAAAAAGTAAAACAAAATTAAGGGGTGAAAGAGGAAAATATTGGGAGGAGAAAGGGAGAAATGGAATGGGGCAGAGATAAGAAAAATCTTTTTCAATGGATAAGAAACGGGAGGAGGTGAGAGGGGAAATGTGAAGCTTACTCTCTTCACATATGACTTAAAGAGGAAATAACATGCTCACTAAATTTGGTATGAAAATCTACCTTACACTATAGGAAAGTAGGGGAGAAGAGGACAAGTAGGGTGAGAGGGATGACAGAAAGGACGGCAAATGGGAGAAGGGAGTGACTAGAAATAAATATTTTTGGAAAGGGACAAGGTCAAATGAGGGAATAGAAAAAAGGGAAATGGGGTAGGATGGAGGGCAATATAGTTAGCCTTACACAACATGAATATTATGGAAGTCTTTTGCAAAATGACACATGTATGGCCTGTATTGAATTGCTTGCTTTCTCAGTGGGGATGGGGGGAGGGAGAGAGAGAGAGAAGTTGGAATTCAAAGTATTAGAAACAAATGTTGATAACTGTTATTGCATATAACTGGGGAATAAGAAATGAGTGTAGTGGGGTATAGAAATTTATTTTGCCCTACAAGAAAAGAAAGAAGATGAGGATAAGGGAAAGGTGGGGTGTGATAGAAGACAGGGCACATTGAGGGAAGGGGTAAACAGAAGGGAAGGTGTTATGGGGTGGGTGGAGGGGAGAGATGGGGAGAAAAATTGGAACTCAAAATTTTGTGGAAATGAATGTCAAAATCTAAAAATAAATAAATAAAACTATTTTTAAAATGGAGGTTAAGTAACTTTTTCAAGGCCACAGAGGTAATAAGTGTCAGATGCAGGATTTGAACCTAGCTCCTCATTACTTTTTTCATTGTACAACATTCTTAGAGATCATTTGGACTTGTTCATGGTAATTAAAATATGTTTTAAAAATTTTCACATTATAAAAACAACTTAGCTGGGAAGATTAGTTACCTAATTTGAATTATAGAAGTGAGATAAAGGGGATAGGAACAGACAAGAAACAAAGGGAATGTGTAACTAATTTTTCAATCCTTTAAACTATTGCTTGTTTATGATACAAATTCAAACAAATTGATTTATCTGTACAAATTTTTATTAAGCACCTACTATGAACCAAGTACTGTGCTAAGTGCTGGAGATAAAAAAAAAAAAAAAAGGCAAAAGTAGCCCCTGATCTCAAAGAGCTTACAATCTAATGAGGGTAACAACATGCAAACAAATTACAGATATAGATAGATGGATGAATGGATGGATGGATGGATGGATAGATAGACATGTGTATTTGTATGTATATGTATATTGTATGTGTATATGCACTGATACATACACACACGTGTGTACTGACTTCTATGATTTTGTTATTTCTACTCAAATAAAGTTCGCACATACTCAGAATTCATTGATGTGTGTTTTGTTTTGCTCTTGTGGGCACGTTCATTCCCAAGCTAAATTTCCCTTGGCTGCCAAAACCAGCTGAGAGATCACATGACTGGGCTGAGCTTAACAGCTCGAGAACGAAAGCAACTTCAAGAGCAACCTCAGAACCTATAAAAGCTGGCAAACCAGAGCCTCCAGCACCCATGGAACACTGCCCTATCATTTATATGGTCATAGTGCACATGCCTGCTGGGTATTGAGCAACACTTGCTGGGGATATTGGATAACTTTGTGTGGTGGATAGACCAAGGAATGGTGATAATATATATTTATATTAATATATACTATGTGTATACATATGTATACACATTTTTGATTGTGTATATATATGTATGTGTGTATTTATGTATATATGTGTGCATATATATTTTTATTGGACGCATTATACAAAATATATATTTATTTATGTTTATATATTTATATTATATATATATAAATTTTATATATAAATATATATTTATTTGTATGTATGTTTATAGATTTATGTATATATATTTATATGTGTGTATTGGATGTGTATATGTGTGTATATGGATGATTATAATCTGTGTGTCTATGTGTATGTATATGTATGTGTATATGTATATGTGTGTGTATCAAGCTACCTACAGGATAAATGAAAGATAATTAACAGAAGTAAGGTACTGGAATTAAAAAAGTTTTGAGGAAGGGCTTTCTTTGGAGATGGGATTTTAGTTAGGATTTAAAGGAAGTCAAGGCCATCAAGAGGCAAAACAGAGGAGGGAGAATGTTCCAGGAACAAGAAACAGCTAGAGAAAAATGCCTAGAGCAGAGAGATGCAGTGTTTTATTTATGAAACAGTTGGGAGACCAATGTCACTGGACTGAAGAGTACACGCCGACCTGTAAGGTGTAGGAATGGAAAGCTAAGAGGGTAGCTTATGAAAGATTTTGAGGCACAAGCAAAACATTTTGTATTTTATCCTGGACTTTATTGAATAAGGTCATGACATGATCGGACTGGTACTTTAGGAAAATCATTTTGGTGACTGAATGAAGGATGGCTTAGAGTGAAAAGAGAGTTGGACAGATCCACCAGCAGACTACTGCAGTCATCCAGGTGTGAGGTGAGGAGCACCTGCTCTAAAGTGGTGGCAGTGCCAGAAGAGAGAAAGGGGAGCATACAAGAGATGTTGCAAAGGTGATATTGACAGACCTTTGCAACAGGCTAGAAGGAATTTGCAGAGGAGAGAGACAAATAGTGAGGAATCCAGGATGACTCCTAGGTTGTAAGCCTGAGGGACTTAGAGGATGGTTTTGTCCTGTATAATAATAGGGACAGTAGGAGGGGTATTTAATGGAAAAGATAAGTGCCTTTTTAGATATATTGAATTTAAGATGTCTACTGGACATCCAGTTTGAAGTATATGAATGATAGTTGGAGACCTGAGATTGCAGACCACAGACATTTGGGGCAAAGTAGGTGAATATGAGATTGTCAATATAGAGATAGTAATTAAGTCCATGGGAGCTGATGAGATCACCATGCAAAGTAAGATAGAGGGAAAAGAGGACACAGAACAGAACCCTGTGGAACATTTATGGTTAGAGGACCTGATGTGGAAGAGGATCCATAAAGAGACAGAAGAATGGTGAGACGGGTAGAAGATGAACTACTGTTTGTTGTTCATCCTTAGTTCTCCAGGAAGACTTATAACATCATGAGAGTGATATCTTCACTTGTGAGTGAATTGGATTTCAGTGAGGCAGAGATGTACAAAGTGATCAGCCTTACTCTCTCCTCTAGAGTCATTTGAGTCCAGTGGGAAGACATAAGTTAAGCAACTGGTGATGGTTCAACAGTATCAGAGCATCAAAAAGAGAGAGTGACAAACTTTGTCAAAAGCTATGGAGAAGTCAAGGAAGATAAGATTTGAGAAAAGGCCGTTGGATTTGCCAACTATGAGATTATTTTAGCAACTTGGGATAGAACAGTTTAGGTGAAATGATACGTTTAAAAGTCAGATTATAAGGGTTTATAAGATTATAAGAAGAGAGCAAAAAGAAACAAACTGGTAGCATCTCTATTGTAGACAGTCTTTTCAAGGAGTTTAGCTAAAGGGACATAAAAGTGATCATATTATAGTTAGCAGAGATAGAAGAATCAAATGAGAGGGTTTCTTTTTTCAGACTGAGGGAGGTACAGTCATGTTTGTAGGCAGTAAGAAAAGAGAAAGAGAGATTAAAAATAAGTAAAAGAGTAAGATTTTCAGAGGGGGCAATCTGTTGGAGGAGACAGAAAGTAGTAGGATCATTTAAACAAGGAGAGGAGTCAACCTTGGTAAGGACTAAGGATGCTTTATCATACCAGATGGGCTAAAGGACGAAAATTTGGTAGAAGGCATCTGAGTGATAGGAGATAAGGAAGAGCAAGAAGACTGAGTTCAAGAGTAAATGAATGGCCTTGGCTGTTTTTTTTTCTGTTAAATATGAGGCAAGATTCTTAAGTGAGAGAGTGGGGAAGGGGTAATGGGAGGTTTGAGGGATTGAAAAGGTTTGGAAAAGCTACTATGGAGAGTAAAATGGTGAGTTGACAGGGTAGGTGTAGTAGGATTGCTATGCAGCAGTGAGAATCCAACTGAAGTTGTGCAATATGAACTTGGAGTGGACCTAGTCAGAATAGTTGCATGATTTTTGCCATCCTCATTCAGCAGCATGTGTGTATAAGCAAAAGTGATAAGTAGGAAGGATCTAAGATTGAGGCCTGACTAAACATAATTAGGAATTTGATAAAGGGCCTGAGGATTGAAAAGGAAAGTGTAGAGTTGAATTGATTCACCAAGGGGTCAAGATGGGAAGAAGAGGGAGTGATTAATGCAAGAGAGATAGTCTGGAAGACAATTGAGGGGACAAGGTACTCAGGTCTCAGTGCAGATAAAGAGTAGAGTTTTCTAAGGAAAGGCAAAAGTGAAAAGCCAATCAATTATGGACAGATAAAGAGATTTCAGAATTCTTGAATGTAGAGATAGTACATTTGTAGGTGATGGAAGGGTCAAGGATAAAACCACCTTAATGTGTGGCTAAGGTGGGGTGGCAGAATAGCTCAAGGAAAGTAAGCTGAGGAAATTGGTGGTAAGGGTATTTGAGGAAGAATCAATATGAAAAGTCCCCTATTATGGTGGCAGAAGTTGAAAGGAGAGAAAATTGTGAGCTGGGTATCTAACTTATTGGAGAAGGAAGGACATAAGGTACTTTTCTCACCAGTGCACTTACCCTCATTCATTCATTCATTCATTCATTGGAAAGATATTATGTGTCTAAATGCAGTGCAAAACACTTTGTTAAACACCTTGAAATATAGACATAGAGAGAGGTTAGCATGGTACTATGAACAGAGCTTTGAACTTAGAGTTAGGAAGACCTAGGAACAAACTCTCTTTCAGACTACCTGAGTGATTCTTGGCCCACTTAATCCCCTTAAACCTCAATTTCCTTGTGTGTAAAACTGGAGAAATCACAAATCACAAGGTTTAAAGGTAGTGTCAAATTAGATGACGTATGCAAATCTTAAAGTGCTGTTTAAACGTCATACTATTTTAATTATCATTATTATTATTGTTCTAATGATAGTGTTCACATTGAAGATAATTAAATGTAGCTACAGTCCTTAAGTAGCATATAAGACATGTATGATGTGGGGTGGGGGTAAACATAATATAAATGATTATATAAGAAGTACATGAGTTCAGTTCAAGATCCCTATGAACTGAAAAGGGTCAGTAAAGTTTTCATGAAAGGTAAAAAATTTGATCTGAACCTTGAAAAATAAGTAAAATTTCAACAGATTGAAGCAAGAAGGTAGGGAAGGGAAATATTCCCAGCTTAGGAATGGCAGTAGGAAAAAGAGTACGAACTATGTGTACATGAAACTTTCAATACTACTCATCACCTGATTCAAAAATAAACACCCCAACTTACCCCAAGCTCCAGGGCATCAGCACTGAAATAAAAAAGAATGCCTTTTAGGTTCCATGACAGCACCTCTTATGCCCAGGAATCTTTCTGAGGCACTCATTAACACAGGCATGTTAATAACCCATTTGGATGTCATTGCTAAGTATGAAAAGAATGCTTCTTCTCTATTTACTGTGCAAGCTAAGAGATTTTCCACTAACTACATATTCCAGATTCCAGGTTCACACATGACTCTAGCTTTCAGCATAACAAGGTAAGAAGCAAATTTTAATAATTGCCTCTATTTCCCCAAATTTCCTTTGGTTCAAAGATCTGTCTTGATTTTTAAGAAAATCACAATGTCTTTGTGCTCTGGAATCACAAAAATCCAGGATAAGAAAAGCATACAGAGCCATGTTGTCTTTACTGAGGCTGGATATACTCAAATCACCAAATGAAGATTCTATTTATTTTAAATAATTTATTTGCATTTCATATAGGTTGTTACTGTCCATGTTTTTGGAATAATAATAGCTGATATTCATTTGATAATTTTAAGATTGGCCAATGGTTTAACACAAATGAACTCAATTGAACCATACAATATTCCTTTGAGATTCCTATCATAGGTAATATTAAATGAATTATATTTGTTTATTACACAAATTACTATATTATGTTATATTATTAGAATTATACTATGTTATACAAATATTATATGAATGAGGAAACTGAGTCCAAGGAAAGTTAAATGAATTGTGGCATAAAAGTGGCAGTATTCAAATTCTAGGTCTTACTAATTCTAAATTTAGCACTTTATCTGTTGTTTTTCTCAATAACAAGGTTAGATAGGCCGTAAATGAGATGTATTCCCTCTCTCCTATGAGTTTCCATAGCATCTTATCCGTACTTCTCTTATCATATCTGTCTATCTGATTATTTTCTATTGTCTATCTGATTATTCACTCCTTTAAGGCTGGGACTCTGCCTTTTCTATCTTTACATGCCTCTCAGGACCCTGAACAATATCTTTCCCAAAGTATTTTTCTCAATATGTTCATATGAGGGAGTGAAGAGTGAGACTCTGCATTCTTAGCCAAAGATCCTTTGGTGGACTCTGGGTAATAAAACTATCAGAAAAAACATGAACAAGTAACAAAGAGAGGTCAAAATTGGCACTGATTAGATAAAGTTTCATATTGTAAATATTCAGTGAGTTTGGGATTTTTTTTTCTTTTCCTCTTTCATCCCCTTTTCAGAAAATGATTATTTCACCTACATCTGCTTAACAGAATGGAGGACACAAAGTCCAGAAAAAATATGGTGATTGACTTTGTTTTACTATAATGTTGATTGTTTCTTCTGTTCTTAAATTTATCCTCCATTCCATAAACTGGCAAAAGCTGAGAGATGCCATATTCCTTAAAGGTCAGCAGCTTGCAGCTCCATTTGCAAGAAAAATTAAAAACATTTAAAAGTAAATTAAATTAATTTTGTAGTTGTCTGACTAGACTATCCTTTTTTAAAATTTAATGTACCAACATGAAAATTTTATGAGTAAATGAAGTTAGAAATAATCTATTTTTATGTTCCTAAACAAATGTTGTGTCTGTAAATGACCTAAGGAACAAGCAATGACAGCTGGTATTTATATCGTGCTTCAAGTTTTATAAAGCACTTTAACATATATTAGCTCAATTAAAACTCACACAACCCTTTGATATGTTATATCTATGATTATTCCAATTTTATAGCTAAGGAAACTGATCAGTTAAGTGACTTGCTGAGGGTCACACAACTGTTAAGTGTCCATAGTGGGAATGAAACCAAGATTTTGCTGTCTCCAAGGGCCAGCGTCCCTTATTCATTATGCTGCATTGCCTTTGAAAAGTGACAAGCATTTATTAAGCAATTACTGTGTACCAGGCACATGACAGGTCCTACGAATAAGAAAAAAAAAGGCAGTCCCTAGCCACAAGGAACTCATGTTCTAATTGTTGAAGATATTACATAAAAGAGAAATAAAAGAAAGTGAGGGGGAGGGGAGGTAAAGGCACTTGTGGGACACATGGTGGAGAAGATGGGAGAAGGAAGGGTGGATGGTGTGAACCCTTCCTCAAAATGGAGGCTACGGGAGAAACTCAGGAATGAGAGAAAAAAGCCATAAGAATGGAGGGGAAAGGAAGCTGAGGTGTGGTGATAAAGTCCAAAACACTGTTTTCCCTGTTTATTTTTTTCCAGAAGAAAAAGAAATATGTTTGGTTGTTCCCCACAATAGCTTCAAAATATCCAGAGATAGTCATCTCACTAAAGTCATTTCGCTTCTGCTACTCCATCTGCAGATGGAAAGACTAAAACAATGACCTACAAGCTTCCTACTAGCACTAACATTTGATGAATCTGTGATTCCTTCAGATTGCAAGTAGCTGTAGGACCCTACAACTACACTACCACAAATGATCGCATTTGACTTCATTCTGAGTACATTATAGTGTTCATCTTCCTTCATGACTATTTTTTTAATTTTTAAAAATGCACCCTGGGAAAGGCTTTATTCAGTAATATAAACACTCCATTTGGGTATGGTAATTTGTCTTCGAATTAAGTCAAAGCTTTTCTTCCACAGAAGTTATATGTTCTCTAGTGAAGGTCCCAGACAAATGTAGAGAAACTAAAGATGAGAAGGGAATAGAAGGAAGTCTTTTTCTTGATGAACTCTTTACTGAACTTGGCTTTGCCCAGAGTTACAGCCCTCAGATGCTACCCAGTTTTCCTCATTTTGAGACCACCAACCTTATCTGGTACATTAATATTTTTATCTAGAGTTCATTAATATCATGCTTACTATATATTGGAATTGAGGCTAGGTAAGGAATTGAAGGTGTCCACACTTCATCAGCAAAAATTCTCAGTATTGAAGTAATTCTCACCACACATAACAATCATCAATTTATCTGCAATTTTTACTATTAGAAATTTGATCAGAGCCCTGAGAATTTAAGTGACCTAGGTCTTTCTGACTCTAAGTTCAGCTTTCTAGCCTCTATTTTGTCTCTGATACATTGAATTTATTTCTCCCTTCACCTGATTCCTTATGGATTCAGATTTCTGGGCCTTCCAAGGTGATAACTACTAATATTATGAATAAAAAATTAAGGCATTTGGAGAAGGTTGAACTCCCAACCAGTTCATTCATCCATCAGTGATTCAATAAATATTTATTAAGTTTACAGCACTATGTTAGCCACTATCTCTCTTTTCTTTTTTTAAAAAAAAATTTAAATATTTTCCTGCAACTACACATAAAAAAATTACTATAATTTTTTTTAATTTTAAGTTTCAAATTCTCTCCCCCACCCCTTCCACCTCCTTGAGAAGGCATGCAATTTGATACAGGCTATGCATGTGCAGTCATGCAAAACATGTTTTTATGTTAATAATGTTGTAAAAAAATCAAGAAAAATAAAGAAAGTTTGAAAAAAGGATGCTTTGATTTTTATTCAGACTTTCTCTGAGAACAGACAGCATTTTTCATCATAAATCCTTCAGAATTATCTTGCATCATTGTCCCTATATACATATTCTCCTGGTTCTGCTCATTTCACTTTGCATTATTTCATCTAAGTCTTTCCAGGTTTTTTCTGAGAGCATTCCGTTCATCATTTCTTATTGTACAGTAGTGTTCCATCACAATCACATACTACAACTTATTCAGCCATTCCCCAATTGGTAGGCAGCTCCTCAATTTTCAATTCTTTAACAATGGAAAAGGAATAATATAAATATTTTTGTACATATAGATCATTTTCTTTTTTTTATCTCTTTGGGATACAGATCTAGTAGTGGTATTGCTAGGTTAAAAGGTAAACATTTTGTAGCCTTTTGGTCATCGTTTCCATTCACTCTATAGAATAGTTGAATCTGTTCATGACTCCAACAATTCATTAGTGTCCCAATTTTCCCGCATCCCCTTCAAGATTTGTCATTTTCCTTTTCTGTGATGTTAGTCAATCTGATAGGTATGAGGTGGTACCTTGGAATTGTTTTGATGTACATTTCTCTAATCAATAGTGATTTAGAGCATATTTTCTTATGGTTATAGACAACTTTGATTATTTCATCTGAAAACTGCCTTTCATATCTTTTGACCACTAGCCAATTGGGGAATGACTCATTTTTATAAATAGGACTCAGTTCTCTAGACATTTGAGAATTGAAACCTTTATCAGAGACAATTGCTGTAAAATGTTTTTCATAGTTATTAATACTAATTTTATTTCCCTCTATTGTATTTTCCTCATTTATTCTACTCCCTTTTCCTTTTCACTGCCCCTCCTCAAAAGTCTTTTGCTTCTGACTACCATATTTCTGTCAGCCCCTCTACATACATACTTCTTTTATTCTTTATTATCCTCTTCCCCTCCTACTTTCCTAAAGAGTAAGATATATTTCTATACCCAATTGAGTGTGTATATAATTCCTTCTTTGAGTCAATTCTGATGAGACTAAGGTTCAAGCATTCCTGCCTAACTCCTCTATTATAACTCTTTCACAACTCTTTTATGTGAAATACTTTACCCCATTCTATCTCTGCTTTTCCCCTTCTCCCAGTGCATTCCTCTTTCTTACCCTTTATTTATTTTTTAAGATAATTATCCCATCATATTCAACTCATCCATGCCTTCTAGGTATACATCTTCTAATTGCCCTAATTGAAAGTTCTTGTGAATTTCAAGTATCATCTTCCTATGTAGGAATGTAAACAATTTAAACTTATTTAGTCCTTTATGATTTCCCTTTTCTGTTTATTTTATTTTTTTGTTTCTCTTTAGTCTTTGAGTATTTGAAAGTCAAATTTTCTGTTCAGCTCTGGTCTTTTTATCAGGAATAATTGAAAATCTTCTATTTCATTGAATATCCATTTTGCTCCCGGAAGAATTATACTCAGTTATGCTGGGTAGGTAATTCTTGTTTGTAATCCTAGATCTTTACTTTCCAGAATTTCATATTTCAAGCCCCCCAATCCTGTCAGGTAGAAGCTGTTAAATCTTGTGCTATACTGACTGTGGCTCCATGATACTTGATTTGTTTTTTCTGGCTGCTTGCAATATTTTCTCCTTCACCTGGGAGCTCTGGAATTTAGCTGTAATATTCTTGAGAGCTTTAATATTTTTTTAAGGAGGGATTGGTAAATTCTTCTAATTTCTATTTTACCCTTGGGTGCTAGAATATCAGGGCCATTTTCCTTGATAATTTCTTGATAGATGATGTCTAGGATCTTTTTTTAAAATGATAGCTTTCAAGTAGTGCAATAATTCTTAAATTATCTCTCTTTGATCTATTTTTTCAGTTCAGTTGTCTTACTAATGAGAGATTTCACATTTTCTTCTATTTTCTTCCATTTCTTTGATTTTGTTTTATGGTTTCTTGATGTCTCATAAAGTCATTAGCTTCCACTTGCCCAAATCTAATTTTTAAGGAATTATTTTCTTCATTGAGATTTTGTACCTCCTTTTCCATTTGGTCAACTCCACTTTTTAAAATCTTCTCTTCAATGAATTTTTTTATATTTTTTTCTTTATTTGATCAATTTTGCTTTTCCAGGCATTTTTCTTTTTATTGGATTTTTTTGCCTCTTTTACCATTTATCCTATTGGTTTTTTAAGGTGCTATTTCTTCAGTACTTGTCATGCCTCCTTTACTAAGCTGCTGACTTTTTTTCATGATTTTATTGCACCACTGTCATTTATCTTCCCAAATTTCCTCTACCAATTTTATTTGACTTTTAAAAATCCTTTTTTGATCTTCCATGGCCTGAGATCAATTTATATTTTACCTTGAAACTTTGTATGTAGTAGTTTTGATTTTGTTCTCTTCCAATTTTATGTTTTGATCTTTCCTGTCACTATAATAACTTTTTCTGGTCAATGTTTTGTTGTGATGGTGGTTTGCTCATTTTCCAACATATTTCTTAACTTTTAACTTCATATTAAAGTTGGACTCTATTCCCAGGGTGGAGGTGGCACTATCCCAAAACTTCAGAGATTTTTGTGTATTTGTTTTCATAGTTAGTTCGGGAGCATCTGTAAGCTTTTAGTTCTTCCAAAATAGTATGATATAAGGAAATATTTGTCTACTACTAAACTGGCCTGTGCTCTGGTTTGTGAGTGACCATCATTTTTTTCTGTCCTTGACCTATGACCAGGGTTTCTACTCCCCTGGGGCCATAACCTCCACTAATATTCCTCTTTGCCTTGAGAATGTGACCCAGGACTATAAATTATATTCAAGCATGGACAATGCAACCAAGTCCTTTCTAGCAAAAGGACCCATGTAATCTTCTGACCAGTTGTCTGACTCCCTTACTGTCTGTGAGCTGAGAGCTCTAGAAACAGCTGATGATGATGATCCAGTCACCTCCCCCCACCCCCCTGCCCCAGGACCTGCTGCTTCACTAACATAACCTGGGCTCCACTCTGGTGAGACAGACTTTTCCTTCTGCCCTTCTAAGTTGTCTTGGGCTGGAAAATTGTTTTGCCCTGTCCTTTTGTGGGTTCTGTCACTCTTTGTTGTGAGGTATTATTTAAAGTTGTTTGAAGAGGAATTTATGAAAATACAGGTGAGTCCCTGCCTTTTCTCTGTCATGTTAGCTCCACCTTCCATGGTCTCTTCTTTTAAATATGTTACAATCTAAGGCATTCCATTCATTTCAATTCAAGAAATATTTATTTAATACCTGCTATGTGAAAGACACATAGAAATGAAATAAACAGGATAAGAAATAATAATATAAGACACTATTAATAGATGATTACGAATAAACTGTGATTCAGTTCCAGTTGATCAGAAAGTATGAAAGTTCCATGCTCATACAGGAGGAATATATAACTGTGAAATGGAATAGTTAGGAGCAACTTCTTGGGATTGTTCAGGGTCCCCATGTCAAGACCACCCCCTCTCTTTTTACTATTAGGAGTCAACCTGTTTTCCAGGGCCAAGACCCAACAAGCAAGCTGTACTCTGAACTTGGCATAACAACAATCTTTGTGCTCACCATGGATGAACTCAGTCACAGCAAAATGTTTCATCCCAACATCAGATGATCTGTGAGTTTGGACAAGTACATGCAGTCCCTATGTTCTGGTCATGAAGCCCTGCTACGAATCAAATTTTTCTCATTGTTGATGTTACTTTTCAATGTCAGGGCTACAATTCACTGTATATCCACTAGTGTGTGTATTGAGATCTGCCCATGCTCAAAAAGGTCTCCTATTAGAGAAGGCCCCAGCACACGTATCTATTTTCCCTCTTCCAAAGGAATAAAGAAAACTTTTTGCTTTTAACTACTATTATTTCTTTGGTTTAGCTTGGTTTTTAATTTAATTTTAAGGTTAATTCTGGATGTGATAACCTGTACAAACTCTGGTATTTTTGGTTTTAACAAAAGTTATGTAAACCCTGTGATTCTTTGGTCATTTGTTTTCAGAGTTGATGGACAATTTCTCTTCCTATAGATGTATCCAAGTGAAAATTTCCTGGGGACTTGCTCAAACTCAGAAGAATTTTTCCAATGGACTTTAGGCCATTCAAAGGGAAAAAAATGTACTCTTGCAGGCCATTTGAGGAGTAACAGAGCCTGCAAGAGAGGAATCATGTCACATATTGTGAGTGGTCATCTACTTTACCTAGGCATAATCATGATCCCAAAAGGAATATTGCCAATGACTATGGTGAGCCTTCCGTGAAACATCATTCACAAAAGTTTCAGACCTGGATTCTTACCCTTACTACTACCTGCAAAAGTAAAATACCTTCATTATTTTTGTTGTTGACTGCAAAATAACTAGATTTCCAGTGAAAAGGGAACCTCTCTTTCTGGGGCCCCACTGCTACGTTTGACAATCTCCTATATCTATTTTTTTCTGAGATGAGCAAAAGTTTATACACACACACACTCACTCTCAGACACATACACACACATAACATATATTATATATAATATATATGTCATATATAATATTATATATGTGTGTAAGCATGGGTATGTATATGTACATGTATATACACATATGTATGTATATATGTGTATATATATATATATATATATTTACAAAGTTCAAGTAGCATTTTTCTTTCTACATTAAAAAAAGTTTAAGAATTTGAGTTGGAATGTCCTTTATTATTGTTGAGAAGGGAAGTATCTCTGCCCATGTTGACAATATATGGAAGTTTTGTAGCATTGCTCACCATGACTTGGATACAACATGCTGCTCTTATGCACTTTTGAAACACTTGTCAAAGCAAACCTTGGCCTCCGTACTGAGTGTTTCTTCTTGGCATCTGTTCATATTACACATATGTCCAATTAGTTGGAATTTCTGAAATGGGTACTTCAAAAGAACATGCACTACAGCAACACAGCACTTTTTAAAAGTAGTCAGAAAACATTCAGCTCAAAAAAATAGTGTTCCAGGTACCCACCTGAACATCCTGTTCCTCAATCTATTCTCATCCCTAACATTGTTCTAGATCGAAACTTCCTTGGCGCAGAAACTTCCTAAATGACTCCATCTTCGCCACCTTAATCTTCTAATTTTTCCTGGACACATGAATTGATTTTCCTAAATACTATTTCTTTTGCCATGCTGTGACCCTATTCTAAAATCTTCAAGATCCCTTTTGTGCCAACACGATAAATATAAAAGTCACACTGCGCTGTTAGGCATTCAACATCTGCCGTAATTCATTCTGGCTTACCTTTCTATCTTTATCCTTATTACAGCCTGATTGGGCTTATTCACTCTACCCTCAACCCCCTTTTTAATATTTCTCTCCTTTTGTCTTTATGTAATTTGTCCCTTTTGGATTGGAATGCCTCTTGGCTTCTCTCCTCTTAATTTACGTGCCCTTTAAGGCTTAACTCAAATTACATTTCTTCTATGAAACTTCAATTATTTCTTTACTTCCTATGATCTCCCATAATATATTTTTATCTGGAACATTCACTTATACTTATCATATTATACCGTAATATTGTTAGACCCATAACCTCACTAAGTTAATTGCGTTCATTCCTTCATTTGAGGTCCCATCTGGTTCCAATCTGAGAGAACCCTCTGTGTAGTTATTTAGAAGACTTCAAGTGAAACACTAAGTAAGCAACAGTCTAAGAATTTGGCTATTCCCACTGTTCTAGTATTTTCAGAGAGCAGGAGTAGGCGTTTACACTCTCTGGGACCTTCTTGTTCAATTAGAGGAGAAGAGGGAGCTATGCAAGTTTGTTGTTGGTGTTTAGTATTCTTCTATCTAACCCTTCTCACTAGGTGGCTGAAATGTAAATCAGTATTAGGCTGGCAACTGACAATATGACAACCAAGCTAAACCCTTGCTGGTTGGCCTCAAGTATTTAGACAACTCAAACAACAATTGACACTAGCAGGAAAAGAGAAAAGGAGTAGTTTCCTCTAATTGTATCTTATGTGTTCCCATAGTTATTGCTAAAGACCCAATAGCCCAAAATTCACATGTAATCTGTGTCAGAGAGTCCCCCATATGTTCTGGAATGATAAGAATTGGATTTGATCTTGAGGCCTGAATCACAAGGAGTACAGTTTCTCTGTTTGAATCCTACAAAATCTCTTTATGTAGAGCATAAGTATGACTCATGTTTCAGTTTCCCAAAATACAATAATTAAATATAAGACAGCATTTAATTCACCCACTGCAGAAAATGCCCAGGACACAAAGAACTCCCAGATGCCTATTTAAAAATATGGATGCCCATCAATTGGGAAATGACTGAAGAAGTTGTGAAAATGAATGTAATGGAATGCTGTTGTGCTATAAGAAAAGATGAGCAGGCAGACTGCAGAAAAACCTGGAAAGACGTATATGAAGCAATACTGAGTTAAGTGAACAGAACCAGGAAAACATTGTACACAGTAATAGTCATATTGTGTGATGACTGACTTTGATAGACTTAGCTTTTCTCAGCAATGCAATGACCTCAGACAACTCCAAAAGACTCATAATGGAAACTGCCATCCACATCCAGAGAAAGAACTGTGAAGTCTGAATGTAGATTGAAGCTTACTGTTTGGTCTTATTTTTGTTTTGCTATTTCTTTCTAGTAGTTCCATTTTTTTCTAATTCCTCTATACAATATGACTAATGTAAAAATATTTTTAGTAAGAATGTATATATACAGCCAGTATCAGATTGAATGCCATCTTGGGGAGGAGGGAGAGAAGAAATGTGGAGAAAATTTAAAGCTCAAAAATTAGGAAATGAATGTTGAAAACTAAAAATAAATTAATTAAATTTTTAATAATACAGAAATATAGAGCAATAAATTGCTACTTAGACCCACTAGACAACCCCTGGAAGGTAAAGACACACTGTGGGACTGCTATGCAAGTATTTCCCATCACCTTGTATCTATACCATTGGAGAAGCTCACATTAATATCATGAAGGGAAAGCAAGGTCAAGATCTTCCTGATCCCATTGGCAAGGTTTCTATCCTAGAGGATATGGATTATCCTCATCCTTCTTCACATTGCATGATCCTGAGGAAATTATCTTTTCTAGGAAGCTGGTACCCAACTCAAATGCCCTCAGTTTTCTAGGAATGCTTGAGATTACATGAAAATCTATTTTCAAGAAAAGTAGTTTCTGTCTTATGCCTAGAAAAAGACAGCAGAAGAGCAGGTAAATGCAACATGAAATGGAAATCTAGGAATTCACCTCTCAGGTTTGCCTTGGCAAGGAGTTGGGGGGAAAGTGGTTGGCCATGTGCTTTACCTTTAAGTCACCATTTTTTGTGGGTTTTAAGGTTTCAGAGAGGAAGAAATCCACTTCTGTTCCTCACTTCAGTCTAAGCCCAAGGGAAGAAAAAACATGGAAAAAGAGAGTTTGACACATTTTGCAGATCACTTTTATAGTCTACGTAGAGGTTAGATTCTCTTGACTAGACTGCTGCCTTCTGATCCTCAATTAACCAATTACAAGAAGTCAACGCATCCTCTGAAAGTCAATCAGCAAGTTGTCAGTAGGCAAATCCATCTTTATGAGTAGACTGAGGTCTTCTTTCCATGACTGCAACAAGGTCCACACCCTGAAATTCATCATCCATAATCCATCTATTCATAATCCATTATAATTGAGGGAACTTCATTGAATTAATTAGGGGTTCCCCTGGTCATCTTCATGTTCTACCTACATATGACCATTTCCCCAGTTATTTTACCTGGGTGTGTATTTTTATCTCTTGAACTAAATTGTAATCCCCTTGAAGTCAATAACTATATCTGATATCTCATAATGTTCCATGGTTTCTTATATATAGTAGGAGCTCAATAAATATTTAACTAATTAAATGTGAGTCTACCCTTTATCTATTCTTCCCTCTCATTCACTTGGCTCCAGTCATTTTGTATGATTTTAAAACTTTCATTAAATACAAGGAAATGGAAATTGTCAGGATTTAGCCACATCCTTAAAAGCTTTACAGAGACAGTGAGTATTTTTTTAATGCCAAGCCAATTACTGGAGTGGAGGATGGGGAAGGAATCATTGAGATTTTGCAGATGGCATGGCCTTTTTTTTCTAGTAAAGCAAATAGATATGTGTGGCTAAATGAAGATACTCATATTCAATAGCATTAATCACTACTCTGTCCTCTGCACTAAAAAGAAATAGATTTAGCCACCAAGTCACCATTATTTCCATTGTGGGACAGATTGTCTATTGTAGCAGGATTCACTAGACTCCACACAGCATTTGCTGTTAATTAGCAATGTGTGACAGCTCAAGGAAAATAGTCTTTCATGACGTTTGGAGGCCTTTCTCTCCTCGGACTCAATCTAAATTTTTCATTTTATCTAGAAAAAGAGGAATAGAAGGATTTTTCTGAGTATTACTATGGCCATATTAATTTTAATGCAGTCTTTCATGTTCAAAGATTACCTCCCAAATAGGTACACATTTTAAGCATGCCTTTTAGACATGCATTTTAACCACCTAGTAAGCGATGAATTTGTGCTTATTCATCATCATGCTCGAATATAATCAGCAGCATGTGTGAATGTGAACGGGATGACCAACGACCAGAGGTCTGGGAAGAGTCGGTTTTATAGACTTACGTAGTTATACAATCCTAGAAATGTTCTCCAAAGCCATCTAAAGTTAGTATATAATCATTAACAATAATATAGGATGCAAAAGTATTACTGAAAAGAGGAAAATAATAAACTATTTTTCCTGGGCTTAGTCATGCCTACCCAAGAAAAGGACATGTGGACTCCCCAGGTCTTAAGAGGCAGAAGAGAAAAAACTCTTGTATGTTCTTCTACTCACAAAGTAGAGAGAATTGTCCTTGTACCTACCTGTGCCCATAGAGAACATAAAGAGCTATCAGCATCTCTGCTAGTCCATTCTCCCAGAAAAAACAAGAGAGGTGATGTTCTGAGCTTTAGGAGGAGAGGGAAATAAAACAGAAGCCAAAGCACCAAGAGGAATACTCCTTTTCAGTTCAGGAATAAGATACTTCAAAAGAGAGCTACATAAGTAGTAAGCATATTAAAAAAACCTCCTGGCTATAATGAACTACTCCCATCCTTAGAGCTAGAAAGGATCTTGGAGGTCTTCTAATCCAACTTTCTAATTTTACAAATGAGGAAAGTGAGACCTAGAGAGGGAAAGTGACTTATTCAATGTCACATGTGCAGTGATACATGCTCTGCCTTCTATTTGAGCCCTTTTCCCATCTTCTTCAGCATCCTGAGAACACTAAACTTGTTATTCATTAAAATGAATATAGGGAAACTGGAAAATTTTGTATGGAAAACAAATATTTCTCTATCATCAGAGAGTTTCAGAAACTTGCTTTGTCATTATTTTGAGAATGAATAGAGATTAAATGTAAAGATTACGGCTACATTGTATTTTTTTAAATAAAATCTCTCCTTGACAATACTTTTGGAATATTTTCTAGCTCACTAAATGGTATAATTAATGATAAAACATATTTGCCCAAAATAAATCAATCTCTAACACTACTGACATAGGATACTTTATATTTCTATTCCTCAGAAGAAGTGGGAGTTTTTTTGGTGAATATAACCCTGTGAGGGTAATTATGGAGCCAGATCACACTGGCTCACAAGAGCTGATTGTTAAATTTTCGTTGTGAGTATTTACACGTAGGATATTGGAAAATAATACAAAATAGGAATTTTATATTGTTTGTGGATTGTTTAAACTTCAGAAAGTGATGGAGAAAATGGTAATAATGCAGTCTAAAATTAAAAGTGTGTTACTTCTGTGCTATAAGAAATGATGATCTCAATGATCTTAGAAAAAGATGCACAAAATAATGGAGAGAAATATGCAGCACCAAGAGAACACTGTATACAGTAACAGCAATATTGTTTTAAGAACAAGTCTGAGTAAATGTCATTTTGACTGTTACAAATACCCAGATTAATTACAAAGGACATATGAAGGAAGATATTTTTTACATCCAGAGAATTGATAAATAGAAGCATATATAAAATAATTTTACATAATATGTGCATACATACACACATACATGCATATATATGTGTCTAATGGTATCCATCTCTATAGGGGGAAGGGGAGAAGAAAAAAGAAAAAAAGAAATTTACATAATTATTCTATATTTCAAAGGAATAATGAGTTGAACATAATAGATTTTTTAGTTTCATGTGCAATCATCTTTTTCATTATAGTATGTTGTGGAAATGCTTATTTTATTCCATAAATAAAAATTTAAAAAACAAAAAAAAAGTGTTATGTGTACAAATCTTTTTTTAGGGAGACATGTCAAACATTTACCAGTATGCTCCTGGTACCTCTTCTTATGCATATCTCAAGCCTTTCCATATCTTCATTGCTGACCTCTACAAGCTGTTATATTTTTTTCCCTTGATATATTAATGCATATGTGATACAACCTGTTATTTTTATTTTTATCATATATTAGTGGGTGATACAGTTAAAGTGAGTATTCTCTCCAGTGGTACCCATCATTTCCCCATGCTTTCTCTTTCTACGCAACACCTATCCAAGGCCTCCAATCAATTTTCCATAAGGGATCCATACTTAACAGCCTGCTTCTAATGTTTCATGAGTATCACTGGAGCATTCAGCTTGCTTCTAAGGAATTCCTAATGCTTTCTTCATGTCTGGCACATATGCTTTGTGCCATGTCCACATAATTCTTGGTTAATAATTTGTTACTGCCAATTAAAGAACATCCTACTTCTCTCCCTTTCTCTTTACATGACCTCCAACTTTAATTCTTTGGAGACTGGCATTCATACTTCACAGTCACATAACATTATCTGCAGAATATGCCAATATTCCAAAGTGTCTGTGACTTCATGGATGTTGGTTCTCTTTCTAATAATATAGATTACAAGCAATCTATGTCTACTTATACTGTGCAATTTTTATTCATGTCCCCCTATAAACGAGTTTACTCACATAAATGATCCAACCAACCTTCCTTGCTCTCCTTCTCTTGAAATTTCAGAGATACCAATGGAACACAAGGGATTTCAATCACTCCTCATTATAAAAAACAATCCATATTTTTTTTCTTTTTCTCACTTCCCACGAGGGAGAGGGTAGTATGGTAGAGAGAGAACTTAGGTTCACACCAAGAAGATCTGAGTTCAGGTTCTGTCTCTGATAAAACCTGTCTGAGTAATCCTGGGCAAGTCACTTCACTTTTCCATGTTCTAAGACAATGGTGTCATATTCAGATAGAAAGGGAGGTCACTGAACTATACATAGTAAATTGAATATTGACTTTGAAAATACCTGTTAACATCATCTATGTTCCATTATGCTTTTTATTTATTTTGTTACACATATTCCAATGACATTTTAATATGGTTCAGTCTGCATTTGGGAGGGCTGAGGAGGCAATGTCACCATGTGTTTGGCTCCTCTGCCCAGATGCCCTCTCTAAAGCTGTAAACTGTAAAGAAGGCTCAGAAGAGCATTGATACAAAGAGTTTTTTTCATCCATGAGTTCCTTTTATAAAGCAAATCACAGATCTAATCTCTATCCTTATTTTTTTCCTCTCATGATATTTTTATACTGTTTCTGCTATATAACCCCAGCTTCATTGTATCCTCTTCCTACTCACCTTGCATTTCTCTGTTGCTTTCCAGGTGATCTTCAACTTCAGTCCTTTGGAAACAGTGATGTTTTGTGACTCACTGATACACAATATCATTGGAATAAAATGGGTCTTTGTTTTAGGGAGAAGCTCTAGGTTATTTTTTTGTTACACAGTTTCCTAAGAGCAATTCTTTTCATTTTTTTCTTCACTGACATTTCTATTTCTGAATGTCATTAAAGAAAACAAATATTGGAAAATCAGCTGAACTAGACCAAACATAAAGGAGGTCTGTGTTCAAGATAATGCAGTTTTAACAACTTTGAAGTCGTAATTCTCATGATATCAAAGGAGGGGAAGATACCAAAAGTATAGGTGAAAAGCTCCAAATCTGTCTTCCCCCCGAAAATGGGCAACCAAAAGAATATCAGTAAGTGCTAACACACACACACACACACACACACACACACACACACACACACATTTCTAGATAAAAATAATCTCCCTTCCAGAAAAATACTGATATTTAAAAGTGGTCCCTTGTTTCAGTGAGAATTCCATTGCCATTAAAAGCACTGAATAATTTCCCAGAAGTAACTCAGCTCACTCTCCTCTTATTCAGCTCTCTATCCAGTCCACTATCCATCCAAAGTCATCTAGTGCAGATATCCCTGGAATAAGAAAGATGCTATAATCTGAATAGTAGGGCTTATTCATCATTGGCTTTTCTTCTGTGAATAGTTAAACTGAACTCCTTTGGGTAGTTCTCCCTCTCATATAGCAGACTCTCTAATGTTTCAAGGGTTTGATACAATCAGGAATAACTATAGGTCCTTACAACCAATACTAATTCATGATCTGATAGACAGTCCTCTAGTGATAAGCCTTTCTGGATTTATGTAGACTGGTTCTCACCTGAAATGTCAACAGACCATACTCAAAGCATTGCCAGTTTTAAGCATGACCTTCCATAATTTAGGCTTCACTAAAATATCCTTCAAGAAAGCAGAATATTCCACACCATTATGTGGCACTGACCTAAAACTTTAGTAGAGGAGAGTATTTTATAGTGGTACAATTATTTTTTAGATTAATTCTCAAAATGACATCTGAAGATAAGTTTTACTGCACCTCCTTCTGTATTTTTCAACACCTGAACATTAGAACTATTAAAATATAGCTAGCAGAAAACTAGACTAAGTCAGGAGACTTGAATGCTATTTCCCAGCTAGCCAACGGTTGCTTTTGGCCATGGAAATCAAATTCTCATGCCTCCATTTGTTTTTATTAATAACCTACAAGAGAGAATGTATCAAACATATTCCTTTGAAGGATACTGTGTTTAAACCCCAAAGAACAGTCATTTGTAATTGTTACCACAGAAATCTAAAATCAGCACTCAAAGGCAGATTTCTGCTTCCTGTTTTTATCAAAAAAGTATGCAAAATAGTAATGAGACCTAAGAAAGTCTTCTTTTTTTAATAAAAATTTATTTATTTAACTTTTTACATTCATTTTCACAAAATTTTGGGTTCCAAATTTTCTCCCCTTTTATCCCCTCCCCCCACCCCAGTACACCGAGCAATCTAATTTTCCCTATCACCAATCTGCCCTCTCTTCTGTCCTCCCTCCCTTCTCTTGTCCCCATCTTCTCTTTTGTCCGGTAGGGCCAGATGACTTTCTATTCCCCATTAACTGTATTTCTTATTTCCTAGTAGCAACAACAATACTAAAGAGTTGTTCCTAAAACTTTGAGTTCCAAATTCTCCCCATCCCTCCCTCCCCACCCATTTCCTTTGGGAAGGCAGGCAATTCAATATAGGCCCTATCTGACTTCGATAATAGTTGTGTTGTGTAAGACTAACTGTATTTCCCTCCATCCTATCCTGCCCCCCATTGTTTCTATTCTGTCTTTTGATCCTGTCCCTCCCCGAGTGTTGACTTCAAATTGCTCCCTCCTCCCATTGCCCTCCCTTCCATCATCCCTCCCCTTTTGCTGATCTCCTTCTCCCCCACTTTCTTGTATTGTAAGATAGGTTTTCATACCAAAATGAGTGTGCATTTTATTCCTTCCTTTAGTCGAATGTGATGAGGGTAAACTTCATGTTTTTTTCTCAGCTCTCCTCTTTTTCTCTCCACTAAAAAGTCTCCTGCTTGCCTCTTGAATGACATATAATTTACCCCATTTCATTTCACTCTCTTTCCTCCCACTGCATTTCTCTCTCACCATTTACCTTAATTTCTTTTAAGATATGGTCCCATCCTATTCAATTCACTCTGTGCTCTCTGTCTCTGTATGTGCATGCATGTGTGTATGTGTGTGTGCATGCATTCATGTACATGTGTGTGTGTGTGTATGTGTGTGTTGGTCCCACCAACTACCCAGATACTGAAAAGTTTTAAGAGTTACAAATATTGTCTTTCCATGTAGGAATGTAAACAGTTCACTTTTGGTAAGTCCCTTATGACTTCTCTTTGCTATTTACTTTTTCATGCTTCTTCTCATTCTTGTGTTTGAAAGTCAAATTTTCTTTTCAGCTCTGGTCTTTTCATCAAGAATGCTTGAAAGTCCTCTGTTTCATTGAAAGACCATTTTTTCCCTTGAAGTATTATACTCAGTTTTGCTGGGTAGGTGATTCTTGGTTTGAGTCCTAGTTCCTTTGACTTCTGAAATATCCTTTTTCCACACCCTTCGATCCCTTAATGTAGAAGCTGCTAGATCTTGTGTTATCCTGATTATATTTCCACAATACTGGAATTGTTTCTTTCTAGCTGCTTGCAAGATTTTCTCCTTGACCTGGGAATTCTGGAATTTGGCCACAATGTCCCTAGGAGTTTCTCTTTTTGGATCTCTTTCAGGTGGTGATCGATGGATTCTTTCAATACTTATTTTGCCCTCTGGTTGTAGAATATCAGGGCAGTTTTCCTCGATAATTTCATGGAAGATGATGTCTAGGCTCTTCTTTTGATCATGACTTTCAGGTAGTCCCATAATTTTTAAATTGTCTCTCCTGGATCTATTTGCCAGGTCAGTTGTTTTTCCAATGAGATACTTCACATTCTCTTCCATTTTTTCATTCTTTTGGTTTTGTTTGGTGATTTTTTGGTTTCTCAGAATGTCATTAGACTCCATGTGTTCCATTCTAATTTTGAGAGAACTATTCTCTTCAGTGAGCTTTTGAACCTCTTTTTCCATTTGACTAATTCTGCTTTTGAAAGCATTCTTCTCCTCATTGACTTTTTGAACCTCTTTTGCCAATTGAGTTAGCCTATTTTTCAAGGTGTTATTTCCTTCAGCATTTTTTTGGGTCTCCTTTAGCAAGGTATTGATCCATTTTTCATGCTTTTCTTGCATCTCTCTCATTTCTCTTCCCAGTTTTTCCTCCACCTGTCTAATTTGATTTTCAAAATCCTTTTTGAGCTCTTCCATGGCCTGAGCCCACCAGACATACACCTGGGATGTCTGGGATACAGAGGCCCTGACCTCCACATCTTTCCCTGATGGTAAGAATAGTTCCTCGTCATCAGAATTGAAAGGCAGGAACATCTGTACCCCATCAAAGTAGCTTTCTATAGTCTTATTTTTCTTCCCTTTTCTGGGCATTTTCCCAGCCAGTTACTTGACTTCTGAGATTCCTGTCCACCCCCGCCTAGATCCACCAAGCTGGTGCTTGGGCTCTGAGATTCAAATGGGCTTTCTGTGGCAGGCATGGCTGCTATTCAATGTGAGCTTAAGTTCTGGTGCTCAGGTGGGGGCAGGGCCACCTCCCAGGCTCAGTTCCCTCAGGGGCTTTATGCAGAGACCTTCAGTAATGGAGTAGGTGGGGGCAGGGCTGCCTCTCAGGCTCAATTCCCTCAGGGGGTTTATACAAAGACCTTCGGTAATGGCCCTGAACTTCTGCCTGCTGCTTGGGGAGTCCCAGGGGCCGCTGCTGCTGCCTCTGCTGCTGCCTCTGCCGCTCCCTCCACTGCTGCCTCCCAAGGGGGCCCAAGCCACAGAGACACCCTGCTCCCCTCTCAGCCAGCCCAGACGTCTCTCTCACTGACCTGTAGGGTCTGTGGGTGGAATGACCTTCCCGGCCGCCAGAGATTCCATCCCTGAAGCCTGCTCAGATCTGCTCCTCTGGCGCCACATGGCCAGGGCAGCACAGGGGTGGACTCTGCTGTTTGGAGCACGATGGACCCCTGGGGACAGCTCTCCAGGGCTCTCTGGTATAGAAATCTTTTCCACTGTGTTTCTGCGTGCCTTGCAGTGCTCCAGAATTTGTGAGGAGTTCTTTTTGCAGGAAATATATGGGCTGTGGGTTCGGAGCTAGCATATGTGAGTCTTTCTATTTCGCCATCTTGGCTCCACCCCCCTAAGAAAGTCTTCTAATGGAATATCTGACTGATGCCTCAACATTGCTGTGTCAAAGAGAAGGAGGGAAGAGGAAAAGCCAACACACTTCCAACATATGGAACCATATAAATGTAGTAGTAAAGAGTATGATAAGGTCTTTAAATCTAGACCGTCAAATAAGTATGGAATTTTTTCCCTGCCTACAAGGGGAGGGAGAGAGAGAGAGAGAGAGAGAGAGAGAGAGAGAGAGAGAGAGAGAGAGAGAGAGAGAGAGAGAGAGAGAGAGAGAACACAATTGCTCTTGAATCAGAAGGTGTGGGGTCAAATCTGTGATATATTTCCAATGTGATGTCAGGTATATTACTAAACTGCCCTATGTTGCAGTCTCATCATCTATAAAATGAAGAGGTGGGATAAAATATCCTCCAAAATTATTTGTTTCTCTATATTCTTATCCCCAGGAAGACTAGAGTCAATGAAATCTCCATATACCAATCTTCTTATCCACCCATGCAACATTCATTGTTGTTTTATCTTATTTAAAAGGAAAGCTCTGTGATAGTATACAACTCCTTTCCTAAAAGACCTCCAGAGAGGGGGAAAGAACTGCACCATCCTAATCCTTATATATCGACTATAAGAAAAATTTATTATGGAAGAAATAAAGGAGTAGTAAATAGGAAGCTGGTAATTACAGGCAGTGCTTATTATCAATAATCTATTTGTTTTGACTTTTTTTTAACTTGAGTTGGAAACTCTACCACCCCACTTGTCAATCCATAAAGTCCTGCTTGACATGTGACCTAGAAAAATGTCTGTTTGACTCTTCTCCTGAAAGAGGATGAAACCTATTGCTCAGATAATTAAGAATTTGCCACAATTTCTAAAGGTCTCAGAGAATGATTCTCAATCAATGTCCAGGTCAATGGAGATTTGTGCAAGAGAAATCATATCCACTTTGAAACTCAGGTCCTTAAAGTGACTGTTTCAAATTCTGCATTAAATTATTTACATTTTAGGGTAGGTCAAGACCCCTACAAGTCAATCCACATCTTTGTACAGGGGTTGGCGTTACAGATGCTACCAAATCTCCCATAATCCCATAGGGTCTATTAGTACATCATCACCTCTGACTATCAATGGTTGAGTGTTATTAAAATGGTCCATGACATACAAGTGGCAATTAAATATCGACGAGCCCTGATTGTGATTTGGTTCATCATTCTTTCATTGCATTACTCTCAGAGATCCTCCAATTAGGCAAAATAGGAAGATTCATACAGAAACTGAAAACTCTTAAAAATTAGAAGTAAACTATGAATAATGCAAAAAACATGAACATAGAGTAGCCAAATTAATTGAAGCCAGATCCTTAAAAGTCTCACAATGATTCTTCCATAGTCCCTGAGGTGACAACAAACTCTAAGACTTCTAAATCTTCTAGTTAGTGAAAAACTTCATTTTTGGGAGTGGGGGAGGATGTTATTTTCATTTTTGACCTTCCAGGCCACAGAGCCTCTGAGTTATGATTGCTTTGCATTGGACAGGGTGGTATGGGTGGCAGGATAGGAGAGGCCAGAAGCTTGTTGCCTCAGCAACCAAATGCAAGAGGAGATCCAGCATATGGGGCACATTCCTCATATCAGTTATTAGACCTTCACCCCACCCACAGCTTTTTCTAGCATCCAGTTGCCAGGGTAACAGGACATCAGTTTTTAAATCTGCCTCTTAGAGTGGGTACTTTAAGAGAGGGTAACCTTGCCCTCTGTGCGAGAACAGGCAGTCGTAATCTTGTGCTGCTTTTTTATGAATAATAACAATAATAAGGCAACGATAATGAAAAACTAAAATCCATGCTTAACTTTCTATGAATGAATTTTACTAATACTTTTGCCTTTTGATTTTTAATGAGTGATTAGAGAAGTTAGATAGGAAGGTGAGAGAGAAGCAGGATTCTTAGGAGGGTCCTACAAACCATTTAAAGACCAGTAGAAAAATCTTGATTATTTTAATTGATTCACAAGCCCAAATCTTCCAAATCTAGTACCCAGGTGAATCTGCGATCTCATCAATGTAGGTAATTGCTGCAACAACAGAGACTACAACCACTCTGTTGCCTTCCCATCTTAAATAAAGTTGCCATCAGTTCACCACAGAGAGTCTACCCAATTTTGGAAGACCTTCCTCATATTCTTTAAATATTCAGAGGACACCAATAGAGTGTAGCAGTTACTCATCAATTATCCCTTGATTTCATTGAGTATCTGACTTTTTGGTCACAAATTTCTTTGATGGCATCCTTTATTATATCAATTCCCCTCAATAATCCAATGGTTTCATTCTCAGTCAAAATGTCAATACTGAAATGATTTCTTTCTTCTACTTTGGACTTAAAGACTTAAAAACTGTGATTCTTCATACCTACTACCTCCTTTTCCACCAGTCTTTCATGTTCACTGTCAACGTAGGTAGTTACACATAAAACTGATGGCCAGCTTGTACTTTACTTTGATCCATGGGTAGTCATGGCCAAAGAATTTATCACCAAACAGCTGATAAAGGCTGTCGATGAGCCTTTCCAAATTAGCTAGGCTGGTCTTTGAAAAGCCAGCATAATTTCTTGCTAGATCTATACTATCAATCTTTCCAGGGAGGTAAATCCTGCCAGAGCTTATGTTCTTGTCTAGTGGCATTACAATCAAAATTGAAGGTTATCATCCTACCCTGATGAGACATGTGAGTAGGACTTTGTGGATGTTGAAGCACCATTTAGTTACATGTTTCATATGAATTTTTAACTGGTTAAGAAGTCACAAAAAATAAGATGTTGCATGGTATAGCAAATAAAAACCAACCTTGGACTCTTGAAAGCTGTAGCACTTTTCCTTCTTCTCACAGAAGATGAACTTATCATTCAACTATGGTACCAGAAGATAGAGTCAGCCTTTATGGTGGATGTCCCAAACACGTCTACCTCAGGTTCAAGGTGTTACGTTCAAAAACATAACTCATAAACTCTAACAGTACGTTCACTTTTCTGGAAAGTCAGAGGACACAATTCAAAACAGACATTTAAGGAAATAGCATAATAATAGCAACAAAACTCCTCATAAACATGGAACACATGCTTCCACAAATAGAAACACTATCAATAGAAGAAAAAAATATCTAGCTTTAAAGAACACACCATGCTAGGGCACATTTATGGTAGGGCTCATATGAAGGGGCCCATATAGCCAGGACATGTGCAGAGCCTCTGATATAACAGGGCTGCCAATTCTTCTTATCAGGCTGCTTCTACTGACCTTTGTTTCCTCCTGGTCTCACATGGCCCCTGTCCAACACTGCTCTGGGTCTTGTCATCCACCTCACTATACTTTCTTTGGGACTTCCAGGCCTTTCCATCTTGCTTTTAGCTAAACTTCTCTTGTTTTCTCTTCTAATTAGAGCCTGAGTTTCTTGAAGGAAAGGTCTAGCTCAGTTTTTTCTATTTATATCCCCAGCTCTTAACACAGTGCCTGATCAAATGTAAGTGTTTGATAATTTTTTAAATTTATTCATTTGTAAAGTTGTGCTTTTATTTCCTCTGCTTCCTGCTTCTGGCTTCATCTTCACTCCTGCTAAGGTTCCATATCTTCCTTATAGAGGATGAAGTTGACTCTGTCAGTGCTATTTTAACTTAAAGTTCATGGTTCTTTTAATAAATTTTTATTTGTTCTGTTGGGTTGTTTTGTAGAGACAGAGTTCTAACACACCTAGTCACTGACCTAGGGGAAAATCCTTCGAGCAAAATTTATCTGTTTTGTATCACAGAAGGCTATAGCAATCTGGTAAAGTCCATAGAGTCTTCTTGAAATAATGTATTTAAATGAATAAAATAATATTCATAGATTAAAAATAAGATCAATTATATTGAAATATAGTCGTGTGTGCACAAATATACATAATATATAGACACATATGTATGTCTGTATGTTTATATATGTGTATATGTATATGGGTTTGTGCGTGTGTATATACAGACCCCAGGATATGAAGCCTTGACTTAAAAGGTTTTTTTGCATAAGGAGCAATTGTGTGTTCTGAGAGGTTCGGCCCAAGGTGCCAGGTTCTTAAAGACAAACCAGTATGAGCTAGCTAGTGCCTGCAGACTTCAATCTATTTTTATAACCTCTGCTTCCTGATGCCTGAAGCCCAAGGATCCCTATTTCAGTTCTCCTTCTGAGAAAGGGTTGGAGTTCCTTGTGACTCCCTGCCTAATTCCTTATCCATCCCTACTCTTCCCCACTCATTGAGAAGACAAGAAAAAATTTTTAAAAATTACAAATATGAACTCATATGAAACAGATTTTAGCTGACCATATTGTTCAGTGGGAGCGGAAACAAAGATGGAAAAAGAAAGAGAAAAAAGTCTGCTTCAATCTGTACTCTGAGTCCTCTGTCTTAAGGGGGATAATCTATTTCATCATGATTCCTTTCAAATTACAATGGGTCATTGTGTTGATAAGAGATTACTAAATTTCATAGTTTATTATCTTACAATATTGCTATTACTATGTAAATTGTTTTCCTGGTTCTGCTCACTTCAATTTGCATCAATTCATATAAGTCTTCCCTACTTTTTTTCTAAAATCACCTCTTTCATCATTTCTTAAAGCACAATAGTGTTTCATCATATTCATATACCAGAATTTGTTCAGCCATTCCCCAGTTTCCAATTCTTTGCTACCACAAAGAAAACTACTATAAATATTTTTGTATTTATGGTTTCTTTCTCTCTTTATTTGATCTTTTGGGGATATAGACCTAATGGGGTATCATTAGTCAAAAGGTATATATAGTTTAATAGATTTTTAAACATAATTAGCAAATGCTTTCCAAATAATTGGACAAATTCACACCTCCTCCAATAGTGCATTAGTTTACCTATTTTCCCATATCCACTCTAACATTTGTCATTTTTCTTTTCTGTCATCTTAATCAACCTGATGGGTATTGGGTGATACCTCAGGATTGTTTTAATTTGCATTTTTATAATTATTAGTGATTTAGAGAATTTTTTTATAAGACTGTTGATAACTTTGATTTCTGTTGTTACACTGTCTGTCCATATCTTTTGACCATTTATCAATAGACAAATGGCTCTTATTTTTTACAAATTTGGCTTACTTCCCTATGTATGCCATGATTATTTCTTAAGAGACTTTGGAATAGAGCATGAAGTGATAAAAACTCAAACCACAGGATAAAGTTATTTTACATGAGAAATTCAGATGCAGGAAAATCCAAAGACAAAAATTAAGAATTCATTTCTAGTTTTCTGCCTTGTCACTTGATCCATTCTGCTTACAAATATAGAGTTTAAAAGTTATTCCAATAACAAAAAGGAAACTGGCACTTGATCTTGAATAACTAAAGCAGAGAGCAATTAGCCTTGTTCTGAAGGAAATTGTCTGGGAGATATTTCCATAGTTCTCATTTAAAAACACCAAAACCACATATACACAGGAATCATTATTAATCAGAGGAAAATGAATGTAAAACAAAGGAAATATAGCTGAATAGTTGGTGCTTTTATAAAATAATCACATTCTAAAACCTCATTCCAAATATGATTGAGATAAATAACACCAGAGACAGGAATGGAAGAAAGAATATTTTAAGAGACTTTGCAATCAATTTAATAATGATATTAAAGTGAGACGTAGAAAATTTCCTTCTGATTAAAAAAAAGAAACTTATTTTATTTATTTATTTTTTGATGTAAATAATAATCCAGCTCTGGAACACGGACAAGGATGTTTGAGGGAGAAGACAAATCAGGGCCCATTTGCATTAAAAACAAAACAGGAAGGGGTTTTTTGGTTTTGTTTTGTTTTGCTTTGTTTTTTGTAAGGTGATTTCTCCTTTGAAAAAATCTCTTCTAGGGTTTGGATAGTGCTGCTAAAACTGTGAGATACTCAGATGTCAGGCTTTCTGAGCAGATTGCTGGCTTGCAGCAAGAAAGAACTGAAGCACCTACATATGCTTTGTGGATAGCTAGTTTTGTAAAGATTTTTTCCAGACTCATGCAAACGACCATCAGATAGAAAGAATGTAAACAGCACTGCCATGATCTACCTAAGAAGTCTAGGAAAAAGTAGCTTTCAAACATGCCACAACCTAAAATAATATTTTTTCTCCTCTATTTTAGCTTCTAACAACTTTATCTTGTCATCTAATCAGAACCATGTTTATTGTGTCTGAGTACACTCTAGACTTTTAATAAAAAAGCCTTAGGTTGGCTTAGGCAGTAAATCAGCTGGAAACACCATTTATTCCTTCCTACTATATTCTTCAATACTGTGAATATTGCCCCTTAAATAGCAGGATATCATGTGAAATTATCCCTCAGCTCAAAGAAAATTGGGCTGCCAGTCTGTTTTCAGTTTATTCATTCAAATGTACTGAACAATTGCTTAAGAAAAAGGTGCGTTTTCACCCCTCTTTAAGTACTAAACTTTGAGTGTTCCTTACCTAAAATGATCAAGTTGCTAGACTGAGTTCTGAAAGCTTGCCTCACTCACTTGAAGAGGCATTTTGTCCCTAAAGTAGGAGACAATTATACTGTTTTATTGTGGTTCTGTCTGGTCAGGCATTATCTGAAGTGTTGTGTTCAGTTCAGGTGCTATGTTTCAGAAGGGATGTTGATCAGCTGGGGAATGTCCAGAGAAAGGAAGACAGCTAGAAATTATGCTATGTGAGAACACCTTGAAGAACTGGGAATGGTTAGCCCAGAAGAGAAGACTGGAGTGGGGATGAGGGAAGAGACCTTTCTTCAAGTAGTTGAAGAACATAGACCTGGAAAAGTGTTTAGACGTAGTCTAGTCTAAAGTTGGACTTCAAGGCTGACCTAGAAACAGTGGGTGGAAGATGCAAAGGAGAAGATTTAGACTAATATGAAGAAAATGTCCTACTATGTGCAATGTGCTGATGCTCCAAAAGGTAATGAGTTCTCCTTCATTAGAGATAGTCAAGCAAGGTAAGGGTGAATGTTTGTCAAGGATTTGGAAGGGAGTTGCTTGTTCAGGATGATCTCAGAGATGATTTTCTTAGCCCTGTGACGCTGATTCTGTGAAAAATGGGCAAGTTGATGAAATCTGTCTCTGATAGCCCCTGATCTCTGCTACTTTTCCTGTGAACACACAAAGATTCATAATGACCTAAGGCTATGCTCCTAGTGCCCAGTCTCTCTCACTCTAGTGTCACATCCACTGCTACTTTTGCCAGCTGTCAGATTCTGTGCTCCAGACCTTTCCTGAAATCCTTACTCCCCACCTCCAAAAAAAAGCAGCATCCCATTCTCCAAGGTCCCTAATGAATGTCTTCCTAAACTAATCCTATGTGTTCTTGGGATGCACAAGGTAATCAATAACTATTAAGTGTCTGTTATGTTCCTGTCACTATGCTAAGGAATAGGGAGCATAAAGACAAAAGCAAAACAAGGTCTACTTTTAAAGAGTTACATTCTATCCATCAATTAACCAATTTTTAAGTGCCTACTATGTGCCAGGCACTATAATGTAAGCACTGGAGATACAAAAAGAGGCAAAGGACAGTGCTTAGCCTCAAGGAGTTTACAATGCACTAAGCTTGTAGATAATATATACAAACTGTTTATAACAAACAAAATGATTTGGGGAAAGAGTATACAGGAAGTTGAAGGAATCAAGGAAAAAAGTCATGTAGAAGGTAGTGCCTGAACTGAGATAATATATTATTATTTTAATTATCTGGAATCATAACCACTTAAGCTGAAATAATGAACTTGGTACAGTGGAAAGTTTGCAGAATTTAGAGTCAAATGACATGTATTCAAATTCTACCTCAGTGGTACTACTTATGTGAAGTACTACTACAAACTTAGCATTTAGGCAAACTGTTAAACACTTAATCTCTCTGGATCTAAATTTCCTTATCTTTAAAATGAAGGTCCAGGAATGGAGGGTCTGATGGCTTGAGGCCGCATGTGGCATTCTAAGTCCTCAAGTACTGTTTCCTTTGGGATTTATCCTGTGAAGTTTGGATTCAGTCAAAGGGCCATATTTGAGGACCTAGAGGGCCACATGAGGCCTCAAGGCTACAGGTTCCCCAACTTTGTTTGGAATATATAACTCTTAAATTCCCATCCAGTTATAAATCTATGATTGTAAGAATTTCAGATGCTGTGACAGGCCAGTGAGGGGATTTTGGGGGATTCCTCAGCTCTTATAGAGTAGCTACACAAGTGAGGCAGACCTACTTAATGATCATAAAACCATTCCTTGCCACAGTTGGCAGAGTGAACTAAGAGCTATTCTCCTCTTGAACGAGCAAGAAGTCAACACAACCATTTTGAAAAAAAAAATGTAGACTACTGGAAAAGTCATAAATTGACTTACTTAGAGTTACACTGAATCATCATTCCAGAAGGCCTGTGCTTAGGGAGATCTTCTTGATTCTAGGCAGAAAATACTCTCTTTGGAGCTTAATGGAAAAGTAGATAGGCAAAAATTCAAATTCATGAAATTTGATTTGCCCAAACCAAAGAAAAAAGGAAAGTTAACAGTCCAAATGTTCCTATTTAGAAAAACAACAGATACACTGGATAAAATGTACCTAGTCATGACAGGCAGTCATTGGCAGTGTGGCATTCAAACACTTAAACTGGAATTCAGTATGGCTAGCTGTTAAACAGAGTCCATAGTGCAAACTTGCAAGGAATTTACAACCTTTTTTACATACATACATATATATTTATATGTGTGTGGATATGTATGAGTTAAACTTTAATAAGTTACAAAAGCAGCAAAATGCTAAAGGTAATCAAAAAATATTAATAAATATGTGTGTGAATATGTACATGCATAATTTATTAAAGCTGAATAGTTACCCAAGATTTTTAGAATGCTTTGTGCATATATGTATGCATGTATACATATACACACATCTATGACATGTATATAACATACATAACATAAACTAAAAGAGAAAAAATGCAAGATAGTATATAACCAAATCCTAAACTGGTAAGTCTATAGGTTCTTGAGAAGTTAAGGTGAGGGGGGAACCTCAATGAGGACAGCAAGCTTTCCCCATTCTAAAAAATTGTCCAGTGTTATCAATTGAGGAGTGTGTTTATAACACTGCCCAGGATCTAAATTGAAGGTAGTAATAGCAAGAAATCCCCAGACATTCAACTAACCCTGCCGTTAGTTACATTTAAATTTCTCCTTCTGGCTCTGTTTTCATTCCAGATCTTTATTCTATATATAATCCTGGTCCCTGTTCTTCATCCTTCCTCTAAATCCCATATTCAACATCTATGTGTAGGTGTAGCAACCAAAGCTTTAATAAAACTGGCAATATATACCCCAAGCAGGTCAAAGCTACAAAGAAATGTCTCATGATGCCCAAAAATATTTCATGGAACCACTTTTGTCAGAGAGAGGGAGGAAGAGAGGAAAGGAAGAAGATTAAAGAAGTTGAATCAAAATATTTTCTCACTGTTCAAGGACGAGTGACAGTGTTGTAAAATTGTAATAAAAATGATTGTACCAAAAGAAATGAATATTATGAGGAATTTAGAGAAACGTCAGAAGATATGCTTGAATAGCTACCAAACAAAAAAAAAATTACAGTGGGCAAGGGAAACATACACAATGAGTTATTGTTTTCAGTCATGTCTGACTTTCCATGATCCCATTTGGAGGTTTTTTGGCAAAGATACTAGAATGGTTTACCACTTCCTTCTGCAGTTCATTTTCCAGATCGAGGAGCTAAGGCAAACCGGGTTAAGTGACTTGCTTAGGGACACATATTTAGCAAGTTTCTAAGGCTAGATTTGAGCTCAGGCCCTCCTGACTCCAGGGCTAGTGCTCTGTGCATTTCGTCATCTAGTTGCCTGCTGTTACAACGAGTACAATAACATAAATATAAGAATTTAAGGGCATCTCAGATTAATTAAATTGCTAATTACCAATTTTAATCCAAACTGAGAGATGATGAAACTTAATTGTTTTTTTCCCTTTTGGTAGAGAGGTGGGAAATTACAAGTCTTAAATACTATAAATATTACACTGGTGATTTTTGCTTAACATTTTCTTTGTTCCAAGAAAAGATAATTTGAAGAGAGTCAGGGAGGCATTATACCTGAAAGTAACTATGATATAAAAAACTCAAGGTCAAAATAAAACTTTGGAAATTAAAATAAAAATTGCAAGAAGGACAAGGGAGAATTTTTAGGTAAGATGGTGATATGGTGTATTTAAAGGAATCCAGCTATCCCGCATATGCTCCAGCAAAGTTCTTTTAAAAAAAAGGTACAAGATCAAATAATGATCAAGAAATTCAAAGAGAAACAATAAGAAATTCCTTATCCAGGTCAAATTATATCAAAATATAGTTGGAATTCTCTAGTCTCTGGCAAATGGATCCCCCAGAGAATTCAGTGGAAGTATAAATAAATAAACTTCAAGCCTACCAATGTTCTGACCAGACACATTCCAGAGGCACTTGAGTTTCAGGGGGCAGAAAGCCCAGATTTGTTTAGTGGAAAAGTAGCAGGAGGCTTGGACAACCACAGAACTCTGACCATCAATCCGGTGTTGGGAGCCAGCACTGTATTCAAATCAGGACATATCACTGGGAGCAGAAATCCACAGAACTCTTACCTGAGACGAAACCTGAAT
The DNA here is from genome assembly GCA_023548195.1 of Bettongia penicillata ogilbyi. Lineage (NCBI taxonomy): Eukaryota > Metazoa > Chordata > Mammalia > Diprotodontia > Potoroidae > Bettongia > Bettongia penicillata. The sequence continues at coordinate 1,054,185 of JAJHZJ010000733.1, forward strand.
CTTGAAAGGACACTGAGTGCGCACACACACACACACACACACACACATCAAGTAGAAAGCAGTGACAAGAACCTAGGAAATCAATATCAAGACTAAACTCAGACTGACTACCATATACAAGAGCATAAGAGACAGTGATTCCAGGCTCAAGGTGCCAATTGAGCAACTAAGGCTGGACATATCAATAAAAAGAAAACAGTGAAACATTATAAAGTAATATTTGGGATTGAGAGATACACAAGAAAGAAAGACCAAAGGACAGTACATAACTCCCAAACAAGTGCAATCAGATCCTCAGGGAAAAATTAAAAAAAAAATGCTTGGCAACAAGGACTATAAGAATACCTTTAAAAAAATGAAGAATTTTTTTTGAAAAATGAAATTATAAGTCAAATAAAAGGTCTAGAGGAAAGAATTGGAAAAATACCTTAAAGTGAAAAAAGCAAAAAGAATAATAGATTCCCTGAAAAATTAGAATAACTCTATAAGACAAAAAGAATCAAGAGAGAAAAACAAAAAGATTGAAAAAAATGAAAATGGGAGGTAGTTTCTATTTAAAAAATCATCTAACGTGGAAAATAGATATAAAGATAATGAGAGAATCCCTGAATGCCCTGAAAACCATAGCCAAAAAACATATAAATAAATAATGATAGTCCTAGATGAAATATCTCAAGGAATCATAAATGAAAACTTTTCAACTCTATTAATAACAGATGACAAAGGAAACTGAAGAATCCACAAGTCATCTTCTGGAAGAAATTCTGAAATTAATAGTGCTCTGGAGTGACATAACCAAAACAGAACATCAAGATCAAAGGAAAAATAATTCAAGTAGCCAAAAAGAAAATGTTTTAGTACCAAGAAACTATAGTTAGGATCACACAGGACTTTGAGGCAACAACTACAAAGAAGAAAAACTCTCAGAATATAATATTCCAAAAGACAAAAAATAAATGCTTTCAACCAAATGAAATTGAACCTACATAACTGAGGATAATACCATGAAGATAAGTGGGAATAAATATTTAATAGAGTAGAAGATTTTCAAATATTCCTGATGGAAGGACAAGATGTGAGTAGAAACTTGAAAATACTAATTAAGAGTCAAGAAAAATCTAGAAATTTAAATATATTTGAACAATTGAAAAGGATAGAAAATTGTCCCCCTAGAATTTTAATACCTTCCATATTCATAGAGGGAGTTTAAAAAGACAAAGAACTTGAAGAATGTTTCTTCTGCCTTGATCAACTTAAGAAAGGACAAAAAAATGAGATTAGGGAGTATCATATATCAGGGAAAAATGAGAAAAATATAAAAATATTGAGGAAGGGGTGAGGGAGCAGGCATCACATGAATGTTAGTGTTATCTAAACTAGAATGAGAAAGACATAACAGGGCAGGGTTGGGGGGAAGATTTATGTAGAAATATATTAAACTTATTAGAGAAATACATATGAACAGTGAGAGTACAGAAATTAGGATTAATCAAGAATTAAGAGGGAAAGTAGATTCAAGGAGAGGAAAAAGCAAAAATTAATAACTTCAGCTTCAGAGGGTGGATCATAGAAGAAGTATTAAAATGATGGAAAGATTGTAAGTATGAGTTAAAGTCAAATCCAAGACTAGCCAAGATGGCAGACTATAAAGAAACTGTATGACCTAACTCATCCCCAAAACTATTCAGCAAAGATCCAAAAATCATCAGAATTCTATTAAGGAAATAAAAGAAAAAACACAATGAGTCATGGAGACAAGGATTTAGACAGAAGGTTACCACAGTGAGACTTCCAACATAGTGACTCCTTTGTACTAGGACGAGAAAAGGCATAGACGGTTCTGACACTGTACAAGAAGCAGGAATAGATGATATCATTTATCATTCATACTTCAGAGCTGGCTCATAGATCTAATGTAATGTGAAGAAGGGACCTACCATCTAGAGGCATACTAAGTCAAAGAGAGATGGAGGTCCTGAAACTGTGTTCTGAACAAGGAGCAAGAATAAAAGCAAGCAATATCTGTGTGTGTGTGTGTGTGTGTGTGTGTGTCTGAGAGTGCCACAGAGACAGAGAGAGAAAGACCCTGAAGCAATGTCTCAAATCAAGCCTCCAGATGGAGGCTATTTTGAAGCCCACAGATGAACAATCAGGGCAGAGAACTCAAACCAAAAGAGAATATGCAATTATGTCACTCTCAGTCTGAAAAACCTTTCAGAGAGCTGGCAGAGGTTGTGGCCAGCAGCAGGCTACTGGAATTCCAACCAGAGGTAAAACACAGTCATATTGCCCAGGCCTAAATTAAATCAGAACCTTACAAAACTCAGATCAGGAAGATGACAATCAGACTCTACCTTTATGAGAAAGCTTTGAGCAAGCTGAAAGCTAGCAGTTACCAAGTGTGAACTGTTCCTAAGCTCTTTGAAGAACCAAGCACTCAATACGCAGAGAAAGTAACAGCACCCAAGAGAATATGTAACAATATAAAGCAAAACCCAGATATTTTATCTCAAAGTTCTCAGAGCCTTGCCCTAACAAGTCTCAATTTAGGAAAGCAAGGCAAGAAGACTGAGTAAACAAAGGAAAAAACTTCACCAAAAAGTGGCAGTATGGTGAGATAAATACCCAAGAAACAAACTCAGATAAAAAAAAAATGCCCCAAAGGTTTTACCAGTGAAGCCTTAAATATAAACAAAAATTCAATGAGAATTCCTAGGAGAAATGAAACAATAGCTTAAAGTTATTGATAAAAGAAATGAGTGGTACAAAACAAAACAGAAAGGAAATGAAAGCTGTGGAAAAAAGATTTGGAAGGAAATTTTTTAGCTTAAGATAAGAGGTCATATCAAAGTAATAGGCTTCTTGAAAATTAAATTGGTCCAAATAGCTCAATGACTACATGATAAAAACAAAGTCAAAAATCTGGGGGGGAGAGGGAGAAGGGGAGGAGGAAGGAAGGTTCCTCTGATCAGAAACAATTCACCTAGGAAAAGATCAAGGAGAGGTAATTTAAGAAATGTTGTGCTACTTCATACCTTTGCAAAAAAAAATAGAATCATATTTTAAGAAATCATGAAAGGAAACAAGGTAGAGCAAGAAAGTAAAATGAATGAAAACAGAAAGGATCCGCCAGTCAGCTCTTGAAACTCCAAAATGAAAACTCCCAGGACCATCGAAGCCAAAATTCATATCTTCAGGGTTAAAAAAAAAATACTACAAGCATCCAAGAAGAAAGTTTTCAAGTACTAAGGAACCAGTCAGGATCTCACAAGATTCAGCAACCAATACTTCAAAGAAGAGAACTTAGAATATGATATTATAAAAGCAAAAGATAAATACTTATAACTAAGAATAACTTACCCAACAAAGTTGGGTATAATTCTACAGGGATTGGAGGAGGAGTGGGGTAGAGGGGAACAAGACCTTTAACTAAATAGAGGATTTCAAAGTATTCCTGATGAGCAGGGCAGAGCTGAGTAGAAACTTTGAAATACAAATATAAGAGCTAAGGAAAACCTAAAAAGGTAAATAAGAACAAGCAGAAATTGCTAAACAAGGTTAAATTGTTTCCCTTCTAGCGAAAGATAATGCAAGTGCTGTCTCAGAATCCTAATATAATCATGAGCCATAGAGGTAGTTAAATAAAACAGAAGGCCTGGAAGTAGTTTTATTATGTTTTGATGATCATATAAAAAGAAAAGATGAGGGGAAAAAATACACTCGGAAAAGAGGGAGCATAATTTAGGGAACATTATTTTGTATATTTAGGTTTTGCAAACAGAATAATGTATAAAGTAGGAAGGGATAAGAGAAGTAGGTGCCACTTGAACCTCTTTAAAAAGAACTAGTCAAAGAAGGGTAGAATATATATACTATATATATACATATATATACATATATATATATATATATATATATATATATACACATTTGGGTGCAGAAATGTGTCTCACTTAAGAGGAAAACTGAAGGGAAAAGGGGAGTCTGTGTGTGTGCCTGAGGTGGGATGGAACTATAGCTCATAGGAAGTGAATGGGTTGAGGAACCGAGTAGTTTGGATATTTGAGGGAGAATCAATAAGTATGTTATATTCCCTTAGTTTAAGGGTAGGAGATGAGAATGAAAAAAATCATAAACTAGGTATCAAACTCAATGGCAAAGGAAAGGGAGTGACCTGTGGGGTATGTAGACAGTAGAATTTCAGTTGGGTAGTAGATATGTATAGCATGAATCTTAAAGGAAGAAAGGTAATTGAGTGATGGCAAAAGACAGAAAGCCTGAAAGGGCAATAGGAAGAATGAGTATTCTGACTCCCCCTCCTCAGGTGAGTGAGCCAAAGATAATGAATTCAGCCAGAAGTGGAAAGGGTGACTAGGGAAGTTGTGTCATCAGGGAAGGGGAGTGAAGGAAGATTTCAGTAAGAACTAGCAGTTGGAAGGAGTGGAAGAGGACAACATTTAACAAGAAAGGCATTCCAGAAGGCATAGTGCAGGGTTGAGTGGATTTAGATTCAAACTTTGGGATGAGAGGGGTGGTAGGAATGGGATGAGGAATCAAGTATTGGGGATGAGGAGTAGATTTTGGATGATAATTCAGAGTTCAGAATCATTGGGATATGAAGGGTATGAACAAGTGTGAGAATCTTCATCACTGAATGGAGAGTGCCACATCTCCACCCAATGGAGGTCAGAGATTAGGCTGAGGGTAAAGTCAACGTTAAATAAGAGGCACATAGTCAGATGTCAAAAGGAAGGCCCCACCCCACAACTCCTTATCCCTCCAAATGTTGAAAATTAGGGATGAAAAGGACCCAACTGGAGACGGAAGTCCCATTTGCACAACAGAAGAAAGAAGTCCCATTTTCCACAACGCTTTTTTGTCTTTCTTCAAAGGATGGGAATAGGAGGCAATGGGAGGTCTAAAGTCAAAGGAAGGGTTGCCTTCTTTGCACTGGAGATTTTCCCACATCCCTTTTAGGAGGCAGGCTAGCAGCAGGAAGTAAAAGTTTCTGTGTGCTAGCACAGATGGAAGTTACTGCTCTAGGGCACATGGAAGATGACTAGCCCTGCCCCTTGTAATCTTTCTTCAGGAGACATGCTGCACTCAATAGAATATGGAAGACACAAGGTGCTATCATGTATTCTAAGGTCTTTTTACCTGAGAAGGCTAGCTAATACACACAATGACCTACATGTACATGCATATGAGTTCATATATGAATATATATACACATATATATTATACACATATAATATAAACATATATGATTTTATAAGAAGAAAGGACAAAGTAAAGGAATATATTGGGGGAAAAAGAGGGAGGTAAATTCAGAACATTTTGTGTATATGTGTATACCCACATACATATCCATACATTTACACATACTTATTACAAAAGGAATGGAGAAGAGGGAATAAATTTGAGAAAAGGTGGGAAAATGCACTGAAGTCTATGCTGAAGCCAAAGTGTTCTTGTTCTGTCAGAAGTTAGTCATTCAGAATGATGAATTAAGCTTCAAGCTCCCTCATTCTTTCAAGTGTCTGTCTCTAAGACCCTGGTACCTTCAGGGTCCTTGCATTATTGAATATATGCTTAGCAGTGTGCCTGGCATAGAGCAGGCACTTAATAAATACTTGTTGTATTGGAGTTCCCAGGACATCTGAAAATCATATAGAAGTATACAACGGTAACAAATGAACCAAAAAACTCTGAGTTTCCACATTAAAGTGTCAATGGAAACAAAATAGACTTTTGAGATGTCACAAACTCAGACTCAGCAAATGGCGGCCTTGAAGAACAATAATGAACAAAGAGAGCTGGCTGCACACTGGGGGATTATGCCAAGTTTTATTTTTATGAACTAGGTAATAAAGTGGGAAGATCTTTGACTGCTCCAGTAAAGGTTACTTTAATCCAACCTTGAAAGTCCCTCCATGTTATTTAAACAACTGTTACTTAAAGTGTTATTTAAAACAAGACAAACAAGTTTCACTTCTTACCTCAAATGTCCCAATATGATTATTTGGACCACTTGCCATCCTTTTTCTCGACAGGAGAGTGTTGGAGGTGTCATTTTATGATGTACAACAGAGGTGCTCCACCCGAACCCATGTAGGGTTCTCTGCAACAGTGAGAGTTCACAGAATTACCGTTTTAGCCCTAGAAAGGACAAGAAGAAAAAAGAAAAAAGAAGGAAGGGAAGAGAGGAAGGAAGGAAGGAAGGAAGGAAGGAAGGAAGGAAGGAAGGAAGGAAGGAAGGAAGGAAGGAAGGAAGGAAGGAAGGAAGGAAGGAAGGAAGGAAGGAAGGAAGGAAGGAAAGAAGAAGGGAGAGAGGGAGAAAAGAAGACAAAGAAGAGAAGAAAAGGAAAGAAAGGAGAAAGAGAAAGGAAGACAGAAAAAGAGAGGAGGGAAGGAAGAGAAAGAAAAGAAGGGAAGGAGGGCAGGAAGGAAGGAAGGAAGGAAGGAAGGAAGGAAGGAAGGAAGGAAGGAAGGAAGGAAGGTAGGAAGGAAGGAAGGAATACTGCTTCTTTTACATAATATTTCCCAGTGGATTCGTAGCTCTTCCACATACCATGCCCTCTGTGATTTAGAAGGGAGAAAATCTCTAAACCAGGGGGAGTTCAGTATTGGTCTTTAATTAGCAGTTTATGAACTTTTTAAAATGATTAAATTGCTGGTTGGAAATGTTCATTAGTCCAGTTGTTTGGACCAGTCCCTTGGTCCCATTCATCCAATCCCTGCAATGACCTATTTAAGAAGTGCCAAGTTAGGAGGAACCTATGCCTCAGGACATCAGCTTCAATGTTTGGCTATGACTTCAAAATTCCAGTCCAAACTTTTCTGGAGAGCTTGGCCTAATCAATCAAAAAGCATTTACTCAGCTTGGAGCTGGGGATGCAAGTACAATGAATGAAACAATCCCTTTTCTCAAGTAACTTGCCTTCTAATGGAGGGACAACTTCACTAGTCAATATATAGATAACAAATGTAAAAAGCAATAAATACAAAGTACTTAAACAACAAGACATTTTGGGAAAGGAGAATTAAATTTTAATTAAGATAAATCGTAAAGACTTCCTTTAGAAGGTGGTGTTTAAAAAGTTTTTATTAGGTGGAGGTGAGGCAGGAGTGCATTCCAGACAAGGTAATCAGTCAGGGCAAATGCTCAGAAATGAGATGAAGTGTCCTGCATACCCTCCCAGAGGGAAAGAAGAGCAGGGTGGATGGGTTGTAAAGGGCTGAGGGTAGATACATGTCTACCATCTCATACTCATTCCAAGGCATATATACAATGAAAAATTGTATCACAATTGAATCACAAGGACTATTGAATGTGGAGGTTCTTAATCTGTTTTGTGTCATGAACCCCTTCAAAAGTTTAGTGCAATCTATGGAGCCCACCTCAGAATGATTCCTTTAAATAAGTCACATAAAATACATAGGATTACAAAGGAAATGAATTATATTTAACTTTATTTGCCAAAATATAAAAAAAAAATAAACCTAAGATAGTAAACCACTGATTAAAATTGTTCTTCGTTTCTCTGTCCCTGTCTTTTTTTAATTAGTCAATGAACATTAATTTTTCTTTTTTTTGGAATTTTTTTTTAATTTTGCTTTTAGTTTGCAACATTTCACTTCCACAATTTCCTCACACCCTATAGAGACTGTGCCTAATTTGCCCTTCCTTCTAATATGCCCCCTCCCTTCTCTTATCACCTTCCCTTCTATTTTCCTGTAGGGCAAGATAGATTTCTATACACCATTCCCTGTATATCTAATTTCCCAGTTGCATATATAAACAATTTTTAATATTAGTTTTTAAAACTTTAAATTCCATATTCTCTCCTTTCTTCCTCCCTACCGACCCTCATTGAGAAGGCAAGCAATTCAATATGGACTATAGTTGTATAATTATGCAAAACACTTCTATAACAGTCATGTTGTGGAAGACTATAGTTCCCTCCATCCTTTCCTGGCCCCCCATTTATTTCAATCCCTCTTTTAACACTATCCCTCCTCAAAAGTGTTTACTTGTCATTACTCCCTCCTCCCACTTGCCCTCCCCTCTATCACCCCCATCTTCCTCCTTCTCCCCTTTCCCCCATATTTTCTGTAGTGTAAAATAGATTTTCATACCCCCCAAAATTGTGTATATTATTCCTTCCTCAATCCAAATCCAATGAGAGTAAGGTTCACTCATTTCCTCTCATCTTGCTTCTCTTCCCCTTCCACTGTAAAAGCTCCAACAGACAGACAGATAGAGATGTAGATAGATAGATAGATAGATAGATAGATAGATAGATAGATAGATAGATAGATAGATAGAAAGATAGATAAATAGTCCCTCCAACAACCCTTATACTGAGAAAGGTTTCAAGAGTTGCAAATATCATCTTTCTGGAAAGGAATATAAACAGTTCAGCATTAATGTCTCTTATGATTTCTCACTCCTGTTTACCTTTTCATTTTTCTCTTGAGTCTTGTATTTGAAAGTCAAATTTTCTATTCAGCTCTGGTATTTTCAACAAGAATGCTTGAAAGCCCTCTATTTCACTGAATTTTTTCCTCTGAAGGATTACACTCACTTTTGCTGGATAGATGATTTGTGGTTTTAATCCTGCCTCCTCTGACCTCTGTATCTATCATATTCAAAGGCCTCTGATCCTCTAATGTAAAAGCTGCTAAATCTTGTGTTATCCTGATTGTGTTTCCACAATACTTGAATTGTTTCTTTCTGGTTGCTTGCAATATTTTCTCCTTGACCAGGGATCTCTGGAAGTTTCCTACAATATTTCTAGGCATTTTCTTTTTGGGATAACTTTAAGGAGATGATCACTGGATTCTTTCAATTCCTGTTATATCCTCTGGTTCTAGAATATCAGGGCAGTTTCCCTTAATCATTGTTTGAAAGATAATATCTAGGCTCTATTTTTATCATTCCTTTAAAGTAGTCCAATTTTCCAAAACCTCCAAAAAATTATACAATGGTCTCAGGCCATGAAAGAGCTCAAAAAGGATTTTGAAAATTAAATAAGAGAGGTAGAGGAAAAATTAGGAAGAGAAATGAGAATGATGCAAGAAAATCAGGAAAAGTGAGTCAACAACTTGCTAAAGGAGACCCAAAAAATGCTGAAGAAAATAATATTTTTAAAAAATTGACTAACCCAAAATGGCAAAAGAGGTCCAAAAAGCCAATGAAGAGAAAAATGCTTTAAAAAACAGAATGGACCACATGGAAAAGGAGGTTCAAAAGCTCACTGAAAAAAAATAGTTCTTTAAAAATTATAATGGAGCAGATGGAACCTAATGACTTTATGAGAAACCAAGAAATTACAAAACAAAAGCAAAAGAATGAAAAAATAGAAGACAATGTGAAATATCTCAATGGAAAAACAACTGACCTGGAAAACAGATCCAGGAGAGGTAATTTAAAAATTCTTGGTCTATCTGAAAACCATGATCAACAAAAGAGCCTTCCAAAAAATTATTAAGGAAAACTGTCCTGATATTCTAGGTCCAGAGGGTAAAATAGAAATGGAAAGAACACACTGTTCACTTTCTGAAAGAGACCCAAAAAGGGAAACTCCTAGGAATATTGTGGCCACATGTCAGAGTTCCCAGGTCAAGGAGAAAATATTGCAAGCAGCTAGTAAGAAACAATTCAAGTGTTGTGGAAATACAATCAGGATAACACAGGATCTAGTAGCTTCTACACTAAGGGATCGAAGGGCTTGGAACATGATATTCCAGAGGTCAAAGGAGATAGCATTAAAACCAAGAATCACCTACCCAGAAAGACTGAGTATAATACTTTAGGGGAAAAAATGGAATTTCAATGAAATAGAAGACTTCCAAACACTCTTGTTGAAAAGACCAGAGCCGAATAGAAAATTTGACTTTCAAATACCAGAGACATGAAAAGATAAACAGGAAAGAGAAATCTTAAAGAACTCATTAAAGTTGTACTGTTTACATTCCTACATGGAAAGATGCTATTTGTAACTTATGGCTGCTACTGCCCTGGGGCTAGCGCTGTGACTGCACCATGCTCCCCTATCACCCAGGTGAGAGAGTTTTCTCATTGAAGCTGTCTTTGGCATTTGTGGATTGAAAAATCAGGAAACTGCAGCAGCTGCCCATGATTGAGCACCCTGAAACTTGTTCTAGTCCTATCTGCACTGGTGCCACCCACGGTAGGCTGTACTCATCTCTGAGCCCCTTTCAATATACCCTTCCTGGTTTTCTTGGGCTGGAAATCCATTTTGCTCTGTCATTTTGTAGCTTCTGTTGCTCTAGAATTTGTTTAGAGTCATTTTTTTACAGGCATTTTAAGGGCTTTGGCAGGAGAGCTCTAGTAGGTCTGTAGTTCTACTCTGCCATCTTGGCTCCACCCCTCCAATAATTTTTAAATTATCTCTCCTGGATCTTCTCCAATTGTCTTGTGCAAGAAATTTGTTTCACTCTGTCATTTTGTGGGTTCTGCTGCTCTTGAATTTGTTTAGAGTCATTTTTACAAGTATTTGGAGGGGTTTGGCAGAGAGCTCAAGCAAGTCCCTGCTTTTATTCCACCATCTTGGCTTTGTCTGTCAAAAAAGGTGAAAATACAGATAGAAGAGGTAACATATTAGGCCTAATCAAGTATTTTCTTAAAAATGTGCATTTCTTTATCAGATTCTTACTGAGAATTTGAAATTGATTACAGTTTGAGAGGAGTGAAGAGGAGAGCATGAGAGCTTAAGGGTCAGACATCATTAAGGGAGAATGGGGGGCGATGTGTGATGGGGTAGCCCATTGGGCTGAGGACAATTTTTTCGGATTTACAGTTTTGCCTGGAGGTTACCATGTACAAGGCAGGAACTGATGAGATTTTTCTCCTTTCAGTCCTCCAGAATACTGCTTCACACACACAAAAAGCACAATACAAAGGGTTGATGTGCCTGAGGGAAATTCTTAGAAAGCTTCAAAGCCAAATGTTTCTGAGGTTTCTAGTTCAACTATTGTATTTTGTTGTAGACTCAAAGGGGTAAGACAGGAAAGCAAAAAGAAATGAGATTAGTCCAGTTATTTCAAGGGAGCAAAACACTTTGGTCAATGAAGGGAGCAACAGGAGGCCCTGTATCATTCTGTATTATTGACATCTCCTTTCTATAATGGAAAATAACTACGTTAATTCCATAAATCTCAGTGTCTATTGTGAATTGTAAGGAGAATCAGCTGTTAGTAAGAAACCCAAGAAGTAGACAAAGGTCCCTTTGAACAAGAAGTTTGGGGTTGTTCATTTTACCTGCCAACTTAGATATTTTTATTTTAATTTCCTCATTTACATGTAAAAATAATTCATTCAATATTCTTTTTTCTCAAATTTTGTGTTTCAAATTCTTCCCCCCGCCCCATATTGAGAAGGAAGGCAATTTGGCATAGGTTATACATGTGTATGAAATACATTTCCATGTAAGTCATGCTATGAAAGAAAACACAGAAAGACAAAGAAAAAAAGAAAGAAAGTAAAGGAGAAGTATCTTTGTTTTGCATTCAGGGTCCATCAGTTCTTTCTCTGGTGGAGAGTACCTTTCATCATAAGTCCTTCAGAATTATCTTGGGTCATTGTATTGATGGGAATAGCTAATTATTCAGAGTATATCACCATACAAGATTTCTGTTACTGTGTACCATATTCTCCTGGTTCTGTTGATTTCAGTATGCATCAGTTCATATGTCTTTCCAGGTTGTTCTGAGAGCATTCTGCTCTTCATTTCTTAAAATACGATTGTGTTACATCACAGTCATATACAACCTATTCAGTCCACCCCTGTTGATAGACATCTCCTCAATTTTCAATTCTTTGCCAACACTAAAAGAGCTGCTATAAATATTTTTGTATGTACAGGACCTTTTCCCTTTTTTGTCTCTGTGGGATACAGACCTAGCAGTGAGTATACTGTTGGTTACACATGTTTATAGCCCTTTGAGCATAATTCCAAATTGCTCTATGCAATTGTTAAATGAGTATACAACTTCCCAAACAGTGCATTAGTATTTTGAGTTTCCCACATTCAGTGCAACATTCTATGTCCTATTAGGCAATCTGAAAGGTGTATGATAGTAGTTCAGTTGTTTTAATTTGCATTTCTCTAATCAATAGTGATTTAGATTTTTTATAGATAGATAGCAGAATGCTCTCAGAACATAGATGACTATGGATAGCTGAAAATAGCCTCATCATATCCTTTGACCCTTTGTCAATTGAGAAATAGCTTTCACTTTTATAAATTTGACTCAGTTTTCTATATATTTGAGAAATGAGACCTTTGATAACATTGCTATAATTTTTTCACAATTATGATTGCTATGTATTTCCCTCCATCCTATTTTTCCCATTTCTCTCTCTGTCTCTCTCTCTCCCTCTTTCTCTCTGTCTCTCTCTCCTTTCATCCTGCCCATTCTCAAAAAGGATTTGCTTCTGACCTTTACTTCCACTAATCAGCTCTCCCTTCTATCACCTCCTTCTCTTATTCCCTCCCCTCCCACTTTCCTATATGGTAAGATATATTTCTACACCTAACTGAGTGTGTGTTATTCCATCTTTGAGTCAATGCCAGTGAAAATGAGGTTCACATGCTCTACCCACCATTGACTTCCCCCACCTTTTTCTCCACTATGAGATTCCATTAGGCCTATTTTATGTCAGATAATTTATCCCATTCTACCTCTCTCCTTATCCTTCCCCAAGTGTCTTCCTCTTTCTAATCACATCTTTTTATTTTACTTTTTAGACAATCATCCCATCATATTCAACATACACCTGTTCCCTCTAAGTATACTCCTTCTAATTACCCTAATAATGAGAATGTTCTTATGAGTTACAAATATCTTCCCATGCGTGAATGTAAGCAGTTTACCCTTATTGAATTCTCTATAATTTCCTTTCCTGTTTACCTTCTCATGATTCACTTGAGTCTTATATTTGAAAGTTAAATGCTCTGTTCAGCTGTGGTCTTTTCATCGGAAATTCTTATACGTCCTCTCTGTAATTGAATTTATTTATAGTATATAGTTTATTTTTACCCCTGAAAAATTACACTGTTTTTCTGGGTCGGTGATTTGTAGTTATAATCAAGTTCTTTTGCCCTTTGGAATATCATATTCCAAGCATTCCAATCCTTTAATGTAGAAGCTGCTAAATCTTCTATTATCCTGACTGTGAGTCCACAATATTTGAATTGTTTCTTTCTGGTTTACAATATTTACTCCTTGAACTGAAAGCTCTGGAATTTGGTTATAGTATACCTGGGAGTTTTCATTTTGGGATCTCTTTCAGGAGGTGATCAGTACATTCTTTCCATTTCTATTTTACCCTCTGGTTCTAGAATATCAGGGCAGTTTTCCTTGATAATTTCTTGAAAGATGATCTCTAAGTTCTTTTTTTGACCATGGCTTTCAAGCAATCCAAAAATATCTCTCCTGCATCTATTTTCTAGATCAGTTATGTTTCCATTGAGATATTTCTCATTTTATTTTATTTTTTTCATTCTTTTGTTTTATTGTTTCTTGATGTCACATAAAGCCATTGATTTCCACTTGCCCAATTCTAATTTTTAAGCCATTATTTTCTTCAGTGAGCTTTTGTATTTTTTTATTCATTTGGTCAATTCTGCTTTCAAGGAATTCTTCTCTTCATTGGACTTTTGTGTTCTTTTGCCATTTGGACTATTCTGGTTTTTAAGGCATGCTCTTTTTCAGTATTTTTGTGCCTCCTTTACCAAGCTGTTAAGTCCTTTTTAATAACTATTATTATTCTCTTGTATCACTCTCATTGCACTTCCCAATTTTTCCTCTTCTCACTTACTTGATTTTAAAAATTCTTTTTGAGCTCTTACATGGCTTGGTGTCAATTCATATTTTTCTTTGAGATTTTGGATGTAGGAGTTTTCACTATTTTGTTGTCTTCTTCTGTTTGTGTTTTGATCTTCCCTATCACCATAATAAATCTCTATAGCCAAGATATTTTTTTCTGCTATGTGCTCATTTTCCAGGCTTTTTTCTGACTTTTAACTATATCCTAAAGTGGGGCTCTGCTGGAATGGAGGGAGCACTATCCCAAGTTTCAGTTTTTTTGTTTTCAGAGGTAATTCTGAGGACTTGCATTCAAATATAGCCTTGGATATTTACTAGCTGTGTTACCTTCAACAAGTCACTTAAACGAAATTGCCTCAGAAAAAGTGATTAGTGTCTTCAGAACATGGTTTAGGATGAGAAGATATCTCTTATATCACATGAAATTCTCAGTATCACATTTTAGGAAGGACATTGATAAGCGTGAGAGCAATCAGAGGAAAGTAATCAATGGTGAAACTCTCTAGCTTCATGCCATATAATGTTCAACTAAAAGAATTGGAGATGTTTAGCCTAGAGACAGGTAAGCTTACTAAGGATCCAATAGTCTTCTTTGGGTATTTGCTGGGTTAGCATGAAGAAGAGGGATCAGATTTTTTCTACTTGGCCCCAGAGAGCAGGACTAGGAGCAGTGGGTAAAAAATTGCAAAAAGGCAACTAGTTTAAGTAAAACTCCAGTAAGTAAAGTACTTTAAATAAGTCTAGTTTAAGTAAAAACTTCCAGAGCAGTAAAGTAATACACAATTGGAAGAGGCTGCCTCAAGACTTGTAAGGTATGATATAAAGGTTATCCTTGATCAAGTATAGATGAGATCTGATGGCTTCTGAGATCCCTTTAAACCCTGTGCTTCCATGAATCTATAATTTTGCACAAAGCAGCTATGTGGAGAAAGGTTCTCTTAGAAAAGTAAGACTACATCCTAAAGTTGTCTAAATGTGAAGACATTCAGTATGTGGAAATAAGAACCATTTCAGTTAGCCTGACACATGTTTTTGTAGGAAATATTGTGACTACAGAGTTCCAGATTGAGAGGTAGAGTGGAATTTAGGAATCCTCTAGCTCAATCCCTTCAATTTACATGGGGATTCTAAGATCAGAGAGATTAAACATTTTGTCTAAAGTACCCAGATGGTAACTATCTGATCAAGAATTTATACCCAGATCATCCTGACTACAAGTCCAATATGCCTCATCTCTTTTCTTTTTTAAATTTATTTTTTAGTTTTCAACATTCACTTTTACAAGATTTTGAGTTCCCATTTTTTTTCCTTCCCTTCTCCCCTCCCCAAGACAGCAAGCAATCTGATGTGGGCCACATATGTACAATCATATTAAACATTTCTATATTACTTGTGTGAAAAAAGAACCAGAACAAAAGGAGAAACAAAGAGAAGGAAAAAAAGTTAAAAAAAGTAAGTTTTGATCTCCATCGAGACTCCACAGTTCTTTCTCTGAATGTGGATAGCATTTTCCATCATGAGTCTTTTGGAATTGTCTTATATCATTTTATTGCTGAGAAGAGCCATGTCTATCAGAGCTGATCATAGCACAGTGCTGCTCTTACTGTGCTCAACTGCATGTCTCTAAATGTCATGATCTTCAGGTGATAATGACAATGTTATTATAACATTAATAAGAATATAAAGATTGGTTAATTTAAATGCTTGACTGGTTTTAAATTCTATTCAATAAATAACCCTTGAATATCAATTGAATTCATGGCACTGTGCTAGGTATAAGTACAGGTAGATTACAAAATGCAGTCCCTATGCTGTAATGTTGCTTACTGATAAAATTATTCATTTATTAATCTGATCCAGGCTACTTCCTCACTTGAAATCTGTCAGTCATTGTTCTTGGCCCACAGAAAAAAATAAACACTATATATCTTGACATTCAAAGACCCCATCAGTCTTACTCTAACATGTTCACAAGAATAAGTTCATACTCTTTCCTTTCACATACTTTTTCTTCCAGGCAAACTGAGTCATTTACTATCCTCTCTTCTAGTCTTGCCCTCAGTTTATTGGTCCATTAGTCTGCCATATCTAGGGTGGATTCTCTCCTTAATTCTTCCTTTTGAAATCTTTCTCTATTGAAAAGTCCTAAATCAAATGCCACAAATCCATCTCCTTCAATTAGAAGTAATATCTTTCTCCCTAAATCTCCTTTGTCTCTCTGATCTTTCCTGCATTCTTATCACAATCTACCTTGAAGTTATTTGTGTACAGGTCTTCATCCCTTTCTACATGATATGCTTCTTGAGGGACTATATTATCTTTACATTTCCAGAGCCTGACAAAGTAGCCAAAATATAGGAGAAATTTAATGCATGTCTGTTGAATTGATGAGCAGCTTGTGGTAGATAATAAAAGAAGCTTCAGCAAGGTTACTGCAATCTGGTTCCATTTCTTATACTGTCTCCTCAGAATTAAAGTAAGATAGGAATAATGAGAGATAAGTGGGAATAACAGAAAAAGGAACAAAGGGAATGGAGAGAAACCACAAAGAAATGCAAGAAGGAACACAAGCCTGGGATGAATTGTAACTAGTAGGCTTTTGGGCAAGGGAAGCACCAAGGTATTTCTGGGATAAAAGTCCATACTGAGCAGCTTTAAACTAGGACTCTTACAGCAAGTGTTCTAGGTCACTCAGTCTCTCCTCCTTTTGAAAAAAAGTATTTTATTCAGAACCTAAGAAATGAAACAAGCACTTCCATAGCATAATAGATTAGAAAAAAAACACAACTGTGCATAAAACTGAAAATCTGTTCTATACAACTGGCTATTTCTTTTAAATATATAACATTATTATGTAACATTCTTTTTTTTTTCCTTCCCCCACCACCTTAGAGATGGCTACCATTATATGTATATATATATATATATATATATATATATATATATGTATATATGTGTGTGTGTACGTATATATGTATGTATATATGTGTATGTATGTGATTGTGTAGGTAAATATGTATGTACGTAGATATATATGTGGATGTATATAATATATAAAGAATCCATTCTTTCTCTGGATATAGGTACCATATTCCTTCATATGTCCTTTGTAGTTAATTTGAGTATTTATAATTAAAATGAATTAGCCACTCAGAGTTGTTCTTAAAACAGTATTATTAGTATATATAGCTTTCTCTTGACTCTGGTCATTTTGCTCTTCATTATTAACTCTGTTCTCATTTATCTAAGATCATTGAGCCCATCATTTCTTACAACACAGTGGTATGCTATCATAGACCACAACTTGTTCAACCATTCCTCAACTGACAGGCATTCCTGCAACTTCCAGTTCTTTGCCATTATAAAGAGAGATACTATAAACATTCTAGAACATTTAGGTTCTTTTCTTTTTTCCCTAATCATCTTTGGAAATAAACTGAGTATTCCTAGTATTCCTGGGTCAAAGGGTATGGGTAGTTTAATAACTCTTTGGATATAATTCCAGATTGTCTCCAAAATGGTTGGATCAGTTCACAGCTTCACTAAGAGTATGTGTCCAAGTTTTTCCACATCCTCTCAAACATTTGTCCCTTTCCCTGTCAATCATTCTAGTCAATATAATAGGTATAAAATGATATCTCAAGGTTGTTTTAATTTGCATTTCTCTAATTAATAATTATTTGCAGTATTTTTCCATATTACTATAAATTGTTTTGATTTCTTCATCAGAAAACTACATTTTCATATCTTTTGACCATTTATCAACTGTAAAATTGCTCTTATATATTGGAGAAAGTTCTTTATATCTCTGAGATATGAGACCTTTATCTGAGAATCAGTCTATAAAACAATGTCCCTTCCACTTCTTCTTGTGAAATAGAAAAAAACCTGAAGAAGTTCTGAGACCCGCAATTCAGATATGCTCTACCGGGCATAATTAAATGTTTCATTGCCTCTTGCTCTATATGGCAGGAATGAGAGGAGGGAAAAGTTGGAAAACAAGCAGGGCATATGCATTTGATGTCCATGCAGTGAGTGGAGCTCCCCATCCCCTGTGTACCTGCTGTCCTATTCTATCATTATCCCTTATCAGGACATACCTTTAAACTGATTGACTATCTTGAATCAATCCCAAATGTAAACTCACTGGATTTACCTTCATTCTTAAGTAATTTCTAATCTCACACCAGCTCACACACACTGTAGTCTCTGGCTCAGATTCTGTCGTTGAACATAACACTCAGAACTCAGTCCCAAGACAAACATGGACCTTCTTTTCACTCTTCCATTCCTCCAATTCCCAGGCCACTTACTCAACCCAATCTACAACATGCAGCTGGCTTGAAATAATTTCTTAATGTTCTCAAATAGCCTAGGGAGTTTCAAACACTATCTTCCCCAGCAGTTGACTCCACAGTAGATGGAATTGAGTAGGAATCACTCCTTCTAAGAGGCATGTCCCTTTCTCTCTCTTATAGCTCTCAGCCTCACAGTACCCTCAAACTCCTAATGGAGTAAGGTGTGTAATTTGGAAGAAATCTACCATGATGGAGCATATCCATGTCTTTATTTTTAAATCACTGCAACCCTAAAACATCCCAAACTAACAGATTGGGGGTCTATAATTAGGATGCCTGATTTGAACTTTCTGGATAAAGTTGCTTCCTGTCTAGGAATGAGTCAAGCAATCCAAAAATTATAGGAGTCACAGAAATCAGAGCCTAGGAAGTCAGAGGCAGACTACAGCAATGGGATAAATGTTTTTACTGACATGCAACTGAGATTTTTCTACCATTCCAGGGAAGACATAGTGAGGCTACTCTGTGAAGAAATACCGATATTCTCTCAGTTGCCCTTCTGTATTGCCAAAGGATATTTAGAAAAATGGAAGAGAATTGTCATACATAATATAAAGAAAACAACAAAGGTGAAATTCCAAGAAAAAAAAATTCCTGGAGGTCAGGAAAGAAAGACAGCAGAACTACAGCAACATTCCCATCCTTCATTGCCCAGATGGAGTCTTCTCCTTATCAAGCTGGCTGCCACAGAGGGAGAAAAGCGGTGACTTTGTCCTCAGAGTGATCAAAAACAACTCCTACTCTCTCTGTGATCTGCCCCCTGGATCTCTGACCCCTCTGCTGCTCAGATAAGAACAGAACTGAGATGAGGCTTTTTATTTCCTCTGCATTTGGAAGGCAACAAGACAAATGTTCTGCTATAGTCTTTCCTCAGTGTATGTGTATATACTGTATAATCATTAATGCCAGACATATGTAAGAGAATTTGTTCTGGTAAGCAGAAGCCTGTTAGCCAGCCCACATGTGTTGATGATATATTTAATCAGGGGGTTTTTTCTTCCGAATTAACTTGTCTAATCCCCCAATTACTGTAATTTGGAATTTAGTCAATTCCCTGGACTGGGAATATTGGTGTAGAAATGGGTGTGGAAAAATAAACAAATCAGAATGAATAGATTTGGATTGGGCAACTCAATCTGCAGAGTCTGTGAGTGAAAATGTCCATTTTTTTTAAGGAGGAGGAGATCATGCTTTGAAGTTCTATATAAGCAGAGGCAAATATATGTAATATGGAATCAGAAGGCCAAGGTTCAGATCTCAAGTCTGATACTTATTAGTTGTGTCTTTGGGCAAGGCATTTCAATATTTTTTGCATCAGTTTCCTTATCTGTTAAGTGAGATAATATATTTATATTACCTATGTTACAGGGTTGTTATGAATATGAATTGAGCTGCAATGCTTTATTGGATAAAGTGCTTTATAAACATGAACTTTTATAGAAAACTTTCACAGAGTTATTGTGAAGAAAGTATTTTATAAACCAGTAAGTTTATATAAATGTTAGCTATTATAAGTATCACAGGCCCTTTTACTGAGCATCAGTCAGTCATGAAACACTTATTAAGTGCCTACTATGTGCCAGGCACTGAAGATACAAGTAAAGGTAACAGACAATCCTTTCCATCAAGGTGGTCACAGTGGAAAGGGAAGATGATATATAAACAGCTATGCCTAACCAAACTGCATGCAAGATAAATTGGAAATAATCAAAAAAGTGAAAACACGAAAATTAAAGGCAATCAGAAAAGGCTTCCCACAGAATGTAAGACTGGCAGAGATTTGCAGGAAGTCAGGGAAACCAGCAGGCAGAGGTGGGGAGGGAAGAAATTCCAAGGATACAAGGAAACCAGGGAAACAGTGACTTAAACTTTCTTGTTTGAGCAACAGTAAGGAGGTCAATATCACTGGATCAGAGAATATGTGGGAAAGGGGTTTGAGATATAAAAATATTGTAATGATATAAGGAACTTCCTATGAAGGAGACAGTTGTCATGGCAGCTGCGAACATACGGCAGGCAAGACTGATCTTGAGTTGGGGGAAGGGAAAGAGAATAAGCATTTATAGTACCTCCTATATACCATTAACTATGCTAAATACATTATAAATATTATTGCATTAAAAAAATTATCTCATTGGATCCTTAGAACAACCCTGGGATATAGGTGCTTTTATTATGATGCCCAGTTTACAGATGAGGGAAACTGAGGCAAACAGAGAGTTGCCCAAGATCACACAGCTAGTAAGTGTCCAAGCCACATTTGAATTCAAGTCTTCCTGGCTCTGGTCCCAGTGTTTTATCTACGATGCCAACAGTTACCTCTAGAGGCAGAGGAAGCTGCATTGGTTCTTTCCTTAGGTAAAAGGGCATTAGTCCCAATATATCCAAGATTTGAGGATATCTTATGAGTTTAAAGGTTTGGAGGGCCTCATTCATTTAGTTATAACTGACTCTTGACAAGAAGAGTTCCTAAAAGTTATCTCTATATTCTTACAGCACTCAGGTGGCCAGCCCAAAAAACAGTTATCATTGGGAATGCTATTCACTTGTTTCTTCCTTTCCCCAGTCTCATTTCCTCTAGGATGCCCAGACTCCCATAGAGGGAACAGGCAAGAAGCAACATGGCTGTTTACTCCACTTTGATGGAAAGGGAGTGATCCAATGCAATTCCTGGAGCTGAGACTGAGGACAGGCAGGCCTTAGCATCCACCTCATTGTTATGCCCTCCAAACTCCTAGGTGCTATCTTCTGATCTTGCCAATTCACCCCAGGGATTGCAAAGCCTTGCCATCAACCTAACTGCTGAATCTTTAGCACTCCTAGGCTGTTCTGTATGACCTGCAGCTGAATCTTCTCAAATGCAGTCCTCCCCATTATGAATTTAAGCTCCTTGAGGACAAGAACTGTCCTGCTTTTTCTATTTGTATCTTAGCACAGCATTTGGAACACAGGCGGCACTTAATAAATTCTTTTCATTCATTCACTAGTCTTTCCTTCATACATGTGTGTGTTCATCCTTCATTGCCAAAGAAGACCATACCATCAGAGAAATAATGACATGACTTGCACTTGACTTTGTTTTGGGTGAGGGAAGACTGTGCAGGTCACCAGTCTCACTTCTTCTCCAGAACCATCTGAATCAGAATGACTGAAGATGACCCAGGATGAGGCAATTGGGGTTAAGTGACTCAAATGTCTGAGGTGAGATTTGAACTCAGGTCCTCCTGACTCCTGCTCTATCCACTGCACCACCTAGCTACCCCTTCTTTCATATAACTATCAACAGGCAGATGAGCCCAATTTTCCACAAGTTAGCTACCAAGAAGAAGACAGTGCCGAGCTCAGGTGAAATATAGTGTCCACACAATAGTCCCATGTAATGTCTTCTGTTTAGATAAGGTTAAATACTAGCCTCTTAAGAGAATATAATTCTCATTATAAGTTGTCATCCATTCAATGAGTACTTAATGAATTTTATGTTTAGTGATCCTTTATTATGTAAGAAATTAATAACTAACCCATTCCTTTTTCATTTTGCATGTTGAATATCTCTCTAAAACTTCCTGTTGAGAACACCTTAGACCTGAGTAAAGATGTGACCTTAAAGACAATAACCCCTGGATTTCCAGAGTATTGATTTAATGTACTCAATTGTGTGAGAAAGGAAAGAAAATCCTAATCGTTTAGGGTGTGAATTTAGAGCCGGTTCAATCCTAGGGGAGTCCAACCTTTAAAGAAAGGAGTTAAGTACCTTTTTCTCATATTCTTTGATTTGTTAATACCCTACTCTGGAAAGTCAGGAATGACTTACTTAATGCTAACTTAAAGCTTACAAGTTCTTGGCTTGTGTCTTGGGTCTCCCCAAAGGTGGAAAGTAGAAAGTTATTCAACATAAAATATGGATTAGGCATGGGATAAGTACTTATTTCCTACATTCAAAATAAATACTAAACACAAAATGCTCACAATCACAAACTGTCAGAAAGATCTAAAACAGCATTCAATAATCTAATATATTGCCATAGGTCATCAAATTGTTATGGAGTTGTTTAGAAAGGTCTATGGATCCATACAAGTACAAACCATTGTCATCTTACTTTTTATTGGGGAAAATTATGTTCTACAGCC
The DNA here is from genome assembly GCA_023548195.1 of Bettongia penicillata ogilbyi. NCBI lineage: Eukaryota > Metazoa > Chordata > Mammalia > Diprotodontia > Potoroidae > Bettongia > Bettongia penicillata. The sequence goes on from JAJHZJ010000733.1 coordinate 1,076,528, forward strand.
TGAATACTGTGTCTCAAACACATAGGCATCATTTTTCAAAAGTTTGTTGTATTTGCCAAAATACAAATTCATTTAAAAGTTTTATTAAATTTGTAGCAGCTTTTTGGCACTACGCATTTTCTCAATCTGGAAAGATTACTAATATAGCTACTACTCTATTTAGGTTTGATGAAATTATTTAACATTAAAAAAGTGATCCTAATACTTGAAGACTACTGTTCAATACTCCCACCCATCCCAATTTATTTTCTTTTCTGCTCAGTATATCCAGAAGCCAATTTCATCAACAGAATTTTGTCTTCCTAAATCAGATGTGATTTACTACAAAACTGTGGAGTCTAGGTTAAATTAGGCAAGACATTATTTTCTATGAATAATAGCTAACAATTATGCAGTGCTTTAAGGTTTGCAAAGTGCTTTATTTACATCATCTCAATGTATCTCTCATTCCACTCTCAATCTAGTTTCCCATCAGCCAACTTGCTGCCTTAGAGCACAAACTATTCCCTAGAAAACTTAATCCCTTTATATCTAGAACTCTTTCCCTGGAGCCCTTTCATCCTGATTGGTGGTGGTTTTGTATTACTCACTCTATCTATGTCTTCACTTCCATCTCTGGCCATGTTCTTTCCAGTCTCTTTACCAAGACCAGAAACCACTCTCTAGGAGACTTTACCTTTTCACCTCCCAAAGTTCCATACTCCTGATCACTGCTTGCTTCATAGCATCATTGTCTCTAGACCTCTTTGAGTTATGCTGTACTTTACTCTTTACTCTCTGGTCATCTTTTCTACAGTCACTTTGCCACTTCACACATGCCCTCCCACCTTCTCAATTTCAAATTCTAGAACTATGATCAAATGAACCCTGTCATTATTCCTGGAAATTATTCCTCTACTCCCAAATGACTTCATTCAAAATCACACCAGTCAGCATCCATGTAACTTTCCAACCAAAATATCACTCTCTCCTCTTTACCACCACCATTCTCCTGTGTATGTCCGGTACTTCTGTTGAGGGCAGGGACTGTCTTCATTGCTTTCTTTGTGTTTGTATTCCCAGTATTGAATGAAGTGCTGAGCACAGGGATTTGTTTATTTGGTTGGTTGGTTTTGGTTTGGTTTGGTTTGGTTCATTCATTCCAGTTGTATCTGATTCTTCATGACCTTAGTTGAGGTTTTCTTGGCAAAAATACTGAAGTAATTTGACATTTCCTTCAATTCATTTTACAGATGAAGAAACTGAGGGAAAACAGGGTTAAGTAACTTGCCCAGGGTCACACAGTTATCAAGTGTCTAAGGCCAGATTTGAACTCAGGAAGATGAGACTTCCTGACTTCAGGCATCATATTCTATCCAGTGCACCAGCTAGCTGACAGCACATAGCTATCACTTAATAAATACTTTTTCATTTATTCATTCTTCTTTTAACAACCCTCACAGGTAGAACCTACAGGTAATGATTATCCCCATTTAACAGATTTTTTTTTTAAATGAGGCCCAGAGACATTAAATAACTTATTAACCACAGCCCCTCTGTCAAAATGATCTTCTCTAAGCTATCAAGGATCTATTATTCACGTGAGCACAGAAGAAAAGGATGAGCCACTGGATTAACAGTACCATTCAACTGTACTGAAATTCTTTGGGAAGCACTCTTGGAGTGCTTCTTTGACTGTATTGGATGCAATAGGAATGGAGGGAAAAGACCCTATAAGATATCATGGTCACAGGCAGAGGCATTATTGGAATCCAAGTTCTATCTGACTTTAACTCCCAAGATTCCATCCATTACACCACAAATAGGAGCAAAACACAACCATCAAAACATAGCCTCTATCTTATGGTTCAGAGCATCAAAGGTTGATTACTATTCTTTTCTTCTGGGGGAGAAAAAAAAATGCCTAATACTAAAAGCAGTAGGTCCTAGGAGAGGGCAAAGTGATTAAGTGCCCCTGTGTATAATTTGAAATAATGAAACCTCTGCTTAATGTTGCTCCATAATATGTCTTTGAGCTACTGAAGCTGAACCACTTGCAAACATTAATATTTTGCAATTTAACACAAACCACTTTCCTTTGTGTGTACTTGGCTGTACTAAAGTTAAAATGTTAGTAATAATAATACGTCTTTTGTTTGCAGGGCAAATGATAAGCAATAAAAATGAATAATGTATTTTATACAAATTAAAATAAATTACAAACGGTTATGCCCTTAGATACCAACATTTTTTTCTTAATCCTTTGGTGTTACATCTCAGAAACTTTGAGATATCTGATACTTATTTTTAATGAGTAACAATATGTAGCATTGTTAACCTTGATTAAATAAATTTAATTAGTGATAGTTAATATATTTTTAAATGTATAAAATATATTCAGCTTGGCATAGATGTTCATCTTTAAATCATTTGTGAAATAAAAGTGAAAATATAACCATAAAATACTAAACTTGTAATAAACTACAACTGAAATGACTTGATTGTTTTTAGATGTGTTTTCATTTGCCATACATTACCTGTCAAATATAGTTTATTTTATTTCTTCATCTATAAACTCTTCCATCCCTTTTGGATTCAATATATCAATGCAGGGTGGAGACAATTGAGATACAATGACAATAAGTATAACTGGAAGGGAATTTAGTGATCATCTAAGTCAATGCCTTCATGTTACAGATAAAGAGTAGAGGCTTAGGGAGTTTAATTTATTTACCCATGATCACGTAAATAGTAAACACTAGAAGGTCCTTCAACTGTGAAAAGTGTCCTCAAATTTCTAGAAAATTTAGGCTAGCACTACCAAGTGCATACACACACATGCACGTATGCATGCATGCATGCATGTACACACACTATATTCATAGCACATTTTTCTGATCTCCAACAATGTATCACATAGAGAACTTAATAGAAAAATAATCAGTCTTAAAATCGGTGACTTGAAAAATTCCTTGAAGATGAAGTGACAGCTTATTGAACAACGTATTAAAAGCTCATTGGTAGAACCATAACTAGGGTGGGGTCATTGAAGCTGTGTTGCAAGGCACCAAAATTTAGTGTTTGTGAATGTTAATTGGCTACACTTTTTCAGCATTTGCCATGATAGTAATCAATTTCTCCTGGTGTTCATTCGAGTTGGTCTGAACTGCTTCTTGAACTCTTTTTACCTCATGAATGTTATTTCCTTCAGTTCATCTCAGTCATGTTGTGATTTCTTCTCCCCAGTGGCCAAGCTGGCATGCTATGACTCTGAAAATTGGTCTGAGATTCCAAATAACGAAATATTATTATTGTTATTTACTAGCTATGTGATTTCAGAGAAGTCACCTGCTTTCTTCTGAGTTTCAATTTCCTCATCTATAAATTGGGGATAATCTTTACTCTGGCCTAACTACCTGTGTTGTAGTGAGCATCAAAGGAAACAATGTCATATACGGAAGAAGTGAAGGAAATATGAAGCCGTAAAAAATGCAATGTTTTATTATGACTAAGCTAAAGGTAGAGTGAAATTTTAAAAGCAAGATGCTTTGGTAGGAAATACTCTTTCTGCTTTCCTTAAAAATAAATAGACTCAGGAACTGTTGTAGGGGAATTATCAAAATTATTTCAGACTTTGGAAGAAACCATATCCTCACCTAACTTTTTTTTCTTAAAATACAAATTAACACCTTTATGAAACACAGATGAGAGTAGACAACTTGGAATAGTTTAGTCTACTTGGCGCAATTAGCAATCCTTCTGTAGCCTGTTCTGCAAAAGGATTTTTCATGACAAGTAGGATAAAGTGAGTTATGTTGGAACTACTGTGTGGAAAAATCATTTTATATTCTATTTTAAAAGTGTTTCCTCTTTTGTCATTCCCCTTAATTACTTAGCCTTCTTATTTCTTGAATTTCCTTCCTCTTTTTTCTGTCCTCTATTCTCCCTTTCTCTTTATCCTCCCTTTTCCTCTCTTCTCTTTTCTTCTCCTTTCCTCTCCCCTTCTTTCTTTCCGCTCCTCTTCTCTCCTGTATTCTTTTCTCTCTGCTCCTCTCCTCTTCTCTTTTCTCTTCTCTCTGTTTTTCCCTCTTCCCCTTTCCCAAACACATTTTACCTTTTGATGTCAGAGCTAGGAGACAGAAAAAATTTCTAGGATTAACAGGCATAAAAAATTCTTGTCGCAATTGTGGAGGTAACGTCAGATCCACTACTCAATCAGTCAAGCAATTAGTGCACATTTATTAAGCATTACTATATGCATGCCCTGCTCCAGGCACTGGGGCTTCAAAGATAAAAAACCAAAAAAAAAAAAAAAAATCACTAACCTCAAGAAGCTTACATTCTTATTCCAGATTTGTTGTTAAGTCCCTGCTCTGCAGCGCCATACACACACACACGCACACACACACACAATGTGGATAAAGGAGCTGAAGACTCAACAAGATAGGATAGCATTTATGTAATGTTTGAAAGTTTGTAAAATTATTTAAGTGTGTTCTTTTATTTTTTCACGGCCAGGTTAGGTGGTAGTAGCTATTATTATCCTGAATTTATCTGAGGAAACTACGGCTAATGCAGTATAAGTCACATAATAGTGTCAGGCAAAGGATTTGAACTCGGCTCTGCCTATCTCCAAAAACAGAGCTCTGTTTACGGGGTCACCTAATTGCCTAAGATAGGAGGCTAATGATGAAGGTAAAATGAGAAAAAAGAAAAAGAAGCAACTCAACATTCATTCTCTGAGTCAGTAGGTCCTATCAAGGCAGCTGCAGAGCCAGGGACATTAGGAAAGCTAAGAATGAGGTGGAAGGGAATTAGATTGCAGCAGCATTTCTAGCGCACTCCTTGGACTTGTGTTTCACAATCATCATGGTCCCAGGAAACCTCTTCTCCTCTAAAGTCATCATCCTACAATATTGCCTCAGTTTTGGCACTCACATCTCTCGGGTACCCCCAGTACCCTGTGCCCCTATGACTGGAGGGCAGGGCAAAAGATCTTTCCAAAAGCCTCCATTTAACAGACCAATCAGCTTTTCATTTCCCACCAGCTGCCATGCTCCTGCACTGAATCTTCTTCTTCCCTACTTTTCATCATTCTTTTGTGTGATGTCTGTCTCCATTATATTATAAACTTCCTGAATTCAGGCATTGCCTTTCTAATTATTCACATACTTATCACTTAGTACAGTGCTTGGTACATGGTGGATACTTAATAACTGCTTGACAATAAAGGGATAGGGATAGAGTATGGCCCTATGACTGTACTAGTAGAGGATCCCAGGTGAGAAAATTGCAGCTATCAATTGCAGGTTCCTCCATTCTCTGAAATATACAGTCTTTGAGGCCTACTTAGGAAACTAGCTGTGAGAGATTCAGAAACACATCTAGGATCATACAGCCAGGATGTATCAGAGGAATATCATGTCCTTGCTTTGAGGCCAACTTTCTGCCTACTATATGGCTTGTCTTTCTTTGCAATGAATTTGAAGGGAAAAACATTTTTAACTTAAAGAGGCTTATCACAGCTGTAGGCTGACCATTAAGAAGGATAAAACATTTATTAAGCACTTAATATGTTCTAGGCATTTGACCTTAATTTTCAAATAAGGTGTGGTTTTTAAGAAGCAGAGGTAAGGAGGGAGAAGAATACAGGGATTGGAGACAGATAGCCAATGAAAAGACATTTAAATGAAATATGAAATATGAATATGCCATATTCAAGAAACAGCAGTCTGGACAATTTGACTGGACAACAGAGTGCATGATATGTATATAGTGTCTCATCTAATAGGATGGAGTCAGATCCTTGATGATAAAAGTTAGACTTGGCAATTGATGGTACATGAAGGGTAAAGAGAGTAGGTAGTTAACGATGACGCAAAGTTTCAAACTTGTGTGACTGAGTGCCTCAGTTTCCTCACCTATAAAATGATCTGTAGAAGGAAATGGCAAACCATTCTAATATCTTTGCCAAGAAAACCTCAAATGGGGTCACAAAGAGTTGGACGCAATTGAAAAATGACTAAACGACAACAATGTTATATTACATGTGGAAGCAGAAATAATACTAAGGAAAATAAAGACAGGAAGAGCAGCTGAATCAGACCAAGTATACAGAGAAAAGGTTTATATTAGAGATGATGTAAATTTTAAGAACACCAAGGACCAAATTTTCTAGGCAATGAAAGACAGGAAGATACCAAATGATTGGAAAATCCATGAAGGATTTTTACTTTCTAAGGAAAGTAATCAATAAAATATTAAAAACTACTAGCCCATCTGCCTACTTTGCAAGTTTTACAAAATTTGTATAAGAATAATATACAGACCTATTGAGGACAAGCTGGAAGGATGATAAAGGAATAGATTTATGGACTTTTTTAAATACATTCAATGGTAGCTCACCTTCATAGCCACAAAGGTAAAGGTAAAGATTCCAATGGGTCTGTTACTTGTTAACTAATTTTTAAAGGGCTTAGCTCAGTGCCTAGCACATGATTGTAGAGTGTGTTAGACACTTCAGCATGGAGGTCCTATAGGCCTTTTGACCTCAACAGATTCAAAACTGAATTCACATTTTTGTCAAAACCTTGTCCTCTCTTCCTAACTTTCCTAATACTGTTGAGGGCACTACTATCCTGTAGGTCACCTAGGTTACTGTTGTTGGTGTCATTTCCAACTCTTTACTCTCTCATCTCCATAATCAAACTTTCCAACTCTTGTCTATCACACCTTCATAACTGCTCTCATACATAGCCCCTTCTCTTCTCTGACACTGATGCCATCCAGGACAGGCCCTTTTCACCTCAGACCTAGACTCTTTGCAGTAATGTTTTGTTTGGTCTCACTGCCTCAGTTCTCTCCATAGTCAATTCCATCCTACCCTCAGCTATGAATATTATATTCCTAAAGCACAGATCTGACCATTTCAGTGGCTCCCAATCACTTGCAGATGACATATGTTCTTTTTAGAATTCAAAGCCCTTTAAATCCTACCCCCTTATCTAAGTTTTCTTATACCTTTACACTCCCTCAATGCAACTCTGACTCCTTGTCATTCCCATAAAACACTCTATCTTGAGATTCTGGGCATTTTCACTGATTGTTCCCCATTCCTGAAATGCCTTCCCTCTTCATTTCTCCTTCTTAGATTCCTGGCTTTTTTTAAGTCCCAACTAAAATTCTCACTTCTGCAAGAAACCTTTCTGAGATTCCCTTCATGCAAATACCTTCTCTTTGAGATTACCTTCAATTTAACCTGAATGTATTTTGAATGAATAAATAAATGTAGGAAGAAAAGAAAGAAGTATTTATTAAATGTTTCCTATGTGCAAAGCACTCAAAGTTCTGGATTTACAAATAGAAAAGTAAGACAATCCCTGCTTCAAGGAGCTCATATTATAAGGAAAGACAACACATGTGCAAAATTTCAACTACTTCTGATGGAAAGGGTCCATGATCCTTAAGGTACAGCCTTAAGGTAATGGTAATTTTTTTGTGTTTTTAATGTTTTTTAATGTTATTTCTACTGATAAATACCACTGAACTCTGATGTTTATGGTGGTGGTAAGATTTTTCTTTTCTGGGTCTTCAGTAGCTCTGGCTGGAGCACCTACAGTAACAGTTGCTACACTGCACCTCCCCAGCAGCTGTTTTCCCAGATAATGGATATAGGTGGACATTAGGTGTGAAGTCTTGATATTCCCAAGGCTCTTCAGGATCATGAGCTATCTCTATCAGGATGTGAGAGCAGAGGGTAGTCAAGATGGTAAAGGTTGCTCTCCTGTCTCTCTGTTGGGGATTCTTATTGTGTCAGCTACGCTAACTCCCACACCCTATGTGTGGCCATTGACTGGCAGTTGGTGAGGATGGCTACCCCTTTCCCTACAAGAGCTACTTCTCTAAATGATGGCTTTGAAGACTGTGCAGGAAGTAGGACCAGTGATCTGTGAAGTAGTGACACTCCCAAGACTCCTTTGCCTATCTCACTGCTGATGACACTTGATCAGCTTGTCATTTGGTGGTGATTGAGAACACTGTCCACAAGTTTTTCTTTTCTTATAGCTTGTCACTTGTCATTGGTGGTGACTGAGAACACTGTCCACAAGTTTTTCTTTTCTTACAGATGACTATTGGGTGCAGGGGCGGAAGTGTGGAAGTGGTCTGGTGGTTTGGAAGGCACTGCTGTCCCCCTACCTAGATGTCCTCCTCAGTGTCTGAGGGAAAATGGTAGTCAAGGTGGGGGTAATAGTTCAATTTGTATGGCACATGCTGACTCCTGGTTCTTCCATGGGGTATTTTGTTGTTTGCTTGTTTTTTCTCCCCTTTAGGTTGTGAGTTCCTTCAATTCAGGGATTGTTTCTGCCTTTCTTAGTATCTCTAGAATTCAACACACTGTCTGGCGCACAGTAGGTATATAATATACTTGTTTACTTGTTAACTTGTTGATGGAATGATTTTAAAAAAGCATTTTAATTGTTCCATTTTTCTATAATAAGGTGTTGACACAATAGAAATAAACGTGTTAATAACGTTGCATTAGTATCAAAGCATAAAACAGGAAGCTGCATACTCAACAGACATTTGCCACTCTATTGAAGGATGACCAACATAGATTACAGAGGGAAAATCAGTTCACTGTAGATGACAGTGTTCCTGTTTGTGATTGATTGCATCAAATCCTGGAACACTGAAGAGCTTCCTAAATTAGCTTCATAATCATTCAAAAGATTTCAAACTATCCATACAGGAAACAACAGCAGTCACAACAAATGGATGGCCAGTGTCCAATGAACCCATTGAGCTGGCCCATCAGCACTTATATCTTTACTGCACACTGCAGATGGACAATGGATTGCATCTGGAATTAAATAAGAAAAGGTGAGAGGGATGCATTTGTTTGTGGTAAATTGTGAAACAATTTTCTGGCTCCAATCTTCTCCTGAAACATAAAATACTACATTTTTAATACCAGTGAGGTTAACTAACTTGTATGGCCTCCAAAGAATAAAAGTTAGGGGTCAGTCAAAGGCAGTGCGGCTAAATAGGCAAAAGCATATGACTAATGAATTATGTTCAAGAAGTAGTATAAATGAATGAATGAGTAAATAAATGATAAAGCATATATCAAGTTACTTACCATGTATCAATCACTGTCCTAAGCACTAGGTACACAAATAGAAAAAGTTAGAATGCCTTGCTCTCCAGAAGCTTCAACTGTAATGAGGGAGACATGTATGAAAAAATTCAGCTTGTAGGATGGATGATGGAAAGGGCCCTGATGTGCTAATGGTTCATTGGCAGGTCAGAGGGCAGTGCCTAGGAAACTGGAGTCTTAGCTACAGAATCAGCACTTTAGAGCAATGGAAGGGATTATGGTAACGTCTAGTGGTTTTCCATTTCACTAGAAGAATTATACTTGATGAAACCCAGATGATCCAAATGGTTTGATTAGGCATGTTGCTCTTCCTGCTCAACTATACAAGTTGTAAGGGCGAACAGGGGAGTGGGAAGGCAATGGAAGAAGAAAGGTGGTTCCATGGAGCCTGAGTGACCAGAATGTCAGAGGAGTGAGAGGAATGAAGAGTGTAAATAGCACCTTCATTTTCTGCTCTTTCTGCCCTACCATCCCATGGTAAATAAAAGATATAATCAAAGAGAGCTAGGAAATCAAAGGAAAAGCAAGTTGATTGATTATATAGCAAGAGCAAGGGATACCAGACTGACATTCCATGTGTTCCATGGTTACCAATATACTCTCAAAAGGCCTAGATAAAGGTTCCTCCTCAAACTTTGGATGGACTCATTATTGAAGATTTATAGGAGGACATAGATAAGATCAACACAAGATAATGTCTCAGTACCTTATTTTTAAAAATATATCTATTTTTTCCAATTGCAAGAAAAAATATTTTAATAATTTTCTTTTCATTTTGAATTACAAATATTCTCCATCCTTCCCTCCCTTAGACGATAAACAATTTGATATAGGTTATACATATGAAATCATGGAAAACATTTTCCCATATTAGTCATATAGTCTCACAGTGCTTTGGATTAGGAGTCAGGCAACTTGAGTTCAAATCTCAATCCTTCCCTTAACTGTGCAATACCTCACCTTTAAAATGGAGATGGAAGTGGATGACATGATTTCTAAGGTCTCTTTCAACTCTAACAAGCTCTAAGTTTTATGATTAAGAAATTTCAAAAAGCAAAAGCTTTGTCTGAGAATGACTAGTTAAATTATTTACAAAACGATGTAAAAGTTATCAAGGACTAGCAGAAAAGCAATGTTAAACAATAAAACAGTTGAGATTTGTGCCTGTCATTCTCTAACTCTCAAAGCCCAAGATCTTAAGGTCTGCATCTTTCTGCTCCACCTCTGTCCCAGCTGTTGCCATCTTTCCAGGAGATTGAAGATTTAGCAGTGACCTGGTAGTTGTCTTTAAATATGTGATGGGCTTTCATTCAAAAGAACAAATAGACTTGTTCTTGGCTTTAGAAGACAGAAGGGAGTGAAATTGCAGAGAGGCAAATTTCAGAGTGTTAATGTCCTTGAAACAAAACTTAGTCAGCTATATAGTCATCTGTAAAGCATGAAGTAAATAATGAAGCTCATTCTAGCCCAGGGATGGGAGGCACATAAGCAAGCTCCACAAATTGCCTTAACTGAGTACAGTCTAGGCTGATAGATCAGATGAGAAAATGCAGCAAGTCTTTGAAGGAATACTTCAACAACTAGATTATTTTGACCCATATTGTACTTCAGCACTTTGGCTATATGAGGATAAAGAACAAAAGATAGAAGAAATAAATTCTCTAGCATAATGTGGTTGGGGAAATGATAATATAATTTGAGCTGGACATTTAGAGACCAAGCTCCATGCCTCCCAACCCAAAAGGAGTTAATCCATTTAGCTTTTGGGTTGAGCTATCTTGGGGCTTAGCTACCCTACTTTTGGTCAAGTGAGTACAAACTTACCTATTCCACTCTACGCAGCCAACTCCAACATGTTTCAAATCCCAACCACCCAACCACCAGGAAATCAAGGCTTGCCTGACATGAAAATCTGCCTTGTTACTTTCCTCCTTCCCATCAGAAATGGCTTAAGTTTCAACTAAAATCCTACCTTCTACTGAATTCTTTCCACAGTTCCTCCCCAATTCCAGGGTCTCGCATTGCATCCTTGGCCATCTCCAGCCATCTTGATGAATATTAGACTACTGGATCCAGACGGCACAGGAGAACAAAGTAAGGTTGGTGATCTTGCACAGTCCTTCCTCACTCAAATCAAAGTCAACTGCAAGTCATGTCATCATCCAGATGTCATGGTCCTCTTCGAGAACAAAGGACAAACACAACAAGAAAGCAATTATCCAGATTTGAACTTTCAGATCTCCATTTCTCTGTCTTTTTCTCTTTCTATTTCTTTTTTTCCTCTTTCCCTCTTTCACATACACACACACACACACACACACACACACACACACACACACCTCTTGCTCTTATTTTAGGAATTATAATGTGTTACCATTGATATAAGAATCAATGTGACAACTGACTATCTCCACAGCTCCATTCATAATCCCTCTGATTTCCCAAACCAAAATTCTTATTCCTGGATACCTTCAATCCCCAAGATGTGTTATATCCCCCTATTAGAATGGGAGCTCCCACATCAAACATTTTTTAAACAGAAGAGAACAGAATGAAGTTCATAGACAATAGGACAACTTTGAAACAAGCATGTTGAATTAGTTTCTTAAATAATTTAAATTTTTCTTAAATCTATATGCAATAGATATTAATAGTTTCATACAGAGTCCTCTTTTTCTATTCTTTTTTATATATAGAAATGTCTACCCCCCAAAAAAAGAATGTAAGCTCCTTGAAGGCAAGGATGCTATCAGATTTATATCCTCAGCACCTAGAAAGGTGTTTAATAAAGGCTAGTCCATTTATTCATGCATTCATATCTATCCACAGAGTGAGAGCACAGATCCACATTGAACACCAGGAGTCTTTTCTTTTTTTTTTTTACCTGAACTTCTGTTAATACCATTTTAGCCCATTTTAGCCCATTTTTTATCTTTAGAATTTATTCTTTGAGCTTTACTATTTGTCATTTTCCTTTATAAGTTTTATCATTTTATATTTAGCTCACTATTTTATACCAGAACTTCTGAAAGCGTGATCCATGAGACCCTTTTGGAGGGTATACAGGGTCAATAACATTATCAAAATAATACTAAGACACTTTAATTTCTAATTCAGTAAACAAAAGTTATTGATGCGATTCTCCATAATTTTTAAGAATATAAAAGGGTTCTGAAATCAAAAAGTTTGAAAATTATTGATTCTTGTGTATACTCTGTGCAATCAAGATCTTTAGGGATCTTGATTCATCTATTCATTATCCCACCTCTCCCAGGTTTGTTATCTATAAATTTTACAAACATACTATTTCTTCATCTAAGTCATTGATAACAATGTTAAATAATAGAGAATTAAGCAAAGAATTTCCTCTAAATTAATTAGTTATCTAATCCTCTTTAGATATATCATCCAAATACCTATAAGATCACCTAATAATCCATACCATCTACAATTTGGTCATAAAGATATGATGGAATATTTGTCAAATGACTTCCTTAAATACAGATACACTTGGTTTATAGCAGTTCCCTGATATACAGTTTATGCTGTCAAAAACAATAATAGAACTATTTTAGGTACACTCATTCTTTTACCTTTCTTAATTTTATGTGTTTCTTGAGACTGGTTTTCTCTCTGTCCTACTTAGTCTGAAAGTATAGCAGTTAATCAGGGAGCCAATCCCACTGATGGTCAACATGGGATCTTTGACCAGCTTGATTTCAGACCTAAGTTAGTTTGTCCATCTTTAAGCAAACTGGTAGATAGCTCTAATCTCTAGACCTCATGATATTGGTGCTGGAATTAGTGTGGACATGCAATTGACTTTATCCCTACTTCAGCTCAGAACTCCTGAGCTCAGTCCCCAGCCTCAGCCTCCCCAGTAGCAAGAATTACAGGTATGGTTTGCTATCATAAGCGTAAGTCATTCCTAATAAACCATAGTTGTGGATATGTAATCACAACTGTCCTTTCTAAGAATTCAAACATCATTTGGTTAATAATCTGCTTTATAGCTATTTTCAGAGATAGACATCAATTCATGGGTAAACAGTCTCCAGAATTTATTGTTTTCTTTCCCTTTTGGAAAGATTGGTACATTTGCCTAATTTCAGTTTTCTAGCACCATTCCTGTTCTTTAGGGAGTCCTAATTATCCCTGGAAAGAGTTCAATTTGATCCTTTCCAGTACCCTGAGATTAATTAATGTGGGGCAGCTGATCTGAGCTCGCTTGAAGTGACTAGAAACTTTCATAGCATCCCTTAAATTATCTTAGTATTCAATTTCCTCAACTATTTTCATTCTTTTTTTTTCTGTCTCTAAAAGATAATCCTTGGTGAAGAAAGAAGAAAAACATGAGTTTGATAATTCCTCTGTGCCATGTTTAGCATTATGCCATCTGCCCCCAAGCAATAGGCCTCTCCTTTTCTTGTTCTTCTGGCTTTGAACATACCTCATAGTATTTTTTTCCATAATCATCTTTAGACTTTTTTCATAAGCCTCAAGATATGTATGATGTTAGCCTCCTTGACACTATTTATATAGTTTTATGTTTGATTTTATATTAATCCTTGACTTATGTTCCTTTCTCACATTTTTATGCATATTCCTTTAAAATTTGAATTTCTTAGAAAACTACTCAAACATTAATCTTAAGCTCCAATAGTTCTTTATTACATCAAATATAAATAGCTGTTTGATGGTGAATCCTTCACAACCTGGCCTCATCCTATATTTTCAGTCTTCTTATGTGTTGCTCCCCCATCATATTCTGCAATCTACTCTTACTGGCTTCTTTACTGTCCTGTACACACAATACTCTATCTCTGGTCTCCACGCATTTGCACTAACTGTATCCCAAGCCTGGAATCCACTCCCTCCTTACCTCCACCTCTTAGAATTCTTGCTTTCCTTCAAGATTCAACTTGAGTACCACCCTTTTTAGACTAAGCTTTTTTTCTGATACCTCCAGTTACCATACTATTCCATCTCAAAACTGCCTTGCCTTCATTTTAAATATTATGCATTTGATAAGAGATATACTTGTTGTCTTCCCTATTAGAATATAAGGTAAGTTATTTAAGAGCAGGAATTGTTTCACATTTGTTTTTGTATCCATTAATGACTCACATAATGTCTGGAACCTAGTAAGATCTTAAAAAATATGTGTTGATCCCTGAAGGTTCAACCCAATCTCATAAGCATTTTAAAGTACATGCTATGTTCAAGGTACTATGCTAGGCACTGAAGATATGAAAATTAAAGGAAGAAGCCCTTGACCTCAAAAAAACTTCCTTTGTGGTGGGGAAGGGATATAACAAGTAAACAGATTAGTGTATGACTGATCATTTGAGAAAGGAGAGAATACTAAAAACTAAGGAGGATGAAAATGGATATAGATTTTATGCCATCCTCATATGATATGGCAATTGAGCTTAGCTTTTAAAGAAAAATAGGGATTCAGAGAAGTGAAAGTGAGGAGGGGGTATAATCCAGGAATGAGGAAGAGCCTGTACAAAGATAGAACATGAACTAAAATGGAGGGGAACAAGAAAGTGGTCCAGTATGACCAAAATGTAGTATGAAGGAGAGAAACGTGCAATATCTCTGGAAAGGGAGGCTGAAGTCACACTGTGAGAGGCTTTCAAAAGCAAAAAGAGGTTTATATATTGTCACAGAGAAAACAGGGAAAGAATGAAGATCTCTGAGTAGGAGAAGACCTAACGAGGCTTGTGCTTCAAAAAGATTATTGAGGAAACTGAGTGAAAGATGGACCCAAGAGGGAAGAGTCTGGAAGCCAGAAGTCCAATTAGGAGATTTTTTCAGTAGTCCATGTAAGTAAATGATGAGAATTTGAACTAGAATGGTTGTTTTGGGAGTGAAGAGAAGATGACAGGCATGAAAGATTTTGAGGCTACATCAATATGGATGGGGGGAAGGTAGAGGGAATTACCAAGGATGACTCTGGAGTCTGAGAATGTGGGTGACCTAAAGGATGATACATATTACTTTGATGTATAGATTCATTTTCAACTGTACTATCAGAATTTTGTTTTGGAGATTTTTCCTATCCCTCCTGAGCTATATTCATTTGTAAGGTCTCTGGCTATGGGGATCAGGTTTACCTTCTTCCTCAACTTTTTGGAAACTGCATTTATTAAATCTATGATAGATGTAGCTTACTGTACCCAGTATTCCTTTTATCTGCTGTTACCAATGCTCAAGAGACATTATCACTTTGTCCCAAGATTCAGATTATTTTGATTTCATTTCACCAACAATTTTTTTCCCTTTGTGTCATAATCAAGTTGAGAATGATAGTTCTCATTTCTATCAACAATGCTCTTCACACAAAGGTTCATGTCTTAATATCTTAACAAGTTTATTCATTTCATCATCAGATTTGTCAGGGGCTACCATGATAAGCCCATAAGAAAAGTTTTCTTTTTTTTTCTCTACATATTCTTTCTATCAGTCCTGTATCTTTTAAAGTGGTACACCTTTCCACTGTCATATTTCAGTCTTGAGTTCTGTTCTACTAGGACCCAGTGATGCCCACAAGGTCCTATTTATCTCTATATGTTAATATTCCTCATGCAGCTTTGCTTAGTAACTCATTTTACTTCCAGCTCTAAATTCCATTGTATCAATATCTTCCATATTGGTATATAAAATTCTTATTACATACATGTCGTTCATGATTCATTTTAAGTTACTTTTCCTATGAATTATTAAGTTCCTCCTCCACTATAATTCTTCCAGTGAAATATTTCATATCCTTCCATAGTACTTGCTTTCAATTTTATCTGGACAATTTTCTGCTTACCACACTTGTTCAAGGTGTCCTTAAATGATCTTTTTAAAAAAGCATACTATAATTTCCCAATGTCCCTCAATCAATTACAACTTTGCAAAATAAATAAATGAAAGAGTGAAATAAAGCAAACTGACACATGTACTGTGTCTGCTTGCACGTGCCTCATCCTGTACCTTTGGAGTCAAGAAAAGAAAGCCCTTCAGAGTCAGGTTTTGTCATAACGTTGATCTGCATTCTATGAAAACAGTTTCTTTTTATTGCAAGAAATGCATTTAAACATTGGATAGAAATCTACTCTCCTGGTATCATAAACCAATAAATCCAATCCTATTCTTCAATACCACTAGCAATCTTAAATTCTGTGAAGCTTCAGCAAGTGAGACAAGATTGGGAAATGGTGAGATCATTTTAATTTCAGAATTAAAAAGAATATGATGCTCACAGTGAATGGCTTAATTTTTTTTTAATGAAATGAGTCAGTCTTCTTTTTCAAAAATAGAGAGGAAAGAGGATGATGTAGATGGCTTGAGGACAGGAGAGAAAATTTGGAAGAGATGTTATTGAGAGTGAAATGAAGTGCCAACCAGGGAAGAAGAAAACAGATTTGAAGGGTAGTGTGGGCTTAATTTATTTTATATAACATAAATTTGTAATGGACTTGATCACCACACCATGACTTCCTCCATTAGTAGTCAGAATCATGCAAATAGTAAGATAAGCCAGTAGCAATTTACTGGAAGTAATCAAACTTAGAGTTTAGAAAGGTATGAAGGACAGAACAAGTAGGTATGGATCTCAAGGAGAGAGGAAAGGATACAGCTGATCTTGTAAAATATATGGTCAAGATATTAGTGGGAGGAAAATCAGACCAGAAAACAATGAGGAACTAGACAAACAAGGAAGGATAGAGTGAATGGAAATTGTTGTGAGAATGTAGACAACAATAGGAGAGGTAAGGCTCAGGGAGAGATGAGATACGGGAGATTATGGAAAGACAAAGGAATTTAGGGTTATGGATTATGAAGGTGGAATATGTGTGATTGATAATACCATCAAGTGCATGATTATTCCTTAGCAAGGGCAGGGAGGGGGGAGTGAAGGGACTAGGAATGCAGCTACAGAGCATGAGTTAAAGAGGTTGATGAATTAAGAAGCAAGGGTGTTTGAGGATATATTGACACTAGGAAAACTGAACACAGCAATTGCAATCTAAAATAAAAGAAAAAAGTTTGCCGATTTTTTTTTCTCTAATAGATTAAACTGTCCAGTTATAATGACAGAATGAGGATGAGGAGAAACTCTTGAAGATTCTTTAAGAAAGAAGGAAAAGTCACCTACTGATAGCAGAGAATAGCCACCAGGACATTAATAGTGTGATATACCTGTATGAAGTAATCTTCAAAGGAATGATTGTTGCATTATAATGATCCCCTTTATCCCATTAGTTGGTATATCTTGTCAATTGCAACTTCGCAACTTTCATTCTTCTCCCAGTTCTGATTCCAGCTCTCCAGACTTAACTACCACTTGACATGTCACTCTGAAATTTCTTTCATTTCTCATGACTCTTTCATGTTGGAAGATCCCTCTGCGCCTACCATAAGCTCCCATAACCATTGCAGGAAAGACCCAGGTCTTTCTTCAATCATTCTTCATTCTTCTTCCAGAACAGATTCTGACTTTTTGGATTTCACCACTATGCCCCCATGCAGATGCCATGTCTCCCACACCCAACCATTCTCCAGTTTTCAGCTTCTTTTTATGTACTGTCTTCATTAGAGTGTAAGCATGTAAGCTCCTTGAGAAGAGGGATTGTCTTTCTTTTTGATTCTATTTGTATCAAAAGTATTCTTGATTTGGGGAAGGAGCCAAGAAGGCAGAGTAGAAAGATGTACCTTCTCTACCTTGTCCACCACAGTCCATAAAATACCTGTAAAAATGGCTCTAAACAAATTCTAGAGCAGCAGAAGTCACAAAACAACAGAGTGAGAGATTTCCAGCCCTAGGTTGCCTGGAAGGCCAACAGGAAAGGTCTATGGCATGGAGTGTGGAGTGGAGCAAAGCCCATGGAGCTCAATACACCCTTAGTCACACAGCACCAGCAGAAACAGGACTGGAACAGATCTCAGGGGAGGAATCCCTGGCAGCAAATTGCGATTCTCAGTTCACTCAACTCACAAATGCCAAAGACAGCTTCAAAGGTCAGTGAGAAAGCTTTTCCATGTGGATGAGAAAGGAGCATGGTCCTCCCCTACCCCAGCCCCAGGTGGTAGCAGCAGCAGCAGTGGAGGCAGCAGTAGCAGCAGTGTCCATTTTTGAAGCCCTTCTGGGGGAATTGAGTCTCTGCTCTGTGATAGCTCTGAGTGGCAACCCTAGGGGGAAGAAGAGTGCTGGCTGGTATGGTGGACCTGGTGGAGGCTCTGGAAAGTAAATTTTACTTGTATATCCTGGGCAGAAAAGCTTTTGTAGCTCACAGACAACAGTGTAGGCCAAGGGAGGAGTAACTCCTCACTCTTGATTGTGCCAACTTGGAGGAACTGAGAACTCACAGGTGCCCAGAGTATACCCCCTTCTTGACAAAGGACTCAAAAGTCTGGGAAAATGCCCAAAAAGAGGGAAAAATAAGACTATAAAGGTCACTTTTTTGGTAAACAGGTATTTTCTTCCATTCTTTCTAATTAGGAAGAACAATGCTTACCATCACAGGAAGACGTAAAAGTCAAAGTTTCTGCATCCAAAACCTCCAAAATAAATGTGCAATGGTCTCAGGTCATGGAAGAGCTAAAAAAGGATTTTGAAAACCAAATAAGAGAGGTGGGGGAAAATTTGGGAAGAGAAAGGAGAGTGCTGCAAGAAAATCAAGAAAAGTGAGTCAACAGCTTGCTAAAAGAAATCCCAAAAAATGATGAAGAAAATAATACCTTTCCAAATAGGCTGACTCAATTGGCAAAAGAGGTCCAAAAAGCAATGAGGAGAAGAGTGCTTTAAAAAATAGAGTTAATCAAATGCAAAAGAAGTTTCAAAAGCTCACTGAAGAAAATAGTTCTTTGAAAATTAGAATGGAGCAGATGGAACTTAATGACTTTATGAGAAACCAAGAAATTACAAAACAGAACCAAACAACAAAAAAAGAAGACAATCTGAAATGTCTCATTGGGAAAACAACTGATCTGGAAAATAGATCCAAGAGAAACAATTTAAAAATTATGTGACTACCTGAAAGCCATGATAAAAAAAGAGCCTAGACATCATCTTTCATGAAATTGTCAAGGAAAATTCTCTGATATTCTAAAACCAGAGGACAAAATAAATATTTAAAAAACCTACCTATCACTTCCTAAAAGAGATACAAAAAGAGAAACTCCTAGGACTATTGTACCAAAATTCCAGAGTTTCCAGGTCAAGGAGAAAATATTACAAGCAGTTAGAAACAATTCAAGCATTGTGGAAATACAATCAGGATAACACAAGATCTAGCAGCTTCTAGGTTAAGGGATCAAAGGACTTGGAATATGATATTCCAGAAGTCAAAGAAACTAGGATTAAAACCAAGAATCACCTAACCAGCAAAACTAAGTATAATACCTCCAGGTAAAACATGGTCATTCAATGAAATAGAGGACTTTCAAGCATTCTTGATGAAAAGACCAGGGCTGAATAGAAAACTCGACTTTAAACACAAGAATCAAGAGAAGCATGAGAAGGTAAACAAGAAAGAGAAACCATAAGGGACTTACTAAAGTTGAACTGCTTACATTCCTACATGGAAAGATAATATTTGTAACTCTTGAATCTTTTCTCAGTATTTGGATAGTTGCAGGGATTATACACACACACACACACACACACACCTATATATTATATATAATATATATGTATATATATATATACATAGTTTATCTTGATAAACTATATGATATGATATGAGTTTCTCTTTTTGTATCTCTTTTAGGAAGTGATAGGTAGGTTTTTTAAATATTTATTTTGTCCTCTGGTTTTAGAATATCAGAGAATTTTCCTTGACAATTTCATGAAAGATGATGTCTAGGCTCTTTTTTTATCATGGCTTTCAGGTAGTCACATAATTTTTAAATTGTTTCTCTTGGATCTATTTTCCAGATCAGTTGTTTTCCCAATGAGACATTTCAGATTGTCTTCTTTTTTTGTTGTTTGGTTCTGTTTTGTAATTTCTTGTCTTGAAATTTATCAAGATTTATCTTGAAATTTATCTTGTCCTACAAGACAAGAAAGAAGATGGGGATAAGGGAAGGAAGGGGTGTGATAGAAGGGAGAGAGAGAGCACAGGGTGAGTTGTGTAGGAAGGGATGATATCTAAAAAAATAAAATTAAGGGGTGAGAGAGGAATAAATTGGGAGGAGAAAGGGACAAATGGAATGGGGCAAATTATCTTACATAAAAGAGGCAAGAAAAAGCTTTTTAAATGAATGGGGAAAGGTGGGAGGTGAGAGGGGAAAAAGTGGAGCTTACTCTCATCATATTTGGCTTAAGGAAAGAACAGCATGCACACTCAGTTTGGTATGAAACTATCTTACACTGCAGGAAAGTAGGGGAGAAATCCTAAGTGGGTTGGGTGGATGATGGAAGGGAGGGCAAATGGGAGGAGGGAGCAATTAGAAGTAAACACTTTTGGGGAGGGACAAGGTCAAAAAAAGAATAAAATAAATAGGGGGTAAGATAGGATGGAGGGAAATATAGTTAGTCTTACATAACATGACTATTATGGAAGTAGTTTGCAAAACTACAAATATATAGCCTATATTGAATTGCTTACCTTCTCAGTGGGGATGGGTGGAGAGGGTGGAAGGGAGAAAAGTTGCAACTCAAAGTTTTAGGAACAAATGTGAGAATTGTTATTGCATACAACTGGGAAATAAAAAATACAGATAATGGGGTATAGAAATTTATCTTGTCCTACAAGACAAGAAAGAAGATGGGGATAAGGGAAGGAAGGGGTGTGATAGAAGGGAGGGCATATTGAGGGAAGGGGTAATCAGAATGCAAAGTCTTATGGGATGGAGGAGGGGAGAGATGGGGAAAAAATTTGGAACTTAAAATTTTGTGGAAATGAATGTTGAAAACGATAAATAAATAAACATCAAAAATGAAAAAAAAAATTAAAGTAAAAAAAAATCCTTGGTTTGGCACAATACCCGGCACATTTTAAATTCTTACTTGACAACATCTCTTGTTTCTATTACCTTTCTTTTCCTCACAGAGATGACATACTACCTTAGTTTAGGCCTTTATCATCACTTTCTAGGACTATTGCAAATGATTCCAAATTATTCTCCCTCCAAGTTCTCCCTGATCCAGACTTTTTTGTATACAGTTATCAGATTTATATACTTAAAATACATGCCATTTCCCTCCTAAAGAAACTGGTGGCTCACCATTACTTCTCGGATATAATTCAGACTCCTCTGTTTGATTTTAAGGCCTTTCATAATCTTTCTTTAGATTATTTTTCTGGAATTATTGCCTTTTAATGTAGTTCATACACTTGACTGTCCCGCTGTAGTATCCTACCTGCCATTCTCCAGTTTTAATTCCTCTTTTCCTCTCTAGATGAGAGGCAATGTAGCATAGTGGTAAGTCAGAAAACATCTGGGTTCAAGTCTCGCCTATGAAATATTCTAGCCATGTGAATCTTAGGAATTCAGTCACAACCTCTTTCTCTTCTCAGCAACATTCTAAAACCAACTTTTAGAGAAGCCAAGGGGGCAGAGTAGCAGGTCTTTCCAAGAAGGCACCACAGGAACATTCCAGCAAGGCACCTGAAGAACTGATGCTGTATCCCAGGGGAAGGAGAGATTTCAGACTGACAAAAAAGGACCAAAATTTGTGCAGTAATACAAATGAAATGTCAACTAGAAGTTTTATTGATTATTGCCAAGTTCTAGGTCAGAGTAGGAAGAAAAAGGAGCCTGCATTGAGAGATGGGAATGATCATGTGTCTCACAGCTTTCAGGTTAAAGAAAAAATACTTTAAACATCCAAAAAGACAGAATTTAAGTACCAAGAAGCCATAGTCAGGAACACAAAAGATTTAAATGCCACCACTATGAAGACATAGAGAGAGCTTGGAACATAATATTTCAGAACAAAAAAAAATACAACCAAGATTAACTTATCTAGCAAAACTAAGTAAAATTCTAAAGGGGAAAAATGAACCTCATTGAAACAATTAACCACTTCAGTAAAGTGGTAGGATATAAAATGAACTCATGTAAGTCATCAGCATTTCTACATATGACCAATAAAAAGATGGAAAGAGAAATTCCACTAAAATAACTGTAGAAATTATAAAGTAGGAGCCTTCCTGCCAAAATCCTACCTAGTGCTCATGGGCAAACTGAGCTAATATAATAAATATGATAATATTATCTAAATTAATTAACTTATTCAATGCCATGTCAATCAATATCACAAAGAACTACTTTATAGAGCTGGGGGAAAAATAGCAACAATCATCTAAAGGAACCAAAGATCAAGAATGAGAAAAAATAGAAAAGAATGGGAAGGAATTCTAGAAGTACCAAATTTCAAACTATACTATGAAGCAGTAGTTATCAAAATAATTTTGTAATAGTTAAGGAAAGATGTGTTAGCAGAACAGAATATTTGCAATATACAGAATCAAATGAATGCAGAAGATTCATGTTTGATAAACCCAAAGATCCTAGCTACTGTGGTAGCTCACTATTATACAAAAAACTTTCGGGAATCAAGAATATACCTACATCTCACACGAAAGATAAGATTCAAAAGAGTACATTACTCATATGTAAAAGATGACATCATAAACAATGAGGGGAGTAAGGAAGAAACTATCTGTCAGATATATGGAAAAAGAAAAAGTTCATGAACAATGCATAGAAAAGATCATAAGAAGATAAAATAGATTATTTTCATTACATAAAATTTTAAAAATATTTACACAAAACCATTGCAGCTAAAAATTGAAGCAAAGCAGGCACATGAGAGGAGGGGATCTTTGCAGTAAGATTCTCTGATAAAAGTCTTTTTTAAAAGATATTATTCAATTGACAAATTGTTAAAGGACATGAACAGGCATTTTTGCGAGAAAGAAACCTAAGTTTTCAATAACCACATAAAAATTTTCCTAATGATTAAAAATTAGAAAAATGTAAATTAAATCAGTTCCACAGCTCAACTTCACATCCATTAAATTAGAAAAGCTGGAAAGAAAGGAAAATAACAAATATTGAAGGGTATAAGGAAAAGTTGGCCCATCAAAGCATTGCTGGAACAGTTGTGAATTCATCCAGCCTTTCTAGAAAGCAGTGTGGAACAATGCCCAGAGAATTGTTAAAATGTACAGAGCCTTAGAACCAGTGATTCTACTACTAGGCTTATATCCCAAATAGATCAAAGGAAAATTAAAAGAATCCCTGTATACACAAATATCATAGCAGCTCTTTTTGTGGTATCAAATTATTGGAAACTGAGTGGGTGTCTATTAAGTGCGGGATGGGTGAACAAATTATGATATATGAATGTGATGAAATACTATCGTGCTATATGAAGTGATGGCAGGATGATTTCAGAAGGCAGGCTTGTATGAATTGCTATGGAGTGAAGTGACATGTTCAAAACAGAGTTTTGCTTTTCTGTTTCCTCAGTTGGGGAGGAAAGTGACATGAACAAAAGGCAGACTTTCACTAATTTAAGGGGAAAAATTTTAAATAATAAAAAATAAAATAAACCAAGTTGCAGACAAGATACCAATCTGAACTGGTACAAAGAATGTCCTCAAATGGGAAATACCTTTGTTTAGTCCTTATTCCTATCCCTCAGAAGAATTTTTGTTTCTCCCTGGATTCCTCCACGCATTTTTTTTCTTTCTTTCATAGAAACTCTTCATTCTTTCTAATGTTTTAGGCAAAGATACTTTGACATTCAAACAGCATGGTCAACCCATCAGAGTTACACTCTTTGCAGTAGAATTTCAATGTTTGGCAGTTCAGCCCAAGAAAGGACCTTGGTGTTCAGTACCATATCTTTCCAGGTGATCTTCAGAATCTTTCTAAGACAATCTTTCTACACTTTTCTGGCATACTGCTGGTATACTGTTTCAGTTTCATAGGTACACTACAATAAAGTTAGCACAATGGCCCTATAGACCTTCAATCTGGTAGGCAACCTAATAACCTCTTCTCTCCCACACTTTCCTTCAGGAAAAAAAAATATTTTATGGGGAACTCACATAAGAACTTCACACAGAGGTCAGAAGAAGCAATACAAGGATATTTTCAAGGATTCTCTGAAGAACTTTGGGATTATAAGATTTGGGAGATACTGGCACAGGACCACCCAGCATGGCATGCCCACATCAAAGAAGGCACTCTGTTCTTTGAGCGAAGCAGAATCGCAACAACTCAAAAAAAACAAGAGATATGCAGATTTAGAGACAGCACCACTCCAAATGTCCACATGGACTGATTGAGCTTGAACTGGTGTGATCAGCCACAATTGGACACATCGTACCTTGACTTCAGCATAGTACTAGAATTTTGGTCCTCTTCAAGTGTGAAGGGCAACAGCCAACCAACCAACCTTTCTTTCTAATAATTCATATTCTTCAACTTCTCCTTAACTAAGGAGATCCAAGTGCTTTTAACTCATACTAAATGTGACTCAGAGGGACAAAGGCAAAGCAAAAGCACCTTCAGTCCTTGAATAATTCTGTCTCCTATATCTCAGGTAGAATTGCAGTTCATAGTGACTCTCCCCTGGAAATGACCCCTGCTAAAAGCTGTGACTAAATGTCTGGTTATTGAACCTATTTGTCAAAGATCCCTGCAGGATCACTGGGAAAGAAAAGGGAATAATACTCATGCAATAAATTCCCTATTTGATTATTGAAAAGGCCAGCAGGTTAATTAAGAAGACTGTTAGTGGTAATATTTAAAACTTGGCATACTTTCAGCTCAAAATGACAGTACCCAAGGCAGAGTCATAACCGCTGTTTGTTCAGTAATATTAAGATATAGCTCAGAGAAGAACATTTGATAGTTAGACTTTTAAGTATTGGGGAAAAAAAATATCTTCCAGACTGCCACACATACTCTCTAATGAAATAATATTTCTCTGAAAAACAGTGAAGGTCGCTCAAGTGATGTAGCATCCAAATGAAAGGAGTGTTTCATGAATTTGCATGATTGCTGGAAGAGAATCACTCACTCCATTATGTGGAGGGAGGTAACTAGTCTCATATTTTGGATCTGCAACATGTAAATGTGAGAGCAGCATCAAAAGAGGCTTCTCCTTTGTTATTTGTACATTTATATTCTTGTACTTATTTCCTGTTTTACATTTGTACTTTTACATTCTTTAATATAAGGATATAATAGAATGGTTGGCAAAAACACCACTGAGATACTGATCTGCTCCCAATGAGTAAACAAGGAAGTAGTATAATTGTATAGATTGGAGGGAAATGGTTTAGATTCATTAAACAGCCATCGAGTTCATCACCTCTGATAGAGCTGTGCAGAATATGTTTAGAATTTTGGTTTAAATCCCAGATAAAGGATCAGCAGAATAAAAGTCTTTATGAGATTTAAAAACATCTTCCCTTTCAGCTTCTGAATTTTTTAATTTAAGAAGTATAAATAAATAGTAGACCAAGTGAATGGTTTTAGATTTTGTTGTCTGCCAGATGCTGCCTCACTGAGATTGGACCTATGATCTGATTTTATTGGCTTATGGACCACCTATGATGTAAATAATAATGTTAGAGAATGACCTAGAACACTGAGAGGTTGGAGGTTGCCCAAGGTCCCAAAGCTGGGATATGTTAGAGACTAGGTTTGAAACCAGATTTTCCTGACTATAAGGAAGCTCTCTATCTACCATGTCATGCTGCCTCTGTTTTTAAAATTAATTAACACATGTTATGATGAATTGATAATAATATTTTTTTTCATTTGTGTAATGCTTTAGAGTTTTAAAATGATTTTCAATTGAAGCAAGACTTCTTTGGACAAATTATAGGTCTAGATTGAGAGTTGTAAGGGCCTCAGAGGTCATTCAGCTGAACTCCGCAATTTTACAGGTGAGGAAACAGACTCAGAGAGATTAAGAGACCAGCTTAAGGTCACATAGGCAGTGTCAGAGGTAGGACTCCAACCCACGTCCTCAAATCCTCTAGCCATTCTCTATTGCATTGTTCAATACCACCTATCCTTAACCCTGTCTTACTGCTGAGTGGGCTCCCCACAATAAATTCCTGGAGAATAGAGATGGTTCTGATTTTGTATTTGTATCCACAGGGATTCATACAGTGCTGGGGACTCATAAGGATTTTTAAAAAATGATTGTTGAATTGAATTGTCTTGTACTGGATTTCATACCTTCCCTATGAAGTAAAGAGGAAAGGCATTATTACCCCTATTTTACAAACTGAGTAAAATGTTAGACACATTAGGAAGTCTCAAAGAATACTCAAGACTAAAGAGTACATAACAGGAATATTTGTTAAAGTATAATTCTCTGTATAAATTATCGCATGGATAATTAAAATTAATAAAAATTAAAGGAGGAAAATTATAGCCAAGGAAAAGTAAAGCAAACTCTATACAAGTACAGTCATTTTACTCTCTAGCTCCCAGCTACTAGATGTCAACCTGAGGGACTTTGGAGCATCATTTTTCTTTGTTATCATCAGCTCAAGCCTCTGTTGGCTGTGTTCCCTTTGTTTGTGAGGGATCCAAGACTAACACTCCCAGTTCCCTTTACCCACTTAATTTGAGGTAGTTTTCATGCAGGGTTATATGCTCAAAGATATATTTTTAAAAAAATGTATGGGATGTGAGAGAGTTGGAACACTAATTCATTGTTGGTGGAGCTGTAAGCCAATCCAACCATAGTGGAAAGCAACTTGGAACTATGCCAAAAGGGCTATAAAAATGCACACATACCCTTTGACTCAACAATATTGCTTCTAGGGCTATATACCAAAGAGATCATAAAAATGGGAAAAGGTCTGATATGTACAGATATTCTTTCTGTGGTGACCAAAAACTGTAAATTGAGGGAATGTCCATCAATTGAGGAATGACTGAACAAGTTGTAGTATATGAATGTAATGGAATACTATTGTGCTATAAGAAATGATGAACAGGAAGACTTCAGAAAAACCTGGAAAGACTTATATGAACTGAAGATGAATGAAGTGAGCAGAACCAAGAGAACATTGTACACAGTAACAGCCACAGTGTGCGAGGACTGTTTCTGATAGACTTGGCCCTTCAGAGCAATGCAAGGACCTAAAATATTCCCAAAAGGACTCTTGATGCAAAATGCCATCCACCTCCAGAGAAAGAATTGTGGAACTGAACAGAATGAAGCAGACTATTCTCTCTTGTGTTATGCTTTGGTTTGGTTTGGTTTTTCTCATGGTTTCTCCCATTCATTTTAATTCTTCTATGCAACATGACTAATTTGAAAACGTGTTTAATAAGAATGTATGTGTAGAACCCATATAAGACTGCATGCCATCTCGGGAAGAGAGGGGAAAGGCAGAGGGAGAAAATTTAAAACTTACAGAAGTGATAGCTGAAAGCTGAAAATAAATAAATCAATTATTTTTTTAAATGTATACACATTATCCCAATGATTTCTAGGACTTACTCTCCCCTACACCACATTGGTCTCTGGGAGATTAAGCTCAAATTTGATTCATTTCCTGTATTGCATCAGTCCCACCAAGTTCATATCTTTTCTCTGGGCTAATACCCCAAATGTCACTCATAAAAATTGCTACTTGCTCCCTCAGGAATCAATGCTGCATTTTCTGAGAAATCAGTGTTAGACTGACTCTTAGCAACCTATGGCTCACTCTTTTGACCTTTTAAAACACTCAAGGTACAAAATTCCATTCCCTTCAAAGGATGCCTTGAGTGAAGAAGTCATAGAGATCTCCCAGGAGTAAAAGAGGAAAAGAGACTATAGCTGAAGCTGACAGTCATTTTTAATATTTCTACCAACAATCAAAGATCCTTCTCTTCAACTCAGCCTAATCAACTGGAACCAGTTATGGAATGTCCACACATGCCTCTCCAGGTGCTGCCCTTAAATGTCATCATGATTCTCCTGGAAATATCACACTAGTGGTTCTCCATGTAGAAATACTATCTTTTCTCTATCATCTTCCACATGGACATGCCATTTGAAGCACTGTAGACATAGACCAGACCCCATTAAACAAGCAAATGACCCCCAGCAAAATGACCGCTTGAAGACAATGCCTGAAGGAAGCTTAGAACACAGTTGAATTGGTAGTCCTCAGTTGGTACAGGGAATTCCAGCCTCAGTTATGCAGGCTCTAGTGGCACCTGAGGCAGAGGCCTACAAAGACATAGAAAGTGTTTCCTAATCCTCCAGGTGATAGTGCATGTTCTCTCCCCCCCCCCCCACCATCTTTTCTCCTCTCCTCTCCTCTCAGACCTCCTGGGAATTACAGATACACACACACACACACACACTTTTTTAATCTCCCTTTTATGTGTTATTTTCCTCCAGTAGAACACAGGTTCTTGGAGGCCAGGGGTTATATCTCTTTGGCTTTCATTTGGATCTCCAGTTCTTAGCCTAGCATACAGTAATCACATAATAATAGCTTGTTGCCTTGTTGATTGGTTGGCCTGAGGATAAGCAAAGCCACTGTCCCTGGGGGTGATGAGAAAAGGGAAGGAGGCTGCAGGAGAAGCCTCTGTCTGAGTGAAAAGAACAAGGACTATAGGATCAGTAAACTGAGTTTGACTCCTGGTCTTGGACAAGTCACTGGCCTTCACTGGGTCTCAGTTTCTCCATCTTTAAAATTGGAAGGTTGAACAATTTCTATATTATTTCTCAATATCTTTCAAACTGAAAAAGTCTATGAATTGTTTTTGCAAGAGGCCTCCCAGGAAAGTTTTCTAGGGAATCTAAAGCATGAGGTTGAGACACTGCAGGGATTACATTTTTGGGGGAAAGTAATTTTTTTAGAAGCTAAAGAAAAGATAAGATTAAGATGGAGGACAAAGAAAGCACACAATCTTCAAGTAGCATTTTAAGTTAGGAAGAAAGAATAAGTAAATATTGTATGAAGGAGCATTTTAAGATCTTTTCCCCCTCTGTGCAAATAAGTTGTTCAGTTTCTTCAAGTACCTAAAAATGGTGATAGCTACTTCTGTGGGTTTACCAGTCCTAACACCATGGAGAAAATGCCAATTTCCTCGTAAGGGAGCCAAAAGACAAGAGAATATGTATGCCTGACACTGTCTCCCAGCAACCAGCATGACCTCCACTGGTTCTGCAGGGGCCATGCTGCTTTAATTAGAGATTCTGAAGCCTAGATGAGGTCAGCAAAAATCCACTTCTGCTAACACTGAAAGAAGGCAAGCAGGACCATGTACCCATGCCCTTCCCTGGCAGTCACCAGTTCTGTCATAGTCAGTGGCTTAAAATAGAATCACCAGTCTGCTGTTACCTCCTTGGTATGAGAATTGCTCCTTTAACTCCCTACCCATTAGATGACCAGAAAAAGCTGAATATAAACAGGTTCAGAGAAAATGGAGGAGGGACAGTGGGAGAAGAATCCTAGCTGAATATTACAGAATATGTTAAAGATCTGTAGTTTCATCAGTTTGGAGCATTCCTGGTATGAGAATTTCCTCTTCTAAAGCAAATCACAAATTTAGTAGATAAGTTCCAGGGTGTTCCCTGAGCCTACGAAAGGATAAACTACTTGCTTATCATCATACAGCTATTAACTGTCAGAAGCAAGATTAGAAAGTAGGTCTTCCTCATTCCCTGTCCATAATCCTATCAACATTGCCTCCAAATAGTATATTATTATGCACCATTAAAATTAATGTTGAGTAACATTTTTTTAGTTTTAAATTTGAAAGCACAACTACCACCATCACCACCTAAAAAGTATTTACGAGCATGTTTTCATGGAACTAAGAGAAAGGTAGATCAAGTTAATATAAATATTATGATCATACATACATGAGTGAAATAATACTCGGAAAAGTTTTTGGTTGTCTTATAGCTTATCTGCAATTTTTCCCTGGAGATTTGGTTGTTGGTTGAAAAATTAAGCTATTGATGCGAAGGTCTCATTTAGCACTGCTTTTTCTCCTTAATTCCCTCCTTAACTGGGCCAAACTCTTTGTAACTCTCTGTGTGGCACTCATGAGCCTATGGAATGGAACGTGGTATTGGAGTATGGAGGATATTTTGTTCCACAGCCCTTTCATGTCTGAACGTGTTAGATAAGCACCTGACTCCAACTCCTCTGTCAGCTAATAAAAGACCCTGCAATGAGAAGGCAGGCATGTGTGATTGCTCTTGGGTCCATGCCATGGTCTAGTTGCTGAAGTCATATATGCACATGTAATAATGCTTCTTTGAGAAGCTTCCATAGAACAGGGAAAATGTTGTATCTGAAGTCAGAAAATCTGATTTTGACTCTCAATTATGATACATATTCTGACTTTGGGCAAATCGCTTAATTTTTCTGGGCCAGTTTCCCTATCTATGTTAAAAACAAAAGATATCCTTAGACTGAACTCTTCAGGGGTTCTTAAATAATATACATATTCATACATACACACATATATGCATATATAGATGGGTATTAATTGTTTTCTTTCGTAATCCTATATATTTTGTTTTAATCATATATTTTTTAATTTAAAAAATTATAGTGAAGCATTATATAGATTTTATTGGATTCCTAAAGGTGTCAATAATACACTTTAAAAAACCCTGGGTTAAATGATCAATAAGATTCCTTCCAGTTCTAAATTCTATGTTTTCATTTCAGTTCCCTAAGTCTGGCAAGAACTTATTTCCAAATCCTATCAAATGACTATTAAGAAGATATTCCTTAAGCAGATAAATCCCACACAGGATATATAGATTCTTGTAAACCTTCACCAGTAAATGTCATTCTTCCTTAATTTGGGAATGTGGCCTTTTGCTGACCTTATCTTCTGCTAGATCTGAGAGCTACTCTATTTAGGGGAGTTATATTTTAATTTCTTCCCCAGCAATTTTGTCAATTAAATAATAGCTAGCATTTAAGAGTGCTTTAAACATAGCATTTAATCCCATTTTATCCTCACAACAGCCCAGAGTTTACATATGAAGAAATCAAGGCAGGGAGAGGTTTAGCGATGTGCCGAGGATCATAGGACTACAACTAAAAAGTCTCTAAGATAGGAGTAGAACTCAGAACTTCCTGGATCTGGGTCCAGAACTCCAATCTTTATACCATTAGGGTGCCTCTTAGTGGAGAATGAGGACGAGACACAGAAAAGTTCTGGGTTTCAAGGCAGTTGAGATCTAGGTTTAATCTGCTTCTGATTGCTATTATCTATGTGAGATTAGAAAAGCCTTTGAATCTGTCTAAGCCTTAGTTTCTCTGTAAAACTGGGACAATAATACCTGTGGCACCTATCTCACAGGATACTTGTGAAAATTAAATAATAATATGTATAAAACACTTTGAGAAGTTTTGCAAAAAGCCAGAGTAATGTCAGGGAAGTTGGTGATGACAACAATGATGATGAAGACAGTGATGATGATGGTGGTTTTAATGATAATAACTGATTATCACGACTATTACTATGTCTTCATAACTCTTTACTTTGGTAAGTACATTTAGATAACAAAATTAAAAATCATAAGGTTAGCTGCTAAATATAATATGAGAAAAAAAAGTCGGACGCTCCAAGAATAAATACTCCATTTAACTATAGTTGCTTAATGAAATCATGTTTCTTCTACAGTTTTTTCTTTTCTTTTTCATTTTTTGTTTGTTTAGTTGTTTCAGGGTTTTTTGCTGGAAGACAAGGACCCAAGCTGGTCATTTGTAGTTAGAGTAGCCACGCCCTGGAATTATGCTATGTGACATATTGGCTAGATCCTTGCTCTTAAATGCATGATGAGGATCCTGTCGTTGTACCTTGGTCCCCACCTGCTTCTCAATGACTTATGACTCTACCCAGCTCAGTGACTTGTCAGCAGCCTGTCCCAACCTCATTAAATGTCATATATCTTCTCCCTGGCCCTACCCTGCTGCAATGAGTTCATCCCTTTGGAGAAATGAAAACTATGTGTGTGTGTGTGTGTGTGTGTGTGTGTGTTTTCCACCAAGTAGGTATTAGTTTTAAGAGTTTAAGTTGTTGGCAGTTCTTTTGACCAGGGTATGATTCATCTTTTCTTTCTCATTCATTTAACGTTGTGTTAAATACAAACCATGTGACAGACTCAGTGCTAGACACTAATAGTCATTTTTTTTAATTGTCCACAACCTCAAAGAATTCATGACCTATAATGGAAAGGGAAGAGAACACTGTATATAGTTTATAGAAAAATAAATACAAAATATAAACAAAATAGATGCAAAACAATGGCCACAGGGAGGGCACTAGCCACTGGAGAGATTAGAATCAACTTTCTAAACAAGATGAGATTAGATCTGAGCTTCAAAAGGATTGAAGGGTTCTAATAATAATTTACATTTATATGGTGCTTTAAAATTGCAAATCACTTGACATACCTTATCTCATTTCCCTTATCTCATTTGCTTCCCACTAAGAGAGGTAAGTATTATGCACTGAGGTTGGTAGAAGTTAAGGATTTTGCCCAGGGTCACACAGCTAGCCTCCTTACACCAAGGCCAGTCCTTTATCTAATAAGCAGTGGTAAGGAGAGAATATATTCATTCTGAGGATGAAGGTCATCACAACAAGAAGATGGGACATCAAACTTTGTGTGCAGGAGAACAGGGGGTAGGTCAATTTAGCTGAAAAGTAGGGTGCAAGAAAATTAATATGCAACAAATTTGGAAGATAGGCTAGAGCCAGATGTTTATATTTTACCTAGCAGAAACAGGGAGCCTCTGGAGCTTCATTCAGAGGGGATTGATATAGTCAGAACTTTGCTTTAAAAATGTTACCTTGGCTGTTGTACAGTGGAAAAATGGAAAAGACTAAAAGTAAAAAGATCCATTAGGAAAATATTGCAGCAATTCTGGTAAGAGATAATGAAAACTTGAAATGTTTTTTGTATGAACTGGGGAAAAAATGAAGCAGTTGTGAGAGTTGTTGTTCAGAAAAAAAAACTATAAGACTTGGCAACTAACTCAGTGTGTGAAGGGTGATGAAGAGATAGGAGTGGACTTCAGAATTGCAGATGTGGGTGGCTGAATAGGAGCATCTTCAAAAGAAGTAGCCAAGTTAGGATAAAGGAGAGAATGAAAGAGAAAAACATTCTGTTTTGGACGTATTGGTTTCAGGATACCTACTATACATCTACTTGGAGAGTTGGGCCTAGAAATCAGGAAAGACTAAAGAATCTAGGGGCGGAGCCAAGATGGCGGAGTAGAAAGACGCACGTTTACGAGCTCCGAACCCACAGCCCATAGAATTAATGTAAAAAGAGATCCACATAAGTTCTGGATCACTGTGAACAGATGCAAATGATCCCAACTTTCAGATCTGACGACAACGAGGAAATATTCTTGCCATCAGGGAAAGATGTGGAGGGCGGGGCCTCAGTACCCCAGACATCCCAGGGGGAGTGTCGGGTGGGCTCAGGCCCTGGAAGAGCTCAAAAAGGATTTTGAAAAGCAAGTTAGACAGGTGGAGGAAAAACTGGGAAGAGAAATGTCAGAGATGCAACAAAAGTATGAAAAACGGGTCAATACCTTGGTAAAGGAGACCCAAAAAAAATGCTGAAGAAAATAACACCTTGAAAAATAAGCTCACTCAATTGGTAAAAGAGGTTCAAAAAGCCAATGAGGAGAAGAATGCTTTCAAAAGCAGAATTAGCCAAATGGAAAAAGAGGTTCAAAAGCTCTCTGAAGAGAATAGTTCTCTCAAAATTAGAATGGAACAGATGGAGTCTAATGACTTTCTGAGAAACCAAGAAATCACCAAACAAAACCAAAAGAATGAAAAAATGGAAGAGAATGTGAAATATCTCATGGGAAAAAACAACTGACCTGGAAAATAGATCCAGGAGAGACAATTTAAAAATTATGGGACTACCTGAAAGTCATGATCAAAAAAACAGTCTAGATTATCATCTTTGATGAAATTATCGAGGAAAACTGCCCTGACATTCTACAACCAGAGGGAAAAAATAAGTATTGAAAGAATCCATCGATCACCACCTGAAAGAGATCCAAAAAAGAGAAACTCCTAGGAACATTGTGGCCAAATTCCAGAACTCCCAGCTCAAGGAGAAAATCTTGCAAGCAGCTAGAAAGAAAAAATTCCAGTATTGTGGAAATAAAATCAAGATAACTCAAGATCTAGCAGCTTCTACAGTAAGGGATCGAAGGGCGTGGAATAGGATATTCCAGAAGTCAAAGGAACTAGGACTCAAACCAAGAATCACCTACCCAGCTAAACTGAGTATAATACTTCTGGGGAAAATATGGTCTTTCAATGAAATAGAGGACTCTCAAGCATTCTTGATGAAAAGACCAGTGCTGAAAAGAAAATTTGACTGTCAAACACAAGAATGAGAAGAAGCATGCAAAAGTAAACAGCAAAGAGAAGTCTTAAGGGACTTACCAGAAGTGAACTGTTTACATTCCCACATGGAAAGACAATATTTGTAACTCTTAAAACTTTTCAGTATCTGGGTAGTTGGTGGGTCCATACACACACACATGTACATGCATGCACGCACACACACATACACACATGCACACACATACAGAGACAGAGAGCACAGAGTGAATTGAATAGGATGGGGACCATATCTTAAAAGAAATTAAGGTAAATGGTGAGAGAGAAATGTAGTGGGAGGAAAGAGGGTGAAATGGAATGGGGTAATTATATGTCATTTAAGAGGCAAGTAGGAGACTTTTTAGTGGAGGGAAAAAGAGAAGAGCTGAGAAAAAACAAAAAACAAAAAACAAAAAAACAAGAAGTTTACCCTCATCACATTTGACTAAAGGAAGGAATAAAATGCTCACTCATTTTGGTATGAAAACCTATCTTACAGTATAGGAAAGTGGGGGAGAAGGAGATAAGCAAGGGGGGGGATGATGGAAGGGAGGGCAAAGGGAGGAGGGAGCAATTTGAAGTCAACACTCGGGGAGGGACAGGATCAAAAGTCAGAAGAGAAACAATGAGGGGCAGGTTAGGATGGAGGGTAATTCAATTAGTCTTACACAACACGACTATCAGGGAAGTCATTTGCAAAACTACACAGATATGGCCTATATTGAATTGCCTGCCTTCCCAAAGGGAATGGGTGGGGAGGGAGGGATGGGGAGAATTTGGAACTCAAAGTTTTAGGAGCAACTGTTTAGTATTGTTGTTGCTACTAGGAAAGAAGACATACAGTTAATGAGGAATAGAAAGTCATCTGGCCCTACAGGAGAAAAGAGAAGATGGAGACAAGAGAAGGGAGGGATGACAGAAGAGAGGGCAGATTGGAGATAGTGAAAATTAGATTGCTTGGGGTATTGGGGTGGGGGGGGAGGGGATAAAAGGGGAGAAAATTTGGAACCCAAAATTTGGCGAAAATGAATGTAAAAAGTTAAATAAGTAAATAAAAAAGTAAAAAAAAAAGAATCTAAAGAGTAACTTTGAGAATTTGGAAACCATTAACCTTCTCTCCACAGCACCCACTGTGTTTGTCCTTGTTTTTGAAGGGGATTGTGACATCAGTAAAATAATGACAACATGACTTACAGTTGACTTTGGTTTGAGCGAGGGAGGGCTGTGCAATGTCACCAGTCTCACTTTCTCCTCCAGAGCCCTCTGGATTTAGTGGCCTGATATTTATCAGTATGACTGGAGGGGCCCAGAATGCAGTGGCCCTTTTAGGCTATGGCCTTTTCAGATTCTCACTTTGAGTGAGGTAACAGTCATTCAGAGAATAGGTCACTTTAAGAAGTCAGTCAAGAGATGGCCCTTTTAAATAGAAAAAAAGAAAAAAAAATGAAACTTGGAGGGGAAGACCCTCAGGGTTGCTAGTCCAAAGAGAAACAGTTAGCACTGACATTCACTTTGAGGCAGAAGGGCCCAAAATATAGCCATTAAGTGGAGCTTGGGCAGGGACCTATTGTGGTTCAGTCTATGAATCTGAGAGTGAAATGGGTAGAAAGGAAGAAAGAAAGAAAGAAAAAAGAAAGAAAGAAATAAAGAGAGAGAAAAAGAAAGAAAGAAAGAAAAAGAAAGAAAGAGAAAGAAAGAAAGAAAGAAAGAAAGAAAGAAAGAAAGAAAGAAAGAAAGAAAGAAAGAAAGAAAGAAAGAAAGAAAGAAAGAAAGAAAGAAAGAAAGAAAGAAAGAAAGGAGACAGGAACGGAGGAATTTAGCCAGTGAACCCCAAGTTAATAATGAATATAAGAAAAATAGTTTTGTTTTGTTTGTTTGTTTTTATACTTCTTTTCATTTAGGCTATGAAGGAACCATGTTAGAGAATTTTTACTAGCAGTAGCACTAACATTTTTCAAAAGAAAGGGATAGAGAGGAACCATGTATAAATTCTAAAAGGTATGAGAGAAGTCAATGCGTATACTTAACAGAAACTAAAGTAACCCTGTTTTCCTTTCTCTACAAAATATTTATAAGAATAATCTTTGTGTTGATGGATTTCCTTGAAGAAGTTACAATAATGGAGCAAGTAGCGTAACTAGCAATGTAAAAATACTGAACATTTTCCCAAAGGTTCAGGGTAAAGCAAAAATGTTCCTTTTCCATACTACTATCTGACATAGTTCTAGAAATGCTGCCAATACTAATAAGAATAGAGGAAGAAATGCCTAAATATTTGGAAAGAGTCAAAATCATTTTCAGATGACTTTATAGTTTATTTATAAAACCTCAGGAAATCAGCAAATTGTTGTCATTGTCATGGAAGATAGCCACTCCAAAGATCATATGGGAGAATCATTTGCTATAGATACAAAAGTCCTCCAGAAGTTGGTTTGTGGTAACATTGTGCTAATTGTATTAAACCTGGAAATATTACAGTCTCCTAAATTCAACCCACAATCACTTTTAAAAGTTTGGTCTACTCATTCACCCCATTCACCCCAGATTTTTGCATGTGATCATCTAGACCTCCCTCAAATCTTAGACAAACATGACAGATAGACAATGAGATGGGCCCAGGAGTGAACAGAATGAACAGAAGAGGAGATGCTGCATTGAGGAATTATACGGTATTTTAAGAAGTCCAAAATTCTTTGTAAAACAAAAATCCATTTTAAAATTTTACTTTTATTTGTTCATTTTATTGATGAATTTTGTCTTCACAATATACTCATTTCTAGGTGAGGGAGTGGAGAAAGAGGAAAACCCAAACCTCAATTAAACTCTCCTTTGTGCAAAAGAAAAGCAATTAAACGAAAATATCTGAGCATGTGTAAAGCATTCTATCTTAGTATTACCTCACTTCTATGCCAAACAGAAGGAGCTATGTTTTTTAAACACTTTTTTAAAAAACGATCTTTAAACGCTATATTCTTCTGATGATATTACATAATAACAGATCTTTGAGACACCGCAATCTCTGAAGAAAGAAAATTAGAAGTCAGCCAAAGGAAAATGGAGAGGTTTATGCTATGCATAAGCAGGGTACAGTCTATTTCCTAGACAACTTATATGCAAGAAGGGACATAATGAATACCATTAGAGGAGGGAAAGGTAAAGACCATGGAGAATGAGAGTTATTTCCATTGTTAAAGAAGGTCAAATGTCTTGAGTTTCAGCAAAGGAAGAGAATGGAGCCTAGAAACCATAAACAATTAAGTTGATTTTCAATCCTGGCATCTTTCAATAGTGTATTATTAAAGGAATAATTTGTGAATATCTAGAAGAAAGACAAAGTAGTGATCACAAAGATTCAGCATAACTGCGTTCAGAACAGGTTATGTCAGATTTATTTCACTCACTGACAGTAATATTAAAAGTATAGAAAAATGGAATTCTAGGGAATATATTTAGGCAAAGCATTTGACAAATTGCATAATGCTAATTTTTGGAAAATAGGGGGAAACGACAGTTAGATGGACCTGGATCTGAATGAATGGTCCAATGTCATCACGGAAGGTTTCCAGTTGGGAACCCCAGGGATCCATGGCCCCATATCACTTGCCATTTTTGTCGATGGTTTGGAGAAATGTGTACAAAAATTGATTATCAAATCTGCAGTTGAAGCAAAGTTGAAGTTATAGCTAACACACTGAATGTCAGTCAGAATGCTACCTTCAACTGTTTGGACAGAATAACTATGAAAAGAGTCAGTGGATGCATTTATCAGATAGCATCCTAATAAGATTTTTGCATCTTTGTAATAATTTTAATATAACCAATGGCCATGAAGGTGGCTGAAGCAGGTGCAGTGGAGCACTAAGAGCTTGGTCAGACATCTAAGATGCTAAAGTCATCCACTGCATCCCAAGCCATCACCTGTCATTTTGATGTTTGCCTTGCACAAAGAGTGAGAGTGACAACTTGGTGGATCCCTATCTCACTGAAATCCAATTCACACACAAATCAAGACATCAACCTATGACATCACTGGTCTTCTTCAAAAGTTCAGGACAAATAAAAACAATGATCAAGGAAACAAAAAAATCATGACAGGCTGGAATAGTGGATTCAATCAAAGAAAATTAAATTGAATGGAAATAAAAGCAAAATTTTGCTCTTGGACACACAAACAGAGAAAAAAAAATTTACAGTATAAGATGTCAAAGTCATTCTGCCAAACAGGGTTTTAGTGAATTGTAAGCCCAAAATGAGTAAAGTGTACAATAAAGTGACTAATAAAGGTATTGTGTTCTTACATTGTATTGAGAGGCATGACTTCTGAGAGAAAGGAGGTTGATCATTCTTCTGCAATCTCCCGGGGTCAGACCAGTCTAGGCTATTCTGTTCAGTTCTAGACTCAGCATTAGTAAGGAGTTGGATAAGCTAGAATTTGTCCCACAGAGGGCAAAATATAAATAGCTTCAAATTTATGTCATACGTGGCTCTGTTAAAGGAACTGAAGATGTTTAGCCAAAAGAAGACTTAGAGACAAATGATGGCTATCATCAGGTGCTTGAATGGCAGTCCTGGGGAAGAGAGACTAAGTTTTCTTTGTTCCATATGTCAGAATAAGGACCAGTGGATTAAAGTTATAGAAAAACTAAATTTAGTCAGATAAATTCACCAAGCATTTATTAAGTGCTTACTCTGTGGTAGGCATTGGTAAGGTTCAGATATATAAAGAAAGACAAAAACAGTACTTGTGCTCAAGAACCTTAAAGTACAATAGGGAAGACAATACAAAAACATGTACAAACAAGATATATACAGGATAAATTGAAGAGGATCTCAGAGAGAAAGCATTTGATTTAAGTGGGACTGAGAAAGGCTTCTTGCAGAGGGTGGCATTTTAACTGAGACTTGAAGGAAGCCAAGAATTGGAAACAGGGAGGGAGAACATTCCAGGCAAGAAGAACAGTCAATGAAAGTGCATGAAGTCAGAAGATAATTATGTGTGATAAATGGTACAGTCAATATAGTAGAATGATAGATTAAGCAGAGGAGAGTAAAGCACTAATAAGACTGGAAAGGTAGGAAGGGAGTCAGGTTGTGAAGGGCTTTAAAAAGCAGAGAATTTTATATTTTAGCCTGGTGGTAATAGGGACCACTGAAGTTGATTGGCTAGGGAATGGATGTCTGGCGGGCGTGACTAGGCCAAACTTCCTTTTTAAGAAGATCAATTTGATAGCAAAGTGAGAATGGGAGAATGAACTGGACTTGGACAGAGTCTTGAGGCAAGGAGTTAAGTAGGTAGCGCACTTACTTTTACACCCATTTCATAGATAAGAAAACTGAAACTCAGAGAAGTAAAGTAACTTATTCAAGGTCATAAACTTCATAAGTGGTAAAACCAGGATTCAGACTCATGTCTTCTACTTCTAAGTCCACAGTGTTACCCACCACATCCATGTTTCTCAAACTTCTTAGTCTCAGGACCCCTGGACATTCATTTTACACACACACACACACACACACACACACACACACACACACACACTATTTATAACATTCTTTATTTTTTTGAGTTCCAAATTCTCTTCTCACTCACATCTTCCCCATCCACTAAGAAGGCAAACAATATAATAATATAATTATACATGTGGAATTATTCAAAACATTTCCATATTAGCCATATCACAAAAAAAAATAAAAATAAAATGAGAAAATTGTATTTTAGTTTGCACTGAGGGTTCTACTTTGGAGATATATATATATATATATATATATATATATATATATATATATATATATATATATATATATATATATACATATATATATATACAATTTTAGACCTTGAGTCCTTTGGAATTGTCTTAGATCATTGTATTGATCAAGGGAGTCAAGTCTTTCATAGTTCATCATCATTACAACATTGCTTTCACCATGCACAAGGATCTCTTGGTTCTGTTCATTTACCTTTGCATCAGTTCATATGTGTTCTCATGTTTTGTTCTGAAACCAACCACCGTCATTTCTCATAGTGCCACTTGGCACTCTTAGAAATTATTGATGACACCCTCCTGAAGAGCTTTTGTTTATGTGGTTATATCTATTGATATTCATGATGTTAGAAATTAAAACAAACATTTTAAAACATTTATTAATTCATTTAAAAATAATAATAAATTCATTACATGTTAATATCAATATGTCTTTTATAAAAAGTAACTATATTTCTCCAAAAAATAGTGAGGAGAAGTCATGTTTTACAAATCTCTTTAATATCTTGCTTAATAAAAGACAACAGGTCATTCATATCTACATCTGCATTCAATCTGTTATAATATATTGTTTTGACTGAAGCATATAAAGAAAATCCAGCCTCACACAGATATGTAGTTAGTAATAGGATGATTACTGTAATAGGCAAATAATGTCTTAGTATTATTATGAAAATTTATTTTAACCTCTTGCTCCCCTGAAAGGCTATCAGAGGCCCCTTAGGATGTGTACCTCCCATACTTTGAGAACCACTGCATTACACCATAAAACAAACAAGAAGAAACAACCTGGTAATTACCAGCTAGGAAGTTCTACATTTTTAAAATTTTAAACGAATGAAGTTTAAATATATCTAGAGGACAACAAAATAAAAGCAGTACGTGTCAGGGATATCTTATAAATAAAAAATGAATCTAATCAACTCAGTAGCTTTTTAATCAATACACTGTTGCAAGGACGAATATGTTAGATGAGCTTTAACTTGATTTAGCCAAGGCTTTCTGACACAGCACCTCAGCAGATTTTGCAGGGAAAGCAAATTCTATTGGTACTCCTTCCTCAAAGAGTAGGACAAGCAAAAAGGTAAGTGGAGGCATTCCATAGGGGGCTGTGGGCAATGGACCCAGGGATAAAGGGAAGAATTCACCATCCCATCAGTAGGCTTTTTACTAGGCATTTTTCCTTTCCTTCTTTGCCCTTGGCTTCATTTCATTCATTTGTAAAATAAGGAGATTGGAACAAGGTGGTCTCTAATATCCCCTCCACTTTCAAATCCTTTGATGCTTGATTTCACAAAAAGATTTTATATATTTTACCAGTGTTACAAATGTTATTAAAGACCAAAAGAATCCTCAGTGTCTTATAAGTGTACTCCTAGCTCTGCCATTAACCAGACTTTGTGCCATTAGACAAGTCACTTCACCTGCAGAGCTGCATTTTCATCATGTGTAAAATTACAGAACAAAGAATTGCTAACGTACCTCCTGCCTCCAACATACTATGCATCT
Organism: Bettongia penicillata ogilbyi; assembly: GCA_023548195.1. Lineage (NCBI taxonomy): Eukaryota > Metazoa > Chordata > Mammalia > Diprotodontia > Potoroidae > Bettongia > Bettongia penicillata. Next base: position 1,118,312 of record JAJHZJ010000733.1, read on the forward strand.
ATGAAATGTTATGATCAGATGAGCAGGTCCTTATCTCAATAACTAAGTTTATCCAAAAAGTGAGAACGAAGGAAGCATGTTTTTTTTAAAAGGTTAAGGTACCATCCTTCAAAAATTGGTCTGCTAAGTGGCATAGTGGATAGAACACCAGACCTGGAATCAGGAAGACCCATCTTCATAAATTTAAATCTGACCTCAGATAATTATTAGCTGTGAACCTGGGCAAGTCACTTAGCCCTGTTTACCTCAGTTCTTCATCTGTAAAATGAGCTGGAGAAAGAAATGGCAAGTCACCCTGGTATCTTTGCCAAGAAAACCCCAAATGGGGTCATGAAGAGTCAGGCATGACTGAAACAAATGAGTAACAATTACAACAAATTTCTCTCCTATTCCCTCATTGAAAGAAGGGAGAATAATCACATGCCCATTTTGATGGACTTTGATCATTTTTGACATGCTCACTCCCATTTATTATTAAAGGGTTGGTCACAAAATTATTGGAATCTAGAATTCTGGGCATTTCCCCTTTGTGATAGCAATTGTTCGTGAAAATGCTTCTTTGAGATAAGAAAGACTGATTAATTAGGTTGTAAATATGTTTACAAAATTAAAGTAAGGAAAAAGAGATACAATTAACAAGTGATAGAAAGGGGAAATCTTGCAAGATTTCCTTTCCATTGAAAATTAAAATCTGAATCTTAATACCTTCCTGGAAAGAACAGAATATGCAGCTGATGCAGTCACATATTCATGCTGGTGAATAGCCATTGATTAAGATGCCCTAAAGGACCAAAGCTCTAAGCCCTAAACTTGGGAGATTCTACTTGGAGTCTGAGATAAGGTGAAAGAAAGGAAGATGACAATGGATAAAGTGTTAATTCTTCTCTTTCCTACACCAGTCATTAAGAAATCAGATATCAGGAAGTAAATGTTTTGGCCACAACAGTTTAGAAAACCACCCACTAAGGAGTAGAAGGGTTGCAATCAGCAGCAGCAAAGGAAATGTCCTCATGGATGAAATCCAAGATCCTGGTCTTGAAGCATCGAAGTAAATATATTTCTAGAACCTCAGAACATCTTCAGTAAGGAACTGTGCCTGTGCCACTGACAAATATCCCTTCTATTACCTGAAGTGAAATGTAGCATATAGGAGCCTGGCAATCACTTCTATAGGCCCATCTTCAAAGTGGACATCACCTTGGTCTGCATCTCAAGTCCTCTGAATCTTTTTATCCCAAGCAATTGTTATCCATGTCCTTCCAAAAGTCCATAAAAGAGGAAAACACTTACTCTGCTTTGACCTTAGGAAACTAACTGATAACTTGGAGAAAGGCCTGGCTTCTCCCAAGGCAGGTCCTTCCTGTACTGCCTATAAGAATGAACAGATAAAATAAGCATTTATTAAGCACCTACTATTGCCACTCACTGTACTAGGCACTTAGAATACAAAAGCAAGAATTATATACTTCGTGCCCTCAGGGAACTTACAATCCAAAAGAAGACAGTACACATTTGGGAATTGGTCTTGGGAGTTACAGGAGTAGTGAGGATAATCAATAAATTTCCATGCTTTCTCCAGATCTGAACAACCCCTAGTGGTTCCCTATGACCCCTAGGATTTAAAATAAACTCCTCTGGCATTTGAAGGCCTTCCTACTTATACATTATTCTACTCCACTTTGTCCTTCAGGTGTGTTGATCTGTTCCTCACACATGAGGCTCCCTCACTTGTCTCCCTGTCTTTGTACCAACTATTCCCTGTGTTTCCTCACTTTGATGTCTTGAAATCCTTCTTTTTCATAAAGTCTCAGCTTAAATGTCACCTTCTGTGGAAAACTTTTCCTGGTCTCCCTAAGTGTTAGTACCTTCCTCCCAAAAAAACCCCAAATATCTAAATGTATGTATGTATGTATATAAACACATGGGTATGTATGTACACACATGTGTATATAGACATATACATATATACATTATAAAATACACACATATGTATGCACATACCCATACATACACATATACATTACATGAGTGTATGTTGTCTCCCCTTTCAGAATGTAATTTCCTGGAGAGCCGGGGATGGTTCATCTTTGTCTTTGTATCTCCAGTACTTAACACTGTGCTTATTAGTTAGGTGAATGATATTATTGAACCCAAAGTAAACTGGATGTGATCAAAATGGACATGGAAAGATGAGACATCATTTTCTTGGCATCTTGGGTGTCAGTGAACTTAAATGGATGGAAATGGGTGAAGTTAATTCAGGTGATCATTACATATACTGCTGTGGGCAAGAATCCCTTAGAAAAAGAGGAAGCACCCTCTTCTTCTAAAATGGCGAGAAAAGTGGAACTGAGATATAATCTCAAAAATAACTGAATGATACCAGTTCAAATCCAAGGCAAACTCATCAACATCACAGTAATACAAGTCTATGTACCAACCACTGGTGCAGAAGAGGCCAAAGACCTACAACATCTTATAGAATTAACACCAAAAAAAAAAAGATATCACATTAATCAGAGGCATTTGGAATATTAAAGTAGGAAATCAAAAGATAATTGGAATAATAGGCAAGTACGGTTTGGGGATACAAAATGAAACAGGACAGAGACTAATAGTTTTTTCGAGATAACTTGCTGATCATAGCAAACACTCTTTTTCAACAACCCAAGAGGCAACTCTATACATGGACATCATTAGATGGCCAATATAGAAATCAGATTGGTTATATACTTTGTAATCAAAGATGGAGAAACTCTATATTTCTACTTCTATACTTCTCTCTTATGCTCTATAAGTCAATTAAATGATCAGACTGTGGAGGCACGACCTAAATAACATCTTTTATGAATATGAAGTGGAAGTAATGAACATATTTCAGGAATTAGATTTGGTAGAGTGCCTGATGAATTTTGCAGTGTTGTACAGGAGGCAGCAACTAAAAAACATTCCTGAGAAAAAGAAGAGCAAGAAAGCAAAATGGCTATCTGCTGAGACTTCACAAATAACAAAGTAAATAAAGAAAGGAAAAGGGAAAGATATGTCCAACTGAAGTAGAATTCCAGAGAGTACCAAGGAGAGACAAGAAGGTTTTCTTAAATGAGCAATGCAAAGAAATAAAGCAATAAAATGGGAAAGATAAAAGAGCTCTTCAAGAAAATTAGAGATATCAAGGGAATTTTCATTTAAAAATGGACACAATAAAAGACAAAAGTGGTAGGAACTTTACAGAAGCAGAAAAATTTAAGAAGAGGTAGCAAGAATACACAAAAGAACTGTATGAAAAAATGTTAATATCACACATATTGATGTGGTTACCAATTTAGAATCAGATATGGTAGAGAATTAAGTCAAGTGAACTTTAGAAAGCATTGCTAATGATAAAGCAAGAGGAAGTGAAAGAATTCCAGCTGAGCTATTTGAAATCCCAAATGACAATGCTGTTAAAGTGCATTATTCAATAAGATAGCAAATTTGGAAAACTCAACAGTGGCCACTGTATTGGAAAAGATTAGTTTATGTCCCAATCCTAAATAAGAGTAATGAGAAAAAATGTTCAAATTAGTGGATACTTGCACTCATTTCACATGCCAGTAAGGTTACGCTTCAGATTTTGCAAGCTAGACTTCAGCAAGATATGAACCAAGAATTACCAGAAAAGCATGCTGATTTTCAGAGACAGAGGAACTAGAAACCAAATTGCCAACATTTGCTGGATTATGGAGTAAAGAAGGGAGTTTCAGAAAAAAATCTATTTCAGTTTCATTGACTGTACTAAAATCTTTGACTTTGTGGATTGCAGCAAAATGTGGAAAGTCCTCAAAGAGATGGGAGTATCAGATCATCTTCCTTGTCTCCTGAGGAACCTGTATGCAGATCAAGAATCAACAGTTATAAGTGAGCATTTAATAATTGATTAGTTTAAGATTGGGAAAGGAGTATAACAAGGCTGTATGTTGCCACTTTATTAATTTAAATTGTGTGCAGAATATACCATGCTAAATGCCAGGCTCACTGAATCAAAAGTCAGAATTAAGGTTGTCAGAAAAAATATCAACAATCTCAGTTATGCAGATGATAATACGCTAATGGAAGAAAATGAAGAATTAAGAAGTCTCTTGATGAGAGTGAGAGAGAAGAATGTAAACATCAGCTTGAAACTTAACATTAAAAAAACTAAGCTCTCAGCATCAGGTCCCATTACTTCCTAGAAACTATAGGGAGAAAAAATTAAGTGTCAAGTTTTGTATCCTTGGCTTCAAAATCACTGCAGATGGTGACTGCAGCCATGAAATTAAAAGATAGTTGTTCCTTGGAAGACAAGCTATTACAAATCTGGATGGAAGACTAAAAGGTAGAGATACCACCTTGCTGACAAACAGGTCCATATCCAATAACAATATATGGCTGAGTTAGACTATAAGGAAATCCGAATGCTGCAGAATTGATGCTTTTGAATTGTGACACTAGAAAAGATTTTTGAGAGTCCCTTGGACCGAAAGGAGATCAAATCAGTTAATATTTAAAAAAATTAATTCAAACTCTTCACTGGAAGGTCATATACTGAAGCTGAAGTCTTCATGGTCTGTGGTCAATACAGTTTGTGGAGTTTCAGAAAAAGAAGAAATTAGAAGGGTATCCTGCATTGCTATACCTCAAAGTCAATGTGACATGGGGAGGAGACAGGTAGGATAAAGAAATCCCTTATTATCTTTCCAAGAATAATTTCCTCTCAGGGGCCAAGGTCTTCCTTAACTACTGGTTTCTTTCTACTGACATTATAGCTCTAGCAATTCAGTTTTTTAAGAGCCTTCAGAGGCATAGCCTACTTTCATCTAGCCAATGAGGTTGCCCCTTCTAATTCAATCAAATAAAAGCTCTTCTACATTTCAAGAGTGTTAATGCTTTATAAACACATTAAACCTCATCTTCTGTGATTATGTCATGTGACATCAACTGAGTGGGGGAGGGGAGAGACTCAAATCTTAGCCTCTCATAAATAAATAAATAAATGAGGCCTACAGGGTTTTTATCTGGAGTTCACAAATACACAGCCAGTCAAATTGCCTTGGGGACAATTTGTTGTATTCCAAAGGAGGGAACAAAGTCTTCCTGATCTGATACCCTTTTTATTTACATTAGGGTCCAAGATTGTTCTGACTGCCTTTTGGATGTGGGTACACAATGATTGAGTTAGGTGACAATCAAAACATAGGAGTTACATACAGCCCATTTATATTGAAATAGAGGTTAATTCTAAAGTAGTGGCTAATTGCTAACATTTCTAGTTCTTACTACATGCCAAGCACTGTGATTTACAATTATTATTTCATTTGATTCTTACAACAATGACCCATGGGAGATAGAGAGATTTCACTGATAGAGAGAATTCAAAAATGAGGTAAGGCTTTCTACCAATACAAGTAAGTATCTTCTCTGAAAATAATAAGTTTAGAAAATTGCTTAAAGCACTGAAAGTTTAAATTACGCTCCCAGGGTAGTATAGATACTATACGTTGAAGACAGGAACTGAACCCAGGTCTTTCTATCCCCGAGAGCTTCTCTCTATCACTAATAAATTGTTAGTCACAGACAAAAGACACATATTTTAAATATTATAGAGGTAAGGACCCTTCACTAGAGACCTCTCTCCACACTAATGCATACTCATTATTGACTGTTCCCTGTGACTCATGATTCAGGTTCAGATCTCTCCTCTTGTCTCTCCTATTGTCTGGCCTATTTCTAACTCTTGTCCACAGGGAAAGGATGAGATATTTTGTCAGATGCTCTGGAAAAAAAGTCATAATAACCTTCCCAAAAGCATTTTTTCCCAGTATGATTACGGATTTTGTTTGTTTTGTCTTTTTTTGTTTTGATTTTTGATTGTGAAACAAGCTCTTGTAAAAGAAAAAAAGATGAACCTTGCCAGTTTCAGCACCAGAATTTGGTCTGAAGCCTTGGTGAAGTCAGGATGCAGCATCTCATAGTTTTAAAGAATGTGACGACTTAATTCTGCCCTCGAAAATCAGGGTAATAATATCTAGTTGGCGCAGCAGAATGCCAAGCCGAGGGAATCCCACAGTTCATTTTGATAGGGCTCTGGTTCCCTGGTAGCCAAGTTCACACATTCCAGCTGGCTTTGAAGAATTCCTGAATGCTCTCGAATCTAAAGCCCCAATTCAGGAAGCCAGGTTATCCATTATTCATCAAGACTTCACACCAAATTTCTAAATTAGAATCTGACCTGGAAAAAGAAAAGGCTGTGTTCCTTTAAATTCTTTTAAAATCTTGCTATTACTCATAATGTGATGGGTGGTAATACAATGTGACAGATCAAAGAAAGGATATCAGTCGAGACTCTAAAAGTGTATTGGGAGATCAAAATGATAGCAATCTATATTTTTTTTTAAAAAAATCAAGTTTTCAACCACTTTTACATGTCACAATGTGTATTTGTCAAAATGATCATAAAAATATTAGAAACTACAAATTCTCAATATATTATGAGGAAGGTTGATACTCTCTGCTTCCTTAAATTTCATCTTTAGAAGGAATAACTAAGATCTTGGAAGTTAGGTTGAGAGGAGTGACTTTGTTAAGTGAAAGAAAAAAGAGTAGGTTTTATTTGCCCCCATCTCCTGCTCCCGCCAAGTATGGCACAAAGATTAGGGTGCAAAGCCCTCACTTTTTAGCGGTTTTTTTGGTCCTGGGAAGTGTGTCAAGGAGGTTTAATAGTTGCGTAACTGAAACCATTAGGTTGCTTTCAGCTGGATACCTTCCTCTGACAAGGCAATGTTCATCCTGTAGCAGTCTCTCAAATGAGTGAAATGCTAATTCATGAAGTGTTTGCTGTTGTAAGTCAAAGAGAATCTATTTACAGAGATGAGAGCTGGGCAGAGGAGCACCCAAGGAGAGGAAAGGGTGGGGGGGGTCCCCCAAGTGACTAGAACTAGTGATTGCTGTTGTCACTGTAAATAATAGGACCACACAAAATGTGTTAATTGCTGGAAGGCAGGTCTGAGAGGTTCTCTTAATTAGGATGAATGGGTTTCTTGCAGAAATTTTCAGCTTATTGTCAGCATTTCCATTGTCTTTTCACACCATGTGGAAGAGCCTGTTTGGTTTCTATGTGCTCTGAATGCCAACATGCACAAGCATAGGGAACCCAGCAACCAAACCCAGGCAGCCATATTATCAATGCTAATACAACTCTGCTGCTTGGCAATTGCTCTGCTGCTATTGCTGCCTGTGTCCCTGGTTTTGACATCTCTGCGCGTGTACATGTTATGTACAGATGTGCCATCAGTCTTGGCTCACAGCAAGAAAATCAACAGCATGCCCTTAGCAACAGAGACTGAAAGTTATTCCTACTGAGCTGTAACTGTAAGGGAGAGATAGAGCAGGGACAAATGCAACCGTCCAACTCACCATGATCAATCTTACAGTGGCTCCCATTTAATGAATAAATCATGAGATGTTTATAGACAGATCAAGATTCAGCTGAGGTGACTAAATAATAAGTGTAGGCAATGTAATGAAAATAAAAGTATACCTGTTAAAGTCTTCTCAAGAGAAGCCACATAAGGACTTAGGGAAAAAGTATTTGACCAAAAAAAAGAGAAAGAAAGAAAGAAAAACCTCTGCCTTGATGGGTAAAATTAAAAAGGTAAGCTACAGATGGACTATTTCTTTGCTTTTAGTCAGTGAATTCAGTATCACTAGAGGAATTTGTATATATTATACTTACACTTCAATTATATCCAAAAAATATTTTGGGGGGAATATACTGTATGCCCAGTCCAGAACTATTCACTTGACGTGGCAACAAAGAAATATATGGCTTAGATCTTGTCCTCAAAGCACTTAACATCATGTTAGGGAGATAAGATGTGTTCCCATGAAGCAAACAGGGGAAGTAACACAAATGTCAAGAGGACCTGTTTTTAGCTTTAAGTTATGTCTTTGGAAATACTGGCTATGTGACTATGAAGTCATTTCACTTCTTATGGTCACAAGTGATCCTCTGAGAGCATAAGTTGTACTGCAATCTACAGTTGTGCTAACATAACGGCAGACAAAAAAAGAGCCCCAAATGCTAAGAATAAGTTTGGAACATCTACAGACAGCTACCCAAATATTGATATGTTAAATGTGAGACCTGGTCTGAGAATTAATAAGTTAATATGCTCCTGGCAGAACATATTATATTTTTATTCTTGTTATAAAAGAAGCCAGAAGATGTAACTAGAAATATGGTTTAAAGCTTCTTCTGACTGTTCTCAAAGAGCTATAAAACTATGCATACCCTTTGACCAACAGTACCACCACTAGGTCTGTATCCCAAAAAAATCACCAAAAAGGGAAAAAGACCCATATGTACAAAAATAAATATAGCACCTCTTTTCATGGTGGCAAAGAATTGGAAATTGAGGCAATGCACATCAATTGGGGAATGGTTGAACAAGCTGTGGTATATGAATGTAATGGAATACTATTGTGCTATAAGCATTGATGAAAAGGTGGATTTCAGAAAAACCTGAAAGGACTTACAGGAGCTGATGCTGAGTGAATTGAGCAGAACCAGGAGAACACTGTACACAGTAACAGCAACACTGTGCAATGATAAACTTTGAGAGACTTAGCTCTTCTCAGCAATACAATTCCCAAAGACTCATGATGGAAAATACTGTCCACATCCAGAGAAAGAACTATGGATTCTGAATACAGAGAGAAGTTTGCTATTTTCTATTTTTTTCTTGCTCATAGCTTTTTCTTTTTGCTCTGATTCTTCCTTCATAGCATGAATAATGTGGAAATATATCTAATAGGATGGTACACATATAGCCAATATCAGATTGCATGCCATCTTGGGGAGGGGAGGGAGGGAGAAAAAAATTTGAAGCTCAAAATCTTATAAAAGTGAACATTGAAAACAAAATTTTTTTTAAAATCCTTTCTTTAAAAAAAAAATAAAGCTTCTCCTGGTACAGAAGACTGAAAGAGTTGCAAGGTCTGTTTAATGTTATTCCCTTGAACAAGAAGAAGCATCATTTCAAAATTATCCTACCTTGAATTTCTCATAATAAATATAGCATGGAAAGAATAGCGTAAAGGTAGTTATGGTTCTATGCACATCGATTGCAGAGAAGAAACAGAATTCTTCAAAGATTTTGACAAAATCTGATTAACAATGTTAACAAAGAATATAGTGTGTAAGCTTCTTCAGGGCAAGGAATATACTTCAGGCAGTAGCTGTATGTGGAAAAAATAGGAACTTAACATTTGATGAATTAAATTGAATTGAATATATACTTGGTGACTTTAATGTGAAGGTTGACAAAGAAGAGGAGGGTGAAAAATATATTGGAAAAGATAGTTTGGAATGAAAAAATGAAATGTGACAAAGGCTTATAGGAATTGCACATCTCTATTTTACGAATATTTTCTTTAAGAAAAATATCAGAAAACATCAAGCATGGCAAGTATCAAATAACAAATTTAAAAAAATGGAATTGTCGCTGAGAAATTGGTTCATTGACAGCTTGGAATAAAGGTCAAAACTGAAACCAAATTAGAAGAAAAGGTAAAGATAAAATAGGATAATATACAATTAAAAATTTCAACCTAAAGCATTTTCATTAATTAATGTTTTAAAAATGGATTCAATTTGACTCCAATTGTTACAAGGAATTATCAACATTTCTTTAAAAAAAATTAACCAATGTTAAGTAGTCTCCACAATGAGGAGGAAAAATAATCCCAGAAACCATTTGATCTTCTTGACTAGTGGAGACACGTGAAAGCAGAGGACATTACCAATTTAGAATGTGTGCTCATTTATAAAACATCAAAAGCAGGATGATGGAAGATTGAGAGCAGTATGACCTCATAAAATAGTAAAAGATAGGTGAAGAAAGCATGGAATGGAACACAACTAAGCAATATCAAAATGAGAGCAAATATCTGTGAAATGATCCACAAGTTCTGTGGTGAACCCTCCTCCTCCACAAATTCTGCACGTACAAAATGGAACTTCTCTTCTCAACTGCACCTTTTCCATTTCTGAACTTCCTCATTTCTTTTAAGAGAAATATTATTCTTTCAGTCAAATTCATCTTTATCTCTTCTCTATCACTTACCCCTACTTCACATATAAAATGAGTTGCCATGTCTCATTAGTCATATACTCACAATACTTCTTATATTCAACTTCTGCCATTTATCCACTAACTTAGATATTCTTCTAGTTCAGACCCTCAATGCCTTTTTCCTATACCACTGTAATAGCTCTTCCTGATCTGACTTTTATCTTTCAGCTCTTCAATCCTCTTTCACACAGCTAGAAAGCTGATATGTCTAAAGTGTAACAGTTTCTATGCTTTTGCCTATAGTGTAAAATAAAGGGAGTTGATGGCTCAGTAGTTAGAGCACTAGGCCTGGAGTCAGAAAGACCTGAGTTTAAATCCATCCTTAAACATTTCCCCTCTGTGAGACCCTGGGCAAGTCACTTAATCTCTGGTTGCCTGAAAAAAGTATTCACTAGATCCACTGGAAAAGGAAATAGCAAACCACTCCAGTATCTGCCAAGAAAACTCCATGGACAGTTGGTCCATTGGATCATGAAGAGTCAGACACAACTGATTTGTTGAACAACAACAATATGGTATGAAATAACTCCTGCTTGCATTGGTCAAACCCAACTTTACTTATTTGTTTCTCACTACCCCCTAGCCAAAGTGGATCAGTAACTAATCCCTAGACTTAAATTCATTCATTCATTCATTCATTCATTCATTCATTTCTTTATTCATTTATTTCTTTATCTGTTTCCTTGTTTATTTATCTATCTAGTTATTTGTTTGCTTGTTTGTGTGTGTGTTTATTTATTTATTTTTAGTTTTTGACATTCATTTTCACAAGATTTTGAGTTCCAAATTTTCTCCCCATCTCTCCCCTCCCCCCCACCATAAGAGGACATGCATTCTGATTACCCCTTCCCCCAGTCTGCCCTCCGTTTTATCATCCCCCCTTATCTCCTTCCCCTTCATTTTCTTGGAAGGCAAGATAGATTTCTATACTACATTGCCTGTATATCTTATTTCCCAGTTGTGGATAAAAAAATTTTCAACATTTGTTTGTAAAACTTGGAGAATTCTCTCCCTTCTTCTCTCCCCATCCACCCTCACTGAGAAGGCAAGCAATTCAATATAGGTTATACATGTGTAGTTATGCGAAACACTTCCATAATAGTCACATTGTGAAAGACTAACTTCATTTCCCTCCATCCAATGCTGCCCCCCAATTATTCTATTTCTCCTTTGACCCTGTCCCCTTTGCTTCTAATTACACTCTCCCCCAATCTACCCTCCTTTCTTTCATCCTCTCCCCTCTTACCCCTTCCTCCCCTGCTTTCCTGTAGGGTAAGATACCCAATTGAGTGTGTATGTTATTCCCTCATTAAACCAAATCCAATGAGAGTAAGGTTAACTCATTCCTTCTCACCTCTATCCTCCTCCCCTCCATTTCAAAATCATTTTCTTGTTCTTTTTTGTGAGATAATTTATCCCTTTCTGTCTCTCCCTTTCTCCTCCCAACATATTCCTCTCACCTTTTAATTTTATTTTTTCGTTATCATCTCTTCATATTCAACTCACCCTGTGCCATTTATCTATCTATCTATCTATCTATCTATCTATCTATCTATCTATCTATCTATCTATCTCCTCCAACTACCCTAATACTGACAAAGGTCTCATGAGCTACAAATATCATCTTTCCATATATGAATGTAAACAGTTCAACTTTAATAAGTCTCTCATGATTTCTCTTTCCTGTTTACCTTTTCATGCTTCTCTTGATTCTGGTATTTGAAAGTCAAATTTTCTATTCAACTCTTGTCTTTTCATCAAGAATGCTTAAAAGCCCTCTATTTCATTGAATGTCCATTTTCCCCTGAAGGATTATGATTAGTTTTGCTGAGTAGGTGATTCTTGGTTTTAATCCTAGCTCCTCTGACCTCTGGAATATCATATTCCAAGCCCTTCGATCCCTTAATGTAGAAGCTGCCATATCCTGTGTTATCCTGACTGCATTTTCAAAATATTCAAATTGTTTCTTTCTGGCTGTTTGCAATATTTTCTCCTTGACCTGGGAACTCTAGAATTTGGCTACAATAGCCATAGGAGTTTTCCTATTAGGATCCCTTTTCAGAGGCAGTTGGTAGATTCTTTCCATTTCTATTTTACCCTCTGGTAAAATTCTTCTCCTCATTGACTTTTTGGACTTACTTTACCATTTGGGTTAGTCTATTTTTAGGGTATTATTTTCTTCAGTATTTTGGGGGTCTCTCCTTTAGCAAGTTGTTCACTCAATTTTCATGATTTTCTTGTATCACTCTCATTTCTCTTTCCAATTTTTCCTCTACTTCTTACTTGATTTTCATAATCCTTTTTGAGCTCTTCTGGGACCTGAAACCAATTCATATTTTTCTTGTAGGATTTTGATGTCAGATGTTTGACTTTGTTGTCTTCTTCCAGTTGTATGTTTTGATCTTCTTTGTCATCAAAGTAAGGTTCTATAGTCTGAGTTCTTTTACTATGTTTACTCATCTCCTTAGATAAATGCTTGACTTTCTAACTCTTTGTCAAGGTAAGACTCTGCTTCCAGTGGGGTTAGGGGTGGGGGTGAGTACTATCCTAGATTCAGGGATTTTATGTCAGCCATTCCAACCATTTTGCCCCAAAGCTCTGGAAGCAGATTTTGCCACTGCTGCTGCTGCTACCACTCACCACTACCACCACCTCCCCCACTACCCTGGTGCTGTGTCCAGCCCCAGCCAGACTGAGTTCTCCTCTTTCACTCAGGAGCTTTTCCATTCACTTTGGTGTTTGTGAGTTGAAAAGTCTGGAAACTGCCACAGCTGTCAATGATTCAGTCCCCTGAGGCCTGCTGTGACCCATCTGTGCTGGTACAGCTAATACTGGACTGAGCTTTGCTCCCTGTTTGGTGTGGTAGACCCTTCCTATTGACTTTCCAGGTTGGCCTGGGCTGGGAATTTGTTCCTTTCTGTCTTTTTGTGGGTTCTGCAACTCTAGAATTTGTTTTGACTCATTTTTCACAGATATTTGGAGGGCTTTGGGGGAGAGCTCAAGGGAGTCCTTGCTTTTACTCCACCATCTTGATTCTACCCCCTAATCCCTAGACATAGCATATTACCTCCCATCTCCTTGTTTTTGCATGAGCTATTCCCTATACCTTAAATGCTCCTCATTGTTTTTCAATATCTGTGTCTTCCTTTAAGGTTCAGTTGAAATGATACTTCCTCTGTGAAGTTTCTCTGATCCATAAACTATTATGCTCTCCCTCTCCTATATTTCCCTTCTTCTAAATTTATTCATGTACATCATAAAAAAATCCTCAAGGGTTGAGATTGTTTTGCTTGTCTTTGCATCTTTCCAGACTAATTTTTTTACCTCTTCCTTATTCACAACATTCCATCTGTGCTTTTGCATGGGAAGCTAGAGGAGGTTTCCTGGCTACACCCCAGTAAAACTTTGGGCACATAGACTACACCAGGTTGAGGGTAATTGACAGACCTCAAATCTGTTAGTGAGTTGAGGGGGTGGTTTGCTACCCCAAGCATGTGAAGACTTCCCTTAGCACAATGAGCAGATGAAAACAATTTATTCCAACAGCAATTAAGGTGGTTGAAGCAGGTATTGTGAAGTGTTTAGAGCACAGTCAGACATTGAAGACACCAATGTCATTCACTGCATCACAGACCATCACCAGTTATCTTGACTTTTTGTCTTCCCATTAGACTTTGATGACTCTGGAAGAGAGTAAGGTGGGTGATTTTGGACAACTCTTCCTCACTTGAATGCAATTCACACACAAGTCAAGACATAGTTTATTACATGACGTCATAGGTCTTCTTCAAAAATGATGAATAACAATTGCTTATACCTATAATGATTTCCTTCATCCCCATCTTTTTTTAATCTCTCACTCCCTTCAAAGTTCAGTTGATGTAAAACTTCCTGCATGAAGGATGCTTTTCTAATATTGTCTTTCCATGTAGGAATGTAAACAGTTCACTTATGGTAAGTCCCTTAAGACTTCTCTTTGCTGTTTCCTTTTTCATGCTTCTTCTCATTCTTGTGTTTGAAAGTCAAATTTTCTTTTCAGCTCTGGTCTTTTCATCAAGAATGTTTGAAAGTCCTCTGTTTCATTGAAAGACCATATTTTCCCCTGAAGTATTATACTCAGTTTTGCTGGGTAGGTGATTCTTGGTTTGAGTCCTAGTTCCTTTGACTTCTGGAATATCCTATTCCATGCCCTTCGATCCCTTAATGTAGAAGCTGCTAGATCTTGAGTTATCCTGATTGTATTTCCACAATACTGGAATTGTTTCTTTCTAGCTGCTTGCAAGATTTTCTCCTTGACCTGGGAGTTCTGGAATTTGGCCACAATGTTCCTAGGAGTTTCTCTTTTTGGATCTCTTTCAGGTGGTGATCAATGAATTCTTTCAATACTTATTTTGCCCTCTGGTTGTAGAATGTCAGGGCAGTTTTCCTCAATAATTTCATGGAAGATGATGTCTAGGCTCTTTTTTTGATCATGACTTTCAGGTAGTCCCATAATTTTTAAAATGTCTCTCCTGGATCTATTTTCCAGGTCAGTTGTTTTTCCCATGAGATATTTCACATTCTCTTCCATTTTTTCATTCTTTTGGTTTTGTTTGGTGATTTCTTGGTTTCTTATAAAGTCATTAGCCTCCATCTGTTCCATTCTAATTTTGAGAGAACTATTCTCTTCAGTGAGCTTTTGAACCTCTTTTTCCATTTGGCTAATTCTGCTTTTGAAAGCATTCTTCTCCTCATTGGCTTTTTGAACCTCTTTTGCCAATTGAGTGAGCTTATTTTTCACGGTGTTATTTCCTTTAGCATTTTTTGGGGTCTCCTTTACCAAGGTATTGACCCGTTTTTCATACTTTTCTTGCATCTCTCTCATTTCTCTTCCCAGTTTTTCCTCCACCTGTCTAACTTGCTTTTCAAAATCCTTTTTGAGCTCTTCCAAGGCCTGAGCCCACCCGACAACCCCCTGGGATGTCTGGGATACAGAGGCCCCACCCTCCACATCTTTCCCTGATAGCAAGAATATTTCCTCCTCATCAGATCCAAAAGGTGGGATCATTTGCATCTGCTCAAAAAAGCTCTCTATAGTCTTATTTTTCTTCCCTTTTCTGGGCATTTTCCCAGCCAGTTACTTGACTTCTGAGATTCCTGCCCACCCCTGCCTAGATCTGCCCAGCTAGTGCTTGGGGTCTGAGATTCAAATGGGCTTTCAGTGGCAGGCGTGGCTGCTATTCAATGTGAGCTTTAGTTCTGGTGCTTGGGTGGGGGCAGGGCCACCTCCCAGGCTCAGTTCCCTCAGGGGCTTTATGCAGAGACCTTCCTGTCTCCGCTGCTTCCTCCCAAGGGGGCCTGAGTCACGGAGACACTCCACTCCCCTCTCGGTCAGCCCAGGTGTGTCTCTCACTGATCTGTAGAGTCTGTGGGCGGAGGGAACTTCCAGGCCGCCAGAGGTTCCATCCCTGAAGCCTGCTTGGATCAGCTTCTCTGGGGCCACGGCCAGGGCAGCGCTGGGGTGGGGTCTGCTTTCTGGGGCGCGAGAGACCCTGGGGATGACTCTCCAGGGCTCTCTGGAACGGAAATCTCTTCCACTATGTTTCTGCACACCCTGCAGTGATCCAGAACTTCTGGGGAGCTCTTCTTACATTAAATCTATGGGCTGTGGGTTCAGTGCTCGCATATGTGCGTCTTTCTACTCCGCCATCTTGACTCCACCCCCAAGGATACTTTTCTAAATCTCCCTATTGTTAGTGACTTCCCATCCAAAATAGCTTTTCTACATGTGGTATTTATTTATGCATGTAACTGTTATACCCTCTTAGGAGAATGGAAGCTCCTTAAGACAAGAATTACTTTATTTTTGTCTTTTTTAAGCCCAGGGCCTTGCATTTGGGATATATCTAAGAAATGCTAACTGACTTAAATTGAAGTAAAGCAATATGAATTCTCAATGCCTAGCAAAATGTCTTGCACATATAGTTGCTCAAAAGATTTTTATTCAATTCATTCAAATTGAATCCAATTTAATTGAATTGACTGTAGGACAACAATATTTGAAGTAAAATATATTTCAATGTCTACTGTGTCATATTGAGGAGGAGAAATGGCAATGAACATTATTCAAAACAATGAAGTTGAGAAGAGGTGCTGGACCCAACCAAATGTATGTAATAGAAATTTATACCTGTAACAACACAATCTTAAGGAGATTTAGGGATCCAGTTTCAAATTATCTGAAGAAAGGGAAAAGATCATGAATAGTATAAAAAAAAAAACAGTGGTCAGAAAAAGGTGACCAAGAAGTTATTAGCCATAACCAAATAGTAGGACTACTTAAGTTAGCCCTACAAAGTATTTATTTAAACATGGAACTCATATCTGATTGAAGTATCTTTTACTATCAGTATAAGGAGCAAACAGGTAAGCTTTCAGAGAATTCTATATAAAAATATTACATCTTCATAATTTCAGAAATTAGATTAGATATATAGTGAATAAAAGAAGCAATTGACTCCGTGAAATATAGATTTAAAAGGTCTCCTAGAACAAAAATTCTTCTATCTATACACTAAAATCACATAAAATCCCTTGGTGGATGCTACCAAAGAAAAAAGCTTCTTGATGTTCAAATAATCAATATCAAACAAAGTAAAAAAATTCAAGATATATACACAAGAATAATGTTCATCACTATGGAGGCTACTCTGCACAAATTGTGATTAACAAAATGATAATAACAACATTTAACATTTGACTTGACAAATGACTTGACGCAACATTTAAAGTAGAACCTTAAAGAACATGTGAATGGAGGTGGGGCCAGGATGGAAGACAGGAAGTTGCCTGAATTCTCCCCAATTTCTCATGGAAACATTGTTAAATCAAGCCTCAAAACCAGTTCTGCAGTGACAGAACCTACAAAAAGATAGAATGAAACAATTTTCTAGTTTAACATAACTGAGAAGGACTTCAAGAAAGGTCTGTTTCACTTGGGCAAAGGGAGAGTTCAGCACAGCCCAGGCAGTGTCCAAGCAAGTCATTGGGAGGCTCCTAGAGGCCCCTCAGTCCTGGCTCAGCCCACCAGTGGCACAGCAGGTCAGCTGTGAGATCTCTAACCACAGCATATAAGGCAAATTGCCAGTCCTGGAACCTAGGTGACAACAGGCATGACTAGACTGGGCCACCCCAGTGCAGTGAACAAACCACGAGGTCCTAAGGCCCTAGCACACAAAGCCAGTGACCAGGATTCTGGCCCCTAGCACAAGAAGCTTAGGACAGTGCCCCATGTGCTCCAAGAATAAGTTCAACTTTAAAAGTTGTGAAATAAGTATACAAATGAGCAAAAAACAGAAATAGCCCTGATGGTGACAGGGAAGATCAAAACACAAAAATGAGGAGAATACTGTTAAGAATAAAGTGCTCAGCAGTACTAAGTCTGTGACTCTATGAGTCTTTGACTTGTCCAGAGAGCTACACCAATTAAGTGTCTAAAGCAGGATTCATATACATTTTCCATAGTATAAGAAGAAAAATTTCCATTAAAATGTGTGTGTGCATGTGTGTATGTGTGTGTGTGTGTGTGTGTGTGTGTGTGTGTGTGTGTGTGTATACACAGGTAATTGAGGAAATGAAAGGCATTAGTCATTAGAAGGATCAGGAAAGACTTCACGTATAAGTGATACTTATGCTGAGCCTTGAAGGATTGGAGTTTCTGCAAGGTGGAGGTCAGGAGAGATTGCATTCTTGTTCTTTTTGCAGAAGGCTTTGTGCTTATAACAAACCTCAGAACATGAGGGGATCTCCTTAATGAGGTCCATGGATGGTCGGTCAACAAGTATTTATTTAATCCTATGTTCCAGGAACATAGAAATAAAACCAATTCCTATCTTCTAACCTTATCTTCTAGTAAGAGAAGACAATGCATAAAAGCAAGCTGAAGTTAAGGAGAGGAGGGCATGAGGATCTCTATTGCACCTGGTAAGAAATGATGTCTGAGCATTCCCCTTAAATGGAAATTCTGGGAAGAGTCATCCATTCAGAGTGAAGTTCTTTGAAATATTTCAGCGTATGTATGGCAACTGGATATATATATATGTATGTATGTATGTATGTATGTATATATATATATATAAATTCCTTTATTAGATGTATGATAAAGGATGTATTGAATATATGACCTAGTAGTTATGAAATATAGTAAAAGTGGCAAGTTGATTGGGGAAGAAGTGAGAGGGACACAAGAAATTGAAGGTAGAAATGAAAGTGGAGGGGTATGGAATCACTATTTGTACTCAGGTTTGTTGTTTTTTAACCAAAAAATAGTATAAAATATTCACTCACCAAGGTCACTGCCAAGAAATGAGGGTTGTAAAAGATAAGGACCCAAGTTCTTCAGCTGGGCCTAATACTAGCAAAATTTACTGGGGCTAAGTTTCACTCAGAGGGCATGCCTATTTAAAATGGATGCTATTTTCAGCACAACCATTGGAGAAACACTGACAGGAGGTAAATTATTTTTAAGTTAGTCAGTCCTATTATAGATTTCTGTTCCTACCTCAAGTCTTTGGTAGGTGTCTAGATCCGAGTACTTACAAATAGATGTGTATTTTATTTCTTCTGTTAAGTGTGAACAATCTGTTGCAGAATGCTGACTCTCAGTTCCAGACTGCATGGAAGCAGATATACATACAAATTCTTCTATCACATATAGAAAGGGTGACATAAGTTTTTCCATGGCTGTGGTGGTATTAAGATGTCAATCAGCATAAGGTGCTATTTTAAGTTCCTAGGCTCCCTTCTTTACCTTGATGTTTTCATTCTGTTTGGATAGTATCTGTTTATGGTATTTGCTTAAGATGGAGGGGAAAGGGAGTCAATACCTTGAATTATTACATCCAAAAAAGTTAAAATGTGATACATGAAACTTTATAGCTTCATAAGATGTAATCACAGGGGACTTCAAAGGTTCTCTTGTTGAAAGAGACCCTAGACATTATCTTGTCCAATCCCTTCATTTTAAAGATCTCTTTGAGTCTCATAACTGACTATATATCCCAAGGGAATAGAAGAGTTTTTCCATAACAGCCTCCTATTATGCCCTCATTTTCTTCCTTGTCCAGTCTACGTCTCATACCTGCTGTTTGAATAATCTAGGTGCTATTGCAGAGGTCTGAACATATCATTCCCTTACCTAAAAAAAAAAAAACACAAAAAACCACAAATTCCTTTAGTCTACTTTTCCAGTCTTATGGAATATCTCTCCCTTTCACATATTTTACAAACTGGAATATTTGTCCGTCACTGAACTCAACTTCCTTGATCTTCATGACTTTCTGCTCACCATTCTCCATACCTAGAAGAGCTTATCTGGAATCTCCCCTGTTAATATAATCCCTTTCCTTCAAGGTCTAGTTCATTATTGTGAATATTAACAAATATTTGTGATTTGAATGGAGCTCATTTCAATGAATGAATGAATGAGATTCATGATATCTGATGACCTGTTTACTCTGATCGGTTTTTTTGCATAATTATTTCAAACTAGTAATAATTTTATTTATTGTAAGAACTTTTAAAACTGCCAAATCCAATCCTCAATCTCTGTGTTTTAGACATAACCATAGATTCACCTGGTCTTCGTAGTGATTCTTTAAGGAGTTAGGAATGTAGGCTTTTATTTCTGGCTGCACCAATTATGCACATTTTATCCATAGTCTACTGAATTTGCATTACTTTATTTTCTTTGTTCTCTTAAATGCTGTATTTACCAGTATGCCAGCTATTTTATTGCATTTTACTTTTCAAGATACTAAAAGTTACATCTTGATATGTAAAGCATTGTAGTTGAAAAGGCTAGATACTTGGACTCATAAGGTGCAGTTGAAAGAGTCTCAGTTTGCCCATCTGCAAAATGGCAAATATAATACTTATACCTCACAGGGGTAACTTCATTTCTTATTGAGCTACATTCTTGACTCTCTCTCTGGACTTCTTTCTTCGCCAGGCCATTAAAAGCCTCTTCACCCTAGAACTTTATTCTGTCTCTGCAGTTCCTTCCTCTGATTGATCATCTCATCTGAGAAACTCCATTTTAAGAAAAGTGTCCAAGCCAGCCAAGTTCACTCCTCCATTGTTCTCCATGCATCATGACTAACTGTCCCCCATACTACAAAGGCCTTCTCATGCTATCAGCATCCCCCTTTCAGCTTCTTTTTTGCATTGTCTAACCCTATTAAAATATAAGTTCCATGAAAGCAAGGAATGTGTTTCATCTTGTTTACTGTTGTTTGCCAGCATGCGGTACAACACCTGGCCCATAGTATTGCTTAATAAATGCTTTTCAACTGGATTTGTTAACTTGATAGGATTGTTGCGAGGCCCACAAGGTCAAATGTAAAATAATTTGGAATTATAAATGTTAGATATAAATGTCAACTGTTACTTTTATTATTACTATGCCCTCCTGTTGGTTTATTCTAAAATAAAATTCTGTCTGCTGATCACCTTGGTCCCAGGACATGGGACACTTTATTTCTGATAGGATTAAGAACTAATACTAGAGTATTTCTTTAAACGTATCCCTGGATCTATGCAGATGACAGGTTCTGTTTGTCTCATGTCCCTCTTAAATGTCTTTTAGAATATTGAAAACCCTCAGAAAGAATTATATTACTCACTAAAGTTTTCTGTTTTTCTGTGTTCTTAAGATGGAATTTAAAATCCTCAGTCACGGAAATGTTGTCATAAATTATACTCTGAATCTCAAAGGCTATACTCCCTCATATAAACTTAGATATCTTCAGAATATCTGGTCATCAGAAAAGCATGCTAATATCATCAAATTAAAACTTGCAAATATGCAAGATCCTTGAGCTATCATCTTCAAAGCACAGTAAATGAACATGATATCACTTGGGTAATCCTAGTTAACCCATGGAGTTCAATGTATTAGCCATATATGGAAGTCACATTCCGTACTCTTGTATACCACAGTGCAAGCAAACTCTGAGAACACACGCTGAACTCTGAGTTGAGACATAAGACTCTCTTGATTATTCTTATTTGAGAAATCTCTCCCTTAGAGGACTTTGCTAACCAACTCACTATCAAAAGGTCAATGATAGTGGGCAAGGAACTTGACTTTGTTCTCCTAGGACATTAAATGGCCCTCATGTGTCACTGTGTCCAGCCTCAAAGTCTGTAACCTGCAAGAGAGACTGATCCATATACAAGACAGTACAAGTTTTATTTGTTTTTACACTCATAATTAGTCAAACCTAGTTAAAGAGTTTCAAGTTTAATCAAAACATAGTATGTTGGGGGGAGTCATAACATGTAATTTAACTAAACTGATGAAGTAGGCTATAGATTTTGTACAACTTTGTAAAACATTTGTACTTGGAAATCCTACTGAGTGTCTAAGTCTAGATATACCTACATACTATTATCTTATCTTTTAAACATCCTGCTTCTTTTTCCTAATATTCACACACACATGCGTTAACACATTAGGCCTCCAGTGTCCCTGTGGTTCAAATTGACTGTATAGATACCCCTCTATGTCTTCACTTAGCATTTGCTCTGGAAGTATTTCTTTCTTTCCTCTCTCTCTTCTTTCCTTTCTTTCCCACACCCCTTCCTCAAAATATCTTCTTCATGGGCAAGATCAATCCTACATATTAGAGTCATCTATGTATCCTCCAATCCAGGAACTCTCAGGGTTAGTCCTATAGAAAACTCAATGATGCTAGTGTCTGACTCATCATCCTCCATGGAATAAGCCAGAGTGATCTACCTCCCAGGTACAAGTTAAAAGGGTTTCTCCCTCTTTTAAACCCTTTTAAGAGGGTTTCTCCCTCTTCACATTTCTGACATAACAGACAAAATCCATAATACTAGCTCTAGCTCCAGCTCTTTCAATAATTACCCTCTTGAGAATAATTTTCTCTACCTACAAAATGAAGGTATTGGACTACATTATCTCTAAGGCAACAGCAGAACACTCAAATAAAAATGATCCCTGTTGCCACATATTCAGTTAGAAAGCCACAAATGAACATTATCTATATTACATTATATTTTTATTTATGTTATTAAAGATTTCCAAATTTCATTTTATTCTGCTTCAGATGCACCAGGAAGTTTTGCAGCCTATGAAAACCTTTCTGATACTTTTGCTCTAAATTCTCAAGCTCGAAATTTCTATGATCTTGTGATTTTGCTATCATGGGAAACAGCACTCAACTGGAATTTAGTAGACCTAGGTTCAAATCCCAGCTCCCAGGGATAAGATTGCATCTGTATCACTACATGTTTCTTGTTCCTAGTTTTGTCATTTGTAAAATGAAGAGTTGGAGAAAGTAATTGCTAAGATTCCCTTTGACCTTGATAGCACTGTAATTCTACATAGCAAAGGGAAAGATGCTTGCCTTTCTCAACCTCAGATAAATACTCCATCAGATTTACATTCAAGGCTTGCTAAGTAGGCTGAACATAATTCTAGAACCCCTGCCAAAAGAAAAAAAAACCCTCTCCACCTGTTCACTGATGCCTGAAATTGCTTCAATGAGGAGACAGAACCTTTCATTCTTCAGTTACAGATAAGGTTTAAAATACAAGAGTCTTGCTCATTTACTTTCTTGTGAATGGGTTGCAAACTAAGCATAATCAATAGCTGAAAATCGACAGGCATACAGATGGACAGACAGATCAACCTTTGGATGGTGGGGACCTAGTGAAACAAGCAAAGGGCATAGAAAGAGAAAGGCAAAGTGGCAGAAGAAAAATAGTCAAAGACTTCATAACTTTGTGGCAGGCCAGCCTTGTTTACCAGAAACTAAGCATGTAAAACAGAAATTGTGTGCTAAGGAATGTACATCATACAGCTACAAAGGTATTTATCTTCATCATCAAAAAGCCGCATCATTGACAAAGACACTTAAAAAGTCAGCTGATGTTGCATGAGCAATTATCATTTCTGGGATTTTGATAGTCAAGGTATTCTGGTACAATGAAATAATACATTTTTTGGCATTTCTCGAAGTTCAATATGTCAATATAAATGTCTAAAATAACTTTCATATCAGCATCACTTTGTGTTTTACAAAGTGCTTTCCTCACAACAACCCTTGAGGAAGATGGTACCTACTATATTATCTTGATTTTACAGATAAGAAAATTGAGGTCTAAAGAGATCATGCAAAGAGTTAATGACACAAACAAGGATGACTGTGGTCTCCTTATTTCTAATTTTGTGACTGGCTGTTACAACATAATGCATCCCCAAAAGGAAATATCACCTTTCTTCTGGTCTATTTAATGGTTTCCTAATTAATAAGTCTCTTTACCTCTAGGATCTCTCACTTCTAATCTCTTTCTCCACAGAGTTTCCAAATTGATATCTCTGAAATGCAAGTTTAGTTACAATTATAATCAGAAATTTTTGTGTTTGGTAATAAATTAGAGACTAATGCAGATATCCAGGTGAGAAGACATAAACAAAAACTGTGACTGTGATCAGAGAAAAGAGAATGGGATTTGTCAATTAAGATGGAGATATGAAAGACTGAAGAGAAATTCAGCTCTTTAAACTATGTTTCAGCAATGATATATAAAAAGACACTAGATTGAATTGTGATTGAAAAAATAGAGAAACAAGTAAGTTCCTTCATCTAGTCCATGACTATACAAAAAGACATCCAGGAGCCATGGAAGATAGAAGAGGGGTCCCACCAGGGAAGCAAGTACAAGGTAGAGTGAATAGGACTGAGACCCAAAATAGTGCCCAAAATATGGAAGACCTTGAAACAGTGACCTAACTGGGAATCACCTAGGGTGGATGGAAATCCACAGCAGGACGATGACCAAAGATGTCATACAGGGATGGGAAAGAAGATATATTTTTTACTGGGGACACTGAAATCTACTAGTGCTCTATACACATACACAACAAGGGAAGTGGTAGGCAATAGTACAGACTGGGGAAAGTGAATTCAGAACCCAGTAGGACCTGACTATACCATTTGAGTGTTAGAGGCATTAATAAATGAAGAAGATACCAAATACTATGAAAAAATATTATGGGTCAAGAGATGCTAAAAAAGTAAACAACAAAAAGAGAGTATCTCCAAAGCAATTATAAGCAGAACCTCAGGGGAAATATGATTTGGCTAAAGAGACTGCAAAAGTAACTGGGGGAAAAATGAAAAATAAAAATATGGAATATAATTTAACTAAGAACTCTCAATGAAAGAATTGGAAGGCAAATAATTCTTGGAAAACTTGAAAAATTTTATCCAAGGAGGAGATTCACCCAAAATAGAATGGACCAAAAAATAATTTAATGATTTCATTAATAGGAAGTTTTTTTTTAATTTTAAAACATTTAAAAATAAAAGGAAACAAATCTGCTATCAAAAACAATTCACCTGTTTTCATAGCCAAGATGGTAGAGAAGACAGAATTGCCTGAGCTCTCCCATATCTCCTCCAAACAACTTTGAATAATTCCTCGAAACAAATTCTAGAGTGACAAAAACTACAAAAGGATGGGGTGAAACAATTTTCTATTCCCAGACAATTTAGAAGGTCAGCATAAAATATCTATTTCATTAAAGTATGAGTGGAGCACAGGTTCCATCAGTGCAGGCCAAGGTCCAGCAAACCATCGGCAGGCCCTGAGAGTGACTGAATGAGAGTGAGTGGCGAGTGGCAGAGGCTGCTTCTGGAGTTCTCAGTCCACAGATGGTGGAGGATCAGAAAACTAGTCAGGAGATTACAGGGGTCCCTTTGCTGACACTAGGTTCAGAACTCTGTTGTATTGCCTATATATCAATACTGGTCACAGTCCTGAGTCACAGTACCAGGGCAAGGAGAAGCACTAGAATTCCAGAGTTCATTGTCCCAGGGGAGCACTGACCTTGGTCCTAGTCTAAGAGCAGAAAACAGCACCTGTGGTTACTCATAGACCAGAGCACAGACTAGGAGAACAATGACCATACCTCTCCTTAGATCATACTTCCTTAGAAGAACTGAAAACTTACAGACCTCCAGAACTAGCTACACAAAAAACTTGAAGTTTGAAACAGTGCCCACCCTCAACCTGGGAAGAGAGTCTAACTTTAATATAAAGTTAAAAATCAAGAAATAAGCTGGGAAAATAAGCAAACAACAATAACAAAAGGAATTCTTGAACATAAAATGTTAATTTGCAGAAAGAGAAGATCAAAACACAAACTCAGAAGAAGAAAACAAAATCAAAACTCCTACCTTTAAAGCCTAAAAACAAATGTCAATTGTTCTCAGGCCTAAAAAGAATTCCTGGAAGAGTTAAAAAAGGATTTCAAAAATCAAATAAGAGAGGTAGAGGAAAAATTGGGGAAAAAAATAAGATTAATGCAAAAAAACCATGAATAAGTGTCAGCAGCTTGGTAAAAGAGGCACAAAAAAAATTCTTAAGAAAATAATATCTTAAAGATCAGAATAGATCAAATGGTAAAAGGGCACATATTACTAACAAAGCCCAGCAGCAAGAAAGAGAAATCCCATTTAAAGCTAGGGTAGAAACTATAAAATATTTGGGAGTTTAGCTGCCAAAACAAATCTAGGGACTATATGAACAAAATTACAAGACACTTCTGCACAAATAAAGTCAAATCTAAGGAAGTGGAAAAACATTAGTTGCTTATGGATAGGCTGAGCCAATATAATAAAAATGGCAATTCTACCTAAATTAATTTACTTATTTAGTGCCATACTAATCAAACTACCAGTCAATTACTTTCTAGAGTTGGAAAAAAATAATATCAAAATTCATCTGGAAGAAGAAAAGGTCCAGAATAGCAAAGGGACGCATGAAAAGAAATGCTAAGGAAGGTGGCCTAGCTCTACCAGATCTCCAATTGTATTATAAAGCAGCAATTATCAAAACCACTTGGTAGTGGCTAAGAAACAGAAGGGTAGATAAGTGGAATATACTAGGTACTCAAGACACAGTAGACAATAAATATAGCAATCTACAATTTGATAAACCCAAGTATCCCAGCTTCTGCGAAAAGAACTCAACATTTGACAAAAACTGCTGGGAAAACTGGATAAAAATGTGGCAGAAACTAGGCATAGACCAATGCCTAACACCGTACACAAGAACAAAGTCCAAATGGGTACACGATCTAGGTATAAAGAGTGATACCATAATTAGTGGAGCAAAGAATAATGTATTTATCAGATTTATGGAGAAGGGAAGAATTTTTAACTAAAGAAGAGATAGAAAGCATTATGAAGTGCAAAATGGATAATTTTGGTTACATTACATTGAAAAAAATTTTGCACAACCAAACCCAATGCAACCAAGATTAGGAGGGAAGCAGAAAACCAGGGGAAAAGTTTTACAACTAGTATCTGTGATAACGGCCTCATCTCTGAAATATAGAGAATTGTGTCAAATGTACAAGAATACAAGTCATCCCCCAATTGATAAGTGGTCAAAGGATATGAACAGGCAGTTTTCGGAGGAAGAAATTAAAGATATCTATAGTCATATAAAAAAATATGACAGAACAGGAAAGTGATAACTGTTGGAGAAGATGTGGGAGAGTTGGAACACTAATTCAATGTTGGTATAACTGTGAATTGATCCAACCATTCGGGAAAGCAATTTGGAACTATGCCCAAAGGGCTACAAAAATGTGCATACCCTTTGACCCAGCAATACCATTTCTGGGACTGTATCCCCAAGAGATCATAAAAATGGGAAAGGGTCCCACATGTATAGATATATTTATAGCAGCACTCTTTGTTGTGGTCAAAAACTGGAAATCAAGGAAATGCCCATCAATTGGGGAATGGCTGAATAAATTGTGGTATACGAATGTAATGGAATACTACTGTGCTATAAGAAATGATGAACAAGAAGACTTCAGAGAGGCCTGGAAAGACTTATGTGATTTGATGCTGAGACAAAGGAGCAGAATCAGGAGAACTTTGTACCCAGCAACAACCACAGTGTGTAAGGAATTTTTCTGGTAGGCTTAGAACTTCAATGCAATGCAAGGATTTAAAAAATTCCCAGTGGTCTTTTAAGGCAAACTGTCTTCCACATCCAGAGAAAGAACTGTGGAATTCAATCATAGAATATAGCAGATCATTTTCTTTTGTGTTACATTTTGATTTCTCCCATTCATTTTAATTCTTCTATACAACATGACTATGGTGAAAATGTATTTAATAGGAATGTATGTGTAGAACCTATGTAAAATTGTATGCCATTTTGGGGAGTGATGGGGGAGGTGGGGGTGGGGAAGAGGAGGAGGGAGAGAGGGAATGAAAACGATATACATTGTATGGTACTGATTGTAGAATACTAAAAATAAATAAATAAAAACTAGATGGAAAAAAGTAAAAGGGCACAAAAATCCAACGTAGAGAAGACTGATTTAAAAAGCAGCTAAATGGCTAAATGTAATTATATATATATATATATATATATATATATATATATATATATATATATATGAATGTATATGTGTGTATACATATATTTATATATATATAATGTGTGTATACATATACATATATATATATATATATACAATGTGTGTGTATACATACATATGTGTGTGCATAAAATCACTGAAGAGAACTTCTTAAAAAGCAGAATGGGCTATATGGAAAAAGATGTATAAAACTTCACTGAAGAAAAGAACTTTTTAAAAACTAAAATTGGCCGAATGAAAACAAAGGTGCAAAAATAAATAAATAAATAATTTTTTTTATTTTTTATTTTTTTATTATATTTTTTTATTATATTTATTATATATCATTATTTATTATATTATATTTTATATAATACATAATATATATTATATATACAATATAATATATTACATATAATATATTATATAATATTATTTATTATATGATAATAAAATTTATTATATTATAAAATAAATAAATAAATAAAGGATTTTTAAAAAGAGGAACAAAAGCTCGATGAAGAAATAATTCTTTAAAAATTAGGATTGAGCAAGGGAAGCCATTGACTCCATAAGACATCAATAAAATGTCTTTTAGACAGCAATAAAATAAAATAAAAGAATGAAATAATAAAAGACAATGTGAAATATCTCACTGAAAAAACAACTGACCTGGAAAATAGAACAAGGAGATATAATTTAAGTATTATTGGATTACCCAAAATGCATTATAAAAAAGGAAACCTAGACATCGTCTTTCAGAAAACCATCAAAGAAAACAGCCTTAACATTCTAGAACAAAGAGATAAAATAATTTTGTTTTTAAATCTGCCAATCACCTCCTGAAAGAGATCACAAGATAAAAACTCCCAGGAATACCATAGCCTAATTCTAGAGTTCCCAGGCCAAGAAGAAAATATTGCAAGCAGACAAAAATAAAAAACAATTAAATATGATGGAGTCACAGTTAGGAAAACAAAAGATTTAGCAATTTCTACAATAAATAATTGGAAAGCTTGGAATATGATACTCCATAGGGCAAAGGAACTAGCATTACAACAAAGAATCACCTACCCAGCAAAACTGAGAATAATCCTTCAGGAGAAAAAAAAAGATATTCAATGATATTGAGGATTTTCAAGCATTTCTGATGAAAAGACTAGAGCTAAATACAAAATTTGCTTTTCAAATACAAGACTTAATAGAAACATGGAAACATAAACAGGAAAGATGAATCATAAGGGATTGAATAAGTTTAAACTGTTTACATTTCTATATGTGAAGGTAATACTTGTAACTCATAAGAATCATTATTTGGGCAGTTAGAAGACAGAGGGCATGGATCTGAGATGAATAATGATAGGATGATTATCTCACAAAAAATAGGAAGGGGTGAGGAAGAGGAAGAGGAATGCACTGGGAGAAGGGGAAAGGTAAAAGTAGAATGGGTAAGTTATCTCACATAACAGAAGTTTTTACAGTGGAGTGAAAGATGGGAAAAATGGGAGCAAGCATGTGAGTTTTATTCTCATCAAAACTGGCTCAAAGAGGGAGTAACATACACAATCAGTTGGGTATAGAAATCAATCTTACCCTACATGTGTGTTTGTCCTTCATTGTCTAGGAAGACCACGCCATCAGAGAAATGATGACATAACTTGCACTTGATTTTGTTTTGAGTGAGGGAGGGCTGTGCAGGTCACCAGCCTCACTTCTCCTCCGGAGTCATCTGAATCCAGTGACCAGATATTCATTAGGATGACTGGAGATGACCCAAGATGAGACAATTGGGGTTAAATGACTTGCCAAGTAGGACAGAGGAAGGGAGGAGGGGAAATGGTAGAAGGGAGGGGCTGATTGGGAGAGGTGGTAATTAACTGAAAAAACAAAAAACAAAAAAAAAAACAGCCACCAGAAAAAACTCTTCTCTCCAACCTATATTACATATATATATATATATATATATATATAAAACCTAAGTCAATGTTGCTCTATTAAAGCACTATCATTTTCTTGAAATAAACAACCCTTTTTCCTTAACTGTCCTCTTTTCATTCTGAAAAAGCTTAAATCTTATAAAGAAAAGTTTTCTCAAGAGACCAACCCTACTAAAGTGTCATGAAAATCATGAAAGACAGAGTTAACCATTTTTTTTTTTGGCCCTAAGGAGAAAGAAACCAGTTCTGGATACCCAAAAGTTTATTTTCAAATAAATTAAGAATGATTTTCCATATCCTGTATGGAGAGTTCATGGTAATTTGATAGCTCAATTTGAAATTTCTGATATGAAGTACTGTTACAGCTTTAAAGAAATTGGATTCAGAGAACACAAAGGTCCTCTCTGTCTCTATCAAGCAATTGATCAGACAATGACAATGTGTCTGAACAGACACAGAAGATCTTTAGAAGTTGAAAACTATGGGAAGGTCAGCCCTCTAACACACTGGTCTGGGTTTCCCATATCTAGTCAAGCTTGGATTGTATTATACACTACAACAACAGCAACTACTACTACTATTACTACTGCTGCTGCTGTTGCTGCTAATGCCACCACTACCACCAACATTACTAACACTACACACAATACACAAATACACACATACTTATTTATATACCTCAGTCTACTTAAAAATGATTGCTCACATGAAAACAACCTCCCTTAGGAGGAAAAACCTAAAGTATATTAAGGATACACTCTGAATATTAAGTGATTGCACTGTCATAGGGAACTTCCAAGGTGAAGAAATCCATTCCACCAAAGTAGGTTAGCACATTTTCTTCAACTTTAAAGCTTAAAGTAAAAGTTCTTAGCCTGGGGTCTGAAAATGTATTTTTGTTTTCTTTTTAATAACTGCATTTCTGTATAATTGTTTTCTTTTGTAATATTATATATTTTATTTTATGCACTTAGAAATATCATTGTGAGTAGTCCATGAGCCAAAAAATAGATAATCTGTCACAGAGCACTGCTTAGTGCACAGAGAAGTTAAAGGATTTGCACTAGCCAGTAGAAGTCAGAGATGGAGCTTGAACACCTGCCTTCCTGCCTTTTTGCCTTCAATATTGGCTATCAATCAGCTATAATTCATGGCGACCATCTTAGTGAAACTTGTTATTCAGCTATTCTTTAGTTATGTCCAACTCTTCATGATCCCATTTCTTTGTAGAGATACTAGCATAGTTTGTCATTTCCTTCTTCAGCTCATTCTACAGATGAGGAAACTGAGGCAAACAGGGTTACATGACTTGCTCAGGGTCATACAGCTAGTATCTGAAGCCAGATTTGAACTCAGAAAGATGAGTCTTCCTGAATCTAAATCACTCTCTCTAACCACTGTACCCTCTAGCTGCCTTGGTTAAACAATCATCATTTAAATGCATGAACAGATTACATCATCCATAACAAAAATAAATACAGACAAAAAGTCAACCATTTACTCATACCCATATCCATGAAATAAGTCATGACACATACAATTAGTATCTCAGGAGGTTTGATGAAATAATCTCATAACCAGTGAAGCGATGAACTTAAGGACTTAGAAATTAGTTGTAACTCTTGTTTGTCACTGAGGCTTCACAGAATATCAAACCAGACTTTTCCAAGCCCCAAAAATCTACTATGGGTATGATGTCCATAAATATTTTTTTAATTAAAAAAAAAATAAAACAGTACTACCACTGTGTGAATTTTGGCACCTTAACTAAATCTTCACACTATTACTAGGAGAAAAATATTTATGGCATTAACAGTTGAATTAAAAAAAAATCAAAGCTAGAGAGACTCATTTTGAACCTACTCAAATGTTTTAAGTTTTTAAATTTAAACTTGAACTTGAGAAATTGTTGCATGTCAGTTTCCATTTGCCTTTGCTAGAAATGTAATATCTACACTCCTGCTTATTTCTTTATTTTATTCCACTGAAAATTCTGGAAGTTGAACGAAGACCTACTTCAAAACAGAAATATTTATTATATCAAAACACAAGTGTCAGATTAGTAAAAACAACAGTTTAAGTCTGTCAACAGAAAAATTTGTAAATTAGAAGCAGCATGTCATAGGTAGTGTGGTATAGTGGATAGGTTATGGATGTGGAGTTAGGGAATTTGGGTTCAAAGCCCACATGTGGGATTCTGGGTAAATCACTTAACTTTACTATAACTCAGTTTCCTTATCTGTGATATAAAGGAGTCAGGCTAAATGCCTCTCAGGTCAACTCTAAGTATATGTTCCTATGATCCAATATTCTATAGTATTCTGGACTTGGAGTCAAAAAGATTTGGGTTAAGATGTTACCTCCGGTATTTACTATCTGTGTGACCATGGAAAAGTCACTTACCTTTATCAAATCCCATATAATTCTCTGAAATTATGAATAATATATGTTATGATCCATGTAGGTGGAGAAAGGTCCTTGAACTAACTCCAAAAGCTTACTAACAGTCCAGAACTTTAATAAAAATCTAGATGTTTGCCATCTCTAAATTACTACTGACCTTCCCAGTGCTGAATGGGAAAAGAACCATTTTAAAAATGCAACTGAGTATTCTTCACATTATCTCCTAGTCAGATGATTTATAGATATAATATTAACATGTTTAGAACTGTAATTGATTATAATGGTGTTAGTACACAGTGAAGATGTCCCAACCAAGTTGGAAATAAAAGGATGATTTTAAATGTCACTTGTAACATCAAATACAGCTTACTGGCCTGGTTAGAGAATTATAATAATATACATCCTATTTACAATACCTTTAAAATTCTAAATTATAATAGAAAATGTAACTATTAAGACATACTGCATAACAATCATTTTAATATTCTGTAATATATGGTCTACACATGTCCTATCTTACGTTTTCAGAGAATGAATATATACTCTATCTGCTACTTTTTAGAGTGAAAAGTATTTCCAAAACTGATTCCAACCTAAGTGGAGAAGTAAAGTTGATTTACTTGAAAGGAGTTGCAGAAAAGAATGAGTTTTGTAGTCTTTGTAGTTTTGAGTCAAAACGTGAAGAAAGGTAAACTTAAAATGAGTTGAGTCCAAAACAGGAGCTATTCAACATCTTTACACATAAAATGGGTATTTTTAGTGATCTGGCCTAACAGCAGCATGAGGAAATATGAAGGTTTGGGAACAAAGAATCACAGTGTGTGTGTGTGTGTATGAGTAAGTATGTGTGTACATGTGCTTTTTAATGTCTGCTTCTGTCAAATTCAGAGTAAATTCTATCACCATTGTCTTTTCTCAGACCATCATCAGTATTCCAGAAAGAAGTGGTTCCAAGCATGTTCATAAAAAGCATGAGGAATTCCATAGAAATAAGGACTCCGCAAATTTTCCAGCCATTTGCATGCAAGAACTTCTGTATAATAGTGGTGAGTAGAGAGACTATTTTGAGTATTCATATGTAAATCATACCCCAAATGTCCCTTCTCCTCCCATCTCCCCTTCCCACTTTTCATCTCTTTCCCTCTCTCTCTAACCTTTTTCTTCAAATATTGAGATTAGAAATAATGGGCATGGAGGGAGGGTTGTTTTGTTTTTAATAAATAACATATGAAGACAAGTCTACTGATCATAACAAATTTATACATAGGAAATAGGGGCTCTTGGACTCTACAATCGAAAGAGAAACAATGCCCAAAGCAGAAATGAATTGTGGATTCCAAGATATAACAGTAGAATAAAAAACAAGCCTCATTCAAATCAAATACCTGAATAAACAGTTTATATTTGCATACATTTCTCCTCCTTCAGTCATCTGTGTAAACCAGGAAACCCTGAAGAGCCTGGTTTCTAAAAACCTCTCTCATTGAAAGTTAAATTTCATGACATTCCTACCCAACCCCAAACACCTACTCCTATAACCAGCCTGAAATGTGCAGAATTATAGGCATTTCTTGATGGGAAACTATTGCCTAGTCTGAGGGTAATGCTTCAACAATACCAGAGATGAATTTGATGGGTTCAAAAGAGGGGTAATGAAGTCTCTAATCCATGAAGTTTGAACGCCTTTGAGAAGGCATGTGGTAGATAAAATTAATATTTTCAGAGACTTCCTGAAGTCTCTGTCTAGAAAATGTGACTTTTAAACACAATCCCAAGTAATCTGCACTAGTGTTTCAGATAGCCAGAATTATTTACAAATGATTTGCAGCTTGCTTTCAGAAGTTCAGAGAGGTTAACATCATAGGATCATTTTCTAAGTAAGGAAACCAAGGTCCATAGAGGCTAAACCAATGTTGCATAGATACTAAGCATCCACTGATCCACAATGTTCTTTCCTGCATAGACTAATAGCTCACAATTACATTCAGCTTCATTCACTCAGTAAACATTTATTAAATGCCTACTGTGTGTCTACCACTGTGTTGAATACTGTGGAAGATATATAGTTGAGGTGAGATGATATGTGTCAGGATAACTGCAGATAGCCCAGGATTTTATGGTTTTTATGGGAATGTCTTGAAAGGAGAGACCTTTGATGATTTAGTTGAATGTACATAAGCCTAAAATCTTTTTTTAATGAATTTTCTTCCACCTCAACCAGTAACTGACTTTCTGACATATGAGGGAACTATTGTCTGTAGCACCCATTTCCAATAAAATACAGTCCCCAGGCAGAGCTGATCTTCTTATTCCCTAGATATGACTTTATTGCTACCATTCCTTAAAACTAATACCATGGCTCAGGAAATGTGGTCCATAACATCCCAAATATAATACCATATCCAAAGCATATATGTAATCTGATTTTATTGGTTTTCAGCTTACTTTGTGACACAAAATCACTTTGAGTTTTGTGATAAGGGTTGGACATGTTCTTTCATTGATATAGCGTTTTGCTAGATGAGGAAACTGCCCCTTCTAAAGCAAGTAGGTCCCTACTTTATAATTTATAGTCCTAGAGAGTTGTCTAAAATACTGAGACATTCAATTGTTTGCCTGGGATCAAATATCCAGTATGTGTCAGAAACAACAGATCTCTCCACCACAGCATGTTACATTTTATATCACACATTTTAAGGTTTTTCTTTTGGCATACCTTCCTTCTTAGTTCTTCAGGGTCCCTCATTTTCCTCAAAAATGTATTTGTGGGGTTCTTTTTTTTTACCTTTTAACACGAATTGAGATGTTTGTGCCTGTTTATTGTTATGTTCACAATTAAAAGGAAAGCTTAAGGAAGAAAAATAAAAGGAAGAGGGTGAAAATTCTAAACTGGAAATGTGCTGCATTCTTTATACCCCTCATAAAGGGTCAATGCTTTAATATAAATTGAATTGTATGACATGGTAACCAGTAGGGTAGAAATTGTGGAGGTATATTTTGACTCTTATGTACAGAAAATGCTTCCTAACAATTAAATCTATTGAAATTAGTGGGATATTTTGACTGTATAGGGAAATATTTCCTAATAATTAGATCTTTTAAAATAAGAGGTATGTTTTGTCTCTATGTAAGGGGTACAGGGACCAGCTTCTGAATGTCTAACACTCCTAGACCTATTGAAAGGTTGAAAGGATTGAGTTAAAGTTCTGAGTTCACTATTTTGGAGGTCCACAAAGACAGACTGATCATTTCTTAGAGATGTTACAGAGGTATGATATATAAAAATAGTGTGGAGAGATAGGGGAAGAAGACTAAGAGTAGACCATGGGTGAAGCCCCACTTTAAGGTTTCAGAAAGAGGAGTAATGAAAACACAAGCTGAAGGAGTGGTTTGGGAGATAACTAACTTGATGGGATGCCTCTCCAACTACAGGTCATAGTTCGGGATGTAATCATTTTTATCCACTTCGTGTTATGAATATGGACGATGCAACAAAAAAAAATTCTGACCACAGTTGTTTTCACTAAGAATTTGTTGTAGCATTCCTGGGCTACATAAAGTTTGGTATAATATGAGAATAGATGTATTTGAAGAAACTTATCATCAGAATTTTACTTTTATCCCAGGGACAGCTACAAAGTTTTATATGAAAATAAATAGATGGACTAAGAGTGATAAGGTTTAATTTTCCATATAATTCAAAATTTGGAGAAAGAACTGAGAATTTTCACATGTTTTGCACTGTCTATAAAAATGCAAACTTTAGAAATTTTACATGACTTTTTTTCAGTATTAATAACTTAAATCCTCCACCAAGTCCTATCTCAATGGTCCATTCTGACAGGGAGGTGACTCTGGGTTCTTGAAGCCTATCACAGCAAAACAAACTGGCAGATTTTAGTATGCTGGAAAGGCTTCAAGTATAGTCCTAGCAAGAAATAATGTTTTATAGCCTAGCTAAGTGTAGCCAGTCTAGTAAAGTATGTAAAGACTCATCATCAGTTGGTTGGATGGTTGGCAGTAAATTTTTTGACCATGGCAAGACACGAAACAAAGAAAATTACAAAATGAACTACAGTTGTATGATACCTACTTCTGCTACTGCATAGTAGGGGGGAAAAATTCAGAAGATATTCAGAATCATCATTTTTAGATCATCTAAAAACATGAATTTAGTTGGTGATACTCTAAACATTAGCTCCTTGTCCAGTCACTAAAGAATAGACAAACTAGTAGAGGAAAAAAATCATATTAATCTTGGCATTCTTACTAGAATTGAAGAGACAGGGACCTGACCAACAATGTCAATAATAAGGAAATACTGGGGATAGACAACACTCTCTGCCAATCTAGATCAGTGCTTTCTCTTCAAGTTAAAGTCTTAGAGAGTTGCCTAGAACATTTAAAGGTTGTCACAGGTCCAGGGTCACACAGTCAATGTGTTGACTTCTATTCATCAGTTCTTTCCCTGGATGCAGACAGCATCTTTCTTCCTATGTCCTTTATAATTACTTTGGGTATTCATGATAGACAAAATAACTTATTCACTCAAAGTCATTCTTAAAACAATATTGCTGCCATTGTATACAAAGCTCTCTTGTTTTTGCTCATTTAGCTTTCCATTATTTCATACAAGTCTTTCCATGCTTTTCTAAAATCATTGAGCTTATCATTTCTTAGAGTACAGTGTTATTCCATCACAATCATATACCACTATTTGTTCAGTCATTCCCCAATTGATGGGCATCCCCACAGTTTCCAATTTTTTGCCACCACAAAGAGAACTGCTATAAAGATTTTAGAACATATAGGTTCTTATCTTTTTCCCAACATAGTAGTAGTATTGCTAGGTCAAAGAGTATAGGTAGTTTAACAACTCTTTGGAACAGTTCCAGATTACTTTCCAAAATGGGTGGAACAGTTTATAATTCTACTGACAATGAACTGGTGTTCCAATTTTCCCATATGTCCTCCAACATTTTTTACTTTCCCCATCAATCATTTAAGTCAATCTGTTATGTAAAATGATATCTCAAGATTGTTTCAATTTGCATTTGTCTAATCAATAATGATTTAGAACATTTTTATACCACTATAAATTGTTTGGATTTCTTCATTGGAAAACAGGTTATTCTTTTTCCTTTGATCATTTATCATTTGGAGAATAAGTCATATTCTTATGGATTTGATAAAGTTCTTCATATATTTTTGATATGAGACCTTTATCTGATAAACTGTCTACAAAAAATTTCCCCCCAATTTTCTGCTTTCTTTCTAATCTTGGCTACATTTGCTTTATTTGTACAAAATCCTTTTAATTTAATACAATCAAAATTACCCATTTTCCACCTAACTTTGCTTTCTATCTCTTGTTTATTTATACATTGTTCTCCTATCCATAAGTCTGATAATAATATGTTCCATATTCTTCTCATTTTCTTGTAACATCTCTCTATTTTATTTAGGTCACATCCATTTTGACCTCTCAGTAAATGGTGTAAGATATTGGTCTATGTCCAGTTTCTGTCATAATTCTTTAATGAATTTTTATCCCAAAATTCAACAAACATGCAATATGTGTCTATAAGTTGCAAAGAGTGCCAACCAACATCAGTAGACAAAGTTTCCTCATTTGAGCATTTCCTATAACAAGTGTTAAACTCAGTCAGGATTGGGGTTTTGTTTTGATTTCCTTTATTTGTCCTTTTAAGTTCTAGACAAAGGTGGTAAAATCCTTGCCAGATCCAAAATCAAGTCATGATAACCTCAGAGTCAGGATTCCAACCCAGATATGAAGCCAGATAGCCCAGTAGGGAAACCCTGAGAAGCCATGTTAAATAGAACAGGACCAAGGACAGTACTCTGAGGTACTGAACTAGAGACTTCTTTCTTATGCATTAACTTCTCTTTGGGACTAGTTAATTAGCCAGTTTTAAATCCGTTTGGTCCATATCACCCCATCTTGCACATACAATAGCAGAAGAGATGTTGCTAAATGTTTTGATAAAATCACCAATCTCCAATTCCTAACCAAATACCCACACCCCTTGCCTAATGTAAAATGCAAAATCTCTTCCAAATCACATTTCTTATTGTAATTCCTTTCACAACCTACTCCTAAATTTGTGACCTATGCCTGCCACAAAGTAACTGGCTGCTTTTTTATCCAGTCCTTTGGTATCATTAAAAGTGGACTACCTCCTCCTAGCTGAGCATCCTGAAAGAGCTCATTTTCAGACATTGTATAGATCAGAAGGAAAGCAAAGAAACAAAAGAGATCATCTTGGCAATCAAAAACAAACAAAGGTTAAAGGAAAAATTCAGTCAGAAGACTCCTGACTACAACATTAGAGTTTCTTCAGATGGAGAATTCAGGGCAAGACTGGAGAGTTTGTGCGTGCGCACACACACACAGATACACACACACACACAAGAGCATATTGAAAGCAATGTTTCTGGATTGTATGACAGTACTGAAATTAATGCCCCTTCTCATTTCAGGTTGCCAGGATCCAGGCGTAATCGCAAGTAAAATAGGATCTTTTGCTGTTTTTTGTTTTACTAAAATGCCTCTGATTGAATAATGTGATTGGAGAGGATCTCTCCCACCCATTGATAGGGCTGCCCATTGTGGGAAGCTTGATTAGGGGAGCTGTTTTGTAGGAGGGGCCTAAGCACCTTTTTTTTTTTTTTTCTGTTGAGGCACTGGGTCAGAGGGTATGCCCTTCGGCTCTAAAAAGTATATCAGTACTCTGAGGGTGAGGTTTTACTTGGGAGTTTACTGATTGGAAGTGTTTCTTTGTTCGGAGAGACTCTGGGAAGCCGCTAAAGAAACCCCTCCTCACCTTCCCTTAAAACCCAGAAATTGATGCTTCCCTCTCTGGTGACTATTTATGTATATAATGGTCAGACATTTTGGAAGTATGTCTGTTGACTTTTGATTTCTCTGTATTTTCTCTGAAATTTTGATTTCAATTTTCTCTGAAATTTTGATTTCAATTTTCTCTGATACCTGTGCTTTACTAAAATGATTATTAATGCCTTGAAAGTTGCTTTCTGTTTATGAGTGTAGATCTAAGAACCTGTGTTAGCAGGTCCCCCTGTGTATGTTGGGGTCTTTACTTTTACATCAGACTGAAAGATGTCCTC
Organism: Bettongia penicillata ogilbyi; assembly: GCA_023548195.1. Classification (NCBI taxonomy): domain Eukaryota; kingdom Metazoa; phylum Chordata; class Mammalia; order Diprotodontia; family Potoroidae; genus Bettongia; species Bettongia penicillata. The sequence goes on from JAJHZJ010000733.1 coordinate 1,157,407, forward strand.
TCTCTTGCACCCTTCTTCCCCTTCCCCACTCCCACAAGTTGTTTCTATGATGGAGAGAGAGCCCCTAAGGAGTATTCTGTCAGCACTCTCAGAGTAACACAGTGCATACTTGGCTTTTTCTGATGCTGTCCTGACTTTCTTGTATTGAATTTGAGAGAGGAAAGGGATTTGGAAAACCTGTATCTCTTGTCACTGGCTGGCTGAGCTGTCAATCAGCATCAGGCAGCCTAGGGTAAAACAACAGCCAACTGAAACCACAGTGGGCTAATCTGATGCAGACTGATAGCTGAGCGACTTGGGAACACTAGTGGAAAGAAGCACATTTTTTATGCCCCATAATTGTTCCTGGGGCTCCCTTAATAGGAAATTGCTAAATGGAGCCCTCCATGACAGACTGATGAGCAGAACAGGGAAGGGTGGCAGGATGTCCTCCAAGCTGAGGGTGGCTTCCTCCTCTTAACACTTGGAGTAGGCTGTCATCACCACCCACAAGGAAGTAGGGGCAGAGAGAAAGCAAGATGGTCCCTAGAGCTGCAGCATGAGTCAAGAGCAGGTGGTATGAGTGACGGCAGATGAATAGTGGGCAGAAGAGAGCATACCAGGCTGTCTGAAAGGAAGCCAAGAACTGGAAAACACCTCCTCTGGGAATTTCTAGACCTTTAATAAAAACCAAGGAGAAACCTCCTTTCACAGCAGGGACAGACTGAGGAGTCAGATGATCATAAATTTAAAGTTGAAGGGGATATTAGAAACCATCTATCTTACATTGTATACATTATTACATATATATGTGTGTATATGTGTGTGCGTATATATATATGTATGTGTGTGTGTGTGTGTGTGTATATATATATATATATATATATATATATATATATATATATATATATATATATCTTACATTATCAGTAAGGAAATTGACATATGGGGAGGTTGTGACTTGCCCAGTGTTACACAGTTAGTAAGTGTCTGAGTCAAGGCAGTTTGCCATAGTGGTAGAGAGGGTAAAGTGCTGGATTTAGTAGGGACCTGGGTTTATAACATGGCTCTGCCACTTACTGCCTGTGTGATCCTGGATAAATCCAGAATAAAATTTATCCTGGATAAAAGACTGAGGTCTCGGTTTCCTCATCAGTAAAATGACGTGTTATAACCTATAAGGTCACTCCCATCTATCAATCTATGATTCTGAGATTCCCACCTCCAAATCCAGTGCCCTACCTACCACACCATTCCCACCTATGACTTCACTTCATATAGAAAACAGGAAATCATCCTTTAACCCCTTCACATGGAAAATTGGGTTAAAATGTTCCTTTGAATTCCTTGAAAAGTGGATGATTCCAGGTCATGAATTTAAACTTCAAAAGATCACAAACCAAGGTAGCTTAGAAGCCATCTAATACAACCAACTCATTTTACAGTTGAGGAAACTGAAGTTCCCCCCAAGGGCATATAAATAGTGATCATCAATAATTGCCAGGAACAATTTCAATTGGCAGGTGGTGGGGGTACATTGGGAAGAGCATTGGCTCTCAAGGTCAGTTAAGATCTAGGTTCCATTATACCCACACTGCCTCCCAATTAAAAAGGTTTCAAGCAAAAAGTGCCATTCACCCAAAGGTTTTTTTTTTTAATTTTCACCTCTCCTAAAGTTCTAAGCTGCATTGCTAAGTAAAATAGATGTAGTTTTATTCTAAGTTAAAATAAGCAATTTTCATATTCATAAATATTTAAATATTCACTTAATATAGTAGTACACACATTAAGGACCATTTCCATAGTCAGAGATAATTGAGGTAAAAAATGCTTTGAAATGAACATTCCAAGTATCTCCAGTACTGTCCATTTTACAGCATGAATATTCTAACAAAATGCAGACAGTATTCCTCAAAGACAAAGAAAGTAGTCAACCTGAGCTACTGTCGCAACAATGGAATTGGAATGGAAAGAAGACTACATACGTATCTATATCTGTAAGTCTGATGAATTTCTCTTCCCAGCATTAGATTATTTTAATGTCATTTTTTATTTTCTCTATAGAAACTGACAACTATGGAAGCCCTTCAGTAAGTATATGATAATCTGACAAGAAAGAACCACAAAAGCTTTACCTAAATGTGATCTATGACCTATATCCTTTGATTCTTTGGGTATGAGTTCTTGTTCATATGACGAGAAATGAAACAAATACATATTTCCTCAGGGAGAATGCTTGTCTCCAACTAATTGCTATGTCAAGTGTTTGTGTAATTGGAATAAATAATTCTTGAATTAACCATTCCTGGCTATCCTTAAACTTTTCATTTTTTAATCAACTGTTAAAAAGGTAATTGCCACCACCACACCTAACAAATACTATTTATTTGAATTAAACACCAGCATATGTATTAAATATGAATAAATGGCAATGAATGAAAAATGCATTTATTTAGTGCTATGCTTAAAGCAGCAGGCTAAGCATTGGGGATACATATAAAGAAGCAAGACAGTACCTACTCTTAAGTAGCTTATGTTCTAATTGGAGCGAATAAACACATAGGAGATTTCAACTGTAAATGCAGCAAGAAAGGAACCATGGTCCTCAAGGGTGAATGAGGACAGAATCACAGGATCATAGATTTTTAGTGTTAGATGGGATCTCCTAGGCTTTCTGATTACAACCCATACTGGAAAGGAACTGTCATATAGGTCTGACAAGTAGACAGCCATCTTTGAAGACCTCAAATGAGTGGAACCTATCAAATCCCAAGTCAGCCCCTTTTACATCTAGACAGCTCTAATTATTAGTAAGATTTTTCTGGCATTAAGTCTAAATTTTGCCTTTTTCAACTCTGACCCATTGCTCTTAGCTCTGCCCCTGAGATGAATAGTTCTTCCATATGACAGGCTTTCAAATGCTAGAAGACAGATATCATGTCATGCTATTGTTCAGTTTTTTCAATCCTACATGACTCTTAGTGATCCCATGTGAGGTTTTCTTGGCAAAGATACTGGAGCAATTTGCCATTTTCTTCTCCAGCTCTCTTTACAGATAAGGAAACTGAGGCAAACAGGGTTAAGTGGCTTCAAGGGTCATAGCTAGTAAGTTCTGAATTCAGGTGTTCCTGACTCCAGGTCTGCCTCTCTATACACTGGGCCACCTAGCTACCCAACATGCCTTGCCTGAGTCTTATTTTCTCCAGAATAAACATCACCACTACCTTCTATTGATCCTCATATGCTATAGACACAAAAGTAGTCAGCCTGAGCTACTGTCGCAATAATGGAAAGCATTGTAAAGTAAAGTGAGGCTCCTCACTTTACTGACTGCCCTCCTTTGGAAATCCTCCAGCTTATTGAAGTTCTTTCTTAAACTGTGGTTCCCAGAACTGAAAACAATATTCTTGTGGTGTTCCCATAAAAAAAAAAAGAGCATGGAGGAACTGTAACATCCTGTTGTCTAGAAACTATATCTGCTTAATGCAGCCCAAGAATGCTCTGGAGCTAGTGGCTGTCATATCACAGGGCTGACCTACATTGATCTTGATATCCACTGAAACCCCTAAATAATAGAGTCATAAGGATCATAGGATCATGGATCCAGAACTTGAAGAGATTGATAAAGGCATCTTGTCTGGTCCCCTTCTTTTACAAATGAGAAAATGACCCAAGAGGTTAAATAAAATGCCGAGGGGCACAAAGATATTCTTCCCTGAGCCTATCCTTATGCTTTTTTGAACCCAGATCAAGTACTTTACATAGGTCCCTCTTCAATTTCATCTTATTAAACTCAATCCAATGCTCTATCCTGTTAACACATTTTAGATGCTGATCCTGCCGTTAAATATATTGACTATTCCCCACAGCTTTATTCATCTGTAAATTTGATCAACATGCCATGTATTCTTTTATATGTCATTGAAAAGAAATTAAACAGTATAGTGTCAAGCATAAGGTGCTTACAGGTCAAGATTTATAACTGACTTAAAATGGCTTCATAGATCTTCCAATACTTCAAAAGATCTATGATTTCCTTTATGAGTACCCCCTCTATCAGTGCAAAGTGGAGCAAAGTTCAGTTGCTCATGACTTAGCAACCTGATCAAGAGCCAGAAGGAAGCTCAGAAGCCACTTTGTCCAACATCTTAATTTGAAACTCAAGGAACCTGAAATTCAGGGAAGTAAAGCAACTTACCCAAAATCATGCAGTTTGTGAAAAGCATCAGAAATATGATTTTAATCCAGTTTCTCTGGCATCAAAGCCATTGTTCCTCTATACTATGATGTCTTGATGACTTTTCATTTCATTTTCATTTCAACCTTTTCGACTTAATAAAGTGTCTATAAGAACACAAGTTACAGAGAGAGTGCCAATCTGCATTGATGAAGGGAGTTTTCTCATTTGGGAGCTTCTTATGCCAAAGAAATCATAGGTTCAGTCCCTATTCCATGTATATGTCACTATACTAACAACAAAACTATCCCTGCCCTCAAGGGGCTCACTGCCTACTGAAAGATACAATACGTTCATAGACAAGTAAAATATATGACAATTTGATGGAGAAAACAGGAGCAATTATGGAGTGGATCAGGAAAGTCTCTGTAAAGAAAATGACTCTTGAACTAAATCTTGAAGAAAGATAAGGATCCATAAATCAGAGGTATTTTTTGTTACTATTAATAATAGTGTTTAATTCTCTGAGACTCATAATCACATCAATATAAATTTTATTGATGACATGAATTCTCCCCAGCTGAGTTAGGGAAGTGCTACTGTGGAATAACGTTATACACACATTTAACTTATAAAGTTATATTCAGTTAAGAGAGACAGAGAGAGAATGAATGAGACAGAGACAGAGAGACAGAGAGAACAATCTAAATAGTGTCAGAGATTCCTCCTACAATTCTATTGTGTGTCCCAGAATGAGAGTAAGTTGAAGTAGAAGCCTTAAATCTGTTGCTCCCTTAGAAAAAAGATGTGCCTTTCATGGTGTGAGCATCTCCTTAACCACTCAGCCTCCCTATCACTGTGAATCTAACATGTTTTCCATGTAACATGGCCTCTAAAAAGCGTTATTGTCTTAATAATAAGGTACCTTATTCAAAGGCATGTTTCATTTTATTCTGTGGCTGAAGCCTCCAATACTTTTATGTCTTGCTGATTCTTTTAGTTAGTGAGCAATTAACAGGAAAATGAAACCATTAATTGATGTCTAAGCATGAGTTTAGATTAGCCAGTCATTCAACTTTTCATTCCTGTGCTTCCAGTAAGTAGCAAATATGCTTTGATTTTCATACCATTAAAAAGTATAGATTGGCCTTACTTAGTGATGTCAGATTTACTTTGCAAGAGCTCAGAAGACATTAGTAAGCAATGATGATTCAAGTTTGCATGTGGTTGCAGTGGATGTATTTGAAAGCTACATTTCAAGATTTCAGGAGACAAAAAAAAAAAAAAAAGAAGAAGAAGAAGAAAAGGAAGAAACCAGCCATTAAAGGAATCAGCAGTTTTCCAAGTCAACATACTTAAGACTGTGAAGCAAAGAAAAACATCTATTTGGTGACCTGGAAGAAGAATGAAGAGCTCAGATGAAGAAATATCTGTTTGACAGGGAAATGAACTGTTTGTAAATGGACTTTAAAAGCACTAGAAATTGTTTATGTCTGAATTCCCTTTCTGGGGATTTTGTGACTTACCATTCCTCCTAGCAATAAGCAGATTGTCCCTAATTAGCAGACTGTATCACTTCTGGATATGAAAAGAGCACTTTAATTATATTGGGGTGGGTTAGTTTTATTTTGTTTTATAAACTGTAAATTTTATTTTATAAAAGGAAACACCTTTAATAATTTCTTTTTTAAAGAATCTTTCAGACAGTAACAGTTCACAATAATTTAAATTTTAAAAATTCTGGAAGGTTTTTGGGTCTTACCAGGGTTTCCAAAGTTGGTGGTTCTTTGGGATGTTAGGGACATGTGTGTAAATCTGTTAGAGAACAAAACACGAGTAGACTGATACCTTCCTTTGTGACTCAGGTCATGAATATGAGATTCTTGTAGCTGTCATCAAATGCAAAATCTAGATACCTTAAATCTTCCTCTGTATCTTTACAAAAGTAGAACTTAAAACTAGGGAAGAACGATATGATGCTCTGGAAAAAACACTGAATATGGAGTCAGAGAACCTGAGTTTGAAATCACATTTACTCTTTTTGTGACCTTGGAAAAGTCATTGAACCTCTTACCCTCGGTTACCTCTGATTCTCAGTTTCTTCACTGTAAAATGGAGATGAGATAGGTGAACTCTAAAATCTATTCCAGCTCTTGATCCTAAAGTGGTAAAAAGGATTTTTAGAAAGAACCTCAGAGATCATTACATGTTTCAGGTGAGAAAACTGATAGAATCAGCAAAAATTGTTTAGAGTAAGCCCTGCTAATGTCTACCAAACTGGATGGGATAGGACTTGTGATTGTGGTTTGTTGTTTTCCAGTCATGTCCTACTCTTTGTGACCCCATCTGGGGTTTTCTTGGCAAAGACACTGAAGTGGTTTGCATTTCTTTCTCCAGTTCATTTAGACATGAGGAAACTGAAGCCAACAGGTTAAGTGACTTACCCAGGATCACATAGCTAGTAAATGTCTGAGGCTGGATTTGAACTCAGAAAGATGAATCTTTCTGACTCTAAGCCCCATCCTCTAATCAGTGTGCCACCTAAATGCCTTGGGACTTGTGATTGCATTGATATAATGAACTTCAGATAAGGAAACTTTCCCATGGACCAGCACCTTGTCTGAAACTTAGAGTCTCACGGTCGCCTGGGTCAACAAAAGGTTTAGTGACTTGACTGGGATCATACAGACACATACACTGTGTTACAGGTAGGACTTGAATGCCAGTCTTCTCAGCTCCTAGTTCAGCCTGATCTCTACTATTCTTTGAGTTCTCCCAATAGAATTGGATTGGGATGATAGATTGCTCCTTCCTGTTTTCCCCACACATTAATCATAATGATTGCATGAAGGAAACTCCCTAATCTTACTTTTTACCAGTGCCTAAAACAAAACAAAAAAATAACTAAATTAAACAAGCTTTATAAAACACCTTAAAAACCTCAAATTGTTATGTAAATGTTAACTATTATCATAAAAGCTTTAAGTTATTTTCCTAACAGCTATTATCATCAAATTGCACTAAGACTTTGGGGGGCTTCTATATAATATTGCAGAAACACTGGAGAAAATTCTGTCACCAAAAAAGAATTAGATTTAAAGAGTTTTAAAACTTATAACCTCTGAAAAATTAGAATCAATGTAATATTTATGTATGAAGCCTATTCCTGTCTTTGCTCAGACTATCAACTGCCAAGCTACATTAGCTTAAGAAATTTTGTTAGCTGTTTTGTTAGTACTTTTGGTCATCATCATTTCTACTTTCATCTCAAGGACTCAAGAAATTAATTTAGCTTTAACAAGTCAGCTAACTTTCTCCTAAAGAGTAGCCTGACCCCCCAACAAAATCTGTTTAATGTATGACATTTATTCTGTTGTCTTTGTCTTAGTCCTATAAGTAACCATGATATGATTCAGGGCTGCATGTTTTAGGTTTTCTGAGGCCTTCCTTCCCTTCCTATCCCTACCCTTCTCCAAAGACCCAGCCTCTGGGGACCGAACCAGGAGAAAGCTCAAACTGATAAAATACAAATAAGTACTATTAGACTGGCTAAGATATCACAGCATCAATACTTCCACCAACACCATGAGGAGGGCACACGGGAAAGATCAAAGATCAACATCTGTGGCACTAAAGTTGTACTATTCCTTTCAGTCCGCTTTGACTACTTTTAGTCTCCTTGTAGCTGAGGGGGAAGTGCTTTTTCCTCTGCAAGTAACACACCCTCCATTCACATCTTATCATAATCAATGGTGGGTCTCAATGCTCACCAAAATTCATCTTCCAGCTCCCTTCCTACTCTCTTGCATGCCTAGATATCTCTCAGGAGAAGTTTCAAGGACAGTGTTGCCTTCATTAGCTGCTGCTGCTGCTAAAAAGGAATCTTGTGGAAGGAGATATCTTGTCTATTTACCCACATCTCCATTCCCCAGGCCCGCAGTGCTTCTCTCTCCAGATATGAATAAATTCCTGGTGAGTTTTCCAGAAGCACAGATGTAGATGATTGGCAGAGATGCCAGTAGGGAAGTGGTGAGGTTTAGATAGATAACTATAAAATGTTTATATTTTTATTAATCTATAATGTTTGTTGTTCAGTTGTTTTATAGTTGTGTCTGAATCTTTGTGACTTCATCTGGAGTTTTCTTGGCAAAGATAGTGGAATGGTTTACCATTTCCTTCTCCGGCTCATTTTACAGACAAGGCAACTGAGACAAATAGGGACTTTCCTAGGGTCACAAGCTAGTAAGAGACTGAGGCCAGATTTGAACTCAGGAAGAGGAATTGTCCTGACAAAACAAGAAAACTAGAGGCCTCCTATAATATTTTTTATAAATATCTTACTATGTATCGGGGAGTGTGATAAGTACTTTACAATTATTATCTCACTTGGTCCTTACAACAATCCTAGAAGTAGGTGTTATTATTATTGCCATATTACAGATGAGACAAATAGAGGTGAAATGATTTGTCTAGGGTCACACAGCTAGGATGTGTCTGAAACTAGATTTGAACTCATGTTTCCCGACTCAAGGCCCAGTGTTCTATCCAGTATGATAAATACGTACAACAAATACCATCAGAAGTACTGTCCAACCCCCACCCCACTCCTGCCCCCACCTTCCATCCTCTGGCTGATTACTTTTGTGATTTGACTTTTTGGCTCCAGTTTCTGTTCACCATCCAGATACCTGGACAGTACCTGGACCCTGATTGCCAGTGTAACTAGACCTTCAGTCTGGATTCCTTGGCACCTTTTCTCTATTCACACTCTCTAGAGCTCCCCTGCCATGGGCTCTGACTCAGTTTTCTGGCTCCTCTTCTGTACAGATTTCCAGGCATTTGACTGATCCTGATTCCCTCTAAGTTGCCTCATTGGTATGTCCACAGCCACACAATATGCCATTCTGCAAGAACTAACAGATAGCTTGTGTTATTAATATATTTTTCAAATGTATTCAAAGTGAGAAAAATGGCATAGTATATAGGCATATCTTATCTGGCTACATTAATTTGTTCTGGGGAAACATGACATTAAGTAAAGCATTACAAGGGGCAATTAGCTTAATAGGGATAATATTTGCACACATATAATAAGCACGGTAACAGTACTAAGTAAACAGGATGTTCAGAGGACTTGAGGCTGCCTCAGCAAAAACGCTAGCCGTGGAATTCTCAACTCAGATCATTGCCCAAATTATATAACAGAGGAGTTTGGTGACAGTTTCTCCATCTGATGCTGAGTCATATTGTTTCTAACTCCATGACACCTCTCACTATCCTCTTTTCTCCACCCATACAGACACCGTCCCATTTCAGGTCCTTATGGCTACTCACATAGGCTATTACAGCGGCCTCCTTACTGACCTCCCTGACTCAAGTCCCTTCCCCATTCTAAACCGTCTTCCACAGTCACAGACCGATTTTCCTCAAGTACAAGCCTGACCCTTTCTAAATTCCTTTGTTGGAAATTTAATCTGCTTCCCAATTTAGGACTGATCTACCTTTTCAACCTTTATACACACTGTTTCTCTTCACATTCCCTAAACTGTCAGATTGGCCTTCAAATTCACCCTGACAATGGGACTGAATTTCTTACCTGTATGCCTTTGCATTGGTTACCCCTTCCAAAACACACACACACACACACACACACACACACACACACACACACACACCCCTTCTTAACACAATTTACCCTGCTCTACCTATTCTATTGTCTACCTACCCTAGCCTACTCGGTCTTCCTCACACAGATTTCATCCCCACTCTCTGATCTTTTGCACTCGCTGCTATGAACTCCCTCGCCCCCTCCCTGCCCATTAGAATCACTAGTTTCCTTCCAGACACAGCTCATGTGTTGCTGTGAGTGTGTGTGTGTGTGTGTGTGTGTGTGTGTGTGTGTGTGTGTGTGTGTATGTATTGGCTTCCTCAATACAAAAAACTCCTTAAAGGAGCTTAAACACTGCTTCGTTTTTGTCATTGTTCTCTCTGGTGCCTAGCACAATGCTAGTTGCCTAGAGCATGATAGCTGCTTAGTAAGTAAATTCTTGAATTAATTGATTGATTAATAGTTAGCAAGCCCTCACCAATGTGTTTTATCTTTAATAGTCCAAGGCCACAATTAATTAAAACTAGAGGCATTCTTTGAAATAGCATAGTAATGAAAGTAACAAGAAAACATTTCCTCTACAAACCTTGGTCATATCCTCCCATTACTACACACACTATCAATAGGAAAAGGGAGAGGCACACATATAGACTATACATACTATAGCTAACATATGTGGCCAGGACACAGAAATGAAAGGGCAATCTGAAATGTCTGGGCTACTGATGTCTTCTTGTATTTATGTGGCACTCTAGCTAATCTCTAGAGGACATATCACCCCTATCTGACGCTGCTCTCAACATCACTCCATTAGATGCAACTTTAATAGACCCCTAGTTTTTTTTTAATTTTAATTTCCAAATTTTCTCTCTCCCACACCTTTTCTGCTCATTGAGAAGATAAGAAATATGATATCCATTATACGAAGTTCATGTGAAATATATTTCTGCATTAGCCATATTATAAAGAAAAGTAAGAAAAATAAAATGAAAAAATGCTTTAATCTATAATGATTTCATCAATTCTCTCTCTGGAGGTAGATAACATTTTTCATCTTGAGTCCTTTGAAATTGTTATGGATCACTGTATAGATCTGGGTAGCCAAGTCTTTCACAATTGATTGTGGTTATAATGTTGCTCTTAATGTGTACAATACTCTCCCAGTTCTGCTCCCTTCACTTTGCATCTGTTTATACAAATCTTCCTAGGTTTTTCTGAAACTGTCCTATTTGTCATTTCTTACAGCAAAACGATATTCCATCTCAACATACACCACAACTTGTTCAGTCATACCCCAGGTGATGGGCGTCTCCTTCTGATCCTTTGCCACCACAAAAGAGCTAGGAATATGAAGATGATAGATAGATAGATAGATAGATAGATAGATAGATAGATGTATAAATATGTGTATATATATATATGTGTGTGTGTATGGGGGAGTGTGTGTATTTTACATATGGTAGACACCTAGTTTCTATCACATACTTATTTACTGTTTGTGCAATCTCTGCTGGATGCTGCCATGCTAGACCCTTAGTTTTCACTGGCTGCTTCTCAAGCTGGAAATTCAGGCCACCTAGGTACATGACTGGGTATTCTTTTTATGGTGCAAAGAGCACTAAATCTGAAGTCAGATGATTTAATTTTCAAATTCTGATGCTGTTAACTCATTATCCTTGTGACTTTAGACAAGTCACTTCTCCTCTCCAGGTCTGACTTTCCTCATCTGTAAAATGAGAAGGTTGGACTGGTAGCTTCTTAAGTCCTTTCTAACTATAACTTAAATTCCAACTAAAACCCCAGCTTTCAGTGGAAGCTTCCTCAACCCCTCTGAATTCTAGTGCCTTCCTATTTTTTTCCTGTATGTCGATTGTTTTGTATAGATTTGTTTGCATGTCTTCTTGCCCATTATGTTGTAAGCTTTTTAAGGTGAGTATTCTTTTGGCTCCTTTTGTATCTCCATTACTTAGCATAGTCCAGGGGTGGGAAACCTGTGGCCTCCAGGCCCCATGTAGCCCTCTAGGTCCTTGGGTGCAGCCTTTTGACTAAGTTCAAATTTTACAGAACAAATCCTTTTATTAAGGGGATTTATTCTGTGAAATTTGGACTTAGTCAAAGGGCCACACTTGAGGATCTAGAGGGCCACATGTGGCCTCGAGGTCACAGATTCCTCACTGCTGGCATACAGTCTGTAACTGAAAATAGAATTAGACAATATTAGATTTGAAGGGAACCTTAAGGATAATATGGGCCAGAAAATTTCATGCATTAAGAAAATATCCCAGAAAGGTAAAGGATTTGCCTGAGGGCATACACCTGCCTTATGGAAGTACACCTATTGATTAAACATGAATAGGTGACTGGTGTGACAAGTAGCTAGGACTGTGGCTGTCTCTCTACTCTTAAGCCTTTGCCTTCATCTTTCTTCCTATCCTCAATGCTAGTAACACTGCCTGGCATGTAGTAAGTGCTCGTTCACTGACTGATGGTTGACTTTTTTGTTCAGACTCTAGATTTCACTGGTATCAGGAATTCCCTGCAATGGAAACCTTTCTACCAATGCAAGTGGCAACTCTTCTGCAACTAATAATATTAGAGATTTAACCTGAGAGATTAAGGGATTTAGCCAGGGTCATTTAGTCAGTATATATCTGAAGAGGGACTTGAATGAACTCATCTGGAACGATTTACTCTACAAACTCACAATCAACTATGCTATGCTGCCTCTCCACGGTGAATTTGGAAACCAGAAAGAGAATGTTCCAAGAATCTTAGTGTTGTTTTCAGCTTTAGTAGTTTAAATAAGCTAAACATTAACCTAACAGTTTAAATAAATTAATAGCTTGAAACTGCACCAAGACTTTTGGGACACCTTGTATAAAATCCCAATCAAACCACCTATCTTAATATGAGCATAATCTCTATCTCACCCTTCGTGTTATGGCATGCATGCGTGCGTGTGTGCGTGCGTGCGTGCGCGCATGTGTGTGTGTGTGTGTGTGTGTGTGTGTGTGTGTGTGTGTGTGTGTCTGGTGAAGGAGGGGACGAGTTGTGGAGAGAGATTCAAAATAAATAGAAGATGAAGGCTTCTGGACTTGAAGAAACTCTAGATAAGGAAGGGCAGCTAAGTGGCTCCGTGGATAGAGCACTGGCCCTACAGTCAAGAGGTTCATATCCAACCTCAGACACTTGACACTTACTAGCAGTGGGACCTTGGGCAAGTCATTTAACCCTGATTGCCTTGCCTTCCCCTCCAAAAGAAAAGAAAAAAACTCCAGGTAGGGAGCTGAGCCCTGAGTATTCCTGTCAACACAGTCATGTTCCTTATAAGTTAACTGTGCCCAAGAAGTACCCAGCTACTTGGTGCTGCTGCTTTTCCCACTTCCCCACTTTCTCTCCCTCCCCACTCTCCCTTTCCTCCTTTGTCACAGCTGACAAATGACATTTTTGTCTTCTGACATGTGAACTGCTACATGAGCATGTGATCACCCCATAGGAGCCATAGTGTGTCCAAGTTGGCTTTGTTCTTCCTCAAATTAGCTGAAAGATGACCATACCCCTTAGACCAGATTTCATTAACCTTTTGGCAATCTGGTAAAGTCTACAGACCCTTCCTCAGAATCATGTTTTTAAATGCAAAAAAAATGCGTAAGTTTGAAAAGAAACCAATTACATTAAGATGCTTTTATCAAAATTTATTTTTTTTAAAGTTCACAGACTCTCTAGGTTAAGAAGCTCCTATTCTTAGACTTGAAAGCATCATAGATTGTGGATGCTACATAGAACTTCAGAGAACATCTAGCTCTACCCTTTAATTTTATAGATGAGTAAACAAAGTAACTTATGCAACATATCATAGCCAATGAGAGATAGAACTGATTGGAATCTAGGTTTCCCAACTTCTTTTCTGGAGCCCTTTTTCCTACACCATTTTTTATGTTCTAATATTGCCCTGATTTCCTGATTTCTATTATAATTCCAGCATGCTACCACATGCACACAGACACACACACACACACACACGCACCTGTGTAATTTTAGATATTTCTGCCTTTCTGGTTTCAGTCTCCTAATCTGTAAAATAAAAGTTAGTCTAATCTCAAAGTTCCCTTATTCTATCATTCTCGTTGTTTGTGGTTCATCCTGTGTTTTGTAAGAACAATAACATCATGATGAGTGATGTCTTGACTTGTGCATGAATTGGATTTAGGTGAGGCAGTCTCACAAATCAGGACAACTGGTGATGGCCCAGGATGCAGTGGATGACCTTGGCATCTTTGATATCTTACCAGGCTCTGTCAGGCCTGCACAAGCTGCAGCCCAAAGGCCATAAGTGACTTGTGGGCATACCAAAGGATGTTTTCCTCCACAATTTTTACAAGTTGCCTGAAATCCTCTGGCAGGTTGTGCAGTCCTGCTCTAAGTAATCTACAACAAATAGTTATCTACCCATTCTGCCCAGGGGAAGTCTTCACAGGTTTGAGATTGACATCTCTGTAACTCACCAACAGGTTTAAAGCCTGTCAGTTACCCTCAACCTGGTTTAGCTAGTCTGCCAAGATAGTTTACTGAGGTGTTACTGCTACCCATACTACAGCTTCTTGGAGCCACAGATGAGAGATGAATGACAGGTGAACACCAAAGGTGAACAGCCCTGAAAAGCACTCAGTAAGCAGTATAGGAGGTATTCAGGGAGGATCAGCATCTCTAACACTCTATGATTCACTTAAAAGAATGAAGACTGGTTATAAGGACTTAAAGGGGCAGACTTAATATAAGAACCTCAGTGACTTTCATTTCTTTTTGGATCTTCTTTCTGAGAAGGAGTAATCACTCAGGAAGATGGCAGAGGATACATTTCTCCTCTATGCTATACAAAGGAGAAGGGAGTTCACTGAGTGCATTACAAAGCAATGTTATCTAATGACCCATGATTTATACCACATTTTGTCCAACATGGCATTTCATATGCTTATTTCTATTTCCACACATGTGGTTTGATAAGACCAGCATATAATATTTGGTTGTCATATGGCTTAGTAATCAAATCAAAGTCTATCACTTTGTATAATGGTTTCCTGCTCCTGTGTGGATGTGGAGACCAAGCTGAAACATTTATCAAAATTAGCTGTCACACTGAGGCAGGAAATGTGCCTGGGGCGATATTATTTCTACAAGAGTGACTCTTTAGCTGCCATCGTCCCCACTGCAGTCATCCTGTTACTTAATAGATGCTGAAGTGTCACAGGTCTTTGTTTATTGCAAACTTCTCGAAAGACAATGTTCTGTCTCAGGATACACACTTCCCCAAAGTGCTCTGTGGGCTTGTTAATGCTAATTCATTCTATTTTTTTTTTCAGTTTGGACCAGTAAATAAATGTCTGCAGTCCATTTAAATATGATTTGTTACATGATCCTTTTTGTCTGGAGCATAATGGTCATGGGGAAGGCAAGAGAAGAGTTGGTGGGGGATGCTATTCAACAATGTCAAATGTGTATAGGTAGACAAGTGATGCTTTATTGATGTTATCCAGGCAAATTTATCACGAGCTGTATAGAGCTTTAACTGTTAAAAGAATAAAAATAATTATCCCTCTGTTTAACTATGCCTGTCAAAATATGTTAAGTGCAGTTAGGTATTATATGGTTTGATTTTAGATTTTTAAATTGTACTCTGGCTCCAGGAAAACATACATTTTAGTGCATTTCACACAGTGCATATATTTCAATCAATAAACATTTATTAAGCAGCTACTATGTGCCAAACATTGTGCTAGGTACTAAAGAAAAAGAGGCCAAAGACAATCTTTGCCTTAAGGTGATCATAATCTAATGAGGGAGACAACAATGACGTACAAATAATAGATAGATGATAAATAGGTAGATACATATATATATTTATGCATACATATATATATGATAAATAGGAAAAGGAAAGGCAGTAGCATTAAAAGGGGTTCAGGAAGATTTCCTATAAATGATGGGACATAGTTTTTTATGTAAATATGAAAATTAGATGACTTTTATAGCAATCTTATAATCACATTTATGTAATATGTATATTACATTATTGTCATATAATATACATACATTTAAAACAAGGATATGTACACACATTTGTTTCAGCAGTTACTATTATAATGTTCAGTCCACTAAAACAAAGCTATTTCCACATTCTTGCCAAAAGCCATATTAACATTGTTCTACTGCTCTTTATGAGACATAATAGGCATACTTGGAGGGTCAGGAGGGAAGAAGACAAGATCATGCACAAAGTTGCAGCTACGATACAACTTCAAAACAAAGGTAAATAACAGGAGTCAGGACAGGGTCAAGGGGCATTAGTATTTCAAGACAGACAAAAAAAAATAGAAGCAAATGAAGAAATGGTGTCAGGTGGGAATCTCTCCCCTCACCTGGGCTTGTTCTTTAGCCTGGCTTCTCCATTCCACCTGTGATTAACAAGTAATCTGGAGTGATCAAGATCTGGTATAGCCCAGCCAATAAACCGGCTGGGTCAAGAAATAACTAGAAGGCAGTACAGGAGGTCCCAGCCAATAATAGGGATGTGAAAGAGGAAAAACAACAGAGAGGAACCAACTGATGGAAGATTGAACCTCTACAAGTTGTGAATATGGGAGTAACATGGGATGCTTGTGACAGGGGATGGAATACAATCAATGCTCCAGGTTGCTGTGTGTGGTTTGTCCTTTATTCTGGAAGAGGTCCATAACATCAGAAAGATGATGCCATGACTTGCATTGAATTGGATTGGAGGGAGGGATGACTGCACAAGGTCACCAGCCTCACTTTTTCCTCCAGAGCCATCTGGTTCTAGTAGTCAGATATAGATCAGGATGACTGGACATGGCCCAGGATGCAGTAAAAGACCCTTACCTTTTTAATCTGAGTTCTCACTTTGAGTGAGGTAACAGGCATTCATTGAATAGGCCTGTTGAAGAAGTCAGTCAAGGGATAGTCCCTTTAATTTTAATTAAACTGGGAGGGGAAAACCCTTAGGCTTACTGCCCAAAAGAAAAACAATTACTATTTACATTCACTCTGAGCTAAGAGGGCCCAAAAAGTAACCATTAAGTGTGCTTGGTGGTGCTATTTTTGTCTGATTAATGTTCCAGGAACTCCTAAGTTTGAAGGATATGCTCATGAATTGTTCACTTGGGTCTGGGAGTAGTAGCGTCCATACTGTAGTGGTTTTGATGTGGTTTTGTTTGATCTCTCTGGCTTCCATGGTTATGAGCAGTGAACAGTACATAATTAGACCCATTGTCACCCCCTGGGCCACTCCTGGAATTTGCAGTAGCTTTTGTTTCTTTGGCCTCTCATTCAACTTCCCATCGAGCTTCCTGGATTGTCTGTTATGTCTTCTGCCAATTCTACTGTTTTTCTCTCCCCAAGGAAAAGTCATGCTATATTTCCCTGACAATGTGCAAAACAATCAAAAATGTTGGAGTTTTAGAATCAGATCCAGCATGTGACTGACTCCATGTAATGTTAATTAGATCTTTCCCACCTATTAATAGGCCTCAAGTACCTTTTCTTTATTTCCAATGAAACACTGGTTCTTGTGGGTTGTGATGGCCCTCTGACTCTGAAAAGTGTATAAATACTCTGAGGTGAGGTTTTGTTTTGGGGCTTAGTAATTGGAAGTGTATATTTGGGCAGATGAGACTCTGGGCAGCTGCCAAGCAGCCCCCCAACTTTGAAAACCCAGATGCTGGTGCTTCTCTCTCTGGTAACTACGTATGCAATGGTCAGACAGTTGGATCTCTCTGTTGATCTGTGATATCTGCATTACTTACAGTCAGCCCTGTCTCTTGGTTTTTATTTCTTTGTATTTTCTCTGAAGTTCAGGGTGCTTTTTCCCCCTGAACTAAGTGAATGATATATGTGCTTGGTTAAAGTGATTGTCAACCCCTCAAAAGTTGTTTTCCTTTTAGAAACGTGTATCTAAGAACCTGTGCAGCAGGCCTTTCTGTGTATGCCGAGGTTCTATGACACTGTAACTTAAGCCAGAGTGGTGACTGTGGGTGGAGAGAAGGGAATGGATGAGAGAGAGATTGAGAAGGAAATAAGATTGGGCAGCTGATTGATCTGAATGAGAAACCTAGGAAAACAGAGAAACTGGAAATGTGGCAGCGCACTTGGCTGTAACAGGGGTATAACTATTAATATCATGTAGTGGTCCACAGGATGATGGCTAAAATGGAGTTCCTTTTTATATGGTGGGTGGGTAGAGGTGGTATGGAGAGGGAGGGCAAACTTTTCCCTGCATAGAATTTTTATATCAGTGAATTCTGATTGAAAATGTAAATCAAGGGCAGCTTCGAGCAATTGAACCTAGAACAACAAATGCTTAGAGGGTCTCTCAATCCCTACCCCTTGCCTCTTTATAAAGGAAAGAATGTAGAGGGAATATTTTTATCACATATGTATTACTGAATGTTATCTCAATAGGTGCATTCAAAAGAAACCTATTGAAGATATCTAATAATGTAAAATGTCTGTTGTAAAGTGCATTACAATCTTTACAAACACTATATATTACAAACATTACTATATATTACAAACACTATATAAATACTAGCTGTTGTTATTCTTATGATTATTGGTGATCTATATTAATATAGAGAATTTCCACTCTGGCAGTTTTTCATACCAAGTAAATCACAGATCTTTCTCCCAGTCATATATATCCTAAGAGTACAAGCCCAGCTTTCACCTTCTGTGATTGACTTACATAACGTAAAATGTTTAATTTTGAGTTGACATTTGAATAGAGTGATGACCCTGGAGTCAAGATGACTTGAATTCGAATCTGGTATGAATCAGCTCACCAGCTATTTGATCTGGGGCAAATCACTTACTTTTCTCCATTTCAGTTTGCTGGTCTGTACAGTGAGGATGATAACAGCACCTACTTCCCAGGGTTATTGTAAGGA
This sequence comes from Bettongia penicillata ogilbyi, assembly GCA_023548195.1. NCBI lineage: Eukaryota > Metazoa > Chordata > Mammalia > Diprotodontia > Potoroidae > Bettongia > Bettongia penicillata. The sequence goes on from JAJHZJ010000733.1 coordinate 1,176,131, forward strand.
TAAAATGAGATGTTTGTAGAGTACTTAGCAAAAAGCAATAAGTAAATGTTAAGTATTATTTTGATGGCCATTATTTTCATTACAAGATCACTCCTATCCTGACTCTGGTTTCAAAATTTTTTTTTCTTGTTTTTGTTAACTGAATGGCCAAATTTAAATTTAAACAAGGGGTACCAAATGAAGAAATATATAGAAAAAAGTGGTGGGTTCTACACTTAGCTCATGGACTTTGAAGGTTCTTCAAGGGCTGTACTACTGAGCTGGTGCCTAGGGTTTGCTAAGTGTAAACAAAAGGACACTGTGTCTTTGAAATTAAAAAGAAAAAGAAAAATTCTCTGAAAGCACATGATTGCCTATTCATTTGCAGGCTTCCACTTTTGCACTGAAGTCATTTGGTTCAAATTAATTTAACCTTCCATCTGTGAAATTATTGTTTTCCGAGGGTTTGGTCACATGGTGATTAAGCAGTAGTTTTGGTTTTCGTCCTTTTCTTTATTACAATTTAATGCCTGGGTTTTATTATCTATGTAGAAAGTGGGGCTAAGTATTGTAACCACATTCATCAGATTTCCACTATAAGGAAGCAGTTAATGAGCTTCACGTAAAATGTTACCTTGAGGAAATGTCACAATTAAAGGTTCATGTCTGTTCTGAATATGTAAAATCCCATCCTATTGGAAAACAAGAGAGAGAGAGGTATAGACTTTGCTGTTATTTCTCAAGCTCAGTATTTGCTGTCCTCTGTAGAAAAAAAAATCCCTCAATATCCCTCCTGTATTTACTTGCAGCCCTGAATTCTCAGACATCCTGAGATCCATCTTCCCTAGAAGGAAATCTGCTTGTGAGCAGCACTACACATCTGCCCCAACAACTGCACCCCTACAAGCCTGTTTATTCACTCTCTCAGTGCCGCTTCCACGCACTCGATGGCACTAAGTTAAGAAGTTTTAAATGATTCATATGTTCCCCCTCCCAGGCAGATTGCATGCCAGGAAACAGTTGTAAGTCAACTGGGGCAATTCCCTCCAAGCCCTTCCTCCTCACCAAAGGGAGAAAAATAAATCCCAAGCAGAGCAGAGCAGCCCCAGTGATGGGGCTGTTTTAAACAGACACAAGGGCAGCATATCAATTTGGTCTCCTGAAGCAGATGATAATCCCAACCATTTATGTGGTGATAAAGGCTCCATTAAATAGCAGGACTGCTGACACTGCTACTGCTGCAGTATTTTGCCAGGTAGGAAAGCCTCCTTGTACTCTGGCACAAACCTTCAAAATAGGTTGTATTTCAAGGTATAACCAGTTGCTTGCATATAATAATTATAGAAAATTCATGTGTTATTTACACAGTATGCCTGAATATATCAAAAGATGAATTTGGCTCTTACTGGTACAAAGCCTTTAAAGATGACTCTCAAGCTATTTCTCCTCCTTATTATTTGCATTCCATCTCCCAAACACCTTTACCCAGAGTCTCAAAATTACAGAACTGCCCATAACATTTATCATCCTCTTTTGGGCAAATATTGATTTCCCTCCCTTCCTTCATCATACTACCTCCTGTTCTAGATCAGAAGGAAATTGAAGCTGGCTTTTCTCTTTTGGGATGTCATCTGAGCAAGAGATTCCTAGGTTTGATTATGTAAGTCAATCATAAAAGATGGAAAGCCGGGTTTGTGCTTTTGAGATACACATATGACTAGAAGAATCTTAGTGTGAAAGACTCCCAGGGTGAAAATTTTCTATATTAATACAGAACAATAATAATTATAATATCTAGTATTTATAGAGAGATTTAAGGACTGTAATATACTTTACAACAATTATCTCCTCTTCTTGAAAGCTCTGGGAGGTAGGTGTTACTATTATCCCTATATTTCCTTATTTTATAAATGAGGAAATTGAATCATGCAGTTAAATGACTTGCCTAGCTAGTATCTATTTATGATTTAATATGGAAACCCTTTCAAGTTCCCTGATCTAAAACAACACAATATAAAGATGATTGATATTTATATAGCACTGTAAAATTTGCAAAATACTTTAGTCACTATTTCATTTGAACCTCACAAATACCCTCTGAGGTAAGCTATTATCGTCCCATTTTACAGATGAGGAAACAGACCAAGAAAGGTTAAATGACTTCCACATAGTTATGCAAGTATCAAGGTTGGAATTTGAACCAATGTCCTCCTGATCCCAGGTCTAGCACTGTATCCACTATGGTCAGGCTGGGTACAATCACTCCAATCTACTTCCTCTGTCCTTAAAAACAAATGAAGGACTGGCTAGAGAACTAAGGCAATAAGCTGATGATGATGAGTTAAGGATGGAAGAATCATTGCACTGGCCTGAAGGTCATCCCAAGTGAGTAGTCTCTTCAATTTGTTGAAGAGAGTTAGTTATGCTGAAGGGACTGAGCCCAAGCCCTGGAGGTTAGAAATAAAAGTCCCTCTTGAGTGAATTTTCCAGGGACAGAATTAGCTCTTTGTTAAATCAGGCTTCACCTGGCCTGTACACAACAAACTTTGGTGTTGTCTCTCCTGGGATGACTTGTCCAGCCCCTTTGGCTCTGTGTAGTATATATATGGTGTGCTTAGAGCCAGAATGTTCCCCAGTGGAACTGAGCGCATTGAATCTAGTTAGCCAGAACTGACTTCGCACAAGGAGGGGGAAAGGAGAGGAAGAGAAAGAAAATATTAAATGGGATGGGAGGAGTAGTAGTAAAAGCAAAGAATAAAATCTGTCTGATGCCAGCATAATTTGAAAGACTGTGTTTCAGTGAAAAGAAAGTTGCCATAGGAATCAAAATAAAATAGTGGAAAGATGACTAACTCTAGAGTCAGGGGTCCTGAGTTCAAATCCTGCCTCTAATTCTTACTGTACTAATTCTACTGTACCTGTGTGACCTTTAGACAAGCCATTTAACTTTCCTAGACTGAACCCAGTGTTCTCATCTATAAAATGAAAGATTTGGATGAGGTAGCCTCTGAGGTCAGGAAATCTTTGCTCTAATACTGATTGGTTAGTGATTTGTCCTGGTGCAAGTCAAAGATTTTAGGTCTCAGTTTCCTAATGTACAAAATAGACACATAGGATTGGAGATCTAGAGCTGGGAAAATTTTACAAGCCATTGAACCCAACCCTCTAGTTTTACAGATGAGGAAACTGAGGATACCTAGAGAGTTAAATGACTTGCCCAATGACACAAAGCTGTTAATGTTTTAAGGGAGGATTTGAATCCTGGGGTATTCCTGATGCCATATTTAAACTATGCTGCCTCTAAGATAAGATCTCTGAAGTCCTATCTATCACAAACATGCTGTGATTCAATAAGCTTTGCAGAAGGGATATAATTCTATGGATTTCTCCCATAGATTGCTGGGAAGAGTTTATGGAGCTTTCAAAAGCATATCACTCATAGCCAGAGAAATAGGAGGAAATTCTATAACAGGAAACAAGCAGAACAGGAGAGGGCAGGGCAGATAGGAGAAGGGAGGGAAGGGAAGGAGGGGGAGGCCCTAAATAAGAGGCAAAAGGAAAGGAGAGGAGAGGAGGAGAAGGGAGGAAAGGGAGAGTAGGGGAGAGGATGGTAGATAAGGGAAGGGGAGGGGCTATATTTATCTGACTAATGCTTCTGGCATTCAATGTTATGTTATTAATTTTTTTAAAAATACCTAAGCAGAAGATCCCTGTCAACATATATTCACTACCATCATCATCATCAATAACACCTTCATTATCCTTATATGTACAGTATATGATGCTTTATATGTATAATATGCTTTCTTCACAACATAGTTTTAAAGTACATGACTAAAGTATACCCATTTTGTAACTGAGGAAGGTGAAATACAGAAAATTTAAATGACTGATCTGAAGTTACACCATAGGTACCAGAGCCAGGACTCCATTTCAGGTCTTCCAGTTGTAGGATGTTTTCTATTCACTACACTGTGTTAATACAAACATTATTACCTTGTTTCCTGAAATGAGAAACGTAAAAGAATCTTGCCTTAGATCCTATTCCAAAGAAGGGACCTAAAGGGGCACGATGAGGTCTCCAATTATTAAAGTTTTGTTGTCTATATCTCCCTATAATTGAATTTTTTTTCTTTAAATACTGTGATACTTTGCACATAGGTGAAATACTATTATTTGACTATTTATCACAACTTTAAGTATAATATGGTGGTCTCTTCTGAAATCATATTACACTTAACTTTTTTTTTTTTTTACAAAGGAAGCCAATTCTATTGAAATATATTTCTCAAAACAGGTGTTTTTTTTTTTTCTTTTTTAAAGTTCATGTATCCCAGGTTAAGTACTTTAGTTTAAAGCTAAGCAAAAGGTCACCCAGAAAGGTGGGACTCAAGACCAAATTTTCTTATTCTCTCCCAAGCACCTTCCACTGAAGACCACAATTGCCAAATTCCCACCCTCACCTTTCTTTTCTTTTTTTCTCATCAATTAATTTATCTTAGTATTCAACATTCACTTCCACATACACTTACTTTTAAAAATTTACTTGAAGTATATTAAATACAATGTAGGCCCCTTATTTTAATTATAAATAATTGTTTAATGTCTTAAGCATATTCTTTGTAAACAAGATAGCATTGAATTCTGTTTTCTAAGACATTCTGATATCCTCTTCCATTTTATGGGTAAATTCATCTCATTAACAACCACAGTCATGATTATTGTGTATTTCTTTCTATTATAGGTTTATGCTTTTTTTCTTTTTATTCTCACACTTTCCTTTACAAAGAAACAAAGGTCAGGACTAAAACAACATGACTTTAGTAGACTTTTCCGACAGTATCATCTCTTTCCCACTCTGAAAGACTGATATGTGTTTTTTTCATCTTTCTTTTTAATTTACCCCTTTATTTAGGGTTAGCCTTCTAAAGGTGAAGTTTATCTTGCTCTTTATTATTCTACCCCCACGCCAGTCTACTCTCCCTTTTATATTGCTATCCCTACAAGTATGCCAGTTGAATTTAATGGATTTCTATGCCAAACTCACTTTGTGTTTGTATGTATTTGCATGATCAGATTTCTTCTACTCAATTTAGATTAGTGAAATCTTACATCACATTTGTGTGTGTATGTGTGTATGTGTGTATGTGTGTGTGTGTGTGTGTGTTCGTCCTTCATTACCAAAGAAGACCATGGCATCAGAGAAATAATGACATGACTTGCACTTGACTTTGCTTCGAGTGAGGGAGGGTTGTGCAGGTCATCAACCTCACTGCTCCTCCAGCGTCATCTGAATCCAGTGACCAGCTATTCATCAGGATGAGGCAACTGGGGTTAAGTGACTTGCCCAAGGTCAACTAGTGAGTGTCAAGTGTTTGAGGTGAGAATTGAGCTCAGATCCTTCTGACTCCTGCACTGGCGCTCTATCCACTGTTCCACCTAACTGCGCCATCACATTTGTATAATTTATGTGAAATAGAAAGTTATTCCCCTCTTTTTCCTCAATTGAAAACATTAGAATTCTGAAGGGACTCTTTTCTTATCTCCTACTCTGTAAGCACTGCATGATTTTTTTTTTCATTCTTCCAAATGCTCAATTGAATTCATCTTCCTAGGTTTCTTTTGACTCTTGTATCTGTATTTTAAAGTTTCTACCCAGCTCTAGTCATTTCATCAGGAGTTTGTGGGAGTACTCTATTCATTTTTTGTCTTATTTTATATTTTATTTTTCCCAATTACATGTAAAATTAATTTTAACATTTTTTTTTCAAATTTGGAGTTTCAAATTCTCTCCCTCTCTCTCCTTCCCCCCATTCAGAAGGCAAGCAATTTGACATTAGTTATACATGCATAGTCAGGCAAAACACATTTCCATGTAAGCCATTCTGTAAAAGAAAAAGACAAAAAAAAGAAAAATAAGGAAAGTAAAGAAAAAGTATCTTTGATCTGTATTCAGGCTCTTCCAGTTCTTTCTCTGGAAATGGTAAGCACCTTTCATCATGAGTCCTGAAGAATTGTTTCGGATTATTGACTTACTGAGAATAGCTAGGTTATTCTCAATTGATCATCACACAATAATGCTGTTACTGTGTATTATGTTCTCCTGGTTCTACTCACTTCACTTTGCATCAGTTCACATAAGCCTTTTCATGCTTTTTTGAGAGCATCTTGCTCGTCATTTCTTAAAGCACAATAGTAATGCATCACAATCGGAACAACAACTTGTTTAGTCATTCCTCAATTGATGAACATCCCCTCTATTTCCAATTTTTTACCACTACTGAAAGACTTGTATAAAGTTTTTGTGCACATAGGTCCCTTTCCTTTTTTATCTCTTTGAGATACAGATTTTGTAGATTTAGTGGTGGTTGCTTGGTCAAAGGGTATCAATGGTTATACAGCCTTTTCAGGCATAGTTCCAAATTGATTTCCATAATAACTGAATCAGTAGACAACTTCACCAATAGTACATTAGAGTTTTAATTTTCCTACATCCCCTCCAACATTTGTCATTTTCCTTTTCTGTCATGGTAACCAATCTGACAGGTGTGAAGAAGTAGCTCAGAGTTGTTTTAATTTTCATTTCTAACACCAATAGTGGTTCAGAGCATTTTTATATGACTATAGACAGCTTTGAAAACTGCGTATTCCCATCCTTTGACCGTTTATCAACTGAGGAATGACTCATTTCTATATATTTGACTCAATCTTCTATAAGTTTGAGAAATGAAGTCTTTGTCAGAGAAACACACTGTAAAATATTTTTTCACAGTTATGATTACTAGCCATATTTCCCTCCATCCTATTTCCCTCCTCTTTATCCTACTCTTTCTCTCTCTCCTTTTGTCCTGTCCATTCTCAAAAGTATTTTGCTTCTGACTTTTACCTCTCCTAGATTGCTTCCCCTTCTATCACTTCCTCATTCCTTTCCCATCCTACTTCCCTGTATAGTAAGGCAGATTTCTACATCCAATTGATTGTGTATATTATCTCCACTTTGAGTCAACTCCAGTGAGAGTAAGGTTAATGTGCTCCCCTCCCTACTTCCCCCATTTTCCCCTCAGCTGTAAAATCTCTTTCAGGACTCTTTTATGTCAGACATTTTATCCCATTCTACCTCTCCTTTTCCCTTCCTTCCAATGCATTCTTTCTTCTCATCCTTTAATTTTATTTTTTTAGATAATCATACCATCACATTCAACTCACACCTCTGCTTTCTGTTTTTGTATACTTCTTCTAACTGCCCTAATAATGAGAAAGTTTTTAAGAATTATAAATATCATTTTGCCATGTAAACACTTTAACTTTATTGAATCCCTTAAGATTTCTCTTTCCTGTTTACCTTTTTATGCTTCTTTTGTGTTTTATATTTGAAAGTCAAATTTTCTATTCAACTCCGGTCTTTTCATCAGAAATGTTTAACAGTCTTCTATTTCATTGAATATATCCATTTTTCCCTTGAAGGATTAGACTCATTTTTGCTAGGTAAGTGATTCTTGTTTGTAATCCTAGTTCTTTTGCCCTCTTTTTGCATCATATTCCAAGACCTCCACTCCTTTAATATAGAAGCTGAAAAATCTTGGGTTATCCTCATTGTGGCTACATGATATTTGAATTATTTCTTTTTAACTGCTTGTGGTATTATCTCCTTGATCTGAGAGGTCTGAATTTGGCTATAATATTCCTGGGAGTTTTCATTTTGGGATTGCTTTCAGGAGGTGATCAGTAGATTCTTTCCATTTCTATTTTAGGCTCTGATTCTCAATTATCAGAGCAATTTTCTTTGGCAGTTTCCTTACAGATGATATATAGGCTCTCTTTTTCATCATGACTTTCCGGTAGTCCAATTATTCTTAAATTATTTCTCCAGGATCTATTTTCCAGATCTTTTTTTTTCCAATGAGATATTTCACATATTCTTCTATTTTTTTCATTCTTTTCATTTTGTTTGATTGTTTCTTGATGTCTCATAAAGTCATTATCTGCCACTTGCCAAATTCTAATTTTTAAGGAACTATTTTTTCAGTGAATTTTTGTACCTCTTTTCCCATTTGGTCAATTCTGCTTTTGAAAGAATTCTTCTCTTCATTGGATTTTTATGCTTCTTTTACCATTTAGCCTATTCTGTTTTTAAAGGCATTATTTTCTTCAGTATTTTGGTAAAGCCTCCTTTACCAAGCTGTTGACTCTTTTTTCATGATTTTCTTGCATCACTCTCATTTCTCTTACCAATTTTTCCTTTACCTCTCTTACTTGATTTTTAATTTTTTTAACTCTTCCATAGTCTGAGACCAATTCATACTTTTCTTTAAGACTCTGGATGCAGGGATTTTGATTGCATTGTCTTCTTCTGAGTACGTATTTTGATCTTCTTTGTTACCACAGTAACTTTCCATGGTCAGAAATTTTTTTCTGTTATTTGCTCACTTCCAAATCTTTTCTTGACTTTTTAACTCTATGCTAAAGTGGGTCTCTGCTTGCTAAGTGGAGAGGTTGTTATCCAAGCTTCAGGTGTTTTTGTGCAGCTGCTTTCCGAGGTAATTCTGAGATCCTGTAAATTTTTGGCTCTTCCAAGGTGGTATGACCTAGGGAGAGGTGTGTTTACTACTCTCCTGTTCTGCACTGGTTCATGAGTGACCACAAGCACTCTTCAATCCTGAAACTATGACCAGGATCCCTGCTACCTTGCAGCCACAAGCTCTGCTCTACTAGTACTCCACCTTGCACTGGGACTCATGACTGTGACCCAAATCCAGGCATAGGCAGTGCAACAGTGTCCTGCCCCTGGTGCCAGCAATGAGAGCCTTGTAAATCTACTTCTGAGCTATTGTCTGAATCCTTACCATCTATTGGGCTGAGAGGTCTGGAAACCATCACTGCTGCTCCTAATTCAGTTACCCTCAGGTCTATTCTTGGCTTACTGGGTCCAGATCTGCCCTGGTACGACCAGTGCTGGACTCCACTCCTTTCTCACCATGGTGCAGCAGACCTTTACTGCCTACCTCCTAAGTTTTGGGGCTGCAAAAAATTTTTTCACTCCATCTTTCTGTGGGTTCTGCTGCTCTTGAATTTGTTTAAAGTCATTATATAAAAGTATTTGGAGAGGTTAAGTGGAGAGTCCCTGCCTTTACTCGACCATGTTGGTCCCACTTCTCTCCATTCTTTTTAATGTATATTTTTCCCCTGGCAGGATAATATTCAATTTTTCAAAGTTAGTTATTCTTGGTTATGTCTTTTCTACTTTTTTGAATAGCATATTTTAAGGGCTTTTGTTTTTCCCCTTCAAAGAAGTTGCTGGTAAGTCTTATGTGATCCTGAGATTGGTTTCTTGGAACATGAAGTATCTTTCTATTTAGCTAAGTGTATACTTGACTTAGATGCCATGAATTTTGGCTACAACACTACTGAGTATTTGTGGATTTTTAATAGGAAGTAATTATTCATATTTTCATTTTACATTCTGATTCTTATAAATCTGGACAGTTTTTATTTGCAGTTTCTTAAACTATGGCATCTAAGTTTTTTATACTTCTTGCTTTCAGGTATTCCTATGATTCTTAGATTGTTTCTCATTGATCTCTCTTTAAGGCCAGTTTTTGTCTTCACATTTTCATACCCCTTTTAACATGGTTATAATATATTTTATTTTTATTTTTTATCATGATGTTATTGAGTTCTTTTCTCCAATCTATTTCCCAGATCACCCACAAAAGGATAACTTTTTTTTACTTTGTTATAAGCTATTCTCCTTTCCTTTTTTTGTTGTTGTTCCTGATCTTATTTCATTTATAATTTCATTTTTTTCATTCTTGTTTCATTTCTTCCAGCAATTTTTGTAGATCTTAGGGTCAAGCATTTTTTTTTCTTTGAGATTTTTCTTGTGGCTATTTTGAGGTTATTCATTTTTTTTCTGTGTTTACCTCTTAGGCTTCTCTTAACTCAAGTATTTCTCTTTGTGTTTTGTGTTTTCTTCTGTTTGCTTATATTTTCAGCCTCACATCTTGGTTTGGGGATTTTATGTCCTGGTCAGTCCCCTCTAGCACTCTTAGCAAAGTTAGGCATGCCTTATTTACTCCTGTACCTTCTTAGTCTGTATTCTACTTCCATGCCAATTTCACTGAAATGGTTGATATTAGACTTCATTCTCTGAATTCTTGTTCAACCTCCTGTTATTCCATTGCAGATTCTGGCCTCTACTGGGCTTTGTTTTTTTATCCACGTGCAATCTCTAATTGAAAATTGATTCTTCCCCAGTTGTGGTCTTGACATGCCACAGTGGAGTGTTGGAGATCACACTTGTCAAGTCTCCTATAAACCCTCCTGCCTTCCATGGTATTGAGTTGGTCCTATCTCCTACTTTGGCACATAATAATCTGAGAAGTCCCCAGCTGGGCTCTGTCTCTTTGCATAGTTATATATACATGTTGGCTTGTTAACTACTCCAACTTTCATCTCCTGCCCTCTCTGCTTTCAACTTCAAGGAACAAGACACCCCTCTCAGAATCTCACTACCATGCTGACAACTCAAACCTTCCTTGATGTTACTTTTCTCAACCTCCTCTCCCCTCTGTTTGGAGAACTGGAGGATGGAATATCAAACTCCTCTCAATGCCTTCATTAATAGAGGGTAATAACCGGACTCTCAGCTTACTCTACTTTGCATCTGCTGCTTTGCCTAATTTCAATTTCATGGAACAAGATGGCCCATCTAGGAATAGCCTATGTCACCCCTACTTTCTTGCCTCCTTTCATGTTTTGTATTTCTTTTTAGATTGCAAATTCATTGAGGGCTGGGACTATTTTTCTTTTTATTAATTGTATCCCCAGCATTTAGTACAGTACCTGGCACATTGTAGGCACTTGTTAATGTTTATTGGATTGTATATTGATTGGATTGTGGTGGCAATACTGGTGGTGGTGGTGGCAGAGGCAGATCCAAATTAGACCATTTCCACAAGAAATCACAGAAGTGTTATCCTTAAAGAGACTGGACTTATTGATCAATGCAGATTATGTAAAGAAATGATAGAACTGTTCAATACCTCACTATAGAGTAAATAAAGAAAAAGAAAAACTCACAACTATTCAATACCTAGAGGAAAAAAATAAACTGGTAGCCAGAATCATACATGCAAAACTCCCTTTTATGGAGTAACCTCAAAATATCCTGGAAAACTCAGCTAATTCAACTAAAAAACTATCCCAGATCTGAACTCTTACCACAAACTTTACTGTTGTATACTTTCACGTGGACATAACACATTATTTGCTACCTGTCTTTCAGAGCAACAATCCCCATCTCCCCCACAAACACTTCCTATACCATTCTAACTCTTAAAAATCTCCCTTTTCTCCAAATGCTTATCTCACTCTCTGACCCTCACAATTTTATATTGTGTTGATATTGTTATTCATCCTTAGACTTTGAAGAAGACTAATGACATCATGATATTATCCCTTGACTTGCACATGAACTGGAGTTAAGTGAAGCAGAATTGCACAAAGTCCTTAACCTCCTTCTTTCTTCCAGAGTCTTCAAAGTCCAAAAGCAAGACAAAAGTCAAAACTACCAGTGATGGCCCAGGATGGAGTGGATGACTGTAATGGCAATTTAAATGTGAAGATCTTTCCCATTCATTAATGGGCCCATGTGACCTACTTAAATCACATGGAAGCCTAAGTCACATGTGGTAGGAGAAGCTTGCTGAACAGGTGGAGCAGGAAGTATGGAGCCCAGCTGGGAGGAAGTTGGTGAGAGCAGTTAGGACTGAGAGAGAGAGAGGATATAGGCAAGCAGATAGCTAGTTTCATGAGTGTTTGTTTGTGGGAAGGCCCCATGGGGGCAGAATGGGGGAGAGGAGGAGGATTTGGCTTTCTGGTTTTGAGATTTGGCTTTCTGGTTTGGGGATTTGGCTTTCTGGTATCTGAATAAATGCTTTTCTTCTGCCTTCTATATAGAGTCTGTTGTTCTTTGTGATGGAGAACTGTGCTGGCATATTCATAGTCACCACCAGTGCTGTGAATATTGCCTTGGTGATTCAATGACCTTTGAATCTTCTATTTCTAAGCGCTCCACATCACCTACTTCAGCCAACTTTGTGGCTGTTGGAACAAATTATTCTCATTCACCCATTCCACCAGGGAAAGTCTTCACTTGCTTGGAGTAGACATCCACCTAACTCACCAATAAGTTTGAGGTCTGTTAGTTACCCTCATCTTGGGTTGGCCTACCCGCCAAGACAATTTACCGAGGTATGGTTACTTTTTGGAGCCACAAGTGTGAGTTTGGTGAAAGTGGATACTAAAGGTAGATGAGTAGCCCTGAAAAGCCCTTACACCAGAGGTGCTTATTATCCTCCCTGAACAACCCATATATCCCATATTGTATTACAACTCTTTTATATGCCTTGGTCTTCTCTCCAAAAAAATATTGTCAACTCCTTGAGGACAGAGACCAGTTTTGTTTTGTTTTGTTTTGCTTTGCTTTGGGGGAGGCATTGTTTTTGTTTTTGTTTTCAACATCTCCTACATTATGTCCAAAGTACTGAACACAATTAATTGCTAAAGTTTGAATTTATATTCTATGTTCATTTACTCTTGTATTTTTGATATATTATTTAGCAATTGTTCTTTTGTTTTTGACAGTGGTAGTGGTGGTGGTGGGGTGTGTGTGTGTGTGTGTGTGTGTGTGTGTGTGTGTATGTGTGTGTGTGTATGAGTGTGTGTTGTGCATCCTGTCTCTAAGTGTAGTTAGTAAATTTCTTGAAGGTCAGGGCCATATTTTCCATTTCTTTTATATCCCCTACAAATCCTTACTGCAGTACCCACAGTAAGTGCTAATAATCACTTAACTAAGTTATCTGATACCCACGTTTAGACACTCTCTCTCCACAAATAGCTCAGGGAAGATTCTACCCCTTTCAGCTGACTGATTCTTTGCTCTGATCCTATCAATGAGCTACCATATTCTTTAAAGCAAGAAAAACTAAATATGGCATCTTCAGAGTTTTGTTTATAAGAAGTGAACATAAATGTATTGCCTCCATTAGAGAGGGCTTGCTAAATATGTGACACACCAGAAGTCCTGGGACTTTGGCTCATCTTTGTAAGTAACTCAAGAGGCACAATGATTGGCTGTCAGAGAAGAATGCTAAAAAAAAATTCAAGAATCCAAGTCTACAATTCAACAACAGAAACAACAAAAACTCCTTTCACAGCAAGCAAACTGGGAAACTAAAAATAGGGGGCAGAGATAGGGAGGGAATGTGTCCTCACTAATGAATTGACTATGCTTTATGCAGCAGCCTCTGTTCACTGCAAACATTTTACAGGGTTTTGAAACTTTAATTATAAACTTGTAAATTAATGATGGTTCAGGAAAATCCTGGCAAAATAATTAAAAGGTCCTTGAACATGGTAGCATGGCTAATTGAATGCCATTTTGGCCAGAATACTGAATGGTGACCTCACTCTTTTACTCTTCTGTATGAAGCATCTTCCAAATCCAGTGCAATGGGGTCTTGATATCTGCTAAAATTCCCATGTAGAAAAGTAATTAAGTTCACTGTGTAACAGAAGAATCATTCCCTTCTGGCAAAGAATACATAAAATAGTCTACCATTATGGTAATAGAGAGTACTGTGAAGTGGCAAGAGCTTTGAGTCTAGAGTCAGGAAAGACCTGGATTTGAATTCTGTATACTTACTAGTTTCATAACCCTATGAAAGTCCCTTAACATTTTTGAGGCCCTGTTTCTTCATCTGTAAAATGGAGATAATAGTACCTACCTAACAAGGTCACTATATAACCTCACAGAATTGTCTAATCTCCTGAGAGGTTAATTGAGTAGTGTTAATTGAGTTGTCCAGGGTCATGTGGTCAGTAATGATCAGAGATAAGACTTGAACTCAGGATTCTTGACTCAGAGGTCAACTTTCCATCTACTGCAACATTTTAATATGAAAATACATTTGTATTCTAAATGTGAAAACTTTTCCATCAAGAATTCATTAACAAGCCTCCATTAAATTGGGGAAGTTTTCAGATCAAATGAACAAGTAAGTGAAAAAATAGGTCAAGTTCACATCCTTGGAAGAGTGACTGGTCTCTTTGGACAAAAACAGCTCATTTGACTGGTTGTTTGAATTGACTAAATCCAGTAGGAATTTTTGTCCTTGTGTAGACAAAGCCCAAAGGTAGACAGTGGGACATTAGGGTAGGTTCAAAGCACAGACCTGAAAATAGAAAAGTGAACAGTTTTATTTTGCTCATTCACTTCTAAATGTTACGTGCAATGCTTCAAAATGCATTGGCTTTGTTTCTGTAGTCAGACAGTCAGTGGTTCATTAAACGCTGTTTTGTGCCTAACACTGTGTTGAGCAGAGCAGCAATAACAGAATCACAGAATTTCATATCTGGAAGGAATTTATAGCATTCCTGATAAGTGTCCATCTGGTGTTTGCTTGGAAAAAGGGAAGTCACAGCCTCTACAGGTTGTCCATCCTACTTTGAAATAATTCTACTTATTAGGAAATTTTTCCTTAGAAAAAACCTAAATTTGCCAATCTGCAACTTTCAGCCATTCCTTTTATTTTGACTCTCCGGGACCAACCAGAATAAGTCCACCTTCATTCATAGGGTCCATTGGTGTCCCATTGCATCTTGGGTCTTCTCTAGTCATCCTGATAAATATCTGGTCACTGGATCCAGATGGCTCAGGAGAGGAAAGTGAGGCTGGTGACCTTGCATAGCCCTCCCTCACTCAAAACAAAATCAAGCACAAGTCATGTCATCATTTCTGTCATGGTCTTCTTTGAAAATGAAGGATGAATACAGGTCTTCCATTTACTTGAAAATTGCTGTCAGGCTTCCCTATCTTCTTTCCTTTATGCTAAGGATCCGCAATTCTGTCAATTAATCCTTGTATATTACATACTTTTGTCCTCTCACCATTTTGGTCTGTATCTTCTAGACACACTTTATATTTTCTGTCTTTCTTGACTAAACCAGGGGAGAATTACTCTCTTTTCAAATTCTGCATGCCACCAGCTCACAGATGGGGATCTTCAAGAAGGCAGCCAAAGTTCCTAAAAAAGCAGCGTTTGATAGATTGTATGGAGTTTTACTTCCCTCAAAGCCTGCTACATTTTATGCCTCAGCCAGTCTCAGTAGCAGTTAGATTCCCACCTTCTGGGTGGAGGTTCATCCAAATAGCTTCAGAATTTAGTTATGAGTCTCTACCACCACACAGGTTTATACATGTGGGCTGATCGATGGGTGAAAGTTGAGTAGGAGGTGATAGAATAGTGGGGACTTCGGCAAATACTTCTGTCAATATAAATAGGAACTCTGGAAAGGAGGGGAAGAATTGCAGAATCCAAAGCTACCCTGCTAATTGGGCAGAAAGAGATGATACCATCCCAAGGAAGGAACTTTTGGTGTGGTTTCTGAAACTTGGGATTGTTAGGAAAATAACTGGAAGAAGCAGAGTCAAGATGGTAAAGGGAATATTCTAGTCAAACCCTCCCAACATTTATTTAAAATAACACATCAAAGAGAAATTTTAAAGTGGCATAACCAACAAAAGAAAGGGGTGAGACATTTTTCCAATACAGGACAACTTAAGAGGAGAGAAGGAAAGATTGGTAGCCCTGGAGTAGGAGTTGATCCAGAAGCACAGCATGAAATTGAGACTAGTTGTGGGCCACAGAGGAAGCAACAATAGAGCACCAGCATCAGTTGCACCAGAAGCATTTATTGCCTAGGTAAGGGAATTAAATACCTGGTCAGACAGAGATACAAGGGATGCTTGTGCTAGCACTGGGTGCAAGATGGGGCACTTCATTGTCCTTTACCCAGCTTCAAATTACATTTCCAGGGGGAGGGGTGCTTGCAGTCATAAGGAAACAAGGGTCCTACCTGTTTATGGGTCACAGTTTTAGGGAGAAGAGGAGTTTTGGTCCCAAGAGAACAGTGGTCCTATGTAAGATCAAAGAGCAGATCAAGAGAACAGTGACCACACCTCTCCTCAGATCATGCTACTTTGAAAGAACTGAAAACTACAGAACTTCAGAACTATCAGAATAAAAAAACAGAATGAAAAACCCTGAAGCTTGGGACAGAGATCCCATTCCACACCTTACCAAGAGGTGATAAGAGCTGAACTCTAACATAAAAACTCAAATCAAGAAATAGGCTGAAAAAGCTAGAAAAAGAACAAATTGAAAATCCCCAAGTAAATACCAAATTAGAAATACTGAAAACCAAAGGAGAGATTAATAAAATTGAAATTAAGAAAACTATTGAATTAATAAAACCAATAGTTGGTTTTATGAAAAAACTAATAAAATTGATAAACCTTTGGTCAATTTGATTAAAAAAAGAAAGAAGGAAATCAAATTACTAATATCAAAAATGAAAGGGGTGAACTCACCTCCAATGAGGAGGAAATTAAAACCATAATTAGAAATTACTTTGCCCAACATTATGCCCATAAATTCAACAACCTAAATGAGATGCATGAGTATTTTAAAAAATACAAATTGCCCAGATTAACAGAAGAGGAAGTTGAATACTTAAACAACCCCATCTCAGAGAAAGAAATTGAACAAGCCATCAATGAACTACCTAGAAAAAAATCTCCAGGGCCAGATGGATTTACAAATGAATTCTATCAAACATTTAAAGAACAGTTAATTCCAACACTATATAGACTATTTTTGAAAATTGGGGGAGTCCTCCCAAATTCTTTTTATGATACAAATATGGTTTTGATACCTAAACCAGGAAGAGACAAAACAGAGAAAGAAAATTATAGATCAATTTCTCTAATGATTGTAGATACAAAAATTTTAAATATGATTTTAGCAAAATGAATACAGCATCTTATCATGAGAATAATACACTATGATCAGGTAGGATTCATACCAGGAATGCAGGGCTGGTTCAATATTAGTAAAACTATTAGCATTACCAATCATATCAACAACAAAACCAACAAAAACCACATGATTGTCTCAATAGATGCAGAAAAAGCTTTCGACAAAATGCAACACCCATTCCTATTAAAAACACTGGAGAACATAGGAATAAAGGGAACTTTCCATAATATAATAAGCAGTATCTACCTAAAACCTTCAGCAAGCATTACATGCAATGGAGATAAGCTAGATGCATTTCCAGTAAGAGCAGGGGTAAAACAAGGATGTCCACTATCACCACTATTATTCAATATGGTGCTAGAAATGTCAGCTGTAGCAATTAAACATGACAAAGAAATTGAAGGAATAAGAACAGACAAAGAAGAAACTAAGTTATCACTCTTTGCAGATGATATGATAATATAGTTAGAGAATCCCAGAGATTTAAGTAAAAAACTACTTGAAATAATAAACAACTTTGGCAAAGTTGCAGGTTACCAAATAAACCCGCACAAATCTTCTGTATTCCTATATATTAATAACAAAGTCCAACAGCAAGAGATAGAAAGAGGAATTCCATTTAATTCTTGGGTAGACACTATAAAATATTTGGGAGTTTACCTGCCAAAACAAACCCAGGGACTCTATGAACACAATTACAAGACACTTTTTGCACAAATAAAGTCAGATCTAAGTAAATGGAAAAACATCCATTGCTCATGGGTAGGCCGAGCCAATATAATAAAAATGACAATTTACTTAATTTACTTATTTAGTGCCATTCCAATCAAATTGTCTGGTAATTATTTTCTAGAGCTGGATAAAATAATATCAAAATTCGTCTGGAAGAACAAAAGGTCCAGAATAGCAAAGGGATGAATGAAAAGAAATGCTAGGGAAGGTGGCCTAGTGCTACCAGATCTCAAATTGTATTATAAAGCAGCAATTATCCAAACCACTTGGTACTAGCTAAGAAGCAGAAGGGTAGACAAGTGGAAAATGCTAGGTATCCAAGTCCCAGTAGGCAATGAAGATAGCAATCTACTGTTTGATAAACCCAAGGACCCCAGCTTCTGGGATAAGAACTCACTGTTTGATGAAAATTGCTGGGAAAACTGGATAACAGTGTGGCAGAAACTGGGCATAGACCCATGCCTGACACCCTACACAAGAATAAAGTCCAAATGGGTACATGATCTAGGTATAAAGACTGATACCATGCACAAACTGGAGGAGCAAGGAATAGTGTATTTATCAGATTTATGGAGAAAGGAAGAATTTTTGACTAAAGAAGAGATAGAAAGCATTATGAAGTGAAAGATGGATAATTTTGATTACATTAAATTGAAAAGATTTTGCACAACCAAACCCAATGCAACCAAAACTCAGAAGGATATAGTATATTGGGAAAGAATTTTTACAGCTAATCTTGGGGATAAAGGCTTCATTTCTAGAATATATAGAGAACTGAGTCAAATGTACAACAATACAAGTCATTCCTCAATTGATAAATGGTCAAAGGATATGAAAAAGCAATTTTCAGGGGAAGAAATTAAAAATATCTATAATCACATGAAAAAATACTCCCATTTATTTTAGTTCTTCTACATAGCATGACTATAATGAAAATGTATTCAATAGGAATGTATGTGTAGATCCTATATAGAATTGTATACCATCTTGGGGAAGGAGGGGCGGGGTGGGCAGCAGGGAGGGGGAAAAAAATCTAAATTTTGTGGTAGTGATTGTAGAACATTAAAAATAAATAAAATGAATATATTTTAAAAAGAAAAAAAAAAGAAAAATGAGCAAACAACAGCAACAAACAGCCATAAAAAGCTACTGTGGTGACAGGGGATGGATTAAAATGTATTAGGATGAATTAAAACCCAGCAAACTGAGGAGATGACTACAACCTGAAAATAGCTATAAGTAAAGCTGCAATAGAAAAAATAATGCAGATTGGATAGAAGCCCAATGAGAATTTCCAGAATAGCTAAAAAAAATTAAAAGGATCAAAAAAAGTTGACTAACAGAATGATAAATAAGTTGTTGCAAAGACCTCAGAGACAAAAGATATTTATATAAAATATTATTTTTATAATAAAGTAATATTATTAAATAGCTATCATTAATATGATGTTTAATATGTGCTAGGCAGTGTACTAAGCACTTTACAATCATTATCTTATTTGATCCTCACAACAACACTGTGTACTATTATTATCCCCATTTTGCTATGAGGAAACTGACACAAAGTTAAATGATTTTCAAAGGTTCACACAGCTAGTAAATGTCTGAGGTTAGATTTGAACTCAGGTCTTCCTGACTCTAGTCCTAGCACTCTAACCAGTATACCACCCAGTTGCCTCAATTCAACAACCATTCATTAGGCACCTACTTGTGTGCAATATACAATGTTATGTGAGATTATTTCATTCTTGATTCTTGTTTCCCCAGTACCTAGTATAGTAGCTAGGCCATAGGAGGTGCTTACTAAAATTGTTCATCAATTAAAAAGAATCATATGGAACTCTGCCATCGAGGAATTTACATTTTATACTAAGAAGTACAACATAGTTACAGAAAAATAAATACTGAGGGACTCTCATGGTGGACCAAAATGTTCATAATACAGAACCAAATTACCCTTCTAGCATGTTCATCAAACCTTCTTTCCCACTATATTCATGGGTGTGGCTTCCCTAATAGCCTGCTCCCCTTCTGGGACATGGCTTTCCCTTTTCAAATAACTCATTCTCTATCCCTTCATAGCAAGGCATGACTTGCTTTCAGAAACTAAGGATTCGCTGCAGAATGGTTTGAGCCAGCAGAAGGTATAACTATTATCAATACTTTACTCCCTTAGCAACCTGAGATACTCTCTTACTAGTTTGTTTCATAGGAATAATGGAGTCTGGAATAATATTCTCTGTCACTCTCTAATACACTGTTCTTTTGAAAAAGTACTCAGCTTGATCCCTTCTTCCCAGTCATATTGTACTGTCAAATTCAAATAGGGGTTTACGAAACCTCAATACTATAAATCTAATTCCCTTGTGGGTTTTGTCCTCCCTCCGTTCCCAGTCTCACTGCTAGCATCAGGCCAACAGAATTGGCATAGACATGAACGACCATCTGTATTTTAATATGATGTCACACACTTACTGAAAAATGAAACCACTTAAAACAATGCTGTTGACAAAAATAAGCCTTTTAAAAGTGTCACCCTCAGTCTACAGCTTCCAGAGAGAAGAAGTCACTATCCCGTACAGTAGCCAAGGCCTCATACCAAGCATGGGTCACATTTGCCTTGTCCTTAATGACCTGGCTCAGAATTCTTAGCAGTTGCCCACAATTTCCCATCTGCTCACCATAGTGCCATTTTTATCCTCCTCGCTGGGTGCTTATTTTGCATCTCACTTACTTGGCTTGCCTTCTTCCTCTCTTATCCATGAGCCCTTCCTTTGAGATCAGGGGCAGTCACATACTAGGTAGCTGCCTAAGATCATGTATAAAATCCACAGAGTTTAGGGAAGGCTGAAAAGAATTATCTGACAGCCCCACCCTGCTCCCTCTCCTACATTCCACATCTTTTGGTGGAGCCACAAAAGATGGTTTACAGAAAAGTAAGGTAATTAGGGCAGACAGAGAGGATGATAATGACGGATGGGGGAATTTGGAGAAGGTTTCAGGAATGTAATGGCACTTGCTAAGCCTTGAAGGTAAAATGTATGAGAGGTAGGAATTAGAAGCAAGTGTACTCCAAGCGTAGAGGACAGCTCTTGAAGGGCTCTCATTCATGTGGAGCTTGGAATCCACTTAAATACTGAGGTCTTTGACAAAGATCTTAAGTCCAACCATTCATTCCTCATCCTGCATTTACAAAGTTGATTTTTTTGGAACCCAAATGTAGAATTTCATATTTATCCTTATTGAATATCAACTAATTTAAGGTATTATTCTAGCCCACCCCTGTTCTAACCTATTGAAATATTCAACTATTGTCTACAATACTAATTGCCAAGACTGATATAACACTTCAAAGTTTACATATGTTTTTTATTTGATCCTTACAACAGCTTTGGAATATAGCCTCATTTGAGGGAAAAAAGTTCAATACCTCACCAAGGGTCAGAAAACTGAGAAGCATCTGAGGCAGGATTTAAACTGAGGTCTTCTTGGCTCTGAGTTCTTCACTCTACCCATTAATAATGGCAATGATAGCTTATATTTATATAGTTCTTTAAGTTTTGCAAAGGGCTTTACATATGTTACCTCACTTGATCTTTACAACAACCCTGAGATAGATCTTATTGTTTCCTCTTTTACAGAGGAAGAAACTGACGTGGAGAGGTCTTTCAAGTGTCTGATGCCAGATTTGAACTAAAGGTTTCCTGACTTCCTGGCTAGAATGCTGCACCACCTAGCTATCTACTGTATCACCTAGCTACCCATTTTCATGTCATCTACAAATCTGACAGGCGTGTTATATAAACCTGCATCTAAAAGTCAGTGTTAAAAATGTTGAACAGTATAAGACAAATCACAGATATATAGTAAATGGTAAGAACTTCTAATAAAGGAGACAGAAAAAATATACAGAATACTTAACACAGATGATGGAAACATATAAGTAAATATATTATTGATAACATATTCATGTGTTCTGGAGGGTTGGCTAGGATGTTTGAAATGGGCAGAGGTGGCTTCATAAAGACTTCACATGGGAGGTACATTGAATCAAGTTCCAAAGAAAGATTAAGTAGGAGGAACAAGGATATTCCAGGTCCAGGGAATAACCAAGTAGGAAGACTTAGAGCAAACTATATAATCAGGTTTGCTTAACCAAATTAAAGAGTTTGTGCTACCATGATGAAGCATTCTAAAAACGGAACTTGAAACATCAAGGAAGGAGTCAATTAATGCAAATTACAAGCTCAAGAGTTCTCTGACTAGTTTTTGTATTTTTTCCCCAAAATGCCAAAGCTCCTTGAGGACAGGGATTCTTTCTTCCTTTTCTTTCTTTCTCTAGTGCTTAGCCCTGCACAGAATGCAGCTTACAAAATAAAACCTCTGTTGTAAACATGGCAGCTAGGTAGCACAGAGTGTTGAGCCTGGAGTCAGGAAGACTTATCTTCCTGAGTTCAAATCTAGCCTCAGACACTAACTAGCTATGTGACCTTGGGCAAATCACTTAAGCCTCTTTGCCTCAGTTTCCTCATCTGTAAAATGAGCTGAAGAAGGAAATGGCAAATGATTCTAGTATCTTTGACAAAGAACGAACAAATAGTTTGTCACAAAGACTCAGACAGGACTCAAAGAACTGACCAATAACTTTGTAAATAAGCTTACAATTCAGTTCTGGAAATGAGAAATCAACACCTATAAATGTAGAGAGGCAATGGAGCCCAGTGGAAAGACCTAGGCTCAAATCTCACGTATAATAACTATGTGACACTGTACAAGCCTTCTGAAATGCTTAGGATGCAAGTGCTTCATCTCTAAAATGGACCTTTCTGAGGTCCTTTCCTACTCTATATCCAGTGTAAAAATGAAAATAATGTAACAGATAAGTAATGAACCTATGCTAAAAAAAAAAACTCCTTGAGGGCAAGAATCAGACAATCTAAACTGTGTGCATTACCCACAGAAGTCCTCTGATAAATGTCTGTTGGACTGAAGACAATATCAGAGATATTATGGTGCAGGGCTCTGCTTTGTCATAAATGTTGTTGTTTGGTCATTTGGTCGTGTCCACCTCTTCATGACCCCAGATGACAGCATGACAATATGGTTTTCTTGGCAAAGAAACTGGAGTGGTTTGCCATGTCGTTCTCCAGAGTATTAGGACAAACAGAGGTTAAGTGACTTGCCCAGGGTCACACAGGTAGTAAGTGTCTGAGGCCAAGTTTGAACTCGGGTCTTTCTGACTACAGGCTCAGCACTCTGTTCACATAGCTGCCTTATCATAAATACCATGCAGAACAGCACAAGGGAGATCCATTGTGTTAAGACTATTAAATATTTGTCTCATTGGAAGTATTAATTCATTTTCCAATTTGTTTAAATCTCCTTCTTAAAATTAAACTCTATTGGGAAAATATCACAAACAGAGGAATTTACATGAAGAAACACACAAAAGTATCTTTCGAGGTAGCTCTGAGGTCATTATGAGGCCTGACATTCTTGTATTAACTAAGCAAGGTTCAGACGGCCAACTTGCAATTTCAGTTATATCAGAATACCAGTTGATAATCTCCCGGTTCATCAATCCAATAAATGAGTTCTTGCATGTAGAATTTCCTCCAAGAGCAGCATCTGTAACATGGTATTTTCTTTTATTAAGTAATCCTGTTTTAATTTATTAACTCTTAGTGTAGTAGCAACCTCTCAGCAATGATAATGGGTATCACGGAACTGCAAGCAAAAAGGATATGTACGAAGCAGAAATGCTCCCTATTACAGAAGAAAGGAGCTGTTAGTGCGGTATGACAGACATGTGGGATACTTGTCAGTGTACAGAAAAGGATATTGCATCTGTGTCTTTCAGCTGAGGGCATAAAGTTAGCTAGTGATGTGCTTCTCACTTTACTCAGAGATACCTTGTCTACCAAGGAAAGAAAAGGAAACAAATTGTGAGAAATTCTGTAGCAACATATTGAGGGTCTTCTCTTTAGCTTATATATCATTTCTGATAGTCCAAACTACTAATGAGATTTTTAAAAGAAGATTGGTGCGTGAGGAAAGGTTTACATACAAAAATCAACTAATCTCTAAATTGATAAAGAAAATCTAGTTAAAGATAGAAAGCTTAAAAGATAAAGGGTTTTTTTTAATATTTTTCTAAGTTCAGAATTAGTTGCAAATAATCTCCCCCAAGTGGAGTTTATAAACTAAAAATAAATTAATATAGAAATTAGTATTAAATGGAGAAAAATGTACTTTCATAAGATTTTAACAGGATAACAGTGTTAAAGGTGAAAATAAGCTCTAGCATATCTAAGAAACGGTAAGAAGAGTATTGCTTGTGCAACATGACCTTGGGTAGCAAACCCCAGGAAGCCTGACTCAGTTCCAGACTCCCAGGACTATTCTTTGCCTCCCTACCAGCAATCTTCTCACGCTGCAGATTCCTTCATCCTTTGGCCTCCTAACCTGTTTGATGAACTCCTCCTAGGAAATCTACTGGAGGCAATTGGAGGAAATATCCATGCTAGCCATGCTCACCTCTAATGCAGCCTTAGCTCCCAACTCTGGAATATTTCTTACCTTCCCCCTCATCAATTCTTATCTTACAGTGGTAGTTTCTTGCCCCTTTTCTCAGCTCCCTTTTATGAATTGACTTTTCTCATTAGAATTTAGCATTTTGAGAGTAGAGACTGCTTTCTTTTTGCCTGTATTTGTATCACTAGCACTTAGCACTACATAGTGAGTGCTTTAAAAAAATGCTCAATTTTTCTATATGTGGTACAAGGGGCAGCCCCGTCCCCATAGAACATATTCATTTTATGGGGAGCTGATCCTACCTAGGCCCTGCCTGTGTTTGTTTACAAGGGCATGAGTTTTTCACTGGATTCATTTTTTTTTAAATGCCTTGATTTTAAAAGTCTCAAATAAATATTTTCTCTACATTTGAACCATTTTATGTTCATGATCTCAAATATAAACAGACATTTTATGCATATCTTATTGACTACATTAACCAATACATTCCAGTCTAAGGTATTTGCTACATACTCTACTCTCTCATTTAGTGACTGATTGTGACTATGATATCATTTCATACTTCACTAATTCAAAGATCTGCAATTTCTTTAGTGAAGGTAAAATTGTACCTCTTTCTAAAGCTTTGTAAATGGTCTCTGAGAATTACAATGGCCAAATATTTCTTCATACTGTGGACAACATTGTGATAAATCTATGCTATTATAATTATAGTATATAACAATCCAAATTATTTCATCACTATAGACAAGAATGAATAAAATTCATTTTAGGGGCTAAATTATGTCATTTGGCTGTCTACATTGGTCAAATGAATTGAGTAATTGCAAAAGATCCATTTTATGTTTTGCAACATCAACCAAACAAAAAGTGAGATAAATTATCTGCTTTATTTAATCATTGTAGATAGCCTATCCTTTTAATTCAAGATGAAAATAGATTCCTAAGTCTAAATAATCAGTCAATTTCCTAGAGACAGTGGGGGAGTTAAGCACATAAAGGACTCAAATGCTTAAGCAAGGAATTCTGATTATAGACTTGTCACTATCTGTAATCCTGCACAAGTCATATACCCTATCTGTCTCAGTTAGCAGTCTTTGTAGTCTTAAAGTTAGAAGATTCTAATAACAATCTTGTCATTTACCAGTTTTGTCACTTTGGGCAAATATTCTAAATTCTCCAAGCTTCAGATTCCAAATTTATGAAATGGGTATAATACTCACTTTTCCTAAAAGGTTACTGTGGGACTCATATTTTTAAATGTATATGAAAGTGATTTATAAACATATTTTACAAATATAAGAAACTGTCATTGTTGTTGTTAACAAAATTAGGCAGTAAACTAGGTGAGGGCCACCAGAGGGTCTCTAGATAGATTTCTATGACTCCATGAACTTGGGTGGAAAAAAAATTACAGCTATATCTTCACTGACATCTAATTTAGGATTTCCTTCCATGATGAATGTAGACAATAAAACATTTTTTTTTCTAAAAGATGGTCCATAGACTTTACTGGATTGTAAAAATGGTCTATGACACACACACACACACACACACACACAACTCCTGCACTAGATGAGCTCTGAGATCCCTCACAACTCTGATGATTCTCCCTGGTGATCGCACTTTAAAACTGGAAGGGAGTTGAAAGGTCATCCAGTATAACCCCATCATTTTCAGATGAAGACACTTGGGCCCTAGAGAGGTTAAGGAACTTGGGCAAGGTCACACAGCCAGTAAGTGCCAGAAACAGAATGCAAAATCAGGTCTATGTCTCCAACACCTTATGCACTATGATACTGTGGAGTACTGTAAGATGTCAACAGACTAGAGAGATTTATCAAAATTCACCAAGAAATGAAGTCAGGATAAATGTAAAATCCCATAGCTAAGTTTAAAGAATCACCAGCACAAATGCAAGATGAGGAACACTTAGGGTCATGGTTACAGCCATTTATACTCTAGACTAGCCCCTGCTCTCTTTTCTTGACCTCAATGCTTTGTACTCCATTGCTCTCCTACCTTCTAAACTATACTTTCTTCATTTATTCTACTGGATCTTCTTCCTTATCCCAAGTCCTTAAGGTAAATGTTCCTCGGGCTAATGCAGAAATATGTTTGTGTGACGATATATATATGTAATTTTAAAAAACTGAAAATATATATATTTTTTTAAAAGTGACTGTTTCCAAAGGTCCTGATCTTCCTATATCATAGAATCACATAGAATCCTCCACTGGAAGGTATTTCAGAAACTAACTCAGCAAATTCTTTTATTTTACAGATGAGGAAATTGAGGCCTGGAAAAGGTAAGAGATCACACAAAAAGAAAACCTCAGAGTTAGGGTCTGAATCTAGGTTCCCCAACTACATTCAGTGTTTTTATAGCCTCATCACTCTTCTTCTTTGATGAATCTCATCATTTCACATAACAATTCTATGCAAATGTCTCTAATATCTAGCTCTAGTTCTCATGACTCTTCTGAACTCTAGATTTGCATGTCCTATAGAACATCTCAACCCAGCAGTTTCATCAGAACCTCAAACCCAACATGTATAAAACAGAGCTCATCCTTCCTTCTACTCCTGACCCTTCGGACTTCTGATCCAGATCCCTCTTCTGGCTTTAGTATTTTGGTTTGTGGCACCATTATTCACAGTGTCTCCTATGTTTGAAACTTTAGTATTATCTTTGACAACTCCTTATCCATCCCCTCTCGTAACTCTTGCCTGTGGCTCCAAGAAGGTGTAGCATGTGCAGTGTACACACCCTGGTAAACCATCTCAACAGACAGGCTAAACGAGGTGGAGCACAACCAAAGGGCCTCAAATTTCTCTGCCAGTTAGGTGGATGCCTACCCCAAGCATATGAAGACTTCTTGCAGAATGGGCAGGTAAGAACAATTTGTTTCAATGGCCATGAAAGCGGCTAGAGATACTGTGGAGTGCTTAGAGTTTGGTCAGGCGTTAAAGATGCCAATGCCATCCACTGTATCCTGAGCCATTACCAGTCATTCTTGACACTGGACTTTGATGAATGGAAGACAGAGTGAGGCTGAGAACTGTGCAATTCTGCCTCACTTAAATCCAATTCACATGCAAGTCAGGATATCATCTCATGAGGTCATTGGTCTTCTTCAGAAACGAAGGACAAGCAACATCAACAATATCCTTTTCTATTCATATCCAAACCATACCTTTGTACCCTATGACTCCTCTGGCTTTTACACCTTCATTTATTCTATTGTTTCTTCTTTCTCTTTCCTAGTTCTTAAGGCAAATGTTCCTCTGGCTAATGAAGAAATATGGTTGTGTGACTTTATAAGGCCAAACAAAGTAGAATCTTTTGCTGTTTCTGTTTTATTGTGTGTGTGGGTGTGTGTATGTGTGTGTTCATCCTTTGTTGCCAAAGAAGACCATGCCATCAGAGAAATGATGACTTGACTTGCACTTGGCTTTGTTTTGAGTGAGGGAGGGCTATGTAGGTCACCAGTCTCACTTTTCCTCCAGAGCCATCTGAATCCAGTCCATCAAGATGACTGGAGATGACCCAAGATGAGGCAATTGGGGTTAAGTGACTTGCCCAAGGTCATACAGCTAGTGAGCATCAAGTGTCTGAAGTGACATTTGAACTCAGGTCCTCCTGACTCCTGCACTGGTGCTCTATCTGTTGCACCACCTAGTTGCTTTTTGTTTTAGTAAAGTGCCTCTGATTGAATAATGTGTTTAAAGAGGATCTTTCCCACCCATTAATGGGCCTGCCCATTGAGGGAAGCTTGATTAGAGGAGTTGCTTTGTAGGAGAATCCCAAGTACTTTTTGTTTTTTCTATTGAGGCGCTGGGTCAGAGGGTTATGCCCTCAGACTCTGAAAAGTGTGTAAATACTCTGAGGGTGAGGTTTTACTTTGGGGCTTACTGACTGGAAGTGTGTGTTTGGCCAAACCTAGGACTCTGGGAAACTGCAAACCCGGATGTAAGTGCTTCCCTCTCTGGTAACTATGATCAGACAGTTGAACCTGTCTGTTGAATTGTGATGTTCATATTGATTATGATCAGGCAGAGGAAGCCATGTCTGTTCATCTTTGATTTCTCTGTATTTTCTCTGAAGTTCAGGGTGCTGACTTTTTCCCCTGAACTAAGAAAATGTTACATGTGCTTGATTAAAGTGATTGTTAACCCCTCAGAAGTTGCCTTTCCTTTTAGAGAAGCAGACGAAAACCTGTGATAGCAAGCCCCCCCCATGAATGTTGGGGTGCTTACTGTTACAGATTACATATATATAATGAGTATTGTATCTCTTGCCTTCTCAAGGAGTGGGTCAATCTAATGCTACAACATCTCTTACATGTACTTTCCTATCTCTATTGCTACAACCATTATCTCAGTAAAAACTTTTTTTCCTACCTGGCTGTACTCCTTTAATTTTTTTTTTTATTTTTCCCCAGTTCCACTTAAAAACCTATTTTGTAATTTTGTTTTGTTTTGTTCTGAGTTCCAAATTCTACCCCTCTCTTTCTCTCCTCCCCATTCCCTAAGATGGTAAGCAATGTGATATATGTTAAACATATGCAGTAGTGTAAAACATTTCCATATTAGTCATTTTGTGAAAGGAAAGAAGGAAGAAAGGAAAAAATAATACTCTTCAGTCTGTATTCAGATGCCATCAGTTTTTTCTCTGGAGGCAGATAGTACTTTTCATCATGAGTCCTTTGGCATTACCTTGGATCATTTTATTGCTGAGAACAGCTAAATTTCACAATTGATCATAGCACAATACTGCTGTTGCTGTGTACAATGTTCTGGTTCTATTTATTTCACTTTATATAAGTTCATGTAAGTCTTCCTCGATTTTTCTGAAAGCATCCTGCTTATCATTTCTTATAGCACCAAAAAACTCCATTAAAATCATATACCACAACTTGCTTGGCCATTCTTCAACTGATTAGCAATCCCTCAATTTCCAATATTTACCCACCACAAAAAGAGCTGCTATATTTTTGTACAAATAGGTTTTTTTCCCTTTTTTAAAAAATGTCTTTGGGATACAAACCTAGTAGCAGTATGACTGGATCAAAGGATATGTACAGTTTGATAACCAAATTTCTCTCCAGAACGGTTGAATCAGTTCACAATTCTACCAACAATGTATTAATGTCCCAGTTCTTCCACATCCTCTTCAAAATTTATCATTTTCCTTTTCTACCTTATGATATTGGTCAGACTCTTGAAATAACCTTTGAACTGCACTTTCTGTCTCACCTTTTCCTTTCTATTTAAACTATATCTCCTATAGGACCTAGTAAAGTAGTCTGCACACAGTAGGTACTTAAGATTGTAAAATATGAATCAAAATGTATGTGAAATCAGTAATTGGAGAACAGGCATGTAAAAATGAGTGTCTCCCTGTAGCCTGATCAATGTTTCACATCTTCCTTTTTGCCATTGAAAATGACATCTATGGCAGAGTTAATCAGAGCTCATCCAGACATTTCCAGTTCAATTAGAACCCATTAAATTGCTCTCAGGCTCCGGTGCCTTTTTCAGAAATACATGAGTTTTACATCTTATTCTTCTTTGTAATTAAATTAATATGGGCTAAAAGTAAATTCCCTTCTTTGTATACTGAAACATGCAACTTGGTTATAACAGCTCCCATTAAACAAGTGATTCTGTATGACTTAACATCTCATATCACTGGTTTTCTCCATGAAAAATCAAAGAGAGCCTTGCAAGATGTAATGGATAAACTTCAACTGATAAAAATGTATACATGTGCGTACATCTATGTGTATTCACATGTGTGTACATGCAGGTGCATGTATGCATATATATGCATATATGAGTTTGTTTATATAGCTATTTCTAGATGTGTGTGTGTGTGTGTGAATCTTTTTCCAGTTAAGATAAAATTTGAAATCTAAATATCTGCAATAAGACTCGGTGAACATCTGCTTTGCCTGGCTTGCTCCCTTGAATGGTAATGGTGGATTATACTCATATGAATTACTATTTTGTGGTTTCTGTTGGTTTTTTTACTGGAGAATTTCATAGTTAGGGAGGAAACCCTACATTCTGGGCAAAGCTCAGATGTCATAATGGTAGTTTTCCGACGGCTGATGAGTCACTCTCATGCAACACTGGCTAGACGGTGAAAGATCAGGGCGTTGGCCTCTCTTCATAAGGTGACAGATTCAGAGCTAGGAAGCACCAGAGGCTATCTATTCTAATGCCCCTCCTTTTGTAGATGATAATATTCTGAGAGGTTAGGCAACTTAACCAATCCCATAGTAAACGTAAGAGGTATGAGTTAAATGGGGGTCCTCTTTCCATTACACCATACAATTTAAATAGTTAGTATATACTTACGATATACTTGAGAATTATTCTCAAGTTGTGTTTCAGGTCCTATATGTAGCCAGATAATGATGGATTACAATGATGAATTATGATTTAAAACTGGAAGGAAGCTTAGAGATTATCTAATTAATTATCAAGATGATTCTGTTATGTCTCATTTTCCTCATTTCCAAAATGAAGCTAGATAGAAGAGAGAAGTGGGACTATAGGACATTAATAAAGAGAATTGATGACTGAAAACTAGAAATTTTATAGAAAGAGTAAGCTAACATAACCACAAATATTATTTATTAAAATACTCCCTTCCCCACAATAGGAGAGTCCTGCTGTAACATTCCTGACAAAGTCATGTTCCCCAATATCTAAAGAAAGGGATTCTAAATGTGATAGCATGGCACTAGATTTGGAGTCAAAGGCTCTTGCTAGATTCAAATCTGAACTCGGCTATTCACTACTTACTTATATGTAATCACTTAAGCAAGTACTTTTCCCTTTCTGGACCTCAGTTTCCCCATCTGTAAAATAAAGGGGTTGAACAAGAAGATTTCAGTGTATGACCTATGTTCCCATTGTATAGAATCTTTGATGGACCTTTCATGGAAATTCTATTTATATTACTCATTAAATACAGTCTTTCCCTCTCTGATAACTTCTTCAATAATTCTTAGCCTACCCCAGTAATTGGGTTGAACTCCTGTCAGCTCTATGAAGTAATAACGTTTAGTTCAGGCAGCACTATTCTGGCTATGCTTCTTTCCACTGTTAAAAAAAATGTCACCAAATTGATATGTAATCATAATTTTCAATGAATAACAGGGAGGTTTTATGTCTGCTGGACATTACTCATCAGACATTCCTAGCTTGGGCAATTAAGGTGAATCTATAAGAATACCGTGTAAGAGGTAGAAAGGAAAAAGCCAAATAATAAAACAGAATTCAAACAACCTTCCCAAAGTCCTTTCTTCTTCAACCTTAGATCTCTTCCTCTCAAATCCATAAACGTTAACACATCAGTCTCTGTATCAGTCAGTCTGGAGCCCACGTTCACAGGTGAGCTCCATTCTCAGTCACTCACTGTCCACTGTACCCAGGCCTAGACGTGCCCTTTATGGATTTATAACTCATGGAAGGGAAATGAAGCAGTAAGTTGAAGGCATGCAGCCATTTGGAAGAAGGTGACAAATCGAGGCCTTGCATAGCATGGAAGAAGGCATATAGCAATTTAAATATGCCTCTTCAATTCACCTTTAGTTTCCAACATTTTTCAGTACAATATTTTTCTTGACTCAAATATCTGCTCACTTACCAAGTATTTATTGTTGTCTTGTCTCCCACGGAAAGCTGTGATAGATTTTTGCTTTTAATTTTTTTCTCTTTCCTGAATCAGTAGAAATACGTGGTGATTTAAAATGAAGCTAATGGTAAAGTGATTTGTTTTCTCAAGTTTGACTATGATAAACAAATATATAATCCATGCTGATTTTCAAAAATAATATTAATAATAACTGACATTTATGTTTTGCTTTAAATTTTATGAAGTATTTTATATGCATTATCTCATTTTATCCTCACAACAATTTTATGATATAGATGTACCAGATATTATTATATCCATTATACAGATGAGGAAGCCAAGGTTAAAAGGAATTAATTAAATAGTTCACCCACACTTACACAGCTAGCAAATGCTGGATGTAAAATTTGAACCTGGACCTCTTCTGACTCTAAAATTAATATTCTAAAACTTACCAGTTTCTTGAAGAAAATTGTGTGTGTGTGTGTGTGTATTTATATAATACCTGTGATTTTACCGGTATGGGAACTCCCTCTATCAGCACAAATCACAAACTAGCCTCTTTTTGGAAGCTTGCATACCTGCCTGAGGCTCAGAGAAGTAAAGTGATTTTCCTATGGTCACACAATTAGCAAGTGTCAGAAACAGAAAACAAACCCAAGTCTTACTGACTCCAAGACAATCCATTATTCTTTTCAGTATGTCATACTGTCTCTTGAATATTGCATGCATCTTGAATGTATGTGTTCACACGTGTGCATGTATACATACACATATATCTTTGAAAGAATCAATTGTAATAAAATCACTACTCCTGGGGAATACTGGGCCTTTAACCTGAATATCTGAAGTTGTTAACATGACTAATTCTTAACACTTGGCTGTTATAATTATTATGCATATACACGCTCTTCCTTGTGTTCTGTGAGATATTGTATATACTTGCTACTCTGGTTCAAGGGCACATAAGTGCTGAAAAAAAGCTGACCCATCAAATAGCTAATTAATCCTTATAACACCCTTAATTCAAATATAGTACGATATTTATATTGCCCTATCTGTGGATGGCTTTTGTTATTTTCTACTCCTTTCTGAAACACCCCTTTTGGAGAAAAAAAAGTATAAATAACTTACTTGGTGCTCAATATAGAAAGGTGTGTTTTTCTCACATTCCCTCTTAGAAAAGACAGAGCAGTGTGGCATAATTATGATTTAAGAGTCTGGCTTTCTTCGCTACAGAGAAATGGCACCACTCCATTTTTCTGTCTGTGATGTTCCATCAACTGCACACTTGTCTTTTCTACTTCTTGTAAACTCACAACTTTTTATGTCAATTTACTTTCTTAGAGTGTGTGTGCATCATGTTCCCATGCATGGAAATATGTATAAACTTTTAAAATTGTCAACAGTCAGAGCACAAGATTTTTTAAAAATTTTTTTAGCACATAGGCTT
Source organism: Bettongia penicillata ogilbyi (assembly GCA_023548195.1). NCBI lineage: Eukaryota > Metazoa > Chordata > Mammalia > Diprotodontia > Potoroidae > Bettongia > Bettongia penicillata. The sequence goes on from JAJHZJ010000733.1 coordinate 1,209,360, forward strand.
TGTACTTTATATGTTTCACCTGCCAAACCTCAAATATAAACAAAAAAAGTGTTATCATCACTGGAGATATTCTGAATTATATGTGGCATACTCTCCAAAAACATCCTTAATAGCTCTACAAATCCCTGTCAATCACTTTGATGTATTGGATCCTTCTGGTTATTTAAACATAATTTTCCCAGTTCCTTGTTAGCCTGTTTGTTCATTACCTTCAATATTTTCTACTTAACTGAACATTTTCCATCATCTTAACATCAAAGCTACTTTTCATTTGGCTTGTCTTCACATCCCTTCAATTACTGAAGTTGCTACTACACTATTTACAAAATGTTCAAAATCCAAACATTCCTGTCATTTTCTGAATCAAAATACTTAGTTGAATGCTTTTGAGGAGATTTTTATGTTCTGTTTGTTTCCTCCAAAGCAGACCATTTCATAACTGACAATAAATTACCACCTGTCTGAAGAAGTCATGCTGCTTGAAGGGTTTTTGCTAAGATCGGTTCCTTAAATTCAAAGAAGAATTTAACAAGACGTTTACACTTTTCAAGGCATAAACAATGTTGTTGGCTTGTTTCAATCATATCCAACTCTTCATGACCCCCTTTTGAGATTTTCTCGACAAAGACACTACAGTGTTTTGGCAAACCACTTCCATTTGTCATTTTCTTCTGCAGCGCATTTTACAGATGAGGAGCTGAGGTAAACAGAGTTAAGTGACTTACCCAGGGTCATACAGCTAATAAATATATGAGGGCAGATCTGAACTCAAAAAGATGAAGCTTCCTGATTCGAAACCCAGTACTCTATCCATTGAGCAACCTAAGTGCCCAATGTAGAGTTAAACTATTCATCTGATATCATATGAAAATTCCAAATCATACTATCACAAATTACTTCAAATTAGTGCTACCCATAAAAAGAAATAGCAATGGATTTTGGAAGGAACATCATATTTAAAGAATTGAGACACAGCACCAGGTAATTGATAAATAGCTTCTGAGGAAAGGTGCATTCCAGTATAACAGTGATTGGAGGAACAACCAGTTCCAAAAGAGTGAAGACTGATCTCAGAGGAAAAATTCTGTGTCATTCTCAAGCAGAATAATACCAAAACATTAGATATTAGCTATAAGAAGATGGGATAAAAACTAGAGTCTGTTTCCTGTTCACTGTGATACAGAAATCTTTACTCTAAGCCAGAGGTTTTTAACTGTTTTTGTGTGTTATAATGGATCCCCCACATATCCTTTCTTGACTTTAAACTCATAAAATAAAATAAATAGGATTACAAAGAAAACCAATTATATTGAAATACAGTAATCAAATAAAAAAAAGGATTTTTTAAGTTCATGAACTGCAGGTTAAGAATTCCTACTCCTGGCACTCAGATCCCTGCTTATCTGTTGTTACTGTTTAGTCGTGTCTGACTCTTGGTGACTTCGTTTGAGGCTTTCTTGGCAAAGATAGTAGTGGAGTAGCTTGCCACTTCCTTTCTCCAGCTTATTTTGTAGATAAGGAAACTGAGACAAAGAGGGCTAAGTGACTTGCCTAGGATCATATCTGAAGCTGGATTTGAACTCATGAAGATGAATCTTCCTGACTCCAGACCCAGAGCTCTCCACTGCACCACGTAGCTGCCCCCTTACTTATCTATTGATAGTCAGTATTGGGGGAAAGGGATAAAGGCAGTACCTTCAGCCCTACTAACTTAAAACTCACTAAAGCCAATGAATCACAAGTCCTTATAAAATATAGTAAGAAGATAAATTATACATGATGCTAAGGCAGGGAAGGGCACTAGGAGATTATTATCCAGCCCCCACGACTTTCCCAGGCAAATGGGTTGCTATCTTGAGTCTAAAATGTCCCCAGGGAAGAAGAAAAATAACCTCCCTTGGCTGCCCATTATAATTTCCACATTGCAAAGATAGCTTCTCCCTAGAATTGTCCAGAACTTGTCTTATAAAACAAGTGATCTTCTTCTGACCTGGACAATAATATATCACATAGAAGACCTGACCCAGTAAATCTCTCTCCCTCTCTCCCTCTCCCCCTTTCTCTCTCTCTCCCTCTCTCTCTCCCTCTCCCACTCCCTCCTTCTCCCATTCCCTCTCCCTTTCCCTCTCCCTCTCCACATTTCACTGAAAGCAGTCTCACCTCAAATTACACAGAAAGATTTCTCTTTGAAAGAGAAATATGCTTATCAAACATACTAAAATGTACACATTTTGGGAGGAAGAGAAGACATTTAGCTCAAAAACAAATGTGCAAAAGTAATAGATAATTCTAAATAAAAAAAAATTAATAGAGAGAAGAGAGATACATTATACATTTTCACATATATGTATAGCAAGGGGTTGGATTAGACTCCTTCCCATGGAACTAGGTATTCACTTGGATCATTTCTGTTGACACTTGTATTCTGGTGCCATGCTAAAGGACATGTACAATGAGTAGCTTTCAGTTAATGCCTCAATCTGTAACGATCTGTGTGGAAGACAATTGGTGACCGAGTAAGGAACAGTCATCTACACAGGATAGTCTATAAATAGAACTAGGGAGAAATAATTTCCTCTCTTCAGAGCATGTCTCTTGGGACTGAGGTAGCCTCTCCCTTGAATTTCCTGCAAGGGGCTGGGTTGAGGAGGAGGTGCCAGAGGTGGGAAAATTTCTTTCCCTTCCTCCTCTCAAGCAACAGCTACACTTAGACACATTAAGAACATGTACTTGACTAAGTAAGCATGAAATTGGATCTCAGTCCCTGGCTGCCCAGCTCTGTGGTTTTTTTCCTCTATCCTACCTCCACCCAGTATACACACCCAGCACAGATGACAAACAGCATTCCGGAAAGATAGGTATTTCCAGCCTTGGCAGCTTTCTTCTTGAATTTAAGAGTAGTTGCATCATCAGGCCAGGTACCAATTGCCCTGTGGGAGGTGTTCCCTACTACTACATTGTTTCCAGAGAAGAAAATTACCATCACCATGAGGTGAGCTACATATGTTTGGATGCAAAATATATGGACCTTAAAAACTTGAGTAAGTTGTTCAGACAGTAGAGATAGGTAAATAAGAAATATCTGTTAATCAAGTTAAAAATATTTATTTAAATACTAACTTTGTGCCAAGCCCGGGAGATACAAAGAAAATCAAGCATAGTTATCCCTTTCACATTGTGACTTTTCCCATCGAGATTATAACATATCACAGGTCAGCATAAGAAATTAATGGGAATTTTGAGGGAGTTGAATACAACTTGCAAAAGTCAACAGATGATGCAGAACCCATAACCAAACATTTAACCTAAATTTTACAATAAGGTACTGTAAACACCCCATAAAAGAAAAAAATTAGACTTCTCCAGTCTAGGAGTGGAAGTGAGGGCCAAAAAATTTTACAAGGATTTTCCAGATTGGGAAGGAGGGGAGCACCACACCCCTAACACTCTGCCCCCACCCTTACAGGACTGGAAGGAAAACTACATAACAAGCCCTGTTCTCAAAAATGTTTCAATCTAATGAGAAAGACCACATGCAGACAATTATGCACAAACAAGATATATACAGGATAAATGAGAAATCATCTATAGAAGGAAGGTGCCAGTACTCAGGAGAGTCAGGAAAGTCTTCCTGTAGAAGACAGGGTCTTGAAGGAAGTGAGGAAAGCCAGTGTACAGAGATGAGGGAGAAACGAATCCCAGGCATGGGGGACTGTCAGTGAAAATGCCCAAAGGGAGATGGAGAGATTTGTATGAGGAATGACACAGAGGTCAGTGTCACTGGATTGAAGATACATGAATGGGAGTTAGGTATAAGAAGCCTGAAACCAAGCTGGTTGTTTGGTTGCTGTCCTTCATTCTCGAAGAGGAACAAAATGACATAAAGTCAAGTTTCAGTGTGTCCATCTGTGACTGATCAGACCAATACGAACTCAGAATGCTCTGCCACAGATTGGTCACAGATAAATCTGTGTGAACGTTTGGGGTAGATACTTCAAATTTGCACATCCTGTTTTCTTTGTGCTGTTTCAATTCTGCTTTGCTCATAGAGCACAGCACCTTTTCTGATGTGGGCACACCATGCTGAGTGGTCCTGTGCCAGTGTCTCCCATGTCACACAATCAAATCCAAAGCTCTTGAGAGAGACCTTGAGAGTGTCATTGTACCACTTCTTCTGACCATCTGCCCATGCACATTCTCCATAAAATAGTCTTTTTGGCAAGTTTACATTTTTGCATTCAAACTGATGGCCAACTCATTCGAGTTGCGCTCTCTGAGGCATAGTCTGAATGATTGGCAGTTTAGTTCAAGCAAGGACCTCAGTATATGGTAACTTATTCTGCCAGGTGAGCTTCAGAATCTTCCTTAGACAGTCCAAGTGGAAACAATTCCATTTCCCGGCATGGCACTGGTAGACTGTTCATGTTTCACAGGCATATAACAATGAGGTCAGCCCAATGGCTCTGTAGACCTGAAGTTTATTAGCCGTCTAATTAACGTCTTCTTTCCCAGACTTTTCTTCAGAGCCTCCCAAACACTAAGCTAGCTCTGGCAATGCATGTGCCAACCTCATTGTCAATGTGTACATCCCTGGAAAGTACACTACCAAGGTAAGTGAACTTATGCACAGCATTCAGAACTTCTCCATTTGTTTTAACTAATGGTTCCATGTATGGATGGGGTGGTGGTGGCTGATGGTGTTAATTATTAGGCCAAAATTAGTACAGGCAGCAGAGAATTGATCCATACTTTGTTGCATCTCAGCTTCAGAGGCTTCAATGAGTGCACAATCATCTGTCAACAGGAGATTATGCACCAACATTCCCTCCACTTTTAGCCTTTTCGAACTGAAAAATCTGCCATCAGTACAGTAGCGGACCTTGATGCCATGTTCATCCTCATTGCACTACTCACCTCCTGGTGTGAGAAAGAGGGCTAGAAAAGGTGCCCTAAAAATTGTCTGCTTACCCAACCCTGGCCTGATTACCACAGCAGATGGGGAATCCCACTATGTGGTCAAAACGCACACACACACACAAAAAACATACAAAAGCATCTGCAAAGATGATTCCACTCACCATCGGCACATGAAATGTGCACACACTTAAAGACAGCATAAAATCCAGTAGACCTGAAAGACAAACTGCTCTTATTGCAAGAGAACTCAACAGCCATGAGTGAAACAAGGTTTGCAAATGAAGGCCAGCTTAAGTTGGAACTAGATACACATTTTTCTGAAGTGGCCACAGTGAAAGGGAGCATCGTGAAGTTGGCACAGGTTTTGCAATCAAAACTAGTCTAGTCAGCAAGCTGGCATGCCTGCCAAAAGGAGTGAATGACAGGCTCATGACAATGCAATTGCCACTTGCAAGAAAACGCCATGCCACCATCATCAGTGTCTATGTTCCCAACATGACAAACCCTGATGAGGTCAAAGAAAAATTTTATGAAGACCTAGAGACCCTTATCGTCAATGTGCCAAAAGAAGACAAGCTTATAATTCTGGGTGACTTTAATGCTCGAGTAGACTCAGACTACCAGACTGGGCAGGGAGTCCTAGGGAGGAACGGAGATGGAAACAGCCACAGTAATGGTCATTTACTGCTGAAGACTTGTGCATCGCATGACCTTCTCATCACAACACTGTTTTCTGTTTACCTAAACACAATAAAATTTAACGGATGCACCCTCACAGCCAACATTGGCATCTAATAGACTATGTGATTGCAAGGAGAAGAGACAGACAAGATGTGAGAGTAACAAAGGCAATGTGTGGTGCAGAGTACAAGTTAAAAGCAAGAAGAAAGATTGACTGATGCTACGATTCTAACTTACATGACAACTTTATTATATATTTAAAAGGAATAGCAAGTTGTATATACTAGATTTGCAGTTTCACATGCAATCATCTTTTTTATTATACTATGTTATAGAAATGCTTGTTTTATTCCATAAATTAAAAGTAAATATTTTTTTTTAAATCTCCTGGGAATATCTTCTATTTCCCAGGAGATTTTATAGAGGTGATAGCCTGTAGTTTTGTTTTATATGTGTGTTTATTAATACTTGTGAGTCTTTTATATTTTAAGCATCTCTTTTCTTATTTCTTTTGTGGTAGAGGAATAGCTACTACTTTGTCAGAAGACCCAAACATTTTGTTTTAGAGGTTTTTTCCAGGGGCTGTTTTTTGAAGGAAGTCTCCCCACTGGGGAAATAGAAAAGTTCATCCCTATTCTTCAGTTTTATACCTTTATTCTTTCTGCCAAGTGGAATACCTCCTAATAAAGGTCACATCATGTCAGGTCACTACAAGGGAGGGGAAATATTCAATTCAACTCAAGAAGATTTATTGAGCACCTGCTGTGTACAAGATACTGTACCTGGCTCTGGGGATACAAATGAGGAGAGAAAAAAAAGTGAACAAGGTGCCCTCTCCTTTTTCTGACTGAGTGAAAGAAAGCTTAATTTATTTATATTAATTACAAAATTCAAATTCAATAAATATTTATTACACACCTATTATATGCAAGGCATTTTTTTTTATTTTTTTGCAAGGGAATTGCAAAGATAAAATTGACAAAGCCACTTTCCTTACAGAGCTTATATCTTGACAGGAACTAAATGCATCTTCCTTCTCTGTTCTCTTTCTGTTGCTAACAGATCTTCTCTAAGCATCAGTGTGATTTCTTTATTTCTCCTTGCATTCAGTGTTTCCATCAGCTGGGTCTTTGGGCAAAATAAATGAAGACCATTTTTTAAGGAGAGCTTTTTTTTCTACAATGTAGTCCCTGCCCTCTAGGATGTCCTTCTGGGATTTTTCATCCTCTGTCAGTATAATCTCATGAGTACCTCATTAAGCAGTTGTAATTCAACAAGGTATTAACTAGGCTATGCCAGGAACTGAGCAAGCAGGATGCCAACAACACCCTAAATGTTATCATTAGAGTTTGAGTATATATGTGGCTTAGTCCTTAAATATTTAGAGAGTAGGACTTCAGACTCTGACAATCTGAAGAGATCTGGTATTGCAGTCATATCTCTGACCTTTACCAACTTCTTAAGGGAAGTAACTTTTGAATTTTAGCCATTATATTCCCTAGCACCTAGCATAGTGTACTAAAGTACATAGTAGGTACTTAATAAATGCTTGCTGATTTAAAATATAAATACAAAAACAAGAAAAGTGCCTAAATATTCATACCTTTTGGTTCAGAAATCCTTCTGTTAGGTATATACCTCCAAAGAGGTTAAAGATAGAAAGAAAGGTCATATTTACAGCTAAATATTCAGAGCAACTCTGTACAATGCAAAGAATTAGGAAGTAACAGATCACAGTATGCACTTATCAATTGGGTAGTGGCTTAACAAGTGATGGTACATGCATATAATGGTACAAGTTACAAAAATGAATGTGAAGAATTCAGAGACGCATGAGAAGATATAAATCAATGTAAAGTGAAATAGCACCAGAAAAACATGTTTTTTTTTTCATGTTTTACCATGACTACTGCAACTCCTCTCCACATACTTGACAATCCAGTTACAATGGCTTCCTTACTGATCTTCACATATGACCCTCCAACTCTAAAGCTTTGGCACTGGTTGTTCCTCATTCTCCAGACTGCTCTCCCTCCTCTCCTCCTCTTAGCTCCCTGGCTTCTTTCAAGACCCAACTCAAATTCTACATTCTGTGAGAGACCTTTCTCAATTCTTTATATACAAATGCCTTCCCTCTGAGATTACCTTCCATATTCTCTACATGTGTATATATGTGTACATGTATACTTTAAAATTTTCATATATGGTCTTCTCCATTATAATGTGAGCTCTCAAAGGGCAGAGACAGTGTTTTTTACTTTCTTTGTACCGTATAGAGTTTTTCAATTGTCCGATCTGCAAGAAAAATCACTGATGCAGAGTTCTGAACCAATGGCACTTAATTAAAGGGTCCAAGATCCTTTCCAATGATCAGATCTTCCTCACAATCTGAGATGACCCCTTCCTCCATGGCCTTATTTTTATAAGTTTTCATGCTAGATTTCATACCTGAACACCCAGAGGGGCTACACAAAGTACAGAATCCCATCAGTTGATAGACCTTGCTTTGAGGTCCAAAAATGATGTATTAGCCAAAAAATGGTATATCAACGAAGTGGGGGGGTGTCTCAGATTGGGTGAAGCATAGGACCTCTCCACTGACTAAATGGTCATAAGATGGTCATTAGATAGAGCCCTACTCATGTTGGACAAGAGAGGTACAAGAGAGGTCTGGAGGCACAAAAATAAGCTGGGAAACTTTCCATACAATTGAGTCACCTCTACCATGCTGGGCTTGGTCACTATAGCAAGGAAAACCAAGGGTGAAGAGCCTCTAGTTAGCTTCCTATGGTTAAACAACTGAATGTATGATCTGCAGCTCTCAGCTCTGGGGCCTAATATGCAGAACTTATGATCACTACCCCTATGAAATCATATCAAACTGATTAATATTGATTGGAATAGAGTAGGAGTCCAAATGAATCATTGTGCACAATTCCCACTGCTTGGCACAGTGTCACATACAGTAAGCACTTAATAAATGTTGGTTAACCAATTATTAATTTTGTTAAACTTCTTGCTTTTTTTCACTCTTTATCATAAGGCATGAATAGGGAGGAACGAGAGATATATTGGTAAATGTAGGCAATCTATCAACTAATCCATTAACAGGCATTTGTGAAGAAACTTCTATGTGTCGGGCACTATTCTAGGCACTGGGGATACAAATACAAAATTTAAGATATTACTTGTAATGATTTAAATGTTTATGGATTGTGCCATTAGATCATGTAATCTCTCTGAGCCTCAACTTTCTAATTTATAAAATGGGAATAATACTAATATTGGCATTTCTTACTTCATAGGGTTGACATGAGGAAAGTGCTTTGTAAGTCTTAGAATACTTCGTCAATACAAATTGTCACTGTTGTGGGTCACCCTCAATCTGAAAACTGAACAAGTAACTAAAAAAGATATCACATAAGGAGATGCAAGCATACCTTAAACAGTAAAATGGTGAGAACTTAATGATAGAAACCTTTCTTGTGCAACCAGTGCAAAAATCATATGCCCTTTCTGTTCTTCCTCTGCTACTGAAGATTTGAGTGACCTGGATGATCACCAGTCTTATCGTCCCCATCATGAGAAGACCTAGGAACTTCCACGTTTAGACCTAACCTCAGTCTGACAACCTGGCAGTCTGCTTGGGGGTAAGGAGAAGATCTGAGGCTGACAGAAATACGCTTTGTTTTGGAAGTCTTAGCATTCAAAATGATCCCCAAATCCTTAACCAAGGGAGGATCTGACCCTTGGGGCAGCTCTCTCTCAGACAGCTGTTGCCTTATTATATAAATCAATAGCACATCAGTTGTGAATCAAATAACCCCAACAAGGTATCTGGGAGAACCAATAGGATTTAAATAGAATCGTTTTGGCAGGTTTCTATGTAAAATAATCCTAAAGTAGGTAATTTAAGCATCCATTTGGGTTCCTCTGTGTTGGCAGAGGGACCCAAGCTGCTGGTGGTTGCTTTGTTTTTCTCAGTTGAGTTACAATCTGCCTTGAAGGAAAAGTGTAGTGATTACTTATATTTCACCTGTGAGAGCTAAATAAATATTTACTAAAGTGGTTTGTGGAAACAGTCCATCACATATAGATTTTCCTAAGATTTTCCTGTCTGGTTTCAATTTGGCTTGCCAGAGTTCTCAGATCCTCGCCCTTCATGTAAAATCATTATTGAATTGCAGAAGGGTATAGACATAACCAGACACCACAGCTTAGAGACTCAGGCGGCCCCAGCCAAACCACATTGTTTTCTCTACACTATCTCTTTTAGTCCTTTGATTGGCTCACAAACGCATGGGCAGCTTCAATGCCAAGTTGCAGCTCTGCTTCTCTTCTTCCTACTGAATTTTTACTTCCATAAGCCCCTTCTGCTATCGCTCTTTCATCTTTCTTTTTCTGTCTTTGTCTTAATTTCTCTCTATTTCTGTCTCCATCTGGCTATTTCTCTTACTCTCTTTCTCTGCCTATCTAACTACATTTCTCTTTTTTTTTCCATCTTTCTGTCTCTGTGTTTCTGTCTCCCTCTGTCTCATTCTTTTTGTCTCTCTGTGTTTGTGTCTCTTTGTGTTTTTCTGTCTCCCTGTCTCTCTATGTCTGTGTGTTTGTATCTCTCCCTTCCTCCCTCTAATTTCCCCCTTCCCTCCCTTTGTCCAATCTCTGTCTCTCTTTGTGTCTCTATCTCTGTCTCTCTCTTTGTCTTTGTCTCTCTCTCTGTCTTTCTGTCTCTGTCTCTCTCTTTGTCTCTCTGTCCCTCTCTCTCTGTCTCTCTCTGTCTCTGTCTCTCTCTCTCTCTCTGTCTCTGTCTCTCTCTCTCTCTCTCTCTCTCTCTCTCTCTCTCTCTCTCTCTCTCTCTCTCTCTCATCTTGGGTTCATTTTTCATGACATTTCCTAGGTCTAACTCAAAACCTTTCTCTCTGTCCATCATCTGAGGTACCACTTGCATCTCCTCTTTCCACATTCAGCTATTACTAGAAATGCTTCCTACATTACTAGAATCTCTTCCAAATTTTTGTGTGTGTTTGAACATTGCAGACAAAAATAAGCACAAATCCCCACAAAGGATATTTTAAAATTGATTTTCAAAAGTAAAGTACAAACTGTTCAGGTAGAGGTGGAGTTTTTTTTCCTCTGATATTACTAGCACTAAAATCTTTTCATATCCCATTTCTTACCCATATCTCTTATGATCAGCAAATCTAGTTACCTAATTTACAATGTAAAATCACAGATCAACAGGAGAAAATTGTGCTTTTGCAATCTGCTTAATATATTAATTCAAGTGCAAGTCATGTCATCATTTCTCTGCTGTCATAGTCTTTGAAAATGAAGGACAAATACAACAATAATATTTAACAAGATATTATCTTGACTATTGTAACTCATTTCTCTGACTTACATTAGACATGACTACTGAGCCCTAGTTCACTAATAATTTCTTTTTTTCTTTCACTAATAATTTCCACCAATCTATCAACAAGCACTTATAAAGAACTAATTATGTGCCAAACGCTGTGCTGCATACTAAGGATGCAGATAAAAAGAACAGTGGTAGACCCAAGATGGCAGGGTGAAGGCAACAACCCCACACAGACTCTCATGATATTTCCCTCCAAATGACTGTCAGATCAAATTCCACTGCTGCATGGTCAAAAGAAATATTGAGGTACGACACTTTTCTAGTCAAACACGACTTATGAGGCAGAAAAATGAGTATGTGAGAGTCAGGTGAGGGTTAGCCTATAAGAAAATTATGAAAGAGAATTAACATCTTGATAAAAGAGACATACACAAAAAAGAAATTGAAGTAAATAACACCTTGAAAAACAGAATTAGCCAAGTGGAAAAAAGAGGTAGAAAAGTTGACTGAAATGGAAAATAATTTTTGGAATAATTTGAAATTTGAAATAATTTATGGAAAATAATTATATATAATAATTATGTTATATATAATAATTATAATTAGTAATTTATGGAAAATAATTCCATAAAAGTAGAATTGGGCAAGTGGAAGCTAGTGACTCCATAATGTATCAAGAAATAATAAAACAAAGAGAGAGTCAGAGACAGAGAGACAGAGAGAGAGAATGAAGAAATAGAAGAAAATGTGAACTATCTTATTGGGGAAAAAAATAACTGACCTGAAAATAGATTGAGGCAAGATAATTTAAGAATTATTAGACCACCAGAAAGTCACAAAAATAATTTTTTTAAAAAAGAGCTTATACAGCACATATCAAGAAATGATAAAGGAATACTGCCTCAATATCTTAGAACCAGAGAGTAAATTAGAAATTGAAAGAATCCATCAATCACTTCATGAAAGAGATCCCAAAATAAAACCCCCCAAGAATATTATAACCAAATTCCAGGGCTCACAGGTCAAGGAGAAAACATTGCAAGCAGTCCAAAAGAAACCATTCAAATATCATGGAGCCACAGTCAAGGCCACACAAGATTTAGCAACTTTCACATTAAATTACTGGAGGGCTTGGAATATAATAGGAATATTAAGCAGAAGAACTAGGATGACAACCAAGAATAACTTATACAGTAAAACTGAGTATGAATTTTCAGGGAAATGGATTTTTAATGAAATTGAGGACCTCCAAGCATTCCTAATGAAAATAATAGAGCTGAATAGAAATTTTGACATTCAAACACAAGACTCAAGAAAAGAATAAAAAGGTAATCATCTCAAGACCCTGATAGCATATATGAACCAGTGGAGACTCACAGCAGGACCTCACTTTCCAAAGGGTGCAGATGGCAAGCCCCTAGACAAGGCACATGAAATTCATGTGACAAGGGAAGAAGGGTTAGGTCACCCACAGCAGCAAAGGTGGTGTCCTTCAACTCTTGTAATCCTGTCGGACATCAGTAAGAGTGCAGTCTAATGCTGCATTGTATTTACATAGCACTTTCATCTGTTCACATCTGGTCACCTCAGACTGATAAGCTTATCCATTGTATTCAATCTAAACTGCATCATTACATTACAAAGTTGCTGTTTAAACAGGCTCATTGCAGCATTATCATGGTATTCTCTCTGCTGGCTAAATTTTAGCCAGAAATTCTCATTGAATGAAAAAACCTACTGGGAGACAGAATGCTGATTGAACTGTATGTTTTATAATAATTATTATAATTCTACTGTATTCTGAGTTAAGGCACAAGGAAAAAGGGAGATTTCTCAAAGCAGTTGTTAGAAATCCCTGCCCCTGTATCACTCTTCTTTGAAAGGGACTATTGTGCTTCTCAGTGGAGGGACTACCACTGTAATAACACAGCTATGAATTTCTTAGCAGGCATCCTAAAATCAAGATCTAGATGATGGCTACGAAAGAAATCAAGCTGCCACTGGAAGAATTCAGAACTGTATCCTAGAATTTTGGAGCTCTTTGAAGCAACTGTAACTCACTTGAGAAAGGTAACATGGGGTGTTTTAAGAGAGAGAATGAAAGAGAGAGAGAGAGAGAGAGAGAGAGAGAGAGAGAGAGAGAGAGAGAGAGAGAGAGAAGAAACAGAGAGACTTAGAGAGACAGAGAGGAAAGAGAGAGAGAACCTACTTCAGAATCAGAAAGACCTAAGTTCAAGTACCTCTTCTGCCACATACAATATGAGTGACCCTTGCATGGCCCTTAACATCTTTGTAGTCCAGAAAGCTGTCTTGCATAGCTAGTGCTGATCAGTGTAAATAAAAGGTATTTTCTCACCAGGAATTTCCTATACCAGGAAAATTACAAATATGGCCCCAAAAAAGTAAATAACTCTCCAATGGTCTTTTGTGTTATTGTTGTTGGGGAAGGGGTGGTCACTGGGTAGTTTTTACACAATAATTATTTACAACTTAAGTTTTAATTATTTACAATTATATCATAATTATTTAAATCATTGAATATTTAAGAATGACTGCAAAACCCTTACAATTTTCTAGTCCAAGTCTTAGTCTAAACTGGCATGCTTGATTGAAAAGAGGGAATCAGAATTCTTCCTCAGATTAGTACTTCCATTCTTTATGGTTCATATAGACAGAGATAGGCACTGGACCTGTGAATTAATGGCCATTGGGACCTCTCTGTGAGGAAAATCCTTTCCTTCTTCAAGTTACAGTTTGAGAGAGATGCTTAGAGCTATGAGAAATTAACTATTTCCTTGGGTCACATAGTTATGGCTCATAGGAAAGAAAATCTCAAAAATGCTCCACTAGTCCAATTGTTTCCTGCAAGTAAAACTATATTTTGAACATCATAACAAGTGGAAAAGGTGAAAGTCTCTATTTCTAGTCAAAACAGCTGAGTCCAGACTAAAAATCTGATTAGGTTTTAAAAGGTTGTCTTGTGCCGCATCTCACCAGTTCAGGATGGGAAGGTTCTTTTATCGTTAAAACATTTTCAATTGTGAGCTACTCTTTGTGACTCCATTTGTGATTTTCATGGCAAAGATATTGGAGTGGTTTGCCATTTCCTTCTCTAGCTCATTTCACAGAAGAGGAAACTGAGGCAAACAGGGTTAAGCAACTTAGCTATACTAAGTGCCTGAGACCAAATTTGAACTCAGGAAGATGAGTCTTCCTGACTCTGTGCCCAACACAAAGGATAGAAAAATCTCTATTTACTCCATTATTTTTATCCCTTAACATTTAAAACCCTGGGTTCATTAGTAAATGTGCACTACAGGTTATGGAGGGAGAAAAGGTACTCTATGTGTTACCAAATCATTCACCTGAAAATAGCTCAGAAACTCATTTATTTCTGCTGGCTTTCTATGGAACCTAATTCTTCTTAGCTACAATTTATCTTGTGACCTTGTCAAACTGAGGGCTTCTCCCTTGATTGCTAGCCATCTCTTTTTTTCTTTATCACTTTTCAGACACTCTAAAATAAGTAGTTAAATAATTGACTTTTTGTAATTGGCTATAATGATTGGAATCATGCTTATATTATATTGCAATTTTCTCTTATCAGACCCATTTAGGTTAGCACTTTTATTACTCACTACCCAGTACAAATTTTTATCGACAATGCAAGGTCTCTTTCTTGATGGAAAAATCATCTTCCTTTAAGTTCTCTTTTGAAAAATGAACGTATAGACCATCTTTCACAAAATCCCTTTGCTCCCTTGCTTCATATACCAAAGCTTCTTTTTACCACTCCCATTCTCCTTTGGTCTAATTTCTAATGAAAAGTTAGTCAGTCTTTTCTCCTTGCAAGGCTAAAATTTCCATTTCCTCTAGAAACTTGCCTTTTGGTCCATTCCCTCTCTCTTTCTCATGTATGGTCTCTCTTTTCCTACTGATTACAGCCTGACATAGTGATGGTCGTAATGGATCTGGAATTAGAAAGACTTTTGTTCAAATCTGACCTCTGATATGCACTAATTGTATGATTATAGACAAATCACTTAATCTGAGTCTCATTAGAGTAAAAAGGGAGATAATTATTATGAGGTTTAAATTTTAAAAAGAACATAATTGAAGTGTTTTATACATGTTAAAAACTATAAAAATGCCAGTTATTCTTCTCCACTGACAAAAAGCATAACCAGATCTCCTCCACCTTTCAAACACCATCATTTGACCCTAACATCCACATAATCTATCATCTTATCTCTTTTCCATAGCTAGACTTCTAAAGAGAGGCCTACCTCAATTTTCTCTCCTCCCACTCATTTTTCAATCCCCTGTAGTCTGGCTTCAAATTCCACTGAAAGTGCTATCTCCAAGATTACTAATGACCTTTTAATTGTTAAATTCAATGGCCTCTACGTATATAACCTATATCAAATTGCTTACCATTTGGGGGAGAGGGGAGGAAGAGAGGGAACAAAAATTTTTTTTTTATGAATTTTAAATAATTTTCTTTATATGTAATCGGAAAAAATAAATCATTATTTTAAATAAATAAATCCAGTGTTGTCTTCTCAGTCATTCATTCTACTCAGAAAGATCTGAGTTTAAATCTTGCCTCAGACACCTACTAGCTGCATGCCCACAAGTCACTTTCCCTCTCTGACTCAGTTTCCTCATCTGTAAAATGGGGATAACAGTAGCATCTACCTCAGAATGTTTTTGTAAAAACCAAATGAGCTAATATATTAAAGCACTTTGCAAAACTTAAAGCACTGCAAAAAATGCTAGCTACTTCTGTTACCACTATTAATACATTGTTACCTTTCTGCAAAACTTTCTTGTCTTGTCTTCCACCACATTTTTCTCTCTTGGTAAATCTACATGTCAAACCATTCCTTCTCAGTATCCTTTTCTGCATTAGCCTCTTTCTCCTGCTCACCATCTGGACAATCCCTGAGGTTCTGTCCTGATTTTTCTTCTCTTCTGTCTCTTTATTTTGTTCCTCGGTGATTTCACAGGTTTGACGATCACCTCTGTCCAGGTCCGCATCACCAACACCCCACCACCAGTACCTCCCACAGGTATCTCAAACTCAACATGTTCAAAACTGTTCTCATATTTCCCCAGACAACCCATTTCTCCTCTATACAGCCTCTTCTTTTGAGCATGCCACCGTTCTTTCAGCAACCCAATTTTACAACTTTGGAGTCATGCCTGACTTTCACTTTTTTCATATCTACTGATCTAATTACTTACCAATAGCACCTGTCATTTCTACCATTATATCGGTTCTTGAATCGGTCCCTTTCTCTCCTCTTTCACAGTCTCTACCCTAGTTCAGGCCCTCATCACTTCCTCCCTAAACCACTGTAAGAGATTCCTAATTCATTTCCCTGCTTCATAATAATGTCCATGCTACTGCCAAGAGGATATGCTTAAAACACAGGTCTGACCCTGACACTACCAATTCACAAAATTTCCAGGGCCTCCCGATTGCATGTAGAATAAAATATAAAATGTGAAGCCTGGGGTGTAACGGCTTGGATAATCCAACTCCTGTCTTCCTTTTCAATCTTATTTTATTACTCCCCATACAGTGTTCATTTCAGTCAATCTAGACTACTCACTGTTCTTCATACGTAACATTTCATCCCCCACCTCGGTGTCTTCAGTTAAGTTGTTCGCCATAAACAGAACGTGAATTCTCCTCACTTTCCCCTCATAGAGCACCCAGTTTCCTTCAAAGTCTAACTCAGGTGCCATCTTCTACAAAAATTCTACCCAGATCTACCTCCTCACCCCTAAATTGTTCATTTTTTAAATTCCCATTGAAATTACTTAGTTTTATTTTGCATATATTTTATTTGTATACACATTGGAGCCCCAAGTAGGAGAACATTGAGGTCAGAGATTGTTGCATTTTCGTCATGGTATTCCTACTGCCTAGCGGAGTAATTCATTTAAGAAAAATTTGTGGCACTTATATAAAATGAATGTAAATTTATTTTCCATTTCAAATAACAGAATATCATATAAATTCTCATTCATGTTGCTTGTCATTGTTCATTTTCAGTTGTATCTGACTCTTTGTGACCTCTTCTGGAGTTTCCTTGGCAAAAATACCGGAGTTATTTGCCATTTCCTTACCCAGCTCATTTTACAGATGTGGGAACTGAAGCAAACAGGGGACATCCCCAGGGTCACACAACTAGTGTCTGAGACTGGATTTGAACCAGTCTTCCTACTCCAGGTCTGACATTCTATCTACTATACCGCCTAACTCCCCCTAATTCATTCATGTCCCTAATATCCATATCCTCATAAAAATTCCTGACATCCATCCTCCTTATAATTTACATGGGTTAGGAATTAGGACCTTTATTTCAAAAATTAATTTTATCATTTTTAATATCTATATCTATGATGTCTGATTGCAAGAAAAGCATATAATATTATTACCACTGAAATTATCATGACTAAAGATCAATGATTATTAGGCCTTTGAGTGTGGGGGTAAAATTACTTAAAAGCAATTAATAATAAAATCATCTCCACTGGTTTTATGAAAGATTTAATATCAACCAGGTTTTCTCATTATAGTTAAAATTAGCTTGTTAATGTTAACATAAGCTAGAGTTTGGTCTTTTAATTATAAATGTGGTTTATAATGTCACAGATTATATATAATGAAAGATATATAGAGTAATGTAAAATAAACAAGTTTTGTGTTTTGTGTATTGGAGGGGGGAAATGTTGTAAGGAGCTAGGAATAGAATACTCTCATTCAGGGGACAAACAGTGGTCAGAAAATCTAGTTAAAAGACTCCCATTAGAATTCCCCCAACTAATTTAATGAATGATCTTGGAAAAGTAATTTAAACAGCTCTATACCTCTACTTCTCTATTCAGAACAATGAGCACATCTCTTAACACTGGTCATTTCCTTTACAAGAAGGAGGATCAAGAAGACAAATTATTTAAAGTTCTTTGAGTTCCTGTGAATAAAGGAGACATATAAACGTAATTTATAATCATTATATTTGTCATTCATTTCTGCTCCCAGTTCAAGATGTTGATGAATATCTGCCTTGCAGGGGAAATCTAAACTATGCTCCATAAGTCTTATTGAAGCGTATGTGCATATGCATATATATGTGTGAAGCTTCATTTTTCATGAATGTTTTTTCACTATCCGATGAATTTACCATGTTTAATGAATCAACCCAATCAACCAAACCAATAACCAAGCCAACCAACAAAACAACAGAAAATTGGGAAGACTGAAACAAAAACGTTAACAATAAATGCTTATGCCGATCCCAATTTTAAAGCTAGATTTAAATTGAGATAGGAGTAAATTGAAGATATTAGTGAAAATTAATGTTTTGGCTGAGTATATGTCAGACCAACACTGGAAGCAGCATGGTAGGTTGGAAAGAATTGAAGCTTTAAATTCTGACTTTTCCACTTCCTACCTGAATGACCTTGGACAAGTCATTTACCTCTCAGTTTTCTCATCTACAAAATAAGAGTATAAGACTAAATGACTCTTTAACTCCATTCAAGATCTAAGTCTAAGAATCTTGAAGTCATAAGAAGTAAGAGAACACCATAGGGGGTTTATGTGCCTTTATGCATTGTTTATAATATTCAAAATAAATTTAAAATCAGAGCTATTTCAAAAGCTGGCACACATCAGTATTGGAAAAATTTTCACTGCATTGGATGTTAAAAACTTGAAGTGAGCAAGTATGAAACAAAGAGGAATGCATGTTTTATCAAGGTTGGACCCTGACCTTAACATAAAATGTCTACTCAGATCCTCTTTTCCCCTTCTCACCTCTTCCCACCCACCATAATTCCATTCATCAGTAATTCGGTAAATCAGTTTTCAATTCAAGTTCAGTGATGTGATAACACATTATACATTATGTTTTTTTCTTCTTTAACTTTTAATCAATATTACAATCTTAATCATTATAGACCATGAAATAACATTTTCAGCCATATCTTCTGAGGCTGAGGTCACTTAAAAACATTTTATAATTTTCAAAACTATATTTTTAAATTTTTTTCTCTTTTACATATTAATATACTTAAAGGAGAAAAAAGTAATTTAAAATAATCTTTAAAATTGCATCTATTGTCTGTAATTTAAAATTTTGAACATTTTTAATGCTAGCAATATAACTTTGATTATAAAAGTTCTCAGTCAATGCTTTGGTCAAAATGGCACTAATTGATTATGATAACCAGGAAAACTGGAGGCAGAGGTTTGCTCATATAGCAAAGTTGTCAAACACACAACTCTGTAGACTTCATGAGACTCACAATACTCCCAAGTATGGTCTGAACCAGATTAAAATTCAGAATTATTTAACAAGATAAATAAAATAGAATAAAACTTATATAACATCACATTTTAAATCTAAGTCAATATGCTGCCTACAGGCTCCTTCTATAGAGATTAGCGGCCATTTTATCATCTGAGCTTGACCGCAGTGTCTCAGCATTGTTCTTTATTCTTTTTCATTGATTAAATACTGTGCTTGACTTGGGATGGCATGAGGCAGGATAAGATAATGAATGACATTACTCTGTAATCAACTGAATTAATCACAGAATGTTTACCGACCAATACCCCTGGAGATAACCCTATGTACTTCAGGCACCATGTCAGCAGAGTTCTGAAAGTCTGGATTTTATCTTAAGATTTTAATCAACATTCAAGGTCTCCACAAAAGCAGGCTTTTATTCAGTTCCTCTGTAGCACTTTGCAGGCCTCTGCTGCCTCCTCCTTTCACCCCATCACCTTCACCTCCACCACCAGGAAATTATGTTCCACCTCAGGAAACAGAAGAAGCCCATAAACCAATAAAACAGGTAGGTTTTTCAGAATTAATAATTGGGTGGAGATAGGGCCAGCACTAGAGAAGGAAGGAAAGAAATCATCCCATTTCTCACTGTAGCCCACAAAAGTTCTGAGGCTTCCCAGAGCTTGACTGGCTGCATCTCTGTAGCAGCAAGCACCCCAGTATACGCAGGATGACCTGTTGGTACAGGTTCTTAGCTCTACATTTCTTAAAGGAAAGAATTTTTGAGGGAATTAATCTTCTTTAATCACATATACCAACAGAGAAAATGCAAGCAGAGAAATAAAGAAAAGCAGACAGGGCTTCCAACTGTCTGACCATAAGCAATACATTCATCACAGATTAACAGACAAATCCAACTTTCTGACCATTACATCCATGCATAGTTACCAAAGAGAAAGCACCAACATCTGTGTTTTCAAAGCCAGGGGGCTCTTTAATGGCATCCTAGAGTCTCATCTGGTATGTGAACCTTATTCCAAAGAATAAGTCCCAAAGCAAAACCTCACCTGAGATTATATGCTCTTTTCAGAGCTAGAGGGCATCAAGACTGGCAATCCCAACATCTCATCAGTAATCAGCAAAAGTTGTGAACCTTCCTATAAAACAAGCCTCCCCTAATCAAGCTTCCCTTAATGGGCTTCACCTGAGGCCTATTAATGGGCTGGAGAAGATCTTTACCTCTCATTACAATCTCCCATTCAAAGTTCTAGGGCCTAACTTGGGGTGAGTGATTCTTTAATGCCATCAACTCAAGTTACCACCCAAGATTATCATTGAGAATGATAGTGAGAATCAATATAGCCAGCCAGACTTAAACAGCCTTTAGAAAGGGGTATTTATTAAAAGTGTATGGTAAGAACAGCTGGTAGAAAACATCTTCCCCAAGAGTCAGACATTCTTTCCCTTAAATACCTATACAGACTAAGAGAAAGCGGTTTTAAACATAAAAAGCAAATGTGGTAAAGGGGAAACTCACAGCTCCTGGTTTCTGGAAGTCCTTTTCTCCTACTCATGGGGTACTCATAAAGTTCCCCTTAAACATAATGAATATATGTCTGTATATCCTTGGTTCTCAGAGAAGACACTGCCACCAAGCATCCAGGAACATTTCTAGGAAATAGGCTACTGTTGTCCTGAGGGTATGATGCTGGGATAGCAAATGAGACTTCCAAAACCCCCTGAACTCTCTAAAACTGACCTAATTCTTCTTACATGGAAAGATAGCTGACAAGGCCTCTCCTTGTCCACTTTCCCTCCCCCCCCCGCAATTCTTTGTCAAGATTCACCTAAAATTTCAAGTTTACCCCCAGTTTCTGGAATTTGCCTTTCTAACTAACTGGATGTTTTTTTGTAAAAAAAACCCAGAGATCATAATGAAATCTTTTAGCCCATTGAAACACTTTCTTTTTGGTCTGACATCATTTCACTTCACCAAATGTCTTTCAAAACTTTTCACAATTAGTCTGGAAAACTAAGATAGACTAATCAATTGAGATATCTCATCTCCGGAAGGATGAGAATTTAAGTATACCTTGAAAAACCCAGCTGCATTAAATGACACAGTGCATTTTTTTAAATTCGTAAGGCAGGATTAAAAATTGTATTACAAAGTAAAGACCCTCTGTGTCTTAAGTTTGTAAGAACTACCTTCAAGCTTTCAGTATCATTTTCTGTGACTGAGACTAGTTTTTTAACCCTCTCTTCCTGAGAAATTTTCTGTGACTTTTTTAACCCTCCCCTCCCAACTTTATGGTAACCCAGCAGAAGTGGGTCCTAGTTGCAGAAGTGTGGATGGCAGCAAGGTCTTCTTGAGATGCAGCACACTATCCACTGTGCCACATAACTCAAAAAGACCCAGTGAAATGACCAGAGACCTAGTGAAGAAGCAAGCAGCCTACGTGCAGCCATCTCTGCTATTTGTCAAAGTTAGAGCAGCTGTCCTGGTAGGCATCAGGAATTCTCCTCAGTGGAGCTGGGCTAGGAAAAAGAGTACGGTGACTACCTGATTAGTCTGGGATATTTGGATCTTCTATAAGTAAAGTAATTCATTAAAGATTTCATACTTAATTGACTCAAGACTCCATATATGCTATGAAATTCCTCTCTTTCTTTAGTCCCAGGGCTCAGGATTGGATAGAATCTTCTCACAGGTAGAAATCAGTCCCACTGTGTGAGTTCTTATGGCAGGTTATAGAGAAGAGCCACCAACTCCAATAAGCCGGTGGAAGCTCTCAGATCTACCGTTCTTCAACATACAACTCAAGTCCCATCCTCATTCGTGAGGTCTTCTGAGTCTGCCCTATCCCATAATGATTTCTATCCTCTGAATTCTGACAGCACTGACTACATGTGCTACCATCTATCATTATTTCACACTCAAAACTGTCCTGACTTGACAAATAGAGAATAAGCTTCCTGAGGAAGAAAAGATATCTCTTCAACATATTGCCCTTGACATAAGCACACATGTACATACATACTCTAACACACATACACACAATGTATGCTCTGCAACTATTGGTTGAATAATGAAAGCAAGCATGAATGAGTGATATTCAAATATGAGAACAAAATTCTAGAGTGACAAAAGGCCTCAGATCGGGAAGCTGCTCATGACTAGGGGAAGCATAGATATGCTCTAGGGAAACAGTATGGACCTGGACAATTAATAATGCAGGGGTAGATAGTTGAGATATATTTCAAAGTGTTCTAGAGATCCTTTTCATTAACATAATAAATGAGTTGATTAATCAATTAATTAAACTTCTTTTTTATAGTTTTTTAATACTTCTGTTTATTTTATTTTTTCTCAATAACATAAAAACAATTTTTTACATTCTTTTATAAAATTTTAAGATCCAAATTCTTTCTTCCCTTCTTCCCCTCCCCCTTCCCTGAGGGTGGGCAATTTGATATAGGTTATTTATGTTCATTCATGCAAAACACAATTCCATATTAGTCATGTTGTAAAAAAAAAAAACAGGTGAAAAATACCAAAAATCCACAAAAATAAAGCAAAAATAGTATGCTTCAATTTGCATTCAGACTCCATCAGTTCCTTCTCTAGAAGTGACTAGCATTTTTTATCATGAATCTTCCGGCATGGCCTTGGATCATTATATTGCTGAGAATAGCTAAGTCATTCCAATTGATCATCATGCATTATTGCTATGATTGTGTATAATGATATCCTGGTTCTGTTCAGTTCTCTTTGCAGCAGTTCATGTAAATCTTTTATTATTTTTCTGCAATTATCCAGCTTATCATTTTTTATAGCACAACAATATTCCATTACAACCATATACCACAACTTGTCCAGCCATTCTTCAGTTGATGAGCATCTCCTCAATTTCCAGGTCTTTGCTACCATAGAAAGAACTGTTATAAATATTGTTGGGCTAAATATAAATAGATTCTTTTCCTTTTTTAAAATCTCTTTGGGATACAGACCTTGTAGTGGTATTGAGTTTTACAAAGTCTATAAAGTATAAACTTTTGAGATTGCTTTGGTAATTTACATGAAGTACGAATCTGGAGACTCACTGTGAAACAACTGAATTGGGAGCAACATCGAAGAGTTTAAATTTAACTACTAACGACAGCTATTCTTCCACTCACCCTACCACATCACCATTATTAATGAATCTCACTATGTCTGTCATCAGCTTCACCTTGTAGTAAGTCTCTCATGTTAAAAGTCTTGATGTGAACTTTGACTCTTCCTTCATCATCTTGCATCTTAAATTACTTTCCAAGTTCTGCCAGTCCAATCTTTACAATATCTCTAACATACATCCATTCCACCATTGCCATCAGACAAGCCCTCATGATCATCTATCTATTTTCAGTTGCCTCCTACTAAGCCTCCCTTTGTCCACTGTCTCCTCTTTCAAATATATCATTTATGTTATTAACACCATAATGGGGTGGGAGGAACCCATCACCTTTTTTGACTGATACAACCCTTTTATGTGAAGGAAAATAGGGAGTAAATGCCTTTCAGAAACGTGGAGCATGAAGAGACATTCTATAACTTTCAGATTGGACAGCTTCTTGATAGAGAATAACCTATTTGACTGGCCATGGAGTCATTCAAAAAGGCCTGTTAACTTCATCTACTTCCTCTTTACCTCAGTTGCATCTGATAGAGCTCAGTGACTTGATTATGCTGCCTGGCAAGAGAAAAAGCCAGGGAGCTTTTTCCCCTCTGAAGCCATATGACCCTGAAAAATAAGCCACTGGGATGGAGTCAAAATGGCAGAGTAGAAGCTCTATAACTCTATAGCTCTATAACTGAGCTCTTCCAACATTGTCCTTCAAACAACTTTAAAATAACACCTCAAATTAAATTCTGTAACAGCAGAGCCAACAAAAGTTCAGGATGAGACATTTTTCCAGTCCAAGACAACTTTGGAGATTAGAAGGAGAGGCATATGACACTGGCAAGAAAGCTGGCTCAAGATTCACATGGGGACAACACCAATTTCAGGATTTGTGGTAGTGGAAGCTGAAGCAGTAGCTTCAGGAATTCTCAAGAGAAAGAGAATAAGGGGATTAGGCAACTAGTCAGAAAAAGAATATAGATGGGTAGACAGACAGATAGATGTAGATCTAGACATAGACATAGACAGATATAGATATAGATATGGATGTATACATATGTATGTGTTTATGTATATGTGTATGAATCCATGTTATTATGTGTATGGAATCCATGTTTGACAATTCCATTGCCTATACCCACTTCTAGGTTTCAGTACCAAAGTGGAGAAGAACACTTGAAGTCACAAGAGAACAGGGCCCAGAGGAATACTAGTGACTACAAGGGATCAGGCACTTTTCCTGTGAGGATCAAAATACAGAGGAGTAAAACAGTGACCACACCTTCCCCAAATCACACTACTTTAGTAGCACCAAAAATTTCCAAGTCCCCAGAACTAACTCTGAGAATAGCAGTGTGAAAAAACCTGAAGCTTGGGATACCTACTCCTCTATCACCAATCCAATTTTACCCCAAGAATAAACTTAACTTTAACATAAATTCAAAGTCAAGAAATAGGTTGGAAAATGAATAAACAACAAAAAAAGAACTTAACCATAAAGACAGGGTAACAAGGAAGATCAAGACACAAATTCAGAAAAAGCTAATGGTCTCAAAATGGCTACAAGTAAAGTCTCAAAATAAAAAAATGGTAATTTGACACAAGCCAAACAAGAATACCTGGAAGAGCTTTAAAAATTTTTCAATTTAAAAATCAAATAAGGTTGGTAGAAGAAAACTTGGAAAAAATAAATGAGAGAGATACAAGAAAATTATGAAAAGAAATTAATAGCTTGGTAAAAGAGGCACAAAAATACTGAAGAAAATAACACCCTGGAAAATATAATTGGTCAAATAGAAAAATAGATACAAAAATTCACTGATGAAAATAACTCTTTAAAAAGAAGAGTTGGCCAAATATTTTTTTTAAAAAAGAGGTAAAAAAAATGAAGAAAATAATTCCTTAAAAAATTAGAATTGGCCAAATAGAAGATAATGAGACATCAAAAAAAAAAAAAAAAAAACCCAATGAAACAAAATCCAAAGAATGAAAAAAATAGAATAAAATGTAAAATATCTCATTGGAAAAACAACTGACTTGAAAAAACAGATTGAAGAGAGATCATTTAAGAATTATTGGACTAACTGAAGTCCATGACCAGAAAGAACCTAGACAAAAAACTATAATGGAAAACTGATATCATAGAGCCAGAGAGTAAATAAAACTTGAAAAAGTCTATCATCTCCTGAAAGAAATTCCAAAATGAAAACTCCTGAGAATATTAAAGCCAAATTCCAGAGATTGAAGGTCAAAAGAAAATACTTCAAGCAGCCAGAAATAAATAATGCAAGTAACATGGAGCCGTAGTTAGAATAGCACAAGATTTAGCAGCTATCATATGAAAAGAGTGGAGGACATGGAAAGCATAGGAGCTAGAATTACAGCTTAGCATAACTACTCAGCAAAACTGAGTATAATCCTTCTGAAGTAGGGGGAGGAGAATGGGCATTTAATGAAACAGAACTTTTTTTAAAATTTAATTAATTTATTTGTTTATAGTTTTCAACAATCACTTCCATGAGTCTTAAATTTTCTCCCCCTCCTTCTCCTCTCCTTCCCTGAGATGGCATTGAATCTTACATACTTACATACAAGATTCTACACATACATTCTTATTAAATCCATTTTCACTTTAGTCATGTTGCATAGAAGTACTAAAACAAATGGGAGAAACCATAAGAAAAAACAAAACAAAACGTAACACAGGAGAAAATAGTCAGCTTCATCCGGCACTCCTATTCCATAGTTCTTTCTCTGGATATGGACAGCATTTTGCCTCAAGAGTCCTTTGGAAATGTCTTAGGTACTTGCATTGTTGTGAAGGGCTTAGTCTTTCAGAAATAGTCATCACACACTGTGGCTGTTACTGTGTGTAATGTTCTCCTGGTTCTTCTCATTTCACTAAGCATCAGTTCACATAAGCCTTTCCAGATTTTTCTGAAGTCCTCCTTTTCGTAATTCCTTATGCACAATAGTATTCCATTGTATTCATATACCACAACTTGTTCAGTCATTTCCCAACTGATGGGCATTCCCTCGATTTTCAGTTCTTGACCATCATAAAAAGAACTGTTATAAATATTTTTGTACATGTGGGACCTTTCCCATTTTTATGATCTCTTTGGGATACAGCCCTAGAAGTGATATTGTTGGGTCAAAGGCTATGTAACCATTTGAGCATAGTTCCAAATTGCCCTCTAGAATGGTTGGATCAGCTCATAGCTCCACCAGGAATGAATTAGTGTTCCAACTTCCCACAGCTTCTCCAACATTTATCATCTTGAAATAGAAGACTTTCAAGCATTTCTGATGAAAAGACCAAAGAAGAATAGGAAATTTGACTTACAAATATAAGACTCAAGTGAAACATAAAAAGGTAAAGAACTAGATAAGGTCAAACTATTTATATTCCTACATGGGAAGATGATATATTCCTGCTAAGAACTTTATCATTATTAGGACATTTAGGACTCTGTGTACACAGAGGGCATGAAAGTGAATCAATTGTGTTAGGATGATCTTTTTTAACAAAATGTATGGGCAAGAAAAAGTAATACATTGAAAGAAGGAAGAGGAAGAACGGAGAAAAATAACTCATATAAAAAAGGTGTGCAAAGAAGAGCTTTAACAGTGGAAGAGGATATGGGGGGGAGGGGACAAGCAATACTTGAGTTTCGCTCTCATCTGAATTAGTTCAAAGAGGGAAGACTATATGTACAAACTCAATTGGGTATAGAAATCTATCTTTTCCAACAGGGAAATAGGACAGCAGATTAAAGGAGGGTCTGGTCAGAGGCAAAAGATACACTGGAGGAGGGATAGAGTAAAAAGAAGAGAGAGAAGGATAAATAAAAGAAACTAGGATGGAGGGAAAACAGAATTAGTAATCATAACTGTGAGTATGAATGGTATAGATTCACCTATAAAATGGAAAGCAGATAGCAAAATGAATTAGAAACCAGAGTCCAACAATTTGTTGTTTATAAGAATCACACTTGAAACAATGACTCACACAAAGTTAAAATAAGGAACTATCCCAAAATCTAGCTTGCTTCAGCTGAAGTAAAAAAATAAAATAAAATAAATTAAAAAGCATAGCAAAAAACAAAATAAAAGCAAAAAATAGACCTAATTAAAAGAAGTAAGTAGGGAAACTCCACCTTTCTAAAAGTACCATAGACAAACATTATATCAATAATAATCATATGCATCAAAAGCAAGGCATCCAAGTTCTTACAGGAAAATTTAAATAAATTATAAGAGGAAATAAGTAGTAAAACTATACTAGTGAAGGACCTCAAATTTCCCCTATCAGAACTAGATAAATATAATGAAAAAATTAATAAAGAAGTTAAAAAGATGAATGGAATTTTCAAAAACTTAGATATAATAGACCTCTAGAGAAAATTGAATGGAAATAGCTGTATACTTTTTTCAGCTATAGATGGAGTCTTTATAAAAATTGACCATTTATTGAGGTATAAAAACCTAACAAACAAATACAGAAAAGCAGAACTCTTAAATGCACCTTTTAAGACCATAATGCAACAAAAATTATATACAATAAAGAGCCATGGAGATCAAAATAAATTAAAATTGGAAACTAAATAATCAAATAAC
Organism: Bettongia penicillata ogilbyi; assembly: GCA_023548195.1. NCBI lineage: Eukaryota > Metazoa > Chordata > Mammalia > Diprotodontia > Potoroidae > Bettongia > Bettongia penicillata. The sequence continues at coordinate 1,237,409 of JAJHZJ010000733.1, forward strand.
CTAACACTAAAGAATGAATGGATCAAAGAATAAATCTTAGAAATCATCAATAATCTCATTTAAGAGAGTGACAAAGATAAGACAACATTTCAAATTTTGTGGATGCAACCAAAAGAGTACTTAGGCAAAAATTTGTTTCTCTAAAGAGCAGATCAATGAATTAGATATGCTACTAAGAAAGAGGGGTGGGAGAAGGAAAGGGAGAAGGAGGGAGAGAACAAATTGAAAATATCTAATTAAACACCAAAACAGAAATCCTGAAAATCAAAGGAGAGGTTAATAAAATTGAAAGTTTAAAAAAAGTTATTGAACTAATTAATACAACTAGAATCTGGTTTTATGGGAGAAAACAATAAAATATACAGAGCAATGAATGGTTAACAAGAGAAAGAGAGGGGAGGGGGTTTCAATATACGCTGATAGTTAAATCCAAGGTCATTAAACCAGGATTTCTCCTTTCTCTTTCCCTATAATGCAATTTACTAGTTGATAACATTTTCTTAGAATGAGTTATATTTTTTTTTCTGAAGACAAAACTCATTAGAAAATATTAACAAAAAGTTAGCAAATAAGATTTAAAGAGACAAGGAAAACTACCAAGAGTAAAAGATACCATTTTAACAAGTGGGCTGAGTCAGAGGAAGAAGAAAAGACTGGAAAGGAGATAAAATTAACAGGTCCTAGTGCAACTGTAATTTGTATCTAGATAGAGAATGTCTTTAGTGTGTCCATGAACCAGAGTCGGCTCATAATTATATTCAGTTCAGGGTGAAAGTATCTTTCCCCTACATTTGACTGGCCATGTATACATCATCCCCTAGAGCTCCAAAGTTTCAGTGTTTCTCCTGCCCCCAAGGAGAATTTCTACCTCCCATTGTCCTTCAGTCCCTCCTTCAAACTGAAAAAAAAAAAAAAAAAACAAAACTACACTTCTCATCATCCCTTTGTGGACAAGAGGCTCTATAGGAAATAAATATAAATAAATACAAAGTAGATAAATACAAGATAGTTAGGGAGGGAGAGCACTAGCAATTGGGAGGAATAGAAAATGCTTCATGAGCTGCATCTTGCTAGATCAAAGGAATATTATAAGGCAGATGTGAAAAAGAAATTTATCCTAGGCATGGGGCGTAGCCACTGTAAAGGCTCAGAACTGGAAGATGCTATGTCATATAAGGAACAGAGACAAGATGAGCCAGCCTGGCTTCTCAGAGTGTGGAAGAAAGAGTAATGTATAATGAGAGAGAGGAAATAATGGTTTGGTTCAGGTTCTGAGGGCCAAAACAGTAATTTTTAGTGGAATCTAGAAGGACAGGGAGCCACTGGAGTTGCCTGAGCAGAGGAGTGGCAAGATCAATTCTAAGCTTAAGACAAATAATTCACTATATCAGCTCAGTTGTGTGGAGGATACACAGGAATGGGGAGAACCTTGAGGCAGAGAGATTGATTAGAAGGCAATTGTAATAATCTAGGAAATGAGGCTGTGGTCTCAAAAAAATTTGAGAAGCCAGAAAAAGTTGATTTTGGAGAAAAGAAAAGGTTCTCTGGCTTAGAAAGGTAGAAGTATCCTCAAGGAAAATCCACTCTCCCTCCAGCAGAGATGGGGGTGTCATCTCCCTTCCCTAGGTGGCCCACTTCCACTCCCACTTCTCAGACCAATGAAGATAGAAAAGCAGTCCCTTCCCAGCCTATAGTTATCCCATCATCTCAGGCAAACATGCAACCAATGGCAATTATGCACAAAGGAGACTGGGCCAGAGAGAGACCACCTTCCTCTCCTCTAAATTGGGATAGTATTTGAGTCCTGATAGCCTTGGCTGATAGCACTGCCAAGGGCTGTTCTCATTCCCAACTTTCCCTTTTATCATCTTATCTTCTAGTTCCCCACAGCTCCAATCCTACCCTATGCTTATCCCTATCTCCTGAGTCCTTTAAATTTTCTTCATTACAAGAAATATCATGCCCCTACAAAGCCCTGGTCTCTCACCTTAGTTGCAGCCCTGATTGGGTGCCTTCTATGAAACAGCAATAAATGATGTCTCTTTTTTGCATATCACTGTAATTTAATCCCTGTGCATCTCATCAAATTCTTGATCCCCAGATCCCCCTAGGTGTCACTTATCTGAAAGTAAAGTGTTCATAAGACATATCAAAACACATGCCACCATCTGTGCCCATTAGATTAGAAACTTTCTGCATTTCAATTTTCCTTGTGATTGGTTCCAAGCAAAGCTAAGAGCCTTAGGCCTCTTGGAAGAATCTGCTGCCTAAGCAAACCCAAAGCCAACCCTGAGTCCTAAAACAACAAACTCTTGGCTAACGATGCCATTGAACTTCAGTTCAGTCTTGAAGAGTAATCTTTATTGACAGCAGAATTATTCTTCTTCATTAAAAAAAAATGAAACTGAGATGACTGGCACAAGCCAACTTACTGCCTTTCCTGAGGCCTAAAAGAAATGAAACCTCAGAAGATATCCCTTTTTCAGATGGCGTTTGATATCAAATGGAAAGCTAAAGAATCATTCTCCAAAGAGAGAAAACTGAATCATCTTAAGAGTTTGATGACACTTACTTTTTGAGTGACTATGTCTGATTTTGAAATGAAAGAAGGAGATTACTACAAGACTGTAAAATACCTCAACATGACATTTTAAGAAACAAGGATTTGGGGATTTGAAAAGATAAAAGCCATTGAGAATATCACAAAAAAATAAATCAATACATTTCCTCCCACGACTAAGCCTTAATATCTAATGGCAGGGTCATTAGAATACTTGTGTTTTAGATAAAAAGACACACAAATCCCATTAGTCAGAAAGTCCTATCTGTTGATACTAACTGACTAGTTGGTCACAAACCTTGTACTGAGAGTGGGACCAGACCCCAATGCTAACAAATATTTACAGATTATAACATTAACAAAATGTTTTATAAATATTACCCTATTCAACTCCAGTGAGGTGAAAAGAGGACAGGATCTGGAGTTAGAGAATGTTAGTTTTAATCCTAGTTTTTTTCATTCACTTTCTGTCTGAGGTTGGGCAAGTCAAGAAACTGGGCTTCAGTTTTCTTACCTGTAACATCTGCCAAGAAGCAGCTAGGTGGCATAGTAAATAGACTGCCACACCTGGAATCAAAGTTCAAATCTGGTCTCAGACATTTACTAGATATGTGATCTTAGGCAAGTCACTTAACCACTGTTTGCTTCCATTTCCTCATCTGTCAAATGAGGTAATAACTGTACCCACCTCAGGGTTATTGTGAAGATCAAGTGAGATAATTATGAAGCATTTAGCACAGTGACTGACACATACTGAATGTTACATAAATATTACTTATTATTGTGATTATGATTATTTAAATGAAGGAGTTAGACTACATAGCCTCTAAGCTCCTTTCCCTTGCTACATCTTTTACCTAAGGTTAACCATGGGGCTATAGTTTGTAACTACATACTCCTCCTCATGTCCCATCAGCAGTTGGCAGGGAGAGGAATATAGCTAGAAGCCACTCTGGTGGAAATGCAAGTAGATAATTCAGTGGAAAAAAATGAAGATTTAGAGTCATGCAACTTCAGTCTAATTCCAACTGATACTTATTTTTTATTTCTGTGACCTTAAGTAACTTAACATCTTCAAGCCTCAGTTTTCTCATTTATAAAATGATGGCACCGAACTGATTTGTGAGTGTGGGATGCACAAATGTAGTAGAATATTGTCACCATGCTATAAGAAACAACACGATGACTACAAAGTAGTGTGCACATGAACTGAGGTAAAGAGAAGTCAGCAGGACTATGAAAACAATATGCACAGTCATTACAACGTAAATGGAAAGAATGGTGAAGCTATTGAAACTGAATGCTGTGAAATTATAATCATTAAGTGTAATATGGCCATCCAATATAGATAGGGCTGGTCAATATGTGATACGGGTAGAGAGATGGCCTAAGATCCTGGCCAAGCCTTATCTCAAGGGAGACTTTCATTACACCATTGTGGAGTATACAAGGAGGGTATTGGCTGTACCACAAGCAGCCTAGCAAGGGAGAAACAGGCAAGATCCAGAACAGTCATGGCTGGGAAGTCACTCCTTTATTCTCCTCTCTTCAAGAAGGGTATTGGACTGGAATGATACCTATCTGTTATGCTTCAGCTGTTCTAATCTAATATTCATCTAGTCCAGGGATACAATGAGCTTTTTTTATTCCTTTTTGAAAAAAAAATATTGATATCTTATGTATTTTCTATCCCTGTAGTTTTCTCCAGTGTATCTCCTCCTCAGCCAAAAGTCATCCCAAATAACACATGGTATTTTTAAGATTAAAAGAAAAAGGAAAAAGAGGGAGAAAAATCAGCATAATGGATCAAAACATAAAAAAAACTAAAAATACATGCAATGTTCAATATTTGTGGACCTCCCATCAATACAAAGAAGTGAGTTGGAAATGTCTTCTCTTATCTCTTATTTTGAGTCATACCTGTTCTTTATATTTCTCTACCTACTTCTGATTTTTTGCACATGTTGTTACCCTTCCTATTTATGATACAGTGTATATGTATATGATACACTGATCATTTAAGGATTCAGAATAAATGTCACTTTCTTTGGTCTCTCTAAAGCAAGTGTAATAGTTTACTCTTGTCCAATTTAGCACTTTTCCCCCAAAAGGTTCATTATACTGGAAACAATTTTGAATGTCAAGCAAGTACACTTATCCAATCGAAACAGCCGATAGAAATTGAGAAGGTTATACAGACTAAAGTAGATGTTAGAAAGCAAAGGAGTAAATGAGCGCTTCAATTTGAGAATGACATAAAATCTCAGCTCTTCCAAGGAGAGAGCTATCTTCCTGAGGAAGTTTGTTCTTAGTGTCTCAAGTCTATGGAACTGGAGAGAAGTTGTGTTAGATTCCCCAGATGTTTGTGGCTCCAGAGAGATCTCCTGTCTACCACTCCAAAGTTCATGCTTAGTTTCTTTGCCTAGTCATATTTCTTTCAGCAATTTCTACACACACATACACACACACACACACACACACACCACCACCACCACCACACCACACTTAAGCAATGCAATAGACAGCTTAGGCATCTCTCAGATAATCAGGAGTCACATCTCCCTCCATGCACATAGCACACAGCATAACAGGGCTGTCCTGTCATTTGGGTAACCTCCTCAAGCTTTTTTGGCAGAGGTATTAAACAAGTTTGGTTCCAAGGGAGAGATAGAAGAATATATCTCCTTCCTTTCCTTGTAGAAGTCGGAAACCATGGATATGGAACACTGTAAATAATGATAGTTTTCCAGTGTGTTGGTTAATTTTGCTGAACTGGTTTTGTTTTCCTTTTGTATTCATTGTTATAAAGGATGGCTCCTGGGGAAAGAGGTGATGCTATGGGAAATGTGGGTAAAATAAAAAGAAAAGACATTAATAAAATTTGTGTTATTGCTGTTTTTAAAATGAGGACATTATACTAGATAACCTTAAGGAAGTCTCCCACTTTTAAATCTTTGATCCCGTGATCTCCTCCCCTGCCATCGCCCTTTGTCTGGTGATTTGCCAACAATATTTTCCTCAAAGCATTTCTTAATTAGTGCTCCCTTTTCAGGCTCACAGATTTCCATTGCAACATCCCTCCCACCCCCTAATTCAAGAACTTCTTCACCTCAGTGTGCACATAAGCATTCAGACAAACAATTTCACTGTCTAATATGTTTGGGATTCCTTCTGATTACAAGATTAAAGATGGTTTTGCAATGCTTTCTGGAATGAGCACATTTGACTGTCATCACCTTTATTTCTTGTTTTATGCTAAAATGTCATCATGTCACATAAGATATTCAACTCTCTGGGCAGAGAATCAATAGTAAAAGTAGATGAGGTAAGCTTTGATTTGGCCTAATAGAAGAAGGATCACAAATATACCCAATCACTGGGTGGTAGAATCTGACAATATCCCCTGCAGAATCTCCTGTAGTAATTCAGCTAGAAATTCAATTGACCAGCAACCAGAAGGAACACAGATTATATTATTTCATGTCTGATCCCTTAGCAGTCTATCTTTAATTCAACGTCTTTATTTTCTAATTTAAATGATCTGAGAGGCATTTCTTCCAAATAGAATCTAGCATAACCTTTTACTTTGGTGCTGTTATAAATCTCTGTAGACTCATATTGTTACGCTGCCAAAAGTTCCCATTAAAGGGATAAAAACAGTCATCAGTGAGTTGAGCTTATTACAGTCTGTGTCAACTTGACCACTGTATAATTGGATGTGCCTGAAAGATTCTCTTGGTCTAATTTTCTGTGGTTCATCTATGAAACTTCGCAAGCCATGGGGAGCATGGAAAATGAGTGCTATCACTGGGAGAAACTGGGATCCTTTGGAATCACTGAACCTTTGGGACATATCTAATCCTGCCTTGGTTGTTCTAGCGTTTGGAATAAGGAAGATCTGAGTTCTAAGCTGGTCTCAGATCCTTGCTTTTTGATATTTTATATATTATATATATATATATATATATTTATATATTACCCTAGGCTCAACCTGTTAACACACTTAACTTCTGTTTGTCTCAAGTTCCTCATTTGAAAAATAGGCATTATATCTAAATCATTATTGACTAGAACAATGCAAATCAAAGCTACTCTGTGGTATTATCTCATACCTATCAGATTAGGTAATATGCCAGAAAAGGAAAGTGATAAACGTTGAAGAGGATGTGAGAAAATTTGAACAGTAATGCACTGTTGGTGGAGTTATGAACTGATTAAACCATTCTGGAGAGCAATTTGGACTTATGCCCAAAGGGCTATAAAAACTATGTTAACTTTTGATTCAGCAATACCAGTACTAGCTCTGTATCCCAGAGATAAAAAGCAAAAAGTAAAGGGACCTATATGTAGACAAATATTTATACCAGCTCTTTTTGTGGTGGCAAAGAATTGGAAATTGAGGGAATGCCTATCAATTGGAAATGCCTGAAAAGGTTGCGGCAAATGAATGTAATTGAATATTATTGTTCTGTAAGAAATGATGAGCAGGCAGATTTCAGAAGAACCAGAACTTACATGAACTGATATGGAGGGAAGTGAACAGAATCAGGAGAACATGGCGCACATAAACAGCCACATTGTGTGATGATCAACTGATAAACTCACTCTTCTCCCCAGTACAACGCTCCAAGACAATTCCAAAAGACTCATGATGGGAAATACTACCCACATCCAGAGAAAGAACTCTGGAGTCTGAATGCAGATTGAACATACTACTTTTACTTTGTTTTTTGTCGTTATTTTTTCTTTCTTGCATCTTTTTCCTTTTGTTGCGATTCTTCTTTCACAACATGACTAATGTGAAAATATGTTTAACATGATTGCGCAAGTGTAACCTATATCAGATTTCTTCCTGTCTTGGGGAGGTGGGAGGGAAGAAAGGATAGGGAGGGAAGGAGAAAAATTTGGAACTCAAAATCTTACAAAAATGAATTTTGAAAACTATCTTTACATGTAATTGGGAAATATAAAATACTATTAAATGCAAAATAGAAAAGGAAAATAGGCATAATTATATTTACCTTTCAAAGTTGATATAAGGATGAAATAATATTTGTCATACTCTTTGTAAACTTTAAAGCACTATATAAATGCTAGTTGTTATTATCATTATTAATATTAGTATCAGAATTAGCATCTGAGTCAATAGTCTTGGGCTCTATAGAAAACCTTCAGAGCCTTAGTATTTCTGTTTCTTGAACAAAAAATTAATGTAATTTGGTTCATTCACTAAAACCCTTGGAATTCTTTTGTGATGACAAATGCAAGGTTTTTGGACTTTAAGGGTAATCCTTCAGCTTAGTTTTCAATGGATTTATTTTTCTCATTAAATTATTCAATTAAAATAATTTATTAAGCACTTGCTATATCCTCCTTAATACTAGTACCTTCTCTCTGTTCATTATCTCCAATTTATCTTGTCTATATGTTATTTGTACATAGTGGTTTTCATGTTGTCTCTCCCATTAGAATATAACCTCTAAGATGCAAATTTTTTAATTTTTGGTCTTCTTGTGTATGTGTCCCTAGAGCTTAGCAACCTGGCACATCACAGGCACTTAATAAATGCTTGTCGACTGACTGTCTAGATGCAAGATTCTATATCAAGCACCATGGAAAGTACAAGGAAGATTAAGACACAATCCCTGCCTTTCTATAGCCTCAAAGGAAATAACTATAATTGAAGATAGGATGTTTCATTGTAACAAGGCAGATAACAAAAAAATCACTTTGGGTGTTCAAAAGATGAAATAAGTTCCTGCTAAAAATGACCAAGGAAAGCTTCTTTGAGGTGACACCATCTAAGTTAGGCCTTAAAAGACAGGTAGGAATGAAATGGCTTGCAAAGTTTCCTAAGTCTCCAAAGTTGCCAACGTTCTTTCAGTTACTTAATCTAACTTCTTTTCGAACTTCATCTTTCTTAACTCTTTCTGTGGCTGAATCTCACTCACTCTCACCCAGCTCCCTCTGAACACTCTCCTTATAGGACACTCACCTATCCTAGTTTTCTTCCTGCCTACCTGTTCCTTCTCTGTCATGAGATCATCATGCTGACTCATAATCCATGCCATACTCCCCAGGTTGTGAATATCACCTAAGATGGTATTCGGTCATCTTCTCCTTTCTTTCTATACTCTCTTTTGATCAATTCATCTGCACCCATGAGTTCAATTACCAGTTCTGTGTAGATGATTCCCAGATCTTGAGACTCAGCCCTACTTTCTTTTCCACCCTGGTCTCAATGACAACCTGACTATTGGACACTTACATATAGATATTCTATAAGCATCTCAAACTGAACACATCAAAAACAGACTCATTATCTTTACCCTTAAGCCCACTCTTCTTGGGGAATGTCCACATTACCATCAGGAACTCCATCCTCCTCCTGGTTAGTCAAGTTCTCAACCTGGGCATCATCTTTGACTCTTCACTCTTACCTTACTTATCCAGGCGGTTGCTAAATCTTGTTGCATCTATTTCCACTGAATCTAACCTATCCCCTCCTCTCCAGTCACCTAAGTATCATCCAAAGCCAGTCAAGTCCTCATCAATTCTTTCCCACACTATTCCACTAGCCTCACAATTGGTCGGCTCCTCTCAAACTTCTCCCTACTTTATATTCTATCTGGCCACTAAAATAATTGTCCTGAAGTATAAGTTTAATCGTATTATCCCCTGCTCAACAAATTTCAGTGGCCCCTTATTGTCCCCAGCTATCAAATATAAAAGATCCCAAAATCTTAGCATAAACTCCCTTTTAGCATTCAGCATACTTCACAACCTGGCTCCTTCCTACCTTTCTAGTCTCATGACTTTCTTCCGCGCATCCTCTGATCTAGTCATACTGATCTATTTTATCTTTTATACACACACCACCAAATTTGCCTTTGGACTAACTGTCCCTCATACCTGGAATTCACTCTGTGCCTTTGTACTAACTGTCCCTCATACCTGGAATTCACTCATTCCTTACCTCTGTTTCTTAGAATCTCTGGTTTCCTTCAAGGCTTAGTTCAAATGTCACCTTCTTCTATTATCATATTCATTTCCTCCATGGCTAGCGCCCCTCTTTCCCATAACCACCTTGTGTTCACTTTGTATATTATTTTGCATACACATATATATGTACTATCTTCCCATTAAAATATAGACTCCTTATGGGCAGATCTTGTTTCTTTCTCCATCTTTATATCCCCATTGCTTAGCATACCGCTTAGTAAGTAGTTAATAAATGCTTGAAATCTAGGCTCAAACACTTGCTAGTTAGTTGCCCCTGGCCAAGTCACTTAACCTGTCCCTGCCTCAGTTTCCTTGTTTGAGAAGTGAGCATAATAATGTCACCTACTTCCTAGCTTCAACTGATCGATGGCAGCTAGAAAGTACAGACATACCACGCAGAAGGAACAGGTTGATCAAAAGTATGGAGGCAGGGAAGTATTGGGGAAAATAGTGAATAACACTATTTGGCTGGAACCTAGGGAAGCTAAAGGGAAATGGTGCAATCCTAGGTTGAAAAGGTAGGTTGGAGTTCAATGTGGAGGTCCAAATGTCAAGCTAAGGAGTATGGGATGAGTCCTGTGATGAGCAGTAAAAAGCCACCGGCAGACATGTATTGGTAGATTTTCCGCACGTGTGTGCCTGCATTCATGCAAAACTCTGAGAGAGTTGAGGAAGAGACAGAAATGATCACAATTGGGCTTTTTTGGAAACAACATGTAGAATAAATTAGAATACAGCAAAAAATGGAGTCAGAAAAATCATCAAGGAGAACATAGTAATAGTGTAGCACTGAGCAAACAGTAACAAGTGCCTAATTGAAAAGAGTGACAGCAGGGGTGGAGAGGAGGAAATAAATGAGATCTTTTTAATAGTAGGCATTAAGAGAGTATTTCAAAGTTGCCAAAGCATACATTGTTACTTGTGCCTCATAAGAATCCTGTGAAATATATAGGCATCATAATCTTCACTGTATAGCTGTGAAAACTGAGGTTCAAAGGCATGAAGCGACTTGACCATGGACACAAACCTAGTAAATGTCAGAAACTGAATTTGAGCCTTGATTTTTCTGACTCCAAATCTATTGGCCTATTCTCTATACCAAACAGCTTGTCTGAGAAAGGTTACTTTTTTGAAAAATAAGATGTTATTGATAGCTTTTGTTTTAGGCAACTTACATTTCCCAATATGTCCCTCACCCCTTTCTTCCCAAAAAGCTACATATAACAAAAAAAAAAAATTTAAAGAGGAAAAGAAGTTGATATATACTAACCAACACCTTAGAAAAAATCTGAGAGTATACTGTGTATGCAGGGTGGAGAAGGTGCCTTCCTTGCACCACCACCTCCCAATCCTCAGTCTCTCCAAAGAAGCAAGAAGGTGTCTTCCCATATATTTTCTTTTGGTTAACCTTGGTTATTATGATGGCACAGGGCAGGGTCAGATTGTTTTGTTTCTATCTTTTCCATTTACATTGCTGTGGTGATTGTATATATGAGAAATATTTCAGGGGTTAAATCCACAGAATGACACAATAGATAAGACATAAAAAGTAAAGAAAAAGACGAGTCAGAGAAGACACTGAGAATATGATCACTGGTAAATACAAAAATAGTGGTGCCATTCATAGATATTGAAAATTTAGGGAAAAGAGCAGATATATAAGGAAGGAAGGGGGTAAATGTTAAATTCACTTTGGGGTTTGTTGAGTCTGAAGGATCATTCAGTTGGGGCATAAATACAACAGGAATTTGGGGATGTGGGTCTAGAGGTCAGAAGAGGTTGAAGCTTGAACAATGAATTTGAGAGCCATCATTGAGAAGAAACTTCTTTTTTAATTTCAAGCTTAGCAGAGCAGTGAACCATGACTGAAGTAATATAAACACTGTAAATTCTCCAGCCCAATGCTCTTCTGCAACACTAGATTTGCAACTCAATGAACTCTGAATTCCCCCTCTAAGCCTGGGAAGATACCAGCTATGCATCCACCCAATTCTAAGCCTGAGTTTCATTTCTTTCTCTCCCACACCACAACATGCTTCAGCTTACAGAATGACCTGGTTGCATAGAAATGAAGAAAGAAAGACTAGTACACATTTATTAAATGCCTTTGCTGGTCTCTCTTGCCCCAAGGGTTGATGAGGGAGCTATCAAGTTGACTCCACTGTGTATAGTGGTTCTATTTGTTCTTCTTGTACTTACCCCTGGACTATGTCTACTTTGGAGACTAAATAATCAAGGCACGGAATAATGTATGAATGACTCAATGAATGATAAAGTCATTATGAAGTGCTTCCTATGTGCCAGGCAATGTACTTGATCAAGCTATAGGACAATTATGGCAACGAGGAAAATAGAGACTGTGACTCTACGAGCATCCTTCATCAGAAACACACTAAGGGAAACCCAAGTGGGATTACTTAGCACTTCCCAAGTGAAGAGTATTATAAATAAGGGAAAGTGAATTTACTAGAAAATGGGATTAGCTCATTAAATGTAGTATACCTGAAATTAATTTTTTTTCAAAAGTTAGAAATAACATGCACCATCCCTCAAAATGGGTTCAAAAGTTTACCAAGTCAAGAAAATAAGCCCCATAATCCAAATCCAATTATAAAAGTGAAGGTTTTCTTCTTGTGGAAGCTAGAAAGTGGACATAATGGATAGAGTGTTCAACTTGGAGTATGAATCTGATACTTGGTATCTATGTGAGCCTTGGCAAATCACTTAATTACATTTGAAATTCATCTGTTTCCTCATCTGTAAAATGGGGATGGCAGTGCCTGTTTCCAAAGATTATTGCCAGGATAAAATGAGATATTACATATGGAGTGCTTCATAAACCTTAAAGCAATATATAAATGTTAGCTGTTATTATTATACAATAAATTGCCTAAGTGCCAATGATGGCCCACTTGTTTAAACCAAAGTCCAGCACAGCAAAAGAACTTAGACAGTCCACTTGAACTTTTTTTGTGAAAGGACTGACCTATATATTAAAAGTCTGGGGTATTTTTTGTTCACCTGGTGGTCTAATATGCAAAAGCAATCCCTTATCTGTTTTTCCCTCATTTCCTATTAGTATGTAAATGTAATCTATGAAAGTAGCTGCCTTTTTGAATTTTCTCTCATCTCTGAGATACAAAGACTTTTTTTGTCCTTGTCCTTCTCCTAAAGAACAATAAAGATTCTCTGCAGTTCTTCGACACATCTCCAGACTGATAACAGCACCTTCTAACTGGCCCCTAAAGCATTGAACTTACTCAAGACTCAATATGAAAAAAAAAAATGCTTATGAGTTTTTTTATGCATTAACCATTTAACACACTAGAGAGATAGACTGCTCCCAAAGAATAGCATAGGAAAAAAATGTTCTGCCCTCCTCTGCTGATTTGTTTTTAGTTATATACTTTTAGTTAAGCAGTCTGTTTCTACTTCTAGACCTGAGCTAGAGACAAATACAGAGGTATCCACTTATTAAAATGTAGTGGCACTTTAAGACCTGATCTCTCCACTGTTCAAATGTTCTCCACATTCACAAAGCCATAAGTTGTAGGAGTTAGAATGAACCTGAGAGATCATCTAAGCTACATGTCTCTTTTTACATGGGAGGGTGAGTTTAAGACTTTTCAGGCTTTGCTTGCTATATCTACCTATGAAAGACCAGGAATGTAGCCAGGCAGGTGGGAGAGATAATGACCTTGCTCAATAAGCTTGACTTTGATGTACATTCCCCACCCACTCACCTCCCATTATTCATCTTCAAGGAGTTACCAAAGCTGCTGATAAGACTGAGGAACTCCACAGCTGTCTGCTAGCTATTGGGCAAATAGCCTTTACATGAGTAATCACTAGCTATGGTCTGTCTCCTCTGAAGGCTATTTCAGAGATTAGAGAAAGGAGTTCTATAGAAAACTTACCATAAACTAGAGTGAAATAGCTCACACAGACCAAAAGGCTACCAACCAGTAATTGCTCAGTGCTTAGCTAAAAGTATCTTTGCTTTGTTTTCTAAAGAACTTAGTATCTGGACCTGAGACTCTCCTACATAAGAGGCATTTTTAGTCAAAACTGTGAATGAGATCTACAGTTAGTCTACAAGAAAAAGAAAACCCCAAAGTCACATCCCCTATCGAGATACCTGCTGCTTTTATAAAAGAGCTATTAAAACCCAGTCTGAGCTAAAGCTTTGAACTAAAAGGGCATTGAAGAATTCTTCTCACAAGGAGATGACATGAGACATAAAGATTTCAGCCAAAGTCAGAAACTGTAAGAAGAAAAATAGTCCCACAGGTATGACCCTAATGGGGCTCTGCCAGTTAGCACTGGTTAAAGACACTATCCTGTCCAGCTACTCAGAGTATAGGCAAACAGTATTCAGCAGACCATGCCCCAATGGAGAAGACATGTCAATCAAAGACCAGGAAAGGGGACACCTAGTGGTAGCAACGTGATAACATCATTGGAAGACATCAGCAGCCCTGCAGAATTGGAAGCATTAGTTGCTCATCTGGGCGTGTGTCCTGGCCACATGCATTATGTTCCATACGTTTGCCCAATCTCTCCCCTAATAGAATATGCATTAATGGGTGAGAGATTATGTAGGGAGTATTTTATGAATATTTTTTGCATGCTACCAATTCATTAAATTGCTTTTACTTGACAGTTAGGTAATAGATGGATAAAGTATTAGACCTGGAGTCAGGAAGACTCATTTTCCTGAGTTCAAATCTGGCCTCAGACACTTCCTAGTGATGTGAGCCTGGGCGAGTCACTTAACCCTACTTGCATCAGTTTCCACTTCTATAAAAATGAGTTGGAGAAAAAAATGAATTGTCATGCCAGCATTTTTGCAAAGAAAACCCAAAATAGTGTCATGAAGAGTCAGATATGACTGAAAAATTGATGGGGCTTTACGACCTGGACCTCTAAAAGGATAGGATGATGTGTCTAGAAACAACCGAGTAGCTGAATTTTCCCATGCATTTCATTCTCAAAGAGGATCAAAGTCCTGTTTTGCACATAAATTGGATTCAGGTGAGGCAGAACTGTGCATCATCATCAGCCTCACTACCTCCTCCAGAGAGGCAGTGGAAGACCTTAGCCTTCCTAAATTAAGATCTTTCCCAGGGTCAGTTTAGGTTGTCTGAGGCAATTCTCATTCATCAACTAAAGACTAGGTAAGAATTGAGATGAAAGATGGCCTAATTTATCATCACAAAAATATCTATCAGGAAGAAGACTCTTAAAGTTTCTGGACAGAACAGAAAATAATTGCTTTTTACTCTATTCTAAGCCATCAAAATCTAAACAATGATTAGAAGCTTGGGCTGGGGTCTATTATTGACCATTCAATGAAAGCCAGAATGATTTGGGTTCAAAGGCAGAGTCAAGTATCTCCATCTGAAACACAATGGGCTGGTCCAGAGACTCAGGGGACTCCTTTAAAATCATTATTTTTTAAAAAGCCTATTTTTTTCAGAGCTATTTTCAAGAAATCATAAAACAAAACTGCATAGAACAAAAAGTAAATTGTCCCAGCTTTAAAAAAAAAAGTCTAGTCCCCAAACCCCAAAATATTTCACAAAATACAAGCAACAAAAATTATACACCGATGGACAGAGCACCCACATATAAGCATATGACACCCCAAATGGAGAGAGGGACCACATGCAGTGAGGGGCCATAGTTGTGTGTGACTGCAAAGGAGGCAAAACAGACATCTCATCTTCCCCCACTCCTCTAGAAGACAGACTTTCCCATCAGGTGTGAGGTTGGTTTATTTGCTTGTTTGTTTGTTTTTCAGAGCTAGAGCTTGGGGTCTCCAAGCCCTCAGTTCTTCCAAGGTGGCATGATCCAAGAAAGGTGTTATCACCACTCTGCTAACCTGTGTTGTGGTCTGTGAGCAACCACAAGCACTTCTCCACCTTGCACCTATGACCAGGGCTCCTACACTTCACGTATAAAATGTGAATAATAATAGTATCTACCTCCCAGGGTTGACCGAATTAGCTGTGAATCTCAGAGCTCTGCTTGAAGATGACCAAGGCAGGGGAGCCCACTGCTCCAATATCTTTAAACAAACCTTACCTCAAATGATCCTCTGAGCTTCTGTCAAAGCTCACTCTCTACTCCACTTGAATACTTATCTTCCTGGAGTGGCAGGTGGCCTCACTCTTCTGTACCTTAGCAATATCAGGAGAAAGTGAAGAAAGCTTCTAGCATGTTGGGTAGACCTCTCAAGGCTTACTTATGGGAGGACATAATCAAAACACTCACAGACAGGATAGTCAAATTGTGAGTGTTTAAAAGTAAACACATTTTGCATTTTGTAATGTTCTCTATATTTTCTTTGTGCAACTGACAAGAAAACTAATACAATATTAGGTTACAATAAATGAGACCTGGTGACCAAGAAAATAACAAATGGTAGCATGTGAACTATGTTTTGTTGTGTGTGGTTGTGGACCTTGGATAGCTTTATTTGGGAGACCTGACCTGAAAGTTAATGTGTATACCCCAGAACTACATACAAACGAGGAAACTGGGGTCTGTTGAGATGAAATGAATAGTCCCAAGATAGATGCATGGAATTAATGGCAAATCTGAGACTCCAAGTTTGGTCTCAAGTCTTAGACAAGTTCTTTCATGTTGTTCTACCCTTTATTGGCCAAAAGAACTTTGCTTCCACTCCTCAAATCTTGGGTCTCTGATAAGAGACAAGAATGTAAAGCTGTCAAGTGCCAGGGTAAGTTATATCCACATGGTCTAATGAACTAGCAGGTTTTTAACTGAAAAAGCGTTCATGAGCTTTTTCTCCAGAAACCCTCTAAAGCTTGGCAATTAACAGCTGTGTGAGGTAATTAATTTTTCTTTACTTCTCAGATACCCATGGAAGATTGTATTACTCAGGTTCAACAGATATGTACTTTGTACTTCATCTGGAGGTCACAATAAACACGCTCTTATTTGTCCTTTAATTTCACTGCTGTGGAGGTTAATAGCTGAAAACTCAGCATTACCACAGCAAACTCCAAGACACCACAAAGAAGGGGGGGTGGGAAATCCACTAATGTTAATTAAGGCTTTTTCAGCTCTTGGAGCGAAGCAAGGCAGTCCAGCTTAAGATATTAAGGTTATTCCCCACAGTCATTCAACAAATAGGTAATAAGATTGAAAACCTACTGTGGCTAGGTACATGAGCTAGGTACTATGGGGAACTCAATGATGAATAAATCTTGGTCCCAGTTCTCAAAATACTAACAATGGGGAGGTCTGACATATATACCTGAAAAATAACGATAACATATTATTATACTAGGTTTATTATAATTTGTGGTTGTTTTTCCATCATTTCAGTCATGTCCAAATCTTTGTAACCCCATTTAGGGTTTTCTTGGCAAAGATACTGAGTGGTTTGCCATTTCTTTCTCCAACTCATTTTACAGATGAGGAAACTGAGGTAAACAGGGTTAAGTGATTTGCTCAGGGCCACACAGCAAGTACAAGTATCTGAGGCCAAATCTGAACTCAAGTCTTCTTGATTCCAACCCACTGTACCACCTAGCTGCGTCATTATTATATTATGATATATAATATATTATATTATGATATTATATTATATATGATGTAATAATGATATATGATATTATATCTATAATACACCATTAGATAAATATAAGACGAAGTATACCAAGGGCCAATGGAGTGTACCAGATGCTATAGGAAGGAGATGGAGTGATTTGTCCCAAGGTATACATGTGGAGTTAGTGTCTGGTGTGGGACTAAACATCAACCTTGAATCTTTGGCAAGCATTTTTTCATGTTACTGCAGAGAGAAATCAGACCTTCAGCATTCACAAAAGACTTCCTAGATAAAGAGGCACATGGATTTGAACATGGAAAGACATGAACAAAATAATGAAGAGCAAAATGAGCAGAGCCAAGAGAACATTATATACAGTAATAGCAATATTGTTTTAAGAATAACTTTGAGGGAATAAGTCATTTTAACTATTAAAAATACACAAATGAAAAATAAAGGACATATGAAAAAAGATGCTCTCTGCATCCAGAGAAAAAGCTGGTAAATAGAAGTATGTACAGAATAATTTTACATATTTATACTTTTTTGTGTCTAATGATAGCCTTCTCTAGGGTAGGGTGGGAAGAGGGAAGAAAGTAAAAAACATTTGCCCAATAACTGTATTATATATTTAAAAGGAACAGCAAGTGGACACAATAGATTTGCTTTTTCATGTGCAGTCATCTTTCTTATTATGTTATATTAAGGGAATATTTGTTTTATTCCACAAATTAAAAAGAAAATAAATACTAAAAAAAAAGAAAAAGGAAGACTTTGTAGTAGAGTGAAATGGTTGATTTGGAGCCTGAGAACCAGTGTTCAATGGGTGTATGATCTTGGGTAAATGATTTTATCTCTCTGGGCCTCAGTGTCCTTATCTATAAAATGATCCCTGGGCTGACTTCCAGTTCTAAATTTATGAACCGATAAGGTGGAGCTGGGGATGATGAGTAGGTTATAAAAAAGGAGGGAAAGAAGAGGGAAGATATTTTGAGTGGAAGACACATTGTGGATGAAAGTAAAGAAGTGTGACTACATGTGATGTGTTGGGGAGACCAGCATTTAGATGAGGCTAGTGGGAATGAAAATTCATGTTGACAGAAACAAAAGATAAAATTGGAAAGGTAAATTTGAGTCAGATAGAGGAGAGCATAAATAACAAAGAGCTAGATAGAAAGAAAAAACAACAAGGAATTTGTACTTTATCCTATAGACACGAGGAAATATTTTCAAGTTTTTGAGCAAAGAGAAGATGTAAAGGGAGCAAAATTTGTTCATTTTGGCAGCAATACACAGAATGAATCAGACGACAGCATGAAATCAAAGAGACTGGTTATGAGGTTGCTGCTTTGATCTAGGCAAAAGGTGATGAGGACCTATACTAAGGAGGTGGCAGTGGGAACAGAAATGAAAAGAGAGCTCTAGGAGACATTAGGGAGAAAGATTTGACGAGACTTGATGACTCACTGGTGGCTTTAGCCCCAAAATGTTTTCCCTAGCTTCTAATCAAAAAAATCTGAGTTAGAGCCTTCAACAAAAAGGTTTGTTTTAAATTTCAGTGGGATCACTTGTAGACAACTTACCTAATCTGCTAACTTATCTGGTTAAGTTATTGGCTAAGTGGTACAGTAGATGGAGTTATAATTCAGCTGAGTTAAAATGCTGAGTTAAAATTCAGCCTAAGCAATTGGTTATGTACAAAGGGGGATAGGAGCTGAAGAGAACGGACATTGCACAAAATGTGTGATGTAGCTGCATGGCTTTTAAGACCCTTATTTACAATAAAAATAATAGTTCATGCATATAATCATAGTCAACAAGCATTTTTAAATGTCTACCATGTGCCAGATACGGTACTAAGTACGGAGGGTATAGAGAAAGGCACAACACAACACGATCCCTGCCTTCCAGGGCTCCCAGTCTAATGGGGAGAGAGTGTCTTGTGTCCATTTTATCATTTGACCAGCCCCTTCTCTGCCCCTTCCTCTTTGATAGTGAAAGTAGCAAAGTGGGGGGTGGAGAGCAGGAGGAATGAAGCTCTCTGGTTTAGAGCAGCACCAGCTTCCTTTCCTTGCTGGTCCTCTAAATATGGGATGCTGGTCCAGTGACCCACCAATCAAGCTGAAGGAGCCAAGCTGAGTGGAGAGAACCTCAGCATTCTGACTGTAAGTGTATAATAGTAAGCACCCTGACATACATAGGGGAGTCTGCTATCACAGGCTCTTAGAACTGCATTCATGAAAGGCAACTTTTGAGGGGTTAACAATCACTTCAATCAAGCACATATGTCATTCACCTCGTTCAGGGGAATCAGAACCATGAACTTCAGAGAAAATACAGAGAAATCCAAAGTCAACAGACAGACCTCCCAAACTATCTGACATAAGCAATACATATATCATAAATCAACAGACAAGTACAACTGTCTGACCATAGTTACCAGAGAGGGAAGCAGCAACCCCAGGGGACTGCTTAGTGGCTTCCCAGAGTCTCATCTGGCACACAAACCTTCTTCCAAAAACTAAGTCTCAAAGTAAAACTGCACCTCAGAGTCTTTATACACTTTTTAGATCCAGAGGGCATCACATCCCTTGAGAACAAGTGCCTCATTGACAAATGGCATAGGCCTTCCTACAAGTCTTTCCAGGCCCAGAAATGGGTGGGAAATATCCTCTGTAATCACATTATTCAGAGGCACTTTTAGTAAAAACGAAAACAGCAAAAGATCCTACTTTGCTTGCCCTTACAAAGTCAAACCCCAAAGGAAGAAGTCAGGGAAAGCTTGGGGTGCCCTGAGCACCATTTTCAGATGTGAGCAGCTGTAGGTCTTCTTGTTCATTTGCAGCCAGAGGCCTGAGGGAACTGCTCTAGCCCTTCCTTTCCAGGCCATCTTCCGCCCCAAAAATTGAAGATGAAAAACAGAATGACCTAAACATCTAAGGTAGTGACTTCATCCCAAAAAAATCTATGTAAACTAACATGATCTAAAGAGCCCAGGAAATACCTTCACAAACATTTGACTTCCTTGCCAAATGGAGAGATTTTCCTGCCAAAGGCAAGTCAACTTTACAATGCAAACTCATTCCTAAGATTGGACAGAGAAGGATGGCATGAGAATGAGCAATACTGTCTCATTAACTAGAGAGAATCAGTCTAAAAAAGCTTAGCAAGAGAGCCAATCTAGCAAAGCCATCCCAAGGTCAGCTCACAAGAAAAATGGACAGAAGATTGCAAACCTAAGAAAAATGGAAAAGATTTGCAAAAACAATGACAACAAAGTCAAACCTTGAAAATTGAAGCAGAAATCACAAAGAAATCAAGATAGCTTCTAGTGTTTGCATAAAATTCTACTCAAAATGATGTCATAGGGAGCAATTTTTTTGAAAAATTTTTAAATTCATTTTAAACTTAACTACAAAGTGAGAAAAGAAAAAAAGGAACATTTTCATATACCCAGCAGAACATGAGAGAGGATTCAGTATAAAACAATAAATGACCATGTCAAGAAAACCCATATAATGAATACTACACATTGTTTTCAAAATTACCCAGCTTTTCTTAGCTTCTTTCTTGGTTTTCTTTTGTTCTGTGTTCATGTTTTACTTTATTTTTTCTCTTCCCCACTCCAAGAAGGATACAATTAAATGTGGATATACATACGTATACATAGATGCCTATAAGCATACCTATCTATACACATATATACCCATGCACATATTATAAAACCATACTATGCTTATTTCTACTTGTTATCTGTTTCTCTGAAGGTGGATAGCATCTTCCTTCATAAGTTCAAGCCTTTCTACATTTTTCTAAATCAACCAGCTCATCATTTCCTACATTATAGCAATATTCCAGCACAATAACATCATATCTAAGACATTATCTATGAAAGCTTTTCTCTCAATTTTCTCCATTACTTCTATTCTAGACTACATTGGTTTACTAGTACAACAAATTTAAAATAATCAAAATTATCTATCATGTCTTATACTGCTGAGTCTACTTCATACCTTTTTCCCTGAGTTTCTCTAAAATTCCTGTTTAAAATTCCCAAAATTCTTCCAAATGAATTTTATTATCATTTTCTCTAACTCAATAAAATAGTTTTCTAGTAACTGAACCTGGATGGCATTAAATAAATAGATTAGTTGGGTTAAAATATAATTTTTGTTATATTGGGTTTACCTACCCAAGAATAAATGTTACTCCAATTACTTAAATCTGAAAAAAAAAATAAATAAAATTCAGCCTCAGATACTTACTAGCTAGCTGAGTGGCTCTGGGTAAGTCACTTAATCCTGTCTGCCTCAATTTTTTCATCTGTAAAATGAGATGGAGAAGGAATGGCAAACCACTCCAGTATCTTTGCCAAGAAAACCCCAGATGGGGTCACAAAAAATCAGACATGACTGAAATAACTAAATAACAAAAATGAATGATATGGAATATTGGAAAGAGCATTGGATTTGGAGTAAGAAGACACGAGTGCAAATTCTACCTTTGTCACTACCCATATGACATTGGACAAGTCTCAGTTTCTTTATCTGCTAAGCTATGAGAATGGGTTTGATAGCATCTAAGTCACCTTCTAGTTCAAAATTTAATATCCTGTAGTCCAGGATATTCCAGTTTTATCTATCACATGCATGCCTTTTATAGATAAGAACTATTTCATATATGCAATAATAAACCCTTTATACTGTTCTACTTAACTCATTTGATCCTCACAATAACCCTCTGAGAGAAATCTTCTCCTCTTCATTTAACCACATGAAGAAACTGCAGTTCACAGAGGTTGTAACTTTGCAGAAAGAACTTGGACTCAAATGTTTTGACTCTAATGCTAGTGCTCTACTGACAATAAGTAGCTCTCTATGTATGTAAATATAGATATTTTATATAAATGTATATTTAGTGGTGACCAGGAAGTAGCCAGCAGGAAACAGAATAACCACAAAAAGCATAGATGAAAGTGAACACAGAAAAAACAAAGATGACAGGAATTAGATAAGGATGGAAAGACTTGGACCTATGAAGGAAGATGCAAGCCACCTTCAGAGAAACAGATGACAAGGGGAAATAAGCATGGTAAAATCTTACATATATGTGTATGAGTATGCTTATAGGTATCTATGTATGTGTATGTATATCCACATTTAATTGTAGCCTTCTTAAGGCAGAAAGAGAAAAAATTAAGCAAAAAGTGAAGAAGAAAGGGGAGAGGAGAAAGTGAAATCTCTCAAAGGAAGAAGGTCGAAAGAAAGGATGTTGAAGTTGTGAGCACTGAGTTGCTTGGGAAGAGAACCGTGAATTTCTTAAAATTTTAGCTTTTTCTAAAACTTTTTCTATGTCCTGGGTCTTTTGGACAGTCTGTTGAAGTCCATGCACCCCTTTTCACTTTGTAAAATTCATATAGTAAATCATATAGTATTACAGAAGAAAACAATTATGGTGAAATATAATTATCAGAATTTTTTTTGAAACAAATTCACAGACCTTTGGTTGGGAAGTCCTGTTTTAGAGATTATTTATTATAGATTTATTATAGATATTTATTATAGCACTGGTTCAGAAGAAACCCAGAGAATCTAGATTCAAATCTTACTTCTGACACTTAATCCATATGTGACACTGAATGAGTGGCTTCATTTTCCTGGACTTTGGTTTCCTTATCTACATAAGGAGACAATTGGCCTAGATTGACTCTGAGGTCACTTCCACCTCTAAAGCTATGATCCTATGAGGAAACTGAAGCAACATGAAAACAGTAAATGTCTGCCAGAAAAGAAGAGATTCCAAAAAGGAGGTGCAAGAACATCTGACATAAGCATCCCTGATTTCACAAGAGCATCAATTGTTAGGCCTGCACGCCAATGTGTCAAGTAGAGTCAAGCAGCTCTGGGGCCTCCATTACCTAGACCAAGGACCTCCACTGGCCACAAGGAACAGTCAGTATGCTCCAGTGAATCATATAGGGCAGGAACTCTCTTTGGTTTGTTGACTCTTAGTAAATGAAGCATTCACTTACTTTTCTATACTTGCTACCTAAAACTAATCTTAAGATACTGGGACTGGGTCAAATAGGCTAGAAAACATGTTAGAAAAAGGACTGCTAAGGAAGGAGGTCATGTACCAGTATCCTATTTTTTTTTGCCTAGTCTATGCAACAGAAAGAAAAAGAAAATGGCAAATTAGATTCTAAAGAATATCTGGAAATAGAATCAGGGATAAAGGAAGCATTTTGGCCTTCTATGAGTGCTAGTCTTTCACAGAGGTAGTGGGAATGCCGTTGAATTCACCATTATAATCACTGTAACTCAGCAGAGCTATTCCACATAGACATGAACCAATAACAACCCATAACGGATCTTCTTACAGTTCTCTTTAACAAATGTCCCACACCTGTTGCTCCAGAGAAACATCCTTACCCTGCTGCTTGGTGGCCCTGGCAGAGAAGCGTGTCTAAATTATTTGGTCACACTGTAATACAATCTCCCCCGGTTATTATCTCAGGTGCCTCTCCCCCCACCTCCATTCCCAATCTATCTTCCACAAAAGTTTCTACATGTCGGTAAGAAGGGAAGCTGAGATGAGAACAGACTTGGTCATTTAGTAAAATTTGTCATAATAGAAGAAGATGATCATGCAAGTTGGTAGATTCATAAATGTCTGAGTAACAGGACTCAAAAGGCAGTGGATAATGGAATGAACAACCTGGGAGGAGATCTCTAGAAGAGAGTTGCAGGGATTTGTCCTCAACTCTCTTTTGTTCAATAGTTTTATCAATGACTTGCCTTCTTGGCAAGTTAACAGCATGAGATAGAACTATGAGGGGCTAACAGACATTCTGATTAACAAAATTGGGATACAAATAGATCTTTCTTGACAAGCTAGACCTCTATGTGTGAAGAAGACAAATATGAAGTCCCATCTTGGATTAGTAAAACCAAATGCGCAGTTACTATAAGGAAGGGAATATAGCCAGACAGAAATTCACTTAAAAAAAAAATCTGGGTATTTCAGGAACTGGAAGCCTATTGCAAATCAATGGTGCGACATGACAGCAAACAATAATAATAAGATTTTAATATAATATCACAATAATGACGTGATGTTAAGGGAAGCACAGTATCCAGAAGGAGCAAAATCCTCTCTTCTCCCGCTATTCTGCTAAATGCTGTGTTCATTGGTGGACGCTACACTTTGGGAAATATATTGATGAGCAAGATGCTCCAGCATGAATATAGTTTCTTAAATATTGTAAATAAAGAACCAGTCCTTATATCAAGGAGTTCGGGATTCAAATCCCACCCCCACCTTTCCCCCACTCCACCCTGTCCACTTACATACATACTGATTGATGCTAAACAAGTCACTTAATCTCTCAGTTTTCCCCAGTAAGCTTTCTAACTCTATACGTTGGAGAGCTCGTGCTGATCTTGGTTGGTAAAAGTAGTTTCCTTTTGAAAAGTCCTTTATATCAATGAAATCCCAGGTCTGAAATCTATTTCTTCACCAAGATTCCCTCCAAAGCTATTTTAGTATGCCTCCCTGGGACACCACACTAGGCTTCAGTAGGGACTACGAGACCTGTCTACCCCTTCAAAATGACATGGCTGCAAAGTGAAGGAAGAGAAATACCCTCTTCTTCCACTACAGGGGTCTTTCCCAAAGGCAGCTCCTGGCCTGAATGTACCTGAACTCTTGAACTGTTTCCAGAGCACAGCTATCTATAGCCCCCAGGGGACATGGCCCATTTCCAGTCCAACGAATCACATTACCCCTTCTGATTCACTCAGAGAAAGTTGTTCACACTCTGTAAAGAGATCAACACAAATTCTTTGTTAACACATTAACACCTCATGACTTCTGTTATCCCCTCTGCTTTCTGTGACTATGGGGATGAGAGGCTGGGAGAGGAAGGAGACAAACCTCCCCCTCCTTTACATAACATTTTCTGATTCGTTTAGGCACTATTGGAACATTTTGTGTACACAAACCACCATAATAATTTCCTAGTGCCTGAGAGAGATACAGTAATGTCAAAAATTCTTGACATTCCCCATAAGTGGCTTATTCAATGAGAGAATTATTCAACACATATTCAGCTTAGTGGCTTATTCAATGCTAACTCACCAGTGTTGTTGTCCTTTGTACTCAAAAAGGATCAAAATGACATCTGAATATTGGGGTCAAAGTACAGTGGGTCCAACTGTGGCTGATCAGACCAATATCATCTCAGAAGACTCCACCACAGGTCGGGCATGAATAGACCATAGGAACGTTTGAGATATATACCAACAGGGTATAATGGAAAGTCTCCTTCTGTACTATCAATTAGAAGAGGTTTTTATATTAAATATACCACTTACCAACCACATACCTTTAGGCAGGTCACTCTCCCTCCCTGGGCCCCATTTTCTCCATGTGTCAAATGAAAGGATTAAACAGGATGTTCTCTAAAGCCTCTCCTAGCTCTAATATCTATGAATCATTTTCAGTTTGCATCACAGAGGATGCGGATAATAGAATCTTATGTAGATCTGGTAGAGACGCACCTTACCCAGCATTTCCCACACCAGTGAAATCAGAGGTCCAAACAGCAGCAATTCTATCTAGAGCTCTCCCTGTTAATATGCACATTTGTTTTAAGGGAATAACACATTTGTGCATCAAGTGATTTGACTAGGTGACCCCTATGGTCTCTTCAAAGTCTAACACTCTGACATTGTATAATTCTTTGAGTGCTGACAGGAAAAAGTTGTAGAGTAGGGTTAGATAGGGAGGGCAGCAGAGGAGGATCAAGGCCACCTTGGAACGACCTGGAGCACTGTAGGTACCTGAGAGTGACCCAGGAATGAGAAAGGGGAAAGAAGTCCCTGAAAGGAGAAGTGAAGTAAGTTCTCAGATGCATTTTCTGAAAAAAATCTTTAGAGTAAATAAGCGCAGAACATTCAAAAGTATAAGGGCCACATGAGAGATATAGAAGACAAACTATAGAGTCAGAATACCCATGTTCAGGTTGTGCCTATGACACATAACAGCTTTGTGAGACTGGGTGAGTCACTTAAGTTTTTAATGCCCCACTCAGTTCTCTAAGACTACCAGCTGCAGAATAGTTGTTATGCCTTGGTAGAAGTTTCCTCACTGAGAGTTCCCTAGACAAATGAAATCACAGTTCTGGGTACTAAAACACTGGAAAGGGTCCATAAAGGATCTTAGAAGGCATATAGTCCAATCTGTCACTTTACAGAGTAGGAAACTGAGGCTCACAAAAATGAAGTCATTTGATCAAAGTCACAAAACAGAATTGGAATTACAACAGAGTTCCATCTGACTAAACCATGCAGGCTTTCCCTTTATATGCCTGTAATCTGTGTGTGGATGTTTAATGCGACCGTCCTGTATGTAGCATGAACAATGTCTAATCTGGGATCTGGTCTATCATGTCTCAAAGTGACAGTAAGAGGAAGACTGTGTTGACACAAGAGGCAATATGCAAGATTCCTCCAGGCTACAGTCTCTTAGGGGGATATCAGACTAGCATTGTATCTATCTACCACCTATCAAGTATCTGCAGACTAAGGTATAAAGAAGAGGTTCAAAGTAAAAGCCATTTTCCCTGATGGGAACTCTCAAGGGAGAGGTAATAGCTTACTCTCCTTAGCTTGGATCTCTAAAGGCTGGTTATACAAAAGTCATCAATCACTAGCAAATATCTTTATCAAAGTAAAAATGAAACAGAAACCGGAGAAGCTATACAGATTAGGGTAAATAATAGAACAGACCAGAGCGAGGCTTCATTTGGAAGCAAGATAAAACCTCAGTCTCACCAAGGAGAAAAATTTCAACAGGGCGAATCCCTTATTGACCTCTAGGGGTACAGGGGCTGAGGATCAAGGAATTGAGGGCCAGACTCTGAATGTCTGTGAGTCCAGGTCATAGCTCTCCCATCTCCCATCCAAAAGTGTTTTGCTTATCTCTCTTGTCTTGATTCTCTCTACCTCCTTTGAACTCTCTACCTCAACTCACAAATATTAAAGCATTATCATCTCAGAGGTCTCTCAATTAGGAATCATATTTGTTCTTCAGTTAATTTTCAGTCATGTCTAATTTTCTGTGACCCCATTTGGGGTTTTCTTGACAAAGATACTGGAGCGGTTTGCCATTTCCTGCTCCAGCTCATTTCACAGGTGAGCAAACAGGATTAAGTGACTTGCCCAGGGTCACACAGCTAGAAGTGTCTGATACTGTTTTTGAAGATGAGTTTTCCAGACTCCAGGTCCAGCACCATATCCGCTATCCCATTCAGCTGTTTTAGGAGTCATCTATTCCTCTCCATATGCAGCACTCAGAACCACAAGGCTGCTATTTAGCAAAATACTCCTCACTTGGGCAGAAGAGGGATTACATTCCCATCAAAATGTTATCCTAATAACAGATATTTGACAGAAGATATACATCATCTAAACTTTGTGTTATTTATGGATAAGGGCAAAATGCAAAATACACAAATAAATGATAGAAAAATGTTTGCAGAAGAAGTAGTTAACATAGTATTTTCTAATACTTTTCACTAAATTCCATAACTTTGTTAACTCACTAACTTTAAATAATCTTCTTTTATTTTTTTAAAATAGGTCTGGCAAGTCCACTACATATTAATAATTCAATAAACATTGAGTACTTTCTATATATAAAGAAACTCACACTCTGCCATCAAGTTACATAAACCTAATGTGGAATTGTGTTATAAGTATGATGTAATTTAAAAAATGACAGGATGAAAAAGATATCCCATCTTTTTTTTTTAATGAGAAAAAAAATGTCAGTTAAGAAAAGACCCTTTGATTTGAAATTTGGTCAGCAGAGGGAAGTACTTATGTATAAGCAGTCCTCTTTTGCATACAATGGGTCCTGCACTCAGAGTCTTCCTCTGCATTTTAGATAGATTCTTTTTTCTCCTCACACTTGACAACTAATGCTAGAATTATCTTTTATTCAGACTTCTGCCAGAGAACTTCAGGTTCATGAGAGAAGGGAGCTAACAGTTATATTTGACAGAATTCTTTTGCTGACATTGATCAATGGGTTATTTTGTGACTGTAGGTTGGTTCACATGGGGGGGTTCAAAAAAAAGGGAATCTATAATAAAATGATGGTGAAGATGCCAAAGGAAAAAAAATGATTTATGGAATATATGGCAGAGGTGCAAATCTGCCACACATTACGAATGTTCTTCATTCTGCGCCCTATCAATAAATATGCATCAGATTGAAAGTAAAATTCCCTGGGAATGTGGTCAGATATAAGTAGAATCTCATCAGAGACCATGCTTCAAAGAACAGTTCCTCATGTCCAGGAAAACAAGTTTAAATTCTCTTGTGTGAACTGTCTGTAAGCAGTTTCCCTGTTGCATTATGCATGAATCTGACATCTCGTAATATGAACAGTGTTCTATTAGTGATTTCCAATTTTCCTTTACGTGGAGGGACTTAATGATGTTATTTAGGTTAGCATTTTACTTTGGCCATATAATATTCTTGCAACATTTACTCATGTGCTACTTAATTATAGTCACATTGCAATGCCATGGTACAATATAGGAGCATATAAAGAAATAGCAGAGTGCCCTTAGGGGATTTGCATCTTTAGAACGAATTTTTCATTTCATTCTTCTATTGTAATAATCCAGAATATAACTATGAGCTGTTAGGCATGGCCAAGTTCTCCTCACACTAGAGAGTTAATCAGTATTTACTAAATGAGAGGAAAATGAATAATAACTGTTCACCTCTCTGTAGGATTTTAAGACTTGTTTACAAAACACATTCTTCACAACTCTGTGAGCTATAGGATGCAGGTAGTATTCTCATCTAATATGTTGGAAACTAAGATTGACAGGGGTCAGTGACTGAACTAGGTAAAATCACATAGCCATGAGGTAGCAGAGCTAGAATTGCTACCCGTCCCCCTTTGCTACCATTCTTTTGACTATAGCACACCACCTTCCAGAAATACAATCTAGATATCACTGTACCATAAAAATCAATGAACATGAAGAAGCCAGAGAAACATGGAAAGGTGAAGGTAGCAGAAACAGGGGAATAATATACATGGTTATTGCAATAACATGAACAAAAAAAATTAAAAGGACACTAAACTCTCAGTAATGACAAAGACCAATCTTGATCATTAGATGGGGGTCATTGATATGGAATGTTGCACACTCTGTTAAGGCTGGATCATCGTAGGTACGTAAGTGGCCCTCAGAGTCCCACATTTTCCCCCTCCATAATCTTCATTCCTTTCAGGAATCCAATACACATCCTTTATCAAAATTTACTCATAGAAAAAAATTATGTTAATGTAAATGTATTCAGTGTGTCATCCCTCTCATTAATGACCTCTAAAATTCTATAATTCAAAGATTCTGCTTACACTTTAAACAATATAGAATGAAAGAGCTTGTTAAATGTTGAGAAGTGCAAGCATCAATGAGTCAATTGAGAATGTATTTTGATAATCAGGAAGTATTTTCTTTTATTTTTCCAGAACCCCGGTGAGGCCAAGCAAAATAGGATCTTTTGCTGTTTTTGTTTTTACTGAAAGTGCCTCTGAATGAAGTGATTGGGGAGGATCTTTCCCACCCATTGTTGGGCCTGGGAAGATTTGTAGGAAGGCCCAGACCTTTTGTTCATGAAGCACTGATTTTCAAGGGATGTGATGCCCTCTGACTCTGAAAAGTGTATGAAGACTCTGAGGTATGGTTTTACTTTGGGGCTTAGTTTTTGGAAGAAGGTTCGTGTGTCAGATGAGACTCTGGGAAGCTGCTAAGCAGCCCCTCGGTTTTGAAAACCCACGTGTTGGTGCTTCCCTCTCTGCTAACTATGGTCAAAAAGTCAGACCTATCTGTTGATTTGTGATATATGTATAGATTATGGTCAGACAGAGAAAGCCATGTCTGTTGATCTTTGATTTCTCTGTATTTTATCCGAAGTTCTGAGTGCTGGTTCCCCTGAACTAGGTGAATAATGTATGTGTTTGATTAAAAGAATGACACATGTGCTTGATTAAAGTGATTATTAATCCCTCAAAAGTTATCCTCTTATGAATGCAGATCTAAGAACCTGTGATAGCAGACCCCCTCCGTATATGTTGGGGTGCTTATTAATCCCCGCCGAAATAATATCATATAGGTAGCCTCCTAATCCACTTATCCAAAAAATTCTATCATATATTTAGGTCCAAAAGTTTTTCTAAAGATCCAAATGGAGCTATTTCTACCCAACAGAGAAAAATTAAGACTTTGGTGGTTGAATGATGAAGTGATTCAGTAAGGGCAAAGCAGCATGGGTAGAGTGGAAAGAGCACTAGCCCTAGAGTCCCGGAACATAGATTCAAATACTTCTGTGTCATCTACTGTCTGTGTGACCTTGCATCCTTTCGGGTCTCAATTTCCTAATCTGTGTAATAAGGGAATTCATAGGAACATAGGTTGAGAGTTGGAAGGGACGTTAAAAATCATATTATCCAATCCCCTCATTTTATTGCTTGTGCCTTTGTTAATATTCTACATGGCTGTTGATCAGAAGTAAAACCAGCATAAATCCAAGGGGGCTTTGTCTCAGAATGGGAGCATCCTTCCTTGCTTAGAAGGCATATTTCTTCCTCCCAGGACCTGAGGTCCCCCCTGTATCTTTCCTTGAAGTACTCTTCTGATCAGTGCCCATTAACCACAACTATGTCTCCTAAATATTTATTTCTTTGGCATCCCTCCCCTTGGAACCATTTCCTTCCCTTCCCGCCCCACAATCCACACAGGGATTAGACATGGGCTCTCTAGGGGGTGGGCCATCTCTTTTCCCAGCACAATGGCCTCTACAGTCAGACTATCCTATGTATTATCTCTTCCTTCACGCTTTTTTTACTATACAGTGGTTTTTGTAACAGATGTAAAAATTTCTAGTTGCATTTCTAGTATTAACCACGGTGCTTGGAAAGATACAATATGAACTAAGTGTTCATACTGTATATGTAGACTAAGTTCTCTTAAAAAATAAACTATTTGATATATATGCTTAGAGCATGATGCTAACAAGAGCTGAGCCTGAAGCTCTGATACCCCTTTTAATGTTTAAAGACTCTATAGTCTAATTAAATCATTAAAGGGCACCCTCCCTGCCCCCTGCTAGAAGATTGAACTGTTCTATACCTTACCATATAATCTATGAGACTAGAACACATAAATAGGGGTTAACTTAGCGATTAATTGATTCATGTGACCAAGTAGTTTATCATTTGATAACCAGCCCTCTTGTGATGAATAGTTTGGGACCTTAGTTCAAGCTAGGCAATAGATGCACAGGCACATATTTAATGCCCTTCTAACTCATTAGGTCCTTTCAGACTTTGTGCTGAGCAGAGTATACAATCATTTCCATGGAATTAGAAAGTGGGAATAGGTTTTCTCTCCTCTGACACATTTAACACCCTGGGACAAGCCCTTATCACTTTACTCCTGGAGTATTGTGATAACCTGCTGGTTGCTTACCCTGCCACAAGTTTTTCTCCTTTC
Organism: Bettongia penicillata ogilbyi; assembly: GCA_023548195.1. Taxonomy (NCBI): domain Eukaryota; kingdom Metazoa; phylum Chordata; class Mammalia; order Diprotodontia; family Potoroidae; genus Bettongia; species Bettongia penicillata. The sequence continues at coordinate 1,269,134 of JAJHZJ010000733.1, forward strand.
AGATCTTCCTTAAGTACAGGTCTGACATGTCACCCTACCTATTAAATATACTCCAGTGGCTCCCTATTACCTCTAGGATCAAACATGAATTTCTTCTGCTTGGCCTTTAAAGTCCTTCAAAAAGCACCTTCTAACCTTTCTGGTTTTCTTATACTTATTTCCGTAATTGCATCCTTAGTCTCCAGCACAATACCAGGCATTTCCACAGGCTCTCTCAGGTGCCTGAAACTCTCCAGTCTTATCTCTGCCTCCTGGTTTCCCTGGCTTCTTTCAAATCTCAGCTAATATCTCACCTTGAGCAAGCCTTTCCCAGGCTTCCTTAATTTTAGTGCCTTCCTTCTGAAATCTCAAATTCATATGTATATATGTATAGATAGATAGATAGATAGATAGATAGATAGATAGATAGATAGATAGATAGATAGATAGATAATATGGTGTGTGTATGAAGAGACAGACAGACAGAGAGACAGAAAGTCTGTCCATGTTTGTTTGCCTTTGTCTCCCCCTGTGAGTCCCTCAAGGTCAGGGACTATCTTTTGCCTTTTTTTATATCCTTAGCATTTATTGCGGTTCCTGGGATATAACAGGTTCTTTAATAAATGCTTGCTGGTTGACTGACTGTGGCAAGAAATTGTATTTAAATTCTTTAAAATAACATCAAATGCAAAACACTGACCTGTCTTATCTTTAGGAAAGGGAAGGGAAAAAGGAAAGGGAAAAGGGAAGGGAAGGGAAGGCAAGGCAAGGCAAAGGAAGAGAAGGGAAGGGGAAAAGGGAAGGGAAGTAAATTTAGGAATTTAATATAGTAATTGCATCTTTAGTCTGTTGTTTTATTTACAATATGTTAATCATAAGGTGTTTCTTTAGGAAACTGCCATTCAATGTAAAGCAAAGACTGAAATAAAATATTTGACAGGTGGAGTCAGTTTCAAAAGTAATGAATTCTACCAAGGAATTCCTTCCCAAAGTATCTACTGCTGTGTAGAAATGTCTTAAAATAAGCTATAAAAAAGACCAGTATTCCTTAAAATATAATTCTCACAAATTTCTCCCCATGATAAATAGTCTTTATGGAATAGAATAAGCTTTGTTGTCACCATGTGGTCAAAAAGTGTGGTACCATTAACCAATTCAATAATCAATCCAGATGACCACACAAATCAATATGACTAGCGCACTTCCTACTAGATCAAGGACAGTAGTCCTACCGAAGCACAGCGCGTGGTTTTCCTCTGCCACAATCTTCATAGCTCCTTGCTCAGGGTGTGGGACCTAGGTGTGGTTTTATCCTTTTCATCAGGAGAGTGGTCTTGGTCAGTCACTTCATGTATTTTAATTTCCTTTAAAGCATCTCCTTTCTTTCATTTACTTAATGATAGGGGAAATGATTGTGACACAGAAGTTTTCTAAATGGCAGAATGCTGAATGCACACTATTTCACTAAAGCTAATATGAATGGGGCTGGAGAGTTTCTTGCTCAACAAAAACCTTCAAGGGATATGGTGATGCAACTGTTTGCATTCATTTAGCTGGTTGGCTCATCTTTGGATTTTTCACTTGTAGTCTGGGAACCATCATCTTCACAGTTCTGTCACATTCTCACAGAGACAATATTGTCCTGACCATCTTGTCACAGACCTGAAAATCAAGTTTTTCTAGCTCTGATTTGCTGACATATCTGACTATGGTCTATGGAGACAGCCACTATTTTCTCATTTATTTTCTTTGAGGGTCAGGTCACAAATATTTACAGTGATCAAGCTGTAACTCCTTCAAGAGTTGAAAAGATGAGTTCATCAGTGTGTATGCTCCCTTCACCACACAAGTTATTACCCGTTTTACATAGATTTTAATAGATTATTTTAGAAATTGCTGAGGACAAAAATATGTTGCTTGGTGGTCAGCCTTCTTGTAACAAACCTCTCTACATTTAAGGAGACCTGTATTTGAGTCCTTTTCAGTTTTATAGGCAAGCTGCTACTTATATTGTGCTGTTATATCCTTCAGGAGCCCAAGGTCACCTGCATACCACAATGATGTACTGAAGTAGGGTCTAAATGAAAACAAATTCTAACAAATATAGAGAAAAATGCCAGATAGATAAATACATAGATAGATGATAGTTAGATATATAAATATACATAATACATACATATGTATACATGTATGTGTGCATACATGTACATAAATAGCAAAATGTGAATATTTTCTCTTCCCATATTTAGAGAGGGTAGAAACAGATGAATAAGAATTATTTCTAAGGGGAGGGGAGTTTCCTATGCTTTAAAAATTTTATAAGGACATTTTCCAACAAACAAGTCACTAAAATATAAAAGAAACAAGAAAATAGCAGTCATGTATGTGAGCCCTTAAAATATTTAAATATTCCTTATTTATAAATGAAAAACATAACAAAGGGAACTTAAGAGGAGATTACTACTTGTGGAACATGGTTCTGAAAGTTGAGTAGGTTTTTGGATTCAGAAAGAACCAGGTTTGGCTTCTTTTTTTTACTTTTTTGCCTTTCACATAAGGCGCTTCTGGTTCTACCTCTATAAATCAAAAAAAGAAATACTTGAAAGCCAAAAATATAATGGATCTGACATTTTCTATACATAAAAAAGAACCAGCAGAATAGTTAAAAACATGCTTTTATGCAATAATATGTTTCTCTAAAAGTTGTATATAAGTTGATTTTTTTAATTGAATCATATTTTCCCAGTGTTTATATATTGTAATTTCCAAAGCTTATCTTTTCTTCTGGGTGATCTCAGTTAGCTGTGATATCAACTCCTAAATTTACTAAAATATTTAAAGAGCAATTAATACTTACATGACAAAAATCATTCTCAAGAATAAACATAGACAATACTGTAAAAAACTTTTTATGAAACAAATATGGTCTTCATATGCAAACAAGAACCAAAGCAGAGAAAGAGAACTATGGATAAATCTCATTAATGAATATTAACATAAATGTTTTACATAAAATCCTTACAACAGAACTATGGAAATAGATGTAGAAAATAATTCATTATGACAATGTTGGATTCATATAAAGGATAAAAGGATAATTCAACTATGGAAAATTAATATAATTATCTAAGCAAGAAAGATAACAAAAACTACATTACTATTTCAAGAGATGCAAAAAAGACCTTTGACAAAATTCATTTAAAAACTCTAAAAAGCAATATATGAAAGGACCTTTCTTTTATATAATCAAAAGCATGTACTTATGAGCTAGTATTGTTTGCAATGGAAAAATATTGGAAACTTTCCTAATAAAAGCAAGAATAAATTAAGGATGCCCTGACACTCCCCTATTTTTGTGGAGTTCTGGAAATACTTCATATAATAATTAGAGAAGAGAATTTGTGGGAAGATAAATACATTCATTTGCCACTGGTGTATCTGAAAAGCAGCCCAATCATTCTATATTTCAGCTTAGAATTATGCAACAAGAGTGACTAAACTATTCGTATATTCTGTCCCAGCAATCCCACTGCGGAGATATACTCCAAGAAAGTCAAAGAAAGAAAAAAATCCCTTATATACCAAAACATTCATAGCAGTGCCCTTTGTCATAGCAAAGAACTGATGGGTACCCATCAATTGGGAGATAGTTGAAAATAAAGGTAAGGAGTTATTATCTACATTGAGAAATTATGAAAATGAGGAACTGAAAAAAGAGATGCGTATGAACTGATGAAGAGAAAATAAGCAGAACCAAAAGAAAAATTATAACGAACAACTACAAAAATCTAAATGTAAAAAAAATTCTTAGAAGGAAGTGGTACTCCAAATATAATAACAGATAAATCAGTGGAGGAGCTGGAGGGGAAAAAAGAAAAGAAAAGACAAACCTTCTCTCTCACAATGAATGGGAAAGGGACTACTTGGAAAAAATATTGTATATATTATCAGACAATTTTTCCTGATCAGATGTTATTGCTTAATTATCATTGTCACAAGGGAAGGTTCTATCTAAATTAGCATGGGAAAGGACTATGACATAAAAACAAAAGCCATTAATAGAATATATTCCTTAAAAAAAAAAGCAGTGATACCAAAGACTACCAGGAAGTTTCTTTTCCCTCAGTGGTATAACTTTACTGGAAAATCATTAATAATCAATCAAAGCTACTACTATGTGCCAGACACTGTACTAATTCCTGAAGATAAAAAAGGCAAAATTGAAAACAATCCCTTCTCTCAAAGAGTATATTCTAAAATGGGGAAATGGCAAGTATATATACAAGAATACACACACATACACATACACACACACGTGTGTGTGTGTGTGTGTAAATTTCAAAGAAACATCTCAAAGCTTTAGGGAAGTTTCATCTTTAACAGTTCCCCACAGTGAAAAACCGAAAAGTAAAAAGTCCTTTGGTGATATGAATACCCTTTCTAATTAAGCTATTAATATTATCATCATCACATATCACTTTGAAACTTTTATAATGAGTTTTCTTCAGTTTTTTTTACAGAAAATAGGCTTTCTGCTAAGATTATGATATTTGTTTGCCATTGAGCCACCAAATATGAGTCTACTAAGCTGTTTTTGACTTTGTTTTTGTTTTTGACATGACTTTGAGAATAGTTCTGAATTTAATGAAAGAAATGTACTAGGTGACAACTAAAAGTCCTTTCCATTGTCATTCTTTGGAGGGATTTCTCATACCCTCTACTACTGCCCTTTGGCCAAAAACAAACAAACAAACAAAAAAACCAATCTATCCCGTATGTAATATGGAGAGGAGATTTTGCATGACTATTGACAATTTTTCATTGATTCCGTCAGGTAAAATACTTATCACTAGTAACTGGATTCAGGAGGATCCAAAAGTATATTGTTATAATATTCAGATTACAAATTCTATTTATATAAATCTATTAAGTTTCACAATAAAACTTTGAGGTAGGTAGTCAAGTATTATTATCCCAATTTTATAGATAAGCAATAGGCTTGGATGTGTTAAATGACTTTGCCAGTTCAAACAGATAGTAAATGGTACTTCATATTTTGGTTCAAACTTCCATTTCCTGACTTTTCATGTCACTTCCTCTCATGAACTCTACTTTTCAGTCAAAATAATCTATGTGCTGCCTTTACTATTCAAATTCCAATCCATGCTTCTGCATTGGCTGTTCCCCATACTTCCCTTCTCAACTCTACCTGCTGGAAACCCTACATTTATTTAAGATTCAGTTCAAGAACCAACTCCTCATTGAAATATTCTGAATTCTCTCCCTTCTTCCAGTTGCTTGCAATCCCCTCCATCACAATACTTTTTACTTGTTTTGTATTCATTTCACATTTTCTTTGAGATCTGCATGCCATCTTCAAATGCACAAGAAAGCATATAAGCTCCTTGAGGGTGGAAACCGGTTTCATTCTTTTTTGTCTTTGATCCCTAGAGCACATCACAGTGTCTGGCACAAAATAAGCACCTAGTAATTGTTGTGTGAATAAGATTGGATTAGGTTTAATTAAATTGAATTAACCTGAGGTAAATCATTTTGCCTTTCTGGACCCCAGCTTTTACTTCTGTAAAATGAGGGGATTGAATTTGATGGTCTCTCAAATCCTTCTGTCTCTAGCATTGTATACCCATACGATCTTAATTGTGCAACATGATGCTCAATTAGAGACGATGGTTTGCATTCACAATCTCAAAATTCTAATGGAATCATGAAATGACTTAGTAAAGAAACAATGTAGGAGAATTGCTTAATTATCTAAATGAATATTCCCAGAAAAGTAATGTTTTATCATAAGGAAAGGAACAAAGTAAGCTCAATAATTTTTCTGAACAATTTTTCACTGATTTTTGAGATAAAATAAAGGAATGGTTAATCCTTATAGGTGTGCTCAGCAAGCCTGAGAATGATGTGAAAGTGGAGTTCAAATATATGGGCTGAAAATGCTGCCTCTCCCCCGCCACTCCTAGCAGTAAAATAAATAAATTTGGAAAGCTTTAATAATACTCTTATGGTGCAAACTCTGAACTTCTCTCAATCCCCATTCACACAGGCAACCTGGGTCCCTGAAGGATGGGTGTACTATCTCTCAGAGCTCTAGAGTTAGCCTTGAGGGGTTAGAGGGTATTATTCAAATGTTGTAGGGCAGGAGTCTCTTCATGATAATCATTTGATATCAAATAATCAACCAGACTTAATAAGCTTTTAAAAGCAGGTCTTTACTATGGTGATATACTTGCTTTTTTCTCCCTACTCAATAGTATTTTTATTTTTTTCCAATTAATGTAAATATAGTTTTCAACAATTATTTTTGTAAAATTTTGAGTTCCAAATTTTTCTCCATCCCTCCCTTCCCTCCCCTCTCCCCAAGACAGCAAGCAATCTGATATAGGTTATACATACACAATCATGTTGAAGATATTTACACATTAGTCATGTTGGGAAAGAAGAATCAGAACAAGAGGGAAAAGTCACAAGAAAGAAAAAGAAAAAAAAAACAAGTGGCAGTAGTATGCTTCGATCTGCCTTCAAACTCCATAGTTCTTTCTCTGGATGTTATTAGCATTTTCCATCATGAGTCTTTTAGAATTGTCTTAGATCATTGTATTGCTGAGAAGGGCTAAGTCTATTATAGCAAATCATTACACAATGTTGCTGTTGCTGTGGACAATATTCTCCTGGCTCTGCTCACGCCACTCAGCATCAGTTCATGTAAATCTGTTCAGGTTTTCCTGAAATTCATCTGTTCATCATTTCTTATAAAATAATAGTATTCCATAACATTCATATACCACAGCTTTTTCAGCCATTCCCCAATTGGTGGGCATCCCCTCAATTTTCAGTCCTTTGCCATGTGGTGGTATACTTGTTACCAAGTAAAGACTGCAGTGTACTACTGTCTCAACTGCATGTGTCCAGTCCAAAGGAAAGTGGATTCATGCTTAGAGAACACATAGCAAAGCTCACTCATGGCTCCTTGCAGTCTTTTTGTCAAATGTTCTCCTTAGGGATAATGTAATTTTTCTTTGGGACTCATTGTAGAGCCTTAAATCTTCATTTCCTCATTAAATCTAATCCATTTTCTTTCAATGATGATGCTTCTGTCAGTTATTTCTAGAATGTTGCTAGGATGCTTATAGGAAGTTTTCTTTTGATAAAGGAGAAAGGGAAGGATCAAACAAGGCTGATGCAGAGGGCAGGGCTCTTTTCTATCCACTCTTCCTCTGAATAATTCCTTCTCAGTTTCTACCATTAAGCTTCCAGAAGCTCTAATCTCCCAGTTCTAAACTGGCTCAATTTTATTCACAACCAACAAGGTATGATCGATTTTCCTCAACCAAAATGAATACATTTCTGAGCAACATCAGTCCATTTCATCCAATAGCTTTTAAAGATATCTAAACTGATAAAGGACTTTTTGATCCAGTTGGTTGGTTGCTATCCTTCATTCTTGAAGAGGACCAAAATGACATTACTATGCTAGAGTCAAGTTTCAATGTGTCCAACTGTGGCTGATCAGACAAATACAAGCTTGGAATGCTATACCACAGGTTGGGCACAAATAGTCCGTGTGAACATTTGGGGTAGATACTCTAAATTTGCTTATCCTGCCTTTCCTTTGAGCTGTTTAAATTCTGCTTTGCTGAATGAGCACAGTACCTTCTCTGATATAGGCATGACATGCTGAGCGGTCCTGTTCCAGTGTCTTCCATGTCACACAATCAGTTCCAAAGTTCTTAAGAGAGACCTTGAGAGTATCCTCATATAGATTCTTCTGACCACCATGTGAACATTTTCCCTGTGTGAGTTCTCCATGAAATAGCCTTTTGGGCAGGTATATGTTTTGCATTCGAACAACATGGCCCCATCTGAGTTGCACTCTCTGAAGTAGAATTTGAATGCTTTACAGTTTAGTCCTGAGTATCTGGTACCTTATTGTTCCAGGAGATCCTCAGAATCTTCCAAAGGCAATTCAAATGGAAGCGGTTCAGTTTCCTGGCATGGCGCTGGTTTCACCAGCTTACAGTAATGAGGTCAGCACAACAACTCTGTAGACCTTCAGTTTTGTAGTTAGTCTACAGATTCTTCTCTCCCACAGTTTCCTTTGGAGCTTCCCAACACTGGCCTACGTCTGGCAGTGTGTGCGTCAACCTCATTGTCAATGTGTACATCCCTGGAAAGTACACTACCAAGAGAAGTCAACTTGTCCACAGCATTTAAAACTTCTCCATTTGCTGTAACCAATGGTTCCACCAATGGTTGTTCTAGTAAAGAAGTTTTCTCACCTGATTAAGGTATTAGAGTGTAGCATCCAGGCACTTAATTTAAGTGTGGTGGGTTCCTGTCATTCCTATTTTCCTTTAATTCTGCTACCATTCCCCTAGTCATCCAAATTTAAACACTAGGAATTATTTTTTACTCTTTTTTTTCCTTATTCATTAAGCAGTATTAATTTTCCTTTTTATATTTCTCCTGTATGTCTCTCCCTTGCCATTCCCACCATTACTGATCTAGTTATCTTACTTTCAGTCTTCTAATTACTGGTCTTGAGTTTCTCTTCTTTATTTTATCTTGTATATTAACTATGTAAGTGCCATTTTGTACATATTATGACTTTGCTCGAAAAAAGGGGTCTCAGTGACTCCCATTGTCTATAGCTCCTAAAGTCCAAACCCTTTAATCCAGTATTTAAGACTTTTCATAACTTACCTTTTAATACCTATCTTCTTCTAATTATCTAAAGGAACCTTCCAATCCAGACAAGTGGTCCTAATTCCTCCAGGTTTAACTTTTTGCCTTCTTGCCTCTGCATCAATGGTCAAGTAATTTCATCCACTTGAAATATCATCCCTACTCTTCAGAGTGACTCCTTCCATGATCTTGTGGCATGTGAGTTCAAGTTACCTGAATAGGACAAAGAGTTTTAAACAATGACCCAGTGTCAAAATATAGTTGTCTCACTTGAGTGCCCCAGAAAATGGAGTGTCATTTTGAAGCCCTATTTATCTAGCTGTGCTACTAAGAGTGGGAAATCAGCTTATCATACTAGTGGGGCCAGTTAACACAGGTGAGTGGTCAATGACAAAGCTAGATACTCCAGTTAAAATCTAAAACTAAACAATTTTAGGGTTAATATTTTTTTTTTTTTGCAAATTTGGGAAATGGTAGAAGGGTCATGAGATCATTGGATCATATATTCAGAGCTGGAAAAGACTTTAAACACCTGATCCAACTTTCTCATGAGAAAACTAAAACCAGAGAGATCAAGTGATGCCCAAGGTCACTAAGGTATCATGTAACAGAGTCAGGATTCAAATCGAGAACTTTTTATTTCAAATCCATTTCCATTTCCCCCCTCATCACAAGATGCCTCAAGCTGTAAAATTCTCCCTCTTTTGAAGGTCTATTGCCCCTACATCTCATTTGTCATTTATCTTTTATAGCTTGGCATGCTTAATCATATTTGTAATATTTCACCACCATCAACCTCTGGATATTACTATGTAGAATCACAGGTTCCCAAAGTAGGTGCTAGGATCCCATGGGGGCCACTGATACTTATCCAGGAGGGGCAGTAGTAGCCTTGGGTACAACTGGGGGGGAATTGAATAAAAATAATGGGATGGTAGAAGCATAAGGGAAAAAGAGAAAAAAATCTTGAAAAACCATTCATGCATTTTTCATCTGTTGAATAACAGAATTAAAGGCTAGAGATTACACTAGTTTTCAAATGAACACACAAAATGCAAGTTATAACCAATCAGTGGCCAAGCTCACCATCTCAACAAGCAAGTCTTTGCAAGTCAGCATGTTGCACATTGTTGAGAAGTCCAGCATACATCAGTAGGAATATGTGCATGCAATGACTTGTTTACAATATGATACTACATGGTTAAATGGAGCAATATTGTATCAAAATTTCAATGCAGGAAAAAAACACACAAATTTACAACAAATTATTAAAGTTAAGATGTATCATTTTTAAATATATATAATATAAATATATAATATATTGTGTATTTACATAATATATATTTATATAAATATATATTTTGAAATGATGAAAATTTACAAAAAAATCATTAAAGAGTTAAAGAAAGTAGATTTCCAGGGGGCACTGAACAAATGTTTTTTAAAGGGGGCAGTAGGACAAATAAGTTTGGGAACCTCTGATCTACATGCTCTGGAGGTATGCCAATTTCAGCATTTCCAGAGCAAAACTAATATTTTCCTCAAAAAATACTTCTCCTCCAAGCTTCCCTAATTCTGTTAAGATCTACAGTCACCTAGATTTTTAATCCCAGAGTCAACCTTAATTCTTCAGTTCCCTCAGGCTTGATGTGCACTAGTTGTTACGTCTTGTCAACACTGACTTCACAATATCTAAATTGTAAATTTCTTTGTGCCCACTCATCCAGCCAAACCTATACCTCAGGTCCATATCACCATTTTCCTGAACTATTGCAATAGTGTCCTAACTGAATCCCCAGATTTAAGTATCTACTTTCTCCAATCCACCCTCCATAGAGTAACCAAAGTCATCTTTCTAAAGCATGGGTCCAGCCATTTCCCAGTCCTACTCAAGAAACTTCAGTAGCTCCCTACTATCTTGAAAGTAAAATGCAAACTCCTCAGTTTGGCATTTAAAGTCCTAAACGATCTAGCACCAATTACCTTTCCAGACTAATTTCATATTTCCATCTTCATGCCCTCTTTATTCCTGCCAAACTGACCTGATTGCTATTCTTTTAATTTGATGGCATCCTTGAGCTTTTACAAAGGCAGTACTACATGTTAGAATGTTCTTCCTCCTTATCTCATCCTCTGAAAATTCTTCATTTTCTTCAAAGTTCAATTCTGGTGCCACCTGCTATGGGCAGTGTTTCCCTTCTCAAGTTATCCTGTACTTACTTTACATCTTTTTTGCCCACCCCCAATGGAATGAAAGAAGTTTTGACAAATGAGGCTTTTCCATTGTGTCTTTTAAATCTAATAGTTGTTCAATAAATGTTTTGGGGATAAGTAAATGAATGAATGCCATATTTGTTTCTTAAAGGCATAGGCCGAAGATACGTAAGCTAGTGTTCCATAAATACTTATTGATTGAGCAAAGTACTGACTCTATCTCAAGAGCATCACCTATATTGGGGAGTAGAAGGTATCAATGCAGCTTACTGTCACAGTGGATAGAGTATTAGGCCTGGAGTCAGGAAGACCCGAGTTCAAATCCTGCTTTGGAACAGGGGGGCATCTGAGTACTGCCTTAGAGACTATTGGTTGTATATGTGCCTGACTTTGTGAGCCTCAGTATCTACATCTATAAAATGGTGATCATAATATTTGCACTACCTACCTCACAGGGTTTTCTATAAATTTTATGCAATTTCTATAAATTTCTATAAATTTTCTATAAATTATTTCTATAAATTTCTATAAATTTTATGCAAACTTCTATAAGTGAACGTGAGTCATTGTTATTGAAAAATCTTTGCTTAATATTGAATGACTTATTCTAAGGTTTTAAGAGTCTGGTAATACAGATGCAGAAACACACATATGTTAAATAAGAGCAGTAGATTGGAGTCCACTAGAAAATCTACAACTGTTTGGTTGTTGTTTCTGATAGTGCTAGGCTTCCACAGATCTGGGGAAAGATCAGGTACGATACAATGCCTAGTGGTCATACTGGCTTTATAATAATTTCCTAAATATGCCATGCGGGTTTGACAATAAAAGTTTGCTTGCAAGTAGAATAAATATGAAGTGTAACCACTCTAATTGCATGGATCGGATGGATTTTATAGCTTTTACCTAAAAAAAAGAAGTCTCCTTGGTCACCAGTCACATCCCCTAAAGCTGACAAATCACTTTACTCTCAGCAATCAGCATTTTCCCCACCTCACCCATTAGTAAGTGACAGCTATAAGGGATGTTGAAAGCTGTAGCTACAATACAAGAGCCAACACCATGTAATTTAAATGCTGACAGTCCCTAGGTAACATCGATTAATAAATGAACCCTTTTGAGCTAGTGAAAGTGTATACAGCTGTTAGCGTTACAGTCTAATTCCCAGCCACCTGGACTTGGGCATCAAGAGCTGGGAGAGGTATTGACTCTGGCTGAGGTATTAGACAAGCTATTTAAACCATGAGTCCACTTTGCAATCTTTGAAATGGGTTAACATCTTTCTTCATTTACCTCTGACAAACATTGTGAGGATGTATTTATGTCCATCATGGTATTTATGCTTCTTGGAAGCAGGGATTCGGTAGAAGTAGTAATATGTCAAACATAAAATTAACTCTAGATGGCTTCTTTTCTTCAAGTTTTTTTCAACAAATCTCACTCAATCAAAATTAGTCCTTGACCACTTATTTTACATACTGTCCTTTGGAGTATTTTGTCCAAACAGAAATCTGTTTGATGTGTGCATGACTAACTATGTGTGTTTATGATAGAATAAATGTTTTTCTACATAATATAGAATTAGTTCAAATAATTGGCATCAATGGACAACTCACCTGAGATCAGTTGCAGTAATAACCTCACCCTCCAAGGCAAGGCATTCTGAAAAGGAGCCAGGATCTAGAATCTATATCAAACTATTAGAGAATCTATACCATGCAGTTAGCAACTAGATCCTCTCCCATGGGTCCCAAAGTGTTTGGTTGTGGTGCATGGTCATTAGTTTCCTTTGAAATTCTATGAATTTTATTTTTTACATGTCATAACAGTATTTTGAGGGCCCCATGGGCTTTACTAGATTGCCAAAGGGGCCCACAACACAACAAAAGTTTAAGAACTCCTGGTCTAGGGGCTTCAGCCGCTCTATATTTGAGGTCTCTCTTTGGTTAATTGGTCACCAAGTTCATCAACTGGAGGATAGTAATTCTTCTCTTGAACTGGGCAAAGCAAAAGGTTTTCTCTCATCTGTATCCTGAATGACTAATTCATTCAATATTCTCCAATGTAAACATGGATTTCAACATTTCCCCTGTGACCTTTTGTTGTTGGTGTTAATATTAGTCACTACTGTTGTTGATCTGTGAATTATTTGGTGTCAGGAATCCCAGGTTTGGAAACTCTTTTCACTGATACAGCTTGACCACTGGGCAGCTAGGTGAAGCAGAAGATAGAAGCTGGGTCTGAAGTCAGGAAATCTGAGTTCAAAGCAGCCTCAGATACTTTCTAGCTGTGTTACCTTCAGCAAACCACTTAACTGTTATCTCAGTTTCCTCAGCTAGGAAAAATGAAGATAACAACAGCTCCTATCTTGCACAGGTTTTGTGAGGACCAAACATCTGGCATATAATAAGCACTTAATAAATATTTGTTCCCCTCCCCCTTCATCTGTAATTATAGAGATCTTAGAGAATTGCCTGGGCATTGTGGTGGAATGACTTGCCCATGATCTCACAGTTAATAGTGTCAGAGGAAGAATCTAAATTCAGATATTCCTAACTCCAAGGCTGGCTTTCTGTCTATGACAACACTCCTACTTCTCATCATAGAAGTGACATCATTGAAATAAGCTGATGGAGCCAATACACCTGTACAGTGATAGCTGTGAATATGAAACACAAGATGGGAGATAAGTGGGATGGAAGCATCCTGAACCAGAGTACAGAAATAAAATTAAAACTCCTCATTGTGTTAAAAGTATCCTCTAGGGTATCCTAACTGGCACCTTCTCCATTCAGGGGTCTACATACATTGAATGCAAGGCAGGATTACAGGTAGTTCTGGAAGTGAACTTGGCTTTGAAGATATCTAGCCTCTCTGTAGGCTGATGTATCAGACTAGCTCCTTGACCTTGTAAGCAATGAGATTTTTGGATTAGTCTCCTGTGTAAGGGAGGGAAGCCTTTGTTCCTTGGAATGTTCTAAATGAGGCTGGACAAAGAAGGTACTGTCTCAGAATCACATTGTATTGCATTAAAGGGCATATTGTAGGGAACAATCTGGTGGTGATCCCCAGGGTGAGGAACTGACCTGTAAGTTCTTTCGTCTTGCAAATTTCAACAATATAAAACCTATTGGTTTCAGGCAGCCAGCTCTCTGAGGAATTAGGGGATAGAAATACAACAGGTGGCTTGGCTGACTCTCTCAAACAGATGTAAAAGTGATGTGCCAACATCTCTGAGTGCCGCCAACCTTACCCGGATGCTACCCCCGCCTCATTCCCATCCTGTACTTTTTGGCCAGGTACCTGATAAGCGAAATGATTAAACAGCACCTATCCTTGAATTTCTTTGAAGGCTAAATATAGAGCTGAGAAGGGATAGGGATTAGGTATCTTTTTTAAATCTCTTGACTATCTTCTGTGAGATACCCCATTTGGAGTATACTTACAGACTGTGCTAAAGGTTGGTAAAAAGGGAACTGCTCAGAGGTAAAGATGACTCCAGAAATTAAAATAATCATTGTAAAAAATGCATTATTATTTCAGTTTGGGAAATAAGACTATCTAGTTTAAGCCCTTTATTTCACAAATGTAGAAACTGAAGCCCAGGGATGTTAAGGGAATAGAGCAACATATCACAGAAAATTAGTACCGGAGATAATCCAAAGATGATTACTTCTTTACATATTCCACTTTAAAGGATATGTTTAAGACACATACAGTCCATTTTACTGGTAGGAAGCCTGAAACTCCATAAGGTGAGATGATCAGAAATTAAGTCAGCAATGAACTCACTTTGGCAGCAATAGCTGGCAAATTTGGTGATAAATGGGTCTATATTATCCCATTATTTCTAAGGTCTACATTTATTTATTTTTACAAACTAGACTGTTTTTCTGAGCTACTTCTGGGACTTAGCCAATGTTTAGTGCCCCTGTCCCTAGCATTTCACTTGAAGCCCCAAAGTCTTTCTAAAGGTTTCAGCATTCCCTAGCTATGCTCCCTACCCAGTCTTCCTTTAGTTCATCAGCCTTCACTCATACTCACATTCAAGGGCAGTCAGGCAAAGAGTGCTGCATATACCTTTCCTTACGGTCTCCTTTTCAGTTCTTTCCTCCCCCATGTTGACAATTCCTTCTAGATACATAAGGCCCTCATTCTGGCCCTTGGGTGTTTGAGGTGCCCCAACTTTGATACCCCTTCAAGATCCACCCCTCCAAATAGTGACTCAGCTCTAATTTTCTCTCTTTGTTTCTTTCCTTCTAACAAATTCCACATTTGGGGCATCTAATTCTGTAGGGACCTGCTATTACAGTGGAAAAGTTATGAATTAATTCCATCTATTGTGTTGCTAGCTCAATGCCTTACTTCTTTCAGAGATATTTATACTTTTTATTGCTGCTTTATACAAAATGTTTTGTACAGAAATTTGTGTGGATGTAATTTAAACAATTTGTAAGATATTTTAAAGGATTGAGGGAAGGGTAAATATATAGACATCCAACTACTCATTTATAGATAGAAAAGTTATGAACAAAATATTTCAGCTTATAATATTAATTGAGTGTACACTATGAGTAAAGTCACGGCATGCAGACATGTACAAATAAATGAGTTAGAGTAAGATTACAACACTCCCTTATCAAGTTCTTCCCAGATGACAAAAAAAGAGCTCCTGCCTGTATGTTATGACTCTTCAAAATTGGGTGAATTTAGTGGAAAAGTAAAGGAGTTTTATGTATTTTTGGTGCAATTTTGTTATTTCCCTAACAAATATATCGCATCTGTGTACTTATACATATAAAAAAATTATAGTACATTGCCTTGCATCAAAAAAAAAGGAACTAAGTTCTTAGCCAAGAATCTTTCTAATGAATGCTAAGTTGGAGCATTCATTAGAAAGATTCTTGGCTAAGAACTTGGTTCTGTGATCTTAAGCAAATAAAGCTGGTAGCACTCTCAGCCTCAGTTTATCTTTAAAATCAGAGGTAATAACATCTGCCCTACTTAATTGACATTGAGTAAGGATCAGATGAGGTAATGCTTATGAAAAAACAATTTATGTTTTAATGCCCATTGTAAGAATTAAGACTGTTGTCATTATTAGGTGGTGGTGGTGGTGATTACTGTTGCTGTTTGCTTTTCCCATGTTCCCTGGGAAACTGGATTTTATCTTAAGCTCTATCTACACAGAACAAAGTGAAGGAGAAATTGGGCAATTTTCTGGCTAATTTGATCATGTGGTCAGCTCCATGTATCATTCAGAGAAAAACATCTAGCCTGCCTAATAGACATGTACTGTCCGCTTTGATCAAATTAAGTGAGCACACGTCTGTCTTCACTAAGACAAAGCTAAGAAAAGTAAAATGAGTAATATTGCTTTCATTTCTGTGCTGATGCACTGAGAATTCTTGCTTTAATTAAACTAGGATATGGCCAAACAACTACTGTTTAATGTGTAGTACATGTACATGCGTGTTCCAAGCACCTTGATATTTCAGTATTCCCATGGATCTGTAACTTCATCAAATATGGAGTCTTTCTAATGGTGAACATCACAACCCATTCACACTTTCTCATTGTGGGGTAATTTTTTCCGTGTCTTCTTAAAATAATCCATAGGGCATCTACCCAACACAGTTGATAGACCACCAGTGCAGGAGTCAGGAGGACCTGAGTTCAAATCTCACATCAGACACTTGACACTCACTAGCTGTGTGACCTTGGGCAAATCACTTAACCCCAATTGCCTCATCCTGGGTCATCTCCAGTCATCCTGATGAATATCTGGTCACTGGATTCAGATGGCTCTGGAGAAGTGAGGCTGGTGACCTGCACAGCCCTCTCCACTCAAAACAAAATCAAGTGACAATCATGTCATTATTTCTCTGATGGCGTGGTCTTCTTCAGCAACGAAGGACAAACACACACACACCAAGTTACCAGTAGGACCCAGGGTTTGGCAATCTGTTAACCCTTCTCTCCCTGTCATACATTTCCCTAATTACATTATTATACTACTTCTCATGTACAGTTCTTCAGTGGTAATATACTTCTCACTATTTACACCAACTATGCTTCTCTTAACTATCTTTTGGGTGATCAATGACTTTATTCTTTGAAGAATATGGTATTCCATGTTTTTAAGCCATATTGAATAACCAGGATTTTATTATCAAAAAAATGAATTTTTTGTGTTTCATTGTTTTATTAAAAGCACCAAAAACAATGTAGCTTATTCTTTTCCTTCTATTCAGTTTGTCTTAGTCCCTTCTCCACTTGCTATGAGTCTATCTATCTCACCCTCTATATAAATATAGAGATATGCATATATACATTTCTTGTTCTCAGTCATTTTTCAATGGTGTCTGACTTTTCATGACCCTATTTGGGGTTTTCTTGGCAGAAATACTGAGTGGTTTGTCATTTCCTTCTCCAGCTCATTTTATAGATGAGGAACTAAGGAAAACCGGGTTAAGTGACCTGCCCAGGGTCACACAGCTGGTAAGTGTCTAAGGTCAGATTTGAACTCATGAAGACATATTTTCCTGTGCCTGACAGTCTATCCACTGTGCCACCTAATTGCCCCTGCATTTATATATGTATGTCCATAAATATACAAAACTGTATATATTTATAGATGTGAATATATCATTTATGTGTTTATGTATATATGTGTATACATGTTATATATGGATAAACATGTATACACAAATATATAGGCTGATGAAAAGTCCCTCCAAATATAAATCATGGTATTTTTTTCCTTGGGTGGATATATGTTCTCTATTGTCCAAAAAATAAAAATAAAAAGCAACAAAAAAATCATGCTAACTAAAGACCTCAGAATCATAGTATTAAGGGCCCTTAGAGGACACCTAGATTAGCTTTTTCATTTTATAAAGAAATGGCAGTTGAGAGAGGTTAAGTGACTTGGCCAAAGTCACACAGATGCTAAGTCATAGAGCCCAAATTTAAACCAAAGTCCTATGAGTCAAATTTCAGACTTCCTCGTCTTTACCTATATTCCTTGGGTGGTAATTTTTTTGTTTTGTAGACAGGTCAAACTCTTTATGAGATTATGATTCTCATTAAGGAGGTTCTAAAAAGTCCCAGGAGTTAATGAAACACACACAAATGTCATTCACAAATAGGAACACTTGAAGTACCTCTTCTTTTGGAAATTCACTCTTTTATACTTTCTTTGATACTAATAATTAGGAAGAAGTTGAACAAAGTTGCTGTACCTTTCAAGGAGCCTTGTTTGGTCCTTATATTTGTATGGTAGATGCATACTTGAGGAGTAAAGCCTCTAAGGTGTCATTTAGTTCAACCAAATCAAATATAGATGTGCGTTATATTAACAAACAATAAGCCCTTATGGATTCTTAAATTCGCCATGCCTTTCAGTTAGTTGTAAAGCTATAAAGAGATAATCTGTTGAAAAATACTTACAAAAATTTTCTTTTTACTTTTTCACAGGGGTATGCATTCAATATCTGTTTAAATTATTCTTATAAAGATTTTATAGTAGACAAATAGTTCATTAGTTACTACTGCTCTTTTTGTCTATCACTTTTTTCTTGAACAATAAAGCAATGTGATTTTTTTGTTCTCCAACTATTGTATATCCTCCTCTCTTTCAAATGTCCTATTTGCTGATCCCTCAACACCTTCAAAATTGTGTGGGCTATATTGTGGACCATTCCTGTGTTTCCTTGATCTAAACTTTCTGCTCTTTCCATCTTCGATTTTTCCTTTTTTTTTCAATGTGCTATTTTTACTTCCTCATGCAGCACACTGAGGATTGTGGCATTAAAGTCTGAATGTGGCCATTCCAATGTCACTAATGGAGACAATCATTTCTTGAAGAAATCTTGACCAATATTTTCCATTTTTAGTCTGTTGTCCTCATATTTTAACCATCAGATGCTCTTCAAATGTCTTCATTGACAGTGAGAACGGTGTGGGGGGAGCAAAAATGATTCGGCTAGATGTGCATTTTTTTTCTGAGTGTTGGATTTTCTTTTTGCTTTTCCATTTTCTAACTTCAGCATAGAAGTCTTTTTATTTTACATGACTGAAAAATTTACAGAGTATCAGACAAAAGAACTTCCAAGATTTTCCTACAGAAAAAAAGAAATTCAGGAATTTACTAAGTTTGTATTGACCCAGTAAATGTAAGTCAGAAATCTAAAAGTATTTAATAATGTTTTCACTGGAAATGTTTCCTTTAGAAAATATGCTGACTTCTGAAATGTGTTTATCTTGTACTGGTAAATAGAAATCCTGTGTAACCAGATATCTCTGCTGGGGCTAAAGTTTGCTTTGTTTTAATCAAATCTGATTTATCAGTTCACTTCAATGAAGTCCTTGTTACACTGGAGAATCATCTAATCTATTCTCTTTCAGCACTGGAACATACGGTATCCAACCAAACTCCATGATGAAAAAAATAAAGAATTTTCTCAAACAAATGTGATAAATCTATATAGTTACCAACATAGCAAAAAAGTAAACTTCAAAAAGTTGGAGTTATCTTCTTCAAACAGAGTCTAACAACACTAAAAGGCGTCAGAATTCAAATGACAATTGATCCTGGCTCTTGAGAATTAATTATGAAAGACCTTCCATTCTTTGGTAAAGAGGTGATAGAATATGGGTATAGATTGCTATGCAAGTTTTTAGTTTCAGTTGCAAGTTTTTAGTTTCCATTGCTCTGTCGGTTTGTTTCATTTAAGGAATGTTTGTTCTTGTTTTTTGATGGTAGTTGTTTAAGAGAGGACCTGATTATCCCAAGGTTACTTTTTAAGACTACAAATTGCAGAACAATTTGTGATCCGCATTGGTGAAGAATTCTCTTGACACAGGTGCTCTCTGCACCAATGAAATCATATCTTTGTCCCTACAGATGGGATGGGTGTTTGGAAGTGAAAATATTGCAAACTCAGCATCACTAGCATGGAATCAGAATGCATAATGAAGTAGACTTTTTTCTCTTTTGTTTTGTTTTTCTCATGGTCTCTGTCATTTGTATTAATTCTTCTATGCATATAACTAAAGTGAAAAGGTGTTTAATAGGAATCTATGTGTAGATCCCATATAAGATTGTATGCTGTCTTGGGAAGGGATAGAGGAGGGAAGGGGAGAAATTTTGGAACTTATGGAAGTGATTGTTGAAGATTGAAAACAAATAAATTAATAAATTTTGGGGGAAAATTTAAAAAGTAAATCGTTATGTTAATTGAACAATAAAAAAAAGATGAAATCTCCTGTATAATCTCTCCTTTCTGGGGTTTCATGACACTACTGGTTCTCCTCCTATCTCTCAGGGCGCTCCTTCTCAGTCTGTTTCATCTATGCCACATTCACTACCTGTGGGGTGTCCTTGGCTTCTCAGATTATCCTCCCTGCAATTTGTCTGTCTCTGTCTCTTAGTCTCTCTCTGCCTCTCTGTCTGTGTCTGTCTGTCTCTCTCTCTCTCACTCTCTCTCTCTTTCTCTGTCTCCTCTCCCATCTATAAATACTCCCTTATTTCCCCTATCTTTAAAAATTCTCAACTTGATCCTACCATCCCTACTACTTACCATGTCATCTTCTTCCCTTCCTAGCTAAACTTTCTTGAAAGGATTGTCGATGCTAGGTCCCTCAATATCTGTTGTCCTCTCTCTATTATAAATCCCTTGCAATTTGGCTTCTTACCCCATTACCCAACAGAAATTGAGCTTCTCAAATTACCAGTGATTTTTTTAATGGCATCTTCTCAAATTCTCATCCTTCTTAATTTCTTTGCAATCTTGACAGTACTGATCACTGCCTCCTCCTGGACACTCTCTCCTTTTAAAATCATTGTGACATTTCTCCTCCTGGTTCTCCTTGCTACTTCTTCGTCTCTTTTGCTAACTCTTCATCTCTGTCATACTCACTAAATCTGTGTACCACCCTAAGATCTGACCTGGACCCTTGCCTCATTCTTCTATGTTGTATCACTTCATCACTTCAGCTCCCAGAGGTTCAATTATCATCTTTGTGCAGGTAATTGCCAAATTTATATGTCCAGCCCCAGTTTCTTTAATGAGTCACAGTCTTGCATCACCAATTGCCTTTTGACGATCTCGAACTCAGCATGAACAAAACAGAACATATTATTTTCCCCTCTTCTCTTCCTAACTTCCCTGTTACTAATGAGGGCACCATCATCAGCACCAAGCATACTACTTTGGTGTTACCCTCAGCTCCTTCCTTTTACTAACTCCACAATCCAGTTTGTTACAAAAATCTTGTTTCTACTCTCACAATATCTCTCATATGCATTTACTTTTCTCTGCTAAAATGTCCACTACCCTAGATTATTTCGTTACAAGATTGTTTCAATATCCTCCAAACTTGTTTCTCTGCTTAAAACCTCTCCCTAGGACCAGTGTATTGCTATAATCATTGACTCCTGTGGCTTATGTAACTAACATATTCCACTGATCTACCCCTCTACTTCTTGACCAGTACCAAGTGGTATGGATGGTTGCTGTTTTATAGTACAATTTAAGATATGGTATGGCTAGGCCACCTTCCCTAGCATTTCTTTTCATTAATTTCCTTGATATTTTGGAACTTTTGTTCTTCCAGATGAATTTTGATGTTACTTTTTCTAGCTCTAGAAAATAATTTTTAGTAGTTTTATTGGTGTGGCACAGAATAAGTAAATTAATTTAGGCAGAATTATCATTTTTATTATATTAACATATTATATTAACTGTATTAGGTAGAATTGTCATTTTATATTAACTATGTATAATATAACATTAACATTATATATAACATATAATATAACTATATTATAATTTTATTATATTACATTAATATAAATATAACATTTATAGTAACATGAGCAACTGAAGCTTTTCCAATCATTTAGATCTGACTTTATTTGTACACAGAGTATTTTGTAATTGTATTCACATAGTCCTTGTGTATGTTTTGGCAGGCATACTCCCAAATATTTTATGGTATCTACAGTAACTTTAAATGGGATTTCTCTTTCTTTCTCTTGCTGTTGGGCTTTGTTAGTAATATATAGAAATGCAGATGATTTATGTGGGCTTATTTTGTATCCTGAAACTTTGCCAAAGTTGTTTATCATTTCAAGTAGTTTTTTACGTGATTCTCTAGGATGCTCTAAGTATATCATCATGTTGTCTGCAAAGAGTGATAACTTAGTTTCTTCTTTGCCTATTCTAATTCCTTCAATTTCTTTTTCTTCTCTTATTGCTACAGCTAATATTTCTAGTACCATATTGAATAACAGTGGTGATAATGGGCATCTTTGTTTCACCCCTGATATTATTAGGAAATGCTTCCAGCTTGTCCCCAATACATATAATGTTTCCTGGTGGTTTTAGGTAGATGCTACTTATTATTTTAAGGAAGGCTCCATTTATTCCTATATTTTCCAGTGTTTTCAACAGGAATGTGTTGTATTTTGTCAAATGCTTTTTCTGCATCTATTGAGATAATCATGGGATTTTTTTCAGTTTTGTTGTTGATATGATAAATGATGCTGATAGTTTTCCTAATATTGAACCAGCCCTGAATTCCTGGTATAAATCCTACCTGATCAAAGTGTGTTATTCTAGTGATAAGTTGCTGTAATCTTTCTGCTAATATCTTATTTAATTTTCTTCCCAGTTAGGTATCAACACCACATTTGCATCATAAAAAGAATTTGGTAGGACTCCACCAATTGTTCTAAATAGTCTGTATAGTATTGGAATTAACTGTTCTTTAATTGCTTGATAGAATTTGCTTGTAAATCCATCTGGTCATTTTCTTTCTTTTTTAAATCAAATTGACCAAAGGTTTGTCAATTTTATTACTTTTTTCATAAAACTAGCTCTTACTTTTAATTTATTAGTTCAATGGTTTTCTTACTTTCAATTTTATTAGCCTCCTTTAGTTTTCAGGATTTCTAATTGGGTGTTTAGTTGGAGATTTTCAATTTGTTCTTTTTCTAACTTTTTCAGTTGTATGTCCAATTCATTTATCTCCTCTTTTCTATTTTATTCATGTAAGCATTCAATGATATTACACTTCCACTAACAATTGTCTTTACTGCATCCCATAAGTTTTGGTCAGCTGTCTCATTATTGTCATTCTCTTGAATGAAATTATTGATTGTTTCTATGATTTATTGTTTGACCCACTCATTCTTTAGGATTAGATTATTGACTTTCCAATTAATTTTTGATCTTTCATGGTCTTTTATTACATATAACTTTTGCTGCATCATGTTCTGAAAAGAATATGTTGATTATCTGTGACTTTTTGCACTGAATTGTGAAATGTTTATGTCCTAGAACATGGTCAATTTTTGTATATATGCCATGTACTGCTTACACCTTTTTACCTGCATTCAATTTTCTCCAGAGGTCTATCATATCTAATTTTCCAGAATTCTATTCACCTTCTTAACTTCCTTCTTGTTTATTTTGAGGTTAGATTTATCAAGTTCAGAGAGAGGGATGTTGAGGTCCCCCACTAGTATAGTTTTGCTATCTATTTCTCCCTGTAACTCTCTTAACTTCTCCTCTAAGAATTTGGATCTATACCACTTGATGCATGTGTATTTAGTAATGATATTGCTTCATTGTCTACAGTGCCTTTTAGGAGGATATAGTTTCCTTCCTTATCTCTTTTGATTAGATCTATTTTTTGCTTTTGCTTTGTCTGAGATTAGGATTGTTATCCCTGCTTTTTTGCATCGACTGAGGCATAAAATATTCTACTCCAGTCTTTTACCTTTACCCTGTGTGTATCCCCCTGTTTCAAATGTGTTTCTTATAAACAACATATTGTAGAATTATGGTTTTTAATCCATTCTGCTATCCACCTCTGTTTTATAGGAGAATTCATACACGTTGAAAGTTATGATTACTATCTATGTCTTTCTCTTCACCATACTTCCTCTCCTGTTTATGTTTTTATTTCTCCTTACTTCCTTCCCCTCCTCAAGAGTTTTCCTTTCAACCACCACCTCCCTCAGTCTTCCCTCCCTTCAGTCCCCCTCCCTTTTCCCTTACTATTTCTTCCCTCCTTTCTCACCATCCCCTCACTTTTATTTCCTCTTTCCCCTCCTATGGCCTGTAGGGCAAGTTGTATTTCTGTACTTAACTGAGTATGTTGTTCCTTCCTTGAAACAATGTGCTCAAACAATGCTCATCTCCCCTCCTTGTTTCCCTCTTTTATAATGTGGTTTTGTGCCTTTTCCTGTAATACAATTTACCTTTTTCAGCCTTCTCCTTTCCTCTTCTCCCATTACAATCCCTTCACACACTTTAATTATGTTTTTATCTTCACATCACTTAATTTATACCCACACTCACTATCTATGTATACTACATTTAAATGTCATAATAAATATACAATTATCAAGATTAATAAGTATCATCCTCCCACACAGGGATGTAAACAGTTTGCCCATAACAGGTTTTCCCTGTTTACCTTTTTATGCCTCTCTTGAGTCTTTTATTTAAAAATAAAATTTTCTATTGAATTCTGGCCTTTTCATCAGGAAGGTTTGGAAATCCCTTATTTCACAGACTGTCCATCTTCTTGCCTGGAAGATTATACTCAATTTTACTGGGTAATTGATTCTTGGTTGTAGTCCCAGCTCTTTTGCCTTATGGAATATTATATTCCAATCTTTTAATGTAGAAGCCAAAAGGTACTCTGTGATCCTGACTATGGCTCCTCAATATTTGAATTGTTTCTTTCTGGCTGCTTGCAGTATTTTCTCCTTGATCTGCTACTTCTGGAATTTGGCAACAATAGTCCTTGGTGTTTTCAACTTGGGATCTCTTTTAGGAGGTGATCAGTGGATTCTTTTGATGACTCTTTTGCCCTCTGGATCTAGAACCTCAGGGAAGTTTTCCTTGATGATTTCTTGGAAGATATTGTCCAGGCTTTTTTTTCATCATGGCTTTCTGGTAGATCAAAAATTCTTTGATTTTCTCTTCTGGATCTATTTTCCAGGTCAGTTTTTTTTCCAATGAGATATTTTACATCTTCTTCTATTTTTTCATTCTTTAGACTTTGACTAATTCTTGATGCCTCATAGAGTCAGTAGCTTCTACTTGCACAATTCTAGTTTTTATTAAATTGTTGTTTTTAGTTCGCTTTTGTACTTCCTTTCCATTTGTCCAATTTTCCCAGTTACGTTTTGTACCTCCTTATCCATTTGGCCAATTTTACTTTTTAAGGAGCTATTCTTTACTATTTAAGGAGTTATTCAGTGAATTCTTTTTTTCACTTTGTCAATTATATTTTTAAAATCAATGAAAAATTTTTCTTCTGCCCCTATGATTTGACTTTTAAAATCCTGCTTGAGCTCTTCTAAGAATGCTTTTTGGGCTTGAGACCTGTTTGTATTCCCTTTTGAGGTTTCAGATGGAGATATGTTGTCAGTGCTGTCCTCTTCTGAATTTGTATTTTGTTCCTCCCCATCCCCGTAGTAAGATTCTATGGTCTTTGTGTTTCTGATTTGCTCCTTGCTCCTGGTGATTGCCTTTTTCCTGGCTTTTAAAGAGGATCTCTGTTTTGGGGCCATGGGGGGGCTCTGTCCCACATTTCTTGTGCTGGGAGTTTGGGGCCTGGTTTCTGGATTTGTGTGTTGTGACCTTTGGTTCTTTCAATTAAAAGCTATATAATGCTGTCGCTTACCTGGTGCTGAGCTGGCTGGTGTGTGCCAAGGCCAAGGCCAGGTGAAGTCTTTCTGAGTTTCCCCAGAAACTCCTGCACTGAAGCTTCTGAAGTGAGGTGTGGGGGAGGGGTGGTCTGGCCATGGGAGGTCTCCTCTTCCCCAGGTCTGTGCTAGAGCATAGGCAGGCTCAGTGGCTAGTAAACCCTGTCTACACTGGTGTCTGCCCAATTCCCTTTGCTGTGCTAGGGTACGCCTGAGGTCCTGGTGCTAGCACTTACTGTCTCCACCCCCCTGGGGCTCAGACTGTTTTGCTGGTCTACTGAGGTGGTGCTTGCTGGGAAGCTTCTGGTCCTGCATTGATCCCTTTGAGCCACAGCAAGAGGAGCCCTTCCCATTGATCTCTATAGCCTTCAGAGCTGAGCTGAAAGACTGCTGTTCCCCTTCTGCTGGCTCCACTATTCTAGGATTTTTCTTGGGACAATATTCTCTGGGGTTTTTTGAGGTCAACAAGGAGAGGAGGAGAACACTTACACTTTATTCCACCATCTTGACTCCCAGAAGTTCAAGTAGGGAGTTTGTAAATTTTAAGTTACCTTCAGGATAACTTTGTTGAATGTCCTTTACCTTTCTGTATCTAGCAATTATAAATATCAAATGAATGGATGAATAAAAAAGGAACAGGCTGCTTCAGGAATTTCCCTTCCTCAAAGATCTTCAAGCAAAACACGGATGATGAATTGTCAGATATAAGGTAAAGAGAATCTTTTATCTAGACTTAGATTGAACTAGATTATGTCTCTTCCATCTCTGAAATTCAGTGATTTTGAATGTGGTTAAATGGAACATGTACGTGTATAAAGCTGATGTTTCCTAGAGAAACTTCTTTTGTAGATATGTTCAGAGTTTTCTTTTGGCTTCACCTGTTACCAGGTGTTCTCTGCTCTATCATGATAAAAAGTATAATGCTAGCATTATGTTCTCAAACTGATATTTCTGGATTGTTTCTCCCATTGCTTTTGATCAGGCAATGATTCTCACATACATACACACAAATACTTGCAGAAGAAAATCTGTAAGATTATTCATATAGCTAAACATTACTTGAAACATTGCCATGGGCTCATGACTATGGTGATGAATTTATAATCTAAAGCACAATGATTGTGTTCCACTGTGACTAGGGTATGTAATGCTTTCTGGAGGCAAAGAGCTGTCAATAAGAGCCTTCAAAAAATAATGAATGTTTTCAGTAATAATTTCATGGGTTGGCTGAAACTTAATAGCCTTTATTTCCAATTTAGCAACATCATGATATGTTCCAGTAGTAAATAGTCACTTTAGTGGAATATAGTCTATTATAATACTATTTAATTCCCCTATTGGTTTTTTTTCTTTTAAAAATCTTTTGTTGCTGCATTATTTGTTTTGACATGTATGGATATGGTGCATGCAAGTTATATTTTGTTTTTGTTGACTTGCTTTAAGCTTCTTCCTATTATCCACAGATTGGTTTTCCAAGAATTGATTATTTCGGTAACACGTTCAGTCTTTCTTCTCCTACTTTATTTTCTGACTGCCCTTTCACTCCTTAACTAACACCTCCAAAAATGAATGAAAAAGGAAATAAAAAATGAAGCCAAAATCCGTTCACTTAGCTTGCTGTTAGCCCACCTAATAGAGAGAAGCTTAAGATGCTTGGCTAAGATGAGACTTCAGTATCTATGCAATGTCCATTTGCCATTGCTATGGATAAAAATTTGCTGTAACTGATTGAGGAAATTGGATTTGATGCTCTCTCAAGTTCCTGACAACTTTAAATATTAGGATATACAGAAATGTTTTATTCAGGTAAAGAAAGACACTCTTCTTTACATTTATCGATACAATGTGTTTTCATATACATTGAATACAACCTTAATCAATTGTGGAGTTAAGACAGAAAGAAGATTTGGAGTGTAGGGTAGAAAGTGTGCATGGCCTCTTGTGTCTCTCTAAAGCAAGGTCTATGCAATGACAAAACAACAGGTTAATTTGGTGAGAGAGGGGGAAAAGATCAATAGAGCTGTGTTTTCTGCAGCATCTACCAAAAAGTCAATTTATTGACTGTACTTTTCACTTTCCAACCATTTATTTTGGTGTTGTACAGTGACAATCACAATTGCAGATTTTGTTCTTGTTGATCCATAACTATTGAATCATTCTGTCCCAGCACAAACCATTTTGATGATTATGAGGACTGGTCATTGATTACCTTTGGCCTAAACCCTAAACTAAATTTAAATTAATAATTTACCTTCATCATGCCCCTATAGAAATCACTTATCTTGAACAAAATTCCACAAAGTATTCAGTTCTAAAATCCAGAGATTAACTATACCCCATCAATTCAATTCAACAAGTATTTATTAAGTTCCAGTGGCATGTGAGGCATTGAGGATACAAAAGATAAAAAAAAGTAGTCATTCCTGACACCAAGTAGTCTACATTTAAAAGAAAGGCGTTCAGACTGTTCTTTCTTGATCTTCTATAATTAAACCATAATTTATGAAGCATTATGGCAACAGTGGTATGTTTATGACTTATATGAGTTATAATTCTACTAAACCATATGGATATTAACCAGTAAGTGAAGCGCGATTACTAAACAATTATAGATTCTACTTGAAATATTGCAGATGATACAATAGGTATTGTTTGTTTGTTTCCTTTAAAGGAGAAGTCAAACTAACATGAGTAAGAACTTGGGAGATATAATGTAAAGGAAAACAATGTCAAAAGTCTTCAAATATCTCATCAATGCAGTGACCAGTCATGACTTCTGAGCACTTGATGGCAGAAACATGGCCCTTGCTTCTTGCTGCAGCGAAAGAAAGAGGGGAGATAATGAGTGAGAAAAGAGGAAGGCATTTTCAAACATAGCCAATGGGTTGGTTGGGTTTTCTTGATTGTATTTATTTGATGAGTTCTTTTGTAGTACAGGGGGAGTCATTGTAAAGGGATAGAGGGACAGAGATTTTTTTTTTTTAAAGGAAGATCAATGAAACATTTTTTTAAGGCAGTAGGGGCAGTGACTTCAATGGGGAGAATTTTTTTTTTTTGAGGGAGAACTCATATGTTTGGAAGTAAAAGAAAAGACTGATCTCATTGTACCAAGTAAAATAAACTCTCTACAGTGTTAAAAAAAAATTCAAAGGGAAGGAATATAGAAAGGCCCCAGGTTTCCTCTTTTATCTAAAAGTGCCAGTAAGACACTGTGGTATAATTTCCTGGATAGACACCAAGAATGTCTTTGTATTTTTAATAGCACCAGGCATCTTGTTGGTCTTCCATAAAAGTTAATCATTATAATATACCCTGTCCCCACTGGGACCCCTGACAAAAGTTGTCTTCTAAGTTCCTCATATCTGAGAAGACCATAACATTCTGTGTTCAAGGCCAACCCACTTCCTTAGACTGTGATGGCCCTTTTCCAGGTCCAGTTCATTCCTGCTGGTAGCTCTTGTCTGGATCCAATTGGCCTCAGCTGGAGGTCCAGATGGCCCATTCCTCATTCCCCTGCAGGGTTTCAATGGTGTCCACCCCTTCCTGATTCCTCTGCCATTAGTGAAATCAGACAGGGCCAATGGATGCTAGGTCACAATAAGAGCTCAGTGGGTCTTGCGTATTCCACTGCTGGTGGAGAGAATTCCCTTCTAGCTCCAGAAAGGGGATGATATTTTTTAGCTAGCTGCAAGTACATAAATCACAGTAAGGAAGTTACAGAAATTCATTGATGCTCATAACATTGTATTAGCATATATGATGGTCTTTATGTTGTCTATAGAGTAAATAAGGTCCCCTGAGGCAGCTTCAAGCATTGGAAGAAAGGAGGTAACTATTTTGAGTGATCCTTGACTTCAGAAAGTGCGATGAGCCCTTACTCTAGAAATCTTTTTGCTGTGAAATTTTCAACATGCACATAAATAGACAGGCTTAACCAGCTTAAGAGTCAATATCTTTATTTCCTTCCATGTGTAAGCAGTTTTTATAGGAACTAATACATTAACCATTTCAACTTCCATCTTGTCTTATTTCAATGTATTTGTACTATATAGTATTCATAGGACTGATAGTAGAAAGCTTCATTAAATTTTGTTTGCTATCCCATCAGTACTAAATTATTCCCAGAGAACAAAGTACTGGTCTTCCATCTCTTTGATACTAATCAAAGGTCACTTAATTTCACTTACCAGAGTTAGAGTACATTCTTTGTGGGGACGACACCTGAAAGGGTAGTCTTTAACAGACTAGTAATATCTCTTGAGTTGGCCAGCAGGATGACACACAATTTGATAATTAGCCAGAGGATCAAGGTCCTAAAGAGGTATAAAGTACTATCTATTCCTTGAAGGAGACTAGTCTTTCTACGTTTTGAAAATTTGTCTAACAAACAAATTGATTCAGTGAATGAGCAAATCTAAAAAAACAATTCACATAATGATTTTATCAATGTAAATAAAAAGCTAGCTAACAGAAATATCAATGAAGGTCATAGAGAAGAGAAAATTAAATATATTTCCTTCTTCATAGTGTTTATTTAAAAAAAATTAAGGAGTTAAGGAAAAAATCTGCCTTGGTTTTTGATAATCAAATATTTTTTTGGATACCTTATCCTAGCAATAACACCATTCTATGCGCAATAAAGGATAAGAAAATGGTATATGCTTCCTACCTCAAGGGGTTTATAATTTTATTAAGGAGGCAAGACACAAAATAATTGGAATATAAAATGAGGCATAGCACAGTGTGATGAGTAGGGTATTGTCCTTGATGTCAAGAAGACCTCAGCTAAGCCCTGACTCTAGTCCTTTTAACTAGATGTGTGACCATGGACAAGTCATTTAATGTCTCCATGACTTAGGCAACTCTCTAAAAGTAAGTTGCTGATCAACTTTGGCACGTGGGGTTTCCACACAAGGTATTGAAATCCACAGCACAGATGAAATCCCAGGTCCCAACTAATAATTGTTGCTATGAAATACTAGAAAATATTTTTTTACAACTTAATATGCCTTCCTGATTTCCTTCTGCCTCTAGACTAGACTAGGGCAAACCTTCATAGTAGCCTCTTGCTTAGTTTTTTGAGTCAGAAATTAATTAGTCATTAATTGACTGGAAAGGGTGCTAAGTCAAATAAACAAGAGTGATAGGAAGGCATGGTACAAGCATATAAATATGCAACAATGCATTGCCTGCAAGAAAGGAAATTGCATCCAAATTATTTGTGTTTCAGCTGTACAACACAGTTTTGACATCTTTGACATTATATATAAAGGAGATGTATAGATATATATGTATATACATATGTAGCATAAATGTCTGTATATGTATGTATAACCAGGCTTCCCTTAAGCCTGAGAGATTTTACATATTGCTGCATTTAAAGAGGAAGATATGACTCTTGATTGACGTAACGAATGCTAACTGATACTACAAATCCATTTAATGGAGCTACAGAGTAATAATCTGAGTAATAGACTTAACTGAGTTGTAATAATATAAGTAATGGTCATAAGGTTTGTTCTAGAGGCATTCTTCTAGAAAGAGATACACAGAGAACACTAGAGGAAAGAGATAGAGAAAGTCTTTGGAATGGTAGACATGAATGAGAATTCATCTCCATCATGTCTGTAGACTTGCTTTAAAAAATAAGGTAAGTAGATGATGGATAGATACATAGATACATATAAACATAGATAGATCTATTCCTGTAGCTAGAGATAAAAGCCTATCTCTGTCTACACATATACGTATATGGAGTTAGGTGGTGCGGTGGGTAAAACACTGGTCCTGGAGTCAGGAAGACCTTAGTTCATATCTGACCTTGGGCATTTATTGGCTTTGTGATCGTGGGCAAGTCACTTAACATCTATTTGCCTCAGTTTCCTCATCTGTAAAATGGAGATAATAATAGCATTGACCTTCCTGGGTTGTTGTGGGGACCAAACGAAATAGCAATTGTAAAGAATTTAGCACAATGCCTGACACATAGAAAGGACTTTATAATATTAGCTATTATTATTACATACCTATGTAAATACACACATGTATATACGAATGAGTACTACCTCTCATATACACATATACACACGTGCATACATACACACACACACACAAACATGTAAAACTGTGTAGTACTAACTGAAATGCAGAGTAGGAATTTAGGGATGAGAGAAATCAGCATGAGATGGTAACTTGGACTGCACACTGAAGCACTGGTAAGATTTGAATTGATACCCAGGAGTGCATGAATAAAAGCACTGAAGAAGAATGTGCGTGCTGCACATTGCCTACAGCGAGGAGACTTCCCCGATGTGAAGAATTTATTGTTATTCATTCCTTTTAGCAATGTCTGACCCTTCATGACCCCATCGACCTCTGTCCGTGGGATTTTCTTAACAAAGATACTGCAATGCTTTTCGGGGACAGGCTAGGTGACTTGTCCAAGGTCACACAGCTAGGAAGTTTCTGAGGCTGAATTTGAATTCAGGTCTTCTTGACTCCAGATCCAGGGCTTTATCCATTGTGCCACCTAACTGTCTCATGGGAGGCAAATATCCAACTATAAGAAGTGAGATTCCCGAGACAAAAGCAGCCTGGTTTATATTTATTGACTTTTTTTTATTTTTTTATTTTTATTAGATTTATTTATTTAACTTTTTACATTCATTCTCACATAATTTTGGGTTCCAAATTTTCTCCACATTTATGCCCTCCCCCCACCCCAATACACTGAGCATTCTAATTTTCCCTATCACCAATCTGCCCTCTCTTCTATCATCCCTCCCTTCTCTTGTCCCCATCTTCTCTTTTGTCCTGTAGGGCCAGATGACTTTCTATTCCCCATTAACTGTATTTCTTATTTCCTAGGAGCAAAAACAATACTAAACAGTTGTTCCTAAAACTTTGAGTTCCAAATTCTTCCCATCCCTCCCTCCCCACCCATTCCCTCTGGGAAGGCAGGCAATTCAATAAAGGCCCTATCTGTGTAGTTTTGCAAATGATTTCCATAATAGTTGTGTTGTGTAAGACTAACTATATTTCCCTGCATCCTATCCTGCCCCCCATTGTCTCTGTTCTGTCTTTTGATCCTGTCCCTCCCCAAGTGTTGACTTCAGATTGCTCCCTCCTCCCATTGCCCTCCCTTCCATCATCCCCCCTACCCTGCTTATCTCCTTCTCCCCCACTTTCCTGTATTGTAAGATAGGTTTTCATACCAAAATGAGTGTGCATTTTGGTCCTTCCTTTAGTTGAATGTGATGAGGTTAAACTTCTTGTTTTTTTCTCTTTTTCCCTCAACTAAAAAGTCTCCTGCTTGCCTCTTGAATGAGAGATAATTTACCCCATTCCATTTCACCCTCTTTCCTCCCACTACATTTCTCTCTCACCATTTACCTTAATTTCTTTATGGTCCCATCCTATTCAATTCACTCTGTGCTCTCTGTTTCTGTATGTGTGTGCATGTGTGTGTGCGCACACATGTGTACATGTGTGGGCATGTGTATGTGTGTGTGTGTGTGTGTAATCCCACCAACTACCCAGATACTGAAAAGTTTAAAAGTTACAAATATTGTCTTTCCATGTAGCAATGTAAACAGCTCACCTTTGGTAAGTCCCTTATGACTTCTCTTTGCTGTTTACTTTTTCATGCTTATTCTCATTCTTGTGTTTGAAAGTCAAATTTTCTTTTCAGCTCTGGTCTTTTCATCAAGAATGCTTGAAAGTCCTCTGTTTCATTGAAAGACCATATTTTCCCCTGAAGTGTTATACTCAGTTTTGCTGGGTAGGTGATTCTTGGTTTGAGTCCTAGTTCCTTTGATTTCTGGAATATCCTATTCCATGCCCTTTGATCCCTTAATGTAGTAGCTGCTAGATCTTGAGTTATTCTGATTGTATTTCCACAATACTGGAATTGTTTCTTTCTAGCTGCTTGCAAGATTTTCTCCTTGACCTGGGAATTCTGGAATTTGGCCACAATGTTCCTAGGAGTTTCTCTTTTTGGATCTCTTTCAGGCAGTGATTAATGGATTCTTTCAATATTTATTTTGCCCTCTGGTTGTAGAATATCAGGGCAGTTTTCCTTGATAATTTCATGAAAGATGATGTCTAGGCTCTTTTTTTGATCATGACTTTCAGGTAGTCCCATAATTTTTAAATTGTCTCTCCTGGATCTATTTTCCAGGTCAGTTGTTTTTCCAATGAGATATTTCACATTCTCTTCTATTTTTTCATTCTTTTGTTTTGTTTTTTTTTGTGATTTCTTGGTTTCTCAGAAAGTCATTAGACTCCATCTGTTCCATTCTAATTTTGAGAGAACTATTCTCTTCAGTGAGCTTTTGAACCTCTTTTTCCATTTGGCTAATTCTGCTTTTGAAAGCATTCTCCTCCTCATTGGCTTTTTGAACCTCTTTTGCCAATTGAGTGAGCCTATTTTTCAAGGTGTTATTTTCTTCAGCATTTTTTTGGGTCTCCTTCAGCAGGGTATTCACCCATTTTTCCTGCTTTTCTTGCATCTCTCTCATTTGTCTTCCCAGTTTTTCCTCCACCTGTCTAACTTGATTTTCAAAATCCTTTTTGAGCTCTACCATGGCCTGAGCCCACCGGACATCTACCTCGGATGTCTGGGATACAGAGGCCCCAACCTCCACATCTTTCCTGGATGATGAGCATTGTACTTCCTCATCAGAAATAAAAGGAGAAACATCTCTTCCCTAAGAAAGTAGCTCTCTATGGTCTTATTTTTCTTCCCTTTTCTGGGCATTTTCCCAGCCAGTTACTTGACTTCTGACATTCCTCTCCACCCCTGACTAGATCAGCCCAGCTAGTGCTTAGAGTCTGAGATTCAAATGCTGCTCCCCAGCCTCAGGGCTTTCAGTGGTGGCGTGGCTAGTATTTAGTGTGAGTTTAAGTTCTGGTGCTCAGGTGGGGGCAGGACTGCCTCCCAGGCTCAGTTCCCTCAGGGGGTTTATGCAGAGATCTTCAGTAATGGCCCTGAGCTCCTGTCTGCTCCAGGAGTTCCGGGCCACAGCTGCCTCTGCCACTCCCTCTGCCTCTGCCTCCTGAGGGGACCCGAGTCACGGAGACACCCCACTCCCCTCTCAGCCAGCCCAGAAGTCTATCTCACTGACCTGGAGCACCTGTGGGTGGAGGGACCTTTGGGGCTGCCAGAGATTCCATCCCTGAAGCCTGCTCAGATCTACTCCTCCGGGGCCACGTGGCCAGGGCAACGCAAGGGTGGGCTCCGCCCTCCGGAGCATGATGGACCCCTGGGGACAGTTTTCCAGGGCTCTCTGGAACGGAAATCTCTTCCACTGTGTTTCTGTGTGGCTTGCACTGATCCAGAATTTGTGGGGAGTTCTTTTTACAGAAAATATATGGACTGTGGTTTCGGAGCTAGCATACATGAGCCTTTCTACTCCGCCATCTTGGCTCCTCCCCCCTATTTATTGACTTCTTAAAGAGAGAAAAAAATGTTATGCTACATTTTGCTCTTTTGGAAACTGGAACATAAACTCGATTTTCCCTTCCATACCTCTTTAAAAACAGGAATGAAAGATTTTCATTATGACAATGAAATGTATGGGACAAACAAACTAAAAAACTTTTATACAACTGCAGAATTATCTCTTTATAGCATTTTGAAATTATATCTATGTAAGCAGCAATGAAGAGACCTGTGATTTTAGCTTCCTAGGGAATATTTTGTAAGAAAACTTCTCTCAGTGAAGACATGTCACTGTCGCATTCCTCCCCAGAATTTCTTTACAAGGCCCCAGAAACCTCTTTACCTTGAAGCTCAATTCACCCCTAGACTTTCCTTATTGGAAGTACCCTCTGCCCCAAGGCATCTCTCTGATTTGCTGGTTCCCTTCAGAACCTCCACTTTCAGCAGCCAGCCATATCCTCATGCTTTTCCTGGCTGCACTCTGAACTCTCCTAAACTTTTTCTACCATAGTTCCTTTTTAAATAACTTCTCTGCACACTGACCTCATTTTTTTCAGCTTTCCAGAGACAGTGAGGCAACCCAGTGGATAAAGAGCACGACACTTAGAAAACAGAGTTCAAATCCAGCCTTAGACACTAACTAGCTTTGTGGTTCTGGACATATCACTTAAAACAGTCTGGTTCAATTTTCCTCAAGGGTAAAATAGGGATAATAATAATGCTTACTTCCCTTGCTTATTGTGAGGATCAAATAATATTTGTAAAGCATTTAGCACATGATAGATATTTAATAAATGCTTATTAATTTCATTTTTGTGTTGTCCCCCCATTAGATTATAATCTCCTTGAGGATAGGGACTGTTTCTGCTTGTATCTGTATTCTCAGATCTTAACACAATGACTGCACTTGTCATTCAATTTTATCTAACTTTTCACAACTCCATGGACCATAGCACACGAGACCTTTCTATCCTCCACTATCTCTCCAAGTCTCTCCAAGCTCATGTTCATCTATCCATCTTACTCTCTGACATCCCCTTTTCCTTTTGCCTTAAGTTTTGCAAACATCAGGGTCTTTTCCACTGAGTCTCTCTTCTCATTATGTGGTCAAAGTATTTAAGTTTCAGCTTCAGTACCTGACCTTCCAGTGAATAGCCTGAATTAATTTCTTTTAAGTAATGACTGATTTAAATTCCCTGCTGTCCAAGGGACTCTCAAAAATCTTCTCCAGCACCACCATTTGATAGGATCTATTCTACAATACTGAGCTTTCCTTAAATTCCAATCCTCACAGCCATACATTGGTACTAGAAAAACCACAGCTTTGACTCTACAGACCTTTGCTGGCAAGGTAATGTCTCTGTTCTTCAGTATGCTGCCCAGATTTGCCATAGCTTTCCTTCCAAGGAGCAAGCATCTTTTAATTTCATGGCTGCAGATGTCATCAGCAGGGATATGTGAGCCCAAGACTACAAAATCTGACATTGCTTCCCTATCTTCTCCCTTTATTTGCCAGGAAGTCATGGGACCAATTGCCAAGATCTTAGGTTACTGTTACTGTTGTTTGTTTTCATATTAAGTTTTAAGCCTGCTTTTACATTCTCTTCTTTCACCCTCAACGAGAAGTTTCCTAATTCCTCTTCACTTTCGCCCTCAGAGTGGTATCACCTACATATCCAAGATCGTTACTATTTTTCCCAGGCAGTCTTAAATTCCAGTGAGCTATTTGTTGACTTAACCTGATTTTGCAACTTTGAAGTCTTAGAGAGTTACTTGTCTGAGGCAATGACAGGTTCAATGATTTGTTTAGCATCACACAACTAGGATGTGCCAAGAAATATACTTGATCCCACGTTTTCTTGTCTCCAAAATTAGGAGTCAACTGCATCCTATAACCCACCTCAGCCTTTTAAAATTACAAGTTACTATTACATTTGATGAATCAGATGAATCAGGTTTTCTCTTATAATATAGGAGCATATTTCCTTTGTTTGTTTGAGATAAGATATCAGGTTTGTTTTCCCACTCAGTGACAAAGGAATAAGTCAGGAGTTGTGACAAAATGAATTATGAGCATTCAGTCCCACTTGTCTGGATTGACTGCAAATTCAGGGAATGAAAGTTTCTGAAGTCTCTAAATAATGATTAAATGGATTGACTATCTAGAAGTGAATATAGATATATATAGCATATATCATGCATATATCATATACATGATAGACAGAAAGGTTTTTTTATGAAGAAAAGCAGCATTATTTACTGCTTTATGAAACGACCTAGTACTAAAGAAACTTGATTCTATTTACTCATGATGAAGCTATGAGGAGTTTAACATCTACTTGTAGAAGAAATCAAGTCTGCTTCTGGTTCCTTTCAGTTCTTTTGCATAGAGTTCATATTAATTAATGAAATGGTTTGGGTAAAAATAATTTAAACCATTTCTAAAGATAGTGGTGAGAGATATCAGTAATGTCTGTGTTTCCGTAAACAATTAGATTAGTAAATAGCTGGAATAGTTCCATGCCCATTAAATTTGGGGTTTATTTCTACTTAATAAGATGATCATAAAGTTTCCTTAGCCCAGTTAAAGAAGTTAAATAATGCATTAGTTCTTTTGAGATTTCACCTATTATATTACCTAAGTTTTTTTCTAGTTATTTTTTCTAGTTCTATAAAGTAACTCTTTAGTCATTAGACCAGTATGACAGTGAATAAGTAAGTTATTTGGGGTAGTTTTTTTAAATTATTGGCTCATCCCCCCCATAAACAATATTTTTTCCAATTATTCAGGTGTCTTTATTTCTATGAATAGTTGTGTGTAGTTGCACTTACATAGTTCATGTGTGTATGTATGTATAGACTACATATAATCTACATAATGTTGGAAGATGGACTACTAAGTATTTTATACATTCAGTAGTAATTTTAAATGATGTCTCTCTTTCCGCTGTTTTTTATAAAAATTATATAGAAATGCTGTTGCTTTTGTATCCTGAGAGTGAAGTTCTTGCTTCAGTTAATTTTAGTCGACTTTTTAGGGTTCTTTAAGTATATATCATCATATCATCTTTGAAAAGTGACAATTTTGTTTCTTCTTTACCTGTGCTAATTCCTGTAATTTCTTTTTTCTTATTGCTAGAGATAGCATTTCTAGTACTATATCAAGTAGAAGTGGTTATAATGTATAACCACATTTTGTCCCTGAATTTATTGGGGACAAATTAGTTTATCCCCACTACACATGATAGCTACTCTTGGTTTTAAATATATACCATTTATCATTCAAAGGAAAGGTTCATTTATTCCCATGTTTTGTTAAACAGAAATGTGTTTTCTGCATCTATTAATATAATTATATGGTTTTGTTGATTTAGTTCCTAATATAGTTAATTGTATAGTTTTCCTAATATTAAACCAACTCTATTCACAGCTCTTTTATTAATCCTTCCTGGTTACAGTGTATAATTTTTGTGATATGTGCATGTATGTTTTTGAATAGTCATTGAGAGAATTTGTTTTGCTTTATTATGCATATATGTTATAAGAAATTTGTTTTGAATTTTCTTTTTTCCCCCAATGGAATGTGGGTGGGAGGAGAAAGAGAAAATAAATTTTGTTAATTTTTTTTTTAAAATAGAGGAAGGTTCTTAAGGATATGAAATGTTGCGTGCAGTTTCAGACGAGATCAATGTATTGTTTGGTTTTGCTTTGTTAAAAAAAGACCTCTCACAAAGTGAAACTAATGTATAAATATAATGTAACGATAAAATATATCAATAAAACTTTTCTTTAATGCATTAGGCTCATAAAATGGTAAGAGATTAGAGTTTCTTTCTCTAAAAGTTGCTGTAGATCAATAGGCAAAGGAAGAGACAAAGGGGTACATACTGTTCCAGGGAAGAACTATATTTACTTGTTTTTACAAAAGCTCTCTAAGTAGAGGTTTTAAGGGACATAGATGAGCTCTGGATTTCCATTTCGAAGATTTAAGCTTAAAACTCATCTCTGCTATCTACTTGCTATACAAACTGGACTAATTTATTAACTTATTAATGCCTCCTTTATCAAAGAGGTAAATTTGTTAGTAATTTTTTTTTTTGGCCATGACCTGTGATTTCATTGGTCAGAGAACTCCTCCTTAAGGTAACTCCCTCTAGATAATTGTCAATACTACTTAGAGTCTCAGAGGGTTATCTGGGAGCACTAAGAGGTGTCTATGGTCAAATAATCAGTGTAAGAACGAATGCATGCGTGAATGAATGAAGCATTTCCTAAGCACTTGCTATGTGCAAAATGTTATAATAAACACTGGGGATACATTTAGAAAAATAAGGTAGTCCATTGTCTCCAGGAGCTCACATTCTAATGAGGAGGATAACACATAAGGAAAGTGTGAGCTGCAAATTAGATTTTAAAAGCCCCATGGTCCTTAGGGTGCAGAGACAAAGTAATGCAATGCCTCTCCTCTAATGTAATTTCTATTTATAATGATCCAACATTTATATTGATCATTGATATTAATTTCTGACTTCTAATGATGGATGATTTGACAGTGCCAAGGACTTTTGTGGTAAGAACTTTCTTTTATGTGGTATGATTGTAGTACCCGCTCCTTCAGATACAGCACAGGAGTTGTCCTCTTGGATAATTGCTGAGAGCTCTAGTCTATAAGTATTGCTCTTTCAAAAGTTTTGGGGTTCAAGGGTCCTGAGTTATCTCCATCAGGGCCTGAGGAAAGAAGGTCATCAAGTTAACAGTAGTTTGACTTGCTTGGTACATGATGCCTCCTGTTTCTCACTCACAGTACCTTGCTACTTCAGCCGGGCTGACTTGCTGCCCTGTGTGTGGAACTTGGTTGGCAGTTGCTAAAGATGGCTGACTTCTCCATAGGACCTGCCTCTCAGAAAATTTGCTGTGAGAGCTGGGCTAAAAGCAGGAATGGAGTTCTGGAGAATGCCACCACTCCCATGTTTCCTATGCCTATATGCTTGTTTATGTCAATTGGTTAGCATTTGTCACTAGAGGTAAGGAGGAAAGTTGGATGCCCATCCACAATGACTTCCCCCGCAAATGAAGGCCATGGGATCTGGATCATAGAAGTAGGTCAGGTGGTGAAGGAGGGTACTGATATTCCTGAGGTTCTAAGGCTCCAAAGGAGAAAGTGAAGCTGGTGACTTGGCACAGCCCTCCCTCACTAAAACAATTCATTTGCAAGTCATGGCATCACCTCCCCGAAGTTGTGGTCCTCTTCAAGTACTAAGGACAAATAACTCAAGAGGAAGACTCAAAGGTTTCTGAACTGTCTCCATCAGGGTCTAAGGGGGAAAGGGTAGTCAAAATGCTGAGAAAGGACTTGAACCAATGTTTCCTTGTCTTTTGAGTGGACCTTCTAGCTCCTTTTCCATGCTGCCTCTCACTGGTAGTAAATACCAAGAAGTATTTGCTAAGCAGGTAGTCAGTAAATATTGATTAAGCACCTACTATGTGAAGGATTTTTTTAAAAATATAAGTATGGTCTGTTCTCAAGGACTTTGCAATCTAATTGAGGAGACAAGATTAACACCTATGAAATAGGGGGAGCAGCTAGAGATAATTAACAGTTAAGTAAAACTGGTGGCTATACTAACTAGATCTGTGACTTCCCACATCTCTACTGAGGAAAGAAAGAGGATAGAGCTCTGTGATGCTGACTCCAAGGACAATAATAGTCTGGGGATGGGAGAAGGGGGTGTGGAATTGATCTCGGGGTCTAACCTTTTGAAAGCCTTCTCTGGTTCTCTCAAAATGGTGTGGAAATAAGAACACACCTGGAGGAGTTCAAACTCTGAAGGTAAAACTACAAAGCTGCTTTCTGTTCACACCAAGATGATCTTTTCTTTCCTTTTATAGGAAGAGCAGGTCAGATCCACAGTATGTACAGAGAAAAGAAATAAATGATGGCTATTCCCACCATTTAACTCAGTACAGGGCACACAGTAAGCTCTTAACAAATGTCCATTGACTAATTGAAAACATGCTATCACCTTCTTTTATAGAAAGACCAGAGAGTGTACACAGGAAATAGAAATAAATGTTTGACTGAAGGTAGATAAACGTAATAGAGTATATTGTCAAACATTAGCTGGCCTAGAAGAGGGCAAGAATGAGTCAGGAATGCAGTGAGTCAGTACTCAAGAAGACCTTTTGAAGAACTGTATACAGACTGGCTATAATAATACAAACAAAAATGAAAGGCCACTGAATCATACTGAAGGCAATGACCAGTCTTAGATACCAATAAACAGCTTGTTTTTTAAACTTATAGTGTTGGAAAATTGTCCAAAAAACAGAGTTATGTGACTTGCCAGAGTCATAAAGTTTGTATGTGTCAATGGCAGAACATGACTTTGGAATTTTCATGACTCCAAGGCTGACCATTCTGATGAGACACCTTCCTAAACATAAGTGTGTGTATGCATGCATGCATACACACATGTGTGTACATATTTGTATGTGTGAGTACACATATGTGTGTGTTGTGTATATATGTGCATGTGTTTATGTGTATGAATATATGTGTATAAATGCACATGTGTATTTTTATGTGCATAGTGTATATATGCATAAACATATGTACACATATATATGTATATCTTTATTACAATATATGATGAGTTTATGTGCATGTGCATATTTGTGTGCATAGATGTATATGTATGTATATTATACATGTACATTATAGTATATATGTATATACATACATATACATATATGTATCTATTTGTGTTGTGTACAGCTGTGTATATATAATGTGTTGTGTGTGTGAACATGTATGTGTATATTACATGTCTATGTTATAGATGTGTGCCTATATATGCATACATATACACATGTGTATTGTATATAGCTGTATATATAATGTGTGCATATGTGTATATGCATGTACGTATATATTATATGTGTGTATATAGGTAGAGATAGATATGTGTATATTGGTATAGATATATATATATCTATATATAGATATATATGTATAGAGATATATAGGTATATATATGTGGATAGATAGATAGATAGATAGATAGATAGATACATATCACAAAAAAAGAAGAATTTTAACCAGAGTAGATAGAGATACCTATAGGTACTATCATTTGTATGACACTTCTAAGGTTTCCAAGTACTTTATACATGTTATCTCATTTGATTCTCACAACAACCCTATAAAGTATAATTTTTATCCACATTTGACAGATGAAGAAACTGAAACTAAGAGAGACTGAGTGACTTGTCCACACAAGTAGTAAAGGGAATCAGGATTTCAATTCAGTCCAGCCCTCCATC
The DNA here is from genome assembly GCA_023548195.1 of Bettongia penicillata ogilbyi. Lineage (NCBI taxonomy): Eukaryota > Metazoa > Chordata > Mammalia > Diprotodontia > Potoroidae > Bettongia > Bettongia penicillata. The sequence continues at coordinate 1,311,529 of JAJHZJ010000733.1, forward strand.
CACTATGTCACCCAGCTACTTAAATATAAGGAGAAAATAAAAAAGAAAAAATAAATTATATGAAAGGAGGAATGAGAACAAGGAAATAGAAAAGCTGTATCATGAAGAATTTCATCTCCCTAGCTAGCTCCTGACTAGGAAATCACAAATGACTGACCACCCTTTCTGATCTTAACTAGGCCATGAAGGCAGATTTCTCTTTGCATTTCCTTCTAAGTTGGTCAGTCTTTGTCTGGATCATCTCCAGGAGCCACTGTGGACACTTGGTAGTCATTCTTTCATGATTTGGCAATTGTATATATGTTTAAAGGCAACTGATTAAGTGATATGCTTTCCATCAACTGAAATTTACAGGCATGTTACCATGTTTGACAGGAGCAATGAGCTACAATACAAGGATTTCCTGAGGAGAAGTATCCAGCATGTAGTACCAGAGGGTTCTCATTTTCTTCTGGCTGCGGTTGGCCTATCCTGGCTTTATTAACTCCATCAGTGTGAGTTTCTAAAATATACCTTGAAAAAACACATGTGCCTCATGCACTTCACATTTCCAGCATTGCTCCATTTCCTTTAGAACTCAGGAATAGAATGTGATATATTCTTTTATTTGCTAGCTCCTCTAAATGGGCTATTCATAAAAATCATAAAACAGTTGGTTTTTTTTTTCCTATCTGGACAGAACAGGAGTTAAAACTCCTGGCCAAATGAGTTGTTGGGGCCTAGAAGGTAGTAATTGTGTGCTGGGAAAGGAAAGACCGGGGTGCTTTGAAAGACAAATGAATAGAGGTAAGTCTCTTTGAAAACAAATTGATTTGTGTATTGTAGTGGGCAGAAGGTATAGAAGCAGAAAGATGTGAACAGGTTAATGAATTGCTGGAGGTTAAAGAAAATGAGGTTAATAGCAGATTGAATCTCTGAATAACCCTAGACCTGGAGAAAAACTGTGTTCAAGGTGTGGGATATTTTTAAGCCCTTAGGCACAAAAGGAGTCTTGAACATAAAACCCATATCACCTAAAAAATGCATTGAAGATTCTTTAATGTACAAAACCTATCAACCATGTCAGAAGAGAGTTAAACAGGAGGTATATGATTTATGCATCCATTTCTTCTGTATTTATGATCCTAAAATGGGGCACTCAAATGACCATTGATAGCCTACTACCATAATCTTACAGATAAAGAAACTGAGTCTGGAAAGCAAACAACATAGCAAGTTAGTGTTACTATATATAGCCTTTTTAAAAATTATAATTCCTAACTCATTACTTAAACACCAAATCAAATAAAAAGCTACTTTCTCATCTCAAATGTCCTTAAGTATCTATGTAGGGTCTGGAATATAAACAAACATATTCTCAAGAAATAGTCAACTTGATGGTGTAGAAAGAGAAGTAGAGGCAGAGTAAGAAGGGTGAGATTCAAATTCCAGCTCTACTACTTACTCTACATGTGTTCTTAGAGAATCCCTTAATTAGTCAATGAATCAGCAGGCATTTACTAAATAATGACAGTCAGAAAGATTTGATGGATCCAAATCTGGTGTCAGACACTAGCTAGGTGACCCTGGGCAAGTCATTTAATCCTGTTTGTCTCTGTTTCCTCATCTGTAAAAAGAGCTGGAGAAGGAAACGTAAAGGAGATTGCAAATGGAATCACAAAGAGTTGGGCACACCCAAAATGACTGAACAATGATAGCAGATGTTCCAAACACTGAGGCAAGTTCTAAAGAAACAAACTAAAAATGAAATATTCCTTGTGCTCAAGCAGCTTAGCATCAGGAGAGACAGCATGTTCACAAAACAGTATAAACAAAATATGTAAATATAAGATAATTTCTCTGGGATCCAATCTCTCATATGGGGTTGTAGGACTTTGATAAAGCTCATTGGGATTCAAATGGAGCTATGACTATGTCTGTGTCTTTAAATCCAAAGCACTGTGACTTTCACTGATTGGTTAATAATAGATCAATCATTGTTTGGTTTCTGATATCTCAGAGTGAGTGTAAATAGCAGTTGGTTCTGTTCTGGCCAGAAACTCTGAGGGTCTTTCCCTTCCAGATAGATTCTTTTGTAAAGTCAAACTAGGCAGTCTTTGCCTCAGTCCTTACCTAGGTTTTAATCACTAAACGGGTGTCACCTCAGACAAACTTGGACCTGGTAAAAATCCTTAGCTTAGAAAGGCCAAGGTCTACCCACTGAGTCCAGGGCCATGGCCAGTATTCCTGACTTTTATCTTGCTACTGGACTCCAATGACTGGAGGAGAGAGTGAAGTGGATGACTTGGCTTTGCCCTGCCTCACTTCAATCCAATTCCCTTGCAAGTCAACACATCACCCTACTGATATCACTGGTCCTTTCCAAGAACTAAGGGAAAAAAAACCCCAAGGTCCTTTCCAGCTCTGAGTGTATGATTCACAATATGGGTATAAGGACAATAACCCAGTTTTTACGGCTCCAAATAGTCTTTATCTGAGTAGGTTCTAAAGGTAGAGAAAGATTAGATCAAGTCCTCATGCTGCTACTAGCGACTCATGGTAGAAAGTCTGATTTTACTGTCAGAACTGGTGGCAAAAGGGTGGTTCACTGAGCTGTGCCTTTGCTGACCTGGTAATAGAGGAAAAATCTGGTGCTTTTCATGTGATTGATTGATTCATTTAGCATTTATTAAGCATCCAATGGCCTTTCTTTTTCCCCATCACTCAGCACAATGCTGGGCACATAGTAAATGCTTAATAAAAAGTTTCTTGATTGACAGTATGTGCAAAATACTTTGACAGTTAAATTGACAAAATGACCTATGTTCCTGTTATCATTCACTCATTTATTCAGTAGTGTCAGACTCCTTCATGACCCCTTTTGGGGTTTTCTTGGCAGAGATATTTCACTGGTTTGCCATTTCCTTCTCCAGCTCATTTTATGGATGAGGAAACTGAGGCAAACAGGGTTAAGTGACTAAGCCAGGGTCACACAGCTAGTATATGTCTGAGGCCAAATCTAACTCAAGCCTTCCTGATTCCAGACCTAGTGTTCCATCCGCTGTGCCACCTAATTCATATTGATGTTGTGTTTCAAGGTTACAAGATACTTTATTGACAAATCCTTCCTGAGATAGATAGTGTATTATTGTCTATATTTTGTAGATGAGGAAACTTAGCTTTAGAGAAGTCAGCCAGTGGTGATGATCACAGTTTTAGAAAAGGAATATTCCTGAAGTCAAATGTCAATTCTACTGTATCCTAGTACAGTGGGCAGAGACTGTATCCTAGAACTAGAACAGAATGTGTAGGCCAATGAATCCATCCCCCTTCATTCTACAGATGAGGAAACTAAGGCCCTGAGAGGTTTGCCCCAGGTGGTGCAAGTAGTAAATGACAGAGGCAGGATTTGAACCTCTGTTCATATCCAGGGCTCTTTTCTCCTGTACTTTGCTTCTGGTTCCTCTCTCTATTTCGTCTTTGTAACTTTAGCACTGGCAAACAGTAGGTACTTAATAAACACTAATGGAATTGAATTGAATTGACATACCAGAGCTAGTACTAGAAAGCCAGGTCCTCTTACTTCAAGCTAAGTGTTTATCACCTGAACTTTGTATGTGCAATCATGAGATTAATGACACATACAAAAGAAATGTCTTCAGTCTACTTAAAATGGTTAGAGAGACACCTAATACAATCCTTATTTATTGTTACTACCACTATTAAGTGATTCAAAATGAATAAAACATAACAAAAATAACCCAAACTTCAGGGGTGAGATAGGAAAAACACACCAAAGGATGCTTTTCTATTATATGACTTATTTTTCCTATGAGGAACTAAAGGCAGATGCAAATGGAAAGTGAACATTTGAATGTTTTTTGTATAAATATTAAGAGCAAACATACGGAGCTGCAGAATTAGAAACGTATGTGTGGAAGGAGAAGTGTGATGTAATTTGAATAGCTAAAATTTGAGCCAAACAATGGCCAGGACTCAAATTATCTGGGTGTTAGTTTCACTAAAGGAAGGAGTGGATAGAGTATAGATAGGCCTCTAGGAGTCTTTGGAATTTTTCAGAACTACTCCATCTCTTTAAAAGTTTTATTGATGACTTAGAAGCAGCATGGCCTAGTAGATAAGAGAGAGACCCTCAAAACCAGAAAGACCTGAGTTCAAATCCTTTCTCTGATCCATATTGGCTATGTAACCTTAAACAAATCATTTAACTTCTCAATGCCTCTAAGTAGATTTCTACAACTATGAGTTTCCTCTGCCAAAGCTTCCTATGCCAGTAAAGTCTACCCTCCCTATTCTAGTTTTTTTGTTTTGTTTTGTTTCTTAGGCAATTGAAATTAAGTGAATTGCCCAGGGTCACACAGCTAGCAAGTGTCTGAGGCCAGATTTAAACTCGTCTGCCTAACTCCACAGCCAGTGCTCTATCCACTGTGCCACCTAGCTGCCCTTAGTTCTTTTTTTAAAAATAGTTATTTTATTTTCTCCCAATTACATGTAAAGACAATTTTTAGCATTCATTATTTTTAAATTTTTAGTTCCAAATTTTCTCCATCTCTCCTAAGCAAACAGAATAGGAAGCAAGTAAGAGATCACTAATCAAATTGGGTTTAATATTGAGACCAAGAAGTACATAGGGAATAGAATGCATGGACTGAGTTAGGGGTTGAGATTACTGAAGCAAGTATCATTTATGTGTGAGTAGACCTCCTGGGCTAGGCATCAATCTACCCTGATGAGCACTAAAATGGATTGAAATTTAGTTTCCATTTATGTGCTATTTCTATTAAATACCAACCTCCCTGGGCTTCTGTAAGAAACTAATTTTATAAACCTCTAAATGTTATATAAATATGAGTTGTTGCTTTAATTATTATTATCCAAAATCTTTGTTGGGGAACTGCTAGTTGACAACACTGTGCAGATATCCCTACCAGTTTATAATTCAATAAATAAGTCTCAGAGAATTGCCTGATGCATCTGTCGTAGAGGTTAAAGTGACTCCCAAGGTCACTAAAATAAAAAAAGGTGTTAAGTAGGATTTGAACTCAGGTCTTCCTGATTCCAAGACCAGTATGATTCCCTGTCCCCCAGTTGTGTTATTATCACTATCACTATAAGCAAAACATTAAGGGTAGTGGAAAATCCATGACAGTGTATGATAGTGACAATATTGCAATCACAGAGGTGAGTAGTTGACTTTTATTTCAGTAAGAGTGGCAAAGGAAAAGAGGCAGGGCCAACATGGACCAGTCAGACCTGCTTTAATCTGGAGCAAATTGGTTCTACTGTGGCTGTAGCCTGACTCTAATGCAAGGGGTGATGACCAACATACTCCCTGCCCTTTGTGTACCTCCTAGTTACTCACTGGTAAGATTTCTCCAGTTGTGTTCTAGCTCTAGGTGCCAACTGAAGCACCAGAGTTTGTAAAGGATGCTCTTTGCAGCTCAGGAAAGATTCCCCAGAAGTTCAAAATTGGGTGAGGGTCTATAATAATAAGTCTCTCCAAACACAGCAGCTGCAACAGCATCCAGCCTGATAAAGATGAGAAATTCAGGGAAGTATAATGAGCCTAACGACAAGGATGTGAGGATTGGAGGCAGGATTGTGGCAAAGATAGGAGGCAAGGCAACAGATAAGAGAATATATAGATAACAGAATATCAGAGAAAGGGTGATAAGGAGGTCAAGTAGACTTCAGGCCACTGCCATGGAAGGGGGAAAGATCAGAAGGGACACATGGGAACCATTACCTTTATAAACAGGCAAGGAGAGTACTGGGATTCCCAGTCAAGGCATGACCAAATACCCTCCCATTTCCAAACTCAGAAAGCAGATACAGAATCTTTGATCATGTTGTTATCCTAACCCTTGCCTCCTGAACAGGGTGACAGTAAGAGTCACATAGATAAGGATAAGGACCAGACCTATGATTGCCCTGATATAGGGAATTCTCTGTATCAGCATCTTCTGGCATCTTCTCTGTAATTTAGAGAATTGTCTTGAGAGTCACCAGCTTGAGTGACTTGCCCACAAAGTCATGCAGTCAGTATTATGACAGAGGTTGAATGTTAACTCAGGTCTTCTTGGCTCCAAGACCAGGTATGTGATCCACTGCCTCACACTGTCCTGGAGAGCACTATACCATAGAATAATTCCTAGAAAACTTTAGTTTTGGTATGGACTGATAAGGGAGTCAAGGCCTGGTAAAAAAAGAGTGGCATTTTGGGAGGGTTTCTTTTCTTCCCCCTTAAAGTAAAAAGGGGGTATTTATCTCTAACTCTATATCCTTAGCAGGGCCAAGATCAGGAAAACTTGAGTTCAAATCTGACCTCAGACTGTTGCTAGCTATGAGAACATGGACAAAGCACTTAACTCTGCCTCAGTTTCCTTGGATGATAACAGTAATATAAGACAATGTGAGATGAGATGATGCAATATGCTATAATACAATGTAATATAACTAGGTAATTATAATGTTACTTTATATTAGTGTAAAAATAACAGCACCAACCTGCCAGGATTATCACGAGGATCAAATGAGATATTATTGGTAAAGTTCTTGACACAGTGCCTGGCACACAAGAGACTCTTAATGAATATTGTTCCTTTCCTCTCCCTCACCTCAACCATAAGCACTTTATACTAGATGAAGACAACAGCCCTGTGAGGTAGATAATGTAAATATCAGTATTCCCATTTTACAGATGAGTAAACTGAAACTCAGAAGTCTCTGGAATCCAATTCTACGTCTTCAAGCGCTTTGAGAAATACTAGAGGGGCAGCATGGTGACACAATAGATAGAGCACAGGCCCTGGATTCAGGAGGAACTGAGCTCGAAACTGAGCTTAGACACTGACTACCTATGAGACCCTGGGCAAGTCACTTAACCCTGATTGCCTCCCTCCAAAATCTTTTTTTAATTAAGAAAGGAAATAATAGAATAGGGTCTGTACCCAGTATGCGTTCAGTGATGAACACAATTGCTTCTTAAATGAAGTTTCTCCCTCAGCTCATGGACCTTCGTCAAAAAGAAATAATAAGGGTTAAGGTTGGTGAAAAAGGGCAGTGGGGAAAAGGGGAATAAGACAGAGCAGTGCAATGAAAGCTAAGAAAGAAGGACAGAATGTGACCAAAACCCAACAGAGCATAAAGGAATCAGGGAGACTGGAAAGTCATAGTATCATGGGAGGGGAGAAAGACATGAAAATATAGTCTCAAATCATCTGTTGTATGGCAGAGAGGGAAAGTCAGAAGCATTCTGGCAATAATTGGCAATCAAGAGGTTCCTGAGGGCTCTTGGGTCTTTTGCTCTCCCCTGCAACAGAACTCTTAAAAATGTGTCATCTCCCCCAGTCAGAGTATGAGCTTACTGACAGCAGAGGCCATCTCATTTTTGCCTTCCATTTGTATTCCTAACACTTAGCATAGTGCTTGGCACATGGCATATACTCAATATTTTTTTTAAATTCATTCATTTACTTAGCATAATTTATAAAAAGGTGGGATAGATAAATTAGGCATAAACTGTCATTTTTCAGTTGTGTCCAACTCTCCATGACCCTATGGACTATAGCCTACCAATACTGCCCATGGGGTTTTCTTGGCAAAAATACCAGAGTGGTTTGCCATTTCCATCTCCAGTGAATTAAGGCAAACAGGTTAAGTGGTTTGCCCAGCTAGTGTCTGAGGCTGAATTCGAATTCAGGTTTTCCTGATGCTAGATCCAACACTCTATCCACTGATAATCTAGCTGCTTATATTGCAGAAGACTTTAACTCCAAACTGGGATGGGCAGGGGGTGATTCCATTGATTGTAAAGATAGAAGGGAGTCATTGGCATTTATCATCAGCTTTAGCAAACATTGGGGAACTATAACAGTGCTTTGTGTTGGTTGGTTCAGACAAAATAAACGTCTGAATTGATTTAAATGAAGTTCAACAGACACTTCAACCCTCAGTTTTACTTTAAACTCCTTGTGAGCAAAAAGTTTCCAACACAAAGTTAACCAGGCTAGACCTGGAAAACTTCAAGAATGGAATATTAAATGCCATCTCTGCCAAATTCTTTTGTGCCACACTGGGTCAAAAATCTTTTGTGCAAGTGCCATGACGACTGCTAGTCAGCCTCTGCCTGTTACATTTGGTCACTGAAGTTTCCTAACTTTTCAAAGCTTTCCAAAGCTCAGTTTTCTGTGTTTCTTCCTTTCTGTTCTTCTCCAAGGGAGAGTAAGTAGCAACCACTCACTGCAGATTACTGAACACTCCACTAGATTTAATGGAGAACTGCAAAGGAAAAGGCATTATATATGAGCCCCACACTGGAGAACACTTATCACTTAACATCAGGACAAGATCAACATGCATGAAAAATACATAAAAACACACACCAAAAAATGAATTACAATTCCACAATGTTTTAAACCAGAATGCCCCACTTTTCCTACAATGGTAAGAACTGGGGGAATGGTAAGGAAATTTTTTTTAAGTTTTCAAAAAGATGAAAATATTTAAAAATAATTGTAACATAATAACCAAGACCTTGAGACCTACATCTACAACTTGCTTAACCACTTGACCTTGGGAAATTTCTCTAAACCTATTTTTTCATCTTCAAAACTTGATAATTACAGACTATGTACCTCACAGAGTTATTTTAGGTGAAATCATTTGTACTTTGTAACTGTAAATTACTATATACATTAAACTACTATTATTAGAATTGGGGTGAAATTACAGAGAAAATGGGTGCCTTAAGGTAAGGAGGAAATTTTAATCAAAAAGGTTATGATTTTAGGCAGTGAGGAATTGTATGTGATAATAGAAATGTAGATTCACTAATTTGTATATACTAAAATAAAAATTGATGAGGCTAAGGGATAACTAATTCAGATATTATATTAGATATTGTAGGTTTTAAACAAACTCTTCCAACTAACTCTATCCCCTCCCTCTTCTCAGGCAACTCTATAGGCTAGATTCAAAAGAGAAAAGGATTCAAGGGATTTAAAGCGTGTCCTATTACTTTAAAAATCAGTCTGATCTTCAGTTGCCTTGCTGTTGTGTTTCCTTTCTACAGTAATTGGAAACTTTTGAATGATTTTCACTCCTCCAAAGTACTTTTTTAGTTGCCTTCCCTCCCTGAGGTGAAATGTGTATTTGTGGTGTGTATTTGGCAGGAAGGATGGAGACAAAGATAAAGCTCTTATTGTATTTGATACTCTGACAATTTGGGTTTTATTCGCCTGTAATGAGATGGTTGAAATTTCACAATAAATAAGAGCCGTACCCTCCCCTGAACAACACAGCTCCGTGTTTGGGAGAACAGATGGTATGAATGTACATGCCAGAAATTCAACAGTCTCACTACCTAGGAATAAGGTTGAATTGACCAAATATCCCTTAAGAATATGAGACAAGTGGATGCTTTGATTGGAGGTAACAGTGATAGCCAGCAGGTTCTTCAAAGTTTCAGTGCTTTTCAGAGATCATTTTCCCTTTTGTTTGTGGTTTGTTTTTTGCTTTTTTACCAAAAGGGCAAACTTGTAGTACTCAAAGGAAAGGACACAGCAAGAATCTATTTGCACAGGTAGGGGAAAACTAGTTACTTCTTAAGAATTATTAAACACAGTTACTGATTTCAAAAACTCTTCTTAACCCAGAGACATCCAAAGGCATCATCAACTATGCCAAGGAATACTTCCAAATTCTCAAAGAAAATAAATATCCCAAGTAACAGTTCAATAAATTGGTAGAATATTTGAACTGAAAGAAAGCTGGGGGATGGGGAGTATTTATATAGCTCTGATGGCACTACACTGCACTGTTTGTAAATATTATCCCATTTGATTCTCACAACAACCCTACAAGGTGGGTGCTGTTATAATGCCCACTTGACAAGTGAGGAAACTGAGCCACATGAAAGTTAAGTGACTTGCCCAGGGTCATTTATCTGGTAAGTGTCTGAGGTGTGATTTGAACCCAGATCTTCCTTATGGCTAGAATAACGCTCTAGCTACTGGGTCATCAGCTACCAGTTGTCTCTCATACAATCCTTGTGGAAAAGATGGAGAGGTGGGGGTTAGATGGTTTTAGAGTCCCAAGAATACAGTGCAAGGGAATGAACATTGGGGTACTTGGGTTTCAACTCTGCCTCTGATATCTGTTACCAGTATCACCCTAGGCAAGTCACTTAGTCCTCCTGGTCCTTGACTATCTCATCTGTAAAATGGAGTTAGACTCCGTGGCCTCTGCTATCCCTTGTAGTCCTAGAGCTATGAACCTGTGAGTAAGGATTGTCATTTCTTTAGCTGGAACCACACTGCCAACCCCTACCCCCCACCCCAAAGAGTATTTATAACAGTAATTAATAATAGCAAGAGTAACAACTCTGTATTTTAGCCACAAGCCTGCCTGAAACAATTTTGTAAAAATTCAAGCTTTTTCACTTCTTCCAAATCCAATTTATAACAGTTTGTTAGCATACTCTCTCCTGCATTTTCACTCAGGTTACTGTAGGTGAGTAACTAGGTGGCGCAGTGATCAGAATGCCTGTCCTGGAGTCAGGAAAATTATTTTTCCTGAGTTCAGATGTGGTCTCAGACACTTAATAGCTGTGTGATCCTGAGCAAGTCACTTAATCCTATTTGTCTCAGTTTTCTCATCTGTAAAATGAGAGGGAGAAGAAAATGTCAGATCACTTCAGTATCTTTGCCAATCAAACCTCAAATGGGTTTGTGAAGAGTTGGACACAACTGAAAAAATGACTGAAGAACATTAAGTTCTGGTTAACATTTGAACATATGAAGCTCACATTAGGGAAAACATGAACAAAGGCTTATGATTCATAACTTTTTTTAAGAAAAGGCATGTGAATGGGGATGGTGAGTAGAAAGAACTAGACTTTGTGTGGGTGAGCTACACTTTTGAAGAGGAAAATTATGGAAGACCTGGAATGGCAGGTTGAAGATTTTGGACTTCATTCTGTTGACAATGAGAAGTCATTAAATGTATAAAAGTGGTTGGGGAAATGATGAAAGCGATGGTTCATGGAGATTAATCTGCTGGTTTGTAGCATACTTTGGAGATAAAGAATTTCTGGACAGGGAGATCAGTGAGAATGATGTAAAACTACTCCAGATATAAAGTGATGAAGACCTAGACAAAGGTGATAGAATGCCAATGGAGAGGGACAAAGGGGTAGTTGCAGAAGACTTATGGGAATTAAACTATTAGGAGCTGAGGGTTGATTTATTTATTATTATAATAACTGGATATGGAAGATGAATAAGAAAGAAGAGTGAAGGATGACATGTTACCATCAGAGGCATCTGGGTGATATTCATTTTTTTTTCTTTTTTGATTTACAGGCATATGTAAGGACATTTTAAAAAATATTTTATAGGACTCTGAACTGTTCATTTTGATATTTAATTATATGCTACCTTATAATAGAATCTTAGATGCTAGGGAGTACAATAAAGGGAAAAGAATGATGGATTTGTAATTTTAGAATCCAAATTCAGATCCTAGATCCTCCACTTGTTACTTATGTGACCTTGGACAAGTCACTTGACCCCTCTGGGCCTCAGTTTCCTCTTCTATGAAATGAAAGTATTGGACTTATCAGGAGTGAGCAACTTGTGGCCTCAAGGCTTCAAGTTCCCCACCCTTGGTCTAGATGATCTTGCTGTGTGAAATCAATAGTCTGATAACAGCTATAATTTAGAATTGGAAGGTACTTTACAAGCCATCTAGTCCAACACACTAATATTACAGATAAGGAAACTGAGATATAGAGATATTGAGTGACTTGCCCAAAATCACATAGGTAGTAAATAGCTAATTAGGGATCTGAAATTGAGCCTCCTAACTTTAAGTCCAATACCTATTCCAACGTACCATTTTTATTTAACATTTTTCATGAGATGTCTCTACAAGTAAATCATAGTCTCCCGAAGCATAGAGTCTGTGACAAGATTCCCCTTGTATCCCTCTCTGATTTTTTTAATACAATAATTATACATGAAGGAATTATTCAATAAATATTTTTGAATGGATTGATGGATTTTGAATAGATGGATGGAGGGAGAGAAGGAAAGCTGAGTGGGGGAAATGGAAATTACTTCCTCTAAAACCCTGACTCTATCACTATTCAATTATTTGCTTACTGGAAATTCCTGAAAATATGTTCCCTTGAGATCACATATGCCACTCTTCTCTCGGTTGATTTCCAGTGTTGGATAAAGATTTTCATTACAGTAAAAGTGCATACGTGTGTTATCATTTGGATTTATAAAATCATTATAAAATCACAGAACAGGAAAGGACTTCAGAAGTCATCTAGTCCAGGAATCTCAAACCTATGGCCTTATTTTTGGTTGTTTGTGGGTCTCTATTATCCCTTGGACTTAGAAGTTAGGGCTCAGCTTTGCCACTTAACTATTTATCAGGTCACTTAATCCCATTCATCCCATCTCAGTTTCTTCATCTTTAAAATGGGGATAATATCTTTGCTCCCAGCCACAGGTTGGGAGAAAATCATTTCATCAGCCAGGAAATTTCATGTAAAGGTGAGCTATTATTTATTCAGATATGTATATAGTCAGATTAACAAGACTTTGGCAGAATATAAATATAGGGATTATTTCTTTGTGTTTATATGCCTAACAGTTTACACAGTGCCTGTCATACAGCATCACTAAAAATGCCTGCTGATTGATTGACTGATTTGTGAGAAAATACAAAATTTATATGTTACTAGATCATATCAAATTTTTTTTAATGCAGTTTGATTTTTAGAACAGCCTCCTATCCAATGTAAGAATCCTCCTTACAACATTCCTGATAGATGGTCATTGAGCCTCTGCTTGATTGTAAAGTTAACTGATAAGCAGCAGTTGCAAGGAAGAATGAACAAGAGGTACCTGTTAATGTGATAATCAGGGTAATCACTACAGTCATAAGGAGCAGGGAAAGGGCATAGCAAATAATCATACCACTGACCTGGCATACAGAAATAGTGCTTAGCTGAGATCAGTGAAGAAAAGCATGGACAGTTCTCATTGTGGTAGATGCAACAGAGGGCGGTCAACTCTTTTGGTTTTGTGAAGAACTGGCTGAGCAATGCAGAGAGAAAATCTGTATATACCTATATGCCATGAGCATCCAGAGGAAACTATATTCTACATGCAAAGACAGAACCAAGAGTGTTTGTCCAATTATCAATAAATCAACATTGATCTCTAACTTGTGTAAATTCCTCTTACACTTATGGTCAGTGTGACAGAATTTAGTACTTCTCTATTTGTTAATTTTTTTTCTTTTTTAGTTCTGGTTTTTCAACTGTCTTGTAAGTTTCTTGAGGAAAAGGCACATCTGTCAGACTTTTTTTTTTGCTCTGCACTAAACCTTGTATCTTTTTGAAAAAAAATCTAGATCTATGATGCCATGATATAGAGAGTTCCTGGTGGGGAAACTCCTTCTTCTGATGCATGTCAACCACTCTTCTGTAATTGTACTCCTAGAGTGGTCTGGATTAGTGAAAGAAGTGACTTGCACGGTCATGCAGCTTTGAGTGTCAAAGGCAGCACTTGAACCCAGATCTTCTCCAAGGTAATTCTCCATCCATTATCTCATAATATATTCCAACTTGCTCATGCTTAATAATAGCATGAGCTCTATGAATTTTTTTTAAATGTAACTAATTTGTTGAATGGGATTAGCATTATGTAGAATTCAAATGATACAAAGCAAATAATTATAAACAAAGAACAAATACATTAACATAAAAAAGTATGAATAATACAAAAATAAATAACACACACAGCATTTACCTTCAAAGAGTTTATAATCTAGTGAGGAAGACAGATCAAAATTAAATTATTAGAGAACAGCAAAGTGCTAATTTGTGTCCTAGTGTTTGTGCAATGAAATAGGCACTCAGAGAAGGTACATAAAAGATTGGGCTAGAAGAACTGTTATGGTTTTATGGTAGAGGAGAATTTGAAGGGGGCCTTGAAGGAGGAATCAGATTTAAATAAATGGGGTGGGGGTTGGAGGCAAAGCTGTCCAGAGCTGTTTGGAAAAAAGTGGGCAACGATCCTCACCTTTTCTTACAGTCGAAAGATAATAAATAAAGCTGCTGTTAGTTTGCAGCAAGGACAAGTTTGGCTACTTATGCTGTTCCTGAAGTCATACACAAAGTAGGTCTCTTGGAGTCTTTTATGGAAACTTGCTTCCTCTTTTTCCCAGTGCACTTGACATTCACCCTGCTGTGCCTTTTTGGTAAACAGTAGAAAGGTATGTGTCACTTTCAGCAAATTTCCCCCATTACTGCATTCACATGTTAATAAGTTTCAAGCTTTTTTCAAGAGAGGAATTTACTGCATTGTACAGGCTCTCTGTTGGCTGCTTTTAATTACATTCTCACCGCTGGTTGCTTGCAAATAAGACTGCGGGAAAAATTGACCTTAATCTCATCATTTTGATGATTAAGGATTTGACTTACTCGCCTTTGATAATGGCCTTGACAAAGCAGAGGATTTCACCATGGCACAAAACTGAAGACTTACAAAGGAAGGGTCTACACAACTTCAAGGCAAGTGAAGCCCTATCAATTGGTCTAGTTTTGCTCTATCTAACTGCTGCTTTGCACACTATTTTTCAAACCAATAGTGCCATGAATCCCAAGAAGTTGCTCTAACCAACAGTGTTACAATCCCAAGCAGCTGTTAAGATAACAAAGAGTCCTGAATCAACCATGCTTTGCATGATATGACAGGTTGTTACAATGCATCTTAAGTCCTTTGATAATGAACTGGACAGGGAAGCAGACCTTCCACAATGCTATCTGCTGTGAGCTCTGACAGCTAAAGAAAATGAATGTCAAAGGCAAGGATGTCTTGGCCCTCTCCGTGATCTGAACAGCCGTTCTTAGTACTCCACTGAGTAAGCAAGCTATTCTTTGGGGCTAGCTGACCTTCTTTAGGAGGAAACAACTTAGGAATTGCAGAATACTAGAACTAGAAAAAAAAATTAGAGATCATCTACTCTATTAAATAAACAGAGGCCTGAAAATGGAGCTTCTTGTCCTGATCACACAGAAAATGGGTGGCATGGCTAGAACTAAAATTCAGGTCTCCTCCCTCTTCCTTCTGTGGTCTCACTATTTTAAATTAATTAGGACTTGAGAAGGCACCCAAACTTCTGACCTACTATCGTATTGAAGCTGTACCTTCATTCCCTCATTCATTCATTCATTCATTTATTCAGTAAGCATTTACTAAGCTCTTTCTACATTCCAGGCAAGTGCTGTGAATCCAAGGAAAAAACAAAAACATCTCTTACCTTTCAGAATTTACAAGTATCCTACCAGTACAATATCAGTAATGCACCTCCTTAATTGAACATTTGCACAATCTAGCTGAGTATCTAGCAAGAGTCTTTGTTAATTATTTAGGAGTCTTAATTAATTATTCCTCCCATATCATATGAGTGACTTGCCTAGATTTGAACTGTATCAGCCTCCATCTGTAAACGATCACATTTGCCTTTTAAAGCCCCTCCCCCACCACCCCAAAGCTTGAGGGACCATTCATACAACATTTTGTGGTCAGAGTATTTAATTTTATGAGTCTAAAAACACACCCAAAAAAGAGGACTGTGAGGATATGAGACATAAGAAATGGAAGAAGGGTATACCTTAGTATTTAACAAATAGAATGAGGTCGGAGTGGACCTTGGACTTTTTAAAGTCACAGCCAATATCTTCCTATGTCATAAAGGAAACAGATAAAAGGCTGCAAAGATTATTCCTCAGTCTCACTCGTTCCTGCCCCCAGCATCTCCTTCAGGGTTGCTGCCAGTAATCTTCTGGGTAAGAGGAAAACGGATTCTTTCTCATCATTTCTCATGTTTCCAGGGATTTGGGGAGACCTAAAAACTGCAAGGCATATTGATTGATATTCCTCTTTGCATCAGGAAATGAGGCTCTTGAGGATTCTGAAATATTTATTAAGCTCCGTCTGCATTCTGCCTGCAGGACTTCTCTGCCTAGATGGACCACCATCATCTTGAGGTCAGCATGTTCAAAATCTAAGTTACTCTTTTCCCCCTAAATGTGTTCCTCTTTCTGACTTTATTATTTCTGTAGGTAATGCCACCATTAACGTAGGCTTCCATGTTTGAACTTTCTATTGTCTTTGACTCTTTTCTCTTTTTCATTTTTCATATCAACAGTCACCAATTTCTATAGATTTAAATCCCACAGCAAATAGCACTTGCATCTGTCCCCTGTTCCTTGTTCTCAGGGCTACCAGTGAAGCGTAAGCTTGTATAAGAGGCAGCATAGAGTAGGGGAAAGATTATTGACCATGGTATTAAGAGACCTAGGTTTAAATACTGATACTCAGTAACTCTGTGTCTATGAACAAGTGACTTAACCTCTCTGAACTTTGGTTTCCTGATCTTTAAAATGGAGATATTGTGATTGTACCTGTATAACCTATGTCAGATTGCATGTCCTCTTAGGGAGGGGGAAAGGAAGGAAAGGGAGGAAATTTAGAACTCAAAATCTTATAAAAGTGAATGTTGAAAACTAAAAATTAATTAATTAAAATAAAATAAAATGGGGATATTGACACTGCCTTGAAGAAAGTATTTAATAAGTCTCAAATGCTTTATAAATGTAAGTTGCTATGTGAGTTATTCCAGTATCTCATTAACACCTACATGGATTATCACAATAATCTTCCAATGAGTCATCCTACCTCCAAACTCCAATCACCTTATCCCACTGAAAGACCAATCTTCTTTTTGCATAAATCTAGTCACATCACTCCTCATCTCAAAAACCTATAGTGACTCCCATCTAGAAAGTAAAGATCAAGCTTCTTGTTTTTCATTCAAAGTCATCTTAGTCTGGTGCCACTGTGCCTTTCTAGGCTCCAAATATTCCTTTCCATGTGATCTGTATTCTAGCTACACTGTACTATTATCCCCTACATACCTTGTGTTTTCCTTTTTCCACACAGTTACTCATGTCACCTCCTTAGCCTATAGAATCTTTCCCTCCTCTCTTTACCTAATAAATTCCTACTCATCCTTTAAAGGTCAGTTTAAATGCCAATCTTCCGAGTAGCCTATCCCAATCCCTACTGTGATCTCACTCAGATTTTTGTTTTGTAACTTCTGAAACCATTCATGATGCAATATTGTATATTATCAGCATCTTTCCTTGCCTTATTCATTTGCTAGACTGTAATCTTTGTAAGGGCAGGGATACATAATAAGCATTTATTAAATTTGTTTATTAAACTACTGAAGGCACTGTGCTAGGCACTATGGGAGTTTCAAAGAAGTATGTGATACAGTGACTACTCCGCTCTGAGGGAGATTACAATCTAATTGTGGAAATACAACATAAATGCATTTAAAAAGCGCATCACAAGGCAAGAGGTCAATTAAAATTGAAGACATTTTGAAAGCTCTCAAATGACAGTAAAAATTGCCAAGCTAATAGAGCAGACAGTTAAGTATAATGAATGTTCAGAAGAGATATTCTTTTTAAATCTGAAGCCCTCAAAAAGGCCTAAGAAATAGGAGCTGTGTCTTAAAGGACTTGAATTGCTGGTAACCAGGAGAAAGTATTCCATGCAAGGGAAGCAGAATGACTTTTATGACTTTTTAAGATCATTCCACTTAGGGCACATGCATTTAGGGAACTGCTAAACAAATTGTGGCATGTGAATGGAATGGAATACCATTGTATGATAAGCAATGATAAATATAAGAAATTCAGAGAAACGTGGAAAGATACATCTGAATGAATGCAAAGTAAAATAAGCAGCACCATGAAAACAATATAAACAATCTCAATAATGTAAATGCAAACAATACTAAAAGTCAAACTTTAATTAACAAAATTTTAAATAAATCAAAATTTTATTAATTAATAAATTCTCTCAGTTCCAGGTAACAGATGATAAAACAGAAATTGCTTCCCTTTTATAGAAAGGGTTATGATATGGAATATTGTATATGCCATCAGATGAAGCTTCTATACCAACTGGTTCTGCTTAATTGTTTTGTTTGTTACTAGGAGGGTCCAGTGGAAATGGAGTTTGAAGTGGGGGGTTTTAAGGTATCAGAAGAATTTTTTAAGAATATATATTTTTATATAATTTTAGATAATTATAGATTTCATATAAGTAGAAGAGATTATAAGATAAAAGGCTCCACTTAGAATGAGAACTTCAAATGTTGCAAATTTGTCACTATTTATGGTACAATAGATAGAATGTTGGGCTTGGAATCAGGATGATCTGAGTTTGAATCCTACCTCCAACACTTACTAACTGTGTGACAGTAAATAAGTCACTTAACTTCTCTCAGCCTGTTTCCTCATCTGTAAAATAGGAATATTAAAGCACCTATCCCACAGTGTCATTACAAGGATCAAATAAGATAATCCATGTAAAATGCTTTGCAAATGTTAGTACACTATAAATGCTGATTGTTATCATTTTTATACTCCAAAATGTTATTATGATACTCAGAAATGTCCTTTAATTGATAAACCTTGCAATTTCTAGACTTGTTTAACCTGTTGGATAGTAAAATAAAACAATGCAGCAACAATATTCCTTTCTTTCCTCCCCCCAACCTGGCCCCTGCTCTGATAAATTTTCAGCTCTCTTATGTGTCATCTTTCAGCGTTAGAGCATAAGCTCCTTGAGGACAGGGACTGTCTTTCTTTGGGTGTGTTTTTTGTATCACCAGCACTTAGAACAGTGCCTACCACACAGAAAACCTTAATAAATGTTTGAATCCTTTCTTTCCCCACACTATTTGCTAAGTTAGTTGTATGCATGGGCTCAATTCTGATCTTCTATATATTTATTTTAAAGGATATAGGACAAGGACAATGTTGTTTTTACCTTTGTATCTTCAAGAATTTGTACAGTGTATGGTAGGTATCTGGGGTTGAAGAACTTCTTTTAGAATGAAAATTAATGAACCCCACAGAGAATGAGGATTTAGTTGGCTCTTTAGAAGATGGGGGTTGGGAGGAATATCCAGAGGTTTCTATTTTTATTAAAAGCCAAATGCTCACATCTTCAAACTCTTATTTTAGGACTTCACAGTAACTTTTCAATTTTTAATCACAACCTTCTAATATTTTGCGGCACTGCCAAATTAAACACCAACAGTTGTGAGGCTCATCTGCAGATCACATGGTGAATAACCTTTAAGAAAACTTGCCTCCTAAGTAAACCAGTAATAAGACAGGAGTCAAAGAAATGGAGATTGCAATATGTGTGTGTACATGTATATGTACACATACACATGCATATATACACACAAACATATATCTGTGGCTATAAATATATGTATAAATGGTTGAATGTATATATTTTCCCCTCTTTTTAAGTAACTGGAATCAATTCAGATGTTAAAGACACTAGTTAAGGGAGTGCAGTGTGTTTTTAGAAGGGATAAATTTTCTCTAAAATTACAGTGTTTGCGACCTCAGCTATTCAGGAAATTGACTTTCTTGGCACTAAAATCTCCAATATGTCAAAGTTTCTCAAAACAGTCATGTTACAGATTTCTAGAAATATGTGTGTGTTGATTTATGCTAATCTTGTCAGTACAATCTGTTTCAATGACATTCTGCTCAAAACAACCAGGAGAATTTGTAGTAAGCACAATTCAGTCCTTTTTGTTGGCGTTCAGTCATTTGAGTTGTGTCCGACTCTTTATGACCCCATATGGGGTTTGCTTGGCAAAGATATTAGAGTGACTTGCCATTGCCTTCTCCAACTCATTTTACAGATGAAGGAAGTGAGACAAACAGGGTTAAGTGAGTTGCCCAGTGTTAGTGTCTTAGACCTGATTTAAATTCAGATCTTCTTCACTCCAGGCCCAGCAGTCCATCCACTGTGCCACCTAGCTGACTAGTTCAGTTCCTAATAGCTCACGTATATATTATATATCTCTTCAGTGAGATCACAAGAGTTTCAAGTCATGTATTTGTTATAAATGCTATATAAATGTAAATTCTTGCAATGATGAGCCTTTATTTATTCTAATCAATTTTTATACCTCTCATGAACAAGAACATTTTAATGCTAATGTATAATTAAAGAAATTGAAGCACTGACCAATAAGCATCTAACAACTGAAGCTTCGGTCTAGAATACATACTAATAATGTTATTTTGTTACGTTCCAGACCCACGTGGAGTGAAAAAGAATACAGTTAGAACAGTAAGGCTTGTGCCACTCAAGCAGAGGTAGGTGAAACAAGGAAAACCAATAAAAGGTCTAGGACAGGATGAGAATAGTGAGGGATTATTTTAAAGCCTACAAATTTCTATCGTTCTAAACGCTGACATAGTTCTTACTAAAGATTCCAGTATGGCCCTTATTGTCACATATTTTACTTAGTACTTTGTAAAGTTGCCTTGTGTGTAAGATAGTCATAACCAGTGGGTAGAGTACTGAATTTACAATGAGGATTCAGGTTTGAAACACAGCATGACCTATGTGAAATCAATTTCCATTTTTGGTTTGGTTTGGTTTTGTAAAATGATGGAAGTGGTAAGATTAGATCATATCTGGGATGTTGTGTTCATTTCTGTGCACCACATTTAGGAAGAACATTGATAAGCTGGACAATGGAGGGCAACCATGATGCTGCAAGGCCATGGGATCAGTTGAAAGAACTGGAGAAGGAACAGAGAAAAGAAGTTTCAAGGAGCTGTCTTTAAGAATTTGAAAGGTTGCCATATAGAATAGAAATTAGGATTATTCTGCTTCCCTGACAGGGCAAAAGTAGCAGCAATGGTAGAAGTTGAAAAGAAGTAAATTCAGGCTTCATAACTAAGAGTTTCGAACCATTAGGGTAATTCAGTTTTAGAATACACTGCCTCAGGAGTTTGTCTTTGGAGTTCTTAAGCAAAGGCTGGATGACTCCTTGTCACATGTGTTATAGTGGGGATTCTTTTCCCCATATAGGTTGTACAAAAGAGTCGTTGGGGTCCCTTTCAGTTTTAGAATTATGTGTTCTTGTTGGTTGATTTTTAAGGTCCCTTCTAACGCTAAACCAATGTTCTCATGACTACCATGCATCTGTTCATTGTACTTTGGGTCACTCTCAATTTTGATCCTGTAAAGATTGAGGCATTTTATAATTCATAAGATAGCCATGCAGCACCCTGAGAGAATATCAGTTTCAAAATTTAGGGTTTTGTTGCAATGAGTAATTTGGGATCATTGAAAGAGCTATTCAATTTCCCAAAAGTGTTCCAACTATTTTGTTGTACAGAACTGCAGCCAAATGGAAACCAATAAAGACAACATTTATTGGCTTCTGTGCCACAAAATGACTCCATTATTGTTAGATTATATGGCAAAGCCCATAGTACAATAACGCTTTGGTGAACGCTTGAAGAATGGATGCTTCTAGATGGTTGAATTTTCCAGATGTCTTAGTTAACCCCTTTTAACATCAATACTCTACTTATTTTAACCATTTAGGATGAATCATGATTTATTTTTTCTAGTGATTCTTGGTCAACTTTATGAATGCTAATTATCATGTGCTGTGGCTATTTTTTACTAAAAACCTATTCCTTATGATATAGAATGACCTAGAGGACAACCTCTGGAGACTCCTATCACATTGGAAATGCTTAGCAAGTGTAGTCATAGTAATCTGTCATTAGATGATCAGACCAAATAAATCAGAGATATTCATCACCAGATTGGTCACAGTAACTCTTGACAATCTGTTAAACTCTAAACTCTAAAGATAGGATTGGTGAGAGTTTATCTCCATGGACAAAAAGTCACAGGTTCATAAAGTATTTAAAACACCATATTTTACTAAAGCAAACTAAGTTGATAATAAGACCATCAGGATTTGTTGACTTGTACTATCATTATTTACCCTTACAGTAAATGGACCCAGACTGTTTTTGTAGTTTCTGTGTCTGATTTTCTTGTTTTTGTTTTTTTGTTTTGTTTTGTTTTTTAGCATTTTTGTTCTCTTCCTGGTAGGCCAGTCCTTGATATTGTCAGAATATTTCCCTGGGACAGCCCGTCTCCTCCTTCCTAATGTACTCTAAATCCACAGAATTTGGTAACATCTGTTTGGATTGTTGTTACCTATTCCCCCATTTCTTTGGCTTAATTCTTCAGCCATAACTATGTCCCCAAGGAGAGAAATAATTGGAAAATTTAGCTCTGCTTGGATAACACACATTGACATTCTTATGAAACTAATCAACTTCACTAGGACTTGCTAAGGGAAAAAGATCAAGATCTTTCTTTTGCCCCTTGCACAGGCATGGAGGATTGAGTAATCATTCTTCACCAATGACGAGTCTTATGCAAATAGGTTTTGAACAGTGGATTACATCAAATGATTAGACTAAGTTAAGTCTTTAGATTAAATCTATTTTTATTTTTTACCTTTTGTATTATTAATTTGTTTTCAGTTTTCTGCAATCACTTCCATAAGTCTTAGATTTCCTCTGACCTCCCTCCCCCAGATGGCATATAATCTTATATGGGTTCTACACATTCATTCTTATTAAACACATTTTCACATCAGTCATGTTGCATAGAAGAATTAAAATGAATGGGAAAAACCATGAGAAAAAGCCAAACAAAACAAAACATAACACAAGAGAAAATATTCTGCTTCATTCTGCGTTCCAAATCCATAGATTTTTCTCTGACTGGATGGCATTTTGTCTCGAGTCCTTTGGGAATGTTTTAGGTCCTTGCATTGCTGTAAAGACCTAAGTCTACCAGAAAAATTCCTTACACACTGTGGTTGTTCCTGTGTACAATGATCTCCTCTTCTGCTCCTTTCATTCAGCATCAGTTCAAATAAGTCCTTCCAGGCCTCTTTGAAATCTTCCTGTTCATCATTTCTTATAGCACAATAGTATTCCATTACATTCATATACCACAACTTGTTCAGCCATTCCCCAATTGATGGGCATTCCCTCAATTTCCAGTTCTTGACCACCACAAAGAGAGCTGCTATAAATATTTTTGTACATGTGGGACCCTTTCCCATTTTTATGATTTCTTTGGGATACAGTCCTAGAAGTGATATTGCTGGATCAAAGGGTATGCAATTTTTGTAACCTTTTGGGCATAGTTCCAAAATGCTCTCCAAATGGTTGCATCAGCTCACAGCTCCACCAACAATGAATTAGTGTTCCAACTACCCCACATCTTCTCCAACCTTTATCATCTTCCTGTTTTGTCATGTTAGCCAATCTGATAAGTGTGATGTGGTACCTTAAAGTTGTTTTGATTTGCAGTTCTCTAATCAATAGTGATTTAGAGCATTTTTTCATATGACTATAGATATCTCTAATTTCTTCCTCTGAAAACTGCCTGTTCATATTATTTGACCACTTATCAATTGGAGAATGACTTGTACATTTGACTCAGTTCTCAATATATTTTAGAAATGAGGCTTTTATCATAGACACTAGTTGCAAAAATCCTTTTCCAATTTTCTGCTTCCCTCCTAATCTTGGTTGCATTGGGTTTGTTTATACAAAAACTTTTCAATTTAATGTAATCAAAATTATTCATTTTCATTTCATAATGTTTTCTATCTCTTATTTAGTCATAAATTTCTCCAGTCTCCATAAATCTGACAAATACACAATTCCTTGGTCCCCTAATTTGATTATTGTACCAGCCTTTTTTTAAAAATATATTTGTTTTCAGTTTTCTGCAATCACTTCCATAAGTCTTAGATTTTCTTCCCCTCCCTCCCAAAGATGGCTTGTAATCTTATATGGGTTCAACACACACATTCTTGTTAAACACATTTTCACATTAGTCATGTTGCATAGAAGAATTAAAATGAATGGGAGGAACCATGAGAAAAAATCAAATAACTCTGAGGTACCACATCACACTTAGATGATCACAACATTCCTATTATGAAATATAATATAATATGTTACATTCCCATGGAGGAAATCAGAGACTTTCAAAGGACCTCAAGAAACTTTGACACGATATATAATATTTTAGAGTTTGTATGTTAGAAAGAGTTTAAATTCTAGCCTTCTACCCAATTTAGGAGCCCAGACTACATCACTTACAAGTTCTCAACTAGGAGAAGCTAACTATATACATTCCATTTTGAGACAACCTTATTTTTTATAAAACTCCTTTTCATATTAAGCCAAAACCTTTTTGTAACTCCTACCTATTGGATCAAATCTTATTGCCATCTGGAGTTATGAATGATATATCTAACTCCATTTCTACGTGGTAACTATTTAAATATCATTATTCCTCCCTAATGCTTCTTTTTTATAGGTTAAACACACTCAGTTTGCATCTAACTATTTCTTACATGATTAAGTGTGATAATGTTTGTAAAGCACTTAGCATAATTTCTGGCACATAGTAGGCACTTAATAAAGGTTTATTCCCTTCTCTATTAGATGATTTGTTTATCCTAACCTTTCATCATTCTGATTGACTTCTGGACATATACTAACTTACCAATGTCCTTCTTAAAATGTGGCACCTAGAACTCAATGCAACACTTCATATGAGGCCTATTCGACATCAAGAGCAGTGAGGCTATCGTCTCCCTTTGTCTGGACTCTGTCCCTGTATTAAAGTACTCTGTAACTCCCAGTGGCTCTCCATTACTTGTAGGATCAAATCTACTCTCCTGTTGGCCATTTGAAGGCCTTTCCAGTCTAACCCCAACCTCCTTTTCCAGCTATATTTCCTCCACAATTCAACCTGGTCTTCTTACTATTCCTCATACATGGTGTTCTATTTCTCTTCTACAGAAAGAATATGACCTTTGCGTAGGTCACCTCCAATTCCTGGAGTCTACTCTTCCCTCACCTCTGCCTCTTAGGATTCCTTATTTTCTTCATTTGAGATCATGAACCACCTTCTACATGAAGTCTTTTCTGATCCTTGAAACTGCTAATAGCTCTTCCCTCCCCCAACCCGCACAGATCCCCTATTTTGTATAGACATCGGTAGGTATATGTTGTTCTCCTTGATAGCCTGGATGAAAGGAGCTATTTTACCCTTGTATTCGTATCCTCAGCACTTGGGAGCATCCCTGACACATAGCAGGCACTTTATAAATATTTGCTGATTGATTATTATTATAGACTAAGACTGATTAGCATTTTAGAAAATCAATTCGTACAGCGGGCTAATTGAGCTTACAACAAATAAAGTATTCTCTGTCTTTTATCACATGACCTATTTTTATAATACAGCTTTGCCACCCTCTCTATGTGCAACTGATTCTTTGAATTTAAATATAGGACTTTATATTTACTTTATTAAATTTCCTCTACTCATTTTCTGCCTGTTCTCACTTTTGAAATTTATTTTTGTGACATCTAGATATTTGATAACTATGCCTTCTATATTGTCATCTAAGACTGATTTTTTTTAAATGTTGACCATGATGATAGAATGATAGCTCCTTGAAGGTAGAAAGTCTCATTTTTGTCTCTTTGAGCCCAGGGCATACCACATTGGTTGGTACAAAGTAGGTGCTTAATAAATGGCTATTGATTAATTGATCAATAAAACTACAACAAAACTCTAGAGATCTTCCTTCAGAAAGGAAGTTTCTAGTGTCAAACAAGTATGCAAAGATTCAAATTAGAAGGGGGAAAAATAAATCAGTATTCTGTCAATCTGGAGAGTATGGATCCTAATTATTGAAGGAAATCTTCCCATCATCATGACTATCTAGAGGCTGTACAAAGCTTAAATCGATCATATCATATACCAAAGGTGTAGGCAAATAATCAATCAGCACACATTTATTAAACACCTACTATGTGCCAAGCCCCACCGAATCACTGCCTTGATGTAGTGGAGGGGTTTGTCTAGCTCAATGAGACTGTGAGCTCTGTTGTACAGGGTTACCCAAGAAAGACACATCATACTACAGAGTTCTAACAAAAGGAGATCCCCGGAGAAGAAAATGGCAAACCACTTCAGTATCCTTACCAAGAACACCCCACGAACAGTACTAAAATCATCAAAGAGATGGCATTAGAAGATGAACCCCTCAGGAAAGAAGGGCTTCAATATAATACTGGAGAAAAGTGGAGCACAGCTATGACACTTTCAAATTGTAGTGCTAGAGAAGCAATTCAGAGGATCAGGAAAGGCTTCATGCAGAAGATGGTGCTTGAGTTACATCTTAAAGAAAGAGAAGAATTCAATGAGGTGGAGATAAGTAGGGAATGCTTTCCAGATGTGGGAGCTCCAGTTAAAGGAATCATATTCCCTTCCTCTTGATGTCCCTGGGTCATTACCTATCTTTCTAATTTATATAGTTTAGTAGAGGCCTTCCAAAGGCAAAAGAAGTCACCACAATTTGCTGCACCCTAGGGACAGCAGAAGAAATGGGTCTCTCTATTCATATGAGAAAAATACACATTGCCTAAAAAATGACATGTATCTGATGGAAAATACAATTGAATTAGCAAGTATATACATGGCACATATATGTATTACATATATATGCATGTACATGTGTATATTTGCATGTCATATTGTGTTATATGTTATGTATATATGTATGTATTTACACACATATATAATTCTTTCAGATTACTTGCACAAAAAAGGGGCCTTAAATACATTATCAAAGATAAAGGAGATAGATTCATTCAGTGAGATAAGCCCAGGCTCTGGAGTCAAAAGGCCTAGTTTCAAGTCCACCTCTTATACTTACTGCCTGTATGACCTTTGGCCTTAATTTCCCTGGCCCTGTTTGTAAATATAGTTTAAGATAACATTAAATCATAAAGCAGGGAGGGAGTTTCCATACAAAGAATCCTCCAAATGGACTAGGAGTAGGGAACCTGCAGCCTCCAGTCTACATGTGGCCCTCTAAGGTCTTCAAGTGTGACCCTTTGACTGAATTAAACTTTACAGAATAAATCCCATTAATGAAATGATTTGTTTTATAAAACTTGAACTCAGTCAAAAGGACCCAAAGACCTAGAAGACCACATGTGGCCTCGAGGACTCAGGTTCCCCACCCCTGGACCCCTCCTCTTCTTCCTCTCCTCTTGCCAAGAAAGTGAGATTGAAAAGAAAATTGAAAGTACTCAGCATGGAGAAGGATGTTATAGCACAGTAGAAACAAGGCTGGCCTAGATAATAGGACAACTGAATTCTCTACATGGTCTGCACTTGCTAGCTCTGTAACCTTGAATTAAGGCACTATCTAAGTCTTAGTTTCTTCATATAAGAGATAGATAAGTGATTTTTTTCCTACTAATCTAATTTGATTTCACATCAAATTAGATACGTATATCAAAGTGCCTCATAAACGAAATGTACTATGTATTTAAATATCTTCTGTTATCAGTTGGGCACAGGGAGAAGTTATAGACTCATGGATTTAAAACTGGAAGCAACCTTAAAATCAGCTAATTTCCCCATTTTATAGATGATATTGAGTAGTAGAAAGTTTGGGTGGCAGAACCTGGATTTCAACCCACATCCGTTGACTTTAAATTCATTACTTCTTACTTTATTTCTTACATCTATTCTTGACATTGTAAAATTAAAAGATACTAAACTACATTTTTATTTCTTTTATTTTTTTTTTGAATTCAAGTCCTTAATACTTTATTGACGCAAAATTTTTTTTAATAAAAAGTTATTTATTTAACTTTTTACATTCATTTTCACAAAATTTTGGGTTCCAAATTTTCTCCCCTTTTATCCCCTCCCCCCACCCCAATACACCAAGTATTCTAATTTTCCCTATCACCAATCTGCCCTCTCTTCTATCATCCCTCCCTTCTCTTGTCCCCATCTTCTCTTTTGTCCTGTAGGGCCAGATGACTTTCTATTCCCCATTAACTGTATTTCTTATTTCCTAGTAGCAACAACAATACTCAACAGTTGTTCCTAAAACTTTGAGTTCCAAATTCTCCCCATCCCTCCCTCCCCACCCATTCCCTTTGGGAAGGCAGGCAATTCAATATAGTCCCTATCTGTGTAGTTTTGCAAATGACTTCCATAATAGTCATGTTGTGTAAGACTAACTGTATTTCCCTCCATCCTATCCTGCCCCCCCATTGTTTCTATTCTGTCTTTTGATCCTGTCCCTCCCCAAGTGTTGACTTCAAATTTCTCCCTCCTCCCATTGCCCTCCCTTCCATCATACCCTTCCCTTGCTTGTCTCCTTCTCCCCCACTTTCCTGTATTGTAAGATAGGTTTTCATACGAAAATGAGTGTGCATTTTAGTCCTTTCTTTAGTCAAATGTGATGAGGGTAAACTTCTTGGTTTTTTTTCTCAGCTCTCCTCTTTTTCCCTCCACTAAGAAGTCTCCTGCTTACCTCTTGAATGAGATATAATTTACCCCATTCCATTTCACCCTCTTTCCTCTTACTACATTTCTCTCTCACCATTTACCTTAATTTCTTTTCAGATATGGTCCCATCCTATTCAATTCACTCTGTGCTCTCTGTCTCTGTATGTGCGTGCATGTATGTATGTATGTGTGGGTGCACACATGTACATGTGTGTGTGTGTGTATGTGTGTGTGTGGTCCCACCAACTACCTAGATACTGAAAAGTTTTAAGAGTTACAAATATTATCTTTCCATGTAGGAATGTGAACAGTTCACTTTTGGTAAATCCCTTATGACTTCTCTTTGCTGTTTACTTTTTCATGCTTCTTCTCATTCTTGTGTTTGAAAGTCAAATTTTCTTTTCAGCTCTGGTCTTTTCATCAAAAATACTTGAAAGCCCTCTGTTTCATTGAAAGACCATATTTTCCCCTGAAGTATTATACTCAGTTTTGCTGGGTAGGTGATTCTTGGTTTGAGTCCTAATTCCTTTAACTTCTGGAATATCCTATTCCACGCCCTTCAATCCCTTAATGTAGAAGCTGCTAGATCTTGAGTTATCCTGATTGTATTTCCACAATACTGGAATTGTTTCTTTCTAGCTGCTTGCAAGATTTTCTTCTTGACCTAAGAGTTCTGGAATTTGGCCACAATGTTCCTAGGAGTTTCTCTTTTTGGATCTCTTTCAGGTGGTGATCAATGGATTCTTTCAATACTTATTTTTCCCTCTGGTTGTAGAATATCAGAGCAGTTTTCCTTGATAATTTCATGGAAGATGATGTCTAGGCTCTTTTTTTGATCATGACTTTCAGGTAGTCCCATAATTTTTAAATTGTCTCTCCTGGATCTATTTTCCAGGTCAGTTGTTTTTCCAATGAGATATTTCACATTCTCTTCCATTTTTTTCATTCTTTTAGTTTTGTTTGATGATTTCTTGGTTTCTCAGAAAGTCATTAGACTCTATCTGTTCCATTATAATTTTGAGAGAACTATTATCTTCAGTGAGCTTTTGAACCTCTTTTTCCATTTGGCTAATTCTGCTTTTGAAAGCATTCTTCTCCTCATTGGCTTTTTGAACCTATTTTGCCAATTGAGTGAGCCTATTTTTCAAGGTGTTATTTTCTTCAGCATTTTTTTGGGTCTCCTTTACCAAGGTATTGACCCGTTTTTCATTCTTTTCTTGCATCTCTCTCATTTCTCTTCCCAGTTTTTCCTCCACCTATCTAACTTGATTTTCAAAATCCTTTTTGAGCTCTTCCATGGCCTGAGCCCACCAGACATCCACCTGGGATGTCTGGGATTCAGATGCCCCGACCTCCACATCTTTCCTTGATGGTAAGAATAGTTCCTCGTCATCAGAATTTAAAGGCAGGAACATCTGTACCCCATCAAAGTAGCTCTCTATGGTCTTATTTTTCTTCCCTTTTCTGGGCATTTTCCCAGCCAGTTACTTGAGTTCTGAGATTCCTGTCCACCCCTGCCTAGATCCGCCCAGCTAGTGCTTGGGGTCTGAGATTCAAATGTAAACTACATTTTTAAATGCATAGGAAAATTTAAAGAAATTTTATTTAAAATCTTACCATTTAGAAAAGATTCTGAGAAGATGGCAGAGTAGGTCAGAAAATTCCAGGCTCTTAATATTTCCCTCCCCAAGAGATTAAATAGCAACTCAGGATGAGCAAAGTGCAGGGTAAAAAATAGGAATTGGGACACAACAGGGGTCTTCCTGGGATAATTTGAGAATATCAGAAGAAAAATCCCAGGATGAGGTTTGGTCCTTGTGAAGAGTAAACCCTTCCAGGGTAAGGTTGTTTTAACAAGGGGCAAGCCTGGGGTTAGTTGGTTCGAGAGGCTGCCTCTGCCCCAGACAAAGGAAGTTTTGCCCCTGGGATAATGAGGGGAGTTGGGTGTCTGAGACCTGAGACCGGGAAGATCGAGGGACCCTTTGCTGACAAGGAATGCCAGATCCAGCTGTGCTGCAGAAGACTGGTGGAGTGAGAATGATCCAGCACACACCAAGTGAGTGCAGAAGCAAAGAGGCAGAAGCCTTTGGCGGTGGGCACTTAACAGGAGGTTGGAGGCTTGGCTTTGTTTGCAGGTTAGAGGGAAGAACTGAAGATCTGGGGCAAGAGATACCATCCTCTATACCCCGGGCCAGGGGTGATCACAAAAATTAAGTTATTATCACAAAAAATGCACAAGCAAAGGAGAAAGCATCCAACCATAGAAGGTTATTATGGGAATAAAGACTGGGGTTCATCTTCAGAGGAGGATATTAAAGTAAAGAAACCCCCAAAGAGTAATGTCAAATGGTCACCTGCTCAAATAGAATTCGTAGAAGATCTTAATAAATACGTTAAAAATCAAATGTCAGAGATGGAGGAAAAACTAAATAAATAAATAATAATAGTCCAAGAAAAACAAAAAGAATGCAAAGGAAAGTCAATCAATTAGAAAAGGAGATACAGAATCTTAAGGAAGAAAATGGCACCTTGAAAATTAGAATTGGACAAGGTGAAGCCAGTGAAGTTATGAGATCAAGAAATAATTGAGCAAAATAGGAATTATAAAAAATAGAAGAGAAAGTAAAACATCATACAGGAAAAACAACATATCTGGAGAATAGGTCAAGAAGGGAAAACATAAAAATAATCAGAATAATTGAAAGTTATGATAAAAAAAGAATCTTGATATAATAATACAAGAAATAATTAAATTGTCAAAGTATTAGAACAAGGAGTAGGGGTGGGGGATGGAGTAGAAATAGAAAAAAAATCTATCACCTCTTAAAAGAGATTCTATGAGGAATACTCATAGGAATATCATAATCAAATTCCAAAACCCCCAGCTCAAGAAAAAATATTAAAAGCAACAACAGCAACAAAAAAAAAAAGCAACAATTTAAATATGATGGTGCCACAATGAGAATCATGTAAGACCCGGCAGCCAAGACATTAAAGGACAGTAGGTCTTGGAACACTATATATTGAAGGACAAAAGAACTGGAGCTCCAGCCGAAAATATCATACCCGGCAAAGTTAAGCATAATCATGAATGAAAAAAAATGGATATTAGATCAACTGTCAGACTTTCAAGAGTTTGTTAAAAAAGAAACTTAACTTTAGAACTAAGAGAAATATAAGGTCTATACCAAAGACTGATTTGATTATAACTGATTCAATAAGGATAGACTGTTTACTTTTTATATATGTAAAAGGTAAAATGCATGTCTAAGATTCTTATTAGTAATTGAGTAGTTCATAAGAAAGGTAGGGGAAAATTTGAATGTGATATGAATTTAAAAAGTAAAACCACTTAGGAATAGCTAAAAAGAGTAATTATTTTATACAAATAAGGTGCAAGAGGAAGAATCAATACAGAGGAAGTAGATCGGGGAGGAGGGTTGGTAGTTATGGTAACCTGCTTTCATTGGGAATGAGTTTAAGAGAGAACAATACATATATATTTAGAAGAGTATAAAAGTCTTCTAAATACGGAAGAAATAAAATGGTAGGGGCATAGGAAACAAGAGAGGACAAGGGAAGAATCTTTACAGGGGAGCTGGAATAGATAAAAGGGAAGTATAGAAGAGGGTTTAGATTTATGGAAATGGAATGATAGATAGGGGAGGGATCCTTGAAGGGGGTTAGGTAAGTAATAGGAGGGCAAAGTAGCAGGTAGAAGTAAAGGAGAGGAGGCAGGAGGGATAGGAAACAAGAGAAATGCACAAATACGAAAACAAAATCAGGAGTAGAATTTGTTTGGATAAGTATATGTTTTTTTTTTTTTTCTTTTTTTTTTTTTTTTTTTTATTTATTTAGCTTTTTACATTCATTTTCACAATTTTTGGGTTCCAAATTTTCTCCCCTTTTCTCCCCTCCCCCCCACCCCAATACCCCAAGCAATCTAATTTTTCCCTATCTTCAATCTTGTCCTCTCTTCTGTCATCCCTCCCTTCCCTTGTCTCTATCTTCTCTTTTCTCCTGTAGGGCCAGATGACTTTCTATTCCTCATTAACTGTATGTCTTCTTTCCTAGTTGCAACAACAATACTAAACAATTGTTCCTGAAACTTTGAGTTCCAAATTCTCCCCATCCCTCCCTCCCCATCCATTCCCTTTGCTACGGCAGGCAATTCATTATAGGCCATATCTGTGTAGCTTTGCAAGTGACCTTCCTGATAGTCGTGTTGTGTAAGACTAACTGAATTGCCATCCCTCTTAACCTGCCCCTCATTGTTTCTCTTCTGTCCTTTGATCCTGTCCCTCCCCAAGTGTTGACTTTCAATTACTCCCTCCTCCCTTTGCCCTCCCTTCCATCATCCCCCCCCCAATATCTCCTTCTCCCCCGCTTTCTTATACTGTAAGATAGGTTTTCATACCAAAATGAGTGTGCATTTCACTCCTTCGTTTAGTCAAATGTGATGAGGGTAACCTTTGTTTGTTTGTTTGTTTGTTTGTTTGTTTTTTCCCTCAGCTCTCCTCTTTTTCCCTCCACTAAAAACATCTCCTACTTGCCTCTTAAATGACATATAGTTACCCCCTTCCATTTCCCCCTCTTTCCTCTCACTACATTTCTCTCTCACCATTTACCTTAATTTCTTTTAAGGCATGGTCCCCATCCTATTCAGTTCAATCTGTGCTCTCTGTCTCTGCATGTGAATGCATGTGTGTATGTGTGTGCATGCGTGTACATGTGTATGTGTGATCCCACCAACCACCCAGATACTGAAAAGTTTTAAGAGTTAGAAATATTGTCCCTTCCCTGTATGAATGCAAACAGTTTCATTTCTGGTAAGTCCCTTAATACTTCTCCTTGCTGTTTACTTTTGCATGCTTCCTCTCATTCTTGTGTTTGAAAGTCAAATTTTCTTTTCAGCTCTGGTCTTTTCATTAAGAATGATTGAAAGTCCTCTGTTTCATTGAAAGACCATATTTTCCCTTGAAGTATTATACTCAGTTTAGCTGGGTAGGTGATTCTTGGTTTCAGTCCTAGTTCCTTTGCCTTTTGGAATATCCTATTCCACGCCCTTCGATCCCTTAATGTAGAAGCTGTTAGATCTTGGGTTATCCTGATTGTATTTCCACAGTACTGGAATTGTTTGTTTCTGGCTGCTTGCAAGATTTTTTCCTTGAGCTGGGAGTTCTGGAATTTGGCCACAATGTTCCTAGGAGTTTCTCTTTTTTGGATCTCTTTCAGGTGGTGATCGATGGATTCTTTCAATACTTATTTTGCCCTCTGGGTCCTAGAATGTCAGGGCAGTTTTTCCTTGATAATTTCATGCAAGACGATGTCTAGGCTCTTTTTTTGATCATGGCTTTCAGGTAGTCCCATAATTTTTAAGTTGTCTCTCCTTGATCTGTTTTCCAGGTCAGTTGTTTTTCCCATGAGATATTTCACATTCTCTTCCATTTTATCGTTCTTTTGGTTTTGTTTGGTGATTTCTTGGTTTCTCATAAAGTCATTAGACTCCATCTGTTCCATTCTAATTTTGAGAGAACTATTAAATTCAGTGAGCTTTTGAGCCTCTTTTTCCATTTGGCTCATTCTGCTTTTGAATGCATTCTTCTCCTCATTGGCTTTTTGAACCTCTTTTGCCAATTGAGTGAGCCTATTTTTCAAGGGTATTAATTTCCTCAGCATTTTTTTTGGGACTCCTTTACCAAGATATTGACTTTTTTTTCATACTCTTCTTGCATCTTTGTCATTTCTCTTCCCAGTCTTTCCTCCACCTGTCTAACTTGCTTTTCAAAATCCTTTTTAAGCTCTTCCAAGGCCTGAGCCCACCCAACACCCCCCTGGGGGTGTCTGGGGTACTGAGGCCCCGCCCTCCACATCTTTCCCTGATGGGAAAAATACGTCCTCGTCCTCCCCATCAGATCCGAAGGTCGGAATCATTTGCATTTGTTGGAAAAAACTCTCTAAAGTCTTATTTTTCTTTCCCTTTCTAGGCATTTTCCCAGCCAGTTACTTGACTTCTGAGATTCCTTTCCACCTCCGCCTGGATCCGCCCAGCTAGTACTTGGCCTCTGAGATTCAAATGCGCTTTCCCGCGGCAAGCTTTAGTTCTGGCGCAGGGTGGGGGCAGGGCCGCCTCTTAAGTTGGGCCCTCAGGGGCTTTCTGAAGAGACTTTCAGGAACGGAGAGGGCGAGGGCGGGGTGGGGGCCCCGCCTGCTGTGCTCAGCTCCCTTGGGGGTTTTATTCAGAGGCGTTCAGCAGTAGAGCAGGGTGGGGGCAGGGCCGTCTCCCCTGCTCGGCTCCCTCAGGTTGGAAAGACCTTCAGTATTGAAGATCCTACCTGCTGCTGGGGGATTCCTGAGTCCCGGGCCGTTGTCGCCTCAGCCACCCGCCCACGCCTCTGCCTCCGCCGCTTCCTGCCCCGTCTCTGCCGCCGCCGCTTCCTCCCGAGGGGGCCCGCTCCTCTCCCCTAGCGCAGGCTTCTTTTTAACTGACCTTTAGCTTCTGTGTGCAGAGGGACTTTCCCGGCTACCGGAGATTCTCCCGGAGCTTTCCTCTCTGAAGTCTGCTCAGGTCAGCTTCTCTGGGTCGCGGCCAGGGGTGGGGGTGGGGTCCGCTTTCCTGGCTGCGATGGACCCCGGGGACCGATAAGTATATGTTTATACATGTATATGTGTGTGTCTGTGTGCTCATGTGTGTATATCTATAACTATAGAGAAACATGTCCAAATTTAATTGGAGCCTTCTGGGGGGAGGAGGACAGAAGAAAGAAAAAGAGAACAAAGTATAAAAAGTGCACAGAGAGAAGAGAACTTTCAAGGAAACAAAGAAAAGATGGAGAGTTCTCAACACAACATGTATTATTTATTATACAGGCTTTCTTGAAATGAAAATTTATTGTTATATATGTTGAATCCTCTCTATGCACATGATGTTTCTTTTTTTGCTTTGTATTTAAGTTCTAATTTTTAAATTTATAATAGGTTTTTGTTTCTTTTCTTTATTCTGTATTTGTGTCCTGGCATTTAAATCTAAAATATTTTTTTTTAATCTTATCATTTAACATGACTTTATTATTGATTTTTATTTAAAAGGTCCACAAAACCAAATTGCCTAAATATCATCCTATCATGTAATGTAAAAAACATCCCACTGAATGCATAATAAATTAATTTCATAACAGAATATTCTAGTAATATCCAGCTACAAATAAAAAGTAGTGGGACAAGAATCAGAATGGACTACACATTATGGATACCATATTAGAGAAAGACGAGAGCCACTGAGAGTTTGACAAGCAGGACTGACCCTCCTAATATGGAGAGTAAGCAGCTAAGGAGACAACATGTCTTCACAAATCATTGTAAAGCAAACACATTAGCAAGGCTTGAGCTTCTCCAGAATACATCCTTCCATGGGCTGTCATGATCCTGGTTCTCCTTGAATTTGTCTTGAAATTCCCATCACAAGGGTCATTGCCTTTCAGTTAGTAAACAAAGATGCAGTCTTCATTTCCTGAAGTCTACTGTATTTAAAATGTGCTTATATTGCCTGGAAAGGAGAGAGCATATTGGAATTTCCTCTAGCCGGGAATTCTGTGTTAATGGGGTCACATAAGTTTTCACAGAGAACATAAAATTGCAAGGGGGAAAAACAATCTCTTTCCTTTTTTTTCACTTAGGTCTAGGGTTCCCAAAAATCAAAAGTTAAAACAAATAGACAAGCCATAACAGGACACAGCATTAAAAAGCAACCTGCTTACTTTTTCCAATAGCAAAGAACTAGAAACAAGATAGATACTCACTGACTGAGGAATAGCTAAACAAACCATGGTATATGAATGTACTGTATATTGCTGTAGTATAAGAAACAATGGTTGTGAAGAATACAGGGAAGCATGAGATCAGATGGTGGTGGACAGGGCGCTAGATTTAGAGCCTGCTTCAAATCTCCTCTCAGATTCTTCCAGTCCTGTGATTGTGGACCAGTCACATAACGTCTTTTGTGCTTTAGTTTCCTCATCTATAAAATGGAGAAGATTGGATACAGTGGTCTCTAATGGCCCTTCCCATTCTAAATCTTTGATTCTATCATCCTCCTGATGCAAAGTAAAACAAATAGAACCAAATATATATATATAATATATATATGTAATATATATATTATATATATATATATACAATGAATACAAAAATCAAATAAAAAAAAGACAAAGAAAAAAATTGGAATAGAACACTAATTATGACGACCAAGCTTGGCCCAAAGAAAAGATATGTAAATGTACCTTCTTTTAAGAGGTAAGGGACTAAGTATTTAAACTATTACATGTAGTGTTGGACTTGGCTGGACCATAAGGCTAAGGAAATTAAGTGCCAAAGGTCATAGGGCAGTAAATATAAGTAAGTATCAGAGCTGGGATTTGAATCTAGACTTTTTGACTCCAGAGCCTGGACTCATTTCACTGAATGAGTCTGTCTTCTCTATCTTTGATGACCTATTTAAGGCCACTTTTTTAAGTGTCAACTAAAAGAATTATATATGTGTGTAGATACACCTACACACACATATACACACACACACATTTTATTCTTTGTTAAAGGGAAGGAATGGTTCTCTATGTAGAGGAGAAAAATGGACATTTTGGGGGAATAGTGCTGTTTAAAAAAAAGACAATATTTTCTTTAAATAAAGAGGTAACTTGCTTCTGTGATACTATGCTAGTCAACTGGCAGACCCTACCATTTTCCTGATTGGCCAAGCTATAAATGCCATATAAATGCCAACATTAATAGAACAACCAAAGAAAACTATCATTAATCAGACAAATCAATTATGAAGGCTAGAATATTGGAGGATGTTGGTTGTGACTGCTTTTTTGACACTCAAACTGAGCCATTGTAAGAAATATCTAGGCATTACACTTTGAAGATTTAAAGTGTCTACTATTGAAATGTAGAAGCAGTAGTAGATATTACCAAATCCTCAGGATATTGTTTACTGTTTCTTTTACTACTTTGTAAGTAATTTGAGGCAATGACTTCTCTCTTCTCAACCTATTCAACATATTCTCAGTCAAGGGTCTAAGGATCTAAAGCACCTGCTGCTATTGAAATACTCAGGCTAGAACAGACAGCACTAGATGCCTTCATTTACCACCCTCTAAGTTATTGGGAAAAGGGATGAACAGGACCTGAACAAGGCATTCTTGAAACCAAGGCAAGGTTAGAATGTTACACCTAAACCCCCAACTCCTCCAGAAGTTTTGAGCTTTCATTGCAATACAATTATGTTTGAGTTTATCACAAAATAAACATCTATATGTCCAAAAAAGTGGTGTTTTCTTACACTCAAAATATGTACATTCCTAAAAAGATAATCGTTAAAAATATCCTTTATTATACCCCCCATATGTTGTACCCTACTAATTTTTCAGGAATGCACATATTTTAAATACAAGAAAATATTTCTCTCCTTAGCATGCAGAGGATACAAAGATGTGAATATGAGAAAAGGAAGTTGGTAAAGGTGAGGGAAAGTGACACAACAAATTTCAAAAGTTTTATGATGTTGTCTGTGCTGCAGGTCAATGTGAACCGAGCTCTAACTGCTTACCACCTTCGTGACTGGACAGACTCTTTAACTTCACTTAGCTTTTGTTTCTTCATCCATACAATTGAAAGAGGGGTAAAGTCCATGACCACTAAGGTCTCCTACAGCTCTAAATCTGTGATGCTATGAGTCCAAGCCACAGAAAGCAGCCTCTTTCTGAAACTGAGACTGATATATTCCATTAGGATATAGGAACTAGGTGGAATTCTATCCTTCTGAGCTATGGTGCCTTGGCTGGGAGTTGAGGGGCAGGTAGACTCTTACACTATACACTAGGTGCTTTCTGGTAAGGGACTTCAAAGGTACTGTGGACTCATGCAGACAGAACTATAGCTTTGCCACCATAGGCTGACCAAATGGCATGTGTATTTCTCACATCCTGCTGATGGAACCCCAATAAAGCTGCCTCTGGCCCCAACATTCTAACTTCCTCATGGTCCCCACTGAACAGCAGGCATGTCCTGAACTAACCACACAATCTGACATTAACCATACCACAGGCCCCCAGATTCAATACAGACACTAACTAGCTATTGACCCCAGATCTAATTCACATATTTGAACAGGTGTGTTCTTGTCCTCAACCACAGTTGCATCATCCATTTAGCCCAAGACAGGACCACAATAACGAACTAATCATCTTGATCAGACAAGACTACAATAGATAACTAATCAGAAAGCAGCACAACAAGGATGTTGTCACTGAATGATAGAAGGGACACCTTGCCATTACCGAATCCCTTAACAAATCCCTTCTGCCTTTTTAATATTCATAATTTCTGTTGTGTAATCAGCGTCATTACACTATAAAATTGCCTGTCTCGTTTTACTAAGTTACTGATTCCTCTTAGAAAGTAGCCCACTTCTAAGAGGCATCAATCCTTAATAAATTCTTGTCCTTGGATTAGAGGTGGTCTGACTCAGTTCTTTGAGATAGTGTTACCACAACACACCATGAAAATGCAACACAACTTTGACATCTGTCTGGAGATGGAGGTCTTCTTCATTTCATCTTCCTTCAGATAGAGCACTATCCAGAAAGAATTAGAAATCATAATAAGAAAGTCCCCAGCAAAGAGAACTAAAGTCTTCGATGCAATGGATCTGAATAAGTCCAAGCATACACCAGTGAAGCTACAGAGGAGAAGGAGGAGAACCAAGAAATTAAGATAAGGAGAAATTAGTAACAGTAGGATTTGGGATTGGGGTTATTATTACTACTGGCAAGATTTGTATGCTCATTCTGGAGTCTCCAGATCATTTTTACACCAATCCCATCAATTTTTACACTACCTGTCTTATCTGTCTGATCCTTCCCATGTGTACCAGCAGTGAGACCCCAAAACTCTGGCTACCCCACGTCACAAGGAAATGAAATTTCTTCAAGCACTTGAACTAGAACATAGCTTGTTCTTGCTTTGAGAGAGCTTATAATCATGGTAAGCTCTGAAGTATGTAGTTATTGTGTTTGCAAAGAAAAATTATAGAGCATGTTAAGTTAGTCACCAGTGTGACTCCTTGTCAGTGTATCAGGTGACCTTGAAAATGATAGAGCAAACAGTGGAAGAGACATCCAGCTTTGCTTTCTTGATTTGGTGATTAAAAACTTTCACTCCAGGATAAATATTGAGCTGTTGTCCCAACATAAAATCATAATTTTCTTCCACTTATATTTTATCTCAGGGTGTGTGTGTGTGTGTGTGTGTGTGTGTGTGTGCGTGTGTGTGTGTGTGTGTGTGTGTGTGTGTGTGTGTGTGTGAGAGAGGAGAGAGAGAGAGAGAGAGAGAGAGAGAGAGAGAGAGAGAGAGAGAGAGAGAGAGATTGCATCTCCTACAAGGCTTCTCATTCTTTGTTCCAGTCTCCTACCCCAGGACTGATGGGGCAAAAATGTGCCCAGGACCAGGAAGCAGGAGGAGTACAAGGGTAGAGGAGGGAATAAGCAGAGTTTAAAGAAAACCAAAGGTATCTGTACCCACTAAGCCTTAGCTGCCAAGAAAATTAGGGTGTCAAATAGGGCAGAAATGATGCAGAACACAGCTGTATAGACATTTGAGAATTTAAGGACTAAAGGGAAGAAACACAAGCATGGAAGGACACTCCCTACAAGAGTAGACCTGTGATGGATTTCTGCTTCACCAGCAATCAATAAGCTGGGGAGAGTGACTGGGAACCCACACAGCCCAGTCCATAATTTAAAAGACAGGATCAAAGCTTCGAGGCAGCAACAAAGCAAACAGAGTAGGAGTCAATGACCTGGATCTCTAGTTTCCTTAGCTGATTAGATATGAACTAGTCAGAGAAAATGCCAACTGGACATTTTTCTTCCTCTAGCTCCTGTCTCAAACCATGACCCAACCACAGACAGCACTGTCACGATTAACTGTAAGGAGGCTGAGCCTGTAGCTAATGGGTTAAGTCTGTGGGCAGGAGGTTATAGCAGTAATTGATTACTCTACTGCTGTCCAGAAACAAAAGAATTTCTGTCTTCTCAAAATCAAGCAATCTCTTCATGTGGATTGGAACCACCCACCCACAGAGCATCTGAGACAATCTATGAAGACCTAAGGTATAAGCATTCCCTGAGCTCCCCAGTGTCTAGCCATATAATGCTCCCACGGGGAAGTTTGTCATACCCTGTTACCATCCTAGTGTGAATACCCAAGATGGTATCTACTTGAACATCCTGAAAGACACATGGTCACCCTGTTTGACATCAGGGCCATTGTACTCTAACCGAAGCCTGCTGGGAGAACTCAACATCAACAGTTCATTGAACACACAGGCGCGGTACAAATCCCACAGCCTTTAAAAAGTATGTGCTAGAAAGCTCGACTAACCAAAAGTCCTACCCCTGGTTGCCTAGGCTTGCTCCCTTCCCTCCATCGTGTGTGCGTGTGTGTGTGTGTGTGTGTGTGTGTGTGTGTATCTTTTCCACTTCCTCATGATCTGTCCTCTCTCCTCTCTCTCCTATGCAAGACTGTATGATAAACTGATGTCTTTTTTCAAACTAAATTTCTAGCCCTCATTGCCAATGTATGAATACATTTTGTTTTAATAAACCATGAATGAAACAGCATTGAGGATATATGTAAGGTCTTATACTGGAAAGGTTTGCCAGACCCTGAGAGAAGCAGTTGATGAGAATGACTGAATCTAAGGACTTGGAACTAAGTTGCTACTACTTTTGAGTATAGTGATAGACTAGCTAAAGGCTGCCTGGGTCTGAGAGGACCATGGGTTACATACTTGATGGTAATTGTTTTAACATATTTTATTTTATTCCTTTGGTCTCTGTGATAATGAGATTATATATAATAAAGTCAGGTTTGTATAGCTTTGCTCTCTGATGATGTGTTGGGTTTTTTTTATGACTGATAACCATTCAAAAGCATTAGGAAAGGAAAGAGGGTGAAGTGGATAAGATCTGAGACAAAAAATAAAGAAGAAAGAGAGAGGAAGAATCCCAAACTGTTAGATAAATCCACACAGTACTATGGACTAGACTAACGAGCACTTCCTTACTCCCTCTACCCCCAACCCTCTCCTATCCCCTCCAAAAAAAGAAGTGGATATAGAGTTAGCCAGCTCTCACAGAACTGTAGACAGGCTGACATTTGCCTAGAGCACACTGATGTTTAGTGGAATATTTTTGAGGAGGGTCAGCCAACTGAAAAGTAGATCCCTTGTGGTTTAAAAAAAACCCTGTAAATTTCATAAAGGTAGAGTCCTGTTTAATATATTCCCCAATAGCTAGCAGAATTTTGCACATAGGTACTTCAGATATATTTGTTTTAATGAATATTGGTACTCATTATATACATATATATTATATACTGTACTATATATCCTGTATACCACATTCGAACTGTTAATCCTTATTTGATAGAGCTAGATTATTCTAAATAAAAGTGTCCTGAAAACTTCTGAGGGAGGGAGGATAGGGGTTGGGGAGGAGAAGTTTCAGCAGAATTAAAATATCTCCTCAGCACAATGTGTGACACATAGTAGGCATTTAATTAATGCATATTTGACTGACTATAATAGTGAATTGAATTAAATGAAGAACTAATCAGGAGACACTTCTACACTTTCTGTTTCCCACCCTAGTTTATGGGAAGTTCTCAGCCAAACTGAATCCTATGTGATCTCAGACAAATTGCCTAATCTCTCTGGGCCTCAGTTTCCTAATCTGTACAATAAAGGAGTTTGGACTAGAAAATCTCAAAGATCCTTTCCAGTTTTAAATCTATGATTTTATCAATTAAATAAGACTTGGACATACCCTTCACTAAAAAAGGATATAAGGTTACAGGGAAAGTTTTATAAAGGATTTTTAATTCTCTAAGCAATATAATATTCCTGCATCTTCTGAATGGCGTAACTCAGTCATAGCAAATAGACTTCTTTTATTTGTGGGTAACTGAGAGATGCATGAATGTAAGTCATTTTAAAAATTTAATTGTTTAAATGATAGCATGCATATTGCCATTTTCTACTTGTAAACTTCAAAATATTACACTTAATCTAAGAAATTAAAGAAATAGATTTTTAAGTACCAATGAAGTAAGTTCAAGTTATCTAAATATTTAAAGTTTTATCCTTCTCAATCAATAAATTAATTAAACATTTATTAAGTGCCTATTATGTTCCAGGCAGTATGCTAGATGCCAGGGATACAAAAAGAAGCAAAAACAGGTTCTTGCCCTCAAGGAGTCCCCAATCTAATAGGACAGATGATAAGCCAACAAATATGTGCGAACAGGCTATATGTAGGATAAATAGAAAATAATTTACAGAAGGAGGATATTAGAATTAAGAGTGGCTGGGAAAGGCTTCCTGTAGAAGATATACTTTAGTTGGGACATATATCCTAGAATCCTTGGCTTCCTTTAAGTCCCAACTATAAATATACATAAATATGTGTGCATAAATATATATAATATACCTTGTACATTTATATATATATGTGTGTATGTATATATACACATTATATGCATATATGTGTATGTATATATATGTGTGTGTGCATGCATACATACATTTATTTATATATGTATATGTATGAATGAATCTGGAAATCAGGAAATCAAATATAATGACTAGGAACAATAAGATTCCATGGGTCCAGGTAAGCAAAGGTCTAGAATGTAGTAAGTTATGTAACAGATAGTATTCTGGTACAGCAAACAGAACTGAGGATCAGAGTATAGAAATAAGCCAAATCCAAGGCAGGTATTATTTGCCCTAAAATACTGTATATTTCCTGCTGGAATCAGTGACTGGATACAGTTTATAGTTGCCTAGAATCAAAGGTAATATACAGAGAAATGTGCATAGTTTATTGAAAAGCAATAGTTAGCTCTTGGAGAGGTGATAGAAGGACTGAGATTATTCTTAAAGTTAAGTATGACTTTTTTTTTGAAGTTGAATAGGTCTTTCCAGTGGCTGATGACATGGTCCTTTCATATTGCCTACTCTACCCACACAATATACTTCTGTCAGAGTTATAGTGAGTAATTCTAGCACAAGGGATAAACTCATAAAATATGCCTGCACCAAGAAACCTCAGACTTTGGGCTGTGGGAAACAAGAGCCAGTGGGTGGAGAAATGAAGATTCCAGGATTACTATCCACTTGAAAAGGGAACAGAACAGAATCACACACACACATACACACAC
This sequence comes from Bettongia penicillata ogilbyi, assembly GCA_023548195.1. Taxonomy (NCBI): domain Eukaryota; kingdom Metazoa; phylum Chordata; class Mammalia; order Diprotodontia; family Potoroidae; genus Bettongia; species Bettongia penicillata. The sequence goes on from JAJHZJ010000733.1 coordinate 1,355,184, forward strand.
ACACGCACACATATAGACAAAGAATACAGGTTGAATTGAATCAGAAGAGATGATATCTATCAAAAAAAAATAAAAATTAAGAGGTGAGGGAGGAAAATACTAGGAGGAGAAAGGGAGAAATGGAATGGGGCAGGTTATAACTCATAAAAGAGATAAGGAAAGTCCTGTTCAATGGAGGAGAAAAGGGAGAAGATGAGAGTGGAAAAGTGAAGCTTACTCTCTTCACATATGGCTTAAGGAGGAAATAACATGCTCACTAAATTTGGTATAAAATTCCATCTTACACTACAGGAAAGTAGGGGAGGAGGGGACAAGTGGGGTGAGGGGGATGATAGAAGGGGGCAAATGGGAGAAGGGAGTAACTAAAAATAAACACTTTTGGGAAGGGACAAAGTCAAATGAGAGAATAAAACAAATGGGGGAACAGGGTAGAATAGAAGGCAATATAAATATAGTTAGTATTACACAACATGATTTTTATGGAAGTGTACATCGAGGAAAGGGGTAATCAGAATGCAAGGTATTATGGGGAGGGGGGGAGGGAAGAGATGGGGAGAAAAATTGGAACTCAAAATTTCCTGGAAATGAATGTCAGAATCTAAAAATAAATAAATTTTTAAAAATATCATCTTTGTACCAACCAAAAGCACAGGCAGCAGAAGGTAGTGAATAGGTCATGAATATCTGGGTCACTGAGAAAGGTGATGCCATCACTAATGATAGAGTCTATGGAGTCATCAATTTCAGCTGCTTTTGATGGCATTCTGTTTACTGAGATGCTGGCAGAGGTGTTCAGGTCCACTGCCTGTTCTGGACAAGCACATCTTCCACACCTCTGGCCAAGCCTGGGACAGACAGAGACAGGCAAGTGGAAATGAGTTTATAGCATTCACTGAATCCTCTTGGGTCAGATGCTTGCAAAAGAGAGAACAAAGAAAATATTTTCTAACATTCAATTATCAAGTTAAAATCCATTGAGAGTTTAGTATCTCTAGTATTGTTATAATCTAAAAGCTAATTCTCTATTCCTTCAAAGTTGTACTCTGGCATCCCCACTAGTACTTGTCTTTATTTGTCACTGGATATTTAATTGAATTAAAAACAGCTGAAGTGTGATATAGGCATCTACCCACTGCCAAGTGTTTATTTTCAACTTGACATTTCACTTCTGACAGTGCCTAAGAGATAAGATACCTAGAATCTATTAAGACTATATAAAAAGGAGTCTCTCAAAGTTTGTAGGGCAGCAGGAAGATAGCGTACCTGGAAATGACCAACTGAAATATTTATAACAGGGAAAAAATGTATTGGAAACAAAGTAGATGCCTATCAATATGGGGAATGACTAACAAAGAAGAATGCTTTGAGGTAGTATTATGACATATGAAATAACAAATACAAGAAATTCTGAGAAGTACGGCAAGACGAGGGAACTGATGCAGAGCAAAAAAAGCAGAATCAGAACAATGTATACAATGGCTACAATGTTACAATAAAGGACAGCATTAAAAGGTAACAGACCTGAGACCAAATTCAATGATCAGTATTGATTCCAGTTGCCTGATACTGTAATATACCTTCTTAGTAGAGAGATGATGGTCTATGGGTGTGGGATATACATAAACACATACGTACACACATCTGTACGCACATATGCATTGTATACATTCAGTACTGACAGAATATATGTGTGTATACGTATATGCATACATAAATGAGTGTATATGTATGTTTGCCCTAAGAGTTGCAGTCATTCTCTTTGGGAGAACAATTTATTAGGAAGTGAATTATAGTTGTGTGTTTTTTTAACTAAACAACAAAGTATAAAAGAAAAGAAAATATCATTAATTGGGAGTGCCTAAAATAGATACAAAGAAGATAAAGTATAAACTTGAAGAAAATCACTTTATCACAATCCACAATGAAATAGTTTAACTTTAGTGTCACACACATAAAACCCTGAGCTGATTAACCTAATTAGATGGAAGAATATAGATAGAGCCTCTAATATAGTTAAGGTTCATAGTTCTATCCCTATATGGTTAATTATCTTCTAAAGAGAAAAACTCCATTCCTGTCTTCTAGATTCTAGGGTCCTTGAGGGCAGGAACTGTGTTATTTCTCATCCTTGTATAACCAGCATCTAGCACAGTACCTTGTGAAACAGGCATTTAATAATTGGTCAATGAATAATGAATGATTAAGCTATACTTTACCTCAGTCACCTTAAACACATGGACCACAAGTCACAAGGGAAATGTGGCAAAAACCCTGCAGAGAGAACTGTGAAATCCATCTGCCACATCTGGAAAATTAATTCTAAGCTTATTTTTTGCTGAGTAGCAACCTCTTCACATAGCAATGACAGAACACAAATACAAACAAAATAATATTTACCTTTCTAGTGAGAGGGTCTTTATTTGAAGGATAAGAGATTCTATGCCAGTAGCAAAAACTAATGTCATATCAAAACGCCTGTACAAAAAACCAAAAATTAGCTCTCAAAGGTAGATGTGAGGCTGAACTGAAATAGCTGTAATTCAAAAGACTTTAAGCATCACATTATTTGAGATAAAAGAAATTTTCCATTTTTTAGGTGAAGAATAATACAATATTATATTATATTCCAAAATTGTGTAATATAGTACAATGATTTTTCTTTGGCTATGGAAGATTCTTTCTAATTATAACCCTTAATTATAACCCTTTTAACCAAACAACAAAGTATAAAAGAAAAGAAAATATCATTAATTGGGAGTGCCTAAAATAAATACAAAGAAGATAAAGTATAAACTTGAAGAAAATCACTTTATCACAATCCACAATGAAATAGTTTAACTTTAGTGTCACACACATAAAACCCTGAGCTGATTAACCTAATCATAGCACTGCAGAAATTATATTGGGTGTCTGAGAAGGTCTATTTATGAGATTGTCTAATTCAAATACTTGAATTAAAGTTTTCAGGATAATTTTTTTCTCTGGGCAGATGATTTTCATGATGGTATTCCATAATTCCACAGGGGTTTAAGTTAAGTCTTAGTCTCATCTCTACTCACCTTCCTATATTTTCCCTAAGAATAGATAGCCTGAGAACTTAAAAGGATCTCATAAGTGCTAATTAAAATAAAGAAATTGATTACTATCTACTTTTATGACCTAATTCCTCTCTTTTCCCACTCCTTTCTTCCCCATACATGCCCATGCACACACAAGTGCACACACACACACACACACACATATCCCTTGGTGACATATACATGTTCTCAGAGATCTGCAGTACTGTCTATACAGCCCATTGCAGCTAATCATAGTTTAGTCAGCTAATTTTAAGAATCATGAACCTTAATGAAACTTTTATGGGACTTTCATAAGTGCTATGTTTTTGGTAGAGTTTAAGGCCTAACCAAGCTTCCTACTGGCAAATGGCTCCTTTAAAAGATGTCTCCCTAAAAATTAGAGTATTCTAGGGAAGGCACTTAAGAGAACTATTCTTTATAAAGGAAACAAATGAAGACATCTAAATGAGAATGGAATTAGAAAGTGTAGATAAAAGCAGAAGAATATAATAAATCTCCATGCAGCATTTGATAGAAATGTTGAGATCATGGCCATAATTCATTCTCCTTTGCAGTTACTAAAGATTTCCTTTTTAATGCTTAGGAATAAAACAATTATTTGTAATTTTTCTTGCCCATCATATTTTTCAGAGTTACCTCTTTGGTATGAATATAGGAAAGCATATGAATCTTTAAATATTTGATGTAAATCTTTATTTATTATGAAACAAAAATAAATAGAACATTTTCACCTACATGAAAAAGTGATAATAAACATAATTAAGATTCTACATGTGTTAAACTCTTCAGTGAAGCCAACACTTACATCCCATTTAAACTAAATTAAACTCTTCAGTGAAGCCAACACTTACATCCCATTTGGATAGCCAAGTATCTGCATATCACCTCAAACTAATTCAATTCTACAAACATTTATCAAGAATGTAATATGTTCTAGATGGTGTGTTCAGGTCTTTGAATACAAAGACAAGAATGAAATAATCTCTACCTTTAAGGATTTCTTATTCAACTAGGAGTCTTGTGAGTTAGGGTTACATCATGTACATGTATATGTAGAAACAAAGTATGTACCAAGTTATTTCAAGAGGGAGCTGTTCTCAGTTCTCTTCAAAGCCCTGACAACTAGGGTGATCAGGAAAGATTCTCATAGGAGGTGACACCTAAGTCATACTTTGAAGGAAGTGAAGAGTTCTAAATGGCTGGCATAAGGAAGAGAGTGCATGCCAGACATGGAGGACCATCTGTACCAGGACTCAAAGGCAGGGAGTGAAATGTTGTGAGAAGCCTGGTTGAACTATCATGGAGAGTGTGGAAGATTCATTGGAACACGAAATAAGACAAAAGTACATGGGGGTCATATTGTGAAAGACTTTAAATGCCAAATTGGGGATTTTCCATTTTAGCAAAGAGCTATTGGGGAACCACTAAAAATTTTTGAGTAGGAAGATTAATTTGGCAGCTGCTGTATAGATGACTGATTGGAAAAAGAGAAAACCTGGAAACAGGAGAACAATTAAGAGGCTATTGTCACAATCCAGATGAAAAGTGATGACAATGGGAACCATATTAGAGGCTAAGGGGAAAGAAAGTGACAAGTGAGATTAGAAAGGATTAGAAAGGAAAGGGGAGTTAAGCATGACTTCAAAGTTACAAACCTGGGTGATTTGTATTCCGTATTCAATATATATTCAATAGAAATAGAAAAATTTGGAAAAGGGATTGGTTTTGGGGAAAAAAATATTGTGAAGCTTGTTCTGGATATGCTGAATTAGAAATACCTGTATCATATTCAAGGGAAGATATCCAGCAGGCCATTGGTAATGTGGGCCTGTAGTTAAGGAGAAAGATAAAAATTGGATATGTTGATTTCAAGATCATCTATAGAGATGATGATTGAGTGCTTTGAAGCTGATGAAGACATCACATGCAAGAGTATAGTGAAAGGAGAGGAGATGACCCAGAAAAAAGCAGTGGGTCATGTCTGCACTTAATGGATGGGAAAAGAACAGTAATTAACAAAGGAATATGAGAAAGAAAACTAAGAAAGAGTAGCAGGAGAGAAGCTAAGAGACAAGAGAGTACCCAGACAGAGGCGGGTTAATCAACTGTGTCAAAAGCTATAGAGAGAGTTCAGATAGAATGAGGACTGAAAAAAAGGTCACTGGATTTAGTAGTTAGGAGATTGTGGGTAACCCTGTGGATAGGCAATTTATACTGAGTGGTCTGACAGATATAATAATTTTCTCTTAACACCTAGAATATTTTTGTTGCTGTTGAACAATTGAGTAATTTGAGGTTTTCTTGGCAAAGATACTGTAGTTGTTTGCCATTTTCTTCTCCAGATAACTTTTTAGATGAACAAACTGAGTCACTCAGGGTTAAGTGACTTGCCCAAAATCATATAGCTAGTAAGGGTCTGAGGTCAAATTTGAACTCAGGTTCCTTTGACTTCAGGGCCAGCACTCTATCCACTGTGCCACTTAGCTTATAGTAGGTGTCCGTTAAACATGCGCTGTTGATTATGATCTATTACTAATTTTATATTTTGAATTTATCATTTCACCTATGACTAAGAAAAAGAGGTAGGGTATTGAGAAACTAAGAAGTACTTCTTCAAAGTAGATAAAGTGGCAAAAAGGTAAAAAGAACAGAAATAATTGTATTAAAAATGGTTTTGCTTTTCTTTATATTGCTAGGGCTTAGCATAGTCCCTGGTGCATATTAAATACTTAATAAACACTTATTAACTGACTGACCACCCAAAATGAATTAATTAGCTAAGGTAAAGGAGTATCAAGTAATTTCCTTTTCTAGACCAACTTTTGACTATTTCCTCTAGGTCAATTATGACCATTTTGACTATTCTAGACCAATATGTAGAGCTGTGAGGGCATGGATGATTCCCTCATTCTTAATCTACTTTATAAGATAAAGAGGTGGAAGGAACCTTAGAAGTCATCTAGTATGTACACACACACACACACACACACACACATTTATTCATTCCTCTCCAGGCTGAGTTCCTGATGCATCACTACAGGACTTTCTCTACTATGCTGAGGTACCCTCATACTCTATCCATCAGCTCCCTTTAATGTGTTCCTGAGTTTAATGTCTTCCCCAACTCAATATAGCCCATTAAGGGCTGGGACTATCTTTCTTTCAGTTTGTATTTGTATCCTTGTAATGTTAAAGAGAGTTAAAGATCTTTCCCACCCATTAATGGGCCTGACCATTAAGTGAAGCTTGATTAGGGGAGATTTGTTTTGTAGGAAGGCCCACACCTTTTCTTAATTTCTAATGAGGCACTGATTCTCAATGGTTGTGATGCCCTCTGGCTCTGAAAAGTGTTTGTTTGGCCAGACAGGACTCTGGGCAGCCACTAAGGAGCCCCTGGCTTTGAAAACCCACATGTTGGTGCTTCTCTCTCTGGTATGTAGGTAATAGACAGTTGGATTTGTCTGTTGATCTGTGATGTATGTATTGCTTATGGTCAGACAGTTGGAAGCACTGTCTGTTGATCTTTAATTCTCTGTTTGTGCTTTGTCTGAAGTTCAGGGTGCTAACTTTTTCCCTGAACTAAGTGAATGATATATGTGCTTGATTAAAGTAGATTGCTGAACCCCTCAAAAGTTGCCTTTCCTTTTGGAAAAGCAGATCTAAGAACCTGTACAGCAGGCCTTCCTGTGTATGTCAGGGTCCTTGCTGTTACAATTGGCACATAGTAAGTACCTAATAAACGCTTGTTCACTGTTGACTTATTGAAGACCAGAAGGGAAATCACTTGTCCAAAATTGCTGCATTAGAAGTAGAAGAATCAAGATTTGAACCCAGGTCATCTGACTAAGAATCCAGCTATCTTGGCACTAATCAACCTTATTTCAATGACCAACATTCATCTATATTGTACAGCAGCAATAATAGCCTTCACTTTGATGAGAAGGCAAAGAAGATGAACTGGGAGAATGAGATGGTATCTGTAAAATTGACAAGTTGAAGCCTTGTAATTGACTCCTTGGACTAGCTAATCTTTTAGGGATTTTTTTCAAGGGATTGCTGATAAAGCAAAGGTCCCAAAATTTCATACCCCAAGCAGATGATTTCTATTAATTCAGTACTAAGAATTTAAGATGAAAAATATGGAGACTGTACAAAGTCTGGCTCTCTGGAGCTTCATGCAATACTAATTGTAAGGACGGAACACCTTTACTTGGGTCAGAATTTAATCCAGACAAAAGAATCCTCTGTGGTCAGCCTATGCTCTCTTTCTGGGTATTTTCTTGGTTATTGAGAAATCAAGATTTAACTGTTGCCACCCCCATATTTTTTCTGGTTGACTACCTTCTTGTATTTCTTAAACATGGTAAATTGTGAGTTCATGGAATTTTTAAAAGGCTACCAAATGACTTTCTTCTCCTGATGTTGGAAAACAATGTATTTAGAACAACGTAAGTGGTATTTAAATTTTTGAATACATTTTTTCCTCGTGTTGCCCTTTTGACAAGAGTATGCATGCAACAATTAATACATGATCCAACATAGTAAGCAACAAATCATATTTTAGCACATTTTTGTATGTCCAAGTTTTGTGACATAAATACCCTTGTAAAGTTATGAAATGAGGCACAAAAGAGTAATCTATAAATACCCCCATTGGGGCAAAGTATATATATTTTAAATCCTCATATGTACTATATAGTTTATACCACATGTGGTATTTTAACTGACTCATGTATGGAAAGAGATAAGAACCTTTTCATATTATACCCATGAATATAAACACCTTTTTCTGTATGAACTGTCAGGAAGAGATGATTATTATCAATATAAAAGAAAAAATGCAATTTTTCTTTTGTGATACACACAGCTATTTTTTTCAATTATTTTTGCCATCATGACAAAAACCACCTTAGAAGATAAAAAAACAATGGCCATTTTCTTCTAGGAACAAAGTGTGAATTATTTTGTTTCATGATATTTTATTTCTTTCACAGTTCTGAAAGCCCTGTCAGTATAAATGACTTATTCTTTAAAATCTTTTTTTTTTCACACCAAATGGAAGGAGACAAAATTTTTCACCATACTACCATTTTCATATTTTAATGGTACCTGGGAGTGGAATTAAGATCTAAATGTTTGGGAGCAATTTTGCAATAATAGCTAGAACTTTATGGAAAGTAGGTGTTCAATAAATATTGAAAGGAATAAGCAGTATACTCTCAAATGGAAAGCTAGCACCCCCCCCCTTTTTAATTTTCTTTGAGAAGGAAAGGTAAATCATATGGGGTGGGTGAGAAAGTATAGTTGACATAATAAAGGCATGTGCTTTGGATCAAGCAGGTGACAATTAGAAAATACGTTATATTTAAAAAATTGCTTGTATCTTTACCCTAGTTGATAGGTTTTTAAGTTTTCTATTGTGAAGAAGAAATAGAAAATAACTATTTTTACAAACTCTGTAATTAGCTCAAAGATCTTGCTATTGAATTTCTAGTTCAGCAAATATTCTAAGTGTAAGAACTAGGTTCATCCTCCTTTCCATTCATGTCCACTCAATTTCTGTCAGACCAACTCTGGAGTCCTGAATCCTATCACTACTTCCCTACTGTTATCCACAGCCCCACCTCACTGCTCAGCATGGAGAGGACATTTTCAAGAGGTATTTGAGAACAAAACTATATGGGCTAATTAAAAGGGTCAGTTTGGTCATCTTTAACTCCTGGGACACAAATACATCAGGAAGGTATTATGATGCCTTACATCTTGGAGTAGGTGCTAAGAGAATGGAGTGTCCTCTGCTAACATACTTTTTTCTTAATCCAGGAAAAGTGTTATATTCAGAATCATTTAAGTTCTTCTTAAAACCACATTTGCTGGCAGTTCTGGATCAGCAATCCTTAGCTTCTTGACCTCTTTGCCTCATTTGACACTGTTGACCACCCCTTCCTTTCTAGATATTCTCTTCTTTGGCATGATTGCTTTCATGATGGTCTCTGCCTCTGTCTCTTTGCTTTTGTCTCTGTCTGTCTGTCTGTCTCTGTCTCTCTATGTCTCTCTCTTTCTGTCTGTCTCTCCAGTCTTCTTCACTGGATCATCACCCTGGATCATCGCAAGATCACACATCAATCACCCCAGGTTTTTATCATCTATACTTTTAGCAATCTCCTATCTTCAAGAGGGATATTAGCCTAGAATTATGTAGATTATACATTAGATACTTGAAGTCTAGATAATTTTGGGGGGCTTCTAAACAAAAGCAATTTTTTCTAATTGCTGCAGGGGGCAAATATCTGCATATATATAAAATATATACATATATAAAATATATATACAAAAAAATATATAATATATATATGTATATATAAAATACAAAAAATATTCATAAGGGGTGAATAAACATTTATCAAAGTGAGGAAATAGTCAGAAAAGTCATAGAAATTCATTTAAGTGAAAGAATACACAAGGAGTGTTGACCTTGGTACCCCAGAGGCAAGATGAATTTTCAGGTCAACCTGGGAGGGAACTATCTCATCCAGTGAGTTCACACTTAACCATATGAGGAAGGAGAATGGAAATCAAATGATATGTTGGAGTGTTAGGTTTCCTTACATGTGTGCAGCTGGAGTGAGAGATGGTTTCTCATTTGCCATCCAAAGACTTCCTTGCTTTCTTTGCTCCTTTCTCACAAAAGTCTCTCAGCCAGTCAAGAATCGTATGTCCATACTCACACTCAGAGTCATAGGTCTGTCCTTCAAGGGACTACCAAGCCCTCAAACGGGTAGGACTATACAATCATCATCCTCTACTAGTTCCTCCCTCTTACCACTCACGTTCAATCAATCATTGTCTTGCAAATTACATTCCTATAATATGACTCCTATCTATCCTCTTCTCTCCACGCATACCACAACCATACTAGTTCAGTTTTACAATTACAATAGTCTCTTAATTGGTCTCCTAACTTCCAATCTCTCCCTTTTCAATTCATTCACACACAACTATCAAATTAATGTATGTAGGGCACAGACATGACCATTTCTCTGCCCTTTTCAAGATGCTCCAATGGTTCACTCTTATCTCTATGACAAAATATAAAATCTTCTGTTTAACTTGGAAAGCTTTCTGCAAACTGACTCCAGCCTACCTTCTCAGGTTTATTGCCCCTTACTCTTTGTCATGCACAAGACATTTCTGTGAAATTGACCCGCTTACTGGTCCCAGTACAGGACATACCATCATGAACATTTATAGACTTTCCCCCGTAGCTGAAATGCACTCTTCATTTACACTCGTTTTTTTTTTTTTTTTAAAAATTCCTTCATTGTTATGAAACTACCAATATTACTAGCCAGGAACATTTTCACATATAATGGGGCAGATGCTGCAACATGGTATGTTGGAACCACGTAGGGCTTTCATCATACACAATATGCCCAAGTGCTGGGCAAATACACATGGTTAACCAGAGGCAGGTAAGGCAACTCTGTAATGTCCTGCTATACGTACACAAAAAAGAATAGAAAAAGAAGATTATACATGAAATATAAGAATAGCTTGTTTTCTATGTATACAAAACATGTAACATGTCAGTTCCAAATCTATCCTGATTGTCTGTTTCTCACCTGAACTTACTTCTGCTCTCTCCCGCATTTTCAAATGCCTTATTAATGCTCTTTTCTTTTTTTCTGTAACACTTATTAACTTTTATCTCTCTTTCCCCAAATCTCCCCCCTTCCCTACTAATAGTATTCCTTTGTATAGTACATTCTCTGAGGAAACTATCACAATTCCCACATGCATTACCAAACAGGGTCCCAAAAGCTTAGTTGCTACATCCCTTAAGATCTCCAGGAAGTATCGCAGAGGGGGTTAGGAGTTGTATTGTTTTTAGACAAGGGTATTGACCAAGGTAATACAATAAGAGCAATTAGGAGAAAACATCCCCCAGAGACTACAGCACAAACTTTTTTAAAAATAAGTTTTTATTCTTTTAATTGAAAATCCCTTTTTGTTGATCTGTCCCTCTGACTTGAGGAAATCAAAATAAATAGAATCTTCATTAGAAAATTGCATATATCAGAAAAACAAACTCCCACCTTAGCCGTATAAATATGTAAAAATTAGACATGTATGCATCTGAATGTTAAATTAATCATCTCTGTATCAGGGAGTAAACAATATGTCTTTTTTCTTTTCGACTAGTTGTGTATCATTATATTGCCCGAATTCTAAAGTTCAAGATGATTTTTTTCTCTAAAATGTTGTTATCTTTGTGTAAATTGTTCTAATTCTGCTCACTTCTCTGCAACAGTTCTTAAAGGTCTTCCCAATTTATTCTCAAATTGCCTATTTCATCATTTCTTACTGCACAATAATAATAATAAGACATTTTGTTTAGCCAAGGTCATCTAATTTTAGTTTTGAATTTTCGGTTACTACAAAAAGAGCTGATATAAATATTTTTACACATTAAATCCTTTTTCTGCTTTCTTTGATTTCGTTGGCATATAGGTGTAGTCATATTCTAACTGGGTCAAAATGTTTGTAGAGTCTGTTGACTTTCTGACCATAGCTCCAAATTGCTTTCCAGAATGGCTAGCCCAATGCAAAACTCCACCAAGAACATAACAGTATATCTGGTTTCTCTGCATCCCCTCCAATTTGTCATTTTGCTTTTCTTCATCTTTGCCAATCTGATAGGTATGAAATGGAATCTCAAGGTTGTTTTTATTTGCATTTCTCTAATTATGAATGATTTTCAGCATTCCTTCATATGATTTTTGAAACCATGGATCCCTTCTTTTGAAAATTGCCTGTCCCCCAGGGCCCACAATCCAGTGACCTCATGGAGTTTTGCTACTTTCTTAGAGGAATTCTAGGCCACCGTGTGGAGACTGAGGCAGCAGCAACCTGAACAGGATCAGGAACACAAACAAGGGTCTGCATCTTGGCCATGTGAATCCCAGGCCACTGTGGGGACCACTGAAGCCCAGGCCACTGTGGGGACCACCTAGGAGATCAGGGGCTCAGTGTTGCTGCCTTGAGACACAAGCCAAGCCTATCAGACAATGGATTACAAGAAGGTCAGAAAAACCCTGGCCCAAAGATAATGATGAAAAGGTTATAGAGAAGTTTGTGAAGGAAAAGGTCAAAGGGAACAGCCTACAACTTCAGAGCCCCAGGCAGAGCAAGATGTAGCTCCACTTTCAGTTCTCAGAGCAGCTTTTCCTGTAAAGACTGCAACTTTTGCTTCAAACACGTCATTTCAATATGTGACTAAAGTGTTGCTGTATTTTTCAGAATGGAGAAGACAAATGAGTTCCTTCCCTGACCCTACCTTGTCCTGTTCCCTTCTCTCAATTAAAGGATTTCCCAGAGTAGTGAGAATATTTGACAAAATCTTCAAATAAAAGTATTACCAAAAAAAAAGAGAGAGACAGGAGGAGGGAGGGAAAGAGAGAAAGATTAAGGGAGTGAGGAAGAGAAGGATGAAGAAGAGGGAAAGGAAGGGACTTACTTATATCAATTGACTATCTGTTGAGGAATGACTCAGACATAAATCCTTATGTATTTTGTATATATAACCTTTATAAGAATAATTTATTCCAAAGATTTTTCCCCTAGTTACCTGTTTTTCTGCTGATTTTTACTGTATTAGATTTGTTGGTGCAAAAACTTTTAAATTTTATATAATCAAAATTATCTATTTTATCTTTTGCAATTCTATCTCTTTAGTCATGAACTCTTCCTCAATGCATAGATCTAAAAGATAATTTATTTTTTGTTCATCTAATTTATTTGTGATATGACCTTTTATATCTAAGTCATGTATCCATTCGGAGTTTATCTTGGTATATGATTTGGGGTCTTGTTCTAAATGAATTTCTCTCAGACTGCTTTCCTGTTTTTACCATATTTTTTGTCAAATAGTGAGTCTTGCTCAACAGCTATATTCTTTGGGTTTATCAAGTACTAAGATATTATATTTATTTATGTATTATATTTATATTTATTATTGGGTACCAATAAAAAATCATTTTGATTATTGCTGCCTTGCAGTACAGTGTGAGAGCTCGTACTAGCAGGCACTTTTCCCGCTTTTTTTTCCCTTCTTACCCTTGAGATTCTTGACCTTTCATTTTTCCATATGAATTTAATTATTATTTTTCTAAGTCTATAAAATATCTTGGGAGAATTTGGCACAGAATTGAATAAGTACATTAATCTTGATAGTATTGTCATTTTTATTATATTGACTCTATCTACCCATGAGAAATTACTTAGGTCTGTCTTTATTTCTACAGTGTGGCATACTTTCCCACAAGTACATACAGAATCCAGGGGAAAGTAGATTCAAGTTTAGACAAGTTTAGGCAAAGGGACACCTCAATTATAATCCCTATTCACTAGAAGACCTTTTCTCCCCATAGTGTGACTCCCCTTTAGAGATAAATTCTTTGCTGTCTTCCTAGTGAAGCCATGAATCTTCTACCACTTTGTCCTTGGCTCCTAATGCCAACACCTCAGAAAAATTATTTCAGGGGTGTAGGCAAGAGCTGATTGGAAGATGATAAAAATTCTTTCTGCATCTAGAGTTTGTAATTTGTATCTTTTCCAGCCATAGGCGGGGGACTGGGAGGGAGAGGAAGCTTCAGTCAAAGGCTAGACACTCTCTTCTTCCCATCCCTCCCTCCAAAGCAGTCCGTTCTCAGAGCAGTTCTCTGTGCACTCTGCACTGTGGACTCTTGGACCAAAATTATTGGTTAGAGAGACAGAGAGAGAGAGAGAGAGACAGAGAGAGAGAGAGACAGACAGACACAGAGACAGAGAGAGACAGAGACAGAGACACAGAGAGAGAGACAGAGAGACAGAAACAGAGAGACAGAGACAAAGACTGACCAAGTTCCCTCAGTTAAGTCAAACACTCTTCCTGTGCAATGCCACTTCCAGTTCATCCAAGGGCCCATCAGAGACATGTAAATTGAAAGAGGCTTTTCCATGCCTAGTTGTAATGCTTTTGATTTCAGTGTTTCCACTTAGCTAAAGTACCAGGGAATACTTTGCTTTAGGTGGGACAAGATAACTTGAATTACTCAATTAACGCCTAATCCTAATTACTTCCCTCACTAGAGGCTGAGTTTGGAGACTATCTTCCCAAATACTCTAGGGCAGTGGTGGGGAACCTGCAGCCTCAAGGCCATGTGGCCCCCTTTAGGTCCTCAAGTGCTGCCCTTTGATTGAATCCAAACTTCACAGAACAAATTGCCTTAATAAAAGGATTTGTTCTGTAAAACTTGGACTCGGTTCAAAGGCCACACCAAATGACCTAGAAGGGCACAAGTGGCCTTGAAGTCTCAGGTTTCCTCACACCTGCTCTAGTAACCGGTTACCTGAGTGTAGAATAGATTGTTCTCTTAATGAAAAGTAGTGAAAGTGAAAGTAGAAAATGAGGTAGGGGTGTGTATGTGAGTGTGTGTGTATGTATGTATGTGTGTGTGTGTGTGTGTGTGTGTTAAATATAATGTGTGCTTTTTATTCTTTAGGTCAAACTGTTATTGTCCATGACACATATTATGATCTTTGTTAGTTGCGCCTAGATTAAAATAATTTATTCTCTTAAGAAGTAAAATTGTTAAAAATGCATAGAATACAACAGAAAGAAGGTAGAAGGAAACTGACAAGCAGGACACAACTGAAAGTTACAAGTTGAATTTATTATATATATAAAAGGAAAAGTGAGCTATACATAAAGATTCTCATTTTCATTCACAATCATCTTATTCTGTTCCTCTTTTTATATGGAAATTCTTATTTTGTTTAATACTTATCACATTCAGAATAAAAGAAAAAGAAAATTGTGTTCATGCTTTAATAGGAGGGAGGGGGTGAAAGGTTCACGTTTTGTCTAAGGTATAAAATTTTTTTGATATGGTGATTTTTTAAAAAACTTTTCAAATTTATTTTCAGTGTTCCGAAATCACTGCCATATAACCTAGATTTTTTTTTCCCTCCCTTTCCCTCCTTCCCTCCCACTTCCCCCCTCCCTCCCTGAGATGGCATACAATTTTATATAGGTTATACACACACATTCCTATTAAATGCATTTCCACCTTAGTCACTGCATATAAGAATTAAAATGAATGGGAGAAATCATATAACAAACCAAAATATAATACAAAAGAAAATTATCTGCTACGTTCTGTGATTGAATTCTACAGTTCTTTCTCTGGATGTGGAAGGCAGTTTGCCTTAAAAGACCACCGGGAAGTTTTTAAGCCCTTGCATTGCAATGAAGTTCTAAGTCTACCAAAAAATTCCTTACACATTGTGGTTGTTGCTGTGTACAGAGTTCTCCTGGTTCTGCTCCTTTCACTCAGCATCAGATCATATAAGTCTTTCCAGGCCTCTCTGAAGTCTTCCTGTTCATCATTTCTTATAGCACAATAGTATTCCATTACGAATAAAGGACTTTCTGCTTTTACCTTGAGATGCCTCCAAGTAGTCAATTTGAGTAGGGGTTTCATCATCCTACACAGTGTGATGTGGTATCTCAGAGTTGTTTTGATTTGCATCTCTCTAATCAATAGTGATTTAGAGTACTTTTTCATATGACTGTAGATATCTTTAATTTCTTCCTCTGAAAGCTGCCTGTTCATATCCTTTGACCATTTATCAATTGGGGAATGACTTGTATTCTTGTACATTTGACTTAGTTCTCTATATGTTTTAGAAATGAGGCCTTTATCACAGGCACTAGCTGCAAAAATTCTTTCCCAGTTTTCTGCATCCCTCCTAATCTTGGTTGCATTGAGTTTGGTTGTGCAAAAACTTGTCAGTTTAATGTAATCAAAATTATCCATTTTGCACTTCATAATGCTTTCTGTCTTTTCTTTAGTCAAAAATTCTTCCCTTCTCCATAAATCTGATAAATACACTATTTCTTGCTCCACTAATTTGTTTATAGTATCAATCTTTATAAGAAGAACATATACCCATTTGGACTTCATTCTTGCGTACGGTGTCAGGCATTGGTCTATGCCTAGTTTCCACCACACTGTTATCCAGCTTTCCTGGCAATTTTTGTCAAATAGTGAGTTCTTATCCCAGAAGCAGGGGTCCTTGGGTTTATCAAACAGTAGGTTGCTATATTCATTGCCTACTGTGTCTTGAGTATCTAGAATATTTCATTGGTCTACCCTTCTGTTTCTTAGCTAGTACCAAGTAGTTTTGATAATTGCTGCTTTATAATACAATTTGAAATCTGGTAGGACTAGGCCACCTTCCCTAGCATTTCTTTTCATTCATCCCTTTGCTATTCTGGACCTTTTGTTCTTCCAGATGAATTTTGATATTATTTTATCCAGTTCTAAAAAATAATTTGATAGTTTAATTGATATGGCACTAAATAAGTAAACTAATTTAGATAGAATTGTCATTTTTATTATACTGTTTCAGTCTATCCACAAGCAACTGATGTTGTTAACTTCTTTTTTAAACAAAATAATAGTTTTTAAAAAAGATCTTTGCTTTATTTTTTTGGCTTTAATAGTTTTAAAAGATGTATATAGTACCTACTATATGCTAGGTATTATACTAAGCACTTTCACAAACTGATCCTCACAACAACCTTCAAGACTGAATGTCATTAGTGTAATGTATACTTTTTTGTACCATAGAACTTAGGTTTTCCCATGCATCCTTTCCTTACAAGTATTGCTTTGAAATGACGGAAAAGGCTAGCAATACTGTCACTGGTTCTTCTTTGCCTCACAACACTCCTCCTCTCTTAACATCCAGCTGTCACAAGCATCTTCAGTTGCTCCTGCCCTCCACCTACCAACCCTGCCAGAAGGTTAAGGATTCAATTCACCTATTAATGACTGCTCTGTCTCCTATCACTAACACAAGTTGAATGTCTAGTCATAGCATGAAATACCTTTAAATCATTTAAATTGTTATCTTTTATGTCTGCAGGTGCTTTTTTGTTACATTATAAAATAGATTATATTTTAAGTACTGCCTATATTTTATTCTTCTCTATGGTCTTTTTTAGGCATGGTAATTTTTTAAAAGTCAATTTCCCTTTGAATTTTTAAAATACATAATGTTAAATAAGTAACACCATCTACAATGAAGTTTCATAGTAGTTCTACATTGAGTTGCCTGTGTTTTTGTCATTTTGTGTCAAATAAAAGTCATAGTTAAATGTAGCTTCAAATTTCTCATTAGGATAAAAAAAGTCTTAGAATAATATCAAAGAATAATAACTTGATCATTGTGACTAAGTTTTTCATTCAAGTATCTCAAATCCCTTCATGGGCACTAGTTAATTAAGTTTCTTAATACCATATTAGGAAAATAGGATTTAGGTGGCATAGTCTCTAACTCCAGAACTAAGGACTGTTTCCATGTCTGTCAGCTCTATATGAACGAAACAAATAGAACACAGTATGGCTTACCCTTTAGTTTCAATCACCTTATCAATAAAACTAGATCACCATGCAACATTTTTGGACTCCAAAACAGGTTATCAATAGTGAAGACAACTGAAATTAATGTATTGATATCATGCCATGATCCACTTTTCCCTTTGTATATATCAGTAACTTAATCATACTAAATTGGAAAATGGAGCTTACAAAACACAAAATTAGAGCTTGAATGTGACCTTGATGGATTTTGTTAAATGTTGAAGGGTGGACAGGAAACAAATTACCTCCACAAACATTACAATGAATGAACGTGCTTAAGACATTTTTCTTCATCATTAATAATGATATGTCCCTTTTCTTCATCATTAATAATGATGCATCCCTCAAATTATCCTGTTTTACACAGATGTTTAAAATGAAGTACAGAGAACTTTGTTAGCCTGGAGTACTTTTTTATGACTACATTATAAAGTTTGAAAACAATGGCATAGTGTACATGGGAAGCAGCAACTCTGTCTTAGTCACCACCTCATAAATATAAAACTTTAAATTAAAAAATTTTGAATTCTTTAAAGTCTGGTTCTGTCATAGAAAAATAAATTGAGATAGCACTTAAATCTTCCTTGAGTTATGAAGCATTTGTAATGTAGGGAATTCATTATATACTACAGTACTTATTAGATTTCAAAGGTTTTTTGTTTCATTAGTATAGACACTCCATGCACTGATTTAAATGACAACCCGTCTTTGCTTTAATAGACCATCTTCATGAGTTACTGTAGCTAAAAGACTCATTACCCAGTTGCTAATCTACTAGTGATGAGGCTCTCTGAATTTAGCTAGACTGGTCTTTGAATGATAGATGGTCTTTGTCTGGGTTCCTACTCTTTAAGTCTTCACAGTATGATCAGATCTGCCGAGGCTTGTGCTCATACAGCAAAATCTCAAAGAACCCAGGATCACCCCCAATCCCAAAGAGGCAGTGAAGGAAGACATTATCAAGGGGAGTATTAGAGTGTCGTTAGTGAACTTTATTGTGAGGATATCTTTAGACAAATCCTAGTCACTTTTCTCATTAATATATGTGCATATCATATGCATTGTTTTATTCTGACCTGTTTTCTCTCATTAGAATCAAGTAAATCTATTGTTCCTAATAAAACTGTGGGAATTAGGTAAAAGGCAGGGGGAGATGGAGTTAAGTATGCAATGATCCTTTAAGAGGCTGCCTCATTTAATCTCATTTAATGAGGGGTTTAAACACTGAAATAAGTACCTTGCAATAGTTATCCAATTTCTGAAAACAGAGAAGATTAAACGATGAAAAAAAGGGAAAAACTATCTATTAGCTGTAAAGGACAAGAAAAAGAAAGAAGAAAAGATGAGGACCAATGAAAAGATGGAAAATGGTAAGGAAAGAAATCAGAGCACTTAAAGGAGGTGGGGGAAAGTTTTGAAGAACAAGCTGGAATAAAGCAAAATCCAAGTTATTTATCAAATTGTCTGTATGAACTCATTTTGAACATATATTTGTTGTGTTTTAGTTGTGTGTGACTCTTGGTCACCCAATTTGGGGTTTTCTTAGCAAAGATACTTTTGTGCTTTGCCTTTTCCTTCTCCATCTCATTTTGTAAAAGGGAAAACTGAGGCAATCAGGGCTAAGTGACTTGCTTAGGGTCACACAGCTAGTAAGTGTCTTAAGCTAGATTTGAGCTCAGGAATGTTAGTATTCCTGACTCCAGATCCAGCACTCTATCTACTGTGTCACCTAGTTGCCCCAACACACACACACACACACACACACATACACACACACACACACACACACACGCAGTGTAATGATATTTAATGTTCATAATGATGGTCCTGAGATAACTGAAGGAGCTACCAAATTCTAGAATTAAGTGCTAAACAAATGGTTTATGAATACTTTTTAAAGGGAGGAGGTAATAATTATAAACCAACATAGATTCATTAGGAACATATCATTCCAGAATGACCCTATTTTCTTCTTTAGCATAGTAAATAGGTCAAATGAATTTTGTAGATATAAAGAATCTGCATTTCAGAGATCTTGCTTGGGCAAGTTTCTCATGATATCCTTTTGGTTAAAATGAAGACATATGAGCTGAATAATAATAAAGTTAGGCCAATTGGTAGTGAATTGAAAATCAGGAGATTGTTGATTAATAGATCCTTATTAATTGGAAGGAATATCTCTAGGAGCCTTTCACAAGGTTTTATGCTAAGCTCTGTTCTATTCAATGTTTTATCAATGATTTAAATGAAGACAAAATGCTTCTCAAGTTTGTGAAAGAACTGGAGCTTAGGTAGATAGCTAACATAATAGATTCTAGTTCCAAAAAGGTCATAATAAGCTTGAACAATGGCCTATACAAAGACAAAATTATTCCAATATTACTCTAACATTCCAACTTATTCTAAGATCATAGTGACTCATTAATCTTATCCAGTGATGCATATCAGAACCCATCCATGACTGCCCGTTCTGTGACTCTTGTTTATATTCTCCAATAAATACAAATCAGGGGTCCACCCAATCTGCTAAGGGCATTCCTCACATTGTTTTGATATTATGTAGCTACTAATTGAGCATGTGGAGTATCATTCAGTTATCCCTCTCTCCTTGCATGACCACATCATCTTTTTTCCCAGTCACATATTTCTTTGATGGCATCCTGTTTCTTTTGTGTAAGTGCTATCTTGTAAAATACTCACAACCACCATGACCTTTGAGTGATTCTCAACTTCACTTCTTCAAAAACTATAGTATTGTACAACCATCTAACATAAGCTATAAATCAGGGGATTATTTCTAACTTTGGCGAGAATAGTTTCAGTTCAGAGATAAGGTTGGAGAATTCAAGGTCACAAAGGATGGAGAAGAGAATAGGAAAAGTGTCAACAATGGTAGCAAATAGTTTTTTCCACGCATATGGTTGTTAAAGAGAAAAGAGATATGAGATGATAAGACTCTAGGGAGAGTAGTGGTTGTTGTATTTCGGGAAGGAAGAGACTTGGGGATATTTGTAGGCCTGGGGAAAGAACCAGTAGATAAAGAAACAGTATAGATTAAAGGGGGTAAGGTGGGGTGGGGGCAGTCTTCTGGAAAAGATGAGAGGAAATGGAATCAAGTGTACATGTAAAAGGGTTAACTCTGACCCAGAAAAGGGTTACCTCTTCAACAA
Organism: Bettongia penicillata ogilbyi; assembly: GCA_023548195.1. Classification (NCBI taxonomy): domain Eukaryota; kingdom Metazoa; phylum Chordata; class Mammalia; order Diprotodontia; family Potoroidae; genus Bettongia; species Bettongia penicillata. The sequence goes on from JAJHZJ010000733.1 coordinate 1,375,905, forward strand.
AGACTGAAGAGAAGAAGGGGAACATCAGAGATAACATCATGTGGTTTTCCGGTAGAAGAGAGAGGTCATGGCAAACAATCTATTTTGTCAGTAAAATTAGAAGCAAGTTGCTCAGCTGAAACAAGGAAGGGATACTGTGAAAGATTTGAGTAGAGAAGAAAAAATTTGGAAGAGACTCCAGGGAGTATGATAAAGAGAATCAGTGGGTAGGAATAAAAGGATCATCCGACAGAGCTGAAAGGATAAAGTAATGTAATTAAAGGGAATAACTTTAACAGCAGTGACGTTATTGAATGATGGCAATAGAGCTGTGATCTAAAAGAGGCAGTAGAGAAAAAAGTATATCTTGACCTTTCCCCATTTATTGTTGCGAAATGGTTATTTATTGAAGAAAGTGGGCTGCAGAGGATCACTAGATTCACCACAGAGAAACAATACCACACAGGTAAAGAGTGATGTAAAAGGTCAGCACGAAGCTCTGGGATCTCAGCCTCTTCCTGGACTGTGGAAGAAAGGGCATGAAGTCCTGGAGCAAATCAGAATGAAAGGTCTTGACTTATAGCATACAAGATTAGACATAAAGCATGACTTCCTGGTTTCATATCCTGACTTTCTACTTGGGGAATACTTGCCTTGAGCAACTGAGCTATTAGCTAAGTTTGATTTTTATATTCCTCCTTGGGAAGTCTTGATGGTTTCTTTCTTTCCACCCCACGTGTTGAGGGCAACTGCCTGCAGAGCTCTGCCAGAAAAAAAGTCCAGGGGCTGTGGTTTGTGCAAGGGGCAAGCATTAATTACATTAAAGTTGATTAATGAAATGTAATTCTCATTTTAGCCCCTAACAGGCATGTGATATTGGTGACTAAAGAGGGCACAGTCAGGCAAAAGGCTGTTAGAGCTACTAATATGGTCTCCTTATTTAGATACTTTGAGGTATAGGCGTGATGAGGTATGACCATGTTGGACTTCAGCAAATTCCCTTGCAAGTAACTATGGGGATCACTCAGAGTTCTATAGACAGCAATCAAGACCTTTTCAATGATATACTGACCACACTTCAGATCACATTCTCCAACAGGGAGAATTTTTTTTTCTAGAGAGAAAGTGAATGGAGGCAACATCATCTTGCTGACAAAGGCTAACATAATGGGCCAAAACATTGAAATTCTCCAGGATGGCAAGAATGGAAGGTATATTATCCTTAATCTTCAGTACACAGCATTCCTTAGCAAAGTGTACTCCATGTTTTATCCCATCCAGACCTTAGATGGTACTTCCACCACTTTTCCCAACCAGAGGTACTATGCCTTGTCTATCTGGTTACCCTCAAAACCACCTGTGTTCTCTATCACCTTGAGTAATGAATGATGATAAACATTCTGATGAAGTGTCTCAGAGAAGGATGACATTTCAGATATGACTGTTCACTCAGTAATCCGCTATCAAAAGTAAGTACCAACAGAAGTACTCATTTTCCTGTGTTCTCAATTCCATTCCAATGCTATTCAATATGATCCAATACAATACAATAAACATTTATTAAGGGCCTTCTATGTGCTAGGCACTGTGCTTAGGACTAGGGATACAAATAAGAAACTGATAGTTCCTATCCTCAAGAAATTTACAATTGAAAGAGGCAAAGACAGCATACAAAAGAAAGATGAAAGATTCAGGAGAAAGTAGTAAGCACAGGGGTACACTGATGGTGGAATCAATTCCAAGAGATATATTTAGTACCCTGGGCATCTGAGACCTCTTGAAATAGATGCTTTGGGGAGAGTTTTTGCTCTTTCTTCAATCTTTAAGCACAGGAGCAGAGACAACTGAGGGTATTGATGAGGTGTGAGTATCAAAGCAGATGTAATTTCTGTGATAATGAGTTTCCTGGTGATTAACTTTTCGTGGTGATAGTACTGGTGATTATTGGGATGATGATAGTGAAGTCAAATCCAAGAGGTGCTAGTGGTGAGTAATGATCTCTCCCGTAAGAGATTATCTATCATTGTCTTGAAGAGGTTTAATAAAGAATACCCATTAACCCTCTAGACAACTCATTCTACTTGTAGATGGCACTAATTATTAGGCTGTTTTATTCACTATATGTATATGTTCACTATATATATATATATATATATATATATATTCACTATATATGTATATGTGTGTGTGTGTGTGTATAAGTGTATAATTAGAGAGAGACAGTGCTAGAGTTACAGCACAGTGATTAACCTGGAGTCAGGAAGGCCTGAGGACCAGCAGCAATTTTGCAAAGCTACTGATAGATTCAGATGCTGCCAAAATCCTGTCTAAGCACCAATTTGGTGAGCAATCTCAGAAAGTTCTTTCTTTTCCATCAGTATCAATACTAGGTATTGGTAAGGAATGGTGTTGTGGGGTCTGCTGTTTCCATTCTCTGTATCATGAATCTCCTCCCAAGTGTCAGTATGCAAAGAAAAAAGTCTCATTTTAGTTTTTGAAAGGGTTACTATGGTGTTAGATTGTAGGATTGTTACAGACATAGAATACCTAGATTTCTGAAATGCATTTAACAAAGTCTCTTATGGTATTCTCAAGTACAAAATGGAGAGATGCAGGTCAAGTACAGCACAGTTAAGGCAGCTAACTGTGTGCCAAAGAATTCTGATTAATGGATTGATATCTAGTGGATTGCTCCAAGGACACGTTCCTTGTCCTGTTCTATTCAATGCTTTTATCAATAATTCAGATGAACATATAGATAGCATTCCTCACAAAATCAGAAAATCCATAAGAATCTCAGAGCCTATCTACTCCATACATCCACCTGAACCAGAATCTATCCTTATAACAATCTGTCTAGGTTGCTGTCTGGCATGCTTTTGAAGAGGTCTAGTGAGGAATGCTTTAATCCCAAAGATAACTCATTCTACACTTAGGTTACTCTCATTGTTGGGAAGTTTTCCCTTCAAGTGAGGTGGTACACTGGATAGAGTACTGGACCTAGGGTCAGGAAGAACTGAGCTCAAATACAGCCCTCAAACTGTGTGACCTTAGGCAAGTCATTTAACCTCTGATCGCCTTAGTTTCCTCAACTACAAAATGAGGATAATAATGACACTTACCACCCAGGATGGTTGTAAAGATCAAATGAGGTATTTGTAAAACACTTAACATAGTGTCTAGCACATAGGTGTTTAATAAATGCTTCTTTTCTCCCTTATATCAAACCTAAATCTTCTTTTTCACAACTTTCCTTCATTGTTCCTAGTTTTTCCATATGTGGCCAAGCAGATAGAACCTAATCCATGTTGCAAAACACTGCTTCTTGTGGAGAGCCTCTCCACCATCCATCAAATTCTCTCTTTTCTAAATTATATATCCAATGGAAGAAATTATGGCATATGAATTATAATGGAATATTATTGTTCTATAAGAATAATGAAAGTGATGGCTTCAGAGAAACTTGCAAAGACTTGTATAAAGTGATACAGAGCGAAGTGAGCAGAATTAAAACCAAGAGAACAATTTATACAATAACAGGAACATTAAAAAGACAAGCAACCTTGAAATAATTAAGAACTCTGATTAATGCAATGGTCAATCACATTTCCAAAGGACTCATTATGAAGCATGCTTTCCACGTCCTTATTGAGAGGTGATGAATTTAAATTGCAAACTAAACATATATTTTGGACAGCCAATGTGGAAATCTAATTTGCTAGATTCTGGATATTTGTTTTTAAAAAGCATTTTTTTTTCGATGGGAAGGTGGAGGAAGAGGGGAGCCAAAAACAAGCATAAAACAAAAAAAGAGGTACATGGAAACGTTTCTGAAATGCATAGAAGAGAGCAGAAGAAAGGTCGAAAGGAATCAGAGACAAGTCAGACAGCTTTGAAAGTTACATGTGGAATTTATTATATATTTTTAAGGAAAAATAAAATGAACATAATAGAGACAGTTTCATGTGCAGTTGTCTCTTCTACTCTAAACTGAAGGCTCATTTTAGTTTAAGTTTAGCATTTTAAAATGCAAAAAAAAAAGAATCAAACTAAATATACACATTTCCTTCACACAATCCTCATACAACATAGTTTTGAGGCATCCTATTATCTTTGTTCACCTGCATTCCCCCTTCCCCTACCCCACGCACTCAACTTTGTTATCTTCCCTCCCAAACAATGGTGCTTACAACTGAACATAAAAGTATCTTAGTAGAATAATGTGCTAAAACAAAAGTTTTTGCTAAGGCAAAAATTCAAGGGGAATAAAAATGTAAAAGTCCTATACTTGGGTTTAAAAATTCAACTTCACAACTTCAGAATAGGGGAAGCCTTGTTAGACAAGAGTTCATATGAAAAATACCTGGTGTTTTAAGCCTAGTGACATGATAGCATGTCAGCAATGGTCATGGTAATACCTTTGGGCTCACACCTGGTCAGACTATATCTGGAGAATTGTATTGCATTCCAGGTACCACATTTTAGGAAGGTCATTGATATGCTGAAGTTTATTAAGAAGATAGCAGTAAGTATGGTAACAGGATTAGAGATTATATGATACATGACTTGGCTGAAAGAATTGAGTTGTCTACCTCACAGAAGAGAAGTTTAGGAGGAAATGCTAGTCTTCATAGTATTAGAAGAGGGATTAGACTTGTTCTACTTAGCCCTGGAAGACCAATGGGTGGGGGCTGCCAAGGTAGATTTCAAATTCTTTATATTGAAGGTTTCTCACAAGCTGGAATAGGCTTTCTTCACATGCGCAAACTCCTCAACACTGGAGGTTTTAAGGAAAAGCTAAAGATTAATTGCTGGAGATGCTATTCAGGTGATTCTTTTTTAGTTGTGGCTTGGGGAAATGACCTCTAAGGTTCCTTCCAACTCTGAGATTCTGCAATTTTGTGGTTTATCTCTCTATGAGTTTGGGGTTTATGGGAGAAAGAATGGTCTTCTTTGTATACGATTTTCAGTGGAATAGTATTCTAAGGGAAAAGTCATGTTTCAATTAGTGTAAAAAGATGGAAGCACTCAAAGAAAAACTTGAGAATATTAAAGAAATTTCCATTCAATTTGATTAGTTTCTTTTCAATTCAATTCAATAACATTTTAAAGCATCTACTATGTGTAATGAATCTGGAGATAAAGACACTTAAATTTTATATTGTTTCTATCCTTAAAGGGTTTAAAGTTATGTGAGGAATAGATAGAACAAAAACATAAGTGATAATTTCCCAGATGGATAACTGGAGGGTGGAATAAAATTTCTCCTAGTGCCTTTCTTTATAGAAGGATTTTTTGGCCCAGTCTACTCTGCAACTGCAGCTCTGCCTAGTTTCAACTCCATGGAACAAGAAAGAACCACTTTCTTGCCTTCTTTTGTGTGTTGTCTCCACCTCCCAACCTCCCCCCACTTCCTCCTTTCCCCCCTTATCCCCCATTCATTTGTAAGATCATCAAGGGCAGAGACTGTCTTTTTATTAATTGTATCCACAGTGCTGAACACAGTGCCTGGCACATAGTAGGCACTTAATAAATGTTTTTTGGATTAGATAATATGATTTGAAATGTGACAAATGAAAAGGATAATTCAAAATAAAATTCTACAAGGGATTCAGAAGAGAAAGATTACCTCTGATTAGGCTTCCAAAGGTTACCATGGAAGACCCTGGTAAAGGGTAGAGTGAACTAAAGAGGGTCAGAGAAAGGGAGGCTGAGTTAAAATGCCAGAGATAAGATCAAGGGAGAGAACTGACCAAACTGAATTTAGCTAAATTTGTAAATCTAACTAATTCTGAAGTTTCCTTTGGAAGGTTAGCATGAGAAGACTTACACGAACTGATGCAAAGTGAAGTCAGCAGAACCAGGAGAACAATGTATGCAGTAATGGCAGTGTTGTAAGGATAATCAACTGTGAAAGATTTAGCTACTCTGATCAACACAATGATCTAAGACAATTCCAAAGGACACACGGTGAAAAATGTAATATACCTCCAGAGAGAACTGATGAACTCTGAGTGCAGATTGAAGTACATTTTTTTCTTTCCCATTTATTTTTTTTTTGCAATGTAGATAATATGAAACTACATTTTCTATGACTATAATTGATATCATGCAATGGATGGGGGAGAGGTAGGAGGGAGGGAGAAAATTTGGAACTCAAAATTTCTTAAATGAATGTTAACAGTTTTTTAAAAATAAAATTGGGAAATATTTAATGAAATAAACAAAAGTAGAATAAAATAAAAGGAATTTAATGTGAGGAAATGTTGGTGTTATAGAGTATACCTCTGCACACTTACTTCCCCAGGTTGTTCCTCATGTCTGAAGACTGATTCACTGCAGGAAGCCTCCTTCTCTGCTACTTATCTTACTTGCAGTGATCAGAATTCATTTCATCATGGAAACTTAAACATTCTTGAGTTTCTTGGTAACTGCTAGAATGTGTTTATAGAATATTACCAACTTTCAGGAAGATCTTTCACTCTCATAACTACCATTATAGGATGTTTATAGCTTTTAATGTGTTGTAATAGCATTAGAAAAGCTTAGGTTGTAGTTTATAAGATTCACTAGGTGAATCTAAGTCACTTAACCCTCCCTACTTTAAATTTTCTTAATGAAGGAAGAAGGAATGTGTATAAAATAAGACATGAAAATGAAGTGCAAGAAATACTAGCTGTTGTTTTTACCATATGGACAAGAAGATTTGGAGGACATATGATAATTGTCTTCAAGAATTTTTTTTACAATTTTATATTTTTTCAATTGACAAGTATTTATTTTTTCTCCTTTCCACCTTTCTACCACTGGGATTAGAAAGGAGGAAAGAAAAACAAAATCTTTTTAACAGACTTGTATGTAAGTAAATCAAAACAAATTGCTATAATAGCACTATCTAAAAATGTATTTCTCATTCTGCAACTTGTCCATCATATCTCTGTCGGAAAAAAGGAGGTATATTTTATAATTCATCCTGCGCAATCATGGTTGGTCATTGTATTCATTAGCATTCTTAATTCTTTTTTTAAAATTAATTTATTTGTTTTCAGTTTTCAACAATCACTTCCATAAGTTTTAAATTTTCTCCCTCTCCTTTTCTTCTCCTTCCCCAAGATGGTATACAATCTTATATGAGTTTTACACATACCTTCTTATTAAACACATGTTCACATTAGTCATGTTGCATAGAAGAATTAAAACAAATGGGAGAAACCATGAGAAAAAACAAACCAAAACAAAACATAACAAAAAGAAAACAGTCTGCTTCATTGTGCACTCTGATTCCATAGTTCTTTCTCTGGATGTGGATGGCATTTTGCCTCGAGTCCTTTGGGAATGTTTTAGGTTCTTGCATTGCTGTAAAGGCCTAAGTCTACCAGAAAAATTCCTCATGCACTGTGGTTGTTACTGTGTACAATGATCTCCTGGCTCTGCTCCTTTCACTCAGCATCAGTTTATGTAAGTCCTTCCAGGCCTCTCTGAAATCTTCCTGTATATCATTTCTTATAGCACAATAGTATTCCTTTACATTCATATACCACAACTTATTCAGCCATTCCCCTAATTGATGGGCATTCCCTCTATTTCTAGTTCTTGGCCACCACAAAAAGAACTGCTATAAATATTTTTGTATATGTGGTATCTTTTCCCATTTTTATGATCTCTTTGGGATATAGCCCTAGAAGTGGTCTTGCTGGGCCAAAGGGTATACACATTTTTGTAGCCCTTTGGGCATAATTTCCAAATGCTCTCCAAAATGGTTGGAACAGCTCATAGTTCCACCAACAATGAATTAGCCTTCTAATTCTCCCACATTTTCTCCAACATTTATCATCTTCCTGTTTTGCCATGTTAGCCACTCCGACAGTTGTGATGTGGTACCTCAGAATTGTTTTGATTTGCCTTAGAGTTCCTTATTCTTTCAAAGTTATTTGACTTAACAATGTTGTTTTTGAGTAAATGTTCTCCTGGTTCTGCTTACTTTATCCTGTAGCATTTCATCCAAGTCATCTCCAGGTTTCCCTGAAACAGTCTCTTTCATCATTTCTCATGGTTCAGGTATATTTCATTACATTCATATACTGTAATTTGTTCAGCTATTTCCCAAATGATGTGCATTCCCTTAGTATCAATATTTGATTGATATGTTTTTGTACATATGGACACTTTTCTTCATTTAACATCTTTGGGGTATAGGCCAAGTATTCATATCACTGGGCTAAGGGATTTTTGAGGAATAGTTGCTTTCCAGAATGGCTCCATTAAGAGGGCATGCATATGCCTATTTTCCTGCAGACTCTCCCATATTTGTCATCTTTCTTTGTTGTTATCTTTGTAAAGCTGATAGGATTTAAGCTGAACCACAGAGTTGCTTTAATTTGCATTCTCTAATTTGAGTGATTTAGAACATTTTTTTCATATAGTTTTGATTGCATTGACTGGATGTCTTCCTTTGGAAGCTTCCTGCTCATCAGCTGATAGCTTATCTATTGGAGATTGTCTCTTAGATTTATAAATTTTAATCAGTCCCTTACATATCTTAGAAATAGACCTTTACTAAATAAATATGCCACAAAGAGTTTTCCCTAGCTAAATGTTTCCCTTCTAATCTTAACTGCATTGATTTTGGGCAACAAGTTTTTTTTTTTTTAATTTATAAATTCAAAAGTGTTCATTTTATTTTCTGTTATCTTCTCTCTCCCTTGCTTGGTGATAAACTCTTCCTCTATGCATGGTCCAAAATATGCTTTGTTCTTTGCTCCCCTAATTTGTTTACGATATGACATTTTACATCTAAATCACGTATACTCCAGAAGTACTTTGGAGTATCTCTTAGCACATGGTTTGAGGTATCAGTCTGTACTGAATTTCCCATGTACTGCTTTCCAATTTTCCCAACAATTTTTTTTAATAAAGAGACTTTACCTAATATCCCTAGTTTTTGAACATACTGGTTACTGTGATTGCTTCTGTACACTTATTTCACTGATCAACCTATCTTTTAATCAGTACCAAATCATTTGACTGCTTTATAACATAATTTGAGATGTGGTATTCCTAGGCCTCCTCCTTCACACTTCTTTTTATTTTCATTATTTCTCCTGAGATTCCTGACCTTAAGTTCTCCTATGTGAACTGTTACTTTGTCTTGTTCTGTAATGTTTTGGTAGTTTGATTGGCATGGTACTAAATAAAATAATTTAGTGAATTTTATTGGCCCATGTGCACTTAACATACCTCCAATTATTTAAATTTTTTTGCTCTAGAAGATATTTTGTAGTAATATATGTATAATTTCTGCATGCATCTTGGTAAGTAAACTAGCAAGAATTTTGTACATTTTATGGTTATTTTGAATGCAATTTCTCTATCTCTTTCTACTGTGTTGCAGATAAACATACTGAGATACTGATGATTTATAATACTTATTTATATCCTATAACTTTCCTGAAGTGTATTTTCAATAACTTTTAGGGGACTACGCATACGCTTGCTCAAATATAAAGAAACTATAAACTTTTAGATGTTTTCAGTTTTTTTCCTGTAGCTTTGAAATAATAGCAATAGAAAATGAAAACATAGTATTTGGACTTCAAAGAAACTATGGGAAGTATGTTAAGTAATGTAAGTAATGCCCAGTAAATAAACTAATTTGTGTCCATTTTGCTTAGAGGATAGTATTACTGATACAGATCTGGTACCGTTGTGTGGCTTACCTCTTAGAGCCTTAATATAAGCACACTACTTCTGACAGTAAGTTTTGTTTCCCCACGGGAGAATGATCATTGCATTAAAGGAACTTAGAGTTCTCTTCCATTTCTAAGGCTGTGATTTGGAGGGTCTAGCTCAATTCTCATTTTATGAGGAAAACTCAGGTGTAGAGAGGTTAATGGACTTCAGCTCATGTTGGTGGTGAGCTGGGATGAGATCTTTGGTCTTTTGACTCCTTATTTTTTCCACTATACCATGTTATCTTTCCTCCTTTTCTCCTGACAGATCTGAGGAAAGTATTCACAAAAACCAACAGATCAAGTTAACTTTACAGGACTTGTAGGGTTGGAGTTATGTAAAGGTCCACTGGAATCAAAATTCATTATTTTTTTTTCTGAATCCAATTCTGCATTCTCTATCCATGTTCTTGGCACTCGCATTTCTTCACCAACAATTTATTAAGTGCCTATCATGTGGAAAGCTCTGTGGTAGGTAGGATGGAAAATATGAAAAATTAGACTTAATTTTTGTTCAAATAGGGACTTTAATACAAAGTACAATATGAAAATGAGATGAGGTATGAAGTGCTATGGCCATTGACGGGGAGAAAAGAAAAGGCTACATGGAAGAGATTATATTTGAGCTAAATTTTAAAGGGTTTAGGTTGGAACTGGAAAGGCAAACCTAGATCCTGAGGGAGAGGCCAGTTTCAGTAATCTGGTAGTTTATGTGAATAGCTTCTATGCTTGCATACTACGAGCTAAAACCCTAAAGTTATTTCCTTTTTTTTCCTGAGAGAAAATGGATGAGAATACTTTCCTCTCCCATTCTTGTTTGGTGAGAATGTATTGGGTCCAGATCTGACACAAAGCTTCAGGGTACTATTGTGAAAAACACTGTTAAATAAGAAAAAGAAGAGAGACCATAGGTTAGAAACATCAAATAAAACTATCATTTGTTATGACGTTAAGCATGGAAATACTTCTAAAGAATGGAAAAAAAGTAATCCTATGAATGGATCAGTGACTAGGTGGTGAGTAGTGTAAGAATGGAAAAGGTGTGTGTGTGTGTGTGTAGCAAAAGACTGGGAGCCCTTAAATGTCAGGCAAATGTATTTTACCTTTACTTAGGAAAAACTCAAATTGTCTTTGAGCATTGAAAGGATATAAATTTTATATAAATATATACATTAATCTGAAAGTTATATAAATGATAGAGTAGAAGGAGGCATGTTAGAAGGCTATTGAACTCAGTCAAGGTGGCTATTAAAAAGTATTTGGGGTAGCAATGGGAAAAAAACATGAAGGAATGGAGATTGTGAAGGATATTGGAAATAGAATGGGATTTGTTAATCAGCTGACTTCCCTCCCTGCTTTTGATATCTAATTGATTACCACATCTTGTTAATGTTATCTTTAATTCTTTCTTCCTTCACCTCTAATTCCCAAAGACAACACATTTTTCAAAGGAGATTGAGTAGTTAGAAGCAGGTAAAGCATGTGTGTATGTCTGTGTGAATGTGTAATCGGCTGTGTTTTCATCTGTTACCCTCTACTATAAATGCCCACAATCAAATTACGATTATTTTCCTTTCGTAACAGTGCCTAGACTAACAGTCACTTTGATGTCATCCTGGATTTTGATCTGAGACACTGCTCTAGACTTCTGAGCTTCTCACTTCTCTCTGTTGGAGTGGGTATCCTTAAGGCATCACCAAATAGGAACCTCCCTGTTCAGGTTATATCATAGCTTGTGTAACTTTGTCCAACTACTATTCATTGAAGCAAGCGAGAAGGTAGGTTTCTATTTTTAAATCTACCTCTGGGACTCAGGCTTCATTTCACTTTTCTTTCCCTCTACCTGTCTGTTGCATGATTTAGTCATTTAAAAGTGCATACCTTATTTTACTCTAGTTCAGAGAAGTCTCTAGATTATACATATACACATAACAGACAACTTGTAGGTTCCCTCAGTTTAATCGTTGATCAATCTCATCTATGCTCTGGGTGATTCACTGCCAGGCTTAGGCTCCTCATAAAATCCAATCTTAAGAGCCACTCCTTCTTCCTACTGTTTTCAATGCTGGTCCAATCATTCCTTGCAAATCCTCTTAGAACAGGATTTTTAGTTTTTCAGGGTACTTAACATGCATTAACTTAACTGATGCCTCAATAATTCTATTTAAAAAAACAAGGCAGATTACAATCACCATTTTATGTGCAATGACACTAAGGTTCAGAACAAACTGGGTTTATGTGGGCACAAAACATAGAGAGCCAGAACTAGAACCCAGATCTTCTGATCTGTTTTAGTGATTTTCCCTACTTTGTCACATTACTACCAGTCTAAGCCTAAACTATTCCTTTCCTTTCCTTTGTTACTGATGACCTGAGGCCTTTTTCACTTTGGGGTCCAGATATACCCTTGGTTACAGAAAGGAAGTCACTTGGGGCAGGCCTTTTCAGATTGTACAACATTGAAATCTTTCAGTCCATAGATTGCTAGAGTTTGGTGTATTTAGACCTTATGTTTGCATTTTTTAAAAAAAATACTGTTTAAATGATGAAAGCATAATTTCTATATTTGGTTCTGATCATCAAATTACCCTCTTCTTCACCTTATAGCACAGATTACCCTCTTCTTCACCTTATAGCAGGTTGTTCATATCTGTAATAAAAAATTATACCAAAAAAGAAAATAAAATTGAAAAAAAACACATGTTGCCACCTATAGGTGGAAATTTTTATATTTACTTTATCATATATAGCCTGGGTAACAAAGAGACAATTTATTACATCCTTATAACCTCTCTTCAACCATATTCACCCAGTATTTACTTTTGTTATTTCAGACTTCTATGCTTTAACACAAAATACAAATAATACAAAAAAGGGCACATGTATATATCCAGTGTGCCTTGTATGCACTATTGAACATTACCACTTAATAATCTTGGGTTTTTAATACAAAGCTTCTATGATTTCAAAAAGATAGAAAAGCCCTGTCCCTACCGGGATTAATGAAGTGATTAGCAGGACATTAGGGTGTTTGGGGAGTGGTCTTGGTGGGGAGAGCAAAACTGGCAAAGTGAAACAGTAGAGTGGGGCCAGTTAGGTGTCAGTGGACAAAGTACTGGGCCTGGAGTCTTCCTGAATTCAGACCCTTACCAGTTCAGATGGGCAAGTCACTGAACTCAGTTTCCTCACCTGTAAAATGAGCTAGAGAAGGAATGGCCAACCAGGCCAGTATCTTTGCCAAGAAAACCCCAAACAGGAGTTTCTTACAAGAGTGGGACATGCCTAAACAGCAAAGCATCAAACCATTGTAGCTTTGGAATCCACATGTCTGTGTGCCTTAGCAGCAAGTGTACTTCCATTCCTAATGGCATTACAAAGAACAGTGTCTGAAGGTGACAGCCACATTGGCTAATGGTGGTGAAATTAACAGTATTTTTGTGGTTTGGAGTTTTTATTTAACTGCATTAGTAGGTTTAAGAGATCATGCATTTCCAAATGGGAAGATGTTAATTAACTATCAAATATCAAGATCTGAAAGTTTTAAATTTTATAAAGCATAGCTTATACTCCCTTAAGAAAAAAACCATGCTTCTTCACACATCAAGACATGACCAGTGTTATCAAAATGGGTCTATCTGAACTGTAGTTTTCTTAGTTATATGGCATGCTATAAATATTTCCCTGCAATAAACCTCTAAGAATGAAGAAATAATAACCTAAACTTTTTAAACTGAATTATGACTAGACACAACATTTACAATACTGAAAGTATTTCACTTTTTCCTCAAAATTCTAAGTTTTTCTTTTCAGGTAAGAGTTAATGAAGTCTTTTATTTGGCAAACAATCTCTGTGGCAGAAAGCTAGATTAGCATGGTACTGTGCTGAGCAAGGAGTTTAACCCATGATGGTAGAAAACCATTAACATTGCTCTAGCCTACTTACCTTTTTAGGTATCTGGAACATATTTTTTTTTTGTCAAAATATTTATATTTATATGATATACAAATGTTTAGTGTTTTCAGAATATTCATGTCAACAATGTCTTAAGTACTCTAAAAATCTCACAGAGTAAAACCACAAATGTGAAATAATTTTTGAAGTTAGAAAATTCAAGAATGGTTGAAGAAACCGTAAAACACCGCTTTAAATGTTACTGTTAGTCAAACACTGGGAAAAAGCAGCATGATGATAACGCTCCTTTGGAAATTATTTATTGATCCATGAAAATGTTTAGGGGTCCAAACTTCATATATTTAAGAAAGATGTAGTTACTTTCAACATTTAAAAATTACATTTGCGTGTGTGTGCAACTCATTTAATGAGTCTACTTTGAGTAGTGTCAGAATGGAATCATGACCTAGGCTGTACTTGGAAAGCTGCCACAAGTGGCAAGTGGTAGTTACAAAGTATTCTACCCTATCTGCGCCTGGTTCTTCCCTGCAGGCAATTAAGCATAACGGTAACTGCCATTTTCTTTGTGGAATATGCGTTTTGACATCTAGCTCTAGGACGCTAGCTCAAAATCACGTCGTTGAAATAAATGCATATGTGCCTTGACACATGCACGGTGCTCCTCTCTTCTTCTCCCCAGGTCGAAGGCGAGATCACCACAGCACGTGTCACTAACCCAGTTTCTCCAAACATGGAGTCAACGCATTTTGGGAGGAAATCTCCGTATCATTCTTTTGGGAAGCACAGAACTTGCTAATCCCTCGAGGTCTCTACAGCAATAGCCCTTAAACCCTGTGGCACACTCGGAAGAAGGGTAAACGGCTTCTTGCGGTGCCTGGATCCATCAGGGCACCCAGCCCAGGTCCGGCAGGCCACCGCTTCACACCGGAGGGAGCCCCGGCACTGTATAAGCGCGGACAAGCCAGGTGAGCCCCCACGCCGGCTGCCCGCGGGCCCAGCGGGCGGGTGAACTCGCTCCCCGCGGACAGGGCGTCCAGCCTGGGAGCTGCCTTTGGTCCGTTCCCGACTGCTGAGGGCAGAACCGAGGGAAGGAGGGGCTCTTCTCCTGCTTGTTCCTCAGCTGGCTGTCCCAGCCCTACTTACGGGCAACAAGGAGGTGAGGGGGGAGGGGCGCGATGGGGAGAGGACAGGCAGGGCAGCTGGGGCCAGACTTGGAAGGTGAGCAAAGCAGTTTAAACGTGATCCTGAATGAAGGCTGAGGGCGGCGGCTGTGGGGGAGCCCGGAGGGATCTGGGGGGCAGAGTAGTCCTAGCAGCGACCCGCATACGTTCTGCCCGTAGCGGGCCGCCCCTAGATTCTGCTCGGCTCCGGCTTGGGGCGGGGGTGTGGCGGGGGGAGCCCGGAGGGATCTGGGGGGCGGAGTAGTCATAGCGGCGACCCGCAGACTTTCAGCCCGTGTCGGGCCGCCCCTAGATTCTGCTCGTCTCCGGCTTGGGCGGGGGTTGTGGGGGGTTATTTGGGACCAGGTGGGCTCAGCGGGATCCTCGTCCTGGTGACAGGTGTCCCCACACCCAAACCGCCCTCTAACACCTGGGGAACCAGGAGGAAGGCAGCACACTGGGCACGCGCGTGTGCGCGTGTAACTTCTCTCTCGTGTCCATCACGGCATCCCCTGAAGGTCAGGCCACGCGGGCTGCGGGTTTGGGAGGAGGGACGGGGGAAGGATCCGCAGGCACCTAAAAAAAAGGCTCTTCGGGGCCCACGCCACGGCCCAAGGATGGAAAGGAATAAAGGGGGTGGGAGGCGCAATGAAATTACAACAAGCTACCCCCTTCCCACCACAGATACCCCCCACCTGGTCCGAGGAGCCATCGCCTCTCCTGCCCACGGGCACCGACACAGGAGAAAGAGGGGGACACACCCAGAAAGTCCCCCCAGACTTCCAGGAGTCCGTCCTTGTCCCCAGAGCCGCCTTTCCCAAGGCGGAGGCACAAGAGACGTCCCCGAAAACTTGAGGCTCCCCAGCCCCGGGGGCTGCGTGCGGGAGCACGAGAGAGCCGCTCACCTCCTCCCTCACCGAGGAGGAAGGAGGCGAAAATGGGTCGCCTTCGCCTCTCAACTTTCCTGGCGGCCTCGAGCTGGGAGGGCAGAGTCCGCCCGGGGGGGAGGCTGGCCTCTAAGATGGTCGACGGAAGGACCAGCCTCCTCTCCTCCTCCTGCCCCGCCACCTCCTGCAGCTCCCAGCCGGCTCCGGCGCTAGGCGCTAGGCGCCCCGCCTCCCAGCGAGCCGGCCGGCCGAGCGCGGAGCAGTGATTGCCCTCCGCCCTCGGCCGCGGTCTGCCGCCGGGCCGCGGAGGACCCCGAAGGGGAGGAGGCGGGAGAGACCATTGGAAACATTCGGAGGGGGGAGGGAAAGGGGCTACGGAGGGAGGACGGAGAGAGGGGGAGGGGGAAGGAGGGGCCGGGGTGCGTTAACCTCTTCCAGATTTCTCTTTCTTTTCTCTTCTTTTAAATTAAAGCTTGGTTCTGGGAGAAGCTCCCCTACCACACTGAGCGGGGGAGGGAGGGAAAAGACATTTTCTTTTTTCGGGCGAGGGTGGGCGCGGTTTCGACTAAAAGATCCAGGCGAGAGAACTGGAGTTTGGACAGAACGGCGGGAGAGTCCGAGGGTCCCCCTCCTCTGGGCCCGCTCCGCCCCCGCCCCCGCCCTCGCCGCGCGCCTGGTCCCCCTCCCTCCCGGGGAGGGGGTGGTGCGTTCCGAGTTCCCAGGAGTTCGAGACGGGCGGGGTGGAGGGGGAGGGGAGTGGCCGTGGCGGCGGCGGCGGCGGCGGGCGGGCGGCTCCAGCCTCAGCCTCAGCAGCGGCGTCGGCGACGACGGAGTCCAGGCAGCAGCGAGCGCTCGGCTCAGTGTCACCCGGCGGCGACGGCGACGGCGGCGGCCCGACCGGAGCGAGTTGGAGGCGCGCGCGGCGCAGCTGCCGCCGCTGCCCGGAGCCCGAGGCTCCGGAGCCAGTAGAGGCGGGCAGGGGGGGCGGGCGGGCCGGGCGCCGGGGGGAGGGTTGGGGGGATGGCGCGGACCCCGGGGCCGGCCCCGCCGTATCCCGGGGGCGGCAAAGCACAACTTTCCTCCGCTTCTCCCCCCGGAGCCCAGCTCTTCCCGCTGCCGCCGCCGCTGCTGCTCCTGCTGCTCTTCCCGCTGTTCTTCTTTTCCCGGTTCTGCGGTAGGTGAAACCGGAGCCGGGGCCGGGCGGAGCCGCCGCTGCTCCCCGAGGTCCGGGCCGGGCGGCTCGGGGCCCCGGGGCGGGGGGCGGTTGGGGGGCGGCGGTTGGAGGCGCGGTGGGGGCGGCGGACTTGGGCTGGAAACTTTTGCCCCGGTGCGCGGCGAGGACTTGCTCCGGCGGCTGTTGGGGCGCGCGTGCGCGTGCTCCCCCGAGTGTGGGAAGTGTGCAAGGGGGCGCGCGCGGCGTGGCCGTGTGTGTGTGCGTGCCTGCGGGCAGCCCGGGCCCCCTGCTGCGGAGCCGGCCGGGAGCTGGGCTGGCGAGGAAGGCGTGTCCCGGCGCCCAGCCTCCGCCCGGGTACCACGCTCCGCGCGGGTTCCCTGCCCGAGCGGCGTTTATTCTCGGAGTCCTTCGCCACGCTTCGTTCCCCGGGACCGTTACTTTCTCTCCCCTCCCTCCCTCCCGTGGCCGCTGCTGCCGGGGCGAGTGGAGCTGCGCCCTTCTCCCTCTGGCGCTCCTCCTTGCGGGTCTCGGGCTCCGCGGCAGGAGTCCCTTAGGGATGTGGTGAGGCTCCCTCCTCCGCCCCGGAGCCCGGCGGCCTCGGGATCCGTCAGCCCACCCTCCCCTCTCCCTTCCGTGCGGGGTCCGGCGGCCGGCCCGCCCCCGGTCTGGGACACCCCCTCCCCGTCTGCTTGGTCCCGAGCGTCCGCCGGAGTTGGGCCCCCGCCCCCCAAGCCTTGGTCTGCCCGTGCGTTAGCCCCAAGTTTAGGGATTAGTTTCGATCCCGATTTGTTCCCGGCACGTGAGTGATGGCGCTGGGTGCGTGCGGTTTGGAGTTCTCGGCGGTTCCCGGGAGGCTCAAAGCCGCCGCCGGTGCCCTAGGGGATTGTTTCAGCTCCCCTCCGTCTCTTTCCAAAGGCTGGGGGGGACACTTGGGTCTGTTCCGCCCCCTCCCCCAGAGCTGGCTGCTGCGCTTGTCTGGGGAGAGCTTTGCTGGGTACGGGGGGTGATGAGTGGTGTGATTCGGGAGAGTGCCCCCGCGGCTGTCTCGCGGAGGCGCAGTGCCCCCCCACTACCGGTTCGTGAATCCACAGCCTGCTCTTGGCTTGGGTGCTGCGGCGTGATGGGGTCGGGGTTTGACTTTATGTTGCTAAGTAAGGTTCTCTTTGCTCTAAAATTCGGGACGCCTCGGAGACACAAGTATCCACTGTGCAGTTCTGATTTGTGTTAGTGAGTGACCGATGTGTTTGCAGCATGACCTCAAAATTTGTAACATCTTTATTATAGTGGCGTGTAATAGGGACTGAAGGACCAGTATCTATCTCAGGAAAAAAGGAAACCTGGTTAGGCAGTGCCCCCATCCAGACTGGCTGCAGCTGATAGATGCAAGGATAGGGACTTGCATAACCTTTTCACAGCATTTGTGCAAGGGAAGTGTTGATCACGTTTGGAAGGAACACATTGGTTTACACATAGAAAAATTTTGAAAAGTTTTTCTTCAATGTGCAAGTGTTTTTTGAGGGACTTGCTATTTTGTTTTCAAGCATTAATAAAAATCTTTTTTCCTTTGTTTATTCAGTATAAGTATATAGAATGTTTTATAGGTATTTAAGGCATTTCACTTGAAAGTTACTGGATACACAACTCCACTTTCACATACATACAGTGTCTCAAAAGTCTTCGTGCATGAGAGCTTTTAAAAAAAACTTTTATAACTTAACACACTAAAACTGCTGGGACACCCTGTATATAGAATCCACTTTTTATTCAAATGTTTCTTGTTTTTATCTGAACTGTGATACAGTGTTAGGTCACCAAAATTTACCAGCTTTTCTGAGAGTTTTTCTGTTCCCTCAGTTTTAGAATTTAGTCTTGTGAAAACGGCCTGACTTAAGAATTTTTGCCAAGTGTAGATACTTGAAATTTTTAAAAAGTAAGTTGTCTTACATATGTGTGTGTGCCTGTGTTTACACCCACACATATATACAAACAGTGCAAAGGCCAATACATGCTTATTGGTCAATATCTGAATTAAGACTCATCTTAAAATATGTTTCTGATTAAAAGATAGGCATTTTCATCATATCGTCTTGTTTCTACACATACAATATATCTCCCAGTATTGCTCTTCAAAAATATATACACATTTGGATTTCTCTTACTTGGGGCAATAACCAAGTTCTTGGTGGTTTTTTTCCCTGTTTGTTAGATCTACAAGTTTGTGAATATTTTTTTAACAAAATGATATAAGACAAAATAAATTCCACAAAACTGAACAGTGTTAATTGTTTCATATTAACGTACTCTGCACATAGTGGGAGCTCTTGTTTGTTGAATTGGATGTGAAATATTTTTTCTGTTTCTCATGCATTTTCTTTTTCATCGGGGAAATAGCATTTTTAATTGAACATTTTAGCCAACTGGCAATCTTTATAGGCTTTCAAAAATGATGAAAATTTCTAACGGATTTTACAGCATCTTCTGGTTTTATAATAAAGTTAATTCCAAATGTAGATCTTTTCTCCTTATCACAATCATGGTTTTACTATTAGTGTTGGTTTTTGTTAGTTTTTTTCCTTTTGTTACAGGCAGTACTGTTAGAATTTAGAGGGGAAGAGAAGGTTGTTGAGGATCTGTTGACAGTCAACAAGTTGTTTTTTTTTAAATAATATAAAAATCTTCCAGTCTTCCAAAATACCTGTTATATCCTGTATCATGTGTCAAGACAGAAGTCTCTTTGTTGATCAGTATTTCTTGACCATGTGAAGAGAAAATCTGCATGGGGAGTATATTCAATTTGGAGTAGAACAGATAGTTGAAGGAGACTGGTGGAACTAAGCATCAAAGAATAACTTCCTCAGTCTAGTCTCTGATTTTATTTCTATATCTAATAATAGAAGTTGAGGCAAAGACGGGGAGTAGGGATAGTTTTGTATTTAACCACTTAATTTGTATAATAAACATTTCTTGGTTTGTTGTACTTTTTAAAAACCTGTATACCCTACAAAACATTTTCTCACTTTGTTTTTGATTTTGTTATATTAATATTTACAGTACATTTCCAACATTACAGTTATAATATTTAATATAAATGGCAGCTAGTTTGCAACTTAAAATACAAAGGGGTCTTTTACTCTTTGTAGTATTTAATAGATAGCTGCTTTCTTTTTAACCCTATATAGTGAGTCTCCCATGTTTTCATATGAACCATTACTGTTTTCAGTGGTAGATGTAGAACAAGTGTTCTTAACCTGTGTGGTCTAACTTTTTTATTTAAAAAGTGTTTTGATAACTTTCATTATATTTACTTAATTTTGTAGTCCTATATTTTGTTTTATACATTTAAAAGCTTTCTGAGAAGAGGTTCATAGACTTCATTAAGAACTTCTGTCATAGAAGTTATTTCTGTCAGAAAAATATAATCCATTTTCACATAACTTATGATATAACTACAACCTACATTTCATGTCAACTTGATACTTGATAGTCATAATCCTTTTTTTTTAAATATTGTGAAATTATCATTGATGTAAATTACATTCCCAATAGTCATTCATTACCTAAAGCAGCAAAATATTTAATATATTTTTTCTAAATTTGTAGAGAACATTTTACTTAATTCTTGCATTTCTTCCACAAATGTTTAAATATCAGCTATGTGTGAGGTTCTCTGTGAGGCACAAGAAGTAATCAATACTTATAAAAACTGTTAGGTGAAATGGTAGGTGGGTGTAGTTTATAGGTAGCGTAAGTGATTAGTGAAGTTTGAATTTTTTCTTTTGAAGAAGACATATTGTTTTGGCTCAGTGAAATTTTTCATAGAACAAAGAAAGGTTTTTTTCCTTTAATTTCTTTTTTCTTATACTTTAATGGTAAGATTTTGGATAATTTATTTAGATTAGTGTCTGGAAATCAAAGCCCTTGAAAATTTGTTTATAAATATAGGGTCCATTGGACTGTAAGGTTCTTGAGGGCAGGGAAGTCTTTTACCCCTTTTTGTGTATCTTCAGCACTTAACACAGTTCCTGGCACATAGTAGGTACTTAACAAATGTTAAATGATTATTATAGAATAATTGTGAGGGATTTTATATATGCAAAAGGTAGTTTAAATTTCATTTCAAAAGATTTTCATTTGTATTAGAGTAAATCATAGGAAAAGAACCTGATTTCTCTATGTGTTTCAAGAAAGTTTAGCCTGATGCTACAAATGATGCTCACTAATGAACATATATGATGAATATTAGCATCTGGTAAAACTAAAAATGGTATTCTTTGATGAAGGGAGGAATAATTCAGCAAGTGCTTATTAAATGGACCTAATGAGTATAGAATATTGTGCTATTTGGGTGAGAAAAAAAAAGTTACATAAGAAAGACACTGTCGTTACCCACTTAGAATTTAGAGATTCTTGAAGTATCTTTCAGGGAATCAATAATCTTAGATATAAGAGATTTGAGGCTTTTAATTTAGCCAAAGATTATGTATACATCTCTATTAGATGGTCTTAAGATTCTTGAATTACCAAATTCAGATTTAGAATCACATAAATTGACAAATTTCTGTTGTCGCATTAGCATCTGCCATTGTCAGAGGAAATAAAATGTCTTGGGAATACTTCGTGCATATAGAATTCCATACATCTCAAGAATTATGTTAGATTAAAATAAACTTAACATTTTTGCTTTACGGAACATAAATTAATTTTCTTTTGATTACTGAGAAGGCCTCTCAAAAACAGGAGCTTGTGGTTTTGAAACATCATCAGTCATTAAGAACAGTAATCACAAAACATCCAACTTTATATTCTATATTGATTTCTTCCATTTGTTGGAGTCCTTCCTACAGTGTAGAGTCAGAAGACTTTGCTTCATAATCTGTGATTCCTCTCCTGGTGACTGTGGAAAAGTCACTTTCCTTCTTAGTAGGGCATTGAATTCTGAGGTTCCCTTCCAAGCTCTTAGAAAGATGATCTTATGTTTTTTTCTTGTACTGACAGGAAGGGGAATTACATACAAGCTGGAGGAACTCTTTACCCTGTAACCAACCACCACTTGTTTTCCAAACTAGAAAGTTTAGGAAGACTTTTTACCCCACTTACTAAAGCAGTCCTGTATTCCACTTAAACATATTTTAACATCTTCTCAATTAGGACTATAGTTGGGGAATAGAACTTGTGATGAATGAAGAAAAGTAAGGCTTATGATTAAATTGAAGGTTTGGAATTCATTTTAGAATCACTTCACTGATAAAAATATAAAGGTGGTTAAAGTCAGATGTTCTAGCCAGAGTTTCTGAAAGCTTATCACAACAGTATTTTTTGCATAACATATGGATCTTTCCAAGTATTGAAGAGAAGTGTAATTTGTAGTTACTAAAGTGTGAATTGTGGAATGAAATTGAATTACTGTTAATCTTAAATTAAATGGGATTATTTGAGCTTTACTCTGGCAGACTTTCCAATTCAAAGACTAGGGCAGTAAATAATGTTTTCTTATAAGATGGTTTGGTTTTGTCTTTACTTTTGACCTCATAATGAATATTTCCAAAGCCTTCATTGAATTTCTTACTCTGTGATGAAAACTTGCGGTGATTTTTTTGATAATTATAATTGATTTGTTCATGTAGTGTGCTAAACAAGTGGTGACATAGAAAAGTCTGAGATTCCCGTATAATCTCCACAAAAAACATTTATATAGTATCTCAATTATTAACCATTGCATGGGTCGTTTGCCCAAGTACTGTGATAATTTTGGAAAGAATTGTTTATATTGTGTCCCTAATCATTTTATTCAGTCATCTGACAATCCCAGTTTCTGTTAAATCTGAAGTACCAGGATATTTATGAATCCTTTTCCTGATCTCTTCTACTGCTAGATCTACCTAAAAACAAAACAAACAAAAAAAACCCTTGCATTTTTTTTGTACATGTATATATTTTGTATACATTATACTCTCCAATCTGAGTGTGAAGTCATTGACTGTAAGCCCAGTCTCCCCAGTACCTGTAGAAGGTGCTTAATCATTGCTTGTCCATGGGAGTTGGGGGCTTGCTTCTTGTGGTGTATTCATTTTCTGTTCAGACAAAATGGAAAATACAGGACTGCTTCAACAAAGGCAGTTACCTGCTCAATAAATTAAGAATCCATGTTTCTCAGGCAAGCATACAAAAGCAGCCTCCCTGACGTTTTGATGCCTGAATAACTAATATGAAACTAATTTGTTTTAATGCTCTGAAGTATGATAGTAAATTGAGACATACTGATGTGTCAATGAGAGTAAAACAAGAGAAACTTTCCCAAGACTTTGCCTACAAGCAGCATTTCAATTAGAAGTTTCTTATTAACCTTTGTCATTACTGTGCCCTCAGCTTGTTTTGCTTATTCCTTTTGAAGCCAGTTGGGTGCTTCTCCCAGTAGAGGGCAGCATTTAAGAAGGAAGGCTGTACCAACAGCCTGTTAAAAATCTATCATGCCCAATTAAAGATCTGGTAATGAGAAGAGTTCTGGAAAAAGTTGATGTAATTTCATTTGGTTATTTGACCAATCTTGAAAAAGTAGGTACTCACCTTTTGGATTAGGTGATTCTTGATATTTCTGTTTCAGCTCGGTGGAATGACTGTCTGAAATCAACACTCCGTTTTCTCTCATGTCACTTGAAATGCCCTCCTCCTTCTAGTTCACCTATTTAAATCATAGCTGTTGTTCTGATGAAGGTTTCCTAGGCCACTCTAGCGCATGTCATTCTCCTGTTCAAAAAACTCCAATGGTTCCCTTTTACCTCTAGGATCTAATATAAAATTCTCAGGTTTTTAAAGCTCTTTATAATTTGCACCCTTCCTAACTTTATAATATTCTTACACTTAACTCTCCTCTAAGGACTCTGTGATCCGGTAACAACTCCCTTCACACAAAACACAAAACATCTCCTGATTGGACATTTTCATTGAACACCTTCCTGTATTTAGAACCTCCTTTTCTCTCCTCATCTCCTCCTCCTGTCTTCTCTTACTCCCTTCAAGTCTCAGCCAAAGCCCTGCCTTCTGTAAGATTTTCTTGGTTCTCCTTAACTTTAGTGCCCTACCCCTGAGATTATACCTCAGATCTTTCCTATACACACATACAAACATACATACATACACACACATAGACATGTATATACATACACATATATATTGTTTGTACATAGTTGTTTGCTTGTCTCCGTTAGACTGTGAGCTCTCTGAGAGCAAGGATGGTTTTTGCCTTTGTCTGCCCAGCACGTTAGCATGTGGTACCTGGCATGTAATATGTGACTGATAAATGCTTGTTTACTCATTAGTGACATTTCCCTTTCACATGATTAGATTTGTTGTTGACCTTATTTGGTGCATAAATTCATTTACATTTCCTTGAAGACAAGTGCCATAATCTTAGCCAGAAAAGTCCTTTCCCTTCCTCCAAAATTTATTAGTATAATTCAGGTATCATTGTCTATGTATGGAATAAGATCACGTACGTAAAAATAAAATTGGCTGTATTGTAACAGAAAGAAAATGACTAGTTAATTCCTCAAAAGATAAACAACCAAATAATATGAATAGGCTGCTTTGAAAGGAAGAAAATACAAGCTTTCAACAGCCATATGAAAAAATGCTTCAGCTCACTAAATTCAAATTGAAGTTTAAAGATGACAAAAAAGGAAAATGACAGTTGTTGGAGGGTCTGTAAGGAAGCAGGCACAATAGCATACTATTGCTGAAGCTATGAATTGCTCCAAATGTTATGGAAAGCAATTTGAAACTGTGCCTTCAGTGTTAATAAACTGTATGTCTTTGTACCTAGCAACACAGTTGTATAGGTCTCTATCCCAAAGAGATAAAATACAGGAAAAAGACACATCCATGAAATATTTGGGAATAGTTAGAATATTATGGTGTATGAAAGATATAAAATGTTATTTCATTATAAGGAATGTAGAAATGGATATTTTTAGATAAATCTATGAAGTGTTGTATGAATTGATGTAGAGTAAAATGAGCAGAACCAGGAGAAGAATTTTATTCAACAGAATTGTAGAGAGACAAAACATTTGAATAATTTGAAGATTTTGATCAGTGCAGTAGGATTAATGACTAAGCATGGTATCCACTTCTTGACAGAAAGGTGATGGAATCAAGCATAGAATGAATATATACATTTTTAAATATGGGAATTTCTTTACATATTTGTTGCTGGAGCTTTATTTTTCTTCCCCCCCCCCCCATTGGTGGGTGGGAAAGTTGAGGGTGATAAGGATAGGGTAGAAAAAGAAAAGACAAAAAGGTCATTGACATCTTTTAAAAAAAATCTAGAAGAGAGAAGAAAGGCCAGAAAGAATCACAGATAAGCAGGTAATAGGTTAAATATTATATGTATGAAAAGAACTGCAGTTCATGTGAAATCCCTTCTCCCTTTTTCTTTTACTAAGTATGCTGAAATATCCATTTTCTGAGTTCAGAATAAAAATTAAATAAAAAAAAGCAGCTCCAATGTGAGTGCCATTTCTGAAACAGATCTGTTTGCACATGATTGACTAGTATGGATCAGTGGTCAAAATCAACAGTAAGTTCTAAGAAAGGTTACAGATTAGAAGTCAACATTATAGCAGTTCTGGTATGATTTCTTGGAACATGCTGTTAACACCCCAAATTGAAAAATATAACTATATATATATATATATATATATATATATATATATATATATATATATATATATATATATACTCTCACCTTTTCATAAATTTAAAACAGGTGTAAGGAGGTCAGCAGCCCACCTCATCCTAGCAAACCTTTGATTTTTGCCCATATTAGAGAGGCATAGTAGCCAAGGACAGTAGCAATTTAGAATGTCAACTCATTTACAAGATGTTATGGAGGATGGTGAAAATTTGAGTTGTATCATATTATTAGGTAGGATGGAAGGAGAGAATGAGTCTGCAGAAAGCTTATAGGGTGATACTCATCTAAACCACATCATCCCACATAATTGTAGTTTAAACTTCAAGGTGAAAAAGGACAGACAAAAATGAATATGGATTGTCAGAATTTCTGTAACAAATTCTTCTTAAAATTGATGCCTGTGTGATTGGCCCATTTGGGCCCTAGTTCTCAATGTGCTTAAGAGGAAGAAGTAGAAAATGAAGCCAGGAAGGACAGGTGGAATAGACCAAGTATATATAAGAAATTAGTTACACAGTTTCAAAAATATTAAGTAATCTATTGTCAAAACAACTGAAAGAAAGGAAGATACTCCAAATCTATTTCATTACCCACAAAAGGCAATCTTTAAACCCATATATACTTACTGTTCTTTTAACTCAACTGCCACCTTAGTTCAGGCTCTCTTCTCTTGACTGGGTTACTGCAAAACAGCCTTTTACTTGGTATCCCTGACTGAAATTTCTCACCTCTCCAGTCTATCCTGTACAGTGTTGCCAAAGTAATTTTCCTTAAACACAGATCTTAAGGTTCTCATAATCAACTACTAGTGGCTTCCTGTTGTGTCTTGGATAAACTATAAGCTCTTTTGTTGAGCTTTTAAAGCCTCAATCTATTTTTCCTCCCCATTGGCTAATTTTGCTTTCCTGCAGACACTTTGTGATCCACCCAAACTCACTTTTCTCTATTTCTCGTAACAGTCCATCTCCTGTCTTGTATCCAGTGCCTGGAGTGAACTCTCTACTTACCTCCACTTCATAGGATCCCTGTGTTCCTTAAAGATGAAGCTTACCTTTTTCATGACACTTTTCCTGGTTCCTTCCAACTGTTAATGTCCTCCCTCCCAAACTATTTTGTATGTATTAACTTTTTATTTATGTTGTGTACATACCTGTGGCCTCCCTGATTACGGTGGAAGGTTATGTTTCATTCTTTGTGGATATATCTCCAGCACTAGCACAGTCAGGAATTGGCGCATAGTAATCATCAATAAGTACTTGTTAATTAACTTGCTAATTTCTGTAACCATTACAGATTTTGCAGGTTTTAAACTGTGGAGCAAGTAAGGGAACTTTTTGCTGGTGGCAGTTTATTCAACTTTTATATTTGTTATAGAATGTTATCTGAGGTCTTCTCTTTATTAGTAGCTTGTTAATTATGTCACAACTGAAGTTGAGACTTATTTCACATTTTGAACTATCAAATAAGAATAAATCCCTGCTTACCTGAGCTATATTTTGAAACATCTGCCCATGGTGGTAAGCTGAGAAGATAGCAAATCCAAATAAAAGAGAAAACTATTTTGTGATTCTGCTTTAAAACTGCTTTGATTGTGTGTATCCAAAGTACCATCTGTTGCAAGAAATATAAAAGTTAGGCTCTGCCATTGTAGGGGGCAGATTGAGAATAGAGATTGAATATGGCTATGATAGTTGTATCATTCTCTATGGGTAGAAAAGGTGGCACGTAATGGGGAGCAATCAGGGAAAGCACTGAGCAACTTTTTTTCCCACTGTGTTGGCATCTGCTTGCTTTAATAGCTACATTAACCAATGTAAATCTCAGCATTTCTATGAGTTAATCTTTCAACAGGAAAATGACTCCAAACTGCAAAACCTCATGCTAATACTGCTTACTGTGTCACTTCCATCATAGATGTTGAGAGGTATCTCCTCCTCTTTATCTATACCTAACAAACTGCAGGATTACAGGATTGAATGGACTTGATCACATGTTAAATTTAATCAACTTAGTAATGATTTTTAGCCTTGTTAATGTTAAGGTTTCCCTTATAAGTAGAACACTTTTAGACGTTTGGAGGCTTTTAGATTTCAAACTCCACTGAGAGACAAGTCAAATATTAGGTTCTTCATTTTCTTTTCTTTGTAAGAGTTACAAAAGGGGCAAGTTTTTATGTTGTCGGACATTTTTAGTTAGTGTTATAAATCTGGATAAGGGCAATAAACACTGGTCATCCACATTTTTTCCTAGCACAAATGTTAGCCAGCAAACAGTGATAGCTAATTATTAACTGATGGGCATCTTTTTTCTGTTCTCATAAAAAAATCATTGTAGTGCTGAAATAAAGATATTTTTTTTCAGGGACAATATAGAGGAGAATCTCACAGAATTAGAGCTCATGGATTTTTTTTTAAATTTTAATTTTTCATCTTTAACACAGTTCATATCACATAAAACAATTCCAACTTTGGTCAGGTGATACTTCTTTTAAAGCATTTACAATATAGACCACAGACAATTTTTTTTTTTTAACATTACCAACTGAGACACAAATAATAACTACATATGCTAACTTCACAAGCCCTTGACCTGATTGTCTCCACACTATTACCAAGAATTAATGGACCCTAACTTATTGTTGCTGGTCTAAAGTCCTAAGCCTAAGCTTAATTTTAGACTTAACCTCGGATGTTCCCCTACCAACCATCTATAATTTAATGGATCTGGTGTTTTAAGCTTACAAACCTTTTGACTATAAGAAATTTCCCCTAAGAGTAGAGACATTGCAGGGAAACACTATCTCCCCAACTTCATGTCAGTTCCAGGCAGGAGTAGATGGTCAACTTGCATTCAGTCAGACTTAAAGTCTGCCAGGTGTCAGTGGGGAAATTGAGTCAGGAGAATCCTATCTCAGCCCAGGATGAACAGCTGCTCTCCCACCCTTCCCATGAGATCACCTTTTGCAGTTCAGACCAGCATCTCATAGGCTTACTGGCATCATGGATTGGAGGCTCAGACTGCCTTTTTTGTTACCCATACCTGGAGTTAGACTCACAAGAACAGTCAGTTAATAGTCCCATAGCATCTTAAAATAGCAAGTTCCAATAACTAGGTTTCAGATATGACTATAATTTCACATTGGCTAAGGATCTTTTGAGACAAGTCTTAAGTGGCTTACACGTAGCCTTTTTATATATTTTCTAGTTCCTGATTAAATAATAATCATAAAATCAAATTTATCATAAAAACCTTAACTTTTCCATCAATGCCAAATTTTACCCGAGGTTACCTGCCTCTAGGAAACTTAGACTAAAATTCTTTTCCCCAAACTAAAGATGTCTTTGATTTCGTCTCAGTAATTAATTCAGTCAATTGTTTTTAATACTAATTGCTTTTACATCACTTTGTAACATGTCCAATTTTTCTCCCCATTTTCTCCCCTCCACCAAATATCTTGCATTCTGATTACCCCTTGCCTCAGTGTACTCTCCCTTCTATCTCACCCCTACCCTTCCCTTATCCCCATCTTCTCTCTTTTCTTGTAGGGCAAGATAAATTTCTATACTCCATTACCTGTGTTTCTTATTCCCTGGTTATATGCAATAATAATTCTCAACATTCGTTTCTAATGCTTTGAATTCCAACTTCTCTCCCTCCCTCCCTCCCCTCCTAATGAGAAGGCAAGCAATTCAATACAGACTAAATATGTATTTTTTTGCAAAAGACTTCCATAATAATCGTGTTGTATAATACTAACTATATTGCCCTCTATCCTACTCTGTCCCCCCTTGTTTTTTTATTCCCTCATTTGACCTTATCCCTTCCCAAAAGTGTTTATTTCTGGTTATTCCCTTCTCCCACTTGCCCTCCCTCCTATCATTCCTCTCACCCCACTTGTTGCCTCCTCCTCTACTTTCCTGTAGTACTAAATTTTCATACCAGATTTAGTGAACATGTTATTCCCTCCTTAAGCCATATGTGGAGAGAATAGCTTCACTTTCCCCCTTTCCCTTTCTCCCTTTTCTCTTCCATTGAATATGATTTTTCTTATCTCTTTTATGAGTTATAGCCTCCCTCTTTCCAGTTCTCCCTTTCTCCTCCCAGTATTTTCCTCCCTCAACCCTTAATTTTTATTTTATTTTTTTGTGGATATCATTTCTTCCCATTCAACACAACTTGTACTCTCTGTCTATATATGTGTGTGTACGTACAATCCCTCCACCTATCCAAATACTGAAAAAAGTCTCAAGAGTTACAAATATTTTCTTTCCATGTAGGAATGTAAACAGTTCAGCTTTAGATAGTCTTATATGATTTCTCTTTCCTGTTTACTTTTTCATGCTTCTCTTGATTCTTGTGTTTGAAAGTCAGATTTTCTCTTCAGTTCTGGTCTTTTCATCATGAATGCTTGAAAGTCCTCTATATCATTGAATGACCATTTTTTCCCTTGAAGTATTATACTCAGTTTTGCTGGGTAGGTGATTCTTGGTTTTAATCCCAGTTCTTTTGACTTCTGGAATATCCTTTTCCAAGCCCTTTGATCCCTTAATGTTGAAGCTGCCATGTCCTGTGTTATCCTGATTATATTTCCACAGTACTCGAATTTTTTCTTTCTAGTTGCTTGCAGTATTTTCTCCTTGACCTGGGAACTCTGAAATTTGGCCACAATATTCCTAGGAGTTTCTCTCTTTGGGTCTCTTTCAGGAGGTGATCGGTGGATTCTTTCAGTATTTATTTTGCCCTCTGGTTCTAGAATATCAGGGCAATCTTCCTTGATAATTCCATGGAAAATAATGTCTAGGCTCTTTTTTTGATCATGGTTTCAGGTAGTCCTATAATTTTTAAATTATTTCTCCTGGATCTATTTTCCAGGTCAGTTGTTTTTCCTATGAGATGTTTCACATTATCTTTTCAAACTTTCGGTTTTGTTTTCTTACTTCTTGGTTTATCTCATAGTCACCAGCTTCCCTGAACTCATTTCTCTCTTTTAAAGAACTATTTTGTTCAGTGACTTTTCCATTGGCTAATTCTGCTTTTTTAATGCCTCCTTCTCCTTACTGGCTTTTTGCACCTCTTTTTCCAATTGAGTTATTTAGCCTCTTTTTAAAAGTGTTATTTTCCTCAGCATTTTTTTGATTCTCCTTTAGCAGGCTGCTGACATGCTTTTCAAGCTCTTCTATGGCCAGAGCCCCTTTCATATTCATTTTGGAGGTGCTGGAGGCAGAGGCTTTGACTTCCTCTGACAGTGTGTCTTGTTCTTCCTCATCTGAAAGGGTGGAAGGAGATGCCTGTTCACCAAGAAAGTAACCTTCTATGGTCTTACTTTTTTTCCCGTTTTTGGGCATTTTCCCAGCCTTCTGAATCCTTTCTCAAGAGGAGGGTCCTAGTGCTTTTCCTCTTCTCAGTACAAGGCTGAGATTCAAATCAGTTGCTCAGTTCCCTCTGGAGCTTTGGGTGGGAGCGGGGCCACCACTGAAGGCTGAGGTTCAGATCAGCTGCCCAATTCTGCCAGAGGCTTTAAGCTGAGCTGCCTGGACAATGGACCCAGGCTGCTTCTGTGGCTACCATAGCTGCCCACCTTCCACTGAGCCTGTTCAAGTCCTGTTCCTCTGAGTGCCGTGTGACCAGGGCTGGGCTCTGCTCCGCTCAGTGTCCTGTGAGATAGACTTTTTTCTGTCGGCCTTCCAGGTTACCTTTGACTGGAAATCTCTTTCACTCTGTTGTTCTGTAGCTTCTGCTGCTCTAGAAATTGTTGAGAGTTATTTTGTACAGGTGTTTTGTAGGCTGTGGGGGAAGCGCTAGAGTATATGCATCTTTCTGTTCTGCCATCTTGGGTCTGACCCTGGATGGTTTTTGATTGTAGTTGATATGCTCATGAATCCATTGAAATAGAATCTCATAGGAGCTAACAGTAACTTTTCTCTGATATTGAAACTTCTGTTTGTAAAATGGATTGATTTACATATATAGTGGCAAAGAGCCTGAATCAGAATCCTGACTCTGCTTCTAACTTGGTAACCATTTGGCATTAGACAGGTCACTTCTGTGCTTCAGTTTCCAAATCTATAAAACGAGGAGAGTGGAGAATATGATGTATAAGGTTCTTTTCCATTTTAAAATCTATGCTTGTAAGACAAAGATCAGTTTTCCTTGATAATTTCTTGAAAGATGATGTCTAGGCTCTTTTTTTCATCATGGCTTTCAGGTAGTCCAATAATTTTTAAATTATCTCTCCTGGATCTACTTTCTAGGGCAGTCATTTTTCTAATGAGATGCTTCACATTATCTTCTATTTTTTCATTCTTTTAGTTTTGTTTTATAATTTCTTGATTTCTCACAAAGTCATTAGCTTCCATTTGCTCCATTCTAATTTTTAAAGAATTATTTTCTTCAGTGAGTTTTTGGACCTCTTTTTCCATTTGGCCCATTCTGCTTTTTAAGGTATGCTTTTCCTTATTGACTTTTTGGACATCTTTTGCCATTTGGGTTAGTCTAATTTTAAAGCTGTTATTTTCTTCGGTATTTTTTGCGATCTCCTTTAGCAAGCTGTTGACTCCTTTTTCATGATTTGCTTGCATCAGTCTCATTTTTCTTCCCAATTTTTCTTCTGTTTCTTTTACTTGATTTTCAGAGTCCTTTTTGAGTTCTTCCATGGCCTAAGATCAATTCATATTTTTCTTAGAGACTTTGGATGCAGAAGCCTTGACTTTGTCTTCTGGCTATATGTTTTGATCTTTCTCATCACCTGTGACACAAGAAAATACCTCTTTACTGAGAAAGTAAGAATCTGTAGTCTGTTTCTTTTTTCCCGGTTTACTCATTTTCCAGACAATTGCTTGACCTTTGAGCTTTGTTAAACGGAGGGCTCCAGAAGCAGCCTTGGCTTCAGTAGTGGCTGCAGCTGCTTTGGGGATGGGGCAGACCATGCTCCTGTCAGCCAGGTGAGAGACCCTTTCCACTGACCTTTGAAGCTGTCTTTATTGTTCGTGAGTTGAGAAGTCTGGAATACACAGTGGCCAACAGTGATTAGTCCCCTAAGGCCTTCTCCAGCTCAGTCAGCACAGGCATGGCCCACACTGAACTGTTTTTTGCTCCCAACCTGGAGACCCTTCTGACTGATCCTCCAGACTAGATTGTCTTGGGCTGGAAATTTGCTTCAGTCTGTCATTTTGTGGTTTCTGCTGCTCTAGAATTTGTTTTAGAGTCCTTTATTTTTTACAGGTTCTTTGAGGGGTTTGTGGGGAGAGCTGTAACAGGTCCTTGCTTATACTCCTCCATCTTGGTGTTCTGTCCTCGTAAGAGAAAGGTGAGAATCTCATGGTAGGTTTTACTTGTGATTAGTGAAAACATTTACGAATATATAAGCAGTTAATGAAGTTTCATTGAACTTTGTGGGACATGTAAAGACACAAGCTCTTAATATTCTAAAAATTGAAAAACTTTTCAGAATCATAACATCAAATTAAAAATAAATCTGAAGTTACATAGGAACATGTTAAGCTTAAAAACAAATACCGTTGCCTTGCTCCCTACGAAGACATTCCCTACTAGTCTACATTTCAGTTGGCTAAATGAGCCATGGACTTGACCTTTTCAGTGAGATAAGGACATTTGGTTTTCCAGTCACTTGATGTATCCAGTACTAGTATTGCAGAAAGGATATAATTTCTCAGAGAACGGGCTGTGAGTAAAGTCATTTATGAGTCAGTAATTATTTGAGCGCTATTTTATCTTCAACACTTAAGTTTTGTGGGGAGTACAGAAGTTATAAAATTTGCCCTTTGTCCTCTGATTTTATTTGAGAAAAGTAAGACTTTTGAAGTCACCATTATTTGTTCTTTTTAGAGTTCTGAGTATTTCGGATTTGTTTTTCTGTACATTTTTGTTATTGTGTTAGTTGTTCTGGTTCTGTTTATTTTAGAATTGTTCCTTCTGTTCATTTCACTCTACATCAGTTTGCTCACATAGTGTCATATTTCCCTGAATCCGTTGGTTAGTTTCATATGGTGTAACAATATTCCACTACAATAGTTTTTTCAGACATTTTCTGATTGGTGATCATCTATTTTGTTTTCATTTTCACAGATGCATAATGAGATGTGAATACTAGTTTTTTTTTGAATGGGAAAGCATTTATTAGAGGTTTATGAAATGAACTGGGAATACATTTAAGCAAGTTAAGGCTGTCCTCAAGGAGCTTATATTTGAAGACAAAAAATAGAAGACCGTTCCATTGTAAGTCAGATGGAAAGACCTTCATGGACCTCAAGGTGCAGCATTCAAAGGACCACAGCTGAGTATGTCTTAGGAATAAAAAGAGAAGAAGTTTTACTCTGGTGCTGGAGTTGGAGTTTTGCTTTTAAGCAGGGCTCCCTGGCTGAGGCACTTTCCAGGAAGGAAGGAGGGAAAGGATGGGGAGTTAAGAGAGGGCTTTGGAGAAGGATGTCTTTGGGAGGGGTTGGAAGGAAGATCAGTCATGCTGGTCACTCATGGCAGGCAGGTCCATGGTCTCTGCCTCTCAAAGGAGTCTGTGATCTTGATAAAGT
Source organism: Bettongia penicillata ogilbyi (assembly GCA_023548195.1). Classification (NCBI taxonomy): domain Eukaryota; kingdom Metazoa; phylum Chordata; class Mammalia; order Diprotodontia; family Potoroidae; genus Bettongia; species Bettongia penicillata. The sequence goes on from JAJHZJ010000733.1 coordinate 1,409,987, forward strand.
TCAACCACATATATATGCCTCCACTGTTTAGATTGGTCTGGTCCTAGTAGGTGCCATGACTGCATCTCCAGAGGTAAAGCAAAGTCACTCTTGGGCATTCAGGTCATACTAGTTCGTTGATTAATATTGCAAGGCAGAGTTTCTGTGAAGAAAATGTGTGTTTGTGTTGGAGTTTAGGGGAGTTGGTTAGTAGATATGCAGAAAGAAAGCATAAGCAAAGTATTAAAAAGTACACAGAAGAAAAAAGTGAAGGATATAGAAATAGAGCAGTATTGTTGCTACCTTTCTAAAATTTACATATATTGAAAACCAAACCATATATAACAAGCTCAACGTTTCTTATACAAGTCTCATTCTTGGGTTTTTTCTTTTGGAAATTGAAATATTGTATTCAGTTAAGTTTATTTTTAAAAAGAAAATATTGACTTACACATGGAATAGGGTAAGATCTTATGAAATTGGGGCACTATTCTTCCCTCCCTCAAGGATTCTGGACTCCCTTAGATACTATAGATACTGGTTTAAATAGAAAAAATTTCTCTGCTTTGTCTCCTTGCCCCCTTTCTCAGTGTTTTACTCCTGAGGAAGTCTCCTAAATAAAATTTAGATGTCTCTTGCCAGTGTTTCTTAAAAGTAGTCAACAGGGTCCCTAATTTCATAGGCACTCTCTGTATCACTGTACAATATGGATATTTCTTATGGGACATAATAAGATTGAAAGGAATCAGTGGCTCCTATGAAAATTATAAGTAATTTAATAGCTCATTAGATACCCTCTTTCACCCCAACTCCTACCCCAACCCCTTTTCCTAGGTAAAACATTTTCATAAGGTTGTTGGATTTCATGTCAGTTTGCATTAGACCTGTACTCATATATACTCATGTTGGCAAAGTGCAACTTCTTTTTCTATGTAGCCCCATCATCACTCCACTTCCCCTCATAATGTCAGTCCTTTAGATGCAAGGTAAGTGCTCCGGTAGTCTTCTTTCTCCTCCAGAAATGCAACTGAGGAAACAACTACCTCCTCAATTCAGGAAAGACCATTCTCACAACCTCTGCTGTCTGACCTCTGCTCAGAATACAAACAGGCCAGAAGGCAATCAGCAGCTGATTCAGAAACGCACCTCTTAGGCTCTCCCTGGGCTTTACTTGCAAATTGCTCTCACTCCTTTGGAGAGGTAGAAAAGGAAGTCCTGTCTTCCTTCCATCCCCTCCCTCTCCCTTGTGGCACTTCCTTGTGGAAGTTCTGTGTGGAGAGAGTGCCCAAGCTTTAAGCTGGTTTCTCAGCCCCCATTATAATGGAGGCAGGAGGGAAGTTGTTCTGCAGGAGCCCCTTTCCATCTATCACCAATCATCTTTTGAGGCATCATCAGTAAGGTGACTCAGTGCGTGCCCTATTAACCCTCATAACATTTATGTATAGTACAGATTTTTAAAATTATAGAAGTTGAGAAAATGAGATCAGTGAAGACTAGAGCAACCTGTAATTGCTCAAACCTCACATAGCTTTTTGTTTTTCACTGCTTTCTAATGTTTTATGTATTATATATATATGTGTGTGTGTGTGTATGTATATATTTGTTTATACCCCTCCTAGATCTTAAATTGCATGAGAGCAAGGACCTTTATAAATTTTATATCTTATTCAGCACAGTATTCACTATTTACAATAATCTAGGATTTAGCAATCTTGAAGAATTGGTAGAATAGGAAGACACAAAGGAAAGGCCATTCTAGAAAAGGAGGAAAATGATCTCTAGAATTGGTAATTGTAGATAATTCAGTGTTAGAAGTATCTAAATGCTTATTGTATAGAGGAAGAATACTTGATAGTCACTGAGAAGAGACTAAGTTTAAAAATGACATGATACCTGCCTTCAAGGAGTTTTATAGTCTGAACAAAGGATTTTATTTATACTTGATCCTGGAAGCAACATCGTCAGACCTGTGCTTTAAAGAGGTCAATTTGACAGCTGAGTGAAGAGAGACTTGAGACAGAGAGACCAACAGCAAGTAACTGTAACAGACCAGGAATAAGGTGATAAAGGCCAACTACTATATATAGTTTATATAACATATATATGCCAAATAACCATGATGTAAATAAATTAGCATTATAAAGCTTAGAAAGGGTTTCCTGCAGGAGGTAACATTTGAGTTGGACTTTATAGTATGTAGAACAATTCTCCACAACAGGTCCTGTAAACTATTCAGAGGTTAAATGACTTGCTTATGATCACACACATAGGAAGTATTGGTGCTGGGAATCTAACCAGTATTCCTAGTTGATAAAATTGGGAAGTTAAGATGTTTAAGAGGACATCAATATTATAGTCTCTAAGTAAGAGGACAGGGGTTGGGAAAACTAAGATACTTCACTGTTTGGAAGAGGCAGGACACTGACCTAGAGACAGATAAATAGAACAGTGAGCATCTGGACCGCATGATAGAGTGAACTTCAAGGGAGGAGAGATTACAAAATGGTGGTGATAGAGGAAAGACTGGAAACATTACTGGGGCGAAAAGGAGAGTGGTGACTCTTCCTTGAGGTCCAGTGTATTGAGGGACATGAGAGAGTAAAAGCAAAATCAACCAGCACTGAAGAGGGTGGCCAAGAATTGGGGATCTTCCTTAGAAATTAAGTTGTTTTGAAGTTAAGAATGGTAGAGTGAGAATGAAAGAAATCTAGAATGAAAGGGAATTTGAATCCAGGTCCTCTGATTTAAACTCATTTCTTTTGACCAAGCTTTGTTGAACCAGAGAATTCTTTATTTGGCAATGTTGAAAAGATTCACTATACTTTTGTAAGAAAGTCAATTAAATATTCTTATGAGATAGAATAAAGCAAAGTGTCTTTTTGCCCACGGCATATGGATTCCTTATTCGTATTTGCGGGAGTAATTAGGGAGCATGTGTTGTGGGAAAAACAAGTATTTTTTAAGCACCTATTATGTACCAAGTATTGTACTAAACACTACAAAGCAAACACAGCAGTCGTTTTTCTCCAGTCAAATTATTTATGAATCTTAATGATAAATGTAATGGGTTGTATTTTGTGCAATCTGGATTTTCTACTTTGTGTATTTTCACTGTGAATACATTTATCATCTCAGTACAGATCTCTTGTTGTTCATCCTTCATTCTGGAAGAGGACCTTTGCAGATCTAACTGCTCCCCTCTATTCATGCATTTCCATTTGCCTGTTACACATCTCTACCTGGATGTCCAGTAGATAGCTTCAATTCGACGTATCCAAAAGTGAATTCGTTATTTTTTCTCCCAAACTCTACTTGTTAGGTTTTTGTGCATTTACTGTTTATAGCACTGCTGTCCTCTCAGTCATTCAGTCTCACAGTCTTGGTATTGGCCTTGACTCCTCACTGTCTCATTCACCATATCTAATTAGTTGGCAAATTGTGTTGATTCTATCTTTGTAACAATCTTTATTTATGCCCCCTTTAGTGCTGTCACTGCCACAACTTGACATAGGCCCTTATCACCTCATGCCTGGTCTGTTGCAGTTGCTTGCTGTTTGGTGTCTCTGTCTCAAGTCTCTCTTCACTCAGCTGTCAAATTGACCTCTTTAAAGCACAAGTGTGATGATGCAGCTACCCTCGACTCCACTGGCTACCTGTTGCTTCCAGGATCAAGTATAAATAAAATCCTTTGTTTAGTTTTTAAAGGCCTTCATAACATGGCCTCTTCTTATCTTTTCAGTCTTCTTTCTCCGCCACCACGTACACCACAGTCCATTGACACTGTCCTTCTGGCTGTTCTTCACATGAGATGCTCCCATCTCCTGACTGAGCATTTTCACTGGGTATCATGCCTGAGATTCTCTGCTGTGTTTTTCATCGTCACTTCCTGTCTTCTTTGCCTTTCATCAAGTTTCAGCTAAAATCCCATCTTTGCCAGAAGCCTTTCTAGATAAACCTTGGCACCTTCCTTCTGAACTGATCTCCATTTTTATCCTTTCTATATCTTGTTTACACATTTTGTTTGCATATAGTAGTCTCCCCTTTTTGCTCCAGAGAGCCTTGTGAACATGAGCATTTCTGTCTATTCTTTGCATCCAAAGTGCTTAGCCCACAGTGTCTGAGACTTAGTAGTGCATGACTTAAACCTTATTTGCTTGTAGTAGTTTCAGCTGTTTCAGTGAATTTTCATTTTATACCCATTCTATATTTATCCATCATGGAGGGATATCACTTCACTTCTAAAAAAAAGGACAACAGTTAAAACGATTAAATTTTAATTGTTTAAATTTAGAATGGTTATTGATGGCCATTCTGTAGTTATTTTAATTTTTTAAAAGTTGCATCTTTTTGTGGAGACAAAGAATTTGCTTATTATATTGTGGTATCCTGGGTCTCTGCTTTCTTGCTTTAATATTATCGACTTAATGTTCTAATTGGCTCCCCTGGGTTTAATAATCAGCTCTATTCAGATGATTCCTATGTGTGTGTCTTTTAGACATCTAGAACCTATTATACTATCATTATCTCAAATTCAGCATGTCTTCAGCAAAAATAATTGCCTTTCCCCTAAAAACCCATCCCTCCTCTGAGCTTCCCTGTTGCTGCTTTTTAGTGTACCACTGTCATTCTAGTTACTCAGCCCTGAAACCTGTCATATGCCTCAACCCATCATGCTTAACTCCACTATGTCTAATCCTTTGCCAAATCTTGTCTCTTCTGCTTTCACATTTTATATCTTACATACTTCCTTCTCTGTACTCATTCATATAGCCTCTTGGGCTATTGCAATAGTCTTCTAACTAGTCTCCCTTTCTTAATTCCCTACTCACTCCAGTCCACTCTCCATTCCACTGTCAAGGTGATTTTTCTAAAGTAAAAATCTGACTGTGTTATGCCCCTAACCCCCATGGAACTCAGTTGGTTCTCCATCTCATCTCCCAGGTCACATATAAAATCCTATGTTTGCCATTTAAAGCTTTACATAATGTGACCCCTTTTTGCCTTTCTAGTTTTTATACCCCTCTACCCCTGTACGTGCTCTCTGAGCCAACTACAGTAGCCTGTTGTGCAGTTCCTCAGGTTTGAGATAGATTCCTCACTTCCTAGAATGTGCTCCCTCCTTACCTTTACCTCCCAGTTTTCCTGATTTTCTTCAATGGTCAGCTTAAATCTCACCGTCTGCAGGAGACTTTCTAGTCACTTCAGCTCCTGATTGCTTTTATGTTACTGTCATCTATTCTGTGTGCATCTTAGATGTCCTTAGTTATGTACTCTAGATAGCTAGAGAAGCTATCTCCTCTAGAATTGTATGCTTTTTGAGGGCAGGGACTGGTTTTTAGAAACTAGTACTTAGCACAGTGCTTGGCACTTAGCAAGTGCTTGTTGATTGCTTATAGAATGAATGATATTGAGAATATAGTAAATATTGTGGTACTTTTAGCTTCCACACAGAGATTAACTTCAAATTTTGACATTTGACATTTAATGTTTAAATGCAGTAAGCTTTGATGGTACAACTCATCTGTGTTACCAGCCTACACCCAACTGACAGTGGAAGGCTCTTGTCAAGATGTGATAGGCACCAACCCAAATCTGAATGAACTTAGTTTATATTAAGTAATCACATTGACTGTCATTTGAGATGAGTTTACCAGGTTTATCTTCTGTTGGGTTTAGTTTGAACTTCATATTTATTGAATAAAATGGATTATTATGGTGGGTTTCGTATTTGAAAATGTTCAGTTATTTTGGTCCTTGTCTGTGGTACATCAGTTTGGAAAACTGACAGTTACAGTCTGGTTTCAGTAAGGTTTCCAGGCTTATGTTAGCATGTTCCTTTTTACCCACTATATTTTCTTAGTCAGACCAGGACTATTAACTCAACCCCAAACTCAGCTGTTATTTCCTGGTTTCGTGGATTTTTGCACCCATCATCTCCATACCAGAAGGGCACTCATTCCTCATCTTGACCTTTATCTTCTTGAAAGCCTTAACTCATGTGCTACCTCCTTTCTGTGACATGTAGAAACTAAGGAGAAAATATAGAGAGAGACATATTAAAGGCAAATGTAGAAACTGCAGCCTAGTGCCTTTAATATACAGAAAATGAGGTGAAGAGAAGGGAGTAAAATATAGAAGGGAGGCTTGGGGATCAAAGGAACAAAGAGGTTTATCTGTTGTATTTGCTAAGGTAAGCTGAAAGCAATAAAGAGGAGGGATAAAAGTTAGATGATCTCTGCTCTTTTCTCCTACCTCTCCATCCCTATTAAGTTGGATAGCTTGAATTTTGAATTTGTAGTGGCCTAGGTCATTGATACAAGAACACAATATGTATAGTAAAGTTATATAATATACAGTAAGACCTCAGCTATGTGATACTTTCTGGGAATGATGCTTTCTAGCTAGTAAACTTTCTTGGATAATTAGGGTTTGCTATCTCAAGCAAAAAGGTTTTGTTTAAAAAAAATTGGTACTAAAACTTTAATTCACTTCAATAAAGATTTATTTGGTAAGCACATACTATGTGTAACATACTGCTTAGTGTGAAGTGCTTTGATTTTACACTTCTTTTTGTTGTTAAGCAGTATTGAGAACATATAAATCACTTGATGAGGTAGTGTCATTGTGACGAATTATATATCTAAAATGTTGAAAAGTGGATGAATAAATAAATTAAAAAAAACATTTAAATCTTTTATATGCCAGGCACTATGGTGGTGATTACATCATAAAATATTTCATTCTAGTTTTGGACAGCTTTCATCATTGGAAAGGTTTTCCTCTATTTTGAGCCAAAATATCATTCATCGATGCAGTCAAAGTAAGGACTGCTAGTGACTTTCTTATGGCATCTACTGTGGTTGCATGGGACCATTTTATTTGTATTATTCTTGGTTGTCTGAGGTCTCTACCATCTATAAGTATATGATAGTCTTTGCCCTCAAGGACTTTCTCTCCTATTAAGGAAAGATAATATAGCATTAGATTAGCACAGATTGGTAAATAGAACATATATACAAAATAAAGAGAACATTTTTTATTCATTCATTTACTTATTTTGGTGTGGTGGAGAAGATATTATTAGGGAATCCAGGATAGCTTGTGGAAGATCTTGATCTCACTCAGTCTTGAAGGATTTAAGGGTTCTAAGATGTAGAAGTAGAGTGAGAAGAAGGTACAGGTATGTTCTCAACATTGGGTGTCCCTTGGGCCATCTATCATTTACATTCTTCAAAGATTGTGGTGTTCCATTATTGGCAACCATATACCATTACTTGAAGAATATTGGTGTCAAAAGAATTGGTTTTTCTTTCAAGAAAATGAAACAAAGAGTTTGAACACATCTTATTTCTCTTTCCCTCTTTTTTCATGAAAGAATTCTATTTTCACTCTTAAGATCATATAGAATCTCTTCAATTCTTTTGATGATTTTAGTTGGCCTTCCCTGGATCTTCATGTTTTCATCGAACCCCTGTTGAGTTACAGCCATCAAAGCCATAAAATATTACATATTTTTAGAAAGGAATAGATTTTTACATGCAGATGTTTATCTTTATACCTGTAAGTTGGGTCTATTATCTCTCACTATGAATATGTTTACCAGTTTTAGGCCCTGGGAATCATCATTTGAGAAGGAGAGAATCTTGCAGTATTTCTTATTTTTATCTTTTCCTTTCTTACTGCTACCACCCTAATTGGCCTGGAATATTATACAACCTTTTTGTTGGTATCCTTGTATCTAGTCTTTTCTTATTCCAATCCATTGGGTTTTCCATAAGATTAATCTTCCTGAAACACTGATTTTGCCTTTTAATCATTTATCTTTTTAACAGCACTCAAAAATTTGTCTTGACTCTGTGCTTATTAGCTGTTATGACTTTGGGTGAGTCATTTCAGTGTCCTCATCTCAAAAATGAGAAGATTTGATTTGAATGACCTTTGAGGTATCTATCATCCTATGCTTTCCCATTGGATAATAAGGAAAATGTATAATAAAGGCCTGGAACAGATGTCCTGCTATCCAGGTCCAAACTACTTTGCCACTTTTATCTCCCACTATTTCATTATATAAAAGCAACCTGTAATTACAGATAGGTGGAATATTTCTGGTTCATTCATACTTTTTATTCCCATTAATTAGATTGTGAGCTCTCCTCTAGGGGAAGAACTTGTTTTTTGACTTTAGTTTGTATCTTGGCACTCACTACGCTTCTTGTCCCTTAGCATCTTAATAAATGCTTATTGATTGACTGACTCCAGTTCTTGCTTTCTTGCCTTTTCCTTACCTCCTCTGCTGACTCTCCCATTTCCAATTATCATTAATTTTGAATACTTTTCTTGACCTTCTTGTAGTTTTCCTTAAGTATATCTGTTGGAAGTACTCTCTTTCTCTGAGAGTACTTTTCTCTCCCACCCATATGGTACTTATCATATATTAACTTTTGTTAAAATATTGCTTTCTCTTCTGTGCTTCAGTTTGAGTTTCTGATGGACCCTGCTTTTTACTAGTAGCTAACTGGATGGTCCTGTTAAAGGTGAGAGATCTCTCTGGAGGATCTGAGTGCAGATTCCAGCTTGACCACATAATCTATCTGACGTAACCTTTCTGACATTCCTTTCCTTTTGTTTAAAATGAGTTTAGATGAAGGATTAAATGATTTTAGTGTCCTTTCCACCTCCACTTCATTGAATCATCTGGTTTCCTTTAAAGTATAGCTAAGGTGCTCCTCTTATTAGAATGCATTTTCAATCCACCCATATATTAGTCTTCTCTCCATCTTTAAGTTATTTTGTACAATGCGTTTAATTCTTTGTGATTGTGTTACCTGCCGTTGGTAGATTATAAGCTGTCTTTACATATCCCCCAGCACATTTTTCAATTATTATTGCATGTTGTAGGGACATTTATTATTTGAATGAAGGAATTGTAGAAACTTCATTCCGCCCTCCCCCCCCCCAGTTACCTGTTTCTGTTTGTGGTGTATCCATTGATGTAGATTATAGTCCTTGAAAACTTAGTGTCTTTAAGATTTACTGAGGCTGAAGCTGAAAAACAAATCACTTTACAGAGCTTCCATTCTGTATGTATTGTGTATATATCTAGATACTCATGCATTGTTCTCTTCCCTGTACATTAGAATGTTAGCTCCTTGAGGATGTATGGGATGTTTTTGCCTTTCATTGTGTATCTAGGGCATTCCCAGTTATATTGTCTGGAACATAAGTTCTTAGTAAATGCTTTTTGATCAGTTGAAGACTGTCACCATCTCTTATTGGTAATTGAGAAAATATGAATAATCTATTGGCCATTTCACTGACTGCTCCAGTAAAGTGATTAATTTTTATTTGATTTTGATGGCAATAGGAGGCTGATAGAGTTGATTAAATGGGGGTGGGGGCGAGGCGCGGTGATCTAGTCAGACTCAGCTTTAGAAAGATCACTTTGAAGGCTTGGTAGAGAAAGGACTGGAGCAAAGAGAGAGTTGAGACAGGGAGACCAAGTAGCAGACTATTTTAATAGATGAGTAGATGAATCGATGAAATTTCCAAGTAGACCAGTGCAGCTCTAGTTATGTTGTAGAATGCGTGAAAGGGAGAAAGGTATGAGAAGACTGGAAAGATAGCAGAGACCATATTATGAAGACTTAAAACAAAAAGAGCACTTTTTATTTGGTTCTTGAGATAATAGGAATCCACAGGAGCTTGGGGAGTGGGGAGAGAGAGAATGTGTGTATGTGTGTTGACATGGTTTAGCCTGGTTTTAGGAAAATCACCTTGGCAGCAGGGTAAAGAATGGATCACAGTAGATTGATACTTACACTAGGAGATCATTGGGGTTATTGCAGTAATCTAGGCTGGAGGTGAAAAAGCCTGAACTAAAGCTGTGACTGTGTGAGTGGAGAGAAGGGGACATATGAAACAGCTATTATGAAGATAGACTAGTATTGGCACTGCATAAGGTACTAAGGGCACTGCATAAGGTACTAAGGTAGAGAGAGAGTAAGGAGTGAGAGTAAGGTCAATACTGATGTTATAAACTAGGATAACTTGGGGAATAATGATAGTGTCCTCATTAGTAATAAGAAATATTTAGAACAGGGATGAGTTTTGGGGAGAAGGACAACATGTATTAGGCATGTTGAATGTGAAACGGCTTTATCCAGTTCAATGCGTCCTAAAGGTGATGGATGATTAGCACGGGAAAGAGACTACATCTGTATTGTGGAGATAATTGAATGCTTAAGAGCTGGTGGATCACCAAATTATATGGTCCACAAGCATTTATTATGCTTCTACTATGTGTCAGGCATTGAGGCTCAGCACTTGAAATATAAAGAAAAGCAAAGCAATAGTCCCTGCTGTCATGGAGCTCATAGTCTAATAGAAGAGATTACATGAAAACAATTATGTACAAAGGAGATACGTACAGGATGAATTGGAGATAATCAGCACAGATAATATAGAGGGAAAAGAGAACAGGGACTAGAGCAGAACTTTGGGGTATACTCATGATTAGTGAGATTGATACAGATCAAGAACTAGCACAGCCATGTAAGAGGAGATTCAACAGAGAAAAGTGTCATTAAAACCTATAAAAGAGGGGTTAGTGGAGTGAGAAGAGGGAAGTGGAGACATTCCATATAGACAACGTACATTTAACTGAGAAGGGAAGGAGAGAGATGGGATGATAGCTAGTGATGATAAGTAGGATGTGAAGTTTTGAATAGAGATGAAACTGATGGTTTTCTGTTAGAAGAGAGGGGAAGGAATGGGAGGAAAATGTGCATGGTTGGCCTTGGTCCATGAGAAGGGACAGCTGCCTCTTTACCGTTCAGTCATTTCAGTTGTGGCTGCCTCTTCCTGATATCATTTGGGATTTTTTTGGCAAAGAATTAGGGTGGTTTGCCATTTCTTTTTCCAGCTCATTTTACAGATGAGGAAACTGAGGCTGTCATGATTATATACTTAAGTGTGCCCATGGTCACAAAGCTAATAAGTGTCTGAAGCTGGATTTGAACTCAAGTCTTCCTGATTCCAGATTCACTGTGTTGCTTAGCGGCCCTCTTCATATGAAAGAGAAGTAAATGAGGAGTAGAAGATGAAGGAGGAGGAGGGGAGAAGAAGGAGCTCTGTATAAATGACCTCAATTATTTAATATGAGGCCAAGTCCTCCGCAGAGAGGGGTAGAAGACTTGAAAAGAGCTTCAGTTTGGGACAGTGCTGTGGAAAGTGGGAAAGTGAATTGAGTAGGGAAACATCTCTTTGTTTCAGTGCGGGGCTCTGTGAGATTAGGTAACTAACATAGGACCTTGGAAGTTCTATTTTGTGATTCTTCCTCCTCCTTTCAGCAATCTATAGGAGCAAAGGAGGCAGAAGTAATTAGCTATAACCGTTCTTTACTAATATCTAACTTGAGATGTAACATTAAAAATGAACAATTTTTAATTGACTGTGATTGAACTGACTCTGATCAGTGCAATGACTTGACTATTTGTGTTTCCAAAAGAGTGAAGGTGATAAATGCTACCTTCTTCCTGACAGGGAGGTGATGGACCAAATATGGAGAATGAGACATTTTTAGATGTGGCCAATGTGGGAATTTGTTTTGCTTGATTATTCCTGTTAACCTAATGGGGTTTGGTTTTGTTTTTCTCCTCCCTCCCTAGGCTTTTCCATGTGGGTGACGTTGAGAGGAAGAAAAAAAAAATAAGTGCTTGTTAATTAAAATAAATGAGAAAAGATTAGATAAATGATTATGATGATAGTTGAGAGGTACTTAAGTATAGCTAAAGTCACATTAGAAAAAGTGTTACCATCTTTCATTACTAAGTACAATTACTAATAATATGCCCTATGTGTCACAGTATTTTTCACTAAAGTTTCCTAAATATTTAACGACTAAAATGATATCTTCTAGTGAGTTTAATACTCTGCTGCTATTACTTTCTATGATACTGAGGAAAAAGATGGTTTGCTTCTAGAATGCTAATGTTGAAAGAGGAGGGTAGTTGAAAAATTATTTTAAAATTGAGCGCTTATCGTTACGTCTTTTCACTTATACTCCAAACTGTAATAACTAATCCGCAATTTTAATATACTTTAAATCTTAAAATGCAAAAGACTCTGCCTAGGTCATACCACAACTTGAATATTGTGATTAATTCTGGGTGTCAAGATTGTTGTTAGGGGGAAAAATGCTAAGGGTTAGGTCTAGCTACAAGTGGAATGGTTGCCTTACTAGGTAATAGATATCTCTCAATATAAATATTCAAAGGAAAACTAGATGGCCACTTGTACCAGATATTAAAGATTGCATTCTCCTTATGATAATGGTTGGTTTTAGGTGGACCTTGAGGTCCCTGAATGTTCTAAAATTTTGTCACTTTACCATTTGTATTGTGTGTTATTGCCTATGTAGTGTTTTCATATATTCTCACTTGATCCTGTTATAAAATCTTTGAGGTGTGGCTTCTTTCTGTGTATGTATTCAGTCGAAGGATCAATTTTTAATAAATGTATGCCTGTGTGTGTGTCACATATACATGTAATATTCTGATTACCCTCCCCTTATGCTTGAAAAATTTATCCCACTTATCCCACTTTGAAACTTTACTGTAGCATGGTGTGACAGCACAAAAGAAATAGGAATGTTCCATGGAAAGCAGAAATGGAAAGCAGGCTTTCCATTTAATATATGGAAATGTATTATAAATATAATGGCCATATATGGCCACAAGTTACATAAAAAATTTTCACTTCTTCTAGACCCCTCTGCATGATATTGCAAAACTGAATAACTTTTCCTAGTTCTGGCTTTTGACAGGGCTTTGTCATATAATTGTTTTAGTCTTTGCACATTAACATTACCTTCTCAGAAATTCGGGTCTAGTTGTTTAGAAGAGCTCATCATTCATCATTTATAGAAAACTAGAAGTAATTGTGGGAAAAGAGATCACTATAGAACCAGGAAATGAAGAAATTATGTCCCATTAATATGTATAACACCTAGGAGAACCCCTTTATGTCCCTTTTCTAGGTCATAGCTGACAATTCAGAGTCCTTAATTTTTTATTTCTGGTTTGAATTAATATTCCTTAACTGTTTTTGCCTATATTTGCTCATCCCTCAGAGCTAGTCAGGTCATTTTTTAAAATGTCTCATAGTCAGATTTTCTTCCTTTTTGTAACCATTTGGTTTTCTTTCTTTGGAACAGCCCTTTTCCATTCATGCCTGTTTCAGGCATTAGGATCCATTTTAAGCCACTTTCCAGGAATTCTTTTTTATCTATTTCCCTTTTCTCTTTTCTTTTTTTTTAACCTCCAAATAATTTGTCATGCAGAGAAGAGACATGTGGAGCCTCATACGGGAGTCTGTTTTCAGGCATGGGGGCTGCTTTGATGAAGATGGGATAAAATTCTGACTAGAACATTACCTGACTGGAAATCTGTATATATTTTAAGGGGACAGTGTTTGACCCTATTGCTTAATAGATAATTGATTGATCTTTATGGTTAAATAGGCTTTAAAATTAATAATTGACTCTTTTGTATATATTAGTCATTGCCTGTTCTAAACCTTATCTTATATAAACCAATCTCTATATTTTGTCCATTACTCTCAGCATGTCACTTTACTGTGAATAGGTTAAAGTTGATATGAATTGCCTTTATTAGTTTCTACTAAAACCCCAGACTTCTCTCTTTTAACTTTTAAAAATCTTCACCTGTCTTTTTGTCTTTCTAGATTTTGAAGAAGTAGTTTATTTTCTTTCTTGTAGGCAAACCTTATGCAGCTCAATACTCAGCTGTATGCTGAGTTCCGCCTGCAAACAATTCATTTTAGCACTTATATTCATGCAGTCCTTGTTTTTAAAACAAATAAAACTTCCTTTGACCTTGATATTCCTTGAAACTACTATAGTACTTCTTTTTTACCCCCCTTTCACTGTCAGACCCCTGGAGTCTACAAAAGTCTGTGACCTGCATGTATTTTTTAGCAATGATAGTTAACCCTTTTGCAATGTGTCTTTATTCTACTGTTACCGCCAGTTATTTTTAATGGTCAGATCCAACGGACTCCTCTTAGTCACCCTCCTTCTTGACTTCAATGCAGTGTTTAACACTGATTCACAGAGTCTTACTCTGATTCCTTCTTTTGGTGTGGAATTCTTGAAGGTTATGTTAATGGCGGAGTGGGGAAGAATGGAAGGGAGCAACATAGAAAACTTCCTGTGGTCCTAGCAGCACGTTGGTTCTACTTTCTTAGGATCAGATATGCTAAATAGAGCTTTAATCACCAGTAGGTTGATCACCTGGTTAATTCTTCAACCATGCATCCCATGAAATAAAGAAAAATATACAAAATAGGCCTCAATCCCATGTGGAAGCTTCTACATTGATAATGGCACGTCAGCAGTGGGGGAATGGAGTAGAGAATGCTAAGAATGGCCCTTACATCACATAATTTAACATTAAATTATTGGTACTCTAATGTTAAATCCTTGTCTGATAGGAAGAAGATGTTATTGGGGAAACTGGATTGTCTCAATCTTGACATTCTCATTACAAAAGCAAAGGACAAAGGGAAGTTGCTGTGAAGTGGAAGGATGGTTCATATGCAAATAAAAGTCTTGATTGTAAAATGTGAAAAGAAAACAAATGATGTTTCAGATGGGATAGTATATTGGTTCATCTCATATTGTAGTGCTTATCAAGATTGCAGGAAGACTACGAAGAAGATAAGTGTGGCTTATGTGCCAACCTCTTTTGCTGAAGCAGAGAAATTATAAGAGCTCCTTGTTGTGAGCTCCTTAAGGGCAGGGACTGTATTTTGCCATTTTAAATAAATTCTTATTGGTATGCTACATTATATTGGACTCTCCAAGTTAATTTGACTTCATCTTTGATTTTTAGTGACTTTGGTGCAAAAGCAGATAGGGAGAGGATGGTGAATGATAAATTTGAAGATTTGGCTTTTGAATCATGAATGACAGAGCCCAAAAAAGCATGTATACTTCACATAATCAGTATGTTTTTACATCCAAAGATCTTGGAGTTTTTGGAGAAAAGAATTGGGAGGTCCTGGGGAGTTATTTCAGGATAGTCTGTGCTCTAATCTCTGTCTCCTCTACTCCTTCCTCATTGAGGTCATTGCCAGCCTCACAATTTTTTCTTTTCTTCCACAATTCCTAATACTAGGAGATTTCAACATATATGCATATATTCTATCATATACTTTTTCTTTGTGTTTCTAAAGTTTATTACATTTCCTATGTCCTCCTCAACTCCACCTAAGTTATACCCAGAGATGGTCATATCCTTAATCTTGGATTTGCTGCTAACAAGTGTTCACCTCCATGTTCATTAACTCTGAAGTTCCTTC
Source organism: Bettongia penicillata ogilbyi (assembly GCA_023548195.1). Taxonomy (NCBI): domain Eukaryota; kingdom Metazoa; phylum Chordata; class Mammalia; order Diprotodontia; family Potoroidae; genus Bettongia; species Bettongia penicillata. Next base: position 1,425,347 of record JAJHZJ010000733.1, read on the forward strand.
ATAATCTCTTATTCCACTCTTCCCTTTACCTTAAAACCTTTAATCCCATTTTTCATCTTCATCATTATATGTAATCCTTTCAGGCCTTGGTTCTTAGGCCATTACTCTTTCACTGGTTATATTCTCTTTCTACACATTGACTTTTTTGGACAAACTGTCAGAATATGTGAAGGGACAAGATCAGAAGTAGTATAAGGGGATAAGAGGCTGAGGAGAAGAGAATATCATAGAGTTAAATTCAAAGTGAGGAAAGAGACATAAATAAAATGTTCAGTGGCCACCCTTTTTTTCATTATCAGTGATACTAACAATGGATTCCCAACTAAAAAACTGAAAGAGAGAAAACCAACAAAACAAACCTTGTTTTTAGCAGTCGTACAAGAGTCATGTCCAAAAACGTTTATCTCTATGCACCTTGAATTTATACTATCCTCTTCTCGAGTCTGTTTTCCCTTTAAACTATTTCTGTTTTTGTCCTGCCTTGGATTATTCTGACAATCCTTTGCCTCTGCTTCATACTGACTGCAAAATCCATGTTACAAATTTATGTTATGTAATTTCAAGTGTGCCCTCACTGCAATAGAGCAGTTCTTTTACACCATCCTAATTGATTCACTGTATCTCTAACCATAGTAGCTTTTCCAACTCTTTTTGTCTGTCATTAAACCTCCCGCTGTTCCTCCTTTCTCCACACTCTCACCTGAGAACTCTTTCCTCATATTTTACAGAAAAAAATGAAGCCATTCACCAAATGCTCCCTTTTCCTCATCTCATATCACTCAGATTTCTTCCCCCTGTCTCCATTACCCTTGTTTCACATGTAAAGATGACTCTTCTTGCCAAGATCAAATCCCTCTACATGTACAAGTGATCTCATTCCATCCTGTCTTCTCTAGCAGATTTTCTCTTCTTAACTTCAGTCTTTCCTCATCTACAAGCCATTTTCCTTCTGTATGCAAGCAAATATACTTGTCCCCCTCACCCTCAAAAAGCCCTTACTTGATCTCTCCATCCTTGCTAGCTATTGACCTAATTATATCTTCTCACTTTTATGACTAAACCTGAGAAAGCCTCTGCGGTTGGTGAGATAACCGATCTTTTGGATCATTGGCATACTGACGTTGATCATTCCTTCTTGATATTCTCTTCTTTGGTTTGTATGACACCATATTCACCTTGCTCTAGTAACTTTTCTTCCTTTTTTAATCAAGCAAAAGAAATGTTATAAAGGATGTAATTGTGTGCTAGTACATGCATAAAATTTTTAAGTGAGTCAGTATAGACATTGGTGTATAGACTTAGTATATTTTTTTTTAGTAAGGGATCCAGTTTTTTAAAAAGGGTTGGAGACCTTCGCACTAGAAGATGAATCGAGTTATGCATCTAGCCCAAATTGCAAGATCAGCCTACCTGCATCTATAATGAAGTAAGAAACTAGCTACTTATAGTATTGAAAAGGACATCTTCAAACTCTTTAAAGGGAAGGGGGCACTTTTGGGAAAAAAATTAAATGGCAAAAAAAAGAATATTTCCATTTGTGTAGCAGAATTCAGAGTATAATATATAAAACTCTGAATCTCTATTTCATACTTATTGCTTTTGAAAAAATATATAATAAATTCCACATGTAACTTTTTTAATTGTTCTGCTTGTTTGTGCTTCTTTCAATTTGTTCTCTTCTTTGAATTTAAATAAAACATTTCAATGACCTTATATTTTTTTGTTATCTATAATACTAACCATGAATCCCAATTAAAAAATTGAAAGAGGAAAAACCTGTTCTTAGTGTAGTCAAATAAAAATGATTTCACACAGTTGTCATGTTCAAAAAAGTATATCTCTGTGCATCTTGAGTCCATTATCTATTTGTTAGGAGGTGAATGGCATGTTTTATCGTAGGTCCCCTGGAGATATCCTTGGTTGTTGCCTTGATCAGAGTTCTGCAGTCTTTCAAAGTTGCTTTTCCCTACAGAGATGTCCTATAAATTATCCTTTTCATTCTGCTCACTTCATTTTCCATCAACCCATACATTCCAGTGTTTTTGCAATTTTCTTTCAGCATTTCTTGTCCAGTAATCTATGGAGAAAGCTGTCCTTGCTTTTCCTTTAGTGTGTGATAGTTGTTTGTGGAGATTTGAGAATTAGTGAGGCCTGGAGAAAGTGTGTGTAAGCCTGCCATCTCTTGGTCATGTGATCTGGTTGTTTGATTAGATTTTGTGATCATTCTTCAGTCTGATGTTAATTTCAGGTTTTTCCTGAAGCAGACATGTGGGAGCTTATCAGCCTACCTCCATTGAGTTAGCATGTTGACCAGAGAGCTCTCCTAACTGTGTGTAAATAAACAGTATTTCTCTCCTTATCTCCTGCTTTTCATTGACATATCTTTAATGCTAGCATAAACATTTCTTTCCACTCTTTATGCTCTTTCCTTCTTTCACTTGCAGGACTTCAGGTATCATTTACATCCACATGACTCCAGAATTTATCTGTTTCCCAGCCCTATACTACTAAGCCACATTTTCATCTGCCTCCTGGATACCTAGGATGTTCCACTCACCCCTCAAATTGAACATGTCCAAACCTGAGCTTCTTTTTCTTTAAAGCATATTCCTTACCATGTTTCTGTACTAGCTGCATCACCAGCTCTTCCTTTTATCTGTTTTGACCTCAGAAGCATCTTGATCTCTCTTTCCTTCAAGATGCACATCCAAACAGTTGTCATGTATTTTACCTTTGTAATATTTCTTGCTTATATCCCTCCTTCCCATTCCTCTTGCTGCCATCCTAGGTCAAGCCTTCATTAACTTTCACCTTGAGTATTGCAGTAACCTCCCTTTCCTTTCTCTAGTGGATCCAGTTAACTTCTTAATACACAGGTCTGCCCTGGTATTCCACTATCAGGAATTTTTCTTACTTTTCTAGTGACGATCAAATAATCATTTGCTTATGTAACAATTATTTATTGTTCTGTGGTACATTTGGGCAAAGATCTGTGCTGGGAAGGAAAAAAACCAAAAACAGAAAACTAAGATGATCATTGCTCTTCAGTCAGACCCCCTCCAGTGCTTTGTGTTCATAAACACATGACTCTTTGCAACCATGCCTTGGGGGAGAAGGGGTGGAATTGAGCTTATTTAAAGGTTGAGATATTCATACTGCTGAAGGTATTTCATTGCACTTTTGTCTTGATATTGTTATATTTAATTCAGCAAGCATTGTTTGGCACTATTTGAGTTATTGGGCATCTAGAGAAAAATGACAAAATAGGATGTAAAAGTATGTTATTATGCTGACTGATTTGATACAGCATAATTTTTAATGTTTTCCTGTATCTTATTTTCCATAACATGTTTTAGTAACAAATAATAGAGGGTAAGGGAGGAGAGAAATGTGACTGAGAAGTAAAAAGGAAGATAGATTGGAGTGTTTCATCTATCATCTCCAGCGATTCAGAATCTTCATTTGAAAATTCTCTAGATTTTTTGAAGGAGAATATCTAGTTGTGATTTCATAGGTGTCTTCAGTTTTAATTAATTTTACTAATACCTTTTTTTAGGTGCCTTAGCTGGACCAATTATTGTGGAACCATATGTCACAGCAGTATGGGGGAAGAATGTTTCATTGAAGTGTATAATTGAAGTAAACGAAACTATAACACAAGTTTCATGGGAGAAGATTCAAGGCAAAAGTTCACAGACTGTTGCAGTTCATCATCCTCAATATGGATTCTCTGTTCAAGAGGCCTATCAAGGGAGAGTCTTATTTAAAAATCATTCACTTAATGATGCAACAATTGTTCTCCGCAACATAGACTTCTCTGATTCAGGAGAATATATATGTAAAGCGGTTACATTCCCATTAGGAAATGCGCAGTCATCTACAACTGTAACTGTACTGGGTAGGTATATTTGAATAGTGTTTATAAATATATTATGTATATGTATAATGAAGATATTTCCAAGGAGATAAAGTGGTTGAAACTTTAGAATAGTACTGAAGACTGAATTTCCTTCTAACTCTAAAGTCTTCATCATGTGTGTTGCTAATTTTATGTGAGTCATGTACATTTAACATAAGTATTTATTTAAAAAATGTTTTTCCTGGACAAACAGTTCAGAACCTGAGTTGCTTCAGCTTAACAGTTAATCATTTGTATTCTCTTTAGATTTCCAAATTTTAATAGCATTTCCATTTTTAACTGATTTAAAAAAAAAAAATTCACATGAGGTTAAGTCTTGGTGTCCTTGAAACAATCTCTAGATATTTTAGACTATTTTTTTTTTACTCCTATTATGGATCTTTACTATTCTACAGAGGACTTAGGCAATAATATCCATAATATCTAGGCTTAATCTTCATAGATCTATCAAAGCAGTTGTTTTCAGATACCATTCAGAAAGAGACATATACCTCTGGATTTATTTTTTGAAGACTTAAAAGGTATAAGATGACTTAAATTTTCTTAAATTTTCAATCAAAAATACTCGAATTTCTCTGACTTGGTCTCAGTGTTGAACATTTAGTTGAAAGGTTATTTGCTTTTCAATTCTTCATAGCAGTTTTCCCAAGTAGAAGCAAAAATTAAAAAAAAAAACAAACAACCAACTAGTTAAATTACCTTATATTCCTGTGATGTTTTATTTAAATAGCTGAAATTATTTAAGTAGGTTCTGCTGTTAGTGACTTGCAGTTTGTGAAACACAGGAATTTTTAGATAATAAACATCTAATATATTATCTGAAGTATATTTGAAATATGGAATTTATGTTTTAAAGTAAAATGTATTCTTAGATTTGAATAGATTTCTTGAACTTCTTGAATTTTTACTTCTATTTGCCTTGAAATTTTGGAAATATTGTATTTAATTACATCTGTGAATTACTTTAGAGAGGTTTAATTAGGGTAATATAGTTGTAATGCTTGGAAATAAGATAGTAAACAATTTTAAGAAAGCTTTCTTGAGAATTAAATTGTTCTGCTGAAGGTCTGATTAGAAATTTGGCATGATATTAACTATAACATAACTAGCGATCATTCCATTGAGGCATTAAAAACTAAAAATCGTTTTTTTTAAGTTTTCAAATAATGGTCTGTAACTTCCTTTTTTCATAATTTAGTTTTCACGTTTATTGTTAACTTTTCTGTGTTTCTCTCTTGTAAAACTGAGTTTGAAATTTTTAAAATTAAAAACAAATTCAGTTTCTTATTTCACATATTCACTTAGGCTAAAGCAATGAAAGTATTAATATAGAAAAAAATTGACTTTTAATGTAATTGTGCTATTCTGATGGGCAAATAGTTTTAATTGGTGGTTTGTTGAAATAACAATGACAACTACTAACATTTGTCTCATCCCTGTGTTGTGAACCCCCAGCTCCCATTCCCCAGTCTTGCTCTTGTTAACTTCAACTCATCCAAGGACAGTGTCAGTGAACTCCCAACCAAAATTGTAGCCAAGACACTAATTACCTTCCAGATTTGTCACAGGAGGCATTTTCCCATTTTTTTCTGGTTCCCCTTTGGTGCAAATAACAGCAGAATTAGATTGTGCTGCTTGCTTTTAGGTTGTTTTGGAAATACTTACATAAATAGTATGGAGGCATATGGGTAAGTTCAAATTGGGGAACATGTCACTGTTAAGTGTTTGAGCAAGAGCAAATGAAAAAAATAAAAAGAACTTTATACAGTACTCTAGCCAAGGGAAAAGGGTTTCCTTCTTCCAGTAGTGATAAGGAGCTTTGGCAATGTAATGTAAAAAACTCTTCACTTTTGGAGAGTTCACAGTGCAAATGGGCCCTGGCCATGAGCATTTGTTTCACCAGTACCCTTAGCTGCATGGTTGATTGCTTGTTATGACTGACTTACTGATATAACATCAGAGTCACAGAATGTTGGGAGGGACTGCAGATCATCTAGTCTAACCCTTAACTGATCTCAATCTGCCTGACAAACCTTTAGTGAAGGGGAAAATGAAGAAAACCCCATTTCATTTTTTGATTACTCTGATTGTTAGGATAGTTGTGATCCTTCTCTCTCAGGCACCTTTATGAACATAAGTATCAGTCTGTAGATATTCAGATTTCTAGGAGCACTAATCACAGAATCCATTAAAGGCACTTTACATTTTGTAATAGGTAGGTAAGTTTGAAGCTCTTTTAATTTGACTTTCTACTTGGATTCAATTAAATTCAACAAACATTTATTGTGTCTATTCCGTGTGAGGCACTGTGGATACAAGGACAAAAGCAGCAGCTTGAGGAACTTCCCTTCTGTTGATAGTGGGAGTGTGAGGACAGCATGTGCACAGATCAACAAATAATTTTGGAATGGGAGGAGTGTACTTTCAGAGAAACCCTGAGGCAATCGAGTCAAGCTTTAATTTGGAGCGTAGAATTCTAAAAGAGAGAGAGAGGTGTTCATGTCCAAGAGACATCCTGAGCAAAGGCAGAGAAGTGGGGTGGAGTGTTTGCCACATATAAGTAACAACAGTACACCTCATCTACTATTTGTGATAGTATTTATCTCACATAACTGATTTGGTTTTTTGTGTTAACATTTCTGTCATCACAGAAACATTTTCTAATCTTAAAAATTAGGAAAATCAGATTGTAATATAGATTGACTAAAGGACACAGAAAATAATCTTTACAAGTATAGTATTTCACTACAATGAAATTGTTGAAGGTTTCATAGCGAGAAATATATAATGCATAAAAATGCTAATCGTTTCTTCGGTAAGTGGGAATTCACATTCTCACATAGCTGGAGAATATTTTAACTGCACTTAATAGATCAAAAAAGCACTTATTAGAGCAGAATAGGTTGGGCATCTCAGCTGGTTCTCTTTGAACTGATGGCCTTTATAACAGATATTTTTCTGTATTTTGTACAATTGTAGGTTTTCCCTCCCCTGCTTTATGTTTGGTGTGAGTGTAACTAAAATAAATTTGGAAGCTTCTGAATGCTTCAATTAGCTTTTTCAACATAGATCTTTAGGTCTCCGGTGTATTTTTAAAAATGAGTGTCTTGGTGCTGAATAGAGTGAATGAATACAAAGAAGTTTTGAAAGAATTTAGTCTGATTGAGATGCAGAGCAAATACATGGAAAGTTAAACAGTGAAAGAAGTACATGTATTATGAGAAGATGCCATAGATTCAGAGGAATAATAGAATGCTCGATATAGAGATAACCTTAGATGTCATTCAGAGTAGTCATTTTTTTTTGTAGATGAACAAACTGAGGCTATAAGTGCCACTGTAGTGGGAGATTACTTTGAGCTGAAAATAAATCTTATTGATGTCTTTTTTCACCTCATTTGTTTTGTGTACTACCATGCCAAGCAGATTGAAGGCTTTGACAAAGAATGAGTAAGCAAAAACATCCATTACAAATATCTGAGAAGGTATTACTGTAGTCTCCGTTTGTCTCCACCTCCCAGGAGGAGCTATGTTTCATCTGTTTCCTAGCACCTTTTTGGATTTAACTTAGAATTTGACTTTAGTAATCTTTTAATTTATGTTGTTCAAGTCATTATGTATGTTATTTTGTATTTTATCCATTCCTGCAGATCTTCACATGTTTCTCATCATTCCTCATATTTGTTAGTTTTTCTTGCATGATGCTCATATGTGAGAGGATTTTTTGAAGCCATTTCCCAATCAATGTGTACCTCTTTTATTCCCATTTTAAAAAAAAATGCTGACATGCATACTATGGTAAATATATCATTATGGGGAAGAAAGACTGTTCCAAGAGTGATGAGCCTTCAACTTGATAGCAGTGAGAATGGAAAGGGGAGGGTTCAGCATCTAGAGTAGCATTATCTTCAAAGTTGCCACCGATAGTCTAGTTATTTTGAGCATAATTTAAAAATGAAACATTTCAAATGTAATGAAAATAAACTGTTGGAAACAATTTTGACCATTACATAAATATATATAAATGAGATGTTCCAAGAAAACATACATTTAATTGAAGCATTTTGATTTTTGTAGTTTCCTTCTGTTGCTATCTCAACTAATCATTAATTGTAAATTTGGCTGGATGTAGTCTTTGGGTAAGATTTAACCAAAGAACTTACATTATAACTCTTGCTTGTCTTTGTGCCAGGAGTCTGTCTATAATTACAATCTTAAAATGATTCCTACTCAGGTTGCAGGTTTTTAAAACATTTTCTCAGAGAAAATGTTAGTGAAGATAAAATTTGTCCCTTCACCCTCTTTTGTAAGAAAAGTCCTTGACAGTTAAAGGGAAGACAAAGGTTAGGGATAAGAATGATGAATTGGATGAAAAGGTACTTTTCCTTTTGTGAAAGGGACAGAGGGATTCTGGTTTCCAGATTTTGTTAATTAGTAAAGATTTCACATAGCTGGTAAGGTATAAAGCAAAAATTTTAGTTAGGAAGAAAGTAATCTGGTTGAGTGGGATGAGACAGAGAGAGAGAGAGAGAGAGAGAGAGAGAGAGAGAGAGAGAGAGAGAGAAACTGTGTATTTTAAATTACCTTGTCTGATCTAAAGGAAAAAGGAACACATAGTAAGGTGTGAGATCAGGTGTATTAGAACTGACTGTAAGAATATTTACTTTGTTCAGCATCCTTAAAGTAGTGAGATACTTCTTAGTAAGTAGTTCCTTTAAAAGAAAATGTTAAGGTTCAAAATACAGAACTAATAACCTTTCCATTGAGAAATCTATGATCTTATAATACCATGTACAAAGTACTAGATTGAAAAAATGAAATGATAGTCTTTAACTTTTAGAAACTTTCATTCAATTTAGTCTCTTATTGTTTCAATAGTTAATGAAAAAAGGGACCTACTTCATCTGCTTGGAGAATGCTTTTTTATAAAGTAGGAATTTTAGACAAAATAGAATTGTGAGATGATTGATAGTATAGATTTCTAGGTGTAGGGAGAAAGGAAAAAAATGACATTTGGAGAAGAAAGGGTACAAGTTATACTTTGATTAAAAGCATAAGGATCAAGCTATGCTTGCCATATAGGTCAACCTCTAGCCTTGCCATTTGCTTAGGTCATTCTGCTTTATTTAATCTTAGCATTGTTTCCTAGCAGGTTCTCTTGACAGATGGCATATATGTGTGCTCCTATTACTAGTTCTTCACTGTTACTGTAGAGAAGAGGCAATTTTGGGGCATAGATTTGGGTATAGATTCTGCTCTAGGCAATCTCTAACTCCAGCTCTAGCCAAAATGATCATAGATTCAGTGGCAGCTGACAAGGTGTGCAAGACCCTGTTGAGTAGGTGGGTTGGCAGTAAGGAGGACTCTGGGAGTTCTCCATGGAATGAACTTGAGGATGTGCACCTGCAGGATCTCTCTACCTGTGGTTACAGAGAATACAGGGAAGTTAAAAATATTTAAGGGACTGGGCTAAGACAGTCTTGTTAAACATCTTCAAACTTCATTAAGGTGCCTGTTTCCAAACTTATCATGAGTATGTTTAGGAGATTAGCATAAAGTAAACACTTTTCTGCAGGAGTCCAATACCTCCTGTAAGTGATGTTGACTTCACAGATGGCTCAGTGAACATCATAATACATCTTAGAGAAAATGTAAAAATTAAATAGCATTTTCCTTTTTAAATTGACATTTAGTACTCTTTTTGTAATTTGATTCTTATTTAATCTATGTAATCAGTTGATATTACCTTGTAAGCATGTATCTACTTTTAGAGGAAAACTATTGCATGGAAATTCACATTTATTAAGTTATGAAAATGATGCTTTCTTTGGTGCCTAATACCTTGTTTATCCCACATAGTAAAGAATTTATAAAAGATACTTAATGATATATTAGCCAATATAGCTCTCATCAGGAGTATTTAAATAGATGAGATGATATTTGGGAATTTAAAAGACCTAACTTCTGTACTTAAAAGTAGATATCCTACACTTAATTTAGGGGATCCAAAAATACATATTACTTTTATTATGGATCTAATTCAAAGAGAACAGTAATATTCTTTAGAGTCACTGTTGATGTATTTAAAAAATAAAACCACTTTTATTTTAAAAGACAATACATTCTTAAGTGTGATTTTTATTGTGTATGGAAGCCAATTTTTTCCTATAAGAATGTAGCTCCAATTTAATTATGACACTGTTACAAAACCTCACTCTAGCATGATATCACAGTTTGAAGCTGATTTTGGGTTTTTAAATGCTGGACCAGTGGAAAATAAGCATAACAGAACATGCTTCTCTAATCTAGAAAGGCTTCAGTTGCAGTCCTGATGATCCACTGCATAGGTTACCCAAGAACCAACTTGACTATAGGGTAATGAACTCTTCGGACAAAATGCCTTGTGAAGATCCCTGTATTCAGTTATGAGATTGTGATCTTTGTTGATCTTGAAGCTAATGAAATTACATATCCTTGACAAACTGATATATTTATAATGATTATTAGTGGGAAAACATGATTCAATTCATAGAAATTTATCTGTAGCCAATGTTTAAGAAATGAACACCTGAATTAAGATACACCTGTTTCACAGCTAGCAAATGTTGGTGTGAATGCATTTGAAACAGGGACTTGATGGGATTTATTCCCAGCATTATTTAACTTGATAAAATAGCAAATCACCTACAGAGTTGACAGTGGCACTGCACTGCCTTAGAAACTGTCAACCCAAGAGTGGTGTTAGGTAGATTGTAAGCCATACATATTAGGAGTGCTTGGTGTTGTTTGAATAAACCTAAATTTTCAATTTTAACTTTTTTTTAAAATTTAAACAGTTGAACCTACTGTGAGCTTAAAAAAGGGACCATACCCTTTAATTGATGGTGGAAATGAAACAGTAGCAGCCATTTGTACAGCAGCCGCTGGAAAACCAGTTGCACAGATTGAATGGGAAGGTGATCTTGGTGAAATGGAATCCACTGTAACTTCTTTTCCAAATGAGACTGTGACCATCGTAAGCCAATATAAGCTTGTTCCAACTAAATTTGCTCGAGGAAGGCGTATTACTTGTGTTGTGAGGCATCCTGCTTTGGAAAAGGAAATTCGATACTCTTTTATGTTGGATATACAATGTAAGTAATATTTGTATTTACCATAAACCAGCACTCTTTTTTTTTTACACTGTTCTTTCTTGAACATCTTTTTCTTCTAGGACATTTTAAGAGTATGTGCTACATATAATTAAAACATTTTGATGACCATTTTTAAAATTTATTTTCCTAGAATTTTTTTTATCATTGCCATTTTTTACATAAACTATTCCATGAACTTTATTTTTGCACTCGGTAAACATTGAGTTTTAAAGAGGGCTCAGTTGAATTAAATTTTGAGAATTTGTCAGTTAATTTTCACGTTCGTAATAAAGAAGTGCCATCTTGTCTTTTATCAATTTAGCCATCAGTAAGTATTTGAGTGCATACTTTGTGCTTATTGCTGTGTATTAATCTCAAAGTTACATAGATTTTCATGGATTTGTCTGAAAATTGGGGCTGCTTTTTCTTTGTATGCTTAATATTATGAAGCCTGACTTCACTATCTTCTAATACTTTCATGTGATCAATTTTATAACTGCGTCCTTGTGGTGCTAAGAGAACCCTGAAATGTGGTACAATATCTAACCACCTTTTTATGGAATTCCACTTTGTAGCATAGTATTCTAATGAGACCTCACTAAACAAATCTGTCAATTTATACTTATCATAATTTGTCCTAAATTCTTTAATAACTACTGTAAATTGTGTAGCACCAGAAAATTAGTTTTAATTGTTTTGAAGGTGATTATTCTGGTGTACTTAATTGGAAGAAAGGAAAAGTTGGCTTGGTAATTGTTATGCTTGTGACCTAGATGATAAAAAGTTTTGTGAATGTCTGGGTAAAGGTATCGAGTTAAATGGGAGTATCTGGACCCTCCCATGCCATCAATTACAACAAAAAATCTGGCTAGAGAGTGAACAGAAGTAAATTTTGAGGGCATGGGTGTGTATAAATATATGTAGGGATTTTTGGTATACTGTGTCCTTGGCTTTATGCTTTTTTATCTTTTCCAAACTGTTTGAAATGATCTTAAATTTTGGTGTGGATTTCACAATAAATTAATTCTGGAGCCTGCTGGGGAGCAATATGGTGATGTGGAAAGAACATTGCAGTATAGGGAGTCAGGATACAGAGTCCTATTGGCAGGTTTGCCATTGACTTTACTCTTTAGCTTTTAGGACCAAACTTCTGAAGCACTGTATCTCTTTGGGCTGTTTTTTTCTCTACAAAAGAGAGTCTGGGACTAAATGATCCCTCAGTTCTGCTCAAGTTCTGAAATTCTTTTTTCAATTATTTGTTCAAACTTTCAAAGTACTAATAAGTTTTCGTTTTCTTATTCTGTATTTGGTTTTCGTGAAAATGTATTTTGGTGGTGACCTCTCAGACGCTTAGTTATTTATTAAGCTTTAGTACTTTTAACCTAGTGATATTGGTTAAGAATGGGAATGTTACTTACTGACAAGTGAAGGTGAAGCTTTTGAACATCTTAAAATTAAATTCAACCTGCTTCATCACTTAGTAACTTTGGGACCATGGGCAAGTCACTGACCTCTCTGAGCTTCAGACAGTGCTCTGATGTTTTAAGATATAAATGGGCTATTGCATGTATCAGTTTAGGAAATTCTCACATCTATAACACAGGTTCCTCTTTCCTCTCCCATCAGCCATTAACAGTACAAAACAATACATGTGTAATTTTTATTTAGTGGGCTTTTTAAAGAAAATAGAATCTTTTTTCAGTTCTGCCAAAATTAATCCATATTAGATTTATAAAAGTAAGTTGGGAAACATATCTTAGATCTAAGAAATCCTCAGAATAGTAAAAAGAAGTCTGGATTAGGAGTCACTAGACCTAAGTTTAGATTTTGGTTCTGCTACTTTGTATGTCTGTGTCCTTGACTAAGTCCCTTAATCTCCTTGAACTTCAATTAAGGGATTGGATCAAATAGCCAGAGGTCTCTTCCAGCTTTAAATATATGAGTCTGTGATTTTTTTTTATCTTGATTAATATTTTTAAGATTTTAACTGATTTTTTCCTGAATGACAAGAGTTAGTTAAAAAAAAATTGAAACAATTCTTTCTTTTGTGTGTGTGTGTGTGTGTGTGTGTGTTCGTGTGTGTTCGTGTGTGTTCATCCTTCATTGCTGAAGAAGACCATGCTGTCAGAGAAATAATGACATGACTTGCACTTGACTTTGTTTTGAGTAAGGGAGGTCTGTGCAGGTCACCAGCCTCACTTTTTCCTCCAGAGCCATCTGGATCCAGTGACCAGATATTTATCAGGATGAACCACCTTTTCTTCCATCCTTCCTCATATGGCATCCAGATCAAGTTCAACCTTCTTTTCACATCTCTCATCCTTAATATCTGCTTCTATATTTTCACCCAGATGTGCAACTTGATTACTTGCTTCTCTTTTCCTTCCAGTATTACTTCACTTTGTGATCTCTTCAGTTCCCATAGATTTACTCTGCATTGATGATCTCCAGTTTCACATCTTCAGTTACCTTTCAGATATCTCTAGCTCAGTGTCCAGTAGACATTTTAAACTCAGTATGTCCAGAGCAGAAATCTTTTAACTTTCCCCCTGACCACTTCTTCCTACGTTTCACTGTGACTGTACAGGTCACCACCATCCTCCCAGTTCCGCAGGCTCACAAACTAGGAGTTGTTCTCTATTCCTCACCATCTCTCCCCTACTCCTTCCTCCAACCAATCTTTTGCAGAGGCTTCATGATTTCACCTTTGTAACATGTCTATAATACTCCCCCTTCTCTCTCTACACTGCCCTCCACACCGCATGTCCAGAATATTTCAGTAGCCTGCTGGTGTGTCAGTCTGCCTCAAGTGTCTGCTTACTCCATTCCATCCTCCATTCAGCTACTTAAGTGGTTTAGGACCCAACTAATTTCCCCCTCCCCTCTCCCAAAATAAACTCTGTGGGCTCCCTCACAACTTCAGAATCAAATACAGAATCCTCTTTGGTGTTCAAAGCCCTTCATAACCACCCCTTCCTTTCCTATACCCTTCCCCTCAGATTAAGATATCTCACAGCTCTGGACACTTTTTCCCACATGCCTGGAATATTCTGTCTCCTCATTTTTGCCTCCTAGCTTCCTTTATGTCCCAACTAAAATCCTGTCTTCTGCAGAAATCTTTCCCACCTCTTCTTAATTCTAATGCCCCATCCCTTTACTTCCTATTTCTCCTGTATTTGGCTTCTTTTTGCGTACTTATTTGCTTGTTAGATTATAAACTCCTTGATGGCAGGAGCTGCCTTTTGCCCCACCCCCCCCTTTTAATCTCCAACCCTTAGTTAGCTCAGTTCTTGACACATGGTTGGTGCTTATTCATTGACTGACTAGTAAGAGTGGTCACCTGCTAAATGAAGTCTATTTGTAGCTACAGAGATCCATCTTCCTAATTTGTTGCTAAACGGGGGCACTGTATTCAGGTACAATATTGATTTTGTGACTTCTTTTCTTCTTCAACTCTCCAATAATTTCAGTTCTGAAAATGTTCTTGGGAGAGAAGCATGGAGAATACAGATAACTGAATCTTATTTCTTGTCTGCATAGCCTTCAAGACCTCTTAACTTTTTATTAAACTCATACATCTTGGCTCCCATCCTTAAATAATTTTATTATGGAATTTTTTCTTGTATCTACGATTTTTCCTTCTGCATCTAAGCGTAAAAAGGATTCTTTTGGTAGTATCTGTAATAAACATACTCTTGGCATTTTCTTCATATAGCATCTTGTACTCAGTCCTAAAACTAAGAGTATTCTACATTAACTCTTTATAATGATTGGATTCCCTGATTGTAGATTATGTACTTTTGGGACTTGGGGTGGTGGTGGTGTTTTTTTCCCTCCCTCCTGTCCTAAACAAGTTTTTTGTTTGTTTGTTTTTTTAAGGTAAACATAGTTTGGGGGAAGGTGTCTGAGTTCGTAAAAGATGCAGGCATTTAATATGTGACACTCTTAAGGAGAACACTTTAATGATAGATGAGTGCTTTTTTTAAAAAAAATTAAATATTGTAATTCTCTGACAATTTTATTTGACATCTTTTATTTCTTTCATCTGTGAAACTTGGGGCATCATCATTATAATTATAATTAGCATCATTACTTTTTAACCAACTTGGAATTGAACAACGTGCCTTTATTCTTACTGCTTCTGCAGGGTGGGTGAGCAGTTTCATCATATTTCACTTCCATTTAATATGTAAAACTATAACTTTCTTTGTGAGGCAAACTTAGTGAATTCTTGATTATGTTGATTTTTTTCCCCAAGGAAATTGCTTTTATTAGGCCAGTTCTCCTTTAACATTGTTTCCTAAAACCCACAGAGTGAGAGAGAGAGTGTATGTGTGTACATGTATATGTACATGTATACAGGATTTAAAGAAAGGAGGAGATACACACATACATACCACCTCTTCTTCCTTTAAATCCTGCTTATTAGACTTTGGAAAAATGGAAAATAGCAAGCTCTTCACAAAAGGATTTTTCAATAGGCCATTGAAAATTGATTCTTTTGTATTTTAGTTATACCTTTTGGAAAGTTTTGTGTGCTATTTATATGTGCCTCCTAAGGCTCTCAGCAGGTAGTGCTGAGTAGTGAGGAAGATACAGGTTTAGTCTTGCCTCTGATGGGATAACTTGCTGGTAGTATGACTCTTAATCAGTTTTTAATACTCCTGAACCTCAACTTCCTTAACTGTAAAATGCAGATAATAATACCAGCAATACTTCACAAGGTTGCTGTGAGAATCAAATCACTTAATAGGTCTATATTATGTGGTAAACTTTAAAGCACTAAGTAATTGTCACAAGGTGTTAGTAGTACTATTACTACTGCCATCCATTGCTGTTATTATGAATTGCTGGATCTTGCCTTTTGCTTTTGGTAACAATTTGGTTCTTGAATTATTTTTCAGATGGGCTCCAATGTTATTCATAAAATTAGAATATTAATTATATTTACATGTCTAAAATAAGACAAAATAAAATCTTTCATATTTGGAAATGCCTTATATATGTATATTTGTATTGCATAACTCATTTCAGATGATATTGTCTTCTTCATTGGTAATATGTTTATATTTTGTAGATGCCCCTGAAGTTTCAGTCACAGGGTATGATGGGAATTGGTTTGTTGGAAGAATGAATGTTAATCTCAAGTGTAATGCGGATGCAAATCCACCACCTTCACAGTCTAAATGGAGCAGGTAATAAAATATTTTAAACTTTAAAAGAAGAAAATTTCTGTAAAATATATTTTGAAAAGTGTAGATGTCAGTACTTCATGTCCTTTACTTTCCATTTCTGTAGTTTATATCTCTAAGCTCCATTAATCAGTATAGGGGAAAGACTATTAGAATTGGACCTTTGATTCTTGGGAAAGATATAGAATACACAAGTCTGATACAGAAATGTAAAGAAGAAATGATCCAAGGGGCAAACTGCAAGAAGGGACCATAAGGGATGGCAAGAAATGTCCTCTACCCTAGACCGGGGCAAAGGGAAAAGAAGGGAGGGATGATGCTGAGTAAATTAGAGATGGTAATTAGAGAAAAAGATTGCTCCTAATGAGTGACCCTTCCCCCCCCCTCCTCAGTAAACTGATATGTAAGAGGAAAAAGAGTAGAGTAGGTAGGCTTAAGGAGAAGATTTGCAGTAGATAATAGAATCTTAGATTTGGTGCTGGGAAGTGCCTTAAAATTCTCCATTCAGTGGTGCCATCTAGAAGGTGCCTTCTTATTCTCTTTTCTTGTTAAACACATGCTGAACTGAGACTCAGATTAAGTGGCTCCTATGATCACAGGAGTATTGAGCTACAGAACCAGAATTTGAGTTTAGGCTTCTGAGACTAAATCCATCCCTCCATTATACCCTGCTGATGTTGATGGGAATTAGTCAGTGATGGAGAGTCATTCAGAAAAGAGTGACAGGGTGGGTAGACTTGCCTCTGGCTCACTAGCGATAGGAGAACAGATTTATTTCAGACCCTGGCAGCCTGATTGTGACTTCCTCCAGTGGGATTAAGCAGCATTACAATAGGAGTGGAAAAAGCCAGAATGGTAGGATTAATCTACTGTTGGAGTTTGGAACTGGGTAAGTACAGGTAGGGTAGGAAGGGCAGAATTTTAGCAGGTTAAAAAAAAAATCACACTTTTGGAAAAATAAAAGGATATCAGGTGTATTTATAGATGAGAGGACTGAAGCACACAAAGGAGAGTGACTTGCCCAGGGTCCCATAGCTAGTAAAGAGCCCACTAAGAAGCTAAATTTGAACCCAGTTTTTGACTTCAAGAACAAAACACCCAATCTACTCTTATCTTCCAGGCCTCTCTAGGGACTTAAAGATAGAGAACACTGTAATGTTGGACTGGACAAGTCAAGATTTTGAAGGGCTTAAATGACACTAGAGCAGGTATGATAGCCTGGGTGGGATCACTATATGGTAAGGAAAGATTCTAGATTCAAGAGGGAATGAGGCACAGGTGCAGTTGGAAGGATAGTGCAGGCTTTCATCACTTCTCACCTGAAGTAGCCTTCTTGACTCATCTGTAAGCTTCATTATTGGTCTCATAGCCGTTGCTATTAATCCTTCTTAGGCACACGTCTTACTGTGTTCTTTCTTTGCTGAAATGCCTTCTGCAGCTCCTAATATCAATAAAGAAAAAATGCAAACTCTTGAGAGCACATTTTAGGTCCATCATAATCTGGTTATGAGCTTCCTCTTTAGTTTTACTTTATCCCCCCTGTGCTGTCAGCATTCTGTATCTTGCCTTCTTTATCCTCTGGCTTTAATTTATTCCTTCCCTGTGTCCCTTCCTCCCTCATTCTCTATTTCACAGGGTCCTCCTCTTTAAAGCCTTCCCTGATTAACCCACAAAATGTTACTGTTCTCTTCACCCTGAGATTATCTTGTATTTCTGTATCTAGGGGTACTCATTGTGGTCCTGTAGGGACAATGCAAACTACTTGAAAGCCAAAACTTTTATTTTTGTTTTTCTATTTTCTGTTCTTACCACAGTTCTTCCACATTATAGAATGTGCTGTTTGTTGAGTTGATGTCATTTGAATGCTCCTACATCCAAGGCATTTTCTGATTTTATATGTGGTTTACCTCAATTCAGCAACAATTATATAACTACTAAGTGCAAAGTAAAGAATAAAAGTTGAAATATCATTTAAAGTTCTTCAAAAACTTTTTTCTCTGCATTTCTAATATTTTGACTTAACTTTTTACTATACTTATATTTCAAGAAAAAATGTTAATAATCTTTATTAACTAAAGTACTATGACTACTGTATTATAAAACTGCTATTTGTTTAGTATGCTTTTCCTTCATGGAAGTTACCATGTGCCAGGTACTCTGCTGAGTGCTAGGAATACAAAAAGTGGCTAAAGACTTAAGGAACATACAATTTAATGGGTGAGACAACATGCAAAAAATATATAAAGTCAAGCTTTATATACGATAAATAAGACAATTAACAGGGAAGTAACTGGAATTAAGAGAGGTTATTATTTGTAGAATAATGAAAAAAATTTAAGTAATAAAATTTCTTTTGCTAATGTTCTTTAAAATGTTTTGGATCTGATATCTGATTTCATTGGTATAGGGAACTTCCAGGAAAAAAAAAAAACTTTCTCTACTAATACACTTTCTTGAGTTAACAGGTAAAATGAGTTGCCTAGGGTTATACCACTGGTATGCATCAGGGTAGAAACTTGAACGCAGGTACTCTTTACATTAAGGCTAGCTTTCTAAACATACCTTCTGCCTCTTTTCAAAATAACGGTATTTTAGATCTTAAATAAATGAGTATTAGTGTATTCTAGGAATGTCTTTAATTTCTTTGAACATCTTTCAGGTTGGATGGACAGTGGCCTGATGGTTTAGAGACTTCAGAGAATACTCTGTATTTTATCAATCCACTGACTTACAATTACTCCGGTGTTTATATCTGTAAGGTTACAAATTCCCTTGGTCAACGAAGTGCCCAAAAGATCATCTACATATTAGGTGAGTTGCCATTTCCCTGCATGTAACTGCTTTACAGTATTGTATCATATGTCCTAATGGTATTAATTAGAGCTAAATAAAGATCCTTTTGGGAGTTACTTTTGGGTTTCTTTGGTTAAAGATTTTTGAGAAAACTAAAGGATTTAATAAGATAAGCTTATTTAAAATGGTTTGTTCCTCTACCAACTAATCTAAAACAAAGTTTTCTTTCCTCTATATTTGCTTTGAGTTTTCAGTTTTCAAGACTGATAACATATTAAGGCATAAAAATTCTGCATTTGCCTTAAGTAAACAAATGATCTATTTTTTTGATACGTTGTTTATTTTTATTGGGAATAATAGTGATGTATACAGATCAAGACTCTTCCAAATTGAGACTTTGCTGTCAAATCAGGATATATTTTTATGTAAAATTGTAAAGATTTTATTTTTCTTTTCTCAGTTCCCAAACTACTTGTTGCCATGAAAATTGCAGTTAAATATTCTGGCTAGGTTTTGTTATGAGAGAACTGGGAATTTATGTTTGGTTATGCCTTTTAAAATTTATCTTAAGTTGCACCACTTTGGGACCCTCTATATAATTTTAAGTAATTTTAAAAACTTACTTTGTGGTAGTATCTGTAAGTCGTGTCAAGCATTGGCTAGGTATTTATCTATGAATGAATTAAGAAAAATATAATGATATGGTTTGACCGTATGCCTTCATGTGTGGAAAGAATAAATTATAATTTTTATGTGATACAAGGTAGTTTGTATTATACTGATGTGATAGATTTTTAGGTTTGATATTAACCGCATGGTGGATAATTTCTTGAAACTTTTCCAGTGTAGTTGTCCTTGCTAGAGTTTACACTCAGCGGTTTTGGCCTGCATTCCATCTGTGCCACTATGAGTCATTGTAGAAGGACTTTAGTAGAAGACATGACTATAAATGAATATAAAATGTCCATATACACACACAGCAGAATTAATTTCACACATAGATATGCCAGCAAGAATAATTGAAGATTGAATTTGATAATTTTGATATTTTGTGATCTTAAAGTCTTGATTTAAAATGGATGTGAAAAGAGCATTTATTAAGTTATTAAAAAGTAATGTTCTACTTTGGGTAGAAATCTATCCCAACGCATTTTTTGGACTTCATTTTTTTTCCAAAATGGGTTTATTAAGTAAGGTTAGAGAGCTGGCCTCGGGGTCAAAAAGGTTTAGGTTGACGTGTTGCCTCTAGGTGACCATGGGCAAATCACTTAAAATCTTAGTGCCCTAGGTAATACACCAGTACCATAAGTTACAAAGGAGATGCATGCCTGTCTGCATCAGTAAAGGGAATTTATACACCTGGAGAACTCTAAATTGATAGAATCACAGGTCTCGATCAAACTTTTTTAAAAAGGTATTCATTTATTCGTTATAATGCTAATGAACTAGAATGTAGTCCCCATCTCATTACAAAGAACTCTAAGGAAGTATTCAAATTCCTTCATATTAATAGATTTTTTTTTTATTAAATACCACTTGTTATGCTCCATTTCATAGAAATTTTCATTTGTAGTAGGATATGATCTAAATTTCATTTCCAGTATGTAAAGATGAAAAATATGTAATTTTTAGACATTGATTTCTCCTAA
This sequence comes from Bettongia penicillata ogilbyi, assembly GCA_023548195.1. Lineage (NCBI taxonomy): Eukaryota > Metazoa > Chordata > Mammalia > Diprotodontia > Potoroidae > Bettongia > Bettongia penicillata. Next base: position 1,446,032 of record JAJHZJ010000733.1, read on the forward strand.
GGTTAATATCTTTCAGAACTAGAGAACTACCTGCTTGCCTGCCTTGTAACCCTGGCAATGAGTGTTTCCCTAGAAGGCCAGTTGGAAAAATATAGGATATTTTTTGTCATCTAAAGCAATTTCAGGGATTTACCAGTCCCAGAAGTCTTCCAGTGTAATTGGGACTAACCAATAATCTGTAAAATGTAAGATTTGACCACATGACTTTAAAGATCCATTTCATTTCTAAATCTGTAACTCTCTGGGCTTCAGTGTTGGGACTTTCTATTGATTAAAAGATTTACAGTTTCCCTTATGATTCTACCATTCTGTCCATCCGACAGTAGTCTTGAATCAGGGGCAAAAAAAAAAGGCTGGCCATGAAAAGTTTCCCCCAATCCTTTCAGTTTAAAGAACTACTTGTTTCGCATATTACTAAAAACGAATACTGTGTCAAAGATTCTGTGATGCACAAAATGATCACTTTTGTCAATTTCATAATGTTTTAAAAGTATCAGTATCATCTGATACTGTGATCAGATAGCAATAGCAATAAGCATTTATTAAACAGTTGCTATGTGCCGCGCTGTCCTGAGTGCTGGGGTACACAGAAAGATCAAAATGCAATCCCTACCCTCCAGGAGTTTACATTCTAATGGGAGAGACAACATGCAAATAACCATGTACATACAACATACCTACAGGTAAATGACAGAGGGAAGGCAACTAACAGTGGGGAAATTGGGAAAGACCCAGAATAAGTGTCCTGCAGTCAGTAGGAATTCAGCTGTGTTTTGAAGGCAAAGAAGAGAAAGGAGAATATTCTAGAATGTTCTCTTGGAATATTCCACTGGACGGTCAGTGGAAATTCAGAGAATTGGAAAATGCACTGTGGTGTTAAAAGAACAAGAAGGCCAATGTTACTGGATCATAGAGTATACAAAGAGGAATAAAGTATAACATGAATGGAAATGTAGAAGGGGCTCAGTTGTGAAGGACTTGGGAATTTAGAGAGAGGGTTTTATATTTGATCCTAGAGGCAGTAGGGAACCTTTGGGGTAGGAGTGATGTGGTCAGACTTGCACTTTACAAAAGATCATTTTGATCTCTGAGTGGAGGATGGACCAGCAAAGGAAGAAACTTGAGATGGGGAGATCAGCCAGTAGGCTGTTGAAATAGACCAGGTGTGAGATAATGAAGGCCTATTTATGAATACATTTTCCTTTTGGGCTGGGGTTAGGGAGTCAGGTTTGGAGGACCAAATACATTATAATTATAAATAATAATTTCAAGATTGTAAGAAACCTTTATTGTCAAAATCTTTTTCCACCAATGCAAATCAACAGCTCTGTGGTATTTCATGGCCTCAGAGAGTTTCCTGGAACTACTGGTTCCAATAGCAAGTTCCAACAACTTGTTCTTGATTTATACTGCTGGTATCTGTCAGTCAAGACTTAAACCCAGCTCTTCCTGATTCCAAGGCCAGGCCTGTTCCCTACATCATACTGTATTTCCTTTTAATATGAGGTTTTTGTTATTTAAAGGATGCTGTCCAGAAGGGAAGGAATTGTGCTACTACTCTTGATTAATTATGTGGGATGGGACCATGACAAATTGATTCCTGTCTAGAGGAGATTGACCAAGATAGTGAGAGGTCTAAAAAAGTGCCATATGAAGATCTTTTAGAGGAATTAGGGATTGTATTAGAGGAACTTTTTAGCAACAAAGGAAAGTAGAGTTCTGTTATGTGACTTCTAAACACAAGATAAAATCAATAGATAAAAGTTACAAGCAGATTCCCCCCCATACAGTAAAGGATTTTTTACTAAATAACTTTCCAAAATGGATTCCCTGCCTGATGTAAGTTAGCTAGCTCTTGATTGGATTAATATCTTTCAGGGGTATTCCTCTAAAAGAATGTGAATTCCCAGAATTTTGTGGGAAGTGGTTTTATTTGACCTCTCCATTTCCATCTAACTCTTAAGCTTTGTAGATCCCCTATGCTTGCTTAATAGTATTTCTATTTTGTCTTCTGCTGTCTTTCCAAAATCTTTTTTTTTCTTCTTCTTATGAAAAGATTGAGGGGAGTGAGAATGTTACCATTTGGCACAAATGTTTACTTTAATTGTTATTAGCAACTAAAATGTCATATGAAATTGGAATTGAATTAGATCTTGTGCAATTTCCTTGCCTTTTTTAGAATTCCTAAGTCACTTTCTTACGGATTGTTATGCTGAACTTTGATTCCAAATTAACCATATCTTTCCCTCCATAAATGAAGCTAGGCCATTGCATTTTTTGCATATGGACGAAAAGTTTTATTGTAAGCTCTGTGTTTCCAGGCTACTCAGTTGTTTGTTGTCCTGAGATTTTAGTCATTAATCTTTGTGTTTCATCTGTAATTTTTTTTTAACCATGTTGTCCATCCAGCTCCTTGGCAGCATTATGATTAGATGAATCACTCCAGTGATTCTTGCTCTCTCTTTCTTCATTTATTATGTAGTACTGTAAAGAGAGATAACAGCATGTTTTTCATTCCATTGACCATTACATTACCCAGTTTATTATTTCTTGTTACTGTAACATCTATGTTGCAAAAATATAGTGGAATTAAGTTATTAAACTATTTAATTGAATTGAATCTCTTTTTCTAAAAGTTATAACTACCCATTTAGCAGTGAATTTCTTTTTTGTAGCTTGTCCACAACTCTTCTTTTCCCTTATTTTTTCTCTCTGAAAGGTATTTACATTGTTGAGGATGTGTTTGTTCCATATGTCTGAATGGTTGTAACTCTTACTGACTTGACTTTAAAGCAATCAGACTTCTATAGGAATGTGTTCAGATTCATTTAGATTGATCTTGATTAGTCGTTTTCTCATTTTAAAAAAAAGAAAAACAATAAGCCTTAGAAAACAACATACTGTTTGGGAAAAGCGAAATATACATATGTATTTGTATTGAAAAGGTTTGTTCATATTCATTTCATCCATAGGGAAGATGCAACTATTTTTTGTGTTCTTTTGGAGACTGTAGTTGATTACACACATATGTGGTGTGTGTGTGTAAATGTGACATATATATGCATGCAGATATAGGGAGAATATTTGTATGAAACTGAGAAAAAGAACTTCTGATTTAAGATTTATAACTAGTTTCTAAAAGTTTCCTTATTTCTTATTTTAAAAAAGTCAATTTTCTTTAAATAATTTTGATTAGGAAGAAATCAATAATTAATATTAAAGTCAGATATGAGCATTGAACTTTAATCTTTCTCTGGGAAAAACTAAAATCTTTAGATTGTGAGAATATATAAGTTGAAAGGTGAAACAAAAATATCTAATTTCAGAAAGTCTGGGTATAATTGACTCATGGTTTTTTGTTTTAATTACAGTTCTAAATCATATTTTAAAAATGAACTACACATACATATTTTTTCCAAAGATACATTTTGCCACTTGAAACTAAAATCCCCTCTCCCCCTAAATGCTTTAGGAAAAATCATTTCATCCTTTGCCTCATTTTATAAAGTGCTAATTCTCTTAAGTTACATTTTGTGAATAATTAATACTTTTTATAACTCCTATAATTTTTCTCTTTCAAGCTGAACTTGAGATTAGATGTCAAGAATACTTCACATTCTCCTACGTACTGTATCTTCCCACAGTTTTCAAAGTCCTGTATCATTTATTAGCACCTATAAGAACTAATATTTACCTCTTTGATATGCTTGACAAAATTATAGTCCTATATATGTTTAAACTTATAGGAAGCTAGTTAGTATTATATGTTCAACAGTATATATGCTGTGTACCTGCTAAATTCTCATCATATTCTGTACATACGGCATTCCATGATGAAGCTGGCCTCAGTAAGTATTTTTCTATAGCTACTAGAATAATTTGCAAATGTAGATTTAGTGTGTTCTAACATTTAAAAAACCTTTTTCAATACCAACTCATTACAAATGCTAATCTAAACTGCAAAATTATATCATTTGGGTCATCTAGTCTTATAATATAGGGAATTTAAACCTTTGTAACATGTAGTTTCTTCTAAAACAACATAATTTTGTGGAAAGCGTCCTTAAATACCACTTTAATTGATAATTAACTAATATTTATTTTTCACCACTCATATTTAGTACTTAATGTTAATGGACATTTACATGGTAATACAGTAGCAACATGCAGGATCATTTGCATCTAATGTTTTAGCATTATTAGAATGTTCTCTCTAAAATATTATCCATTACTATTCATGTCAATTCCACACATTATGAAAGAATGTCTTTCTTAAAGATAGTATTGGAATTTTTTTAGTTGCCTAAAATACTTAGATACCTTTTTTTTCTCATAGTGTGGTCTCTTCATCTAAACAAGTGAGAAAGTGATGTTCTTTATTTTCAAAATTACTAATGATCTATATTTAATACTTCTTTGGCTTCCAGAATTTGAACTGTGTATTAACTTAGGAAAAATATTTTTGAGAGAATAATTAAAACGATTAGCTTACTCTACCCACTTACCAAGAATGCATAGTTTTTCATTCTTTAAAGATAATTCTTCTCATATAAAATTTAAATAAACTTAAGTTTTTCTCTTTTTTAGTTTTTGTAAAACAAAGCCAAAAAATTTGGGTTCTTCTTCATTTTATTCCCCTCTGCCACTGGCTGAGAAGTTAAATTTATCTTGATGGTAATATTTCTTAAGTCATAATTATATAGGAGCTTTTCCCAGGAACATAATTTACATAACTGAGCAAGTAGTTTCCCCTTCCTGGTGTGTAGTACTTAACAGCAATTTAATCTTTAATATAGTAGTTTAAGGGGTTATACCATATGCAATTTCTTTAATTCTTTTGTGGTAGACCAATGATTAATGATCAGATATCAGTGTTGCTGTAATTTTTAGGTGTATTGGTCAAATGAAGTAACATGGCACCTTGGTCTTATCAAATTAAGAATGAAAAACTATTTTTTACTATATATATATATCCATCAACTGTGCCTTTTCAACTTGCTGCTGATATAGCTTGCATTGACATTCTTTGCCTTTCTGTGTCTTGTCTATCTTTGCTGTTTCCATTAGATCCTCCTACTACTACCACCCTACCACCTACAGTTCAGTGGCGTTTCTCAACAGTTGAATTTGAAGATGTAGATGCACCACCTAAAAAATTGCCTTTTCCATTATCAACTTTGGCAACAATTAAGGATGGCACAATTGGCACCATCATCGGTGGTGCAGTGGGTGGGGCTCTCTTCCTGATACTTGTAAGTGTTTTGGTTGGAATAGTCTTCTATAGGAGAAGACGGACGTTCCGTGGTGACTACTTTGCTAAGAACTACATTCCACCATCAGATATGCAAAAAGAATCGCAAATTGATGTTCTTCATCAAGATGAGCTTGATTCTTACCCTGACAGTGTAAAAAAGGAAAATAAACATCCAGTTAACAATCTAATATCTAAAGACTATTTAGAGGAACCTGATAAATCTCAGTGGAACAATATAGACAATCTGAACAGGTTTGAAAGACCTATGGATTATTATGAAGATATAAAAATGGGAATGAAGTTCGTTGGTGATGAAAGTTACGATGACAACGAAGATGACTTAGTTTCACATGTAGATGGTTCAGTAATTTCCAGGAGGGAGTGGTATGTTTAGCAACCACTAAATGAAAGTGACTCTGTACAATGTTTCATTCATTTTAGTTGATCATTTTCAGATTGTTCATACTTTTTCTTGAAGGAACAATAAGCTTTTTGAAGTTGATTTTCAAGCTTACTTTTTATATTCTAACTTGACAAATGGAAATGTAAGATCTAGGTTAAATGTATCTGAGCTGCTTTATATTTTTTTTCAATGCTGTACTACTGTCTCAAGATTTGAATTTTAATGCAGAGTACTTTATTGGTCTGTGGCACAGGTAAGAAGAAAAATGTTAACTTAAAGTTAAATGTATAATTTGTTTTGGTACAAAAATTAAAAAAAAGCAACTACTTTGGCATTGTGTATTAAATGTTTACTTAAGACTATATTCTCAACTTTGTTAAACATATACCTCTTGATCTCAAAGGTTTTCACCATCAAATGACATTACATCAAAATTAACTCTTAGATTTGTTCAAGAATTGTTTTTTATACATTCAAAAACATGCAACCCGATGAACCATTTTCCCTTTTTAAAAACTATTTTCTAAGGTTAACAGAAACTCATTTAACTCATTTTAAGTGAGCCTTGCCATTGTGACTATAGAGTCAGGTATACTTTTAAAGATGCTTTGCACTGAAACTTAGTGGACTAAATGAATGGGTTTAGTTAATTAAATGAATAGAATTTTGTGTAATACCATTGTCCTTCATAGTTTGGTTTTTTAAGAAGCATGTAAAAATTAAATAGAATGGAAATTCATAAATAATTTTGCATATGCTTTAATTGGTGGAGAGGAAAATAATTACGCCATGGTGATATTAACATTAGTTATGGTACAACAAGTGCTAAATCTGTCTCTGGCTTCTTAGCTACTTCCAAAATATCCTCTTGTAGAGGAGTAATGATAGACTGTCAGTTCTAGTGCAAATGGAATGAGTTATAGACCAGATCTGGTTATAAAATGCAAATAAGAAAAAATATATTCTGAGTTTAAGATTTTATATATTTTGCAGTATTTTCTAGACTTATTTGTCTCTAGTCATTTAAGGTTGACTTTAGTCAGAGGTGAAAGAAAAATAATGAGATCTCAGTGATCCTAAAGTTAAGTATTTGGATTGTCTGCAGTCAGTAAATTGTAGGACTAGTAGATACTTTCATACTTATCCCAGTTTGCTAGAATATTTTCCTAAAACTTTTCTTCTCTCTATGCTCATAGATCAGTGTTTGAAAATTGTTGAGTTTTAAAGTCATTATAACAAATGTAAAAAGTATTTTTCCTTTTCTGAAGTATGTGTATTTGAGAAGGTAATGTCATCCAAATCTTCAAAAATTGTTTATCTTCATGAAATAATTAAAATTTAAATGTTTCTACAGTGAAGACCTGGAATTATCACACAATGGCTTACATATTATGCAGTCCAAAGAACTCACTTTGTGATTTATTTACTGATAAGGTAGTATCTGGGATTTTCTTTGTTTGTTTTTGTTTTTACTTTTGTTTTGTTTCTCTTTACTGTGACACTAAAGGGAAAATGGAATTATTAAAGCCAATAGAAAGTCTTGTGATCGAAAGCAAAGTAGAGGTATTTACTGAGGTTGTTTTCTTTGAATAAGGCTTAATGCAAACTCTGAACAAAAAGTTAAGGTTTTATAGAACAAGTTCATTTGAAAAGATTTTATAATGGTTAAAACCTAAAGATAAGATTGTGAATATGTATGAAATAGTTACTGTGACTTTTACCTTAACTTTTTGTGAAAATTTTAAATGAGTATTTCCCTCCCAATAAAATACTGCACATATGAGATCAGGCTAAAGATAAACATATAGTTTATTAAAGTCTGTCATTGAAAGATTATCTTAGAAAATTAAGTACTGACCAATAAGCATAACGTAATGTTATCCAAATTACTAGAAAATATGAATTTGGAACAATATGAAAGTTAACTGATTCTGTAAACATGTACTTTTTTAAGTGGCATAAGCACCTCAAAATGACCTACAGTATTTAGAGTTTACAATAAGTACAGTATCTGTATTTTAAAAAAAAGACAGTACACTGTGATTGAAGTAAATCTTTTGAAGGGAAAGTTTTTGGCTCCATGTTTATACTGGTGTTTTGACCACACAAAAAAAATCTGAACTCTTATTATATGTTAAGATACATTTTTGGCTTCTTGTTTGACCAAAGTTTCATATTTAGAACAATCACAAACCAGATATTGTACATAATTCTCAGCTTGGGAGTAACTCTAAATTAATGTGTAATGTATTTCTAAAACTATATTTCAGATGTTCAAAGATTAAAATTTACTATGTTATCTTTGAAAGATAGCTTGTTGTCTTAGAAAAAATTACTTATTGTGAACTCACTTTTTCATGTGGGATATTTTGCGCCTTCTATAAATTCAGCAGTTTTTGTAATATTCAGACCTTTGAGTATTTGCTATACTCGGTGTAACCTTTACCAATTTAAATAATTTGGTAGACTTTACAAAGTTTCAGAGCTCAACCTCAGACTGATGATACTCGTGTTCACTTTCAAAAGCATTTCAGTATTGTTTCTTATGACATTATGTATGTTTGCTGTATATAGAGACCTGATTGTAAACATGAATAGTTGTGTGAAATAAACATTTTTGTTAAATTAATTTTTGAATACAAGTGATGTACACAGCTAACTAACATAGCAATGTATAAAAATTCAAGAGTCTGTCCCTGTGGAAGAGATTAATTTAAGAAAAACAATCTTGGTCTTATTTCCTTTTCCATGATTTTATTCTTTTCTCACATGCTTTGAATAGTTTTTGCCTACTTGAATTAATTGCAGGAAAGTACAATGGAGAAATCAGTGTGTCTTTTTTTTTCCCTGTCAGTGTTTTTTTGAGGGGTATTTATTTTTTTGGTAAAGGTAGTCCAAGAAGGAAATAATTATTAGACCTTTCTTGTTTTCTGGGTAATTTTTTTGATTGAGTTATATTTGGGGATAATTATATAATTGGAATGGTTAGCAAATTCTTTATATAATGTATTTTTATTTAATGGATGCCTATAAGTTAAACTTAAATATGGGGGGAAAAATCTGTAAGTTTAAAGAGAAACTGGTTTATATTTTCAGAACCAAGAAACAAACAAAAGAAATGAAATATTGAGTTGCTTGTGCTGTTTTTAAAACCATAAACAAGAATAATGATAGAAGAGAATGTAGACTGTGGACTTTAATGTAAGGTCCACAGAAAATACAGAAAGCAGTCGTTGAATGAATTAGTAAACTTTTTTTTTTGCCAAAGAACATTTTTTTACATGAGTTTTATTTTTTTTTCAAGTTTTGATACTCCTAAAATCACCTGTTTAATAGATGAAAGCAATGTTACCTCTTAAAACTTCTACAAGAATGTATGAAATGGTGCCTCTAGTGAATTTTTGAAGAGTAACAGATTGTGTGGTTAACCAATACATGTTTTCTTATTAATAACAATACAGCACTCCTAACAGATTGCATTCCTGAATTTCTGGCATTTTATGTTGCATTCTAAGTCTTCTATCTAAATAAAACTTGTGTTGTTATTTAGTAATATATTTTGTAAATAAAACCATAAATATCTCTCTTACATAAATAATCCAAAAACACGTTTTCACTTTTCCAGTAGCTTATTTTCATTGGGAAAATATAATTAAAATCAAGGTGTTTAACAGTGTGACTTACATATAATATGGCCTTTCAACTATATTAATTTTGAAGGTGGCAGTAGACTTGCAAATTAGTTTTTGTGATTAGTTGTTTTACTACTTAATTCCTAGTACATAGAGATAAATAATAAATAATTTGGTTAGCCATTCTGCTGTGGGATAAATTCTCTACAACCTGGTTTCCCTACCCCCTTCAAATGAAAGCAATTAAATATTTTTATCTAAAATTTTATATTTCACTTTAAATACTTCCACTCTAAACTGTAACCAGAAATTTATCCTTTACTGATAGTTTTACTTCTGATAATTTGTTTTTTCTGAAACCATAATTGTTACGCTAAAGCAAACAGACAATAAGATAAACCAAATTTTTCCTGACTGAGCCTAATTTTGATTATGGTCCAGATTTATTCTTTGGAATAGTATTTATTTGAGAATCATTGCCTAGAATAGCGCATTAGTAGGTCTCCTTTTTTGTGTATATGTGTCAGTCACCTGCAAATTAAAATTTAAATGACATAGTATGTTTCCTATGTAAATATTTGTTGAAAGCTTGCAAGAAATCACATCAGCAAGTTTAATTTAATGCATGCATTCAAACGGTGATGGTTATTCATTCCTATTTTGAAGAAAAAACTAGCACTTTTATTTTGTACAATGTTCCTACGCTGGACCCAACATTGTGTTTTAGGGGAGTGTATAAAATTGGGTAGACTATAAAAGATGTAAGCATATTGCCACCTGACTTTTATAGTCTAGTCTAGAGATTCTGAATGCCAAAGATTTGAGGAAATATCAGGAGATTAGGATAGCTCACATACTCAATCCTGGAGTTGGAGGACCTGTGTCCAAGTTCTATCTCTGCTGCTTATATATAAAATTTTGAGTAAGCTGCCGAATCTCTCTGGGCTTTAGTTTTCAAATTTGTAAAATGATGAAGTTGGTAGATGATTTCTGAGGTCTTTTTTAGTTCTCAATCACAGATTAAGTCATTGTATTGTAAGTTTATGTAACAAAACAATATAAAATAAAGGGAGATCTTTGGTTTCATGAAGGTAGGGGAAAATTAATGGAAAAATCTTAATTTTATGAAAAATAATAGAAATATGGAAATTCATGTAAAATCTACATCTTAATAATACTTAGATGACTGGTACACAAGAGCATAAAATCTTAAAGCAGGATTAAGCATACATGGTTCAGAGGCTGCCCAATCCAAAAGGGAGGCATATTTTAGGAAAGGGTAAGATAGGAAAGGTTGATCTTACAAGGAGTTTGTATGTGTTAAGTATTGGAAAACTATTGTGGAGTTTTGGACAAATGTGGGAAGTGATTTTTTTTTTTTAGAAAATTGTTTTAGTAGTATATTGTATGATTTGAATTAGGCAACTGGGAGGCACATAAGAAAGGAGGCCAGATGTGTTGTTATAATTTATGCATAAAGGATTAATAGATGCTAAGATGTTGGTCAAGAAAATGATGAGAGAAATACAGATCACAGATACATTTTGGTGTGAACAAAGGGTTACTAAATATGAAAATAGAAAAGGACTCTTTTTCTCAGTTTCAGGTAATTTTGTATGAAGTGAATGAAGCCAGTAATATTAATATTTTGTCTTTGTAATATTCAATTCAGTCTTGTCTAAAAAATTAATATTCACATCTCCGTTTCGGGGTCTAAATGTGCTTTCATTTGTATCAGCCAGATTGTAAAGAAACCTGAGCTTTGGTTTTTAATAATATACAAACAGATACATTTATTTTTTTAAAGACATGAAAATTCATTCCTCTATTCAGGATCAGATTACTTAAGCTGAAAACTGGCAGAAGATTGCAGAAATAATGTTGTTGCCAGTACAGTATAAGCATCATAGTTTAATTATAGTCAGTTATACTTTTTGTTGTGCTCATTATCTTCTTCTCTATAGTAATGGTTTTGTCTTTTTTACTATGTGTTTCAGATATTCTCATACTAAATATTCATAAAATTCTGTTTCAAAACACATAAAGATTGTCTTAATTCTCTATTGTTTTAGTTAGTTAAAGATGTGCGTATTGGTGTAATATTATTTTTGCCGAAGACTGAGTGGTTTTGCTGCTGAGGTACAACCCTGCACAGAGCAGTACTTAAGGAGAAGGAGCTTAAATTCCTGATTGACTTAGAGAATGAGGATGATGATCTTCAGTTTGTTTCAGAGATGTCATGGAAAAGACAGTAACAGAGAAAGAGCAAGTTTTGAATGGTGAACTGGCAGACATTTGAACTGGATGGCCTGTAGACATCTTAAACTCAGCATGTCCAAAGTGGAAATCATTATTTTTTCCTCCAAACACTTCTATCCTCCACCCCCTGTAACGTTGCTGTTACAGTAGAGGGCAACACTGCCCTCCCAGTCCTTCAGGCTCATAAATCTTGATTCCTCACTGTCCTTCAACCCTTCACATCCAGTCTGGTGGCAGGGCCTGGTGATTTCATCTTTTCAGCATTTCTCAAAAATATGCCCCCTTTTATCCTCTTGTTACTCTGGAGCTCCAGGTAATAAATAAGCCTTATTGCAATAGCCTGCTTTTTAGGCTCTTCCTTGCTCCAATCCACTTTCTATCTGGCTGTCAAAGTGAGTTTGTTAAAGTACAGAAGGAAACATATCACCTCCATGCTTAACTCTAATGACTCCCTATCATTGCCAGCATCAAATATAAAATCCTATTGGTTATTCAAAGCCCTTAATAACCAACTGTTCTCACCATTTTTCTACTTGTCCTACACCTTATTCTTTGCCACATATTCTTCATGGCACAGGGTCTTCTTGATGTACCACAAAGAAGGTGATCTACTTCCTGACTCTGGCTATCCTCCATACCTGTCATACTCTTCTTCCTCATTTCCACTTCTAACTTCCCTTTAAAGTCCCAACTAAAAATCCATTTTCTGTGGAAATCCTTTCTCAACCCATTTGAATTTTAGTGCCCTCTCTCATTTAATGATTTGATTTTTATCCTGTGTATATTGCTTGTGTGTGTGTGTATCTCATATATATAGCTTGTTTGTAGATACTTGCTTGTTCTCTTCCATATTAGATTGTGAGCCCCCTGAAGGCAGGGGGCTGTCTTTTTTTATTTTTGTATCTCAAGCACTTAACATAGTGCCTGATACATAGTAGGTGCTTAGTAAATGTTTACAGACTATTAAGAATCAGACTCCCTTTGCTGATTTTTAGAAATATACTCATGTCATAATGAAAAGTTAGTGGTAAATAAATTCACCAATATTCTCAGAAACCTTGCCTAGACCTCCTGCCTACACTTTCAAGCTTTTAAGCCTATATCCTTTCTTTTTTAGCTAAACTCTTAACATTGCTGTCTGTACCCCTGATTTTCTTGTCACTATTTAGCCCATTCTATTCTGACTTTCAATTCTACTGCTCTACTCCAAGATTACTAATTTGATTTTCAGCATGCCTGAGGTTCTTGAGCAATCTTCATCTTCCTTGACCTCTTTGCAACATTTGATTCTGTTGACCACCTTTCCTGTCTTGATGTTCTTTCTTCCCTAACTTTAAGTGGCACTTGCTACTTGTACCGATCTGACTGTTCCTACCTTATTTTGCTACATAATCTTCCATGTTCTATCTTATACCGGTGAAACCCCCTTCTAAGGCTTATCTTGGGCTCTCCTCTCTGCGATCTCATCAGCTCCCAAGAATTCCATTATCTCTGTAGAATACTCTCAAATCTATATATCCAGTCCTAAGTCCCTTTTCTGAGCTCCAGTCCTATATTGCCAACTACCCTATCGATGTTTCTACTTAATGATGTCCCACCATCGGTACCTTCAAGTCGACCTTGCCCACACATGATTTCTTTTCTCCCTATTCCCAACTCTTATCTTCATCTTAACCTCTCTATGCCTGTCAAGGACACTGTCCTTCTAGTTTTCCATGTTCACAGCCAATGAATCCTCTTTGATTCTCCATGTTGATTTTGTAATATCCAGTCGGCTTCAATATCTCATACCCATGCTTATCTTTCCAAATGATTGCTGCTCTGATTCAGAATCTCATCACCTCTCATTGGACTGTTGTGCATGTCTTTCCTGTAGGCTCCCCCTTTTTTTTCCTCTGACTCCAAAAATAACTTAGGGCGAGAAATTTATTTCATAGTTCTTTGTGAACACTAAACTGAAGGCATAGACATTGTTTGAGAAAAGCAAGGAAAGGGTATAGATGGAGATAGTATTTTGAATGGAAATCATAGGAAAATTGATTAAATTGGTAATGTCTGTAGCCACAAAAAGTGAATCAGATTTGGGCCTTTCAGACTTATTTTTGAATATCATACTTTAATTAAAAAATATTTCCTCCATCTTACAGGCATAAAAGTATGTGATCATTAATTTCTCTCTACCAGTTACCTCAAAAAGCCTAATCTGTATTGTATTTCAGATGTTCCATTTAAGCAGAGCTCTTCCATAGCAGTAGCTGGAGCTGTCATTGGAGCTGTCCTTGCGCTTTTTATCATTACTATCTTTGTGACTGTGTTGCTGACTCCTAGGAAGAAGAGGCCATCCTATCTTGATAAAGTGTGGGTATTTTTTTTTTGCATGTTTTCTTTGTAAATAATCAGTATGCATTCAGAAATTTTAATTTTTGTTGTAAATATAATTCGTAAATATTTGAAGGTAGACAGTAAAATTAAATGTACATATTTTGACAGATAAAGACATCTTCATGAGAGGACATTTCAGCCTCTACCTTACATAAAAAATATGGAAAGAGAAAGAAAATTATCTGTTAAAGGGACTGTAAATGCCTCATTCAGGCTAGTCCCTATAATATACTTCTAATATACTTCTAAGACTCAAGTTTTAGGTCATTTGGTAAGCCACAAATGATGATTAGTCCTTAAATGCCTGCCTTACTAAAGTGCTGCTTGACTAGACTGTATATACCTTGTGTATATAAATTGTGGGACTTCGTAATCTTCAGTTTCTTATGATAAGGTAACTTTGCTGTCTAAGTAAGGTCTCACATGGAGTCTAAGGAAGTTCTTTTGTCTAGTTCTGTTATTGTTATAAATGAAATTTTGGCATGGTTCATTCATTTTCATGCTTGGGCAGCTCTGTTCTCTTTGTAACTATCAAATGTTAGGTTTCTACAAATCTAAAACAATCTAGAAATTTTTATGTATGACATTTAGTGTATTTTTCATTCTTTTGCTTTTCTATTATTACTTTAATGATTATGCAGTTCTTAGCATACATCTGTTATTTCATATTTATGTTTTTTTATTCCGAAATCCAACATCATAACTAAAATGTCCAAGACTGGTAAAGTTTGCATTTAATTTCTTAATTATATATATTTAGATTGTTACTGGTAGAATTCAGACATTTTACCTTATAGTTTGCTTTATTATAATCAGATGTTTTGAAATCAAAATACCATTCTAATATTGCTTCATGTTAGTAAAGTTTACATAATTATTAAGAGAAGTAATCATTTATTTTTATTAGAAAATCTGACTGTTTTTCCCATGTCTTAGAAGGAAGTTTCTGTTTCTTTAGAAAGCAGGATGTCCAGTTGCCCAGGGCATTGAGAACCTTGATATTTTGGTGACAAGCCAAGATATTTTGAATTTTCTTCACATATGGAATGCTTTTTAAAAAAAATCAGCATTGAATATTTTTCTTATCCAGTTATCTAATAAACTTGAAAAATTACTTTTAATAAATGTTACTTAAGGGAATGTCTTGTATCAACATATATATGTGTGTGGGCACTTGTGTGTGATTATATATGTATATTATCACACACATATATATATACATATGTAATCACACACATATATGTCATGAATGAAAAGTTGTAGCATAGATTTTTAAAAGAAAACCATCTTTACAAACTCTGGAATGTGTACAGTGTTATGTGCTTGCACCTTTGATATTATCAGCAATATGTGGGTTAATTTGGTTATGTCTAAGCTCTAATTCAGCTTATTTTCTCAGCTCTGAAGGGTAAATGAAAATGAGTGCTGAATATTAAATATCTGAGACAATTTAAATAGTAGCATGGAAATCATGTTTAGAATTATAGGGAACCCTCCCCAACTTTTCTTTTGTTTTCATTATATGTGGCAGTCATATTGTTTATTCTTTTTAATGCAGGATCGATCTTCCACCCACACATAAACCACCTCCTGTGTATGAAGAAAGATCCCTCCCTGTGCCTCAAAATGAAATCACACATCAGGTAGGTTAATGAGCACACTTAAAAATCACATCAGAGTACAAAGTACCCAGCCTCATGTAAATGGTTTGTTTCTTGAAATTGAATAGTAGCTATATAGCACTCTACAGCTCCTTCGTTGCTCTGAAAACTGAGGTGTAGTACAAGCCTCTGTTTGTCTTTATTCTTGATGATTAATGGTATGAGCTTTTCTTTTAGGAGTCAAGGAAAATTTGTTTGTGATGCTTAGAAATAAAATTTTCATTAAAATAATGGTACTTGATTTATGTAACATTAACATGTGTGGTAAGTATTTCTGTTGGAGTATAAATTTAAATATTGCTTCTTTTGAAAATGAATACTTTGTTCTCTTTCATAATAATGGGAGATAATGGATTATTCAAAATAAAAAATGAACTCACTAAACCCTGTGTTAATGTTCATAAGTTACCTTTGGAAATTTTGGAGTAGTTATACTGTTAGTCTTTAAGAATTTTTCCTGCCATTTCAGTTTGTATGACAAGTTACTTTACTAGAAATTATATTTGTTTGAGGGAGGGGAAGTATACTGGAAGTAGGAGGAAATCTCAATGTCACTGCATAGGGAGGAATTGTATTAAGAGATACTTAGCTGCTTCCCCATTCCTCTGGATTAAATTTACTGTTTTCTGCCAGATCCTGGGACCCTCTGATAAGTTCCAGCTATACTACCTCAATAGAGTAATTTTTTTTTTTTAAGAGGATGACTTGACTTGATGTGTAAAGGCTGACCCATCCCTTTCTTACAAAGAGACTTTATATTCCTGTAAAAACAAGGACCCCAACATACACAAGAGGGCCTGCTGTACAGGTTCTTTGATCTGCTACTCTAAAAAGAAAGCAGCTTTTGAGGGGTCGACAATCCCTTTAATCAAGCACATATATCATTCACTTAGTTCGGGGGCTGGGGAAATGTCAGCACCCTGGACTTCAGAGAAAATATAAACAAAGAAATAAAAACCAACAGACAGTGTTTCCAACTGTCTGACCATAAGCAATCCATACATCGCAGATCAACAGATAGATCAACTGTCTGACGATTACATTACCAGAGAGAGAAGCACCAACATCTGAGTTTTCAAAGTAGGGGGCAAGAGAGCTCTCCTTAGTGATGACCCAGAGTCTCATCTGGCCAAACACTTCCAGTGAGTAAGCCCCAAAGTACAACCTCATCTCACTTTTATACACTTTTCAGAGGCAGAGGGCGTCATAACCCTTGAGAACTAGTGCCTCATTAGATAATTAACAAAAGATGTGGACCTCCCCTAATCAAGCTTCCCTTAATGAGCAGGCCCATTAGTGAATGAGGAAGATCTTTAACTCTCAGATTAGCATTACAATTCCTTATTTTCCTCTGGGGAGAAAACAAACAAGCAGATATAAACAAAGTTAATAATTAACTGGGAGTGGTGCTTATGAGCAAAGAGAGAAAACCCTATATCTCCCAGTATTAATCAGATAATTGAATGGAGGATTTATTAGTAGTAACAGTAAGCTTGAGCTCAAGTTGAGGAGCCTCACAATAAATAAAGTGTTGGGAGGTTAATCAGGTAATTTTTGGACCAGGGGATTTTAGGAAGAGATAAGGAAATTTTAATAGCTAAGAAAGAAGCATTCAAGATATAGTTTAAGCAAAAACACAGAGGTAGGTACTATTATATATTACTGTATATGGGGAATAGCCAACTTGAATGTTTTAAGGAGGAGAGGTTTACAAGCATAGTGAAAAGTGAAGTTAGGGAAACATTGGCAAGAGAAGGTATGCTTTATGGTGCTATGAAAGGAGTCCAGGGACATTATAGTCCTGGCTCTGCTACCTATTAACCCTCTGACCTTGGTCATAAATTGCTTTGCCTTCTCAGTACTGTATAC
This sequence comes from Bettongia penicillata ogilbyi, assembly GCA_023548195.1. Lineage (NCBI taxonomy): Eukaryota > Metazoa > Chordata > Mammalia > Diprotodontia > Potoroidae > Bettongia > Bettongia penicillata. The sequence continues at coordinate 1,463,492 of JAJHZJ010000733.1, forward strand.
TCTTCTGTAAAATGAAAGGGTCCAAGGTCCTTTCTAGCTTTAAAACACTGTGATTCTATGATATACTGTATTGAGTGTTAAGCTTTAACCTCTTCAGGAGTGTCTAAACTTGAGTGGTGGATGAAATAATTCCCAAGTCTGTAAAGCATTTGGACATTTAAAGCTAAATTAGCAATCAACTTGTAAGGTTAAAGCATATGATTCATATTATAATCTAGTCAGAGAATAATTATATGGTTATTTATGTAATATATTAGTGTTGTGATATCAAAATGTAAAATGCACAGTAACTGCCTTTTACCTTGCTAGTTTCTGATAGACCTATAATAGAACACCTAGTTATCACCAGGTAATTTGTTGTAGTTAAGTTTATGTGCTTATTGTTAAGTTATTGTGTTAAGTTTATGTGCTGTGATAGCCCTTCTGATACTTAATCAGAAATGATTAGAAACATGCTTTTTCTCCTGGTGAAGAAAAGGATACATGACATAACTGAAAGACACTGATCATCACTCCTGGTACTTGTTGTCAGAGCCAGGCATAGAGACCAGATCAAGACCAGGGACAGAGTATTAGACAGTATCAAGTTCTAGATAGACCTCTTTTGGAAAATGGTCTTTGTCCAAGTCTCAACTGCTGTCATTTCTATTGAAGAGGTAACACCAACTTCATTTAGCCACTACTGATTTCCCCTGGGAAAACAGGAGCAGAATTAAATCTTCCTATCTCCATTTAATTGTACATCTTAGCAGCTAGTACTAGACAACATTCCCTTCTAGTTACTAGTGACTGAGGAACCCTAAGGTGTCTAAACTATTCAGGTGCTTTCAGTTTGTTGGTATTATATAGAAGAAATTATTCTTAGTATCATTATCATCTAGAAGTGAAGCTACTTAAGTGATAGATCCTTATAGGTTACTCCAAAGCAAAAAGTTTATTAGGAAACATCAGTTCTACTAATTTAGAGGTGAAATATTCTGATACTAACAGTGACAGCTATATCAAGGATGTTTAAATATGCCTATGTGATAATATGGAGATAGTTCTTTGATAATTGAAGATTGGTAATTTCATCCATGTAAGTTGTATACATTCTCCACAGAGGCAGGTTTTTGCTCCACTCTCACATATTTACATGCACACGCTAAATTGGTAGAAACTTTTATATATCTTGATCACATTCTATTCTTTATTTTTAGTTAAGCTATACCGGTGCTCTTTGCATGTTTGAAGAAAATCTTTTAACTGTTAGATTAGATTGATGTAGATTATTTCATCCCTACGAACACTTCAGTGGATCCATGATTCCCATCGTATATTTATTTCCTTTACCCTTAAAGATCATAACCCATCCACTCTGATTCTGTAATACACACACACACACACACACACACACTCACACTTCACCCCCATCCCCCTTTAAGACATGACCACTGCAGAAATCTGTATTATTTGACCATATGCATTTGTAACAGGGGTATCATTTTGTTTCTCTTGCTTTTTTGATGGGAAAAGGTGGGTTGTCAGGGAAGAAGCAGGAAGAGAAAGTAGATATCTTCATGAAAATAAAATTTATTTAAAAAAATTCTTGTCCATGTTTTTCTGTAAAATTTCCGAAGAGAATCTTCTTAACATGTTGTTTAGGCCATTATTTGAGTCTATAACATTAGGACTGTCAACTACCCTTTGCATTAAGTACATGGCTAGTATGCTTCCCTTTCTGGTAATTCAAGTCTTTATGTCTTCGGTCATTGGTAATGCTTAATCCCATTTATAAGTTACATCCATCTTTCTATTTATGTTTGTTTTACTTGAAATTTTAACTTTTTGGTCAAAATAAGTGTTTCATGATTTGTCACCAAGTAGAATAATAGGGAGAATTATCCAATCAAACTGTAATACTGTCTATCATTCATGACATAGCCATTTTATTTTCTGTTTGTATAGATAATCATTGGTAATTTGCTGCAGCCTACTTAGGTGCACTTCGCATTTTTCCATTGCCCCTTATTTCAGCTGCAATAGTAAGGAGAAAATTCATAATGATTGAAAATATCATAGATGGTACTATTATAAAAAAACATTTATCAGAAAGACAACAGTTATTAAGTCATATACCTTCTTTGTTGTTACGGGAAGGGAATAGTCAGGCTTACACAAAATTTTCTATAGTTGACCACATTAAAAATTATATGATTGACTCAAAAGTGTAGAGAGTACAAGATCCCACCTTGTTAATGTTTACTGATTTAAAAAAACCCAAACATTTAACTCAATAGAGAAGAATAAAAGCCTAGGGGCTTTCTTTAAACAGGGTGTTTTTTTTGCATGTATTGAAACTATACAAGATTCCTTGATTGGTAAAAAGAGATTGATGATTCTCGATACTTAATTTTTTTTAAAAAAGCAGAAAAACACATGGCAGCATCATAGATTATGTCCTCTGAAAAATATTGGAAAATATTAGTATTTAAAAGATGGGAAGTTCTACTACAGTGGTAGAAAGCTGTTAGGAATTATCAAAATCATGGCATAGTTTTCCAAATGTGGTCCAGCTTAGTCTCCTAGTAACCCTTTGGTTTAGTTCATTGTGTTTATGTGCATGTATGTAAGTGTGTGTGTGTTTGTATGTGTGTGTGTATTACACAAAATTTGTGCATAACGTGTACGTGTTGACTGTAGCCTTTCCAAGATATGTATATAATATATAAACCTATACATATATACACTTATGGAGAAATTCTTTCTCTGGATATGTGTGTATACACACAGACACACACACATATATACACATACATATATGTGTGTTCATATATATAATATATGACTTGTATATGATCAGAGAAGTGTGTCTGTGCTATGTACCTGTGCCCTATTACTGATATGAATCAATAATAACCTTTTATAGTAACTTCTATATAGTAATACCATTTTTTATATAGTTCTACCATTAAATCCATTCAATTATGAGAGTAAACATCTGTATTACAAAGAATAAAAATGTTTAAAAAATACAGCCTACAGTTGAAGCAATTCAGTCTTGACCTATTTAAACAAGGTATTGATTATGCAAAAGATGTAAAAATAATACAAGGAAGAAATGACATAGATATTGACTAGAATAAATTCATATAGAAGTTGAGCAGATATAAATAGTTACCATACCAGGGTGACCAAAAGAACCAAAAAAGAAAAACTGCCTTAATCAGCAAATACTTTACTTGAGTAAGCAGAAAGAGGCACTCAAAGGCAGCACTGGCTTAGATTATATACTGATTGTAAAAGCTTACAGAGAAGAATGATGTGAGTTTATAAGCATTATTATCTTATAATGAAGCAATGAAGAGTACAGCTAGTTTAATGAAAGCTTGGTAATTGACCCAACTCTGCAAAGTCATTCCTAAGGCATGCAAAGATGAAAATAGAAATAGTACAACAAACAGAAGAAAAATGTAAAAGATTTGCAATTTTATAATTTTCCACCATCAAGAGTAATAGAGCCACTATCCTTGGATGCTAATACAACAGCTTCAAATGACCTTTTAAGGATGGCCTAAAGTTGAAGAAAAGACTCTGAATTACATCAGGTATCTAAAGAAGAGATTAATACTGGAGCCATCATAATTGTGAGGTCTTTAAGAAGTTGATTTACATGGTCTCTGAAGGAAGAAGAGATACCAAGGTTGGATGTGTGTGGAAAGGGTACAGAGGGTGAAACTTTGGGCCTAATTAATATCAAAGTAAAGCAACCAATGAAACATTAACAGTCACAAAGACCTTCTCTCATCCATATCAGTTTTTCTGATCCTTTTTCTACTGTATCAAAGGCATTTTTGGTGACTATGTTAGAGTACAGACAGGCTTTTGTAAATAATATACTACAGTGGACCAAATCTTTACCATCATACAAATGACAGAGACATGTAGCTGGTGCAGGATCTCACTGGGCTTGTTTATTGATTCTTTGAAAAGAATGTGATTCATTAGAGCAATATGCCACTTTAAAAACTCTTCCAGCAAAGAGTCATCATTTCATCTACATGTTTAAAAATTCCTTGAAGGATGTAACAGAGAAAACATTGTTTAATGACCCATTGATTGTAGAGATCAGGTTGAGGGGGTTGTATGTTCATCAGATATGTTCGCCACTGTGATACAGGATATTTGATGTAGAGCTTAAATTAAGAGAGATTCTTTATAGATGTATAAGTTCTTCATTTGTAGAAAACAGCATGTTCTATCAGCCCTGGAGTATCATTTAGCTTCCTTTATCTCTTACCACTCAAAAATTTGAATAAGCTATCCATGCTGAAAGCAACAAGAATGTTCATTTGTCAAATTTGTCATACAGTGTGATGACCAACAGTGCTTGTCCACTAATATGCAATATGAGAAATATGAATGAAATTGGAAAATAAATTAGGCCTAGAATTAAACAGGAGGTCAAGTGGAAAATAGGTTTACCTTCAAGACATTACAAAGCATTTCTCCCAGAAACCTGTCTTTTTAATACCACTCTTTACCTGGGGTTATTGTTATTGGCTGTTGAGAGTCAGACCTCTCCTGAGGTATTAAAAATGAATATTGCAGAGGGTCTGCAAGTGTGAAGCTTAAGGTGCAGAAGGCTGCAGCATAAGGAACTTCAAAGAAGTGGAATAATGTCACTTACATGAATGATCGACAATGTAAATGGTGAGAACAAGATCTAGTTAGGTAGACAGCCTTAATATCAGAACTGATGACATCAAGGAAAAGTGAAGGCACACATGTTATTTATTATTTATGGTGTCCTTGAAGAAGGTAAACATATTAAGGAGACCCTTCATGGTAAACTTATGAGAATACTTGAACAGTAATTGTACCAGGTGGATAGAGATAGGATGTGACTCATTCGTATTTCTCAGTAAAGAAAATATGGAAATCATTGAGTTAATAGTTTTAGTATGATTATCTACCCATACAGACTCAGATGGAAAGGCAGTGTGTTTTTGTGAATAGAGAACCAGTTTGGGGGACAAGAAAGCTTGTATGCCAGTTCTGCTAAAGATACACAACGGGCTAAGAGACCCTGAACAAGTAACTTAACTGTCTCAGTGTCTTCAGGGCAGCTGTCTAAAAGAGTGTTATAGACACTGTCCCTCTGTGTGAATGGTGGAAGTTTCCACATTGAGAGATCTCTAAACTGATGAAATCACACCTGGACCAAAATTTACTATTTATAGTCAAATCATTGACTTGCTAGAATAAATATAAAAATCATACAAAATAAAAATGGTAACATGACCTATTTAAAGTAGCTACTAAGGTTGAATAATGCAGTACGGATGACAGGCACTGTGATACTGGCTATCACCATTTGCTAAGAAGTTTTGACTATGTAATTCCTTTACTATGTTGAAGAGAACAAAAGAACTTAACTTTCTCTTGTAAATTCCTAGTAAACTCTTAATCTCCTTGCCAGATGAAAAGAGATGGGAGTTATAGTTAATACCAGTATCGAAACACAGGATCTGAATAGGAAGGAACCTCTCAAGCCATCTACTCAATCACTAAACATTTATGAAATACCTTCTATGTGCCAGGCAATATGCTAGGCATTGGTGGTATGAAAATAGATGTGGAATAGCCTCAACCCTCCAGAAGTTTATATTCTTAAGAAATCCACGTTTTGAAGATTTTCATTGAGAGTAAACTCACTACAAGACAATTTTATTTTTAAATACCACTAATTATTACATTTCTTTACTTTGAATCTGAGTTTATCTCTTTTCAACTTCTTACCTATTGATCCTTGTTTTTCCCTCTGGGGTTAATCAAAACAAATTCCTCTTTCACTGGACAGCTTCAAATAGGTCAAGAGTTGCTAACCTTTTTTACATTATGTATCTCTTTGGTAGTCTGGTGAAGGCCATGGTCCCTTTCTCAGAATCTTGTTTTTAAATACATAAAACAGGGTTACAAATTAACTAATCATATTGAATGATAGTTTTCAATGTTGTAGATTTTGAGACCTCCTATTAAGAACCCCTGAAATAGGTGAAAACTTACGTATTTACCAATCTAAATATTCCTAGTTTTTTTTTCCATTGATTCTCATATAACATAATTTTGAGACTTTCATACCATTGTGCTTTGTTTTTCTTTTAGCACTTTCTAACTTATTTGTGTTCTTCAAACATGACACCCAGAAATTTACATAACATTCTGGATGTTAGGGAAGGTTGGAACAAGATTATTACCTCTCTTGACTTGGACACTAAGCCTTTCATTATAGCTTCCTACAAACTAATAGTATATTGTCTCAACTGGGTCATCATATATCTGGGCAATCCATGTTCCTAATCATTCTTCTATCCTACCCACCATAGTGGCCATTCCAAACATTTTTGTCCCTCTTCAAACTTATAAGCACCCCTCCTTCAGTTAAGGACTTTTTCTTGTACATTACTAATCGTTTGTGGAGACCTTCCTCTTGTCCCTTTCTCATCTGACATCAGCGTAAATGTCTTCTCCAACTGTTCGTTTCACTTTTCTCATGTGAGTGTAGGGCTCTTCTTGCCAAAGCATGCCCTTCTATATGCATCCTCGATTCCATCCTGTCTCTCTCCTTTAGCAGGTTAGATTAGATAGGTCCTCTGTCATCCCCACTCTATCCCTGCTAACTGCAGATATGCCCATGTCTCTCCCATCTTAAAAATATAAAACCAAAAAAACCTCTTCCCTGCTGTCATCCTTTATCTGCCTCCCCTTCTCAGCTAAACTAACACTTACACTGGTTCCTTCACTTTCTTTCCAGAAACCAGATTCCAGAGATACCACTTTGGTGATCATTTAATTACTTGCCAAATCTAGTTTTTGATACTGCGAGCTTTTATACTGTCAGTCACCTTTTCCTGAATACTCTCTGCTAAATTTCAGCAAACAGCTTTCTTCTGATCCTTTTCCAACCTGTCTAAACCACCACTTCTCCATCTCTTTTACTAGATCTTCAGGTTATGCTTATTAACTGTGGGTGTCCCCTTTGGGTCTGTTCTGGATAGTGCTTTTCAGTATTGTCTTTCTTGGTGATCTCACCAGCTACCATGGGTAGATACTTTATAGCTTTTTCCATATCAAATTTCACCCCATTACATTTAGCACACCAAAGCTGTCAAAAAATTTTTAAGGCCTTACTGTCATGCAGTGCATTAGTTATCCTCTCCAGTTTTGTGCCATCTTCATTTTTGATAGATGTCTTTTAGGTGTTTAACCAAATCACTGATAAAAATATGAAGTAGCATAGGGCCTAGCACTGGCTTAGGATATAAACTTGCTTATACATTTTTAGAGGGCAACAGTGGAAGTTTATAAGCAGTGCCATCTCATAAAACATCAAAAAACAGTAGAGGAAGAAAACATGTTTACAGAAAAGTTGACAGGAAACCTGACTAAGCAAGATCATCCTAAGAACATTTCTAGGTAAACCTGATAGGAGTATAAAAGAAAAAAAAATGCAGATCTATAAAAATTTCTGACAACTAAAATTACCAAATTTGGATCCTAACATCACAGTCCTATAAATTTTGTAAAAGCATGAATTATTACTTTTAGCATTTACCCTGTCAACCCAACACCATCTCATTCTTAACTCATTTTTATAAGGCCTGACTGTTGTTTTTGTTTGGTATGTCCACCTCTCTGCTTAGCCACTCACTCCTTTAAAGACCAGACAGATTTCTGCCTCTTATGTAATGCCTTCTTCTGAGGACTCTGTCGGACATTGATTTCTCCCTTTGTGGCTACTGTAGACTTTCTTTCTACAATGCGTAATGAGTAACGAGATTGATTCTCTGTTTGAATTCTGGAACTCTTCTTTGCTTCATAGTCACATTTTGTAAGGTCTTGTTCAACAATTGCTGCATGTATTTTCTTTTCCTCACCTTAATTTCTAAGCCCATTGTTGGCAAAAATCATTTCTTTTGCAGTGTCTTTATCAAGTTCTTGTGCATGTTTAAGCTTTGACAGCTTAGTTGTTATGATACTACAAATAATGTGTAAACAGCATTTTAAAGCAAATTTATTAAAGATTCAATGGAACTGCATTGCAAAATTGCTTTTAAGTTTTAAAAATTAGGACTTTATTACAGGGTTCTCTAGTATATCTTTTTACTATATACAGTATCAAGTATTTTAATGAATATATTCTATATGTTAAGTACTTGACAGTTGATTTTTTTTTTCCTTTTGAGTAATTTATGTCTACCATCAGACTATCTGTACTATAATAGTTGGGTACTCTCTGGACAAATCAATGATTATAACTGGGTTGTTGTGTATAGACAGGAAGTCTTATAGTACATATAAGCTAGTATAGACCAGCCCCCTATGCAAATCTATATATATATTTGCATTTCATATGAAAATTTAGAAATTTCATAGAATCTGTGAACTTCTCTACTTACTGTGCATTTGTCTCCCCTCTGCTTCTAGCTGTGACACCACTCCCTCTCTTTCTCAAGAATTTAAACTTACTGCTTCAAAGTTCAGTGTGGATGGTGTTATTGCTGTATTTATTATTGACTGGGGCTCTAAGATATACAGAGCTGGGTTTGCAGGAGACAGTGCCCTTTACACTGTGTTGTCTTAAGACATCAGGGCATGATGGTGAGTATGGGCCAGAAATACAGCTATGTGGGAAATGAGACCCAAAGCAAGAGAAGTGTTCTGAACCAGAAACACTCAGTTGAACATGAGATTGCCACCAGTTGAGACAGCATGGTGCTGTTCTGCTCACAAAGCCTCCCTGAATTCCAAAGGAAACAGAAAAGATGGCACAGATTCTGTGTGAGACGTCCTACACCCCAGCCATGTACATTGCCATCCAGGCTGCGCTGCTCTGTATGCCTCTGGTCATGCTGCTGGTATTGTGATGGATTTCGTGATAATATGACTCATGCTATGACCATATTTGAAGGTTATTCCCTGTCCCATACCAGCTTCCATTTGGATCTGACTGACTATGGCCCAATGTACTAGCTCATGAAGTTCCTGAGAGAGGATATAGCTTCTTAGTCACGGCTGAAAGGGAAGTTGTTTGGGCTGTCAAGGAGAAGTTTGTTGTGTCATTGTAGGCATAAAGCAGTAGAGATCCACTGCTGCATATAGCTCTCTTCCAACCATTTTTCCCTTATATGGAATCCTGTGGAATCCGTGAAACTTAGTCATGGAATGTGTTGTTGGCATCTGTAAGGATCTGTATGTCAATACCATATTGTCTGGTGGTGCCACCATGTTCACCGGCATTGGTGATGTGATGCAAAAGTTTCAACTATAGCCCATAATGACACAATGAAAAATCAAAATCACTGCTTTACCTGAGTATTCCCCAAAAGGAAATTAGATTGGTATCACTTTATTCATTCATTTATTGTTTGGGCTTGATTCAAGATTTAAAAACTGGAATAGTAAAGGTGATGAGCAATCTAGGTATGTTGGAGGTTAAAATCCTCAAATTTTTAGAGTATGTCTTTAAGACTGCATTTTTAAGTCATTCCAAACTGTACTTCTCTTTATGAAAGTGGCCCTGCCCTTTGGAAGGAGCTACTTAATATAAATAAATTTAAGGGAGTTGGAAGTGGGGAAGTTATTGCTTACATGTAAATCATACAATCCTTTTTTAAAAAAAGTTTTCTATCTTCTGCCTTAATATTTGTTCCATTTATTTTTTGTCAGCGCCGTAGTGGCTCCCTTCTTGCTCCTCAGTGTTAGCATTGATGTGAATATTGTTTTTTTGTTTGTTTGTTTAATAGCCTCCCTTTGAGACCGGTGCCAGAAGTTGAAGGAGGGGAACAGCTTCACCTCTGTGCTGACTTAAAATCAGTTGAAATAAAAGTACACACGTTAAAAAAACAATTAGAAATCCTAGTTGTTAGTCTTTCTTGAACCTGTGTGGGCACTCACGTAAGATAAGGGTACTGCAAATTCCTGCTAAATTTGTATTTTTATTTTATTTCTCTTGGCATCTTTGATTTTTATATTACCTTAATTACCACACTACCCACCTAGCAAGCCATCATAAAAAAGATTTAAAAAGAAAAAAGTTTTAAATAAGCAATTCAACAAAGTCAACAAGTATAATCATTGCATCTGACAATATATGCAATATTCCACACTCACCCACCAACTCTGCAAAGAAAGAAGGAGAGATGCCTTTCCTCAGGTCTTTTTTGAGACCACACATGGTAATAATTTTTTTTTCAAGAGGAAAGATGTATAAGAAATACCTGGTGGATGAAATGTTGGTCTGAAAGTCTCAGAATTTTTATTTTTTTAGTCATCCATTTAAGCATGATCCTTAGCTATCCTTTGTGTCATCAATTTTGTCTCCTGTGAAATGGGCACAGAAAGCAGGATTCTACCTTGGTATCTGGGTGAATAATAAGCTCATGTTACTAAGTTTAATTGCATTTTTACGAGACTCATAGATTCCTGTCAAATGTTTAAATAGAACAGACAGTAGTGATCATCTCTCCTGAGCTTATTGAAATTGGTTGAACCTTAAACTTTTTCATTTTCATTTTTGTTTCTTTTAAAATATATTCCAGCTTGTGCCAAACTTTGAAAAAGAAATGTTTTGAAAAATTTTTTTGGCTTAATAGTGTTATTCGAGTTTCATGTGTTTAATTTCCTGTGTTAAAATGAGGTGAAAATTTTTTTCTAGAACTTTTAAAACAATAACAACAAAATGCATACACTTAAAATATTTTTTAACATGAGTAACCATATGTTTTGCATTTAACTGATACTACTCAACTTCTCTTTGGAATGTCATTTACCCTTATTAAATTGCATTATGGATGAATGAACATTGCAATTTCATAGTTATGACTGTTGGTAAGGAATAAGTATTATCAATAAATCATTTTCACTTTGTTGATCAAGGGCTGTTAGACAGCAAAAATCTTAGGTTTCAAAAGCTAAAATGATGTGTTTACTTGGATGATTTTCTTGTGGCTAAAAAAGCTTTGCTCTGGACTTTTTAATTGATGACTAAGACAACTGAACTCATCAGGATTATTCCTTTGTTAACACTGAGTCAGTAAGAAAACAATAATGCATATTTGGGGTTTGGAAGATATTTTTGACTTAGCCTTTTTTTTTTTGTGGGATTAGTGTTCAGGTCTGTGTCTGTGTCTGTTTACCTGCAGATTATTGTTGCTGATACTGATGTGTTAAAATATACTAGTAACCTCTCATATCCTCTATCTTGATTGAAGCCTTATTTAATAATGACAACATGTTATGTCAGTCAATAAATTATTTACCTTGTATAAGTCACTGAACTTTGGGAAATTTGAATTTACTGTCTATAAATGAAGGTGATAAAAACAGCGTGTGGTATCTTATTTATTGCATATCAAATACTTAATTTCTTTCTTTGAGTTTTTAAGTCAAAAGAAAATTTCATTATCACTTATTCTGGTTGTGGGAATTTTTCTATACTTTGCCAGCAATTGTATGGTTGAGGTTTTGATCATTAATCCCATTTTTTTGGTTTGTGCTGTTGCAGCTATGTGTTTTTTAAATTTTAACCGAGTTAAGTTCTTAATTTTAATTAGTTTCTTAGCAGTTTTATTTAAGTATTAATTATTTATGTTCATCTCATGATCATATATAAGAGGTGAAAGAAGACATGGGTTTAAGTCCTATATTTTGTGGTCTGGTCTGATCACTTAATGTCTCAGTGCCCAAGATAACTCTTAAGTCTGTAGAGCAGTTGCTAATCTGCCTTGGTAGAGGAAGTTTCCTCATTAGGAGTGCCATGAAACCCCAAGTCTTGCCCAAAAGATCATCTCAGATCCCTGTATTCACCAGTAGGTACTTGTTTTTTTTGATGACTTATGTTTAACAACCTTATGACATAAATTAATATTATGATTTCTCCCTGATAAATGAGAAATTTCTGAGGCACAGGTTATCTGTCTTTTATCTTAGTAAGTTCTGCTCTTCAGCAGCTGAAGATTTTGTTCTTCAATGTCTCTACAACTCAGTATAGGATCTTTTGGAGTTTCCCAGACCAAAAATATAATTTCCTTGCTACCAGTCTGGTGCTTAGCCTCTTCCAGCTTAGATTGTCTTATTCTTTTCTGCTGGGATAGTCTTTAAGAACTCAGGGTGACCTCCATGCTATGGTGAGTCATCAGAGTAATTCTTCAATTGATGAAACATATGTTAAATGCTGCCATGGAGGACTACTGGTAAATACAAGAGGAAGGTGTGTCATATGAGAGCATGACATCCCGAGGGTTAAGTGTCCAACATCCTTTTGGTGGGAGGGAGAATGGGACAAAGGGAGATGGGGATGATTGCTGGAGTTGAAGGCATCATGGTGGCCAGAAGTGGTGGCATCATGATGCCCAGAAATGGTGTGGAAGTCTGGTTCTGGGTGAGAGGAGATTGCAGCTAGCAGCCAGAGATCCTGAAAATTGAGTGTTTCCAGACTAGGGTGAAAGCTTACCTATCAGAACACTAGGCTTTGTTGGAAGGTTATAATAACCCAAATAGTGTCATAATATTTATTTATACTGTATTGCTTTCCTAGACTTTTAAAGATGATTCCTTATTGAGCTCACTTAAAATAGCAAATATCAGGGAGTGATTTATTTCAAGCATTTATTCTGTGTTTTTTCAAGTTTTTGCAGGTAAAAAGAATACTTTCATAAGGTCATAATCTTGAAGCTAGAAAGGTTAGATATCACTTAGTTCACTTCCATTATTCTAGTTCAGTGTACCCTGGGGTGCAAGGAGCTCATGCTCTAGACTCACATGGAGGTTAAATTTATCCTAAAAGTGACTTTGAGAGGGTTTTTGTTTCGTTTTGTTTTGTTTTTTGTTCTTTCTAGCTCTAGGAAAGTTGTGTAAAACAAAGCTTGGTATTGGTCATGTCTATGGTCTGTAAAAGTGACTAAGAGGACCCCTTCTATAAAAGAACAAAGTAGGCATCATATATGACAGCTGGTTATATAAAACATGACTCACAAATGTGCATTAACCTAAATTAAGAAACTATAATCCATCATTATTATTATTCTTTCTCTGAAAGATAAAGGCATTTCTTCATGAGATTGCTGAATAGATATTTCATTTTGCTCATAAGATCCATGTCTTCAGGCAAGCCAGTCTTTTCACATTCAGGCTAATTCTGTTGTTGGTGGTGTTTTCCTCTAAGAATCATTTAGTTTCAGGAAGCACCTCCCTCAGGGGTTGGCACTACATAAGGAACTCTCAACGCCAAAAGATTGTAGAGTAGATTGGAAACACCCACCTTTCAGGAACCCTGGCTGCTAGTTGTCAGCCTGTGCCGAGGGAAAGAGACATAAAACAAGAGAAATAGCCAGGGACTTTGGCCCAATCCCATGTTCTCCCTTTAGTGTTTTTGAACTATAGGCCCCCGTTGGCATAGACCAAGTCTCCAAGTAATAAGACAAAAGAAAGAGACAGAGATGATAGTTCAGCCTGTGTGTCACTGTTGCTTGTCTTTTGTTTTCAGAGAGAACTGATAGCATCACATGGGTAATGTCTTGAACTGGATTTGAGTAAGGCATAGCTGTACAAAGTTGTCAGCCTAATTCTCTCTTCCAGAGTCATTGGAATCCAGTAGCAAGACAAAAACCAAGATGACTGGCAAAGGCTCATCCACCTTTTGTGTCCACCTGTCAGCTTGGGTTGGCAGTGTTTAATTGTATGGCTCTAACTATCTAGTTAAACTCTAGAAATGCCTATCAAATCTAGAGGTAAGGATTCAGTGAAGGAATGTTTGTACAGTATTTTGCCAACCTCTAAATGCTATTTTTAAATATAAGCAGTTACTGTTGTAATTATTTAAACTATCCCAGGCTCCTCATGTTTAATAACAAAGAAAAAGGAGTCATTTTAAAATTCTACTATATACATGTTTATGGGCAGCTAGCTGGCACAGTGAATAGGGCACCAGCCCAAGAGTCACTTTGAACCTGAATTCAAATCCAACCTTAGACACTTACTAGCTGTGTGATCCTGGGCAAGTCACTTAACCCTGTTTGCCTCAGTACCTTATTTGTAAAATGAGCTGGAAAAGAAAATGGCAAACCACTCCAGTATCTTTGCCAAGAAAACCCCCTACAAAGAGTCAGACACAATTGAAAAAGAACCCACCAAGAAGTATGTTTCTTAATTAAATATTTAATATAGAACTCCACAAAATACATACTATTGATGTAAACAACGTACTATTAAGTGTAGGAATTTAGCTCATTTCTTAAACTGGGGCAAATATTATTTCATCATTTGAAATTGCCCTTATCACTGTGGCCCACAGCCCATCCCTGCCTGACAGCGCTTTGTGATTCTTGTGCCTGTTATCCCATGAAGTTGGCCCCTGGGTATCCATCTAACCTGTTGAAGGTATTCCCAACTTTTCCCCAACATTCAGTGAATACTAAAGACTTTTTCCTTTTCTTAAATATGTATTGTAAGAAAGCAATATAACTTGCCCAAAATGTCATCACAAACCACATTTCATAATGTCACATTTTAAGGCTTACTTTGATGCTGAAACCCTGTGGCATATTTGACTTGTGAGTAAAAAGGTTCAGTGAAATGATTTAGACAGTTAGCAGGCAGTGAGTTTGGGCAATTCATTTAATCTCTGCAGGCCTCAGTTTTCTCATCTACAAAACAAGGAGGTTGAACTAGATGACCTCTTAGGCCCCTTTTAGCAATAAATCATGACCCAATGATCCTGTAACTTGCCTTGAGGTGCAGTTACTGTCAGATTGAGAATAAGAACCAAGTCCCCTGACTCTGAGCCCCATCAGGCTACCTCTGTGAAGGCTTTACAAAACACTTTGCTCACAGTAATATGTACAAAGTGTAGTGGGTATTTTATTATTCCCATTAGTTGAGGTATATTTGTGTATGAGTCACTTTTTAGCAGGCCATGCAGATAGTACTTTGTACTTCACAGGCAGAGACTTGTGGCTGGTCCTGATTATGCCATAGATTCTGATTTAATATAAGAGACAGAGAGAAAGAGAGAGAGAGTGTGTGTGTATGTGTGTACACACACACACGTATATATCCTACATTCCTAAAAGAGGTTATTTTCAGGATTTCTGAAATTTCCGTAAAGTAGCTTTTAAACTGCTTTATTAGAATTGAGAGAGTACTACAAGTAATGTGAAAATGTCAAGGTATTAACAGAAGCAAAATAAAAGACTGTTTTGATTTTCCAATGGTACTCAAAAGTGATAAACCTACTTTTACAAGGGAAAACCTTCTAGAATTTTCTCCTTATGACATTTCTCCAATGTTATTTTCTCATTCAAATGAGTATCACCGTTTTTGGTGTATATCTTCCCCCTTCTAAATGGTAAATTCCTTGTAGGCCTTATGGAGTGAAAAGAACACCAGCTCAGGCCTGGGTCCCACTGGCTTGGCTCTGTATCCTTGGATAAGTCGGTCTATCTATACCTTCATTTCTTCACTAGGTAGGTTATCTAGGATCAAAAAAGGTAAACCACAGAGCATTGTAAAAAAAAAAGTTAGCAGTTGTCATTATTGTTATAGAGACTGACAATTGTTCAAACTTTTTGAATCATAGGATTTAAAACAGGACATCATCTAGGCTAGGAGATCTCAAATTTTTATCTCCATTGCTTCATTTGTCATAGGTGCTTAATAAAAATGAGTTGAATTTAAGTAAATGTAAGGTTTCACTTGGTCACTTCCAAGGATTTTTGACATGACAACGTGCATTTCAGAATGAACATTTAACAGTGAGTTTTCCATTTTCTTCTGATAGTATTTGTGCATATTTGTTGAAGATCCCCAGCATGAATTTGGTCAGCTTTGGAGGTTGAGTTCCATTTTTTTTTTCTCACAGAAACAAATCTTTCCACATCAGGGGTACCCACTTTGGGTCCTCTCAATTTAAAAAATATTTTAATAATTTTCAGTATAACTGATTTCCTATGTAATCCTTTGTCTTTTCATGTTTATTTATTATGGTGTTCATTTAAAAATATTCTGAAAAGAAATCCATAGGTTTCTCCAAACTACCAAAGGAGCTATATGATACAAAAAAGAGTAAGAACCTCTGCCCTATTTGCTATTTAAATTATTTGCTATATCTGTTAAATAGTTCATGTTATATGAATTTATCTTTGACTCTCAAAAATATTCACAACATTTTTCTCAAAAATAAGGTCTTTTTTTCCTATTTTATATGTTTTATCCAAAATTGAACTTTTGCCAGTGTGGGGCGGGGAAGAGGGAGAAGGTGAGAGAAATGTAAGTTATTACTTTTCTGAATTTTAAGAAATTTTGAAACTTCCAAAATAAACATGCATTGGTTCTTGAGATAATATAGAAGAACCAGTTTCTATTTTTCAGATATTTGAACTTTTGTAATTTTGAACATGTACTTTGCACCAACTCTATAAAAATAATGATCTCACATAGATTAAAAAAAGGCTTTTTAAAAAAGACTTCAAAAAAAACCCACCTTTAAAAAAAAAAACTCAGTGAAGGAAATGCTTCAGTGTTTCAAAGAGACATTGTGCATACTATTTTAAAGTTAACGTTGATGAATAAAATAACTGGGATAACTTAAATCTAAAATTCCAATCAACAGAAGATGTAGAATATTTTTGCTGTTTTTAAAAGTGACAGGATTTTGGAAGATACAAATCTACTAATTAAGAGAGAACAAAGAAAGTTTGTGGAAAGATGATTAAAATACATGATGGAAGGGCAGATAGTAAAAGACCAAGGTCCTAAAAATTACTGAGAGGAACAAAATATCAAAGAAATAACACATATGGGAAATGATTAATTTTTCCCCTTCTGGGGTAAATGAATCTGGGATATTTTAATTTGCTCCTTAGCATCCAGGGACTCTGCGGAGGAATAAAGATAATTTTACAAATACTTCAGTTACAAAATGCAAACAAAGCATCTTGCTGTGTACTATAAAATTGTGATACCTAAATTTTCTTTAGTAAATTAATTGAGACCTTTGGGTAACTTTTTATTGAGTTGAATATGTGCTTTCCTTAGAAATGCAATGATTAAGTCAAGAGATGCCTTTAGATTTACAGGTTAGATCCTCTAAAAGAAATAAAAGTTGTGACAAAAAACAATGATTCTCTTGAAACTGTCAAATCTGAATCATTTCTATGAAGTAATGCCCCCAAATCAGTGTCAATAAATAGTTAAACAGACCTCCTCAGGATAACAAAATAACTCCCCTCTTCCAAGGCAGCTTGATATCTTACGAGTGTACTTGGATATAATTTGGAAAGTCATAGAAAATGATATTTAATTTATGTAGTTCATCTACAATCCTATGTAATGCAGTGATCAGCTTTGTAACTTACTTAGCTTCTCTTCAAACTAAACTGTTGGTATCTGGGTTTTCCTGGAGAACATCCAGTTGCCATCAGTATTAGAGACAAAAGATACAGATATTAAATTCTAATAGTAGCCTCTAGGTGAAATCTCTAATTGGAAACTTGGTTTTTGTGGTGCAAGTTATAGCTGTAAAAAGGACGGGAATTATTTTTCTCAGTGAATTACATCGAATGACTTTGGACAGGAAATGTCCACCTATGCCAGAAAGATTTTTTTTTCTACCCTTCATCCAGAATGAAATTATAATTCCTGCAAATATTTACAAATGAGTTTCTGGTATCAACCTGAAGTCATGAAAAGCTGAATTGTAACATAGCATAGTTTTATCAAATGGGTTTACTATGTAGATATAACATGAGGCAAATTCTGTCTCCTTTAAGATAACTCTAACTAGTAGGAGCTTAATAAAGTAGTGCTCATCAGTTGTTCATTACGTATTCCTCACCTAAGATTATAAAAATGTTTGACAATATTTAAATTGTTATAAACCATCTCCTTGTATGAATACATGCTATTTATTCATATTCATGAAGGAATTGGGGGAAATATCCACATTATAGGTTCTAAGAATGCTTCTTTTCCTAAGCTTTGTCATTAAAAATTATAACAATGGATAGATAACCACAGGCTATAGGCGCATAGACTTAGAGTCCAAAGGACTCATAGAATCTAATCTAATCTTTTTCATTTTACCGATAATCAGGATTTGAATTCAGGTCCTGTAACTCCAAATCTAGCATTCTCCTATTGCCTCATGCTTTGTGACTTAGGATAAAAGTGTCCTATCTGCTCTTTACGTAAAAAGAACTAGTCCCAAGCTAGTATTTTCTTTAAGAAAAATGGTGTGGTCCAAAATTAGTCATTTAACATCCTCTGAAGAGAAAAGAAAATTACAGCATAAAAATAGATCCATCATAAAAATGGATCATCAAAACAAATTGATTCAATACCTGTTTTTAAATTGGTTCTTAAGAAATAAATCTGAATCTCATAAAACCATCACTTCTAAAATGTACATCTCATATTCTATTTAAATTTTTGTCTACCAAAAAAATAGATATACTCAGATTCAACCATTCAGATGATGCATTGTGAATTGTAATCACATTTGGTTTGGAGACTTGGTGTCATTAAAAGAAAGTATTCAGCTTGGAATCAGGAGAAACCTCAGGGTCCTTCTTCTACCTCAGGTGGCTTATTAGCTATGTGACCATGGCCAGTCATTTAACATCTTAGCCTCAGTTTTCTGTTTTTTGTTTTTTGTATTTTTTTCAATGTAGGTCTGATGATTTTATTTTTTCCTCTGTGCTTAAAAGAAAAAAAATCACCTACACTACACAGTATCCATGTTTGTCTGGTAGCCAGTGTGGTAGGTGTCATGTTAATAACTGTTCACGTGATTAAGGTTCTTCATTGAGGTGCTACAGACTCAGAAAAAGATATGGTTTCCCTGTGGAATGGAAAGTCAAAGTTACTATGATTGAGTAAAGTCACTCCTAATGCACATGTGGACTGACAGAAAGAGTATTGCCCCAAGGAAGGTCAGACTGGAGACCAAAGTTTGCCAGCTCTCTGAGAAGCATGAGAGCTTGGCTTTTTTCCTCAGAACTCTCCTGGTGTTGGGTGGAGTATTTTGTACCAGGGTAGAGTTTCTTAAAACTTGGTTCTTTCTGGGAATCAGGTTGATGCTTAGCAAAGCAACTGCTAGTTCAACAAGAAAATCTACCGACTGGCTCCAGCCAAATGTCCAAACCTATTCCCTGTCACATACCCAATGCAATAGCAAAACTGCCTGGTGCTGCCACACTTACCCATCTCTGGTCATTGTTTCATGCTGCTCCTTTTGATTAGTCAGCTCTTGTTCCCTGCGCTGCTTTTTAAAATCCTGCCTTTTTCAGGTTGAACTCAAATATTATCTCTTACATGAAACCTGCCCTGCTCTAGTCTTCCACTCCCTCAAGTAGAGATTCCCCACCACTCATCTTAACACTCATTGTACTTTGTTACACATATCATGTTCTTCCATGTGTAACTGTTTATTGGTGCATTTTATAGACTGCTACATTGTAGTAGCATATATTAGTGTCATGACAACATAAGATTTTATTCATACATCCATCTGTGCATCTTCCACACTGCCCTGCATATAGTAGGGTATTGAGCTAATATTTGCTGAATTAAGGGATATTTTCTTCAAGCTTGAAGATTGTTTTTTTTAAAAAATATTCATATGTAGTAATTTAGAGGTATAGAGATTTTCTAGGACTAACAATATAGATTCTAGGAGAATTCAGATAAATCTTTGGGAGAAATTTTTAATTAGTGATTAAGAGGTAACTGTTGGCATGGTCAAAGTGCTTTCTAACTCTAGAGGGTAATCATCAGAGGAGCTAGCCCAGAGTAGTCTTTGGTTGCTACCATTCCTCATACACTATTAACTCATAATTTTTTTTTTTAACTGGAAGCTTTTTTTATAGTACTAAAACAGTTGATAAGTACCATTCCTTGCATCTTCTAAAAGGCCATTGTTTAGCCAATATACCTTGACAGTATTCACAGTGCTTTCATCATTGAAATAATACAAGTAGTTAGCTATAGATTTGGAAATGAGCCTTAGAAATCAGGTGATCCAACCAGTATAGTAATTCTGCCTATATCAAACAGTCATCTAGCTTTCCATTGAAGACTTCTGGTGACAAGTCCTTACACAGATAGCTCTAATTTTTAAGAATTTTTTTTTTCCTAAATACAAGCTAAAATTTTCCTCTTCGTGACTTCCAACCATTGTCCCTGGAGCCAAACAGAATAATTGCAAAATATCTTCCCTATCAAATACTTGAAGATAGTTATCATACCCATATTCAACTTCCTAGAGAATCTCTAATTCTTATTGATTTCGGGGACAAAGGATTCAAATCCTGACTGTCCACTCTTTTCAACTGGATTTTATATGTCAGAGTCTTATGGCCCTTTCCAATTCAGATTGTTTCTCCACAGGACACTCAAGTTTATCAATGTCCTTCCCAAAATTCAGTGCCAAGAACTGAACATAATGCTTAAAATATAATCTGACCAGAACAGAATGCAACAAGGTGATCATTTTCTTATTTTCAGATTTCTGTACCTCTTAATATACTTTTCCCCTTCTGCATCATACTGTAGACTTAACATTGAGCTGAAAATCTCAGAATTTTTCCTTTTTTCATACCAGCTGCTGTCTGGCCACATCTCTGGTATCTCACTATTCACTAAATAAAATCTTATGTCTATGTAACTCTTTCATGCAGCTCTGGTGTCCTCTGTGTTCCTGTTTTGAGAGGCCTTTTTACTTCTAATTGAGGCAGCCTGAAATCAGAAGACATGGGTTCACATCCTAATTTTGCTAAAATTTTGTAACATTGGGAAAATTCTTTAGTCTTTTTGGGCCTTAATTCCTTCATTTCTGGGATGAGAAAGTAGAACTTCCAAATCTTATAAGAGTTTCCCCTTCCAGCATTCATGTGCGTTGAGACACATGCCACACACACACACACACACACACACACACAAAACTTCCAAATCTTATAAGTTTCCCCTTCCTGCGTGTACACATGTAGACACACATACACATACCCCTTCCAAATCTTACAAGAATTTCCTCTTCCTGTGTGCACGCGTAGACACACAGACTCACACACATACCCACACACCCCTACACACCCCTAACTTGTAAAAAGCAGTTAGCAGTTTCCTCTATGGTTTTGAAACCATCAATTTCATAGCTACAGTTTAGTGTGTGTGTGTGTGTGTGTGTGTGTGTTTCCATATAAAGCTATTTTACCTGTAACAATTTAGTTTCTTCAAAGTTTCCTTATAACAAAATACTTTCTTTATACATATATGGTTCTTTCACACAAAAATGTCACAGAATGTTGGGGTCAGGCTTTGGATAGTCATTCTTTTTTTCTCAGTTCAGTAAATTACATATTGTTATTAAGACAAGCCCTTCTCGTTGATTACACATAACTTCGTTAAAGTTTCTTTTTTCTTCATGAGGGTCATTTTTCTCAGTGGTTTCTTGTTCCCGTATTCTTCTAGTCTTTCTGCTCTTGGCCTGGGGCAGACTACTGAAACTACATTAACTTAAAAGATGACTCAACTTGTCAACTCTTAGGTTTTAAAAAAAATGGAGTCATTGTTTCTATGTAATTTGCTTTAGTAAACATTTATTGAGCACCTACTGTGTTTAATGTTACCCTGGAGGGGAGTGGGTTTAAAATGAACAGACAATTTCAAGCACAGTAAGTGTCATTGAGTGTCATGGGCAAGATGCTTTGCAAGGTGCCATACCAGGTGCTGCAAGTATAAAGATGAAGTGAAGTTGGCATACCCTTAAAGAATTTATAGTCTAATGTAGTAAAATACCATATATTCCCTTGTGTTGTAGTTTGTTAAAGTACAAAGGAGAGGTCTAGAACAATGAGAATTATGAGCGTCAGAGCACTTTCAGCAGAGATAATCAGAGATTTCATGGATAATAATAGCATTTATATAGCACCTATCATCTGCCAGGCACTATGTATACAAAGTGCTTTACAAATATCCCATTTGACCCTCACAACCACTGTGGGAGGTAGGTGTTACTATCTCCCTTTTTTAAATAGGCTAAACTGAAAAAAATGGTCCATTAAAAGAAATGCTCTAAGATCATATTTAGATAAACTGAATTTCCAGTAGAGATGTCCAATAGGCAATTGAAAATTCAAGTCTTAGTTCAAACATTTATTAGGCCACTGTGTTCACTCTCCTCAATGTAAAAACATCTTAGGTATTGGAAAAGCCAAGAAATGTTGAAATAGACTTTGCACTTATGATACTCAGTCTTGTAAAATGATAGAACATACAAGAGTGATACAAAATATTACATAAATTAATAAAATAATTTGGTCTCAGCACAGTGAGACAGAATCAAGGAAGACTTCATGGAGAATACAATTTGCATTGAATTTTGAAGTATAGGAATTCAACAAGATACATTTCTATTGTCCTTTAAAGTTTAAAAATCACCTACATCTGTTTTCTCAAAGAGCCCCACAGAAACCTTGTGACGCAGGTACGTTAGCTATCTTGTTCCTGTTTTACAAATGAGGAGAGTAAGAGTCAGAGATTGTGACTTGAATCTGGATCTTCCTAACTGCAAAGTCAGCCCTCTTTCTACTATACTGTGCTGTGTTTTAGGCTTTAGCAGGTAAAATAAAGAGGAGGTAGCCACTCTGGGTATCGTGAGTGATGTCATTGCTGGGCATTATGAGTGATGTCGTTGAAGGTTTTGAGTTAAGAAAGTGCAGGACGTACACAGTGAGTGGCTGCAGAGTGACCAGTTTGGCAGGCCTGGAGTCAGGAGAGCTTGAGTTCAAAGCCAGCCTGAAACACTTAAAAGCTGTGTGATCCTGGGCAAGTAGTGTCAGTGATGAGACTAGAAAGTTGAGTGCCAAATTAAGGAAGCTTTTGAGATCCAAAAATACTAAAAACTGTGGAGGTCATCTGAAGTAACAACCAATACAGTGGGAAGAGGTGAGATTATGGAGAGAGGAATAAAAGAAGGGCAGAGGAAGGAGCTTTGAGGGTGAGAGGAAGAAGTCGTCGAAGTGGGTGGTGATGTAGAAAGACAAAACTAGGAAGAGAGAGACTAAGGCTAGAGAAAGTATGAAGGATGCATAATGCCAAATGCTACCTGTAAGGCAAGGAAGATGAAAATTGAAGAAAAGCTATTGTATTTAAATTTTGGACCTTCTAGAAAGTAATTTCAGGAGAATCGTGAGGATAGAAGTCAGGCTGCAAAGGCTTGAAAACAGAGAGGGTGATAAAGAAGTTGTTACGTCATTTTTCAGTTTTGTCTGACTCCTTGGCAAAGAGACTGAAGTGATTTGCCATTTCCTTCTCCAGCTCATTTTACAGATGAGAAAACTGAGGTAAACAGGGTTATGTAACTTGCTCAGGGTTACAGGTCTGATAAGTGGAACTGAATTTGAACTAGGATCTTCTTGACCCCAGGCCTGGCTCTGTCTACTTCCCCACCTAGCTTCCCCAGGGAAATGGTTGGGAATAAATGTGAATTACCCTTTCAAATAGTTTGAATTCTGCATTATTTAGAGAAAGTAAGTGTTCAGAGAAATTAGGGGGAACAAGACTTGGAAAAACCAACTTCCAGGGATCTGTTATGTAGAGAAAGCATAGAGTCTAGAGAACCAAGTCCTCAGGCATTATGCGAAGAGTCACCTAAGCTTTCAAACACATACCATGTGCCAAACAACATGCCAAGCACCAGGGATCCAGAGATCAGAAGGTCAAAGTGATACAGTAATCCTTGCCTTCACAGTGCTTATATTCCAGCAGAGGGGCGGGGCGAGGTTGGAGACAGTATGGGTATATATATGATATGAATTCACATAAGTGTGTGTGAATATGTATTTATGAAGCAAGCTTGTATTCACAGATTGAAGAGAACATCATTGTAGGACAGGGCCCTCCAGAATCGAGAAAGAATGTTGGTATCAGTGACAGTGTACAAACCTAGGTGTTTCTGAATTCACGTCCAGCTTTCCATCTGCTGTGCGTCATTGTGTAGTGAATGGAAAACTGGCCTTGGAGCTGGGAAGACCTGGGTTTGAGGTTTAAGGCCTGCTTCTAATATATACTGACTCTATGTGCCCCTGGGCAAATCACACAACTCTCAGCTGCTCTAGGCAACTTTCCAAAACTATAGAAAAAATGCTGACCTGCATTTGCAAAAGGATGTTCTTCATCTGAGAGTGCACAGTGTCAATGAAGTCACAGATCCAGTCACTTTCCTGCTTTTGGAACCTCTAAAATGGTAACAGTATTTATGTTCCACCTTCTCTGTGCCAGGCACTGTGCTAAGCTGTTAACAGTTATTTAATCTTGACAGCAGCCCTGGGAGGTAAGCGTTACCCCATTTTACAGATGAAACTCAGGCCAACAGAGGTTAAGTTACTATGCAGGGTCACACAGCTATTAAATAAGGCTATATTTGGACTCATCTTCCTGACTCCGGGATTGTCACTCTATCCAAAATGAAAGGGTCAGCTCATTTCCCTTTAAACAAATAGTGACAAATGATGTTTGCAAAGTCCTTTACAGTATTTGCAAATTCTTGTTCACAACAACCCTAAGAGGTAGGGACTATTTTTTTTATCTCCATTTTACAGATGAGAAAACTGAGGTAGAAAGGTTAAGTGACTTGCCCGGGGACAAATAGTATCTAGAACAGGAATTCTTAACTTGGGATTCATGGACCCCCATGAGATCCATTTCAGGGAAACCATGGACTTGGACAGGAGAAAATGTTTTTGGTTTTTTTTTCCCCAATAGATTTCCTTTTTAATTATATTGTTTTTTTTTTAAAATTTTATTTATTTATTTAATTTTTTACATTCATTTTCACAAATTTTTGGGTTCCAAATTTTCTCCCCTTTTATCCCCTCCCCCAACCCCAATACCCCAAGCAATCTAATTTTCCCTGTCTCCAATCTGCCCTCTCTTCTGTCATCCCTCCCTTCTCTTGTCTCCATCTTCTCTTTTCTCCTGTAGGGCCACATGACTTTCTGTTCCTCATTAACTGTATGCCTTCTTTCCTAGTTGCAACAAAAATATTAAACAGTTGTTCCTAAAACTTTGAGTTCCAAATTCTAACCATCCCTCCCTCCCCACCCAATCCTTTTGGGACGGCAGGCAATTCAATATAGGCCATATCTGTGTAGTTTTGCAAATGACCTCCCTGATAGTCCTGTTGTGTAAGACTAACTGGATTACCATCCCTCCTAACCTGCCCCTCATTGTTTCTCTTCTGTCTTTTGATCCTGTCCCTCCCGAAGTGTTGACTTCAAATTGCTCCCTCCTCCCTTTGCCCTCCCTTCCATCATCCCCCCCTTGCAATATCTCCTTCTCCCCCACTTTCTTATACTGTAAGATAGGTTTTCATACCAAAATGAGTGTGCATTTCACTCCTTCGTTTAGTCAAATGTGATGAGGGTAAACTTCTTGTGTTTTTTTTTTTTTTCCTCAGCTCTCCTCTTTTTCCCTCCACTAAGAAAAACTCCTACCTGCCTCTTAAATGACATATAGTTACCCCCTTCCATTTCCCCCTCTTTCCTCCCACTACATTTCTCTCTCACCATTTACCTTAATTTCTTTTAAGGTATGGTTCCATCCTATTCAGTTCAATCTGTGCTCTCTATCTCTGTATGTGTGTGCATGTGTGTATGTGTGTGCATGCATGTACATGTGTATGTGTGGTCCCACCAACTACCCAGATACTGAAAAGTTTTAAGAGTTAGAAATATTGTCTTTCCCTGTATGCATGTGAACAGTTCACTTCTAATAAGTCCCTTAAGACTTCTCTTTGCTGTTTCCTTTTTCATGCTTCTTCTCATTCTTGTGTTTGAAAGTCAAATTTTCTTTTCAGCTCTGGTCTTTTCATTAAGAATGATAGAAAGTTCTCTGTTTCATTGAAAGACCATATTTTCCCTTGAAGTATTATACTCAGTTTAGCTGGGTAGGTGATTCTTGGTTTGAGTCCTAGTTCCTTTGACTTCTGGAATATCCTATTCCACGACCTTCGATCCCTTAAGGTAGAAGCTGCTAGATCTTGAGTTATCCTGATTGTATTTCCACAGTACTGGAATTGTTTCTTTCTAGCTGCTTGCAAGATTTTTTCCTTGAGCTGGGAGTTCTGGAATTTGGCCACAATGTTCCTAGGAGTTTCTCTTTTTGGATCTCTTTCAGGTGGTGATCGATGGATTCTTTCAATACTTATTTTGCCCTCTGGTTCTAGAATGTCAGGGCAGTTTTCCTTGATAATTTCATGGAAGATGATGTCTAGGCTCTTTTTTTGATCATGAGTTTCAGGTAGTCCCATGATTTTTAAATTGTCTCTCCTGGATCTATTTTCCAGGTCAGTTGTTTTTCCCATGAGATATTTCACATTCTCTTCCATTTTTTTGTTCTTTTGGTTTTGTTTGGTGATTTCTTGGTTTCTCGTAAAGTCATTAGCCTCCATCTGTTCCATTCTAATTTTGAGAGAACTATTAAATTCAGTGAGCTTTTGAGCCTCTTTTTCCATTTGGCTCATTCTGCTTTTGAAAGCATTCTTCTCCTCATTGGCTTTTTGAACCTCCTTTGCCAATTGAGTGAGCCTATTTTTCAAGGTGTTAACTTCCTCAGCATTTTTTTGGGTCTTCTTTACCAAGGTATTGACCCGTTTTTCATACTTTTCTTGCATCTCTGTCATTTCTCTTCCCAGTTTTTCCTCTACCTGTCTAACTTGCTTTTCAAAATCCTTTTTGAGCTCTTCCAAGGCCTGAGCCCACCTGCCACCCCCCTGGGGTGTCTGTGGTACTGAGGCTTTGCCCTCCACGTCTTTCCCTGATGGCAAGGATACGTCCTCGTCATCATATCTGAAGGTCGGGATCATTTGCATTTGTTGGAAAAAACTCTCTATAGTCTTATTTTTCTTCCCTTTTCTAGGCATTTTCCCAGCCAGTTACTTGACTTCTGAGATTCCTTTCCAGCCCTGCCTGGATCCGCCCAGCTAGTGCTTAGCTTCTGAGATTCAAATGGGCTTTCCGCAGCAAGCTTTAGTTCAGGTGCTGGGGTGGAGGCAGGGCCGCCTCCCAGGCTCAGTTCCCTCAAGGGCTTTATGCAGAGACTTTCAGGAATGGAGCCGGTGGGGACGGGGTGGGGGGCCCGCCTCCTAGGCTCAGTTCCCTCAGGGGCTTTATGCAGAAGTCTTCAGTAATAGAGCGGGGTGGGGGCAGGGCCGTCTCCCAGGCTCAGCTCCCTCAGGTTTTATGCAGAAACCTTCCGTAATGAAGATCCTGCCTGCTTCTGGGGGATTCCTGAGTCCCGGGCCGCTGCTGCCTCAGCCGCCGCCCACACCTCTGCCTCCGCCGCTTCCTGCCCCCGTCTCTGCCGCTGCCGCTTCCTCCCGAGGGGGCCCGAGTCACAGAGACGCTCCGCTCCCCTCCTCCAGCCCGGCCTTCTCTCTCACTGACCTGTAGCTTCTGTGGGCGGAGGGACTTTCCCGGCTGCCGGAGCTTCCATCTCTGAAGCCTGCTCGGATCAGCTTCTCTGGGGCGTGGCCAGGGCAGCGCTGGGGGTGGGGTCTGCTTTCCAGGGTGCGACGGACCCTGGGGACGGGTCTCCAGGGCCCCCTGGAACGGAAATCTCTTCCACTCCGTTTCTGCACACCTTGTATTGACCCAGAAGTTATGGGGGTCTCTTTTTACATTAATTCTATGGGCTTTGGTTTCGGAGCTCGTAAACGTGAGTCCTTCTACTCCACCATCTTGGCTCCTCCCCCTAATTATATTCTTTGTATTTTAAAGCATTATTCAGAGAAGGGGTCTAGAGGCTTCGCTAGACTGCCAAAGTGAACCAGATGCAAAAATATGAGCTTACAAGCAGGATATGAGTCCTGATTTTCCTGACTCCAGGTCCATTGTGTCACATATCTAAACAAAGCATATTCATCTCGTGGCTCAGGAACAAGGTCCTACCATTCTGTGGGAATACTGTTTGTTTCCTGTACTCTCCTGTAGTTGGGGTCTTCTGGCATCTCTTGGGGCTCTGCTACTGTTGCTTTGTCCTGGTCATCTCTAGATCCCAGGACTTTTTAAGTAGAATCCATAATGTGAGCTGGAGAATTCAAGAAAGACTAGTTGGTGTTTTTTGCATTCTTCTTGGTCAAAAAAAAATAACATCACAGTCTTGATATAATTCAGTTTCATTTTTGACCACCTCCACTAATTCCCCCTGTACCTATCAAGCATCTTTATGTGGGACTTTAAAATACTCTTCAACAAGTCCAGTTCTGTGGCTTCTTCTGTGTATTGCCTCTGTGGAGGCAGATCAATAGCTTGCGGTTTGTTTTTTTTTTTTGAATGACTGAACCAGTTGTCACTTGCCTGCCCGTGGTTACACAGTCAGTATATGTCAGAAATAAGACTTGAATTCAAATTTTCAAGTCCATGAAAATATTGCTTGCTGAGACAAGAACACTTAAGTGCATCTCAGAAACACAGACTGTGGGGTAACCAACATCCCTTAGTTCCAAACTCTGAGACTGGTCCTCAGGAAGAACCTGGAAATAAGAAAATCCTTCTCAATTCTTTTATCTTTACACATACACACAAAAGTATACCCATATACAACCTTTGAAGTGTGTTGGAATGCAATAGTATTATCCTCAAAATCAGCCTGCGAAATTACGACTTTTTGCTGTAAGTTTCCATCACTGCCTGTCATCATTGCCACTACTTCAAGTAAATAAATAACCACAACTTGTACATTTTCATGTTAGCCCATAATAATGGCTTTTTTAGTGTCATATTAGAAATTTCTCTTTGTCACAAAAGCAATTCTCATTAGCCAAACATGCCAGTGTGCCCATTCTGGATGTAAAGTATGTGCAGAAATGGCTTTGCCATGCTCAGCAGACCTCACATAACAACTGAGATGCTTACAAAAAATAAATAAATAAATATTGACGAGTCATTATACTAACATTTGTAAACCCATTAATAACAACAACAAAAATTCCTGCTTAAGCACATACTGTGTGAGTGAATATTGCATAATGAAAATAAAGTGAATGGTGTTAACAACATGTCAAGATATCTCAGTACAGTATGATAGTGGAAAAGAAACTGTTTAGCCAATTAGCATGCTTGGAGAGCAGCAAGATGTAGCTGCTCTTACCCAGATACCCTCTTCTTTATTTTACTAGTGTAAGTGGAGATATTTAAAACAGATATGGAGTTCCTTTTTTTTCCTTAAGTGCAAAGAGCTTTATGGGTGGAAAAGTGTCAAATTACTAGTTAAAGCTGCTACTATAAAACAGCGTGATGCTGTAGATAGAGAACATTAGGAAAGCTTGTTTCCGTTTTTAATTTGATTTACAGTTTGCCCTTGTTTTATGTCCTAGGCATGAAACTGAAAACTCAATATTTTGCTTGCAGTACATAATTCTAGTTTTCTACTGTCTTATGTCAGAATTTTGGTCCTATTTGGGGGAAAATGGGGCTGCGACATCTAATAACTGTATTTGAGAAGCCCAGTGTGCCTTTTGGACAATTAGATGGTGCAGTGTATAATATGCTGGGTCTGGAGTTAGGAAGACTCATCTTCCTGAGTTCAAATCCAGCCTCAGACACTTAGTAGCCATGTGACACTGGACAAGTCACTTAACCCTGTTTACCTCAGTTTCCTCATCTGTAAAATAGTTTGGAGAAGTAAATGGCAAACCACTTCAGTATCTTTGCTAAGAAAACCCAAAATGGGGTCCCAGAGTTAGACATGACTGTAAATGACTGAACAAATGTGCCTTTAGGAATATTCTACTTCATCCTTATTCCCTTCTCCACCAGGATTTAGATATTGCACAATCATAATTCAGCTTTTAAAAATTATTAATCAAGGCAATATGCTTGATGCTGAGTACAAAAAAAGGATGATAGCATCTGACCCTACTCTTAAGGACCTTCTAGTCAAATAAGATTGGAATGATTTTTGTGTGAAAGCATGAGCCTAAAATGCACTATAAAGTGAATTCTCCCTGTCTCAGAGGAAAGGGAATACTTACTCATGCAAATAGTTATACCAGTACTCCATTTATTAGATGTACCTCGACAGGTGGAAAAACACCTAAGAATTTTCCTTTTCAAACAATCTACTAATTACACTTGACATTCATTTAACAGTTGCTTACTACAGAGTCTAAAGGGCATTGGTTTTCTAAAAACAATATAAACATTACCAGTAACAACAACTCCAACAAGTCTAAATAATCAGTTAGGTATGTAAAATAGCCACACAAATGGTTGTCGGGGCATTTGTTGGTGGGTAGGTGTTTGCAGGCTGTTTTGTGTTGCCTGCAGGGATTATGGTAAAGGCATGCTGGTTGAATAGCTATGTTCCTCCAGAAACTTTCTCTAAAGTGAATCATAATTTTTCACTTTCAACATAAATAAGCATATAAGAAATTCCATATTATGTCAGATCCATTGTCTTTCTAACCTGGCATCCCCTCCTTTAAACTACAAGGGCCCTACTGCATAGAGATATGGCTATCTCTAATGTTTGACACTGAGCTCAAGAGTTTTGGGATATATTCAAAATATAGTGTTTCTTAATGATGCCGTGAAAAAGAGGTCCTTTACAGAAAATCAACTCTTCCACATGTATCCTTGTTCCCATCCCCTCTTTTCTCTTCTGGCAGATTGCCACACCACCCCCTTCTCTTCCCCCTATCAATCTTTCCCTACCTAGTGGTTCTTGTACCACTTCCTGAGTGTCCCCATATCCTTAAACCTTTATTTAACTATCATCCCATCAATCCTCTTTGCTTCTACTCTTCTCGTTCCTCGGTTCTTAGCAATCTGACTTCTAACCTCAACTTTCAAGTGAAACCATTCTCCAAAGCTACCACAAATTCTTAATTGCCAAGTCTCTCTCTCTCTCCCTCTCCCCCCTCTCTCTCTTTTCCTGCCCCCCTCTCTCTCCCTTCCTACCTCTCATCAGTCATTCTTCTTGACTCCTTTGTAGCATTTGAGGTTTTAACTGTTCCTCCTGCAGACACTTCCTTTTTGTGATACTGCTACTGTTCTATTACCTTGTAATATTTCTTCTCAGGGTCTTTAGTGGGTTGTGTATCGCCATCCATTGTGGTTGTTCCTTAAAACTCTGTCCTGGGCCCTCTTCTCGTTTCTCTGTGCTCTATCGGTGACTCCATCAGCTCCCATGGGTTTAGTCATAGCTCTGCAAATATATTCCAGAGCCACAAAATAGTCATAATAATAATGATGGCAACCTTTACATTGAACTTCAAGGTTTGTAGAGAATTTTACATAGGTTATCTCCTCTGATTGTCCCAACAACTTTAGCACTTTAATTATCCCTATTTCACTGAGAGATTCGGAGGTTAAGTTACTTGCTCAGTCAGACAGCTAGTACATGTTTGAGGGAAAATTGAAGCTTGTCTTCTTGACCCCAACCCAACTTTGAGCTTTGTTCAGTCCTGCATCACCAACTGCCTATTAGACGTTTCAGATTGAATGTCTGAGAGATATCTCAAATTCAGTCTGTTCATGATAAAATGCCTTATCTTTTCCCTAAACTCATCACTTTGTTTTTCTTCACCTCACTTAGGTTATCATAAGTCTTGTTGATTTTAATTCTATATTAGACAGGTGCTGGCACTGAAGGTTTGGAGGCAAGACTTGAATTCCATTCCATCCCTAGATAGTTACTAGCTGTGACCTTAGGGCAAGTCCCTTGCTAATCTCTAAGGTCCCTTCCCAGTATAAATCTATGATCCTCTTTATCTGTTGCCCCAGTCCCCCTTCTCTTTACCCCCAGGGCTACTACTCTAATTCAAGCCCTCACCACATTTCCCCTAAACTATTGCAGTAGCTCCTAACTTATCTCTTTCATCCTCTCTTCCACAGAACTAGCAAAATGATTTTCTGAAAGTATAAATCTAACCATTTTATTCCCCTACTCAGTAGACTCTAGTGGCTCCTTACTACTTCTAATATAGAACAGAAATTCCTGTTTGGCATTTATATAACCTTTATAACCTGACTCCTTAATTATCTTCTCATCCTTATTATACATAACTTTGAATGCATAACCTTAGTAACTTGGCTCCTTGCCCTGCCAGTCTTGTTATACATTAATTCCTTTCCCATACTCTACAGAAACCTCACTAGTTGTAGTCTTCTTCCCAAATGACCTCCCTATCTCCATTTCCATGTCTTTGTACATAGTTTCCCCTATGCCTAGAATGTATTTCTTCTTCCTTTGTGTCTCTTAGAAGTCCTTGTTTCCTTCAAAGACAATTCAAGCTCTATCTTCTCTGTGAGACCTCAATGCCTGAGCTTATTAAAAGCCTCTTCCCCCAAATTACCTTGTATTTATTTTGTACATATCATATATATGTATATAATACACACACATACATATATATGCATATATACATAGAAAGATATTTACAGTAGAACCTCAGTTGATGAATTTAATTCATTCTGAGATTTCTGTCATGCGCTTTGTTCATATTGCAAAGTGAGTTTTCCCACAGGAAATAATGTAAAGTTGGATGATCGGTACTGCATTCCCAAAAATATCTATATGAAAATAATTATTTATAATTTTAAGTAAGTTTTTTGTCCCCAATGCACCTGAAATACAATGACAATCATTGTTACACAATATAACCTGAAAATAAAATAAGTTAACTGGCACTTTGCCTTTGAGAAGAGTCGTGGCTGGCATGAGGGAGATGAGAGGGACAGGGAGGGGAAGGATTATTGCTTGGAAGGAGAAGCTTCTGTGAGGACATTTCAAGTCAGGAGTGTTCTCTCTTCTGCTACTTTCACTAAAAGTAAGACTAACACTACTGCCTTCACTTTTTTTTTTTTTTTTTTTTTGAGAATCACTTTCAGGTTTTGACTCCCTGATTTTTTTTTCTTTATGTTTGCTTCTGATTAGGAATGTAACAACACTTGTTTTTGACTTTTTTTAATTATTTGTTTTCAGTTTTCAACCATCACTTCCATAAGTTTTAAATTTTCTCTCTCTCCTTCCTGGGACAGCATGTAATCTTATATGAGTTAAAAAAAAAACCCAAAAAACCATTGCCACAGTTGCGCATCATCCCTTCGTGAGCCATTCAAATCCAAACATGGTGTTTGTACTGCGAATTTTGTTCGTCCTGCAAGACAAATTGTTTCATCTCTGTCTTCAGAATCTTCAGCACCCAGCACCAAGGCCTGGTACAGAATAGATACTTAATAAATGATTATTGATTAAGTGATTTGATCACCAATTCACCTATGAATTTCCCAGCTTATGTGATCTTTAGGTGGAGTGAGTTTCAAATCTGCTGAACTCAGCAGGGCTTCTCTTCATTTGTTCTAAGCCTAGATACGAATTGTAAATGCTTATGGATGAGTTCACTTCCGTGGGCAGTATACTTTTCAGAGATGTGCACATAGATGATGAGGTTGATGCATGTATCACTAGAGCTAGCTCAGCTTTTTGGAAGCTCTGAAAGAAAGTGTGGGATAGAAGAAGGGCAACAGAACCTTGGTGCTGACCTCATTGTTATAAGCTTGTGAAACCTGCACAGTGTACCAGCACGATGCCAAAAAATTGAACCCCTTCCATTTGAATTGTTTTAGGGAAATTTTGAAGATCACCTGGCAAGATAAGGTACTAGACTGAACTGCCAAGCATTCAAACTCTCCTGCAGAGTACGATTCCAATGAGCTGGCCATGTTATTTGAATGCCAAATGTATGTTTACTAAAAAGACTATGGAGAACTCACGCAAGGCAAGCGCACACACAGGTTAGAAGAAGTGTACAAGGACACTCTCATGGTCTCTGAAGAGCTTTGAAATTGGTTGAGAGACATGGGAGACACTGGCACAGGATTGCCCAGCTGTGCTCTGTGAACAAAGCAGAATCTCAGTCCTACAAAGGAAATAGGAGCAGCACAAATCCAGAGACCTCGCCATCCCAGATGTTCCAGAGGACTGTTCCCAACCTGTAGTGGAACATGTCAAGCTCTGTTGAACTAATAACCACAGAAGAACACCCTGTACATTGACCTGACGTCGTGATTTAGTTGGTCCTCATTCAGCGAGGAAGAACAGACAATAATAGCTCCCTAGAGCTCCCAGCACTCCCTCTGCCCCTTCTGTCACTTTGAGTATTCCTAGATTTGGTGAATAAGTCCATGTTTGCTCTACAAGATGTTTTATAATTTGGTTGAAAAGTTCCTTCAGCCTTTTGTATTTCTGGAGCGTTACCCCAGACCAAATTCACCCTTTTGGTGATTCAGTTTCTAGAAGAGATGATCCTCGGAGTCTGCTAGGTAACAAAAGACTTCTGGTAGCTACAATATTCAGGAGCAAACTGCAGAGTTCTTGCTGTTGGCAGCTTTCCAAAGACTACCCACTGTAATGGTTCTCAAGCTGGAGTGGGGAGGAGAAAATGTGAAGGGGTTAATTACTAGAGTAAATACAGTGATGAGTTTAAAGGGTAATGATGCTCAACAATTGATAGTTGTCACCTACAATTGAGCCTTGGGGCAAAAGTCTTAACTGAGAGCCAGAGAAAGGGACACCATTATCTGGGGCAATTTGTGATGGCCTTACTCAAATAACTCCCAAACAAGTTAATTAATATTATCTTTCAACAGGAAGTAGTTCATTTATTTAATAAAATATAATGACTAGTGAAATCAAATAACTATTCATTAATCCAACTAAATGGCAGCATTCATATTCCCTTTGTCTCACATTCAAGTTGTAACAGGCAAGGAACAATTGTCTTCAATTTTTAAACAACTGTCTTAACTAAATAAGAGGTGAAACTAAATTAGGAAAAAAATAAGGTAATTGAAATGGTTGTTCTAAGAATGTGTCTAAAATGCTTGTTAAATGGAAAGAGATATTATTTTTTCTCCTCTAGGCATTATTTTTAACAAAGGATTATATTATTAGAAAGGACTTTTACCAGTTTTTCTTAGACCTCTAAACGAGGCAATATTACCCAATGGGAAAAGCTTTAGACTAGAAGTCAGAAAAACTGTGTTTAGATCTTGGCCTTGATATTTACTGGCTGTGTGACCTTAGATAAGTCACTTAATCCAGCTAAACCTAACATTTTTTGTAGGTAAAAGGAGAATAATTATATTTCTCAGAGTGATTGTGAAGATCAAAGGAGATAATGTATGTAAAAGAGCTTTGTAAGTGCTGTTATGTAAGTGTGAGTTATTTTGAAGATCATAATTAAAAGCCTTTTTAAAGGTGTGGGTGTTGTTTCCTTTTTTTAAAACATTAAGTCAGTTTAATCTTAGAAGTAGTGATAGGTCTAGATCTATTTTTGATATTTGTGGTTAGTATTTTAATAGCATAGTCTATACCTCTGTGCTTATAGATCCTCACAGTGGCATCACTGGAAGCCATCTTAGACACTGTGTGGTCTAAATGCACTTTACAGATGCAAAAACAAGGATGCAAAGAGCCTGAAAATACTTGCCAAAGCTAATAAATCTTTTTGTTTAGTAATTTCATTTGTGTCTGACTCTAAGTGACCCTGTTTGAGGTTTTCTTGGGAAGGATGCTGGACTCATTTGCTATTTCCTTCTCCAGCTTATTTTCCAGATGAGGAAACTGAAGCAACAAAGGCAAAATGACTTGCCCAGGATCTCATAGGTAGTAAGTATCTGAGGTCAGATTTGAATTCAGGAAAATGGCTCTTACTGACTCCAAGCTGTGCTCTCTATCCACTATACCACCTTGCTGCCTAAGCTAATAAATATCATCTGGTACTGGATCCCAGGACTCCTGGGAGAAGAGGGGTCCCTATTTTGCCTGTACTTCTCTGGTACTTGTCTTCTTTTAACCCATTAAGTAAATTCTTCAAACTGGACATAGTTATGAAGGAGGTGAAGTCTGGCCTTAGTTTACCCATTCTGGATCCCTCTGGTGATCGTGTAGTACTTTCCTTCCTCAGGTACCTAATTCCTATTCCTCTCCATTGAAAACTTTCTGGTCCTCCCAGCTCACCAGAAAGGATCCAAATAACATCTATACAGACACAAGAGATAACACTTTTAAGTATGACACCTTCCCAGGGGATTGTTTGCATTTTAGGAGGACAACAAAAGGAATAAAACTCTTAACTGTTCCATTTTGGCCATCTCTGGATGGGTTGGGGATGGGGAGAAATGGGCCTTTCTTGGAACTCATGTAATCAAACTCTATAGACTATCGCAACTCTGCTTCTACAGTAAACCAACCCTGCAGTTAAATATTCTGTTGTCATTTATCTAGCCAAGCTAAAAGAAGCTATAGTAATTATGAACTTAATACTTTGTGATTAGATCCTGACCCTCACCTCAGTATTCAATACTTCATTTGATGCTGTCTTTGAAGTCATAACTTGAACATACAAAATCTTCCATGTAAGCTTGCGAGTTTTACCAAGGTGTGTTACTAAATGGACCCCACCTCCATTTGGATTCTGAATCAGCTAGAGGTTGACTCCCATAGAGCTTGCAAGAAGGCTCTGGGATAGGTCTCAGAACTTTTGACTTCACTGCCAGGGTGAGGATTGAATCTAGGGTCCCAAAGACCCCTTCTAAATTGTTTTGAACCCTCCAAGAGCAGAGTAGATCTCTGGAGTCTTTGCTCTGGTGCTTTGCTAATTTGTTCCCCAAGGGTATAGAATGGATAGAAGAAAGTTTGAAGAGGTGGAGAAGTAATTTGTGTGCAGCTGCCATGGAGCCCAGTACTAAGGAGGCGCTTAATAGACTAACACAGACTTGTGGTTTGTGTAAAGTTTCACTGGTTTGGACTAGAATATGAGAATGTGACCTCAGTTGCCTTCAGTCTAATCGGTAATCTATAATCCTGTGTTGATTCTAGAAAGAGATTCAGTCTTTTGCAGAGAAGGAAAAAAATGATGAGAGTAAAATGAAGCCTGCCTGTGGTATTGTGTGGCAATGCTAATGTCTGCTAGAGTGGTCATGAACTGACAATATATATGCAGGAAGTAAAGATGGGGATGGGTGCAACCTAATTAACTTCTTTTCATCACCTCCTGTATACAAGGTCCTCAGTACAAAGACCAAAGGGGGAAGAGGGGAAAGGAAACAACTCTTACAGTTTATGTTCTGAAGTTTGTATATATGTGTTGGGATTGGGAAGGGAGTGAGGAAAGATTGGGAAAGGCCACCCTTGAGGTAGACCTGCAAGAAGATCAACTCAGGTGAGAAAGAAGTGCGTTCCAGGCATCAAAGACAGTGAGCGCAAAGGCAGACTTAAAAGATGGAATACTGAGGTTAGGGCAGTTTGGCTGCAAAGTGTTCAAGAAGCTAGTCAATAAGCATTTATTAACTGTTTACTGTGTGCCAAGTACTGTTGTAAACAGTGGGGATACAAAGAAAGCCTTATGCCTTCCCCCTCCTGCCTTCCAATATGTACACCATGATGATGATTAATTAAAGTCAGTGAGAGAAGAGAGACAGGAGCAAAACTGGATGTCTTTGAGCACAAACTAAGGATTTTGTGTTTTGGATGAGTGGCATTATAAAGCAACTGAAGGCTTTTGAGCAGGGGAGAAACATGGGCAGCTGTATACCTTAGTAAAATTGTCTTCACAGCTCAGAAGACAATGGATTGGAAAGAGGAGAGAGAAACTAAAAGTAGGGACACAAGTTAGACGCCATTATAAATAGCCTTTGAGAGGTGGTGGATGAATGAAATAACATTTTTTAAGGCTTAGATGTATGGAACACCCACCAAACTTAAACAACATTTTTCATGCCTTCTTCCCCAAATTCTGCTTCAACTCCCTTTTTTTTCAATTTATTGGTTTATTTAATTTTACTTTTCAGCATTCACTTGGATAAATTTTACATTTTCTCTCCTTCCCTCTCCCTTGCCTCCCAGGATGGCATGCAATCTGATGTGTGCTCTACACATACATTCCTGTTAAACACATTTTCACATTAGTCATGTTGCATAGAAGAGTTATGAATGGGGAAACGATGAGAAAGAAAAGATACAAAATGAAACAAAAACTTAGTCTGCTTCACTCTGCATTCTGATTCCATAGTTCCTTCTCTGGATGTGGATGGCATTTGCCATCGTGAGTCCTGTTTTAGGTTCTTGCATTGCTGACAAGGGCTAAGGCTATCAAGATCAGTTACCGCACAGCGTGGCAGTTACTGTGTACAGTGTTCTCCTGGTTCTGCCCCCTCACTTGGCTATCCAGGTTTTTCTGAAGTCTGCCGGTTTGTCATTTCTTATAGCACAATAATATTCCATTACATCTACAACTTGTTCAGTCATTACCCAGTTGATGGGCATATTTCCTGAATTTCCAATTCTTGGCCACCACAAAAAGAGCTGCTATTAATATTTTTGTACATGTGAGTCCTTTTCTCATTTTTGTGATCTGTTTGGAATACAGCCCTAGAAACCATATTGCTGGGTCAAAGAAATAGGAGGGTAAGGGGAGGAGATGAGGTAACAAGGATAGGGTAAAAACATTTTTGTAGCCCTTGGGGCATAGTTCCAAATTGCTTTCCAGAATGGTTGAATTAGCTTATAGCTCCACCAACAATGAATTAGTGTTTCGATTTTCCCACATCTTCAACATTTATCATTTTCCTTCAACTTTAATTTTAAAAAAATATTTTTCACTTATAGAATCAGGCAGTCATTTCCTTTACATGAATGATAATAAAAAGATGATTGCACTTGAAATTGCAGATCCTTATGTACAACTTGCTATTCCCTTTAAATATATAATAAAGTTACTGTGTAAATTATTTTTCTTCCTTCTCCCCCCCAACCTAGAGGTAACTACCATTAGATACAAATAGTGATATATGTATGTATATACATATACATGTAAAAATGTTCTTTACATAGTTATGTTTATCAGTTCTTTCTCTGGATGCAGCATCTTCTTTCATTGGCTCTTTATAGTTAATTTGGGTATTTCTAACAGTCAAAATGACTTATTTGTTCAAAGTTGTTCTTAAAATAGTATTACTGTTACTGTATATAGTGTATTTGTTCTACTCATTTCACTCTTCATTATTTTGTGAAAGTCTTTCTAAGATCATCGAGGTCATCATTTCTGCACAGTATTGTTCCATTATGATCATATCCAGCAACTTGTTCAGCCTTTTTGATGAGGAACCCTGCAATTTCCAGTTCTTTGCCACCACAAAGGAAACTGTTGTAAACATTTTAGAACAGATAGGTTCTTTTCCTTTTTCCCTAATAGTCTTTGTAAATGAACCTTTGTTGGGTCAAAGGATATAGGCAATTTAATAACTCCAGGTATAATTCCAGATTGTTCTCCAAAATGGTTGGATCAGTTTAAAGTCCCCCATTATTGTAGTAGTACTATATATCTCCACCTGTAATTCATTTAACTTTTCTTTAAAAAATTTAGATGCTATAATATTTAGTGCATATAGGTCAGGATTGATACTGCTTCATTGTCTATGGTAGATCCAAAGAAATACAAGTAAGACTTCTTTTTAAAAACTAGTTTTTAGGTGCTCATTAAGGTCAAACTATTTACTTACTATATATGAAAAAGTTATCAGTATTCCTAAAACTCATCATTACAGAGCTAGTTTGAAAAAAAAGGTTGGGACTGAGTTGTGTGTGATGGAGTGATTCTAACAAAATTGAGTAGGAAAAGGTAAAAAGGAGCAATTATAAAAATGTGGCATGAAAGTGAAGAGCTGGTAATGTTGGAACCTTAACTCTTATCTGAGTTGATGAGGAAACTATGTACATCTGGAAATATGTAGAAGTCCTTTCAACTTGTAGAGAGATGAGAAAACTTAGGGGACAAGGTGGGAGAGGGATTTTTAGAAGAGCATGTAAATTAAAATTTGGGATGATGGGGAAGGTAAAGGAGGGACTTTAGGAGGGTTGGTAAAATAAGGAGTAGGAGGATAAGAGGAGAAAGTGAGAATAAGAGGAGAAGGTAAGGTTAACAAGGATAGGATAAAATGAGAGGCTGAGAAAGACAAAATAGTAAATAAAAATGAAATGGATGGAAATTCACAAATATTAACTATAACTTTGAATGTGAATGGGATGAACTCACCTATAAAATGAAAATGGATAGCAGAATCAATTAAAAATCAAATCCCTTGGGGGGTGGAGCCAAGGTGGCGGAGTAGAAAGACTCACGTATGCTAGCTCCAAACCCACAGCCCATACATTTTCTGCAAGAAGAACTCCCCACGAATTCTGGAGCACTGCAAGGTGCACAGAAACACAGTGGAAAAGATTTCCCTTCCAGAGAGCCCTAGAGAGTGGTCCCTAGGGGTCCATCGTGCCCCAGAAAGTGGAGCCCACCCCTGAGCTGCCCTGGCCACGGCCCCAGAGGAGCAGATCCGAGCAGGCTTCAGGGACAGAATCTCCGGTGGCCGGGAAGGTCCCTCCACCCACAGACTCTACAGGTCAGTGAGAGAGACATCTGGGCTGGCCGAGAGGAGAGCGGGGTGTCTCCGTGGCTCGGGCCCCCTCGGGAGGCAAAGGCGGAGGGAGTGGCAGAGGCAGTGGCGGCGGTCTGGGACTCCCCGAGCAGGCAGGAGCTCCATTACTGAAGATCTCTGCGTAAACCACCTGAGGGAACTGAGCCTGGGAGGTGGCCCTGCCTCCACCCAAGCACCAGAACTTAAGCTCACATTGAATAGCAGCCACTCCCGCCCCTGAAAGCCCATTTGAATCTCAGACCCCGAGCACTAGCTGGGCGGATCTAGGTGGGAGTGGACAGGAATCTCAGAACTCAAGTAACTGGCTGGGAAAATGCCCAGAAAAGGGAAGAAAGATAAGACTATAGAGAGATACTTTGAGGGAGTACAGATGTTCCCGCCTTTCAATTCTGATGATGAGGAACTATTCTTACCATCAAGGAAAGACGTGGAGGTCGGGGCCTCTGTATCCCAGACATCCCAGGGGGATGTCAGGTGGGCTCAGGCCATGGAAGAGCTCAAAAAGGATTTTGAAAATCAAGTTAGACAGGTGGAGGAAAAACTGGGAAGAGAAATGAGAGAGATGCAAGAAAAGCAGGAAAAATGGGTCCAATACCTTGGTAAAGGAGACCCAAAAAAAATGCTGAAGAAAATAACACCTTTAAAAATAGGCTCACTCAATTGGCAAAAGAGGTTCAAAAAGCCAATGAGGGGAAGAATGCTTTCAAAAGCAGAATTAGCCAAATGGAAAAAGAGGTTCAAAAGCTCACTGAAGAAAATAGTTCTCTCAAAATTAGAATGGAACAGATGGAGGCTAATGACTTTCTGAGAAACCAAGAGATCACAAAACAAAACCAAAAGAATGGAAAAATGGAAGAGAATGTGAAATATCTCACGGGAAAAACAACTGACCTGGAAAATAGATCCAGGAGAGACAATTTAAAAATTATGGGACTATCTGAAAGCCATGATCAAAAACAGAGCCTAGACATCACCTTTCATGAAATTGTCAAGGAAAACTGCCCTGATATTCTAGAACCAGAGGGCAAAGTAAGTGTTGAAGGAATCCATTGATCACCGCCTGAAAGAGATCCAAAAAGAGAAACTCCTAGGAACATTGTGGCCAAATTCCAGAATTCCCAGGTCAAGGAGAAAATCTTGCAAGCAGCTAGAAAGAAACAATTCCAGTATTGTGGAAATACAATCAGAATAACTCAAGATCTAGCAGCTTCTACATTAAGGGATCGAAGGGCATGGAATAGGATATTCCAGAAGTCAAAGGAACTAGGACTCAAACCAAGAATCACCTACCCAGTAAAACTGAGTATAATACTTCAGGGGAAAATGTGGTCTTTCAATGAAATAGAGGACTTAAAAGCATTCTTGATGAAAAGACCAGAGCTGAAAAGAAAATTTGACTTTCAAACACAAGAATGAGAAGAAGCATGAAAAAGTAAACAGCAAAGAGAAGTCATAAGGGACTTACCAAAGTTGAACTGTTTACATTCCTACATGGAAAGATAATATTTGTAACTTTTAAAAATTTTTCAGTTGGTAGTTGGTGGGATTATACACACACACATGTACAAGTGTGCACGCACACACACATACACACAGGCACGCACATACAGGGACAGAGAGCACAGAGTGAATTGAATAGGATGGGACCATATCTGAAAAGAAATTAAGGTAAATGGTGAGAGAGAAATGTAGCGGGAGGAAAGAGGGTGAAATGGAATGGGGTAAATTATATCTCATTCAAGAGGCAAGCAGGAGACTTCTTAGTGGAGGGAAAAAGAGGAGAGCTGAGAAAAAAACAAGAAGTTTACCCTCATCACATTTGACTAAAGGAAGGAATAAAATGCACACTCATTTTGGTATGAAAAACTATCTTACAATACAGGAAAGTGGGGGAGAAGGAGATAAGCAAGGGGAGGGGGATGATGGTAGGGAGGGCAATGGGAGGAGGGAGCAATTTGAAGTCAACACTTGGGGAGGGACAGGATCAAAAGACAGAATAGAAACAATGGGGGGCAGGTTAGGAGGGATGGTAATCCAGTTAGTCTTACACAACACGACTATTATCGAAGTCATTTGCAAAACTACACAGATAGGGCCTATATTGAATTGCCTGCCTTCTCAAACAGAATGGGTGGGGAGGGAGGGATGGGGAGAATTTGGAACTCAAAGTTTTAGGAACAACTGTTTAGTATTGTTGTTGCTGCTAGGAAATAAGAGATACAGGTAATGGGGAATAGAAAGTCATCTGGCCCTACAGGACAAAAGAGAAGATGGGGACAAGAGAAGGGAGGGATGACAGAAGAGAGGGCAGATTGGTGATAGGGAAAATTAGATTGCTTGGTGTATTGGGGGTGGGGGGAGGGAATAAAAGGGTAGAAAATTTGGAACCCAAAATTTTGTGAAAATGAATGTAAAAAGTTAAATTAAAAAATAAAAAAAAATCCAATCCCTTTTACATGTTATTTTCCCTTATTAGACTAT
This sequence comes from Bettongia penicillata ogilbyi, assembly GCA_023548195.1. Taxonomy (NCBI): domain Eukaryota; kingdom Metazoa; phylum Chordata; class Mammalia; order Diprotodontia; family Potoroidae; genus Bettongia; species Bettongia penicillata. The sequence goes on from JAJHZJ010000733.1 coordinate 1,506,505, forward strand.
AAGCTTCTTAAAGACAAAAATTGTCTTTTTGCTTATATTTTTATCTCTAGTAGCATGGTACCCTACACACAGCACTTAAAAATACTTGTTGACTTAATTAAATGTTGGAGATACAAAAATAAAAGCTAGGCAGACCTGCACTCTGAGCTCACATTTTGAGAGACAGAGAAGAGAGGAGAGATGTACTTATAGGAAGTTTCAGTTACAAGTCAGATGGAAAAGCCCATGACTGCACAATCATAGCATCAGCAAAGCTTATGGTAATGAATCTTCTTAATGGTATTTCCACTGATAAACCCATGTCTGTTTCTGATGTTGAACCATTTGACAGGGCCAAACATTTTAGTTCTTTTCTTTTTTCCCTAATAGTCTTTGTCAATGAACCTTTGCTGGGTCAAAGGATATAGGCAATTTAATAACTCTAGGTATAATTCCAGATTGCTCTCCAAAATGGTTGGATCAGTTCAAAGTAAGTAATCAAAAGATTACTTTTCTGGTCTTCAGTAATTGTGACTGCTGAGAAGGCAGGGGCTGTAGTACTTACCAAATTATTTGCCAGTTGACATCTGTATCAGAGTTGTTTCCCTGAGCAGTGACTTCTGGGATAGGTCTGGAAGCAGCAATACTGGTATGCTGATATTCCCTGGGCTCTTGGATTCAGGATCCTGTGTTGTTTTATCATGATTTGAAGGGGGGGTATGGCAGTGATTTTTCATGGCTGCATGTGCCACGTCATGTATATTCTTCAGGGTGCCCTGTGGCTTCAGTTAACTTGGTTCATCTGCTTCTTGGTGGGAGTTGCTTAGCAGTATTGGTGATGGCTATTTCCATAGTGATGGCTATAGGGAAATATAGGGATATAAATATAAATGTAGGAAAGTGCTAGAAATGTTAGAGGCTAAGCTAATGGTCTGGGGCAGGGGTGGGGAACCTGTGATATCAAGTCCTTCTAGGTCCTTGGGTGCAGCCATTGAACTGAGTCCAAGTTTTACAGAACAAATCCTTTTATTAAGGGAATTTCTTCTATGAAGTATAGATTCTGTCAGAGGGCCACCCTTGAGGACCTAGAGGACCACATGTGGCCTCAAAGCCACAGGTTCCCTACCCTAGTAGGGAGTGGCAGTGGAGATAGCAGCATAAATCTGTGATATGTAGAGATAGAGTTTATAATATTTGGAAAATGATCAGATGGCAGTTGAAGAAGAAGGAAGACTATTCAGATCTAAGTGACTTGAAATAGTGAAGTTGGGTGATGATGTCAGGTTCTATTTTGGGCATGTTGGGTTATCCATACTGAAGGGATGTCTAGGTAGTGATGTCCAGCAAATAATTGGCAACATGACACTGGAGCACAGGATGGATTTGGAGATATACACACACACACACACACACACACACACATATACACGTATATATGTGCATACGTGGATGTATGCATATACATATATACATGCATGCATGAATTACATATATATTACACACGTACATGTGTATGTTTGTACTGCAAATATAGGTTGCTTTCAGTTGAACATTTTTTTCTAGCATAAGACCTCACAGCTCATTTAGTGGTCAGCACTCTTTATTGAATTCTGCTCAGTGGGGAACTTGGAGGAACAACATAGGCGAAGGGAGCCTAGCCATCAGAAGTACAGAGAAGAGAATTTCTAGGTGACCTGGCTGGTCACTCTTTCAGAAGTCAGCTAGGCTGGCCTGAATGAAGCATTGCAAGGGTTTCTGAGAAGTCTCTTTATACTAGGTGTATGAGTAACGGTTGCAGGCCCAGATGATTAGATGATTGGTTGTTTGTTGTCCTTCTTTCTCGAAGAGGACCAAAATGACCTTACTATGCTAGAGTCAAGTTTCAATGTGTCCAACTATGACTGATTAGACCACTACAAGCTCAAAATGTTCTATTGCAGGTTGGGCACAAGTAGTCCACATGAGCATTTGAGGTGGTTTCTCTAAATTTGTGCATCTGGCATTTTGTGTTTTATTTTTTGAGCTATTTCAGTTCTGCTTTGTTCATAGAGAACAGCACCTTCTCTGATGTGGGCACACCATGCTGAGCAGTTCTTTGCCAGGGTCTCCCATATCACACAATTAGATGAAAACTAAGGAAGCCCAGGAGCATGGTGGTGAGAATTTTCACCTCTTCATGGCTTGGATAGAGCTAGAGTAAAGGTCTTTGGTTTCCCACTTCTAAGGGCAGACTTAAGGCTGCTGGGAACGTTCTCTAGGGGTTTCTTCTCTCTTTGTCTCAAGGCAACACACAAATATATGTGGGAGTCTCTTGCATAAAGATAACAGAATCCTGGTGAGAAAAAGAGTGTAGAGGAAGAAGAGGGCCCAGGACACTGCTTTGGGAAGTACAAAGATGAAAGGAGCATAGTGTAATAGAAAAAGCATTGAATTTGATGTTAGAGGACCTGAGTTCAAATCCCAGACCTGCTACTTATTGCCTAAGTGAATCTGGGCAAGTTACTTAAATTCTTTGTACCTCAAATTTGGATTCCAAATTGTCTCCCTCCTTCCTTCACTTCCCCTGTGCCAAAGATGGTGAGCAATTTGATGTAGGTTATATACATGCAGTCATGTAAAATATGTTTCCATATTCATGTTGTGAAAGAAGAAACAGACCAAACAAAAACATGAAAAAAAAATAAAGTGAGAATAGTATGCTTCTATCTGCATTCAGACTCCTTCAGTTCTTTCTCTGGAAATGGATGGCAGTTTTCCTCATGAGACCTTTGGAATTGTCTTGGCTTCTTATATTGCTGCGAATACCTAAGTCCTTTACAGTTGATCATTGCACAATGTTGTTGTTACTATATACAATGTTCTTCTGGTTCTGCTCACTTTACAACAATTTGTTAAGTCTTTCCAGTTTTTCTGAGAGCATCCTGCTCATCATTTCTTATAACACAATAGTATTCCATTACATTCCCCAACTGGTAGGCATCCTCTCACTTCCTAATTCTTCACCACCACAAGAAGGGCTGCTCTAAATATTTTCGTAGAAGAGGGTCTTTTTTGCTTTCTTTTTCTTTTATCTCCAGTAGTGTTATTACTGAATCAAAAAGTATACACAGTTTGATTGCCCCTTGGGTTGTGCCAGATTTTGTAATACAAAATATTTTGTAATGCTCCTAAAGCACAGTCTGCTCTCTAAAAGTCTACAATCTAGAACATGATAAATGTATGGCTGAGATCAAGTGAGATAGTGAATATAAAACATTTTGTAAGACTAAAAGTACTATACAAACATCAATTTTTAATACCATTATCATTACACAAGGCAAAATACAATAAGAGAGTCATAAAGTGCTGTGAGATTTCAGAGGAGGGAGAGATCATATCTGCATAGGGACTTCAGGGAAGACTTCAGGAAGGAGATAACTTTTAAGATAACTCATTTATATAACATTTTAAAGCTTTTGAAGATATGTATACATAAGCATATTTATCTTTTTAAACACACACACACACACATATATATATATATAGTATGTATGTATCAACATACACACTCGGTGAGCTATTAAAGGACTATTATGATTTTCATTTTAAAGATGAGAAAAAGGAGCCCTGGAGAAGTCAAATGACTTACCCAGAATCAATCAACTCTTAAGTATCTGAAGTTAAAGTCAAGAATCATAATTTCCTGATTTTAAGTCCAGTATTCCACAATGGGTGAAATTTCTGTGGATGGTCTTGGGCTAAGAAGATGGAGGTTGTCCCTTGTAGGCAAAGGAAAAGGTACAAATAAAAGTGCTGAGAGAGGGAAGAAGGGATTACATTGGGTACATGTAGGATAAGAGTAGGAAAATAGTTTGGGACTGTATTTTGGAAGGATTTGAATACCAGACTGAGGAATTTAAATTGTTTTTGTGGACAGTGGGAGCCATTGTATATTTTTATGCAAAGGTGTAATATGATTGGAGCTGTGCTTTAGTATGATCTAGCTATGAAGTATAGGATGATTTAGATTGGAGAGATGGGGAGACCAAGCAAAAGAAATTTTTATGGAGAGATTAATGGCCCTAACTAGATGGTATAGGCAATGGAAAAGAGAGTGGATGCATCAGACATTAAGGAGACATGTAAAACAGGACTTGGTAACTGTTTGAATGGGGACTAGGGGTACAAATGAGATGGAGGAGTGTAAGACTCCAAGATTCCACATCTCAGTACCACTACCAGAAATAGGGAAATCAGCAAGAAGAGCGGGGTGATTAAGTAAGATACTGTGACGGATTTAGGTTTAGACCCTGATAAGCCTTATCAGTCAACATAGAAGAGCATTAGGGAAATAGAATTTTCCACAAAATGGTAAATTTTGTTCACTCAAAAGTATTACATACCAATCAGTCAATCCATGATTAATTATTAAGCTACTAGTATGTGGCAGACTCCATGCTAGGTTCTTGTTACATTAAGCCCATATAAGTATATGTTAGACATTGTAACAAATTGAATTAAACTGATAAAATCCATCTCTCCTAGGAATGAAAGGGTGAATAGAATTGTGGGATAGGACAAAAAGAGCTAGGGAATAGAGAAAAAGAGATTGTCAGGTGAAGAGCTTTCATGGGAAGTAAGGAGTTTATTCTTATTTCATGGAAGGCCATGAAAAGTCACTGTAAAGGTTCTAAGGTCAGGCATAAATCTGCTGTTAAAATATATGTACATACATACATATATTTATCTGTGTGTGTGTGTATACACACACACATATATATATACACATATATATATACACATATATATATATATATATATATATATGCCTTTTCCCTGAAAAAGGTGAGAAATACTTCTGAGTATCACCATCAATCTAATAGATCATATCTCAGCCAACTCCATGACATTAACTGTTTAAAAAACACTGCATTCAATTAGATGGACCTGGAGGTTCTTTAAAAATGGATATCTGAAAGGATCTTAGTAAAAGAACCTAATGGACAAAGTTATTATTATTGCACCAGAATAATAAAAGTCACATTTTTTTCAAATTTAAGCCCTGCACATTTCCTTTGTAAATTATTTATATTTTATACTGTGTCTAAATGTTACATGAAGTGAAATTAATGTTGCACACAGTCTACATTTTTTATTCATCATACTGTTTTTCTGTTTCTAACATCTATGATGACATTTTAATGTCTTGTGCTTTCTATTTGGGATGAGGCAAAATGCCTGTTTGAGTTTGTTGCTATGTTATTAAATCAAAGCCATCTGGATAATATATTTTTACGATGTATCATTTCTTTTCAGTGTTGTTCCTGTGCAAACTCCCATTACAAATTATGAAAATTAGTGATGTGATTTGAAGAAAAGAGGTTTTTTTATCATGATGGGTTCTCTCAGTTCTTACTCAACTAGAGGCAAAGTGGTTTGTTTTCACATTTACTTCCAGAATCCTCAAGGGAAATAAGTAGCAAAGCTCGTCCACATCTCACCTGAGAATATAATGAACAGGAAAATTTGGTGTCAGGATCATGATATTATGTTGGTGATATTGTGGATGCTCAGCATTCAGAGGTGTAGCAGTCACAATCTAGGACAGGAGGTAACTGGCATTTTAGAGTAAAAAACAAACCATTAATTTACTAGTAACTAGTAGAACAATTTTGTGAACCAGTCATTTCATTCTCACTCAGAGAGTATGTTTAGATCATGATAATCCATTAAACCAAGGACAGCAATGGTAATAACTCACATTTCTGTATCATTTTAATGTTCTCAAAGTGCTTTCCTAACCATAATGCTGTAAAGAAAGAAACATGAGTAGTAGTGTCCCCATACTATAGATAGGGAAACTGAGGCTCTGAGAGGTTGTTCCATATGATCATATAGCTTGTAAGTATCTGAGATGGGATTTTAACCCACATCTCCTGATTCCAAGCACAATATCATGCTGTCTGTGGTTTGCATAAACTCTCCAAAAGAGATAATACGACTCCTGGCAACTTTGATACCCACTTAATAACAATGTGGTGGGAAGAACACTGTGACTAGGTATCTGGGAACCTGAGTTATAGCCCTCATTATGCAAACAATTAGATACTGTGACCTTGGGTAAAGCACATGATCTTTGGGAGCCTCATTTACCACCTCTCTAAAAAAGGAGGGGGACTAGACTAGATGACATCTGAATTCTCTTCCACATCCAAAATTCTTGTGATTTGGTACTTCTAAATTCCATGTCTGCTCTCTGTCACTGGCCTGAGAATGCCGAATATTATAGTTTCTAGCCAAGAGAGTCTGGGTTCAATTCAGTTTTAATAACTTATTGGCATGAAAATGTACAAAAATTCTGCCAACATCAACACATTAAACATGTATATAATTTTAACGAAGGAATTGGATTGAGAGATCTTTATTTCTCATCCCTGTCTACATCTGATTTGAAGATAGGTCCCTTGTTGAGTGGAGCAAATTAGGTCAAATTTAGTTGGGTTTTTTTTTGTCTAAGTGATGCAAGTGTTTCCTATCTTTTTTCTTCTCTTTTTCTTTTACTGTTTAATTTTTATTATTATCTTTTATTTTCATATAACTTTCATTTTCAAATATATCCCTCAGAGAACCATCTTTTGTATCAAAGAATAAAAGGTATATGTTTGGGGGAATGAAGGAAGCAGTTCAGCAAGCTAACTGATACATCAGTTAAATATAAGAGTATACCCAGTGTTCGGTATCCAGAGCTCATCCCAAGTCAGCAAAGGAGGGAGGGATGTGGCCCCTGTTGTCTTGATGGCCAAACTTAACTGTTACCATAATTGAACATTCAGTCTCAGGGTCGTTTTTATATTCTTGTCATTGTTATTTGCATTTACATCACCATAGTATTGTTTTATTAGTTCTGCTTATTTCAGTTCATATAAATCTTTGCATATGTCTCTGAATTCTTCATATTCATAATTTCTTATTGCATGGAATATTCCATTACATCAGCGTGCCACAATTTGCTTAGCTATTTCCCTGTTAATGAGCATCTACTTTGTTTTCAGTTCTTTGACTCCATACCCTGCAAAGATCACTTTCTTAGCATAATTCCAAATTGCTTTCCAGAATGACTAGACTAGTACATGGTTCCACCAACAATGTATTAGTGAGCCTGTCTTTGCACCACCCCTTCCAACACTGACTATTCCCATCTTTTGTCAGTCTTGGCCTGTTTGCAGTGTGAGGTAAAACTTCCCAGTTGTGAGTTGTTTTGATTTTAATTTCCCTCAGTTTTCTAGTTTTTTTTTCAAAAAACAGCTGTGTGTGCGTGTATTTAATTTGATGACAATCCTGCAGTACCAAAGAGGACAAAAAGTCAAACTAAGAGTGTGAAAAATAAGAAGAAATGAGAGATTAAAGATAGGAAAAGAGTCCTTCAGGGCTTTATCCTTGTGTTGACCAGACTTGACAGAAGCATGTCTATTTTCCTTGAAGACATTTCTTCCACAAAGGGTTTGTTTATTTTCGAACTGATGACTCTTGGTTCTCTTTCCTCCATAAAATTGTCATCATTCTTTATTCTTATAATTATCCCCCCTTTCCACCTAACTTGACACTTGTATATCTGTGTTTTAAAAGATGGCTCTGGATAATCTAAATACTTAAATTCATCCAGTCACTTGCAGAATTTGTTGCTTGTCATTGGAATTGTTCAGTTTCCCCACTATTTCTCTTGGAGTTTGAAGCATTTTTCCCCTGCAAATAATCTGTTGATTCTTTTTTTTTTTTGATGCTTTGTTTTCTGAATTTATAAGTGCTGTGCAGTTTTCTTATGTCATTTCTTGCATGGTGGTGTTTAAAGGTTTTTTGTTTTGTTTTGCTTTTTTAGCATGTCATATTCTTCTGGAAGGGCTATGATTTGTAAGTTGTCTCTGTACGTCCCTGTCTTTGAAATCAATTAGAGATTATGTTTTCTTTTAATTATATAGCTTTGGGCTTCTGCCAAATTGTTTTTCAATTCAGTATATTTGATTTATCTGTTCTCTCTTTTATTTCTTTGAAAGACTTACCACTGTAGATTCGAATTCTTTTATCTTCTTAATTATTTCTTCTGTGTAGGTCAGATTTTGCCCTTTATTTCCCCCTAACTGCTCTCAAGATTGTTATTTTCTCTTAAACTACCCTGGAAAATATTACTGAATTTGCTCTCTTGGACACCTCCACAGGGTTCTATGTTCAAGCAGGTGTTAGCTCAATTCCTGTGGTTCTGAAATATTTGTTTATAGAGGTTTGTAATCTTTTGGATGTTCTCACATTCATCTTTTCTTCTGATTGGATTAATCTCTTTACATCCACTTGAGGTCTAAGTTTTTAGCTGAATTATCTTCCTCTTGAAATCTTTGATGACTTTGGTCTTTTCCCCTTATATTCCCTTGATATTCACTTTCTGACCCCTCTTTAGTGAGGTAATTCTCTTCTTCCTTTCAATCTCCCCCACAGCTGAACCTGTACCTCAGTATTGTTTTCCCATGTTGGAGAATGTGCTTTTCATGTGTAATGATCCCTGGCCCAATTACCTTCTGTTTAGAATAGCTAGATCCAGTTGTATTCCATTCCGTCTTCCTTCTGGGAAGGTCGAGGAGTTTTCATTTTGGGATTTCTTTTAGGAGGTGACTGGTGGATTCTTTCAAAGGATGTAAACAGGCAGTTTTCAGATAAGGAAATCAGTTATCTATAGTCATGTGGAAAAAATGCTCTAAATTTCTCACTATTGATTAGAGAAATGCAAATTAAAACAACTCTGAAGTACCACCTCATATATATCATGTTAGCTAATATGATAGAAAAGGAAAATGACAAATGTTGCAGGTGATGTGGAAAAACTGAGATGTTGATAGAGTTGTGAACTGATTGAACCAGTCTGGAGAGCAATTTGGAGCTCTGCCCAAAGGGCTGTAAAACCCATTCATCCAGCAATACCACTTCTATGTCTGTATCTCAAAGAGATAGGAAAAGGACCTATATGTACACAAATATGTATATATTTGTATGTATACCTATATGAACACAAAAAGGAAAAAGACCTATGTGTCCACAAATATTTATAGCAGTTCTTTTAGTGGTGGCAAAGAATTGGAAATTGAGGGGATGTTCATCAGTTGGGGAATGACTAAACAAGTTGTGGTATATAATTGTGATGGGATGCTATTCTACTATAAGACATGATGAACAGGAATGCTCTCTGGAAAAAAAAAGAACTTGTATGAACTGATGGAAAGTGAAATGAGCAAAAGCAGGGGAACATTGTATACAGTAACAACAATATTGAATGATAATCAACTATTAATGACTAATTATTCTCAGCAATACAATGATCCAGGACAATTCCAAAGGACTCATGGTGAAAAATGCTCTCTCTCTAGAGAAAGGACTAAAGGATTTGGAATGCAGATCAAAGTATACTTTGTTCTTTGTTTTTTTAATTTGGTTTTCTCTCTCTCTTTTCTTTTGATTTGTGTTTTTTTGCACAACATGACTAAACATGGAAATATGTTTTGCATGACTTTACATGTGTATTATATGTATAACAAATTATATAATAATATAAATTATAATATATCAAATTGCTTGCCTTCTCAATGAGGAGAAAGAAGTAGGAAAGGAGAGAATTTGGAACTCAAAAATTAAAAAAAAACAAATGTTAAAAATAGTTTTTACATGTAATTGGGAGAAAATAAATATAAAAACATATTAATAAAGAACCCCTTCAACAATTAAGTGAAATTTCATTTTATTTTCAGATTTGCATTTTCTCACTCTTACCTTTCCCTCCTTCAACTGAGAAAATAGGAAAAACAAAAATATTCTGTTTCAGACATGTATAATCAATCAGAACAAATTCCTTCAATGGTCTTGTCCAAAAGAAACTATTTGTGTGTATACACACATATTATACATATATATGCACATATATTTGTATAATATATATATATGTATGCACACACATATATATAATTTGGAATCTTAGCTGGAATGATGAAACATTAGAAAAAGTGATGTATTTCCATAATCCTTTATCAGTTGCAAAACTTATCATCAGATTATAACTTTAAAAATAACAAAAATCCTTTTTATCCTACCATCAAAAAAACCTAAAAGAAAAAATACATTAAATCACAGAAAAAGCTTGCATTTTAACTCAGATATATACTCTTGAACTTTTTTCTAGCTGCTTTAATGGCCTAAAACTACTTGAGAGCTAATACAGAAAGGTATTACAGTAACTGTTAATTTACTTAAATTGTATTCTGTGGTTTGACTTTTAAAGAATTAAATTTAGACTATTCATATTTGAGAATTGATCAGTGCATTAAATTTTGAGTGGCTTATTTAAGACTTGTGTTAAGTTCACAGTGACATCAGGGGACTGCAAGTCTTAATTAGAGGCTCTTTTTGATTGACTCCTGAATAAGTAGAAGCAAAAAGACTATTGAAACTAAGTACAATGTTTTCTTACAGGATGTAGAAATTTCCTCACATATGTGAGAGGACCTAATAGCTTTCTTTATCTCAAAAAGCACAAGAGATTTTCTTTGTTGAGAACGGTTCTATATTATAAAACAGACAAGTAGGAACAGAAATTTTAGGAGCAAGATTTTTTCACAATTTTGTTAGAAACAAAATGTTAAATTGATGAGCTAGGATAAGCTCATTTGATGTTATGAATTCATTTATGTCTACCAGAAAAGCTACCTAATTTCAGCAAGGCCCTTAGCCCATCTAATTCCTGTTGAAATTCTTTGTTAACCTTGTTTGTGAACAAAGCAAATAGGTATGCCCCCACTCTAATGGGCTGACAGAATAGTTTTAAGCTTTGTAGAGAAACTAGTTGCCTTTAGTGAGGAAGGAGAATAATATTTAATTTAAGATCATCTACATAGAATGTTAGCGCAAAAAGAGCTATGAGGATAATCTAGTTGAGTTCCCACAACTGACAGGAGAAATAGAGACCTGGAAAGGACAAGGGATTTAAAATGTTACAGAGTGAGTCTGTATTCAAGACAAAATGGACAGATAGACGAGTAGATGGATGGATGGATGGATGGATAGGCGGAAGGAAGGAAGGAAGGGAAGGAGGGAGGGAGGGAGAACTTACTAAGAGCCCACTCTATGCTAGGCACTGATAAACACCACTTTACAAACATTATCTTATTTGATCCTCACAGCAACCCTCTGAGGTAGGTGCAATTACGTCCCTCATTTTACAGTTGAAGATACTGAGGAAGACAGAAGTGAAGTGGCTTGCCCAGGGTCACACAGCTTGTAAGCATCTGAGATCAGATTTGAAATGATTTCTTCTTGATTTCAGGGCTAGCAGTTTGTATATTACACCGGCAGGAAGATAACCAACTTCTAGGAGAACTTGAGTTTATTAATTTTGTGTTCCATACTATTTCCACTGAAATCCTTCTTCAGAAAATTGTACTTTAACATACTTATTTTAACACCTAAACCTATAAAGTTAAATATGAGGATTTTTGTTCCGCGTTCCTTTGAAGTGATCTATGGACATTCATAAGGGATCAGACTGGCAACTATACAGGATAAACCGATATAATGCCTAGATTATGCTGTAAAGTTGAGTTACTCCGTTGACTCTGTGTGTGCGTGTGTTGTGTGTGTGTGACAACATAAACAATGAGTTAGGTAGGCCCAGAATAGAATGAGGAGAGTGGGCTAAGACATTTGGGAAATTATGTCCTGCTTTAAATGTTCTCCAGCTACAAAAGCCCACACACTAAAAACTTACAGTGACATTATATGACTATGAGTCATGGAACATTGTGATCTCTGAAAAATCAACCTCACATGTGACCCAAATGGCAACGGAAAGATGTAATGGGAATAAGTAGCCAGGATTAATGACTTAAGTCCATACTGTGTAGCACTGGAGGGTTGAACTACGGAGAATAGTGGTAGTTCTAGAACACTGGATTCTGACTCAGTCTGAGATAACTTAAAAAGGAATGGACTGCCTTATAAAGAGTAAGCTTTCCTAATCAGAAGTATTTAAACTAGAAGTAGTCAAAGCTGTAGTATGATAGGTTCTTACATGGAGGAGGTCAAATGACCTCTGAAATCTCTTTCCTATACCGAGGTTCTGTGATTTTTTTTTCCTTGAAGAGAATGTCTAGTGGATGGTAGGAGGGTAATGTTGACATTACCCTGAAGTCTTTAAATACATCCCTCTGGGAGCTAAAGATTGACTTTAGAGTTCTTTGAACCTGTGTTAGGCACACAAATCAATAGTGTTTGTTTGTTAGACAATCAGTCGTTGAAGGCATAGGAATGGCAGGTGAGTCACTTCACCTTGTGTTTTGTTCCACGCTAAGGTAATCAATCATTGCCACATTCCAAAATATACTATTGTATCTTGAGGGGCAAAAACTATTTTGTTGAATGATCCCTTGTTTCTTTGCGAAAAAGATGAACTCTTTTTGTCCTTAAGCATATGAGTTATGTACTTATTTTATGTGCTTGTCACAATCATGACGGTCCAAGTGCTTGCATAGATACTAAAAACCTAAAGCATGATATGAGTGTAATCTTTACAGTTGTTTAAACTATAATGAATTTGAGATGAGAGAAAACTTGCGAACTGTGGAATTTTCTGTATGTGAGTACATGGGAAAAATAGGATAAGAATTGTTAAAAGGCCTTTAAATGTTTGACTTTGTAATGGTTTCTATTATAAATTCATTGGCATTCTAAAGAAGGTAATAATCTTGATTTCAGTTGTTTCGCGGGCAGCAATTATTTAGGCGATCCATCCTGCTTATTAAAGGAAATGGCATGTAAATGTATTTGGCTGAAACATTTTAATGCCTTGTTATTGATGTATATGTTCCCATGGTAACCACAAATTGCACTTTAGGAGGATGATGTGAAAAGTAGCTTTACTTGTAAGTAGGCCCTGAGAAATTGTAGGTCTTTTTGTAGACAACGTAACTGAAAAGTTGAAAACTTTTACTTTTGGCTTTTTCCTGCTTTGATGAATTACATTTAAAACTGGGTGCATATGTTTAGGTGTGAAAGGGACTGCAGTACATGTTAAACTGTGTGTGTATTCATATGTGGTGATCTGTGGAGGAACGTCTGGAAAGTATTCTGATTGTATTTAGTCACTTTTCAGTTTATGATAAAATTTTACCTGGGAGAATAGAGAATGGGGAGAAGATCAACGTTTGTTGTATTTGAGACTTTTTTAATCAGCCATAAATAATTGCATGCAGTTTTTTCTATTATTTTATTTTCTTTTTCAATAACAATTGATAGTTGACATAAAGCAAAAAAACTATTGATTTCAAATTATCTAATTTGCATAAAGGAGTTAACTTGGTAAAATCAATAAACATAATTTATTCCATGAACTAAAGTAGCAGAGCATTTCAATGAGATTTAATTAAGGCAAAAGGTAAAAAAAAAAGTAGATCTATTTCTTTTGATATCATGGTATTGTTAATAATATATTTACATCAAGGACCTCTTCTGTGCAGTGTCCTAGGTAAGTCACAGTCTGTTTTTCTTCTCTACTCCCTTTTTTCATACAAATGAAATATGACAAAAATTAACTTGAAGGGAAAAAAAAAAACCTTGTAGCCTGGGATATATGAGAAGTAGGGCTGGGGAGTATGGTTGCCAAGCAGCTATCACCAGTGTTCCATCTCAGGTTCTGTAATGATTGTAGGGATATTAGGTTCATTATCTTTGTGGACCTCATTTTCTCTTTTGCATTCTTCATCCCACTCCAATCCCTGAACAGAATCTGGTTTTAACATCCTCCCCATTATATGCCTCTTAGACCTTAGGAGTTTGGTTTCTCTGGGAACACCCTCCATTTCCCTGTTCCAAAGCACAGTCCACAGGACAAGTCTCCTTGCGCCACTGCCCACTCCACTTCAGTTTTCCATCTCTGAAGGACAGCTCCATCCACATAAGACTTTTATTCAAAGATCCTCAAAACAGTTTATATACCAATACACTGACAGGTATTTATTGAGCACATACTATATGCCCAGAACTACATAAACTTTCTGGGGGACACAGAGGTAGCACCCTCAAAGAACTTATAATGAAGTAGAATCAATATACAGAAAACAATCAGAAAACAAGCTACACTATATCTATGTGACATAGTGGGTAGAGAACTGAAGCTGGAGTCAGGTAGATGAGTCAAAATCCAGACTGAACAAGTCACTTAACCTCTGTCTACCTTGTGTTCTTCATCTGTGTAATGAGATATTTGCAAAAAATGTTTCAAATCTTAAAGTTCCATGTAAATGCTAGTTGCTGCTATCATCATCATCATCGTCATCATTATCCTCACTTACAGTACCTCGATTCTGTACGTGGATAAAACGTAGATGACCTTTTTTAATAGATGAAAAGCTCAAAACCCAGGGAGATTGTTTTCCTGAGATTCTCGTTTGCGTAGTCCAGTACCCAGAACCCAGGTATCCTAACTTCTCCTTTAGGGGTTTTTTTGCTAGGCATCCCTAGTACTGCTTACACATAGATGTTTATGATGACTCAATTTTTTAGCATTCCTTATTAATTTTTGTTGACCCTTTAACATCTATAGGTCTGATGGGCTACCCCCCTTATATTAGTCTTCTTAAATTCGAAAGATTAAATAATAAATGCCTCAGTGGTCAGCCTAACCCAGTATTCTATTTTTTGATCATGACTATTGTGAAATGCCTTAGAAATACAAAATATCAATGATTTTTTTGTAGTGTGCTATACAATTGAGAGAGATTTTTGTGCGCTTTAGTCATCATAAATTAAATTACTGTGAAGCCACTATTTATTAAATTATTTTCATGACAATAGGCCTCTTTATTCCTGGTTGAACCTGATGATTAGTGTATGCCTAGAAACAAAGATGCTGGTAGTTTTACTCTTGATAATTTCAGATGTAATTTTTATTATTCTCTCATTCTGATATTAAAAATATCAACTGAGAGCTTAGTTGATTTCTTATGCATACAGTATAAGACAATATCTTTGTACATGTGCTTCATTTGAGGGAATAAATATGTATCAGAACAGTGTTGTGTAAATTAAATCTTGGGGAATCTAATCATGTTTTAAATGCATTTTAAATCTATAACTTATTTAAAGGAATCCTATTATGAATCTTTTTGTAAAGTGAAGACTTATTCCCCCTCCCCCATTTATCTTTTATTCAAGCTCTTATTTTCACTTACCAGGTTTGCTGAAAGCAAAGTGCACTCTTACAAAGCTTTTCATTTTTGCCCAGGCAATCTTTTTGCTATCTCCTTAGTGTCAGGAGAAATTGAGGAAAGCCCTCAACAGTTTGAGTAGAACTCCTTTGGCAAACGTGCATAAGAACATGGAGGAGTCTGACTTTTCCCTCTATACTATCTCACTTGGTGATCTTATTGACTCATAGATTCAAAGATCATCTCTGTGCAAATGATTATCAGATCTCCGTCTCCTCTAGTCATTCGTCTCCTTTTAGAAACATCTGAAGCTGCATGTCCTTTAGGCATCTTAAAATCAACATGACCAAAACTGTATCCATTGTTTCCTCAAAACCATCCCCCAAGTCAGTCACCTAACCCTAAAACATAGAAGTCATCCTTGATTGCTTACTATCACTCTCCCCATATCTAACTTGTTTTCAAATCCTACTAATTCTGTCTGCAGAATATCTCTTATGTATTCGCCTCTCTCTTCTCTGACACCACTGCCATTGTAATACTGGCCATCATCACCTCACGCATGGATTACAATAGCTTTCTGACTGGTCTCCTTGTATCAAGTCTCTCATCACAGCAGAATGTCCTCTACTCAGCTGCCAGTGATTTGTTTTTTCAGTTTCAAATTCTCTCTTTCCTCTTCCCTTCCCAGTGAGAAGGTAAAGAATATGATAACTATTATACGTATGAAATCCCATATACACACATACACAAAAAAGTATTCCCGAATTGTTCAGTAATTTCAATCATGTCTCACTCTGTGATGCCATTTGGGATTTTCTTGGCAAAGATATTGGAGTGCCTTGCCATTTTTTTCTCTAATTCAGTTTACAGATAAGGACCCAGAGGCAAACAGGTTTGAGTGACTTACCCAGGGTCCTACCGCTACTATCCGAGGCCAGATTTGAACTCAGGAAGATGAGTCTTCCTGACTCCAGGCCCAGCACTCTGTGACACTATGGCATCCCCTCGCTGCCCAGAATCAGAAGACCTTAGTCAAATTGGAGCCTATACTTAATGCCACACTGGACAACATCTGTGAACCTGAAGTAGCTGTGTTAAAAAGGCAAGAGCTCCAAATTTAGAGTTAGAAGACTTTCTTTTAGATCTCAGCTCTGCTAATAAATCACAGTGAGCTTGGTGTTAGGCACTTGGACTCTCTTGCCTTCAGTTTCCTCATCTGTAAAATAAGGGAGTTGGTCTATGGTCTCTAAAGTCCCCACCCATCCACCCACAGCTCCTCACCCAAGATCTAATCCTAATCTAAATTTCTATAGTTTTCCTCATCTACTTGGGCATAATAGTTGTAGGGTCAATTTTATGTGGGTACGTATGGTAAAAGCAAACTAAAATAATTTGTGCTAAATATTTTATATGCTATAAAGTGTATAAATATTATGCACTTTACATTATGCACTATCAATATTAGTTTATTTTAAGCTACTTATGCGGACTCTTAGAAGATACCTGTAGCCATTCAAAAGAATTTGGCCTGCCTGTTGACATAAGAAAGACAAAATGAATGAAGAGTATCTGTTACCAAGATTCCAACATGCATTTGGATGGATGACCATCAGTATATCTGACACAGAAAATACATATGAATAGTGAGTTGATCCACCATTGAACAAGAAGTGAGTAGGCTAGGTTGATGAGCAATTCCTTTAATGACCTCAAACTTCCTGTGAAAGCAAAGGCTCATTTCAGAAAAGTACATGTTACCAGTTTTGCTATATAGCAGTGAAAGTAGCAGAAGAGTTAAAAAGATGATTTTGGAAGGCAACAGAAAACATACATGATGGGTGTGAGCAGGCTGTATCATATAAGAAATGAAGAACAAAATGTGTCTTCAAAGTATTATATGATTGACAAAGAAGATGGACTGGTCACCAAGGACAGAGTCAGAATTCTCTTTTCTTCTCTCTGCGTCAGGAGAAAATAAGAAAGACCAATCAAACATTGGGAGGACTTCCTGTTGAGGAAGACATGGACAAGAACAGCACAGGATGAGTAGGCAGGGATGTGTTGTCATCTGTAACACTGGAGGAAATTAGGCAGATGACATAAAGATCCATTTGAGTACTGTATATAGGCTCTAGACTATCTGAACAATTCAGGCATCCTGTTGCTTACTCATCCCATGCTGTACTTCCTGTCATCCGCAAGACTATTTTGTTTGTTTAAGGAAGAATGTGACAGACAATGCTTGTCATTTCTTATTGATGCTTATGTGGTTTAGTCACATATGAAGGAGGATGAATGGTCACAAACTAATATCTAACAAGCAGAGCCTGATTGCTCTGGGCTCTGAGTTTTGGGGCACCTGAAATGATAAAGAAACCAAGCAGACAACACACAATGAGTCAGGGTAGCAGGAGGACGTAGTGGTGGTCCAAATGATGAAATAGTCAGTACATAAATCATACTTTCATTGACAATTTTTTGGCACTTCCTCCAAACAAAAGTACAAATAGCTTTTTAATCATTTTTCATCCATTTAAACATATTCATAAGATGAGGGAAGTCCCATTAGTTTCCATTTTGTTTGTTTTTAATGACTGAATAAATTGTGGTGTTCAGATATAATGGAATACTATTGTGTCTCTTCGTTGTTCAACCCTTCAGCCATGTCTGACTCTTGGTGACTCCATTTAAGGTTTCCTTGGAAAAGATACTAGAGTGGTTTGTCATTTCCTTCTCCAGCTTACTTTACTTATGAGCAAACTGAGGCAAATAGGCCTGGCATTCTATCTACTGCACCACTAACTGCCCCATCAAGCCATTAGAAATAAGGAGAGATGATTTCAAAGAGACATAGAAAGACTTGACCGAACTGATACTTAGTGAAGTGGGGAGAACCAAAAGATCAATTTATTCTCTCCCATCCAGAATATAAAAATGAACAGTTTTGAAGACTTACATAAACTGATGAATGAAATGAGCAGAACCGGGAAGATAGTTTGGTATGAATTATGTCAGCAGTGCCCCAGTATGCCACAGCCAACTCACGAGTTCTCTAGTCTATTTTAGATTTTTGAGGGAAACAGTGATAATCAACATCCCACAAACTACTTGAGATAGTTTAAAATTTCAACATTAGATTAAGCTACATTCTTTTGAAGAATATTCTTTTATGTTCGAGAAAAAAAATGTTTATATATTATTTGTACTTTTGGCCATACCAATAACTTCATGACCTTTCTCATTTGCAATATCATGTCTTTTCAAAACTAGGATTTCAGTGGTTACTGTGATAAAAGGCAAATGCCACAGAAAAATCAATGTTAAACAGGAAATGAGGGTGGCAGTGTCCAATCTGATCCTAGGATTTGAGAAATTGTGCACACATCCCCTTTATAAGTAATTGTGGTCATTCCAAAATGAAATAAACATTTTTTCTTTCAATTTATATGCACTGTTCTTTCAAATGCATACTAAAATTAGGCCATAAATACTTATTAAATTGCTTATTCTTAAGGATTGTAAATCCTTAATAAATGGAACTCTTCAGTATTTTTTTTTACCTTACTGTGATACTATGGGTGCCTTGAGCAGAGAAAGTTTGGGAAACCCCTTATTTATACCCTTCCCTCCCCTTTCCCATCACTTTTCCTTTTTCCCTTTACCCTTCCCCTCCATTGTGTTTTCAACCTAGATCTTCCTGGTTGTGAGGCCAGACCTCTATCCATTATACCGTTGTGGTTGTTGGTCGGTCTTTTCAGTGGTATCCACTCTTCCTGATCCTATTGTGGGGTTTTCTTGGCAAAGACACTCGAGTGGTTTGCCATTCTTTCTCCAGCTCATTTTAGAGGTGAGGAAACTGAGGCAAACAGGATTAAATGACTTGCCCAGGGTCTCACAGCTGCTAAGTGTCTGAGGCTGAATTTGAGTTCACCAAGATGAGTCTTCTTGCCTTCAAACCCAGCACTCTTATCTACTGTGCCACCTAGCTGACAGTGAAGTTGATGCACGCATTGCCAGAACTAGCTCGGTGTTTGGGAAGCTTCAGAGAAAAGTTTAGGAGAGAAGAGGTATTAGGCTGACTACCAAACTGAAGGTCTACAGAACCGTTGTGCTGACCTCATTGTTGTATGCTTGTGAAACATGGACAGTCTACCAGCGCCATGCCAGGAAACTGAATTGCATCCATTTGAACTGTTGTAGGAAGATTCTGAGAATCACCTGGCAAGATAAGGTACCAGACACTGGAGTCCTTGCTCAAGCTGAACTGCCAAGTATTCAAACTATGCTTCAGAGAGCACAACTCCAATGGGCTGGCCACATTGTGAGAATGCAAAATGCCATAAAGACTATTTTATGGAGAACTCGCATGGGGCAGGTGATCACATGGTGGTCAGAACAAATGATACAAGGACACTCTGAAGGTCTCTCTCAAGAACTTTGAATTTGACTGCGCAACATGGGAGACACTGGTACAGGTCTGCTCAGCATGGCATGCCCACATTAGAAAGGGTGCTGTACTCTTTGAGCAAAGCAGAATTGAGACAGCACAAAGTAAACTTTTAGCAGGATGCGCAAATTTGGAATATCCACCCCAAATATTCACACGGAAGGCAGCGGGATATAGTTAAAAGAATGCTGAACTCTCTAAAACTTGTAATCATGGTATCCAAGTTCAAATGGGAACTCTGTCACTTGTTACCTGTGTGACCTTGGTAAAGTTAGCTAATCCCTCTAGATCTCAGTTCTCTTATCTGTAAAATGGGGGCATTAGACTGAATGACTTCTGTGGCTCTTTTCAGCTCTCAGTCATAGATCTACTTATTATCCCAACTCCTGATCATTCAGTAATATTTGAATGCCAGTCATAGTAGGTACTCTTGGGTCTGAGAGTGTTTCATGTCTATCTTTAATTCCTAGTTTCTGATTTACTGAAATGCTCCCACCCACCAGCTTATTCTATGAAAAATATCTCCTGTGCACATAGTAGGCACTTAATATTTATTGACTGAATGAGGCCCCTTGTTTGAAAGGAATACACTTTCAGGATTTTTCCAGCTACTTTACATTTTCATTTAAAAAAAAAAAGTCTTAAATTTTTAATGTAGGATCATGCTCAGCTTTTATCACTTACTGTCTCATATTTCAGTGCCTTATTATAAATTTACTTGGTTTCCTTAAATTACCTCGCTTCATATTGCAAAATGACTCCTTCAGAGTTAGTGTCTGATAGAACCAGTTGGCTTCATTTAAATAATTCTTTTTTTACTCTTTCCACAACTATTTGAAATATGCAAATGCAGCGTTAATTAATGAGCAGGTAAATATCAGTATAGATAAAATAATTCAGAAAGGGAATTCTAGAAATAGACTGTAAGAGCCAAGCAGGATTTGTCAAAATGACATTGGAGCATCATGGAGTCCTACTAGGATTGATAATTCAGGAAGGAAGAGTTTGGGGTGTGAAGAGAAAAGGTTAAAAGAAAATCCAAGAAATGAGATTGGAGGAAGAAAAGGACTGCCTATTTCACAAGAATGACCAGAAGAGGGTGTAACCAGGATTAGAATAAACCAAATATCATCTTTAGACCAAAAAGAAGAGAAATTTAGAGGAGGATGTAATTGCCATCTTCAGATATTTGAAAAAGGTTATGTTAAAGAAGAGTTAAATTTATTCTACTTGGAGAAGAAAACTAGGATCAATGGACAGAAATTAAAGGAAGACAGATTTTGCCCCAGTGTAAGGAAGATCTAAAATTATAGTTATTCAAAAATGCAATGGCTACCTCCTTTGGTATTGAGTTCTCAGCCATTGGTGGGATTCAGGAAGAGACTGGATGAGTCATTGTGGATGATGTAGAGCAATGATTCTCAAAGTTTAGTCTGAGGGGGTCCTGGAACGCTTTCAGTGGGTCTTTAAGATCAAAACTATATTCATTAAAATACTAAGATGTGTTACGTTATAATATGGTAAATATAAATAGATACAACTCACACAAACAAAAACTCATGAAGTGGGAATGGAAGCACTCAATACAAGTCCTGAGACCAAAAAGTCGTAGAGCCACAGTTTTAAAACTTCTTTACAATTCAGGTAGCATGAGATCACTTCCACAACAATAAGGCTCTGTAATTCTGTGATTGTGAAGGATGAGGTAAAACAAACAAAAAATAAAAACTCCCTCAAAAAAGCCCAAGGCCTTAAAAATATGTTTTTAAAATTTTAAATATTTAAAAATTAAAAATTTAAATTTAAAAAGTTTTTAAAATGTAAATAACATAATTAATGACAAAATAACAACTTAACTAGGAGGAAAATGTTATCATAATTTTAGACCAAGCTCTTTAGATGTGGAAATCTATTATTATCATTATTCTCATTAAAATTAATTAATTTTTACTTTTTAGCATTCACTTGTGTAAGTTTTAAATTTTCTCTGCCTCCCTATCCTCCATCTTCCCCAAGATAGCATGAAATCTTATATAAGCTCCACACATAGATTCTTATTAAACGTATTTTCACATTATTCATGTTGTATTGAAGAATTAGAATGAATGGGAGGAAACATGAGAAAGAAAAAACAAAACAAAAAAGGGAGTAGATAGTCTGCTTCGATCTTCATTCAGACTCCATATTTCTTTCTCTGTATGTGGATGGCATTTTTCACCATGAGTCTTAGAGTTGTTTTAGGTCCTTGCATTGCTGAGAACAGCTAAGTCTATCAAGGTCAGTCATCAGACAATGTGGTTATTACAGTATACAATGTTCTCCTGATTCTGTTCACTTCAAATCAGCACCAGTTCATATAAGTCTTTACAGGTTTTTCTGAAGTCTGCCTGTTCATCATTTCTTATAGTACAATAGTATTTCTTTACATTCATATACTCCAACTTGTTCAGCCATTCCCCAATTGATGGACATCTCCCCAATTTCCAGTTCTTGGTCACCGCAAAAAGAGCTGCCATAAATATTTTTGTACATGTGGGACCCTTTCCCATTTTTATGATTTCTTTGGGATACAGCCCTAAAAGTGATATTGCTGGGTCAAAGGGTATGCACATTTTTATAGCCCTTTGGGCATAGTTTCAAATTGCTCTCCAGAATGGTTGGATCAGTTCACAAGTCCACAACAATGAATTAGTGTTCCAATTTTCCCACATCTTCTTCAGCATTTATAATTGTCCTGTTTTGTCATGTTGGCCAGTCTGATAGGTGTGATGTGGTATCTCAGAGTTGTTTTGATTTGCACCTATCTAATCAATAGTGATATAGAGCATTTTTTCATATGAGTATAGATAACTTTAATTTCTTCCCCTGAAACCTGCCCACTCATATCCTTTGACTATTTATCAATTGTGGAATGATTTGTATTCTTGTACATTTGTCTCAATTCTCTATATGGTTTAGAAATGAGGTCTTATCAGAGATACTGGTTGTAAAAATTCCAAATATTCTGCTTCCCCTCGTAATCTTAGTAGCATTGGCTTTGTTGGTGTAAGACCTTTTCAATTTAATGTAATCAAAATTATCCATTTTGCATTTTATAATATTCTCTGTCTCTTTTTTGGTCATAAATTCCTGTGTTCTCCAGAAATCTGACAGGTAAATAATTCTTTGCTCTCCTAATTATATTATCAGCATTTATATCTAAATCATGTACCCATTTGGACTTTATTTTGTTGTATGGTGTAAGATGTTGCTCAGTACCTGCTTTCTGCCACGTTGTTCTCCAGTTTTCCCAGCAGTTTTTGTCGGATTGTGAGTTCTTACCCCAGAAGCTAGGGTCTTTGGGTTTATCATACGGTGGTTTACTGCAGTCATTGGTTACTGCCTTTTGTATGTAACCTATCCCACCCATCCACCACTCTGCATCTTAATTAGTGCCAAGTGGTTTTGATGATTGCTGCTTTATAATACAATTTAGGATCTGGCACGGCGAGGCCATCTTCCCTAGAAGTTCTTCTCATTAATTCCTTTGATATCCTGGACCATTTGTTCTTCCGGGTGAATTTTGTTATTATTTTTTCTATCTCTATAAAAATTTTTTTGGTTGTTTGATTGTTATGGCACACCAATTTTTTTTTTTTGCTTTATATCCCTAGAACCTAGTATGGTGAAGTGCTTAATAATATTTTTTGAATTGAACTGCATAGTAAAACATAGTTATAGCTGGAAAATGTATCCAACAACAGTGATTCTAAGAAAAAGGTATTTTAGAAGGTTAATGTGGTCTACTAGTGGGGGGGAGGGGCGAGCATATCAGCATCCTGATGCTTTTTTTTAATTACTATCACCTTAAGAAGTTCTTTTTTATTAGAAACTTAAGTGCATCTCATCTTTTCAAGTAGTTTGAATGCGTCTTAGAATGTGCAGTTGATTTGTCATTGTTTGATACAGAGTGTCCCAAAAGCCTAAGTGTAGCTTTAAACTATAAAAGTTTGAATTAAAGCTATTGTAATTTAAATTTGTACAAGACTTTTTGGATACCCTGTATATGTACATGTGTATTACATAATTCATATTTGATATTAAAAGGTTTGTAATGGTTTCTATATTGTCATACTCTATGAAATGAATCCTTATGGTGTTTTTCTTTTTTTCTTGTTTATTTATTTTTAGTTTTCCAAAATTTTGAGTACCAAATATTCTCCCCATCTCTCTGCTCCCCCATCCCACAAGGCTTTGCATTCTGATTACCTCTTCCTTCAGTATGCCTTCCCCCTTCTATCACACCTCTCCCTTCCCTTTTCCCCATCTTCTCTCTTTTCTTGTAGGTCAAGATAGATTTCTATATCTTATTACCTGTATTTCTTATTTCCCAGTTGCATGTAAATACAATTTTTAACATTTGTTTTTAAAACTTTGAGCTCCAACTTCTCTCCCACCCATCCCCACTGAGAAGGCAAGCAATTCAATACAGGCTATATATGTGTTGTTTTGCAAAAGACTTTCGTAATATTCATGTTGTGTAAAGACTAACTATATCTCCCTCCATCCTATCCTGCCCTCCATTTATTCTAGTCTCTCATTTGACCTTGTCCCTCCCCATAAGTGTTTACTTCTAATTACTCCCTTCTCCCATTTGTCCTCCCTTCTGTCATCCCCCTCACCCCACTTATCCCCTTCTCCCCGACTTTCCTGTAGCATAAGATTTTCATAGCTTTTCATAGATTTTCATACCAAATTTAGTGAGCATGTTATTCCCTCCTTAAGCCAAATGTGAAGAAAGTAAGCTTCACTTTTTCCCTCTCACCTCCTCCCTTTTCTTTTCCATTGAATAAGCTTATTCTTGCCTCTTTTATGAGTGATAATTTACCCCACTCCATTTCTCCCTTTCTCCCAATATATTCCTCTCTCACCCCTCAATTTTTTTTAGATACCATCTCTTCTTATTCAAGTCACCCTATGCTCTCTGTCTGTATAATATACATATGTATATATGTATAAACATATATATATGTGTGTGTGTGCGTATATATATATATGTATATATATATATATATATATACGTACACGTGTGTGTGTGTGTGTGTGTGTGTAATCCCTCCTACTACCCAAATACTGAAAAATATCTCAAGAGTTACAAATATTATCTTTCCATGTAGGATTAAAATGAGTTCAACTTTAGAAAGTCCTTTATTATTTCTCTTTTCTCTTGACCTTTTCATGCGTCTTTTGATTCTTGTGTTTGAAAGTCAAATTTTCTTTTCAGGTCTGGTCTTTTCATAAAGAATGCCTGAAAGCCCTCAATATCATTGAATGACCATTTTTTCCTCTGAAGTATTATAGTCAATTTTGCTGGGTAGATGATTCTTGGTTTTAATCCTAGTTCCTTTGATTTCTGGAATATCATATTCCAAGCCCTTTGATCCCTTAATGTAGAAGCTGCCAGATCCTGTGTTATCCTGATTGTATTTCCACAATACTCAAATTGTTTCTTTCTATCTGCTTGCACTATTTTCATGGGAACTGTGGAATTTGGGCACAATATTCCTACAAGTTTCTCTTTTTGGATCTCTTTTAGGAGGTGATCGATGGATTCTTTCAATATTTATTTTGCCCTCTGGTTCTAGAATATCAAGGCAGTTTTCCTTGATCATTTCATGAAAGATGATGTCTAGGCTCTTTTTTTGATCATGGCTTTCAGGTAGTCCCATAATTTTTTAATTGTCTCTCCTGGATCTGTTTCCCAGGTCAGTTGTTTTTCCAGTGAGATATTTCACATTATCTTCTATTTTTTCATTCTTTTGGTTTTGTTTTGTAATTTCTTGGTTTCTCACAAAGTCATTAACTTCCATCTGTTCCATTCTAATTTTTAAAGAGCTATTTTCTTCAGTGAGCTTTTGAACCTCCCCCATTGGGCTAATTCTGTTCTTTAAAGCATTCTTTTCCTCATTGGCTTTTGGGCCCTCTTTTGCCATTTGAGTTAGTCTGTTTTTTAGGTGTTATTTTCTTCAGCATTTTTTCAGGTCTCCTTTAGCAAGCAGTTGACTTGCTTTTCATGGTTTTCCTGCATCATTGTCATTTCTCTTCCCAATTTTTCCTCCACCTGTCTTACTTGATTTTCAAAATCCTTTTTGAGCTCTTCCATGGTCTGAGACCGTATTTATTTTGGAGGCCTCTGATGGTAAACATTGTTCTTCCTCATCTGAAAGTATGGAAGGAAATACCTGTTCACCAAGAAAATAATCTTTTATTGTCTTATTCTTTTTCCCCTTTTTATGCATTTCCCCAGCCAGTTACTTGACTTTTGACTTCTTTGTTAGGGCCAGCTCAGTGCTGAGATTCAGATCAGCTGCTCAATTCCCCCAGGGGCTCTAAGCATAAAGCTCCAAAAATGGAAGCTGCAGCTGCAATGGCTGCTGCTGGAGCCAGATCATGCTCCCCTCTCCTGGGTGGAGACTGTTTGTCTCCACTGACCTTTGAAACTGTTTGTGGCATTTGTGGGTTGAGCAGTCTGGGATCTGCTGCTGGTGGTGGCTCCCTGAAGCCTGTTCAGGTTCCTGTCCCTGCCAAGTCAGAGCACGCACTTCCTGGGCTCTGCTGCGTGCACTCCTGAATCCTTATAATTTTTCTCCTGGGCATTCAACATCATAAGATAATGGCATCTTTGTACTCTTAAAATTCCAACCTACAAAATTCTGGTGTAAAAGTTTTTTTTTTCCTTCAAATATTGGAATAGCACCATCTTTAGAATATGATTGCCAAATTATCAGTTCCATTATGTGGATCTCATATCCCAAAATTCTGGTATTAAAATAATTCAAGTGATCCAAAGATATAATGAGTTTAACAGCCCTTAATATTTGATAATAGAGTGAGCCATGTAATCAGAGTAAGAGTGTTGCAAAGACATATGTATATTAGGAAAAAATAAATGGAGTATTTCTGAAGCATCATCATTCAATTTTAACATGAACAACTATTTGGAAAGAGAAGATTTCTAGCTTTAAGGCACAGTGATGAGAAAAGTAGCAAAAGATAAGAACAACATGGTATAGTGGATAGAAAGCTGGGCTGGCTGTCAAATAAACCTGAGTACACGCCCTCTCTTTGCTGCATCCTGGTTGTGTGACCTCGGTAGCTCACTCTGTCTCTCGTTGCCCCAGACAGCCCTGTAAAATCATTGTGATTTTACCCTTTCAGAGACAAAAGAAAAGAATAGCAACTTCATTTTAGTGTATTACCCAGCAGATACACTAATTCACTGGTTGGATCAGAGCAGCCCAGCTGAATACTTCCTTCTTGAAGATCATGTAGGGAGCTGCATTGATATTTCCATGTCAGTTAGCCAGTCCTATTAGGGGCCACTGGGTAGCATAGTGGACAGAGTGCTGGGCCTGGGGTCAGGAAGACTCATTTTTTGAATTTCAGTCTGGCCTCAGCTAACTTACTAAAGCTGTGTGACCTGGCCAAGTCACTTAAAGCTGTGTTTGCCTCAGTTTTCTCACCTGTTAAATGAGCTGGAGGAGGAAATGACAAACCACTGTAGTATCTTTACTAAGGAAAAAAACAAATGAGGTCACAGGGTCAAAGATGACTGAAAAACAAGTGAACAGCAACAACAGTCAGTGCTCCATCCACATGTTTCAAGCAGCTTTTCTGGAATCTGATGGTTTTCAGAAATACATGCTCTGTACAAAAGTGCTGCGACATGCCACCGACCTGGTGGAAAAGAGAGGTAGTAGGATGCAGAGGACAAAGGGGAGGAAAGCAGGCTAAGTAAATGAACTGAAGATAAAGATTTGGTGGTCAAACTCTGGCGGTCTTTGGAGACAGGTCAGCCTGAGAATTTTAAGGGAGAAAGGTAAATGTAAGGAAGGCATAGGAATCACCTCCTAGGTTGATGGATGAGAAGCGCAGAGGGGCTCAAGCGGTCGCTGTCAGAGCTGCTGGAATTAGTGCTCTTTATGTAGTGTTCACATTGAATTGCAAAAGCACTTTTCACAACTAGCAAAGGTTTCTGGCCATTAAGATATAATCCATTAAAAGTTAGAGTATTTATATTTGTAATGTGTTTCTCTCCAGCCATACTTTCATGTGAATATGCATGTCAGCTTTTTGAAGGAAGGGGCTGTATTGTTCTCTCCAGTTCCTAGTCGTTAAGTACCTAATAAATGTTAAATCACAACAAATGTGAATAGGTGAACTGCAAACTGTGAAGACGTTAGGGGTGGAGGAGTGAAAGAACCTTGCCCGGGATTCACTTCTGCTTACAGGGAGATGAAGTGAAGGTGGACCAGAGTATTAAGTATCATCACATGCCTTTACATCACAACATCTCTTTGTACAACACTGGCTCGGTAGGAGCTACTCAAGAATGAGAAACAGACTTGTATAAACCATAGAAGAAAGAGGAAAAATCATTGGGATGGGAATTATAACTTTATTGAAGGGCCAGGCACCTCTTGACCTGAAGGGAACCATCTTTCTCTCAAGCAGTAATAACTATTAACATAGAGGCAATGGCTTCCAAAGGGCTTTACCTTGCTGGAATCCCATGTTATAGCATATAAGGGCTCCTGGGGAATCTTCAATTAGAGAAGAATAACTGTTACCACCAAGGCTGTGATGCCCTGAAAGATCAATATGCCTAGTGCCCAGGGATTAGCTACCCCAACTGCTCTGAATACAACACAAAATTTATATGTAGCACTTAAAATATATCATTCACTTAGGAAAGATAACTCTAAAACGTAAGGATAAAAATATGTTTATCCCATTATGAACTAAGTCCAGCCAAGCTAAAGGTGAAACACAAAGCTCAGAGGGGTTTCAGTAGATATCTTCAGGGGGCTTTGAGGATAGTCTTCAAATATCTGAAGGGTTATCATGTGGATGGTGGATTAGACTTTTTTATTTTGTCCCAGAAGGCAAGTATATGGAAATTAAGGATAGATTTTGCCTCAACGTAAGTAAGATCTTAATAATTTTTGTTGCTGTTCAGTCATTTCAGTTGGGTCCCACTCTTAGTGATTTGGGATTTTCTTGGCAAAGATACTGAGTGATTTGCCATTACCTTCTCCAGCTCTTTTCACAGATGAGGAAACTGAGGCAACTTGCCCAGGGACACAGAACTAGTAAGTGTGTGAGGCCAGATTTGAAATTCCTGACTCCAGGCCCAGTGTACCACTTATCTGCCCTCTTAAAAATTAGAGTTATCCTAAAATGAAAGGGTCTACCTTGGGGAGGCTATAGTGGGAAAAGAGAAAGAAGAGAAAGGAGTCAGAGGCCTCTAAGGTCTTCCAATTCAACTACCTCATCTTACAGATAAAAAAACTGAAGCCAAAAGAAGTTAAGTGTCTTTCCTAAGGTTGAACAGGTACTATCAGAGCTCAGATTTAAACTCAAGTCTGGCAACTTTCATTCTACTTACTATAACTGGAGGCTCTCAGTTGGTGTTTCGATAATTCCTTGTTGAGAATCTTACCAACGTAATTCATGATTTGGGTAGCACTTGGATTGGAAAACTTCTGAGGTCTTTTCTGACTCTGAGACATTGATTCCATCATTCCGTTGCCTGTCACCTGACAATAATATTACCTTACTTTTCTGTAGAGGTTTAAAGGTTGTATCAATCAACAAACCAAAAAGAGCCCCACCATGTTGAGGCAGCTAGGTGCTATAGCATGATGTCATGTCAGGAAGACAAGTTGGAGACCTACTTCAGACAGAGGTGAGCCGTACGATCCTAGATATGAACCTCAGCTTCTCATCTGTACAGGAAGGGTAGTAGGGTCAATAGCCTCTAATGTCCCCTATTGCATCTATGTGCCAGGCACTGGACTGGGTTCAGGGGACACAGAGGCAGGTGAACATTGCCCATGGTCTCAGGGGCCTTGTATTCTGTTGTAGACTATAATATATCATCTACATTGTCTTTATGTTATACGTGTGTGTGTGCATATATGTATATACATATATACACACACTACATACATACATATATATATTAAATGTGTAGATTGGTATTCATCTGCATAGAATTGATAATCATACCCATGTAAGATGAAAAAAATCATCAAGACAACAAATATAGAGGGATCAGAGGACCCAAGATAGATCTTTTTGTTATATCCAGAGTCAAAAGATCATCATATGATTGCTAAGCCATCAAAGGAGACCCAGAAGATAGAGTCAGCTATGTAGGAGGAGAACCAACAGAGAGACCACAAAAGAATCTCAAGAGGCTGGAATATCCAAGAGGAGAGGGTGGTGAACAATGTCAAGTGCTGTGATTTCCATTTAAGATGGTTGTGTGAGTAGTCACATAGGAACCTAGCTCTTACATGTGTACTCCAGCAAAGATCCAAAGAGAGCACCAGTCAATCAAACAGATCAATAAATCCAAAGCGAGAGTATAGTAAGTTCTTTTTTTCAACCCAAGCCTGAACAGAAAGACAGCCTGAAGCCTGAAGGCCCTGGGAAAGGAGCCCCATCTGAAAATTCAGCATAGGTAAGCAAGCTAGGAAGCTGCCCATGCAGATTGATAAAGGAGGAGGACATCCGGGGATTGTGTGAAGAGAAGGGGGATTTCGTTGAAAATGGCCTCTTATTATTCCCAGTTAAAGTATGAGTAAAGTCCTCATCTGAGAGAGAGAGAGAAGGGAATGATAAAAAAGTTTTATATCCATTGTTGAGTTTAATCCATGTGGAAACCCTGAGAAAATAGGCCAAGCAGAGGTAGAAAACCAGTCAGAGAGGTTATTTACCCACAATCACACAAATGGTAAGGACTAAAACCCTGGTTTTCATAATCCTACCCCCACATTCTGCTAAACCACACTGCCTTCCTTTCATGTACCAGGAACAACACTGATGAAATAGGGCAGTCACACTCTTTAGCGGGGGAGGGTTCAGATGGAGGAAGCAGGACTGGGATCTGGCCAGAGTTCCACTGGGCTCGGTAGGCAGCAGTGCGGAGAAGAGAAGAGGAACTAAACAGAGGGAGGTGATAGCACTCATGCAGGGGTTGGTGAAGCTGAGATAGCCCAAACTCATTGACCAAATCCTTTATCCTCAGTCTTCCTTTCAAGGATATAGATTCCATGTTCTTTTAGAAATAACTTTCTCACACTTCTCATGTGTACAGCACAAAGGTAAAAATAGGTGGGAGGAGGGGCATAGAGCAGAGCAGAAATGCAGCTCGTCTTCTGTTTACCCTTGTTTTGAGTAGGGCCTCCTAGTCCCTGCCTTTATTTGTTCCCTAGGAAACACTGTAGGGTGGAATTTGATTAGCTGCATTGTCGATGGGTCAGTTGCTGCTCCTTTTTCTGGTGACTGATGTTTGTGCAAGACAAACAAAGCAAATGCTGCTTAATTTCTGGGATTTATGAAAAGCCCCACCCCCAGGACCCTGGCAGAGCTAGCCCATCAAACTCATTCTAGTAAGTTGAGGTTGATGCCATAGGGACACTATAATCACATGGGCCATTTGAGATATTAAAAATTAGCCACAGAAACATTTGTACACATGGCATCTGTTGGACCTCACTGCCTGACCAAAGAAGATGAAAAACACAAGACGTAAGAACTCCTTTACTCACCGTTTGGGGATCCTGAGTTTAACAGCTTCACAGGAAGTGAAGCATAATGACCTAACCCACTAAATATGCTGGAAATTGTTTGAATTCAACTGTGAAATAGATGTCCCTGTAGTTCTTGTAAATCTCAGCCATTGTTTACTATCTCTGCTGACCTTACAAAAGTGGTCCCCAACACTGGGCTGTGGAGCTTGATTTGTTTGGCACTATCACATCTTATCTGAAGATTTTTTAAAATTTGTACACTAAATACCATGCATGTAGTTGTGTAATAAAATTCAAGCTGTGAGTGGAGAGCTTGCTACAATTTGTGATGCCTTATGGTATGGTCCAGGGAACATTTTTTTGGCCTAATTACTTCCAGGATCAACATCATTTTTTCTTTTTGACAGATGCTGCTATTTCAAGTCTTTAGTTTTACAGATTCAACCTGGAGGAGGACAAGTAAGCTGATTTGAAGTCAAGGGACCTAGATTTGAATCCCAGTACTAGTTATTAGGGAAAGTCATTTAATGCACTGAGGCCTTCATACATTCTACTGAGTGCTTTACAATTATTATCTTTACAGTTATTATAAGCATTACCTCACAACGACCATAGGAGGCAGATATTATTATCTCCACTTTGCAGATGAGGAAACTGAGGCAAACAGCTGTTGAATGACTTGTGCAGGGTCATTCAGCCAGTTAAGTGTCTGAGGCTGGATTTTAACTCAGATCTTCCTGGTTCTAGGCCCAGTGCTCTATCCACTGGGCCACCCAACTGCTTTTTCCTGCTCTGGATGAAAGGATGTGGCCATTCCATGCCAGCCTAAATTCATCTCCCTTTTTCACATGTTTTCTAGACTAATTAGTCACTGACGTAATACTGTATAGATTTCAACAAGCATATCTGATACTTTTATATGACATTCTTGTGAGAATAGAAGGAGAAATGTGGACTAGATAGTATAGCTAAGTACTTTTTAAATTAGTTGAATGTGGGTTTTCTGTAGGCCTCATTTTCCTTATCTATAAAATATGAGTATTGAACTGGATGGAGAATCTCTGAAGTCATTTCCAGTTGGACTCTGGTGCAGTATCTCACCGTTCTCAGTCCCCTTGTGCTTGGTATTTTTATCAGTGGCTTGAATGAAAGTGGATAGAACACCGAACCTCGTGTCAGGCAGATTCAAGTTCAAATCCACCCTCAGACACATACTGTGACCTTGGGCAAGCCACTTAATCTCTGTTTGCCTTATTGTTCATCCTTCAAAGAAGACCAGTGATGTCACAAGTGATGACTTGTGCTTGAATTGTATTTAAGTGAGGCAAAGTTGTGCAAAGTTGTCAGCTTCACTCTCTTCCTGAACCATTTAAGTCCAGTGGCAGGACAACATTCAGGATGATATGCAGTGGATGTCCTTGGCATCTTCTGTGCCTGACCAAGCTCTAAGCACTCCACAGCACCTGCTTCAGCCACCTTCATCACCGTTGGAACAAATTGTTCTCATCGGCCCATTCCACCAGGAAGTCTTCACATGCTTAGGGTAGACATCCCCCTAATTCACTAAATCCACTGGAGAAGGAAGTGGCAAACAACTCCAATATCTTTTGGGGCAGCTAAAGAGACACAGTGGATAGAGTGCCAGACTTGCAGTCAAGGAGACTCATCTTTCTTAGTTCAGATCTGACCTCAGACAACTGTTAGTTGTGTGACTGGGCAAGTCAGTTAATCATGTTTTCCTCAGTTTCTTCATCAGTACAGTGAGCTAGAGAAGGAAATGGCAAAGCCCTTCAGCATCTTTGCTAAGGAAACCCCAAATGGGATCATGAAGAGTTGGACATGAGTAAAAACAACCAAACAACAAATTTGAATGAAGGCATAGATGGCATGGGTATCAACTTTTCAGAAGAAGAGTAGTGAAGTTTTAGCTAATAAGTAGGAGGACAGAAATCAAGACCAAAAATCTTAACAGCTTAGAATCGTGAACAAATCTAACAATATACATTTTGGGAGGAATGAATGTAAAGCCCTTCATTTACATTTAGAAAATTAACTGCAAGTGTAGGTTGGAAAGGGACGGACAACAAGTGGTTAATAGACTGTAGGTTCTGTGCTGTGAAAAATGCCTCGTTAGGCAGCATTACGAGAACAATTTTGTCTGGAGCAAGAACTGTGAGAGACCTACTTTGCCCTGCCCAGCTCAAACTACATCTGAAACACCTTGCCAAGTTCTGAGTGCTGCGTTTTAGAGGGGACGTTGAGTGTGTTCATTGGAGGGACAGCAGAATGTTGAAGGTATTGGAAACAAGGCCAGGTTTGTATGAGATGGAGGAGCTGGGCATGTTTATTCTGGAGAAGAGTTAAGGGAAGCATTGTAATTACCCTTCACAGAATATATAAAGCATCATCAGGTAGAAGAGGAAGAGGAAATAATAGACTTATTCTGCATAGCTCCAGAGGGGGCTTTTGAACCAATAAATAGATGTTATAGGAGACCATAGTTCGATTCAACATTAAGGGAAACTTCCTGATAATTAGGGCAATTCAGAATGGAACGAGCTACTTCAAGGGGATTGGGGCAGGGGAGGAAGGTAGTGAGTTCTCCATCCTGGAAGGTATTAAAGCTTAGGCTGGATGGCCCTTGTTGGAAATAGTGTAGCAAGGTACCGTGTTTTGGGTAAGAATGGAACTAGGATCATGGTCGGAGAATCTCTATTCGAATTCCCACCCCACTACCTACTTCCTGTATAACTTTAGACAAATCATTTCTTCTCACTGGCCACAGTCTCCTCATTCTTTGAATGAAAGATTTGGAATAAATATCCTCTAAGGTCCCTTCAAGGTCTACATCTGCCTCTTTCTGGGAGCTCCTCAAAAGCAGGGACTTGTCTTTTGCCTTTCTTTGTATCCCAGGCACTTAACATAGTCCTGGCATACAGAAAGCACTTGATAAATATCTGTTGACTGAATGACTACCACTTACACATAAGGTCAAGTCTTCCCATCCTTAAAAACATTCACTAAACCCTATCATTTCTTCAAGCAATTATGTGATATCTCTATTCCTTTTCACAGCCAAATTCCTAGAAAGTGATCTTTTGATTTTTTTTATTTCTTCCAGGTCTGAGAGTTTATAACTGTATATAACTGTAGTGGGAATGATGTAATAAAAGTCTAGAAAGATAAAAAAAGTTCAAGCTGTCCCTCCTATAAGCATAACTTTGTATAGGAAGATGACCTATCTTGATGCATCTCAAGGTAGAACTATCTTGAAGTGCCTTGTACCTAGGCCTGTAATTTTTCTGAAAATAAACTTTTTCTTTCTGGCCTACCCATGCAATTTCTGAAGCTTTTTTTTTTTTTTTATTTCCTGAAGCCCCTGCATCTGTCTGACCCCAGGTCTTTGAAACCTGGCTATAAGACAACGTTTTTAAAGAAATATATGCCTTTGTATCCTGGCATCCTGAAGATATAGTCTTTTGATTTTTTCTTTATTATTTGCCCTGAATCCTGACCTGGAGTCAAATGTGTTTCCTAGTGCTTTGTCCCCAGCCTTTGGATTTGTTCATCAAAGTCCCCTTGGTGGCTTGTCTTTCAGAGGGCAGCTACTCTTTCTTTTAACCGTGGGCCATCTATTCATTCTGCCTAGGATATTTGGGCTAATCATAAGGAAAGCCTAAGTTTACCTTTATAACTTCAGCACCCCTGCTTTCTTTCTGCAGAAAAGTAGGACATGTTGCCTCTGAAAATATACCCCTCCCCAGCTCAATAACTTTTTCCCCTTCCAATTAAAAGTAGGTACATTTTTCACTTGACTCCTACAAGTTAACCACCCTCTCATTGACTATTTAATAACTTACTTGTCTAGTGCAAAGATGTAATTTGATTTGGCTTGTAGAATATTTGCTTATTTTTCTATTAGATTGCTAAGTGCTGTAAGAAATGACAAACAGGCAGACTTCAGAAAAACCTGGAAAGACTTATATGAACTGATTCAGAGTGAAGTGAACAGAACCAGGAGAACATCATACACAGTAAGAGCCACAGTTTTCGAGGACTGTTTCTGATAGACTTAGCCCTTCACAGCAATACAAGGACCTAAAACATTTCCAAAGGACTCATGATGCAAAATGCCATCCACATCCAGACAAAGAACTATAGAGTGGGAACACAGAATGCAATGGACTATTTTCTCTGTTGTTGTTTTGGTTTGTTTTTTCTCATAGTTTTCCCATTCATTTTAATTCTTCTTTGCAATATGACTAATGTGAAAATGTGCTCAATAAGAAGGTATGTGAGGGGAGGAGCCAAGACGGTGGAGTAGAAAGATTCACATATGCTAGCTCCAAACCCACAACCCATAAATTTCCTGTAAAAAGAACTCCCCACAAATTCTGGAGCAGTGGAAGCCACACAGCAACAGAGTGGAGGAGATTTCTGTTCCAGAGAGCCCTGAAAAACCAGCACCAAAGGTCTGTTGCACACCAGACAGCGGAGCCCAGCCCTGCCTTGGCCACATGGCCCTGAGAGGAGCAGATCCAAGCAGGCTTCAGGGACAGAACTTCTAGCAGCCATGAAGGTCCCGCCACCCACAGGCGCTACAGGTCAGTGAGAGAGACTTCTGGGCTGGCCGAGAGGGGAGTGGGGTGTCTCCATAACTCAGGCCCCCTCGGGAGACAGTGGCAGAGGCAGTGGTGGCCAGGGGTTCCCAGAGCAGGCAGGACCTCAGATCCATTACTGAAGATCTCTGCATAAACCCCCTGAGGGAACTGAGCCTGGGAGGCTGCCTTGCCCCCACCTGAGAACCTGAATTTAATCTTACCCTGAATAGTAGCCCCGCCCACCCCTGAAAGCCCTGAGGCTGGGGAGCAGCATTTGAATCTCAGACCCCAAGCACTAGCAGGGCATATCTAGGCAGGTGTGGAGAGGAATCTCAGAAGTCAAGTAACTGGCTGGGAAAATGCCCAGAAAAGGGAAAAAAAATAAGACCATAGAAGGTTACTTTCGTGGTGAACAGATGTTTCCTCCTTTCCTTTCTGATGAAGAAGAACAATGCTTATCATCAGGGAAAGACATAGAAGTCAAGGCCTCTATATCCCGAACATCCAAAATAGATATCCAATGGGCTCAGGCCATGGAAGAGCTCAAAAAGAATTTTGGAAATCAAGTTAGACAGGTGGAGGAAAAACTGGGAAGAGAAATGAGAGAGATGCAAGAAAAGCAGGAAAAATGGGTCAATACCTTGGTAAAGGAGACCCAAAAAAAATGCTGAAGAAAATAACACCTTGAAAAATAGGCTCACTCAATTGGCAAAAGAGGTTCAAAAAGCCAATGAGGAGAAGAATGCTTTCAAAAGCAGAATTAGCCAAATGGAAAAAGAGGTTCAAAAGCTCACTGAAGAAAATAGTTCTCTCAAAATTAGAATGGAACAGATGGAGGCTAATGACTTTCTGAGAAACCAAGAGATCACAAAACAAAACCAAAAGAATGGAAAAATGGAAGAGAATGTGAAATATCTCATGGGAAAAACAACTGACCTGGAAAATAGATCCAGGAGAGACAATTTAAAAATTATGGGACTACCTGAAAGCCATGATCAAAAACAGAGCCTAGACATCACCTTTCATGAAATTATCAAGGAAAATTGCCCTGATATTCTAGAACCAGAGGGCAAAATAAGTGTTGAAGGAATCCATCGATCACCACCCGAAAGAGATCCAAAAAGAGAAACTCCTAGGAACATTGTGGCCAAATTCCAGAATTCCCAGGTCAAGGAGAAATATTGCAAGCAGCTAGAAAGAAACAATTCCAGTATTGTGGAAATACAATCAGGATAACTCAAGATCTAGCAGCTTCTACATTAAGGGATCGAAGGGCATGGAATAGGATATTCCAGAAGTCAAAGGAACTAGGACTCAAACCAAGAATCACTTACCCAGCAAAACTGAGTATAATACTTCAGGGGAAAATATGGTCTTTCAATGAAATAGAGGACTTTCAAGCATTCTTGATGAAAAGACCAGAGCTGAAAAGAAAATTTGACTTCCAAACACAAGAATGAGAAGAAGCATGAAAAAGTAAACAGCAAAGAGAAGTCATAAGGGACTTACCAAAGTTGAACTGTTTACATTCCTACATGGAAAGACAATATTTGTAACTCTTAAAACTTTTCAGTACCTGGGTAGTTGGTGGGACCACACACACACACACACATACACACATGCACGCACACACAGAGACAGAGAGCACAGAGTGAATTGAATAGGATGGGATCATATCTTAAAAGAAATTAAGGTAAATGGTGAGACAGAAATGTAGTGCGTGGAGAGAGGGTGAAATGGAATGGGGTAAATTATCTCCCATTCAAGAGGCAAGCAGGAGACTTTTTAGTGGAGGGAAAATGAGGAGAGCTGAGAAAAAAACAAGAAGTTTACTCTCATCACAATCGACTAAAGGAAGGAATAAAATGCACACTCATTTTGGTATGAAAACCTATCTTACAATACAGGAAAGTGGGGGAGAAGGAAATAAGCGGGGTGCGGGGGGATGATGGAAGCGAGGGCAATGGGAGGAGGGAGAAATTTGAAGTCAACACTTGGGGAGGGACAGGATCAAAAGACAGAATAGAAATAATGGGAGGCAGGATAGGAGGGAAATACAGTTAGTCTTACACAACACGACTATTATGGAAGTCATTTACAAAACTACACAGATATGGCCTATATTGAATTGCCTGCCTTCCCAAAGGGAATGGGTGGGGACGGAAAGATGGGGAGAATTTGGAACTCAAAGTTTTAGGAACAACTGTGGAATATCGTTCTTGCTGCTAGGAAATAAGAAATAGAGTTAATGGGGAAGAGAAAGTCATCTGGCCCTACAGGACAAAAGAGAAGATGGGGACAAGAGAAGAGAGGGATGATAGAAGAGAGGGCAGATTGGTGATAGAGGAAATTAGAATGCTTGGTGTATTGGGGTGGGGGGGAGGGGACAAATGGGGAGAAAATTTGGAACCCAAAATTTTGTGAAAATGAATGTGAAAAGTTAAATAAATAAATTTATATTAAAAAAAAAGAAGAGGGTATGTGTGGAACCCATATAAAATTGCCTGCCTCCTGGGGAGGGAAGGGGAAAATTTTTTGAACTTAGGGAAGTGATTGTTGAAAACTGAAAACAAATAAATTAATTTTGAAAAAAAAGTCAGTGGCAGAGTTAGAACTCTTATCTCCTCTTTCCCTTTTTAGTGCCTCTCCTAGATAAATTTTGGGAACAAATTTTGTAATTATATCTGGGTGTTATCATAAGAACTGAGGCAGTTTGGACTACATGCTAATAAGTAATGACCCTTCTAGCTCTAGAACTATGATTGCAGGATTTTACTGTTAGGGAAAATCAGAATTTGAGAAATCAGTCAACAAGGATTTATAAAGCACTGTGTGCCACTATAGGGCAAGCTAGATGATGTAGTGGATTGAGTGCCGGGCCTGGAGTCAGGAAGACCTGAATTCAAATTTCCTAGCTGTATGACCCTAGACAAGTCACCTAACCTTGTTTGCCTCAGTTTCTTCATCTGTAAAATGAGCTGGAGAAGGAAATTACAAAGCACTCCTGTATCTTTACCAAGAAAACTTCAGATGGGTTCAAGAAGAGTCAGACAACTGAGCAACAACAAAGTATTCCAGGCACTGACAGCCATTGAAGATACAGAGAAAAAAATGAAAACAGCACCTGACTTCCAATAAGCTTACATTCTAATGGGGATGATGTGTGCATCTACAAGCATGTACAAGATACTTGCAAAATAGTGTAATAACTGAGGGACGTGAAAAGGCCTCTTGCAAAAGGTAATGTTTGAGTATAGTCTTAAGGAAGCCAGAGGATTCTAAGAGGCAGTGGTTCAGGAGTATATTACTGTGTGTGTGTGTGTGTGTGTGTGTCTACATATATGTGGTTTACTTTTTTTTCCAATTACATGTAAAAACAATTTTTACATTCTTTTTTAAAGTTTTGAGTTCCAAATTGTCTCCCTCTCTCTTCCCCCACCCTTGTTGAGAAGGCAAGCAGTTTGGTATAGGTTATGCTTGTGAAGTCATGCAAGACATATTTCTATACCAGTTATGTTATAAAAGAAAACAAAGGATAAAGTTCATAAAAATATTCTTCAGTCTGCATTGAGTCCATCAGTTCTTTCTCAATAGGTAGACAGCATTTTTCTTCCTAAGTCAAGAAGGAGTGTATTCTAGGCATCAGGCATGGGAGGGAGGCAGGGAGATGGGAAATTGAGAGTTAAGTCCAAGATCTGCAAGGACAGTGTAGCAGAATCATAGAGTGCATTTAGAAGAATAAAATACCTGGAAAGGTAGAAAGAGGCCAAGTTCTAAAGAGTTTTAAATGACAATCAAAAGAGCTTTGATCTTAGAGGTAATGGGAAGTCACCAGAGTTTATTGAAAATGAGTATGACATGGTTAGACCTGTACTTTAATAGATTTGCAGAGAGTGGTTTCGACTGGGAAGAAATTTGAGGCAGGGAGACCAATTAGATTATTGGTTTCATCCTGACAAAAGATAGAGAAGGCGGGGGATAGGGTGGTGCTTGTGTTAAGTGGGGAGAAGAGGATGTATACAAGAGGTGCTGTGTAAATGGGAACAATGATATGTGGCAACTGATTGACTTTATGGGGTGAGTGAGAAGGAGGAGTTGAAAATGATGCTGAGGTTTAGAACCTAGGTGACTGAGAGGATGGTGAAGTAAGTGGGAAGTTCAGAAGAAAGGTGGGAAATGATGAGTTCTGTTTTGGGCAGGCTGAGTTTGAGATGCCTGAGAAACACCCAGGATCAAAATGGGCAGTGGCCAGTTAGTGATGCAGGACATTAGCCTGCGTGAAAGGTGAAGTACACTACAATGCAAACCAGACAACTGTATCTGGGAAAGGTGACTGAGAATAGGAAGAGTTGTGACCCACAGTGGTTTGAGTAAAACAGTTTCAGCATCCAAATGAAAAATTAAGTATCTACTGATTGTAAGGCTAGGTGTTGCAGATACAAAGCATGGTAGCTCTAAAGAAAATGAAATCATTCATGGACATTCATGGGATTTAGGCTTGAACTGAACCTTCCAAGACCATCTGGTGGATGCTTTTCTTTAATGTGAGACAACTGAGTTCCAAAACAGGTAATGAATCAAAGAGCCAGGACTTAAACCACAATCTTCTCAGCTCCAATCCAGCGATCTTAAATCTGTGCTTTGAAGTTATTCTACATAGTAAATAATTTGCATGTTGAGGATTTTTATAATGAAGGTACTTAGGCTAATTTTTATTTGCAGTAATCCAGTGTAGAATTAATTTTCAGTTACCCTGGAAGTAGAAGAAAAGAACAGTGAAGCAAGAATCTCCCTATGGGTAATAGTTTTAAACTTTCCCACCAAACTTTTTTTCTGTTACTATCCACTGGTTACAGAATTTCACTTCCTGCTTCCCTCCCTTCCCCCAACAATTTTCTGGTGAAATGGCCAATAGACAAGCAGAAGATGAGTAGAAGGAGAAAAGGCGGTCTTGGTTCATCCATAAACAGTATACACAGTCCCTGAGTTATCAAGACCCAGCAATCTACCAGTGTTCCTCCCATCTGGACTGTTTGGATGACTTGCATGTGACCTTGAGAGATAAAATAAAAGTGTCTTATCTAAGAATAAATGTAAGGCCCACTTTAAAAAAAAGTGATTTCCTTCACTATCCCATAGACCAATTATAATTGTATGATTTGATGTGCTAGATGGACCCAATTTACTTTAAAGTCTGTCTCAATATAACAAATAGTAGAAGTCAACTAACGGAGGTTAGTTTCTATGGGATAAGTGCTCTTTTGAAAACATTTAGAATATTGAAAATGCCATTCACTTGTTGGTAATGTTTCAAATCTCCAATTTCAAACTGCTAGTCTTTTTTAATATTATCTTTAAAACATAGGCTCCAGTCTCTTTTTATTGTCCAAATCTGTGGTAAACATGTGGCTATGTGCTTAATTATATGAGTTCATATCAACTTTCTCATTTTTGGATTCCATGATCTCTAAGGTCCCTTCCACAGTTGTAGGTATATAATCTTACTATTCAAATATAGATTTACTCATAATGGTAGCTTATATTTATGCAATACTTTATGGTTATAAAGCATTTTTACATGTTACCTCATTTGACACTGAAACACCGATAAAGTAGTATAAGTATTATGATCCCTAGTTTATAGGTGAGGGAATTAAGGACCACCAGACTGGTTCTGAATATCTTTTTTCCTGTGTAGAAGACTTAATATTGCTTTTGAGGCAAAGATTTTAAGTCAGGCGCAAATTAGAGAAGTGACTTTTCTTTTCTTAAAACTGTCTTCGTCTTCCTTATTCTTTACACTGCAAAGACCTGAACTAGTTGTTTTTTTGCTATGAGTGGAGTGAGGAAGGAGATGAGGAGGGTTGTCAATAAGGGTTGTTGAAAAAAGACTAGAAAAAAATCATCTTTTTTTAAAAAATAGAAATGAAGACTAAAGTAAGAACTAGCCAATGAAAAGCTTAGTGGGGCAGGCATCTTTATCCATTGCTATTGGCAGATAGATTAGGTAAACAGATGTTCCCACCTCCGAGGCAAGAAAACGT
Source organism: Bettongia penicillata ogilbyi (assembly GCA_023548195.1). Lineage (NCBI taxonomy): Eukaryota > Metazoa > Chordata > Mammalia > Diprotodontia > Potoroidae > Bettongia > Bettongia penicillata. The sequence goes on from JAJHZJ010000733.1 coordinate 1,548,370, forward strand.
AGTTGGCCCACTGGTCATTACAGTGGAACTCCCTTACGATTGAAATATTGATTATGCAATGTCTTGGTGTTTTCTGATTATTTGTTGTGTTTAAGTTGTATTTTAAGATTAGGATGATAAAATTAGAACTGGGAAGTGCCTGAAAAGTCATCTAGTGCAGACTTCTCATTTTACAGATATAAAAACTGTGACCCAGAGAAGTTAAATGGATGTATCCCTTGTCTAGGAATTGCATTTTTTTTTTTACAATTCCCTTGTAAATTTTAAGGCATTATGCAAATGTACAATTATTATTCTTGACTCTCTCTTCTTCATAGGGTTTAGCATAAGGTTGAGCACATAGTAGGCTCAATAAATACTTGCTGCCCAGTGGATCATGTTAGAAAATACTGAAATGAAGGTGTGTAGTATTTATGCCATTGGGTCTACATGTAATGGAAGTCACTCTATCTAGAGGGATGAGCTAGAGAGTAGGTAGAGTTATAGGGCTATGATTTTTTAATTAAATTTAATATTGGTAGCTGACATTTATATCATGCTTTAAAGTTTGTGCAGTCATTACTTACATGATATCATTGAATTTTCGCAGCAGCAAGGTGACTTAGTTTTCATTTTATAATCTTCATTTTATACATGAGGAAAGTACCTTACTTCTGGCCACACATGAAGTAAGTGTAAGTGGCAAGATTGAGACGCAGTTCTGGCCTGGACCCAAGCCTGATGTGCCTTTCATTACAACCCACAAAACAATTAGGCCTATACAACCATAAGATGAGTTGCCAAGTTCCTCGTCACTAAAAGTATTTAAACACAGTATGAAGGACGTTCCGATGCCCCATCAGATCCAGTCACCATGGTTTCACAGTTTCCAGCAGCTGCTTTCAGGTGATTAGTAGTTAGTGTGAAGAAGACAAATAGGGTAGTAATGGCCTAAGGTTGAGGACCGAGAGGGCGTAAAAGAAAAAACAACAGGATAACTAAGGGATTCAACCATGGAAGATGTCTTATTGAATTGATTAACTATTGGGTTAAGGCTGAAAAGCTATGAAAGTTAGGTTAGAATGATGGGATTGATAAGGAAAACTGAGGGAGATATGTTTACTAGAAACTCATTTCAATTCCGCAAACATTAAACATCTACTATGCATAAGGTATTGTATTAAGAGCTCTGATCACAAAGCCAGAAACTGCTACAAGGCAGGCGGGGGAGGGGGGAAATCCACAAATACACAGATAACTAAGTACAAGATAATTTGTGGAGAGAGAACACTAAAAACTTAAGTGCTCAGAAAATCCTTTGCATCATTTGTAGCATCTGAACTGAGGGAAACTGAGGGAAACTAAGGATTCTAAGAGGCAAAAGTAAAGGCTGGATGCCTTCAAGGGATGGATGACAGCTTGGGCAAAGACAGGAAGATAGGAGATAGAATGTGGTATTCTGGGAATAGCTAGTGGGTGAAGTCCTAGAGTGTAAAGAAGAGAACAAATCACAGTTTTATAGGAGTAAAGCACAGAAAAGACAGAAGGACAGGAGATTGGTATCACAGGGAATATTAGGTTCAAGATCGGGGATAGAATGCTTTGGAGTGATGAGAGCCAAAATATTGCTGCCCTTTTGTATGAATAAAGTCGGTTGGAGAAGGAAGCTACGGAAGTTGAGGAGGATAATGAACTTTGAAGCTGGGATGTCAGTGGTACATAATCATATATTTTGAAATCACCAAGAATGAGTCTAGGGATTGGGGTAGGATGGGGAAAAAGTGAGGTAGGCCAGGTATTCTTGGAGAATTAAGAAGGAATAACTTAGAGGCTGATAGATGATCACAGCAAGGATCTAAAATTGGCACTCTAAATGGATAGACTAAACCTCAAAGAAGGAGATACTGAATGATGGCAAAAGGAATAAGTGTTGTCAAAGAAAATGAGTATTTTGATTCTTCTTCCTGTCCCAATATATCAAGGTTAGTCATGAAAAAAGTTGAGGCACATTCTGGAGAAATCTAGTTTCTATGAAGAAGAGATTAGAGAAAGTATAAAAAGAAGAAAGATAGGATGGTGGTCAATTTTATTGTAGGTTTTGAGGTTCTGGTGGATATGGGGCAAAGACGGTAAAAGGGAATAAGGACTAGAGAAACATATAAAGAAAAATGTATAGGGAGATGTAAGACATTTTTCTCATCAGGTGATGACTGAATCACAAAGAATAGAGAAACATGAAGGAATCAGTGAAAAAAATGTTTATTAAGCTTTTCAAAAAAAATATTTATTGAGTAAAAGTACTATGCTAATTGCTGGAGATACAAAATTTCAAAATGAAAATAGTCTCTGTCCTACAGGTACTACCTTCATTCTAATAGAGAGAAACAGGGGAATGATGATGTTAGAATGATATTTTCTATTTGGTTTTGGAACAGTATTTTAGTTTGGAAAGAGATGTGAAGACCTAGGGAAGCAAATTGATATCTTTTTTAAGGAAAAATGACAGAGTTGATTTGATTACGGTTCCAGAACTGGAAGAGACAGATAGCAGCTTGGTGGCTAGGGAGGAGATGTCTAGAGGGTGAAATGAAGCATGACTGAAGCAAGTCTTTAGTATAGCAAGTGACTGAAGCAACCACCACTCAGGACAGTGGGACCCCAGGAAGAGAACTGCATGCATAAAGATTAAGTGCTCCAAGGCCTGGTTTCTATTCTGGCCTGTATGGCAAGGCATAAACGTATTAATCATAGAACAGAGGAAGTACTAGTTGATCAGAGCCAACCAGTGTTGAGAGGATCAGTGGCAGTGGTGAGTTGGAAATGATGGATTACTGATGTAACTGCTATTTAAAAATCTATAATATGAAGTCAGATCACTGACTAATTTGAGGAAAGGTAAAAATCAATATCAAATTAGAATAAAAAGAAAAGGTGAGAAGACTCTAAATTTTATTTTAAATTTCATTATAATTTGTTGTCCAAGTTGTTGATAAAAGGGGGGGGCAGTAGACAAATAAAACTGCATTGATTGTATAGCCATTACTTGGAGAAATCTAACCAAATAAAACAGTCAACACAATGTGGGGAATGGAAGAGCTCAAAACCCATTTTTTCTGGCAAACATTTTAGCTCCTCGCTATGCAGAGTCATAGCAATCAAAGACTCTGTAGATGGCAGTCTCATTTGAAAGACATTATGGAGGAGGATATCAGAAGGTCAAGAGCATTATCTCTTCACAAAAGGGGAAAAGCTGAGGGAAATAAAAAGCATGCTTTCAAAGGGCTTGGCATGTTATCAAACTAAGACAGATCATCCTTAGCACATCTCTAAATAAACCTGGAAGAATGCCATTGACTAAGTGTAAAATGGAACATATCTGAATTTCTTTACTTATCTACTCTCATCACTAGTGATAGTAGACCCATCACATTTGTGCTCTATCATCTGCATTAACCAATGTACTATATAAGGAAATGTTAATGGCACCTGAAGTCAGAGTGGCTGGACCTAGCCAAATATGTTGCAGAATAAATCTGTGCTAGAAATGGAACAGTGTTGAAGGCACCTAAGGAAGTTCTATGATCCAGTGATCCCTCAAAGTCAGGAAGATTCCAAAAGTATGGAAATATTCACAGATGGTGCTTTTACCAAAAAAAAAAGGCAGAGGAAGGGGTGGGGAGTAGGCATGACAATTTATTTGCCATTTCTTATTTATATGCCTATTCTATTTTTTCTATTAAATCTTTTATAGTGGTCTATGAGTTAAGAAGGATATCCTTGATGAAAACATAAGAAGGCCACCAACCCTCATTCAGAAAATGTTTCCTACAGAAAATCACATTTTGAAAGTCTCATAATCGACTGAGAACTCTAGAGAATATAAGTTCCTACTGTGCGTATAGAGGTTGATTTCAAAAAATAGCATTCGACTCAGAGCAGAATACAGCTTTAGAAGCACTCCTCAAACAAAGTGTCTCCCACAGGTGTTAAAACTACACAAGATTCTATGACTAAGTGATCATTAAAATAAAAATCTCATGAGTTTTGGTATCAAATAAAACAAAACAGAGAAGCATGCTTCCCTAAGGTGTTCATCACTGTCATGAATGATATTCCACAGAAACCAAATAAAATTCCACATCTTTTCTAATACTCTTCAAATGCTCCTATTTGCAGATGACATTTTCCTGAGTGTATCAAGAGCCAAATAATAGACTCTTGGATGCAATCCGGTCATGCAAAAGAGATTTAGCTAACTATATTGGGAAAAAATAGATGAAAAGATCATAATATCTATATTATAACATGAAGATGAACAGATGATTCTTAAGAGTTAGTTCTATCAATATGTGTGTGAATGGGTGAATTAATTAATCAAGTTAATGAAACTCACTATATTTCTGTAGCACATCTTCTATAGTATTTTATTGCTTTGGGATCCTATAGTGGGAATACCAGAAAGAGCAGGGGATGATGGCAGAGAGTTTTCTTTCATCCATAAATTCATACTGCACCTATATGGAAGATTGTAAATAAAATGGCCAAAGAAAGTTGATGTGGGTTTGTGGAATAGAAACATCTTCCTCCTCTGATATATGTACAAATGAAAGAAAATACAAAAATCTCTTATCATAGGAGCTTTCAATTATTCTGACTGTGAACAGAACAATGATTAGCGAAAGACTAAAGCAAATGCATCTATCTTTATTCTGCAGAAGAAAACCAACAAAATAAAAGATGATTTGTACCAGACTGAGAAACAACCTAAAGATGATTAAAAAGTTTCTGACAAAAAAAGGATAGTTAAGCTAGATGTTCAAAATGCCTGACATTTTCCATCAAATTTTTGAGCAAAGCGTAATAAAAACAAGCTGAGCATATCAATGAGTAAATTATCTGGGGGAAAAGATTGCACTAGAAATTAAAGAATGAGGGAAATACATTTTTAAAAATACTGTTGCTATACTAGATTATTAACAAGATTAGGTACATCCTTACTCAAGCATATTTTAAAGTCATGGTTGATCAGTTTCTCATTTACTTTAACCTACCAGAACCTAACATCAATTGATATTTCTTCTCCAAGAACATCACTGACCTACGAAGCACTCCACCTTGCCTCCCCCAGCTTTTGGACTAGATATTGACAATGTAATCCTAGAGCTAGAAGAATGAACTTAATCAGGAAAACAGATTTATTTTCAGCTTTACCCTGGTTCTTATAGCCATATTGTGTTAATTTATTGAGCTGTAACAAAGAGAATGATGTTTAAACCTCTTAACCGTGCTCCTACCTTAAATATTAATGCTTACTGAAATCTGGCTTTCTCTCAGTAAATAGGTCTTTGTCTTTCTTTGCAATAGCTCAAGAGAAATGTGAGATGCACAAATTTAAAGACATCTTCACTCCAGAAGTTTTTATGAACTATTTGTACTGAGCTGTGGTAGAGCCTTTTGAGTTCATATTGGTCTGATCGGTCAGTCAGACACATTGTACCTTGACCCACACAACATGATGTCATTTTGATCCTCTTTCAAGCATGAAGGACAGTAACTAGACCAATCTTTCCTACTCCTGACCAAAATTTCAGCCATTTTAATTCTCTTCTACCCTTTAATCTGCTAATTTCCATTTTTTAATGTAGTATGTGAAATTGTACTAATCTAATAAAATGTAAGATTCACTGGGTCCTTTCCTGTTGGTTTTATATATTACTTTCCTTCCCCACTCATTAGTTCAATCACACTGGCCTTCCTGCTGGACATGAATCTCCTACTTGCTTTTTCACTGACTTCTCAAATGCTAGGAATATATTCCTTTTCTCTGTCCCTTAGAAAGATATGTTCATTATTTCCTTCTAAACAATTCAGGTTCACTCTCTACAAACCCTTTACTGATCCCTCCAGTCATTCATCCTGACTCCAGCAATTACACTGTATTGATTCTGTCTATATTTTGTATATACCTGTCTAGCAGGTACCCTCCATTTTGGAGTATGCTCAGTAGCTATTCTTGGTGACTATGTGGAAGCTTGAAGAAGGTTGCTTCTGTCCATACATGGCTCATTACTAGGGTGAATCCCTTTATTGGCTGCTGAGCTAGAACTCTGTGCATATACTATACTAAAGGAGTGAATTGCCTTTTGCCTTGTCCTCTTCTTTCTGGTTTCCAATTGTGAGGAAGGCTTTCTATCCGTGGACTTTCTCCACCATGCTTCTCCATCCTTCTCAACTGGAAATTCACTCTGCCCCCTATAGCTCCATCCTCTTGTTGGTCCCTTCTGTCTTTTTAAGAAAAGTGTCCAGGCCAGCTGTGTCTTCATTCCTCCTGGGTCTCTCAACTCCGAATTTTCTCCCTCATACTATCTGCTGCCATTTTCTCCTTTCATCCTTCTTTGATGTGTCATCTTTCCCAATTATAGTATAAGCTCCTTCTGGGCAAGGACTGACTTTCTTTCTACTTGTATTTGTATTCATAGAGCTTAATGCTGTGCCTGACACATAGTAAGCACTTAATAATAGTTGTTAGTGTTTAAAAGTTTCTAAAATAATAGTTTCTCATAGTAATGAGGAAGACTATTATCTAGCAATACATTCGCCTACCCCAAACTGTGAGCACGTATCTCTTCCTAGTCAAACCAGTGACTGACATGAGGCTACATCCTTATTCTGTGATCTTTCTTTTGTTACAGGTTCTTGAGAGTTGTCAAAAATCCTGGAGTCTTGTGGTGCCAGCAGCATTATCTCCCACTCCCATTCTCTGGTATTCTCTGGAATGGCAGTATTCAAAGTCAGAGAATTCACTTACATTTAGGCAGCTCATCCCCTGCCAAAAAATAATGCCTAAGCTGGAGCAAAGTGAAGGGTTGGCATTGGGGGAAAAAAAGTTCACCAAAAGTGAATGGATGGATGGATGGATGGATGGATAGATGGATAAATGGATGGGTGAATGGATAGATAAATCAATAAATGAATTAAAAACCATTTATCAAGCTTTCTTATGCTCAAAGCACTGTACTGAGCTTTAGGGATACAAATGGAAAATCAAGTTAGTCTCTGCTCTCTAAAGGTTTACATTCTGATACCTCTTAATGTTTCATCTGCAAGTCCTATGGAAAGGTCTCATGGACCTTAGAGTGTAGTGACAAAGCAGGTGATGTACATCTAGTTAAAATCATTTCCACTAATATCATCATACCTCTGATGCTGAACAATCTGAGACTACCAAGAACTTTGATGGTGAATACTCTCTTTTTTGGATCTTCAGCAGCTTTGGTTACTGAGGAAGCAGGGACTCCAGCACCTTCAGAGGATGTTGCCAGCTCACATTCCCCACAAGAGTTGATGCTTCCTTGGGATAGGGCTTCAGGGACTAGATTGGAAGCAGGACCAATGATCTGGGGAGGGCAGGAGGGTGGAATCTGCTAGGATAGCTTGTAGGTAGCAGTTGGTTGGTGGTTGATAGACATAGTTGTTCCTTTCTCCACAGGGATTGCTTTCCTAGATGATGGCTTCAGGAGTTGGACTGGAAGAAGGGACACTTTTATAAGCAGTGCTATTCCCAAGACTCTAGACTGTCTCCATCATGTCTGAAGGGAGGTGGTAGTCAAGGTGTATTGACCTGTTAGACAACTGCTTCCTCCTGTGACTTCTTTAATATGTCTTACTGCTTTTGTAAGACTGATTTGCCTCCCCTGTTAGCTGACAGTTGGTGGAAATGATTATCAAGCAGTGAATCAGTTGACAAACCTTCTGTTGTGCCAGTGCTAGGCTCTGGGAGTTCAAATACAAAAAATGAAGTTATCGCTAAGGTACTAGCAGTTACCTATTGGAGTAGGGTGGGATGTGGCTTCCTGCCAAAGATGGTGGCTGAGTTGCATCTTAAAGGAGATAGACTGTGAGATAGAGGTAAGGAAGGAGTGCTTTCCAGTCCTGGTAGACGGCAAGCAAAAAGGAATGTGTATGAGGAACAGAGCAACAGAGGGCAGTTTGGCTGGATTACAGAATGCAGAAGGAAGAGTCATGTCCATTGAGACCAGAAAGATAGATTGGGGCCAGATGATGTAAATAAATATACGGAGTATGGTGAAATCGTGTTTTAATTCAGTCTTCACTTCCTAATGATTGGTAATGTGTTTTCAAGTGGTTGCTTATGGTTTGCAATCCTTGTTTTGAAAACTTTATTCCTTTTGACCACTTAGGGAATATCTCTTGGTGTTATATATTTGTTTCAATTCCCTATATATTTTGGAGATTAGGTTTTTATCAGTATTATTTGATGCATATATTTTCCATACTTTTTTATTGTCTCTTCCTTGATTTGTGTAAACATTTTTTAACTTTATGCCACCACAATTGTCTGTTCTTTCTCTTATGATCTGCCCTACTCTTCTACTCCCAGCCAAAGATGCAAAAGCTACCTTTCCACTTTGGACACTTCTTTTTGTCAAATATGAAAGTAATTCATGTAATCAGGTTTATCACATACTAGACTACTGTTTTCAACTATTTCTGTTTCCACTGATCTACTTTTCTGTTTGTTTGTTTTTTGTTTTTGTTTTTGTTTTTTTTTTTTTGCTATTACCAAATAGTTTGGATGATTATTGCTTTATTATACAGTTTGAGGTCTAGTCCAAATGCTAAGCACCTTTTACTTATGTTTTTTTTTCTCTTTATTTCCCTTGAGATTCTAGACTTGTTCTTCTAAATGAAATTTGTTATTACTTTATCTGGTTCTATAAAGTTTCCCCTTGATAGTTTAATTGATATAGCACAGAATCTATACATTAATTTGGCTAGCAACACCATTTTTTATTACATTGATATGGCCCAATCACAAACAGTAGATCTCTCTCCAGTTATACAAGTCTCCTCTATTTCTGCAAAGAATGTTTGGTAATATAATTTCTATAAATCTTGCCTGTGTCTTGATAGGTTAACTCCTAGAAATTGTATGTATTTTGTAGTTCTTTTGAATGTAATTCAGTCTCTTTTATCATTTCTTCCCAGGTTTATAGAAATGATTTTTTTTTGGTGGATTAGTTTTGTTTCCTGCAACTTTACTAAAGCAACTAATCAACTCAGTTCCATCTCTTATTTTATACAGCTTTCTCATATTATCTGCTAATAAGGATTATCTTTTCCCCTTTGCAAATGTTTATGCCTTTAATTTCATGCTCATATTTTTGCTATAATTAGCATTTTAAATATATCATCTCTTATGAATACAGTTTTTCTCATAAGGAACTGTAGTAGACAGGGGTATATACTTATATAAAATTCCAAATATGAAATTCCATAATTTTCAGTGGTGATTCCTCAAAGGAAAATATGACATTGGACAAGTCACTTTATTCTTTGGGTCACAGTTTCCTCATCTGTAAGATGAGAGGTTTGAATTAGATGCTCTTCATAGTCCTTTGCAGTTCTGACATTCCTATCTATTATTAGCCTATGATACCAAGAAAGTCTACTGCTTTGTTGTTACTGTTTGTCGGTTGATAAGGAGAAATAGAATCTGTCTCTTAGTCAGTCTTGAGCCAGATTACCCAACAGCCTCCAAGGTCATGACCTTCAGGCACTCAGCTGCTGCAATTTAATACAGAATGGCTTCATCACACATCAGGTGTCTTTACATTTCTATAGGCCAATGCCCCAGATCCATGTGCGTCTTGCCATTTGAAAGCCATTAATAGGAAGATATCGTATGACTGCACTGTAAGTATGGATGGGATGCCAACAGGGCTTGGCTGGGAAACTTATTCAATTGAAAACAGTCAGCACGTAGATGGGCATCTTTAGGGTAGGTGAGGAACATTTGGTTGCAACTTGAAGGGGATACTTCTTTTCAAGGCAGCTCACTCCTCAATCTGGCTCACTAAAAAAAAAATCTACTGCACAGCTTTATAGCAAATACATTAAGGTAAGTTAAAAAAAAAGCAAAACCAAACAACCTTACCAAGTAATCAGATATTTGTAGATTTCCTCGGCATTGGCCACCTAAAGGTTTTGGCACCTGCTTGTATAAATACCCATGTTGCAGTTAAGAGCTCAGGGTAGCACTAAAACACCTTTCTTGTAAAGCATAAAACCTTTCCGTTTGAAATCCTCCTGTTCTTCCTCTTTTGGCCATGTTCTATCATTTGTCTTCATTAGATTTTTATGTCACTGACTCCTATAATCTTAGCTCATCCTCTTTTCCATATCAATCATACCATTTTCTTATGGAAGCTGATTTTCCATTGTCCTGTTCACCTTCTTCCACCCTTCCCCTGCTTTTTCCAAATGATACAAACTAGTCTAGTGCAAGGGTGGGGAATCTGCATCCTTGAGGCCACATGTAACCCTCTCGGTTCTCACATGTGACCCTTTTACTGAATTCAAACCTCACAGAACAAATCTCCTTAATAAAAGGATTTGTTCTGTAAAACTTGTACTCAGTCAAAAGGATGCACCCTTTTGGACCTAGAAGGCCACATAGGGCCTCAAGGACACAGGGTTCCTACCCCTGGTCTAGTGACTTGTCACTATGAGACTTTTTGATGCTCAGATGAAATATTTAATAGTGTAGCTAAGCTAAACAACGTTTATAAACGCAAATGAGCTTGAAATCTCATAAAAATGTTTAAATCTGGGTGGGGGGAATATATGAAGATCATCATTTCCATCTACTTAGAAAATTTGAAATTCAGAGTCCATCATTCCAGATCCTATTTCAGTGAAGAGGAATCTGGATTACTTAAGCTTCTTAATATAATAACAGTTCACATTTATGCAGGGTTTGGAGATTGGCAAAACACTTTACATATATTACCTCATTTGGCCTTTACAACAACCCTGTGAAGTAGGTGATATTAATATTTCCATTTTACAGATTAGGAAACTGAGGATTAGAAAAGTTAGGGAAGTTGCTCAGGGTTACCCTGTCAGTCAGTGGCTAAGGTAGGATTTGAACCCCATTTTTCCTGACTCTAAGAGTTGTGCTTTTATCCACTTCCATGTTCCCTCTAGAATAAAAAGACAATATATGCAGCCTGGAATGGTAGATTGTCGGCCACTCTTGGAAGTCAGGTAGAGCTGGGTGGCACATGGAGGGTTGGGCCTGGAGTCAGGAAGACTCTCTTCCTAAGTTCAAATCCAGCCTCAAAAACTCACTAACTGGGTGACCCTGGGCAAGTCACTTAACTCTACCTCAGTTTCCTCATCTGTAAAATAAGCTGAAAAAGGAAATGGCAAACCATTCTAGTGTCTTTGCCAAGGCAATCCCAAATGAGGTCGCAGAGAGTCAGACAAAACTGAAAACAACTAAATAGCAGCAATAGTAACAATATAGTATCTACCTCATAGAGATTTTTAAAAATCAAGTGAAATCTTACAAATCAAGCTCTTTGCAAACCCATTTCAGGTATCGTAACTTACTATTATTTACCTATGTTGCCTACCCTTTTACTTTGCTTTGCCTTGGGAATTGTATATTTACCAATTTCAGAATTTTAAAGTTAAAATTCCAGAGAACCTAGGACCTGTGGCCAGTCAGCACAAACACATCCTCAACCAGTTTTGTGCTCTAAGCAAGAGTATGTCTTGCCTACCCCTCATCCTGACTGAACTTATATCTTCTTGTCCTCCCATTGAATTTACATAGGAATTTTTGCATTTTTCCACAAACCAGCATCAAAAACAACTTTTTTAGGAGTGGGGGTCTTTTTACTTTAATACACAGGTGACATTATCCATTCTGTGTCCACATCTTAGAAAAACACTAGAAAACTTTAGAAATCTTAGAAAACACTTAGAAAAACTTAGAAAAACACTAATCCTAGGGCAGCTAGGTGGTACAGTGGATAGAGCACAGACCTTTGAGTCAGTTGTTCAAATCCAGCCTTAGATATGCACTGATGGTGTGACCCTGGACAAGTCACTTAGCCCCCATTGGTTCAAAAAAGGAAAAGAAAAACACTAATCCTCTTCCAAGTGCCTTAGGACTTCTTTAATACAAAGAACTTCATGTCTACTTCATGTCTATTTCTGAACAAGCAGCTGCTCCTCATCTTCATGAATGAGTCTTCCATCCCCTCCCCTCCCCCATCCTTTCCATGAACATTTAACTTCATTCTTTTTTGGTGGTTTTGACTTTTTAGGTCTTACAACTAATACTCATGACTTGTATTTCCTGTTTTGTATCTATTGCTCTATTCCCTCTCTCCTTTTTAAGGGCTTCCCCTTCTACAAATGAGTTTTACAATATTCCTTTTCTTTTCTCTCCAGAGCAGCTCTATCCCCATCTGTTCCTTTTCCATCCTGACAGTCTTTTATGTGTCTGTAATATAAACTGATCAATTGCTACCAGGGTATTAAAGTCTTCCTCTTTTCTATAAGAACAATTATTTTCCTCTTTTGCCTGCCCCTCCTTCCTCTCCCTGAACCGGAATTCCTTTCTCTATTAGTGTATTCTTGATAACAACCTTATTCTCCTTTGCTAAACAAAAGCCTTCCTCAATCTCTAGTACAACTTACAAAACCCCAGAAGGTAGTATCATTAATTTCAGTTAGGCAGGCAGGAAGTTTCACTGAGTTCCACCGAGACTCAAAACAGAAGAAAAAAAATGGCTAACCTGAAAAGGTTAGCAATAAGGACATCTGACAGTATGGTAATGGGGACCCGGGCATTGGTGCTGGACTTTGGTTGGACTTCACTGCCTGAAAGGATGGCAGGGGAGCCAAGGAAAGAAGGGTCCCAAAGAAACAGAGGTACCAAGTAGGACCCGAGGCATGAAGAATAAGACAGAAATTTGTAGGGAACTGAATACCAATTGGAAGTTGGTTGCAAGTACTATGTCAAGAGTCTTATATTAAAACTGGCCCAGAGGACAGAGTGGAACCATTATCAAGGTTGAATTGCCACTGACCCAGCCAAGTTACAGATCCAGGTTCTCCTCTTAAGGTCTGAATTTAGAGCTTTAATTTGCTGAAAATTCACTTAGTTTTCTGTGGGCTAGGAATTAGACTTACGTTCCAGAGGAGGGTCCAGAACAGAAAACAGTGGGCAAAAATTAGAGGGAGGTAGATCTCAAATCAACAGAAAATAAAGTATTTTCTAACAATCAGAACTGCTCCCAAATCGCTTGACTACGAGTCAGCTCCTTGTCACTGGATGTATTCACATGGAAGGTGGATGGCCATCTGTTAGAGGTGTTGTCCAAGGGATTCCTGAATTAAGTCCAAGTTTGGACAAGCTGTTCTCAATGGTCCATTCAAACTCAGATTCTGTTCTGTGATTCTCTTACCTCATCTTGTACAGGGAAAATCTGAGGATCATCCTCTTGTCTATCTCAATTCCTTTCGAGATATTCCTTGCTCTTTCCTCCTTTGTATCAATCCCAGAGGAAGCTGTGATCCTTCTCATTGCCTTTGTCCTCTACATGTGCCCTTAAACCTCATTCCCTACTGTCTCTTAAAGTGTGTTTATTTGGACAGGTTTCTTTTTATAATCTTCATTGTCTGTTTTATCCACCAAGTCCTTCCCTACTGACTACAAATGTGACTATCTCCCCTCTCCTAAAAGGAAACAAACAAAAGAAAAAAATGTTAACTTGACCCTGTCATCCCCTTAGGCAATATTTGTCTTGTAATCTTTCACTCACCATTAAAATCCTAGAAAAACATCTGTCTATACTTTTCTTCATCTCCCTATTCTTAACCTTTGCAGTCTGTCTTCTGACCCTGTCATTCTACTGAAACTGTTTTCTCTGTGTTTGTCTGTGATTCTCGAAATAATAAATCCACCGGCCTTTTCTCAGTTCTCTGCTTCTTTGACCTTTCTGTGGCTTCCGATACTGTTGACCACTCTCTCCTCCCTTGTGATTTTTGTGACACTTCGTTCTCCTACCTTATTCTTCACCTATCTAAGCATTCATTCTCATATCTCCTTGGCTAGATCATAATACGAGTGCTACCTGGACTTTGTGTAGAGATACCCTAGGATTCTTTTCTGAGCCCCCTTCCCTCGGTATACACTCAATGAGCTCATCAGCTTCTGTGGGTTAATAATCAACTCTATGCAACTGACATCCTAATCTACCTCTTCATTGCAAACCTCTCTCTTGAACTACAATTCTGTAACACCACTTCCTAGTTGATAATCTCCACCTTGATTGATGTACCATTAACTTTTCATATTCACTGTGTCCAAAACAAACTCATCTTCTCCCTAAAACCTATCCTGTATCCTGACTTTTCTGTCACCATGACCACCCTCCTTGTAGCCACCTGTGTTGGGTTTTTTTTTACATTGGAGTCATCTTTGACTCTCCCCTCTCTCATACCCTCACCCTTTGTCCAATCAGTTGCCATAATATCTCCATAATATTTCTTGCATTCATCTCTTTTCTCCACTGACTCACTACCCTAATTCAGGTCCTTTATCACTTCTCACCTGTAGCATTAAAACAGCCTTCTAAGGGGTCTGCTTGCTTCCAGGCCCTCCTCTTCAACTGTTCCTCCAAGAGGCTGCCAAGTGGATATTCCTAAAATGCAGGTGTGAACATATCACACTTCTGCTAGACAAATTTAATTAGTTCCCTGTTGCCTCTAAAATACAGGGCAGATTCCTCTGTCTGATATTTAAAGCTTTTCACAATCTGACTCTAGCCTCTTCTCAGATTAATTTCTCATCACTCTACTTCATTCACTCAGTATTCTAACCAAACCAGCTTGTTGTTATCTCTACATAGCATTACATTTCCTGCCTCCAAAACTTGTAACAGGCTATCCCTGGTGCCTGGAATATTCTTCCTCCTCACTTCTACCTCTTGGAACTCCTAGCTTCCTCCAAGGCTCAACTCAACTCAAGTTATCCTTTTCACTTTTGAGGGACTAGGGGTGCAGTTACCCTCTGTCATCTGCAGAAGTCCACCTAAAATTTTTTTGGCCTTCCCTTCATACCAGAGAAGTCTGAGTTATTGTGATATTAAAGGATAAAATATATTGATATTATATAATACTACACATATGTTTTATGATTTTTGAGTTTCATGTGTTCTGGCTTTTATGTGTTGTCTGCTGCTTCTATAAAATTCCAAAAAAATTCCCACTTAATTTCTTATACTAACCAGCTATATATTGAAACTGCAGTGGAGAAAATTGAGATATGGAAGGGATAATTGTAATCTCTCCAGTTGTTAGTGCTCTCCTACCCTAGAATTTGAATTTTATCCACACACACATACTTGTTTGTATGTGCATGAATGCATAAATACAAAGATCTTGCAATGCAGAATGCAGGTGGAAAATGTGTTTGTATGTGTGCGTGTGTATGTTTGTGTGTAGAGGAAGACACAAAAGGGTCTCCCTTATTATTATATAATTACGTATTATTATATTATATAATAGAAACTTTATATCTATTATATGTTTGTGTTGCATAAACAGCTAGAGAAAAGTGAATAGCTAGCTGTCCATGAAATCGAGAAAACTCAGCTTCAACTTCCACCTCTCACACATATTGACTGTGTGACCCTGGACAAGTCACTTAATTAACCTCTCAGTGCTTCCAGGCAATTAGTCATTAGTGAGTGTAATTATCAGAGAAGTTGCTGACCTGTATTAAGAAAGGAAATTCCTCATCCAGTAAATCCCTACATCAATGAAATTATAGGTCCAGACCCTATATCATCCCTCACATATATATATACGTATATATATATGTATATACGTATATATATGTATATATATATACGTATATACATATATATACGTATATATATATATATATGCCTATCTGTGTACATCTTGTTTTTCCTCAGTAGACTGTAAACTTGAAGAAGGCAGGCAATGCTTCATTTTTGTTTTCCTATTCCCAGAACCTAAAGCAGTGCTTGGCACAACGTTAAAGCTGTTTCCGTTTATGTGGTTTTGGACCTCAATAAGTTGCTCTTTTCACCTATCAGGCATGCCATTACATTGATGCATATGGAGAATACTTCCTGCCCTGTCATAAAGATGGCATCTAAAGAGATGGTACGTCCTTAACAGCATAGTTTAATACTGACATTGAAGAGTAAATTTTACCTGCACTGAACATGAATGATATCTCACCCAAACAGTGGTTCCATTTAAAGTCTGGCTTCTGGAAAGTTACTCCTTCCTCCTTTTATAATATTGAAGTCAGCCTGCCCTCACTTAAATCCAATTCACTTGCAAGTCATGGCATCACCTTCCTGATGTCATGGTCCTCTTCGAGAACAAAGGACAGGCGACAGCAATTTTGAAGTCAACAGATTTCGCTGTGGTGAGCCCCTCATGTCCTCCCCTCAACACATGCACGCACACACACGTACACACACACTTTCCACTTGCATTGCAGTAGATTTGTGAGGCCCCAGTTCTGGTGAGCTGATGCATTCTTATCCTGCCTAATTTATGAGCTGGATTCTAGCCCAAGGTGCTCCGTAGGCAGTTCATTTAAGCATTATCTCCATTGTGTAGGAAAGTGCCAAACTACAATTCCAGACAATGACTTCACTAATTCAAAGGAAAACTGCATTCTTTGGGCATCCTGTTTCCAAATTGTATTTCTTAGTGTACCTGCAAGTTCAATTAGACTGCATCTTTCTATAGCAAGAGATTCTTCCTCCTTCCCCACCTTCTTTCCTTTTCTTTAGTCACATTCCATCTGAAGGAGGTAAACCAGTGGATCAGGTTGCTTGAAGCTTTTCAAAAGGAAAAAAGATATTTGAAAAGCATCTATTGTAAATATTAGAACCAGGAAGTAGAAATAAGTATAGTCTTTTTGCTAAGAATAGTCAGAGATCCTCTTATCCAGCTTTGTTTATAGGGGAAGAAACTGTTCCACAAAGGAACAGATAACCTTTCTATATTAGATTTTCTATCTTAGTTATATTTGTTGCATTATTTGTAGAAAAAAAGAGTCATTAGGAAAGATGAAAAAGAAGTTGTTTATCATCTAATAATCTAATCAAGAGACACAAATGGAGTGAAGTGTGTCATATATAGGATATTCTAAATCATTTTAAGATATATTTGTTTGTTCTTGGAGATCTCTTTTGGACTCCCGTACTTAAATCATTTTTGTCAAGATCAAACGTTTTCAAAATGCCTCCTCCATATAGAGCATTGTGATAGCCAGCAGGAAGTCTTAATAAAATTACAGAAGACACAACTTTTGTCCTCATGGTGCTAACAGTATGGTAAAGAACTATGACCCAAAAAGCTACTGTATAAAAAACATATCTAAAGTTCTCTGAAGGCAGGGACTGTTTAATTGTTTTGGTAGTCTCCCCTGTACCTTGAACAGTGACTAACATAGACTGGGTGGTTAATAAAAACTTATGGAATCATGTCGTAAAAGGAGCACCAAACTTGAACCCAAGAGTTCTGGTTTCAAATTCTGACTCTGTCACCATAGGCTAACCATAAGTTCTTCAAGTCTTATATTCCTCCTCTGTAAAATAGAAATAAAAATGTTATTTTATCCATCTCACAGTTTCTTTTTTTTTTAAGGAAAGTGTACTAAAAAAATAATTATTAAAAGAAAGATGCAGCTTCTTTTTGGTTAAGTAACGGTAAGCTATTAAAAAGGCAGAGTAGAGAGCTTCTAGTTAAAAGCACTCTAACAGTGGTTTTGCTTAACTATTCAGGAAAGATTCATATATATTACTTTGTAAGGAGAAATTGGTTATTTGGGGGAAAATGTCTATCAAAATAAAATACATCATTTTTTTAAATGAGAGAGGCAAACCAAATGCTATGCAAAGTCTAAGGGGATGATAGGGTATGGATCATTAATGGCTCTAAAGGTCCTGGGAAAAAACATGGTGCTTGAACTGAACATTAAAGAATGAGTAAGATTTCTTTAGGTGGAGATGAGGAAAGTCTAGGGGGAGTATAGTATAGACGTTTGGATAGTCAGGTGGTACAGTGAATAGAATGCTAGGTCGGGAGTGATCTTTCTGAGTTCAAATCTGGCCTTAAACACTTACTAGCTGAATGACCCTGGGCAAGTCACTTAACCCTGTTTGCCTCAGTTTCCTTACCTGTAAATTGAGCTAAAGAAGAAAATCACTCCAGTATCCAAGAAAACCCCAAATGGGGTCACAAAGAGTCAGACATAATTGAAAACACCTGAACAACAAAAGTATAGATGATTTCCAAATAGAAGCAATATTGTAAACTTAGGCCTAGTGGTAGCACGCTGGATAAGACTTTAAAATGGTAAATAACCGAGTTAAATATGTGTTACATGTATAGGAGGAATATGTAAGAAAAAATGGAAAGGTTTGGTGCTGCCAAATTTTGGAAATCTGTTAATATCAGACTAAGGAGACAATGTTATTTATTAGGCATTAGGGGACCTTTAAAGGATGTGACCATGATTTCTGCATAAGAAAAATTAGTCTGGCAATTATGTGAAGGATGGATTAGAGAGTGCAGGAGTGCAAACCTGTAGAAAGGTTGTTGTGAGACACTAAGCTTGGCTGGAAATAACAGTGTCAAAAAGTATAATCTCTACCCTCAAGTAGCTTACATTCTACTGGGGGATGTGACATGCACACAAGTAAGTAGATACACAGCAAATTTTAGAAAAGCTATCCCAGTAGTTCAAGTGTGTGACAAGGAGAATGGAGCAGAAGGATGTATGCCAAGAAGATTGAAGGGGTAGAACAGTAGGACTTAATGACTGAGTGTGTGGGATGAGGGAAACAGGATAATTAATAATATCACTTTATTATTTTTGCTGATTTTTAGATAGATAAATATATATAATCATATATACCTATGTAGCATATTATATATTAATATTATGATGTATTTTTAATATTAGAATGACATATATTATATACACATGTATATACGTCGTTCTAAAGTTTGCAATTTGGCCATATTGTATTTTGGCTTTTATTGTTTGTTAGGTACAGTTTATGTTCAGGAATATTTCATAGATGTGCACAAGCTTCCATACCATTTTTTTTGATTTACCTGCTCTAATTATCTTGTTTTTGCATAAGTATGGCAATTTAGTTGTGATAATATATCTCTTTTCCATGTATTTTAACATAAGGATGAAGCAAGACAGTAAACCTAGATAAGAACAATCTGTTAAGATATATCAAATTTCAAAATTAGCTCTCACAAAATTAATGAACTTGTACATGAGAAACAGTTAAATTTATCTTACCAGTGAAATTGGGAAAAACTGTTCCCCTTTTGAAAAATAGTTAACACTTTCAGGATATGATTTAATAATTGAGCACTACCATAAAAGGAATTAAATTCAGTTAATAGAATCTAATAGGTAAACTTTGTGATTAAACTTAGAGTTAATTATAGACTATAAAAGTATATTCTCCATGGCAATTTCTTACCATTACTACCTCCTCATATTCTACATGCTTTATTATTGTGACTTATGGGATTAGGGAGAGAGTATGTACTTTTTTAAATTTCAGCAATTAAATGTGAGGAATGAGTGAAAGAAAAGTAATAGGCCTTCTCAATTATTTTCATATAGAGGTATGAAAGGTATTTTATTTACCTTTATTTTACTGTATTTATCAATTTTATTAAAAAGTGTTAATATGACCAAAGAAATCATCGATTTAAAAATACAGAAGACTCAGAATACAAACTTCATCTTTTTGAATAATTCTTGCTAAGATAGGACTTTGGGGATGGATATGAGAAGTTTACAGTTTCTGTTAGTACAAGCCAAACTGAGGCCAGGGCATGATTTTCCAGTCTGAGAGTCTTCAGAAGCATGTCTAGCCTTTCCTTTAGTGACGTTTTCCTTCTTGGTACCAATCCCTTTAAGAGATTCTCTCAGAATCCCTGTGCCTTTCTCAATTCCCGCATGGCAGGAGCACAAGCACATATCTTATATTCTCATTTATACTTTTAATTTCATCCAAATATCTATGTTACATCTTTCAAGCTTGTGTATTTACAAGACTTTAACTCTCAAAGTGTAATGAAAGGTTAAAGGAAAATTTTTGGAAGGGAAGCCCTCCTTTCACTTCTGTTTTTTTTATGTAAAACATTTCCATATTAGTCATTTTGTACAATAAGACTCACATAAAAGTAAGAAAAACTAATAAAGTGAAAGCATGTTTCATTATATATTCAAACAATGCCAGTTCTTTCTCTGGAGGTAGTTAGTATGCTTTATATGTCCTTTGGAACTGTTTTGGATCATTGTATGGCTGACAATAGTTAAATCACTCACAGTCATAGCTGTTACTGATTACAACGTTCTCCTGGTTCTGTTCACTTCACTATGCATCTGTTCATATTAGTCTTTCCAGGTTTTTCTGAAATCATCCTGCTTGTTATCTCTTATAGCACAATAATATTCTGTTACCATCATATCCCACAGCTTGTTTATCCATGTCCCAGTTGATGGGCATCCCTCTGATTTCCAGTTCTTAGCCACCACAGAAAGAGCTGCTATAAATATTTTTGTACTAATAGCTCTCCCCCCATTTTTTGGGGGGCATATCTTTGGGATACCAACCTAGCAGTGGCAAAGCTGGATCAAAGGGTATGAAGTTTTATAGGCCTTTGGGCATAGATTCAAATTGCTCTCCGGAATGGTTGGATCAGTTCACAACTCTACCAAAAGTGAATTGATGGCCCAGTTTTCCCACATTTCCTCCAACATCCAACATTTTCCTTTTGTTTGTCATTTTAGCCACTTTGATAGCTGTGAGAGCTGAGCGCTGTTTTATTTGCATTTCTCTGTTCAGTAGTGATTTAGAGTATTTTTATATGACTATAGATAGCTTTGATTTCTTCATCTGAAAACTTCCTGTTCAAATCCGTTGACTTTTATCAGTTGGAAATGACTTGTATTTTTATACCTCTCACTCAGTTCTCTGTATCTTTGAGAAATGAGACCTTCATTTGGAGATACTTGTTGCAATTTTTTCTCAGGTTTCTGCTTTCCTCATAATTTTGGTTGCATTAGTTTTGTTTGTGCAAAACTTTTAAATTTTATATAATCAACTTTTCTGTTTTACATTTTGTAATGCTCTTTATATCTTCTTTGGTCTAAATTCTTCCCTTATCCACAAATGTGGCATAAACTATTTCATGCTCTTTAATTTGCTTATGGTATCACACTTTCTGTGTAAATCATGTATCCATTTTGATCTTACCTGTGGTAAGAGATGTTGGTCTATACCTAGTTTCTGCCATACTATTTTACAATTTTCCTGGGAGTTGTTTTTTTTTCCAAATAATGAGTTTTTGTTCCAAAAACTTGGATTTGGGGGTTTATCATATGATAGATTACTATGGTCATTTAGTTAATGTGATTTGTACCTAATCTGTTCCACTGATCCATCATTCTTATTGCTTATCCAATACCATATTGTTTTAATAATTACTGCTTTATAGTACAGTTTGAGATATGTTATGGCTAGATCACCTTTTTCTCACATTTTTTCATTGATTCCCTTGAAATCCTTGAGTTTCTGTTCTTCCGGATGAATTTTATTTTTTTCTAGTTCTATAAAATAATTTTTTGATAGTTTTATTGCTATGGCACTGAATAAATGGATAAATTTTGGTAGAGTGGTAATTTTTTATTATATTGTCTCAGCCTACCCATGAGCAGTTAATGGTTTTTTAATTGTTCAGATCTAACTTTATTTGTGTGAAAATTGTTCTATAGTTATGTTCATATAGTTCCTGGGTTTGCCTTTGCAGGTAGACTCCCAAGTATTTTATATTATCTACAGTTATTTTAAAATATACAGTTATTATAAAAGTATTTATATTATCTACAGGAATTTCTCCTTCTGTCTCTTGCTGTTCAAATTTATTAGTAATATGTAGAAATGCTGATGATTTATGTGGACTTATTTAGCATCTTGCAACTTCATTAAAGTTATTAATAATTTTGATTTTAGTCGATTCTTTAAAATTTTCTAAATGTAACATCATATCGTCTGTAAAGAGTGATAATTTGTTTCCTCCTTGCCTGTTCTAATTCCTTTACTTTCTTTTTCTTATTACTGTAGAAATTATTTCTAGGATAGTATTAAATAATAGGGGTTCGTCCTGATTGTATTGGGAAGACTTTTAACTTATCTCATTATAGATAATCTTTGTTGATGGAGTCAGATAGATATTACTTATCATTTTAATGTAGTCCCCACTTATTCCTCTGCTCTCTAATGTTTTGGTTTTCTTTAAATAGGAATGGGTACTGTATTTTTCCAAAGGCTTTTTCTGCATCTTTTGAGATAATCATATGATTTCTGTTGGTTTTGTTAATATGGTTAATTATAATCATAGTTTCCAAATATTGAATTAGCCCTGCATTCCTGGTATAAATCCTACCTGGTCATAGTGTATGATCTTTATGATATATTGATGTAATCTCTTTACTAGCGTTTTATTTAAATTTTTTTTTTGCATCAGCATTCATTAAGGAAATTGGTCTATAATTTTCTTTCTGTTTTGACTCTTCCTGGTTTAGCTATCAGCACCATATTTGTGTCATAAAAGGAATTTGGCATAGTTCATTTTTCGTCTGTTTTTTCAAATAGTTTATATGGTATTGGGATTAATTGTTCTTTAATCTATTAATTAAATAATAGATTGGTAAGTTATGGTAGAATTCACTTGTGTATCCACCTCATCCTGGGGATTTTTCCTTAGGAAGTTCATGGATGGCTTGTTCAATTTCTTATTCTAAGATCGTGTGATTTAAATATTTTATTTCTTCTTTGGTTAATCTCTAGTTTATATGTTTCTGGGTATTCATTTCATTTAGATTGTCAAATGTGTTGGCATATAATTGAGCAAAATAACCCCTAAAATTGTCTTACTTTCCTCTTCATTGGTGTTGAATTCACCCCTTTTGTTTTTTATATGGGTAACTTCATTTTCTTCTTTCCTTTTCTTCTAAATCAAATTAACCAATGTCTTATCTATTTTATTGTGTTTTTTTCATAAAACCAACTTCTATTTTATTAGTTTAATGGTTATCTTTCTTTCAGTTTTATTAATCTCTTCTTTGATTTTCAGGAATTCCAATTAGGTGTTTAACTGGGGATTTTTAATTTGTTTTTTTCTCTAGTTTTTTTTTTAGTTGCATGTCCAGTTCATTGATCTGCTTTTTCTCTATTTTATTGACATAGACAGTTAGAGGTATAAATTTTCCCTTCAGTACTGCTTTGACTGCATCTCTTATTTTGGTATGTTGTCTCATTGTTGTCATTTTCTTTAATGAAATTATTGATTGTTTTATTATTTGTTCTTCGACTCATTTATTTTTTAAGATGAGATTATGTAATTTCCAATTAAATTTTAATCTCTCCATTGTCCATTATTGAATCTGTTTTTAATTGCATTATGATCTGAACATGATGCATTTACTATTTCTGCTTTTTTGCATTTTGTTGTAAGGTTTGTATTCCCTAATATATGGTCAGTTTTTGTGTAGGTGCTATGTACTGCTGAGAAAAACATATATATTCCTTTCTGTTGCCATTCAGTTTTCTCCAGATTTCTATATCTAACTTTTCCAGCATTTTTTCACTTCCTTAATTAACTTCTTTTGTATTTTTTATTAGATTTATCTAGTTCTGAGAGGGGAAGTGGAGGTCCCCTACTAGCATGGTTTTATTATCCATTTCCTCCTGTAACTCATTCAACTTCTTCAAAAATATAGCTGCTGTGCCATTTGGTGCATATATATTTAGTACTGATATGACTTCATTGTCTATGGTACCTTTCAGCAGGATATATTTTCCTTCCTTATCTCTTTTAACTAGATTTATTTTTGCTTTTGCTTTGTCTGAGATTACGATAGCTACCCTCTGCTTTCTTAGTTTCCACTGAAGCATAATAAATTCTGCCCCAGTCCCTTACCTTTACCCTGTCTGTGTCTCTGCTTCAAATGTGTTTCTTATAAATGGCATAACTTAAGATTTTTTAAAAATTTTTATCCATTTTTAATTCTTAAATTTAATTTAATTTTTAATCCACTCTGCCACTGGCTCCCATTCTATGGGTGAGTTCATCCCATTCACATTTATAGTTATGATAACTAACTGTGTATTTCCCTCCATGCTATTTTTTGCTTGTTTATCCCACTCTTTCTCTTACACCCCCACGCTTTGCCTCCTCACAAATGTTTTAATTCTCATCACCACCTTCCCCAGTCTACCCTCCCTTTTGTTAGTCTTTGCCTCCCCCTTCTCTTATCTCCATCCCTTTTTACTTCCTCATAGGGTAAAATAGATGTCTGTATCCAACTGAGTATGTATGTTATTCCCTCTTTAAACTTTGTCTGCCACCCCCAACCCACCCTCCATCTTAACATCTATTATAATATCTCTTTCATGCATCTTTGTGTGGGATAGTTTACCCCATTCAATTCCCCCCTCCTTTTTCCTCCAGTGTGATTTTCTTTCTCCTGTGTAATCCTTACTGTCATTCCATGATACTTGAATTGTTTCTTTACAGTTTTTTACAATGCTTTCTCCTTGATCTGTGAGCTCTGGAATTTGACTGTGATGTTCCTAGGAGTTCTCATTTTGGAATCTCTTTAAGGCAGTGATTCGTGAATTCTTTCTCTTTCTATTTTGCCCTCTGGTTCTAATATATCAAGACAGTTTTCTTTGATAATTTCTTGAAAAATGTTATCTGGGCTTTTTTTTTTAAATCATGGCTTTCAGGTAGTCTAATTATTCTTATATTATCTCTCCTTGATCTATTTTCTAAGCCAGTTTATCCAATGAGAAATTTTCTTCTATTTCTTTAAATTTTCTGATTTTGTTTTATTGTATCTTGAGTTTCATAGAGTTATTAGGTTTCATTTGCTCAATTATAATTTTTAAGGAATCGTTTTCTTCCATGAGCTTTTGTATTTCCTTTGCCATTCATCCACTTCTATTTTTAGGGAATTATATTTCCTTGTTAAATTTTTCTATGTCTTTTTCCATGTTGTTGACTCTTTTTTTCATGATTCTCTTCCATTACTCCTTTCTTTTCCAAATTTTTCTTCTACTTCTCTAATTTGCTTTTTAAAATTCTTTTTAAACTCATATTTTTTGGGCCTGAGACCAAATCACATTTTTCTCAGAGGCTTCACCTGTAACCATTTTGACACTATTGTCCTTCTCTAACTTTATGCCTTGATCCTTCCCATCACCATAATAACATTCTATGGTGAAGCCTTTTTTTGTATATGTGAGAGTTGGGCTCTGGCCTCTCACTGTCCCCAACACAGTCCAGATTGTTGGCCCTTGGAGTTTTATCAGCACGTCTGGGGATTGGGGCAGAGAGGACAGTTGAATTTTGTTGTCCTTTGTTTTTCATCCTTCCTTCTTGAGGAGGACCAGTGATATCATGAGGGTGATGATGATCTTGACTTGCCAGTGAATTGAATGTGAGTGATTCAGAGCTGTGAAAGGCATCAGCCTTCCTTTCTCCTCCAGAGCCATCAGAGGTCAGTGACAAGACCAAGGACTGGCAATGACCAAGATGCAGTGGGCGACCTTGGCTACTAAATTAAGGTCTTTCCTAGGTCTCAGTATGTCCGAGGTCACTCTCATTCAATGATTAGAGGCTAACTAAGAGTTGAGACAAAAGATGGTCCAATCTACCATCTCAAAGATATTAATCTAGGGGGAGAAGACCTTCAGTGTTTCTGGCCAGAATAAAAAAAATTTGCTGTTTGTACTAATTCTGACCCAAACCTAAACAATGGGCCACATAGGTTTGAGCTGAGCCTATTATTGAATTTTTTCAGAGTCCTAGATAATGCCCAAACTTGGCTGGATTGGGTCAATTACTAGTATACTACCCTATAGAGAAAGGGATGTGAAGTTGGAGAATCTGACTTTAAAGTCCAATTCTGCTACTTACTACCCATGTGATCTTGGACAATTCACTTATCTATCTTGGCCTCAATTTCCTTATCTATAAAATAAGGGGTTTGCACCAGAAGCCTTTCCAGCTCTAAGTCTGTGATCCTATGAAACTTTTTATTCCCCATTTAGAAAATTATGATCTTGTAGTACCAGGATCCATGACTGTTCCTTATTTCCTAGTGATGGGTTAACATGCACAGCAAATAAGCTTTCCGTGCTTTTGTGCCTCTCTGGCAACCCCATAGAGGCCTTAAAGACTTTCCTTATTCCAGGAATAGGGCACACATTATGCACATGTTAAGCTCACAAAGAATTTCTTGATAAGAAATGACCTGTTAGCAATCAAGATTTAAACTACTAATTAATGAAATGTATCTGCTCTTTCTTCCATAGTGGATTAATGAAGATTGTAAAGTCAGAATTATAGTCATAACCTTTCTATAAGAGGAAGGACCTTAGAAGTCATTAAACCCAACACCCCAACCTCCATTTTATAGATGAAAGACCTGAAGCCCAAAGAATTAAAATTACTCATTCAGAGCATTTGTGGCTTAACATCAAGGAATGACACAGCTAGCTGGCTAATGGGAGAGCCAGGACTAAAGCCCAGCCTTCCTGTGTTTGTCTCACTGTACCACATGTCCTCTCTTGATTCACTTTGATAAAATTAAACTTTTATAATCATCTCTAGTTTTTATCCCTTAGTCAGCTTTGCATCTATCCTGCAGTGAATGTCTTCCTGTCTTTTCCTACCTCCTCTCTCTCTGTCTTTGTCTCGCTCTGTCTCTCTGAGTCTCTGTCTGTCTGTCTCTGTCTCTGTCCTTCCTTCCCTCCCTCATTCCCTCCCCTTCCCCCTCTAGCTCTCCCTTCTTTTCTCATTCCCCCCCCACACACACACCTTTCTTTCCCTCCCCTCCAGATCTTTCCCATCCATTACCATTTGCTTTCTTAGATCACTTGTTTAAAATGAAACGCAAGATCTTTTCTGGAGAAATTCTACTTGTGGCTGATTCCTGCTTCTAAACCTTTTCTTGCTGATTCACCTCAGACCAAGGTGGAGATAGGTCATTAAGGTAATGCTATGTGTCAGATACTGACTTGTTCACATTTATGTGCCAAACTCTGGGCTTAACATGGGATCCAAGAAACCAACCCACCCCTACTACCTCAGGGCACTTTCCTTTCCCCTGTA
The DNA here is from genome assembly GCA_023548195.1 of Bettongia penicillata ogilbyi. Lineage (NCBI taxonomy): Eukaryota > Metazoa > Chordata > Mammalia > Diprotodontia > Potoroidae > Bettongia > Bettongia penicillata. Next base: position 1,575,442 of record JAJHZJ010000733.1, read on the forward strand.
AGATTGATGGCTTGGAAATGATTCATTTGAATGAACCAAATCTGATTAATTTTGTTTTTTTCATATTGATCCCCAAGACCAGTGAAGCTGTGGTGTGTGTGTTTATATACGGTCTTCATTAACCCACTGTGGAAGAAAGAGCACGTATATTTCACTTGCTGATCTCTAATTTAAATCCTGATTGTCAAGGGCCACTTCTTATGAAGAGATCTATACAAATATTGTGTTGTAATCAAGCACAGTCCATTGCTTCTACACATACACACACACACACACACACACACACCAAACTCCCACAGAAACTCACAGTAAGCAGTCCCTCAGAGACTCACTAGTCCCACTTATTTCTGAACGATGTTAGCACAGTTCCTGGCACGTAGTAGGCACTTAATATATGTTTTATTGATTACTGGACAAGAATGATCTCCACAGTATCCTCAATTAGTGATGATTCTGCCTTTGAAGACCACTAACAGAGGGTAGGCTATTATTGCCTGGGACTGCACATTCTGCTTTTTGTTGTTTTTTGGTCATTTTTTCAGTTGTATCTGACTCTGTGTGATCCCATTTGGAGTTTTTTTGGTAGAGATACTGAAGTGGTTTGCCATTTTCTTTTCCAGCTCATTTTATAACTGAGGAACTAAGACAGCAGTTTAAGTGACTTGCCCAGGATCACACAACTAGTAAATGTCTGAGTCTGGATTTGAACTCAGGAAGATGAGTCTTCCTGACTCCAGGCCCAATTCTCTATCTACCATGCCACCCAGCTGTTCTTTTCTACTTTTGGATGCCTCTAAATGTTGGGAAGAGTCCCCAGTACTCTAGTTAGCTTACATTTCCCTATCTTCAGCTTCCACTCATTGACAGATATGTATTGAACTAAAAAAAGCAAGTTTGACCCCTCTTTCAAGTGACAGTCTTTCAAATACTTGAAGAAAACCATAATGTTTCTCCTATGTATTGTATGCTGATCCATTTCTTGTTTCCGTCTGAACATCTCCGGTTCTTTTAACTAATCCAGAGCAATCTCAAAATCCTTCATCCTAGTCACCTCTGTCTGGATGATCTCCCACTTAGCAGTGTCCTTCCTAAAATGGGCTGTCCTGAGCAGAACATAATACTCCAGATGTGGACTGATCCCCCTGGCTCCCCATAAAACAACAGACGGTTTTATTTTTGGATGATTCATCACACTGTTGACAGGAATTGAATTGAGCTTGCAGCACATTTTAGTTCCACTAAACCCCCCAGACCTTTTTCAGATCAATTACCATCTAGTCATGCCTCCCCATCTTGAACTTGTGAAGCTGGGGTTTTTTAGTTTGTTTTTGTTATTTTTTTTTAATTCAAGTTCCTTTAAATTTCATGTTATTCCATTGGGTCCACTGTTCTGGCTTATCTAGATTACTTTAGTATAATGATTATAATGATTATCTTGCAATACGTTAGCTATCCTTCCTAGTATTGTGCCATATGCAAATTAAATAAACATTTGATCTATCCTTTTATCCAAGTTATTGATAAAAGTGCTAAACAGTGCAGACTCACACACAGATCTATGGGACACTCCACCAGGAGCCTCCTTCTAAGCCATTAATAGGTGATTATTTGTCCAATCATTCAGCCAGTTCTGAATTTACTTAAACATAGTCTTTTCTAGTCCACATCTGACCATCTTGTCCACAAGAATAGTATGAGAAACTCCATCAGATACTTTGCTGAAATCCAAGCAAACCCTATCTGAAATGTTCCTTTGATCTAGTAACCCTACCACGAAAGGAAATGAGGTTGTTTTGGCATGACCTGTTCCTGATAAGAAATGTGATCTCTGGGATTTCTTACTCCTTTTCTAGGCGTTCATTAATCATTCTTTTAATAATGTATCCTAGAATTTTGCCAAGAGTTGAAGTCAAGTCACTGGTCTATGGTTGCTAACTGCATTCTTTTTCCTTAAAAAATAAGATATTACTATTCTCCAGTCCCAGTGGGCATCTCTCCTGCTCCCCATGATCTTTGAAAGATAATTGATAGTGGCTCAGTTCTTGTAGCATCCTGGGATGTAATTTGTCTTATTTATCTGCTCCCCCACATAAGAACTGTCAGGGACCTCAAGTCCTGTACACTACTTGACCCAGCCGAACTGAGTCTACCTCTGAGTCATGTTAATGCCCTCCACATGGACTCCCAAACCTAGTTCTATCTGTCCACACACTGGCCTCGCATTTTCAGGGACTAGTTTCTGTTACCATGCTTCCTGCCTCACACCAGCATCAACCTAATGTCTTTATGCTTTCTAAATAGCCCTGGAAAAGCAGTAGGCAGTTATGTGCATGATCCTGAAACCTCAGGTGCATAGCTATATCTGCTGCTGGCTTCCCCAGGGCCTTGAACTAAGTGCATATTATGTATACAAGTAGATAAGTACACATTTTAAAAGCCACTATGAAATGAGAATGTATTGTATAAAGAAACATTTAGAGTCCATTTTAAGAAGAATAACTAAATGAAAATGTTGCTTCCTTGGGATGGTTGTGGATTTCTTTTCCCTGGGCACCTGGGAAGCAACATACTATAGTGGGTAGGGCCCTGGCCTTGGCATCAAGAAGATCTGGGTTCAATTCCTCTCAGATACTTACTGACACTGCCTGTGTGATTCCAAGCATTTCACTTAACCTGTCTGTGCCTCAGTTTCTTCACATGTAAAATGAGTATGATGGACTTAGGGGCCTCTAAATCATGTTCCAGTTCTAAATCAGTCATTCTGAAATGCTTAGATATAAGGAAAAAGTCAGTTACATTGGATATTTAACTCAGTAATCACTCCTAGTATTTCTACAGTGGCTACATTCAGGTATTAAAATAGATTTCTGCAAACAGTATACATTTGTAAGATCTGTGTATTTTTGCACAAACTACCCTAGAGGAGATGCTATATTCTTGGGCATTTTTCTGATACTGTCACCACCCCAGAATTGATTCCCATCACCCAGTGCTTGGGTGTTGATATAGTGTGCTGGTGGATCTCTCTCAATTCTCTCCCCATTATGTAGTACAGCCTCCATTTAGTAATCAAAGTAATCAGGTAAAACTCAGGACTGACCATGTCACCCTCCTACCCAAAAAAATGCACGTGGTTTCGCTTTACCTCCAGGTTCACATGTAAAATCCCCTGTTTGGCATTTAAAAGTCCTTTATAACCTGACCCCTTCCAACCTTTCCAGTCTTCCCATCTGTGTGCTCTTGAGATCTAGTGACAGTGACCTCCTAGCTTTTCTTCACCTAAGACACTCCATCTTCCAGTGACTCTGTCCATTGTCACTGACTGTCCCTCATGCCTGGAATTTTCTCCTTCCTCATCTTCATCTTCTGGCTTCTCTGGCTCTTCCTTCAAGATCCTGTGAAATCCCACCTTCTACAACAAACCTTACCAGATTTTCTTTAATGCCAATGCCTTTCCTCTATTTATTATGTCCTATTTATCTTGTATACCTAATTTACTTGTACATAGTTTTTTGCATGTTATTTCCCCATTACACTCCTTGAGAGCAAGAACTGTCCTCCATGGTTAGCGCTGTACTTGGCACATAGTAGGTGCTGTGTTGACTTGACTTTTCAAGTCCATGTTTTACTACTGCTTCCCAAAGGTTGTAGGTTCTTCCTTTTTCCCCTATTTTTTTCATCTTTCTACCACAATTGCCTAGGTTCTCTATACCAGAATAATGCAGGGAAGAGGAAACGTAGACCCAAGAGAAACACTGGGGCAGTAAAGATTGCCAGAAATTTTTTCTGAGCCCAAGGTTTGAGAACAATGATTTGTACATTTTGGAGATAGGTGGTTGTAGACCTGTAGATTGTAGTAGGGCTTCTTAAATATTTTCCTCTAGGGTACCCTTTTCGAATTTCAGCACCCTTAGTTGGTGTCACATGGCCTGAGGGCTTGAGCAGTGCAAAGTGTGCATCCTGCATGTTCAGAATCAAAAGCTACAGTGAGGTTGTGCTTTGTAACATGGGCAAGTGCTGCCAGAAACAGAAACACATTCATTACGTGTTTGATTTTAAATTAATTTTTGGTCGCTGCACATTCAAAAACTTTTTACTGTTGCCAAATTTTTCGTGACTCTATATGGTGTCACAACTCACAGTTTAAGAAGCGCTGAGGGTCTTTCATTATCCTTTTTATATATATTGTACAACAAAATTATCAGATCTAGAAACAAAGATAGGTGATCTGCTATAGAAAATAATTGATTCTGATGTGCTAGTTGCCAGAAAATCACTGCCATTTACAAAAGAGAAGTTTTCTTGTCCCTCCTGTCCCCCCTACTCCTTCCTGATTTAGTATTGTGACATAAAGGGTACTTAGGTGTAGGGAAGGAAACAGTACAGGGTTGTCTTTTTAAAAATCCGGTCACACCTCAGAAGAGTGAATTAAGTTTTAAGTAGCTTAGGCATCTTGTGCATCTGTCCTTAGGTCACAACCCTGGACTAATTTTGATTCAATTCAGCAAACATGTATTGAACTCTTCCAAAGTTCTGTGGGAGATTCAGAGATCAAAAAGACACAGTCCTAGCCTCTTGGTACTGATACTCAATCACAGGGAAGAAGGTATACTAAAAGAACTATAATATCTTTGGAAATGTTTCCAGTCTTCCATTTCAATGCTATAATATCTAATAGCATAGAGGCAGTTTTCCATGACTAAAGGAAGGGCAGCAGTTGCCTGGATAATGTAAAACAACAGATTAACAGACATTGAAGTATGCCTGACTAGGGTGTGCTTTCTAAAATATCAGACTAAGGTCAGCTGAGAGATTTCCTTCTTTCTTGAGCCATGCCTCCAGTATGATACAAGTGTATATAAAAAGTTCCCCCAAAGAGCATAATGCTTCTCTGCATTTTTCTCATACCATCATAACAAGAGTAGAGGTTGGCAAGCAGGACTCAAACTCTCAGGTGCCAGAATTGTCTTGATTTCTTTCTCTCCTTTTCATTTTTCAATAAAAAAGCATTTGTTATCTCTTCTTACCACTCCCCCCACAATAGAAGACAAAATAAAATCAAAACTCTTGTAATAAATATTCATAGTCAAGCAGAGCAAATTACCACATTGTCCATGCCCAAAAGTTTATGTCTTACTTGGAATTTTGAATCTGTCACCTCTCTGTCAGGAAGTGGGCATGACCGATCATCTTTGGTCCTATGAAATTATGGTTGTTTGCTGCATCATTCAGAGTTCTTTTATCTTTCAGTTACCCATCTTAATAAAGCTACTTTTACTATATGAATTGCACAACTGGTTCTGCTCACATCATTTGGCATCAATTTATGTGTTTACTTATTTCTTATGTCACTATAGTATTTCATTACATCCACATATCATAATTTGTTCAGCCATTCCCCAATGGATAAGCACTTTTAGTTTCTAATTCTTTACTATACCAAGAAGAGTGGAAGTAAATATTTTTGTTCGTTGGCATCATTTTCTTTTGCATTTGATTTTTTATCTTATGTGGTTCCACTGGGTCAAAGAGTTTGCAGAGTTTAGAGACTTTTTGGATATAAAGCTAGATTGTTTTCCAAAATGACTTGGACCAACTGGTCCAATTCCGGCAACACTGCATTAGTGAACCTATTTTCTGCTGATGCTTCAGCAACTGTAATTTTCCCTTTTTGTCACCTTTGTCAGTAGGTTTGAGGTAGAACATGATGATTGCTTTAATTTGCTATTCTCTGATTATTAATGATTCAGAACATTATTTCATGTGATTATTGATCATTTGAATTATTTACATGTAGTGGTAGCCATGTCTAGGAGTAGAGGGGAGGGAAGAACAAAAAGGGAAAAAAAGAAATTGACATGATCATTCTATAAATATATATGTGGAATAGCAAGTAGCACATACATTTGTAGCTTCATGTGCAAATCAAAATTCTATTATGTTATGGAAATGCTTGTTTTATTCTTAAATTAAAAAATAAAGAAAATTTAAAGAAAAAGCTTTTGTATCTTTTGATCATTTATTTATTGTGGAAATGAATCTTATTCTCATACATTTGAAGCAGATCCTTATTTATCTTGGAGTCTCTTATCAAAAAAAAAACTTACAGTAAAGTTTTTTCCCCACTTAGCTATTTTGGTTTTAATTGTACAAAAAAATCTTTCATTTTGTAGTATCAGAATTGTCCATTTTACTCTTCTACTATGTGATAGTTATCTGGGTGATGTATCCATCTGAGGGCCCATATATCTTGGTATTTGGTGTGAAATGTTGGTGTGTATCTATTTTTTGGCAGATTGCTGTATAGTTTTCCCAGCAGTTTTTTTCTTATTGAAGAGTAAATCTTTATATCATGAGTTTGTACAATAAGTTGAACTTATCAAATATTATGTCCATTTGTTTCTTTATGTTGTGTACCTAATCTGTCCCACTGACCAACCTCTTTAAGTTTTAACCAATGCCATGTAATTTTGAAGATCTGGTACGTCTAGGCCCCATTCCTTCCTACTTTTAAAAAAATATCTGCCTTAAGATTTTTGTGAATTGAATAGATTTTTAGTAAGTTTTAAAGCCAGCTCTTTTATATGTGATTCTTTTTATTATATATAATATGTTTTGCAATAGTTCTGGATATGTGATAAAAGCAAATATTTTATGTTTCTTTTTTTTTTTTACTACAGAGAGAACATTTTCCCTTGCAGAGTCAGTACAAAGAAAGAGAAGCAGGCAACTTTAAGCATACTGTAAGTAATAAGCTTATATTCTAGGTGTGTGGTAGTAGGGTGCTATTTTGAGCCTATGCAAATTCTTTTTTCTTTTTTTATGTTTAGTATTGTCTTTGAGTGTCTCATAGAATAAAATTTGATAAAACATTTAGGTTTGTCGACAAACTTTCTAAGCAGTAGACATCATGTCCCATGAAATAAATAACTATTTGAAGAGGAACATTACCTGTTTATAGTATCCTAGACTAGCATCTCTTTATACAAACTATACTGCTGACCAGTAGAGTATAACAGTTCTCCATAACAAGCCATTACGTCTTTTAAATACTTAAATTGTTTAGTATATAAAGATGGAAGCTGGTCAATAGTAGGGCTTATTATATAAATGGGAGAAGCTAAATGCAAGAGGGAGGGAATCCATTTTAAAATTGTTTTTGAACATGTAAGTCCTTGCCTTGGCCTGGAAGTTGGGAGACACTGATCTAGACCCTATTAAGAATTACAAATAATATATTTTGTAATAGGTGTCAGTCATGCCATAAGCTAGAAAAAAAACAAGGAAAAAATTTTAATTATAAATTTTGTGGGAGTTTTTTGGAGGAGGGCATGTGAACTGCCACTTTTTACTCAAAGATTTTCATGGTGTAGTAGAAGGACATGCAATTTAGAGTTAAGAGACCTGGATTCAAATTCTGGCTCTTTGATTAAGACACAATCTCCTTGAGTCTCCCTTTCTTCAGTTGTACCATTGAAATTTTAGATTAAGTTATTTCTAAAATCTTTTGAAGTACTGTGATCTTCCCGTACACAACTCCCAGGTTGTATTTGTTTGATTTGGGATTATTCTATTTGTTTGAATTCCTCTAACTTACTGGGTCTCTCTTCCCAACATCAGTCCACAAGACCTTGTGGGAAGAGACCACTAAGCTTCACAACTTTTATCTCTCCTGGTTTATCATGCAATGAGCTGACCTTTGAAGTCACATTGGCTTCCTTTTTATATTAAATTTTTACTTTTTCAATCAATGAAAATTCACCTCCTCTCCTTCCTACCTCCTCCCTCCACCATAATTGAGAAAAAAAAGAAAAAATATGTTTCAAACATGTATCTTCAAGCAAAATTAATTACCCCATTAGCCATATCAAAAAAAAGTCTCAGTCTCCACTCTGTACCCTGAATTCATCACCCTTCTGTTAAGAAGTAGATAAGCACATTTCAACTTGAGTCAGTTGTTTGTCTTTCCAGTGGTATTCTCCATGTCATCATCTTTAAATTCAGAAATAGGAACCTGGTCATATGCTAAATATCCCTCATTGCTTAATATCTTGTATCCTGGGAATAACAGCACTTTTGCCCCAAGAATGATCACTATTTTATCCCCAAATGATAAGAAAATTATAGTTTTCACTTAATGGTTGGTAGAACAATTGCCAGGGGGTGAATGTTGGTGGGGAGGAGGTAAGGATACATAGACTGGTCATATTCTTACCTAAGAGTAACCAAGAATTAGAAGATTGCAAACAGCTTATGTGTTTAATGTAAGCAATATTTGAATTTTTAGACTGTGGTAAATGGCAGACAGTTCGACTACGAAGATGTACATCCAGAGGGGGAAGATGGGCTTCAGCAGATGTATCCACTTTACAGTAAGACATGTTACAAAGACTGGAGCTGTGATAAGCATCAGCAAAGCTCAGATCCTGGAAGATCCTACATCAACCCCCGAGAACATTACGTGTAATTATGGACATCTTGACAAAATGCTCGTTCTTATGCTGGGAAAAGAAAACACCAAGCAGTGTATCTCTTAGCTCTGACTTTCATGGGGCTGGGCCAAATGCATCTGGAATGTTGATGAAGGACTTAGAGTTGATTGACCAGCTTCTGCCCTTGAATAGATTTTCCTCAACTACTGACTGTATCTATGAATTCGAGTATAGCTCTATGTGTGTGTGTATGTGTATGTGTGTGTGTATTTCATTTTTTAAAAAAGCCAGTAGCATTTGGCCTGCAATGGCATTTGCATTTAAAATTCCAGTGTGTGCCTGTGATAGCTGCTGTGAGTCTCCAGAAATAGAGCCCCAGCTGGCTGCACTAGCCTCACTGGGTTTCAGGCCTGCCAGCCCATTCATCTGTAATTCAAACGTGTAGAAAATGAGTTTAGAATGCATTCCACTAATTATTTCTCTGGGATTTGTCTTTCCCTGACATGCTTAATAAAATTACAATACCTGTGTACAAATAGATACCCAAGGAAAGAAGCATAATTTGCTCTGTGTGGGGAAAACAACCACCACCACCACTAAAGGGAGGTGGGAGGGAGTGAGAGAGCAAGAGAGAGCAGTTTTCTAGCTTAAAGCTAATTGGAAGTTTTAACCCTTATCAGGCTGCTATATGTCCATTTCTTTTCAACCACAACTTTTTTTTTTTTCGTTTTGGAGGCAGTTGGAGTTAAGTGACCAGGGTTGTGCAGCTAGTAAGTTTCAGATTAGATTTGAACTCGGGTCCCTCTAAGTCCAGAGCCAATGTTCCACTGTGCCACCCAGCTATCCCTCAGCCACAACTTTGAAGAAAGAATTTTACTATAGAATATGACCTAACTACTCTACTTTCTATCCACCTTTCAATTACTGACAAGATGTGGTTCTCTTCTTTTGTCATGTGAGTTCTACAGACTCTTTATACTCCTCATACTATTCTTCCCAAATATTAGGTTCTTGGAACCTATTCTAAATTGTCCTTGACTTCAGCATCTTTTTTCCCCCACTTTATTCTATCTGACATGTTCACCTTCTGCTACCGAAATCTGATCCAAGCCACTTAGGCCACCCCCAGACAACTGCCTCTATCCATACGTTTTGCCCTATGTCTGTATTTTATTCCATCCTTTCTTATCTTCTATGTAGCACCTACTTTCGAACTGCCTACTGCATTTCTGTGCTACAGAGACACCTTTGAATTAGTTCTTCCCTTTGAAGTCTAGTGGAAAGAGAGTTTTAAAACTACCAAAAGTCTACTTTTATATCAGATGTGTTCATAGACCCAAGCTCTACCTTTAATCCTCCTCAATCAGAGAGCTTTGAAGGGCTTCTGATAGTTTACCTGGTTAGCCAGAGAAAAGATCATTGAATTTTCCATGAAAAAAAAATGCCTGGACATTACAAAAATGGTGGCACTGATTTAATCTGTTTTTTTAACCAGTGGATTATTTTACTTATTTCATGTGGTCCAAAGTTTCCTCATTCCCCTTCGATATCTCTCAATAAAAATGGGCAGAGTATGGGAGGAGGATGGGAGTTGAATGTATATACAAACATACGTATAAAAATTCACACAAATACATGAAAGTTATTGAGTAGCAACATCATGGAGTGTTTCCTCTTTAGTAGGTGTTTAAAATTGTGTGCTTATTTCTGTATGGAATATGTGGTCCTACCTGATGAAATGTTAAACAAGATTAGCCTTGAGGTTACTTATTGCAACATGAATGAAAAGGAAAGTAAAGAACTGTGGAGTTGCCATTTATATGTTTGACCTCAGAAACTCCTAACCACTATTTTCTTAGTTCTCTCTGCTCTGCATCATTCTCTGCCCATCTATAAATTATGTCTCAATGGATTATGGATGAGTTGCCTCCATTTAAATGCCTTCTCCCTTAGCTAACTAGTGTTATAAGCAGTTTGCTTTTTTCTTTTAAGATGTATGATTTTTTTTCTGAAGTATACCCATAGATTTTTGCAGTTGTTGACCCTAGTTACTTAGGTCACAGAAAGTTTGTAATAGTGTTTCCTGGTACCTTCTATCTGTTGTTTCTAAATATTGAACTGAACAGGAAGAGATTCCCGAAAGGGATATTCAGCTTTACCCTCAACTGAGAAATGTCATCCAAAAATGGCCTTACTGGTCCCTAAATTTGGGTCCCAGACAACTTGACGGTGTCCATTTAAATTTGGAAGTTTGGCTCTAAAAGGCAGGTGAGGGAGGCTTACAGAAGTAATCCCCAGCTGATATTAGATTACCCTTGCTATAACTGATTTAGTAGGACACAGTGAAACTAGAATAAATCCCCAGAGCACTTACCCGCTTAGACTGGCAGTTTTGCATTTCCACGGAAGTGTGCAGGCCCATCTTAAACACACGTCCTTTATTGCTCATTTTGTAGGCAGCCCAGGCTCCAGGAGCAAATGCATTTGGTGGCTGTAATAGCAACCCACCAGCTGCTCAGCAAGTCCCACTAAATGTAACTGCTTCAAAAGCTGGGATTGGCCAGATGTTCGAGAGAGGAGTTTGGATTTTTTCTTAAATGACAGTGATTTACCCTTTCTCAGAAAGCGTTTTTTCCCCCTTTCTTTCTGTATTTCCCATATTTGAAGATTTCTGTGGTCTTATGAATACAATATGGAAGTCTTAACTCTGCTAGTCTAAGAAAAGAATCAGATTCTTTGATGCCCTCGGCATGGTGCCTTGCACGTAGTAGGTTCTCAATAGGCATTTAGTAAATAAATCCCTTAATTAGATTTCCCAGGCCTTATCTGCCCAGTGAGGGAGTGCATTTATTTTCTTCCTTCCCCTTTTGAGATGTATTTTCTAAATCCTCTTCCATATTAAAAGACAGTATGTTTTTTGGTGGTTGTTTTTTACAAGCATAGTCTTTTGTAGCCTTCTCTAATCAGACTCCCTGTATTGAACTTATGTACAATAAAATATTTCCTCCATGTCTTTTCTTAAGAGCTGGTTTGAGGTATATATGTGTGTGTGTGCCTCATCAGGGTTTAAAATGTGTAACTTCCATCCCCATGAAAGTATGAATAGAATTTGGCTACTTTAACAGAGTAGTTTATATCGATTTAGAAGTATAACAGCAGCACAATAAAGCCATAACTGCTTATACAATTGCCAATTTGGTAGGGCCCCCCCCCCCCCCACTTTTTTGCATTTTGAATGACAACAAAATAGATTTGGCAATTCTTCTTGTGTTATATTTAAGTAATTAAAAATTTTCAGTTTGTTTCTATTTCCCTGATTCAATAGTAGAAATGGACAGAGCACCAGGCCTGGAGTTAGAAAGATCTGCGTTCAAATTCAGCCTCAGGCACTAACTGTGTGACCCTGGGCAAGTGACTTAACCCTGCTTACCTCAGTTTCCTCATCTGAAAAATGAACTGGAGAAGGAAATGGCAAACCACTCTAGTATCTCTGCCAAGAAAAGCCCAAAAGGGGTCACCAAGAGTCAGATATGACTGAAACAACTCAACCAGTTGACAACAAGAAAAACAAATAATGCAAAATACTATTTCTGCACTTGGATACGTCTCCAAAGATATAACCCTGTATCACCCAGGCAAGATTAAGAGTTATTATTAACTCTTTGTTTCTGATGTCTGAACGTCTTTACCACTAAATGCTATTCCAAAGTATCTATCATCTTTCTCTCATCATGACTAAGTTATTTGCAATTTTTAAATGCTGTCACTAATAATTTGTGCATTTGTTAAAAAACTAATATTATAGGCATCTCTCATTATATTCTCTATCCTCTTTCTCATCCTCTCTTAACTACTGTGACTGCCAACTTTCTCAATCCTTGGTCTTGCCTCTGCTTTGCTTTCCCATGAAATACAAAAAATGTCTTCTGTGGGAAGAGCACTGGCCCTGGAGTTGAAGGTTGTTCAGTCATTTTTCAATGGCAGTTGACTTTTGGGGTAGGTCACTTATTCTGCCTAGTCTTCAATTTCCTCATCTGCAACATGACGGTGCTTGGACTAGATGATCCCTGCCTAGCTCTAACATATTATGCTTCTGTGTCCCTTTCCAAAGATTAGTCATCTTGGTTGCTAATTCAGATATATTACTGGCAGATAAGGACAAGAGGGAGAAAAGAATGTAGTAGAATTAGAAAGAGGAGCCTCTTCTTCCATAGGTCAATGATATGCAAGTATCGTATTATATCTGGGTTTTTGGGATTTTTTTGTTTTTTTTGTTTTTTTCTTTTTGCTTTGTAATGTGCCCTACCATGGGAAATGTATTGCTGCTCATTAGGATTTATTCTTGTTCTATTAACAAGATCATAGGATCATGGGGCCATACCTGTGCAACTGAAAACGGGACCACCATATATAGATGTCAAAGTGTTGTCTACACTTACAACCTACAACCATGCATTCTCATTCATATTCACATTCAAAAATGTCCATATTCATTATTTCCAAAGGTGATTCCATTATCTCTTAATGCTCTGCTTTTGTGGGTACAGGAGGGAGTGGGAGGTAATGTTTTTCCTTGATAAAGCAGTTAAGGAATACTCAGAATATTTATGAATGCAGAAGGCTTTTCATGTACACACACTTACATATGTCTCTGTCTTTCTACATCTCTGTATATGTGTGTATACATACATATACATAAATATATGTGTGTATGTGTGTGTATATGTATATATGCACAAAGAGAGAGAGATGGACAGATGCATAGACCTGACGTTATTGAACTGGACAGACTGAAATGTTAAAGTTTTCTAAAGGAGGTGAGAATATCTTTGAGGAGTCTGGTATAATAGAGGTACTGAAATGAAAATCTATCTCTGATGGCCAGGAAAGAGGTACATATAGAACTCTAGAGCATCTTTCTCAGTATTATTGATAAAAAAACCCAAAAAACTATGTATCCTTTTGTAATTTTGTGCTGAAGAACCATTTCAGATAACAGGGTTGTGAAAGTAGCATTTTCTTAAAATGTCCTCAAAACTACCTCTTTCAAGTTTCTAGGGATGCTCCCTGATTCTCATATTCAAAGGTCAGCTATGAAAGAATGTGGTCATCCTCTAACTTCTAAAGTTATCTCCCCTCAGCCTCCTCACCCCACCCCCACCCAAACTGGAGAGTCCCAATTATTGGAAGTCCCTCTTCCTCTGGAAGGTGGTGCATTCCTTGCATCCCTTCGTCGGATGCTCTTCTTTAGACCTCCAGTTTCATTTTGTCCTTCTTGCAGGGCATGAGCCTAAGTGCCATCTAGCTTTCCCCATCCCCATTCCACATCTAAGACCTTTATGAAAATAACTGACTTTTCTGCCATTTGCTTATTGAGCCAGTATTATCAGGAAATCAAATGAGTGGCAGATTCTTTTTCTTAGCTGTACCTGATTTCTCAGTGCTTTTAATATTTTAAGAACAATTCCCCAAAATGCACTGACAGTCAAGCTTGTTGGATATTTCCCACACACACACTCAGTCTCCTTTGTATAAACTTCCTGTAATTTACCAATTCTGTTGGACATTTCACTGCCCAGAATAATTTAGACAGCCCAGAGTGCTCTGAATTTAGGGTCAGTGGACCTAGATTCAAATTGTATTTACCACCTGTTTGGCCTGGAGTAAGTTGTTTAACCTCACTGAGACCCAGTCGCTTCATCCACAAAACAAGGAGAATGGACAAGATAATAGATAACTTGTAAGGTCCCCTTTTATCTCTGATTCCAAGGCCGTAGTTATCACTGCCTACTCCTGCTTCCAAGTTATTTGTAAAAAATATTTTGAAAACTTAGTTCCTGCAGGACTCCTCAACTGTTTATACTTCTCTAAATTCAACAAGCATTTATTACATAATACTATGTGCTACTGGATGTCAAAAAAATAAATAAATGGGGGAAGGAGGGGCGCTACAGTCAGGGCCCTTAAAATTCTGGTTTATCTTTATTATTTGCTTCCTTCTCAAAACCAGTTTAGGTTATAATATCTGCTCCAACTACTAATTTTTTTTCCCCCATGACCTTTAGCAATTTCCTTAAAATTTTTAAACCGCCATATCTCCATATGTAAAATGGTGCTTCCCACTTCACCATTTATCAGGACAAATAAGTGAGCTGGCATAGTGAAAAATAAAATGCTATGCAGTGCTCCAAGAGGAGTGAGATTAAGTTGTTTATGAAAGCATAGCTAATTAATTTGCAAATACAAGGACAGTTTGATGGTATGATGGATACGGTACTGTCTGGATTCAGGAGAGCCTACTTCAAATCTGACCACAGAAACTAGCTATGTAACCCTGTGCAAATCACTTAACCTTCCATTTCCTCGTCAGTAAAATGAGCTGAAGAAGGAAATGGCAAACCACCCCATTGTCTTTGCCATGAAAATTCCAAATGGGGTCACAAAGCTGAACGAATTCTGCACTGTCATATGCTCACCCCCCTCCACAGCCCACTTTTGCTTTCTTTTACAGCTAAAAAATTGTCTCTGGTCAAGTCTGTTCTGTCTTCCCCATTTTATCCCATTAGTAACCTACACAATGTCCTCCTTAGGTTATCTAGGTTTGAAACTTTGTTTTAAATTTAATTATTGAGATCTGCATACTCTCTCATGACTAAGTCTTCTTTGTAAAGATTAGAAAAATTAAATCATAGAAAGACAGTCTGTCCCCATGAAAAGAGTCAAAAGCTAATGAATTTATACTCTGCCTACATTACTAACTTCCTGAAAAACCTCATGAGATCACTGTCACCTGTGTCTCTTTCTTATTTGTAGATTGAGTTTGACGATGGTTGTCAGTTGCTTTTTCCATAATATAATGGTTTACAAGAACTGACCAATAAGTGTTATAAAAGCACTTTGTAAATTCAGAGTTCAGAATATTTGTAGATTAATAGAACCCCAGTGCTAAATGTCAGGGACTTCAAAGACCATCTAGTCCGACATAAAATTCAACAGCATACCTTTCCACACCACACTCAACAAGTGGTCACCTAAAATTCCCTTGAAAACCCCAGAGAGAGTGAACCCACTCCCTCCCAAAGCAGCCAACTTCCATTTTTATTTAGGTCTGATTGTTAGGCTTTTCAAATATGATGTCCCAACTCTTTCATTGTACAAATGAAGCAGGAAAAGAACAAATATTCACATAGTGCCTGTTATGTACCAGGCACTATTTTAAGCACCTTTGCAACTATCATCTCATGTAATCTTTGTGACAACCCAGCAAGGTAGGTGCTGTTATCCCCATTTTATAGTTGAGAAACTGAGGCAAACAGAGGTTAAATGACTTGCCTAGAATCACATAGGTAGTACGTGTCTAAGATCAAAGTTGAATTCCAGTTTTCCTGATTCCTGGCCCAGAACTCCATCCACTGTACCACGTTGTGCCTCTCCAAGGTTCTGAGACTTCAAGGTCAAGCAGAAGATTCAGAGGTGGCATTTATATAGGATTATAGCTCTAGAACAAGAAGGGACCTAGAAGCTAGCGAATCCAACACTCTCATTTTGTATCTGATAAAACTGAGTCCCACAGAGTTTAAGAAACTTATCTGAGTTCATACAGATATTCAACATCAAAATTAGGATTTGAACTCAGGTCCTCTAGGGACAGTACAGCTTCCACTGTACCATCTTCTCTAGGCTAAACATTTCCAATTCCAACTGCTCCTCATATGACATGACTTGCAGATTCCTTGTTACCCCTCCTTTTCCTCTTCTTCAGAAGGTGTTAAAAACTTGTTAATAGCCTTCCAAAAAGGCACACCAGATGTATCGCAGTGCTGCACTTGTGGGTCTGAGCAGGGGAGAAGAGTTCACTATAATTATAAATTTCATTGTTCTGGATACACCAGTAAGGCAGCCTAAAACTAGGAATGCAGCCTAAAATCCATTTTTGTTTGTTCATTTTTCCAGGGGTTAACATGTAAAATTGTTGATTTGTAACAATCCACTAAAGTACCCAGGTATTTTTCTTATAAATTATTACCCATCCATATCTCTCCCATTGTGTACTTATGCTCAACCCAAGTGTTGACTTTTATATATATATTCATATTTAATTTCATATTTAAATATTTAGATTGATCCCTTTCTATGTCTTTGGGGGTCTTGAATCTTTCAAACTATCTCTCATTTGCATGTCATTTTCAATTTTGCTAAATATGTCAAATAAGCCAAGTAATTGATTCAAAAGAAGTTTCAATAGAACAGAGTCCTAGAACATTCCACAGAAGACCTCTCTCCAGGTTGACATATATGTGTTTGTCACCATTATTTGAGTAGGAATCCCAACTAAGCCCAGATTTCTCTATATCACATAAAAGAATAGGCTGAGAAGCTTTGCGAAATGCCTTATTAAAATCTAAATATGTTGTTTTTCTGGAATTCCCATTAAGCTATTAATAACATCATCTAAAAAAGAAAATGGCCTTAATCTGTACAACTTGTCCTTGATAACCCATTTTCTTAGTGATCATCATTTCCCTCTCTAAATGGTGATCACAAACCAATTCTTCAGTAATACGTCCTCGAGCTTTGTCAATAAAAGAAGTCAAATTCGCTGGCCTATAGGTAGAAGAGAACACCTCCTTTTAGAATATCAATATCACGGAAGGAAGGAAGAAAGGAAGGAAGGAAGGAAGGAAGGAAGGAAGGAAGGAAGGAAGGAAGGAAGGAAGGAAGGAAGGAAGGAAGGAAGGAAGGAAGGAAGGATAAGAGAGGGAGGGGGGGAAGAAAGGAAAAGAGAGGGTAGGAAATAGGAGGAAGGGAGTGAAGGAAGGGGCTATATATACAAGCAAAAAATGACGATATTTGTCTGCAAGAAGCTTACAGTCTAATGGGGGAATGGGAGAGACATCAAGACAACACGCAAAAGAACTAAAAAGCTGGGGGCAGGGGTTGAAGTTAAATCTAGAGAACTTAGAAGAGAAGCAAAGCTGGCCTATCTCTTCTTCAGTAGTCACTGTACCCCAACAAACTAAAGGGTACTAAAGGGATCTTTACCTTTAGCCCCAGCTCGGTCTGACCTATGTATTATTGACATTCATTCTTACACAGCTGCATATCCAGTGTTTTGCAAACCTTAAAATACTATGTAAATGTGAACTTAAGTGATTTTCTATACATTGTTTTTTTAGAATTCTAAGTTTGTTAATGGAGAGCCTATGTATTCAAACCATGCCCTTTAGACACCACCCTGTTTTCTTCCTCTTTACAATAATTAGTGGTTTGCTTTTTTTTTTAAATCAAAACTTTGTCTTTCCGGATTTCCTTTCTGTTGTATAGCTATTTCCCTTAAAGAATCTCATGTATATTTCAAAATAATATATTACACCTTTATTTGAAATACAAATTCTGCACTAACTTGTTAACTTTGAGATAGTTAAAGATAGTTTCTAGTCCATTTGAACTACTTTTTATTTTGATGAATCCTCTGTAGAAAGATAACAATAGCTGTATCATTTGTGAAAAAGAAATACATTAGTATTCTTTTAAAATAAAAAAGTGAAAGGTTAGCACTGAAATGTAGGAGGGAAGGGGAGGGTAAGTGGGCCTTCAACTGTTAAGAAAGTGCTGAAGTGTGTCAAAGGTTAGATTGAATAATGAGATTTTATAATTAAATAGGCAGATGCTACATAGTTATTTGTAGATGGTGCTTATTTTTAAGTTACCAGAAATTGACTTTATTTTTGCACTCTTCTGAAGTGTATGGTTTATTGACATATTTTGAATAAATATCTTCAATACCAAGTGACAAGGTTTGTCATACTTTTATATTTCTTCCTACCAAATCAATCATGTGACTTGAAGACAATTATACTTATATACAACATACAACCTTGACTCCAAAAATGTAAGAGTTGTTGGGTTTTTTGTTTGTTTTATTTTCTAAGCAAAACATTCTCACCTGAACCTTACTGAATGGTTCCAAAGAACAAGACATCTTCCAGGAAAGAAGCCCTATAAACAGACTATTCTTCAAAAATTATGATTTTTTTGTAGTTTCAAGTATGCTTTTACAATATTTCTGAACATTCTGAAACCACTAACGGATGTATCAGAGCACAGAAGTGGTTATTTGAATTGCTTACCAAAATACACTTAACTTTGCTGAAAAATCATCACATATATCCCACCAAGTGTGTTATAATGCCCTCTCCTCCATAAATTCTCCAGGTCAGGAATAATCCTTCTTCAGCCCTTAAATTTTTTTTTTCAAAATTATAATTAGCTTTACATGTGTTATACCCCATCTTCTAGAGACCTAGACTATAGAGGCTTAGTAAAGATAGAGAGAACAGCTATAAGTAGCGATTTGTAGACACCACCACACACCACCCCTACGTCCCCCAGCAGGGTTGGGGGGAGAGTACCATAAGGAATACACAGAACATGACACTCCTTAAAATGCTTCTGGAGGCTGCTACAGATTGGAGTTAATAGCAGGCCAGGGAAGAACTCACCTGGGTCATAATTCCCAATGCTCAATCTAGTAACCTCATTCTTAATTATTCTTGCTTAAATAAGTGTGAAAAGGAGTTATTTCTGGGATGCTGAAGAAACATTTCAGTTGCTGCCAACACCCTCTAAATTTTGGTTCTCTGGAACAAATCCACACTGTTCAGCCCTAGTTATGGTTCTAGTAGGTGCTATGCTTTATCCATCATAGTATTTTTTCCAGGTCCTTGCACATAGTAGATGTTTATTAAATGTTGCTAAACACAAACTAAATTATTTGGTACACAGCTCTGATCTCTGAGTGTAGTGCCAAAATAAGGAACAATGGAGCCTTTGCCTCCAAAGCTTCAACAGACCAATTAAATCAAATAAAGTGTAGTCCCTTCTCAGATATGCCCTCTTTCCTGCTGGCCAAGCCATCACTCTAGTTCCTTTCCCTTTCCTGGACTGTTACAGTAGCCTTTTTTAATGGATCTCCTTCACTTTATTCTCCAAACTGCTACCAAAATGATACATGCAAAGTTTCATTTTAGAATAGCCAGGTGGGGGCCAAGATGGCGGAATAGAAAGATTCATATATGCTAGCTCCTACCCCACAGCCCATAAAATACCTGTAAAGAAGAACTCCCAACAAATTCTGGAGCAGCGGAAGCCAAAGAACAACAGAGTGGAGGAGATTTCTGTTCCAGAGAGACCTGAAGAACCGACACCAAAGGTCCATCCACCTGACCCAGAGCGGGGCCCAGCCCTGCCTTGGCTGTGTGGCGCCAGGGGGAGCAGATCACAGAAGGCTTCAGGGACGGAATCTCCAGCAGCCACGCAGGTCCCTCCACCCACAGATGCCAAATGTCAGTGAGAGAGCCTTTTTGGCTGGTCAAGAGGGAAGATGACCTGGAGAGTAGATCCAGGAGAGACAATATAAAAATTATAGGACACCCTGAAAGCCATGAGTAGGGGAAGAGCCTGGACATCATCTTACATGGAATTATCAAGGAGGACTGCGCTGGTGTTCTAGAACCAGAGGGCAAAGTAAGTGTTCAAGGAATCCACCAATCACCACCTGAAAGAGATCCAAAAAGAGAAACTCCTAGGAACATTGTGGCCAAATCCCAGGTCAAGGAGAAAATATTGCAAGCAGCTAGAAAGAAACAATTCAAGTATAGTGGAAATACAATCAGGATAACACAAGATCTAGCAGCTTCCACATTAAGGGATCAAAGGGCCTGCCTTTCCAAAGGGTGTGGGTGAGGAGGGAGGAATGGGGAGAAGTTGGAACTCAAAGCTTTAGAACAACTGTTGAGTATTGTCCTTGCTACTAGGAAATAAGAAATACAGTTAATTGGGAATAGAAAGTTATCTGGCCCTACAGGACAAAAGAGAAGATGGGGACAAGAGAAGGGAGGGATGATAAAAGAGAGGGCAGATTGGTGATAGGGAAAATTAGATTGCTCGGTGTTTTGGGGTAGGGGGACAAATGGGGAGAAAATTTGGAACCCAAAATTTTGTGAAAATGAATGTAAAAAGTTAAATAAATTTGACTGAAAAAAAAAAAAGAATAGCTATCTGGTTCAAGGCAGCTGGGCGACACAGTGTTTGCACCAAGTCTGGCATGAGGAAGACCTGCGTTAAAATTCAGGCTCAGACACTAGCTAGTGTGACCCTGTTTGATCTATAAAATGAGCTGGAGAAGGCAATGGAAACCATTCCAGTGTCTTTGCCAAGAAAATCTCAAACGGGATCACAAAGAGTTGTTGTTCATTCTTTCTTCTTGTGTTGGACCAGTGACGTCAGGAGGGTGATGTCTTGACTTGCAAATGAATTGTGTCTAAGTGAGGCAGAGCTTCCCTCTCTTCTCCAGGGTCATTGGAATTTAATGGTGAGACATGGGTCAGGATGACTGACTAAAAACAACTGAACAATGAAATTTAAGTATGATTTTGTCACTCCATCCGATAAACTCCAGTGACTTACTATTGCCTCTAGCATCAAATATAAACTAATTTGGCATTTAGAGCTATTTACAACTTGGGCTTGTCCTCTTGTTCCATCTTCTAACACATTACTTCCCTCCATAGTCCAGTCTTATCATCTTCTTTATTGTTCCTCACATATGATGTGCCTGCTGTATGCCTTTCCCTTAACTCTCCTTATGCCTGACATAATTGCCATCTTCATTTCTACCTCTTACAGCCTTTGACTTCTTTTACGACTCAGCTCAAACACTGATGAGGTTTCGGGTAGAGGTTAGGAGTGCTTGGATGCTAAGAATGCAAAGGTAGAGTTGCCTGGAATGAATTCACACACTCAGCCATCTTTCAGTCAAAAGGCAATTTATTATAATGCCAATAGAAGTGAGCAAAGTCCCTTTGAGGAACTTGCACCCTAATGGGGGTAAATCTAGAGCTTACATAGAAAAAGGGGCAGGAAAAGGAATGCCAGGGATGCTAATTAGGTAATCTAAGGGTCCAGGTATCTTTGAGAGCTATGGATAGGAAAGTGTAGGGAATATACCAGGCATTGAAGGAGTTGTCAGAGCCATGGACCTTGGGGCTCTGGCACCAAGACAGTCCTTGGGTCAGCCAGGTACAAAAATCCTTGGGCCAGGAGCCCCTGTGTCTGCTCTGATAAGGGAATTACAGGGTCAGGCCTGCAACAAGGGAACATTTTCTCACAAGGAGGGAGAAGCTGGATTACTTTCAGAGATATAGTCTTAGGGCTTCGGGGGTTCCACGTCCCACCACTGCATCAATACCACCTGGCACAGGAGACCATTCCTGCTCACCACCAGCTACTAGTGCCTCACTTGTTTATGTATTTGTCTCCCCTAATGGAATGAAATTTCCACAAGTACAAGTATTATTTTTTCCTTTGTATTCTTAGCACGTGATGCAACTCAGCATATAGTATGCATATAGTGTTACATATATTACGTATTTTATCACATGTATTCTTATTATATTTTATAAATTCTTTTTATTGGCTAATTCATACCATAATCTCAGATACACCACTTTAGAAATTTAATGAAAATTTATTTAGTAACTGGTGATTTGGGATTGTGGGAGGAGAATGAAGTGTGGTTCTCAAGTGCTTACAATCATTAAATAAGACTATGCATGTCATACAATGCATACACACAAAACCATCCACACAATAGTATTGAACATGTATATTAGAACAAAGCTATATTTAATCTGAGACAACTTCCTACATCAGACATCATAAGGATTTTGTAGAATTGTTGGAAAAAGACCTAGAGAACTAATGGAAGCATGTGCTGTGTGTGTGTACATGTATATGTTCATATGTATAAGTGTGTGATGCCAGGGTCCAGACATGAACAGTGATGAAAAGGAAACCATCCCGTGGATGAGGAATAGGGACTATTAGGATGGAGTCAATGATGGAGCAATCTTTTTTCCAAGACTGGCCTATGTTTTACCTTTGAATGTTAATTACAAAGAGGTCTCATGGCGTCACATTCTTACCTCCTTGTAGCTCTGCTGTAGGAAGGAAAAGAGGCATCAGAAAAAGAAAGATTGCATTTCTCCAACAAACATTTATTATATATTTCAGACTTTGAAATCCCTTTGGGGGAAATACATCTTTCCAATTAGTGTCAGTTTACACCCCTGGTATATGAACACTTAAGTCCTTGCGCTTCCAATTTTCAGTTTCTTTTTCAGGCAGAAAATCTCCAAATGGTGCTGACTAGATCCACTACAAAATTTATAGAAGGGCAATCCTTTTATGCCTCCTTAATTAACCCACCATCTTGCTCACCACAGTAACTTTTACAAACCTCTTCATCCCTCCTCACACTTCCCATAGCCCCCCTCCCCTCCCAGCGAGGAACTTCTCCTTATGTTTTATTGACAAAAATTGAGGTTATTCTCTAAGAGCTTCCTCTTCTCCCCAGATGCCTTCTGCCATTATCTCTGCCTCCACTTCTGTCTCACATAATGAGATAACCTTTCTCCTTGCCAAAGCAAACCTCTCTGCATGTACAAGTGATCTGATTCCATCCCATCTCTGTCATTCTCACTATCATGTATCTTCAATTTCTCTTCAATAGCCAAGCCTACTGACTTCTTCCCCGCTGCCTACAAATTTGCTCATGTTTCCCCCATCCTCAAAAACCCATACATCTCCTCTTCTATGATTAACACAGATTTAGCTCCTGACTTTGGACATGTCATGGTGCTAGTCAAAGGGGTTTTTGGAGAAAGGTTCTTGGGGAACCAGGTGTCCCATCCACTACCTCTAATGAAGGTGGCCAACAGTGTGGCTATCCATATTCTGCCTCTGTGGGGTTCCATCATCATATTGTTAGATTGTTTTCTTCTGGCTGTAACTATCTATCACTCTTCCCTCTTTGATCAGCCCCTTATTCCCCACAGAATTCCGCCCCCCCGGCCAAAATAAAGCTGAGGAAGAAATTAAAACCTTCTCATCCATCTCTCTCTGAAGTTCTGCCCAGTCATTACCTGCACTCCTCACCTTTTATTGATTTGAAAGGGGGAAAGAAGCCATTTGATTTACTAGAATAAAATGCAAGTCAAATAAGTTATTCCTTATGCATACATTTAGATCATACAAGGTTCCAAGATGTGACCAAGAAGATAATTTCTTTCTCTGAAAATTCTACTAAAATGTACATTTTGGAAAATAAAGAACTTTTGCAAATCTGGCTTTGTGTATAAGAAGTTAGGATGCAGTGGCAGTTGGTCCATAGACTAGAAATCTCCATAATTTCATCGTAAAATGAAGGTTAGACCCTCCCCCTTCCAGCTCTAAAATAGTATAATCTTGAATTTTGTCGCAAATCTTAACTTTATGCTACGTTGGCAGAAAGAACAGGCTATTAGACAAGCATCTGAATGATTTCCACAAACCTGCTTCTCTTGAAGGTAACTGTGGGATTTATTGCCTGAATCCAGTCAATAAATCAAAAAACATTTATTAAAAACCTACTATGGACACAGATTGGTTGCCTACATAGATTAAATTCATCAGACCTACAGTAGATTATTTACTAAATAAGTAAAGAACAGAACATTTTGTAGAAAGGATGAATTCTTCCTGAAAATGAAACTCCTTCATCTTTAGATTTCCCAATAATATGTTCCATTTTGCCAAGGCTATTGTCAACTGTTAAACGAAGCCTGACTTACACATATATTTTCCTGAACTACACACATAAGCCTGGGCTGCTTTTAGTAATTTATCATTTAATACACAAACACTATAACCCTTCGAAGATAATTTTTTGTTCAGTCTTGTCTGCCACTTCTTGACGCTATTTGAAATTTTCTTGGCAAAGATACTGGAGTGGTTTGCCATTTCTTTCTGCAGCTCATTTTACAGATGAGGAAACTGAGGCAAACAACCTTGCTTAGGGTCACTGAAAAGTGTCTGAGATCAGATTTGAACTCTGGAAAATGAGTCTCGACTTTAGGCTCTGCACTCCATCCACTGTGCCACCTAGCTGCCCTAAGTTTTTGTGGGTCAGTATTATTATCCAGATGATTTTAGACAGTAGCTTAGTTTATGGTAAGTATCTGTATCCAGATTTATTTATTAAGATCATCAAAATATCGTGAGGTCTATACTTTCAGTATGGGGATTTGCCCTCTGTTAATTGAAGACATATCTGTCAATATCAGTAATAGTAATTAACACCTGAAAACTTTGGATGAGAAATTCAGCAATCAGGTCCCATCTTACTAGTTATTCAGTACGTACTGAATTTTTAGAGCCTACAATGATGTGTCAGACGGTGTCTGATGTTTCCTTGCCTTGACTCTGTGTTGATTAAGATCTCTGTTCCTTAAGGCTAACATTTCTGTTTTCCGTATAGATGTCAAGTAATGCTAGTTGTTCAGTTGTGCCCAACTTGCCATGACTCCATTTGGGGTTTTCTTGACAAAGACACTGACTTGGCTTGCCATTTCCTTCTCTGGTTCATGTTACAGATGAGGAAACTGAAGCAAACAGAATTAAGTGACTTGCCCAGGGTCACGCAGTTAGTAAGTGCATACGGCCAAATTTGAACTCAGGAAGATGAGTCTTCCTGACATCAGGCCTGGTGCTTTATCCATTGCACCATCTAGTTAGCCTTAATGTTCTCACTACATTTATTTGTAGTATATGAGTAAGCCACAAATGCAGAACTGAGTCAAATACTTTACAATGATCAACAACAGCAAAAGAAGTTTACTTGCCAGAGTGATTTGGGGCATCTTGTTCAGTATTTCCCAAAGGACTGATAGGTTGCTCTTAGCACTTTTGAGACCTTGGCCTAAAAACTGCATTGAGATGCAGGGGAGTTGGTGCAGGGTAGCAACACAAGTCACTTTTTAGCTCCGCTCCAAAGCTGTCTGTACTCAAGGCTCACATCCCATCCCTACCCCTTTCCCATTCCTGAGGCATAGGTCTTAGAGGAGTTCTGTTTTGTTTTTAGTTTATCTGAGAAAGGGAGAATGAGATTAGAATTATTTGGAAATGATTTAGGTTTTTTTTTGTTTTCTGTTTTGTTTTGTTTTATTGGTTAAATGTTGTCTTTTACTTACATTTTATAAATTTGCCATCTGAGCATATAGGCCAGAGTGACTGGAAATGCCAGTTTTCAATCTGGGTAAGGAGAAACAAACCATGTGAGATGAATTACCATTCAAAATGTTGCCATATTTGAACCTCATCTATGTAAAACCAGAGATGTGAAGATCATGGGTTACAATAAAGAAGGAAAAGTAGATTTTCAAAATTTCGTTACAAATATGACCATAAAACAAAACTAAGTGTTTATTATTTTTTTTAAAGAAACAGAGAAAGTCACCAAGCATGTCTCATTAGGAGGCGTCTTTTTGCTTACTGTATTACTTACTCCCTGTAATAAAACTCTGTCTTTTTTCAGTCCTATAGTTTTTAGCCACTCAAAAGTCCTGTGCTGATGTCTCATCATGGCATGAAGGTGACCCTGAACTCTCAGAGGTTTTGCCAGGAGAAAACAATCTCTGACATGCTCTTCCACACTGGAAAGTCTCTAAATATGATCCCTATAACAGATTCTGTCCACTGTCCAAAGACAAGAGTGTCTAAAGATGAAAAGGCTTGTCACTGATAGGATGAGTAGTGAATTCTTTGGCCATGGTAACCAAATATTTTTAAACATTTTGAGTCAATATTGTTCTGCAAAAAGGATATCAATTATCAGCTCATATTACTTGAGGCAATCCTTGATTCCTCCTGTATTAGTTCAAAGGTATGAGAATTTTTAAAATGTATCTTTGAGTCTCTGTATCACTCCGTTCTCCCTGCCATCATTCTACATCAGACCTTAAAGCCTGTTTTAGATCAAGCGGCATGCTGTTCTTCCTGCCTCCAAACTCTGCCTTTCCAAAATATCCTGCCAAAGAACTGTTCCTTAAATGCTACTTTCATTATAAAATTCCCTTTTTCATAAACTTTTCATAATTCCCTAGGGCTCGGTCAGATTTGATAGTCTGCTTCTACTTTACCTGGCCAACTCTATCTTCTGCTTTTCCCTAACTAAAATATCATGCCTCATTTCTTCCCTCAATTTGCAAAAAACTAATCCTGATCTTTCCCCTATCTTCTGAAAATACCTTTCCCTCTTCAATCAAGAGCTTTTCCAGTGTTACAAATTCCACAGTTTCCCTTATTTTCTACTCCCCAAATAGGTATCACCGTACTCTGATCTAACTTAACCTTCATGACCTCATGGTTTTTCATTTAATAATTTGCTATTTTATTGGGAAAAGGGATAGGAAGTAGATCTGTGATTCCATTAACATAAGAAATTATTAACTGGGAATCTCCCTCTACCAGTTCAGGTCTACAACCTTGAGGCTTAGAGTTAGCCTAGCACACTGAAAGGATGAATAACTTGTTCACAGTCACAGGGATGGGACATGAACCCAGACTTTTCTCACTTCAGGCTGACTCTTTATCCACTATACTGCCCTGTTTTGTCTATTGTCTTATGTTGTTATCTGTTTATTTGATTTAATAATAATAGCAGGACAGTGAAAAATATGTTGGATTAACATATGATGGATTAACAAATGAAAGATAATCAAAGATTTGCACATTTCTAAGGAATTTCATAGGGGCAGCTAGGTGGCATAGTGGAATACTCATCTTCTTGAGTTCAAATCCTGCCTCCGATACTTACTAGCTATGTGACCCTGGGCATGTCACTTAACCGTGTTTGCCTCAGTTCCTCATCTGGAAATGGCAAATCACTCCTGTATCTTTGCCAAGAAAACCCCAAATGAGGTCACAAAAAATCAGACATGATTGAAAAAAACTGAACAAGAAGAAACTTCATTCTTGAATACAATGAATATTTTCTTTAAGAAGTGAAGTGGAAGCCACCAGAATGTGCATAGACTAGTATCATAAACAAACGAAATTCTTCTTTGCAGGTAAGTGTCTGGTGACAAACATGAGAGATGTTGCAGAATCAATTTCTCTTCCTCTCTCTCTCTCTCTCTCTCTCTCTCTCTCTCTCTCTCTCTCTCTCTCTCTCTCTCTCTCTCTCCCTCTCTCTTTCTCTCTCTCTCTGCCTGTCTCTGTCTCTCTCTCTCTCTGCCTGTCTCTGTCTCTCTTCCTGTCTCTGTCTCTCTCTTTCTCTCTGTCTCTCTTGCTCCCCCCCTCTCTCTTTCTCTCTGTGTCTCTCTCCCTCTCTCTAGATAATTAACTAATTACAGAAAATGTAAAAATCAGCACCAGGCAAAAAAGAATAAAGAAGAGAAGATCCTGAAAGCAGTGGAAAAACTCTGATTTGATTATTAAGCTGTTTATCCTGAAAAAATGGTAAATGGATTAATGTAAAGAAACATTTTCCTTTTCATTATATCGTGGAGGCTTTTAACTGATTCCAGACACTCAACAGTAACAAGTGGGTCAAGGGGTCCAGAAACAATTATGCTGCCTTCCCAGGACAAGTATATGAAACATGATTGAGAGCCTCACAAACTTCTGGGCAAGAAATAAAATAACTTAAACATAATTGTTATTTTCTTTTATTCATTTATAATTTTTTGAGGCAATTAGGGTGAAGTGCCTTGCCCACAGTGAACTCGAGTCCTCCTGACTCCAGGGCTGGTGCTCAGCTAGCCACTCCTATAGTTATTAGTTCCATCAATGATACCAGTCAAAGGTGTGGGTTTTTTACAAAGTGACCACTAGATAAGAAGGGGATGTCTGATAAGAGGGTTTAGATTTCTATACCACAATTTAAAAGGCAGAGATGATGGACTCTTGGCAAAGGACACAGTACACTGAATGTGGCATTATAAAAATGCATTTCCCCAGACTTGTATTTCTAATTAAAAGTACTTGAAATTGAAAGTGGAGAAGGGAGAAAGCTCTCTATAAGTTTTCTGTAGAGCTATAAAACTGCCTATCAAGCTAGTTACTTGAGATAGCTTCCATAGAAGCAGAATAGCAATAGAGATGCTCAGTAATTTATAGGAGGCAAAAAAAAAAAAAATTCAAGAAAGAAACCAATAATAAAACAAGTTCACTGAGCATGGTTAACAAAACAAACTAGAAAGTCTTGATAAGCAAGCTAATTTGACTTTGTAAGTATCACTGAGATTCAGTGAAATAGTTTTTATGGCTATAATGCATCTCTGAAAGGTTTTAACTTATCCAAAAGAAAAGAAAATGATAAAGAGTGAGCATAATTGCACCATATATCTGAGAGATATACTTGGGTGAGGAAATCCAGGATCAAGAAGGAGTAAACACAGTGATGAGTATTTGAGCAAAGATGACTAAAGGAGAAACAGAAGCAGTGGGGAATAATACAGACTACCTGAACATAAGGAGAAAATAGATGAAGAATTAGGGGAAAAGACCACAAACTTTGCACAGAGGCATGATATTTGTAGTAATGGAAAATTCAATTATGCAATAATCTCTCTCTCTCTCTTTATCTCTATCTCTTTTCTCTCTGTCTCTTTTTTCTCTCTCTCTTTCCAAAATAAGAGCTGCGAGTACATTCTTGATTTACTAAAATCATTTCATACTTGTACAAGAAGTAGTAAGACAAATTTTTTCTGGACCTAAATTTTCCAACAAGGAGCAACTAATTGAATGCTAAAGTAAAAATTATGGAAACCTTAGCAGGGAGTGAGCAGGGTTGGGAGTGGAGTGGGAACCAGGGATGATATAAAATGAGAAAAAAGTTGGGTATCATCTGAAATGTTCTTTAAATATGAAGAGAATAGATTTAAAAAGACAAACAGGATCCAGTAGTCTAAAATTCTCAAGGGAAATCAGAGGGATGCAAAGTTTTCAAGAATGAACATCTTAAATCCCAGGGAATTATAATTCTGATGAATAAGAAACAAGAGAATCATCTAAAGAGACTAATGTGCTTGTATAGGAAACTCATTAACCAACCTGGATTTTTATACTGCAGGCACAAATATTAGAAACAAGGGCACATAATAGAGAACAGATATATTAGTTTGCCACCATCCTGTAACAATTGTATTAAGAAAAAGATTAAAGCTTAAAATAAGCTAGAAGTTAATAATTAATGCTAAAGATAATAAGAGTAATTTTTAAAAAATCTAAATTGGGGATAGACTGTTGATTGACAAGGATGGAAAAATAATAATGGATGACAGACAGAAGGCAGAACTCTTCATCTCTTTTTTCTTCTATATTCTTCGGGGGGAAATGGATTAATTTTGAACTGGAAAAGGACAGAATAGAAATTACTCTTAGAGAGCTAAAACCCAAGGTAAGAAAGGTACTAAAAAGAACACCTAGCAACCT
Source organism: Bettongia penicillata ogilbyi (assembly GCA_023548195.1). Lineage (NCBI taxonomy): Eukaryota > Metazoa > Chordata > Mammalia > Diprotodontia > Potoroidae > Bettongia > Bettongia penicillata. The sequence goes on from JAJHZJ010000733.1 coordinate 1,605,189, forward strand.
GTGATGAGTTCAGATCTCAAAGCCTCAACTCCATTGCCAGGTTCTGAAAGAACTGGCAGCTATGATTACTGATTAACCATCAATAATCTTTGAAAGGTTATAAAAACAGAGGAGGTGTCATAGGACTAAAGGACACTGTAGCCCTGATTTAAAAAAATGGAAAGGTCTGCACGCCATAGGATAGTGAGAACGGTATTAATTCTGGGCATATTTCTAGAAAGTATTATAAAAATAATAATCAAGAGACAACATGATTTATTTCATTGATAAATGGTCATGCCAGACTAAATTCATTTCCTGTTTCTACAGTATAACCAAATTGGCATATCAGGGTAATACTGTAGATGAAATTTGCTTATATTACTGCAAAGCATTTGACAAAAACTCCCATACAGTTCTTGAGGATGAGGTGTAAAAAATTGGTCTGGACTGTAGGAAGATTCAGTATAAAATTTCTTATTCTGTTCTTGTAGGATGGAGAGATGAGAAGATCAGCTATAGTATGGTTCAGTGACAAATTCAATTGGGTATGGAAATATATATTACCATATGAGAAGGCAAGGGAAAGGGGATAGGAGAGGGGGGATAATAGAAGGGCCAGCAGATTAGGGGAAGGGGTAATCAGAAGCAAGCATTATTGTGGGGGGACAGGCCAAGGGAGAGAATAGAATAAATTCTGTTCTCTGTGTGAGGTCAGGACAGGATAGAAGGAAATGTGGTTTGTCTTTTACAACATGATTGTTATGGAAGTGTTTTGCATGGCTACACATGTATGACCTATATCAAATTGCTTGTTTTCTCAATGAGGGTGAGTGGGGAGAAAGAAAGAGAGAGAATGTGGTATTCAAAGCTTTAAAAACAAATGTTAAAAATTGTTTTTGCATTCAACTGGGAAATAAGTTGTACAGGAAATGGGGTATAGATATCTATCTGACCTTGTAGGAAAATAGAGAGTGGAGAGATGGGAGAAGCGGGGATGATAAAAGAGAGGGCAGATTGGGGAAAGAGTAGTTGGGGAACATGGTGTCGTGGAGTAGGGGGAGAAAGATGGGGAGAAAATTTGGAATTCAAACTCATAGAAATGAATGTTGAAAATTTTTAAAATAAATAAATAAATTACACACACGCACACACACACACACACAAACACACACACATGCACACATGCACGCACAATTGTATGGTTCAATGGGTTTGGAACTGACAGAATAGCCAGATGCAAAAAGTAGCCAATAATAGTTAAATATCAACTTAGAAGGAAGTAGTTACAATTGTACTCTAGTATGCTAGAACCTATGGTGTTTAAATGATCTACTGATCATCTGAACAAAGGCATAGATTTATTTCAGATGACATATAGTTGAAAGGGATCATTACCACGTGGTATAATAAAGTTTAGGTACAAAGAGATATTGATGAACTAAAACAATGAGCAGAATCCAAGAATATGAAATCTAATAGGGACAAATAGTCAAAATTTTCATTTGGGTTCAAAAATCAACTTTTCATGTTCAAAATTATGGAGGTGTTACTGCATGACAAATTCATATGAAAAAGATTTGGGGACTGCAAAATCTGTAGTATGATATGGTAATCAAAAGCCTAATGCAGTCTTAGGCTATATTAAGAGAGGAATTATGTCCAGTATGAGGGAGGTTATATCAGTTCAGTGCAAGAGCTGGGTCATACTGGTTCACAAAAATTAGTTGTTGAATTTGCCCTGTGAGTTTTGAAAATTGGCAAATGCTGCAAATCAGGGTTTGTTTGTTTTGTTTTGTTTTTGATGATCGTCTAAACATAGGAAAGTGATGAGGGAAGTGTTAATTACATAGATTAAACTTCAAAGTGTGCCATGTAGACATTCCCCATCCCCCACTGTAATGCCAACACAATATTCACATGAATACCCCAGCACAATCCTGAATCCCAAAATAGAACAGACTCTCCCCATGGAAGATAGAACCAAAACATTTATTCAATACCATAAAACCAAATCCCAACACCAGAAAGCCAAATCCACCACAGCAACAAAGAAATGTATACACAATAACAATGCAAGGGAAACATCATCCCCAAGCCTTCTCTCTGTTGGGCTTCCCACAAACCAGCTCCCTTAAACAAAATCACAGACAAGCTCTTTCACTCATGCTAGTCACTGCCTTTCTCAGCTATGATTGCACTATGACTAACTTCCTCTCATTTCTGTTCTAGCTCCACCTCTTCCTAATCCGCCCCATCCTGTTCCATGTGACTTGACTCATGTGACTTAGGCCTCCATGTGACTGGGGCAGGTCACATGGACCTATTAATGGATGGGAAAGATCTTCCCATTAAGAAACAAAATTACATTAACAATAAGCAAAAATACATTATCAATATACCCACTCCCAGAAAGCTGGTTGTTGAACATTTATCAGGAAGCCCCTAGTAATATTTGTCTCAGTCCTGACCACAATACCTAATACTATTTAGGAGTATTATGTTCCATTATGGGGATCATATATTATTAGTCAGGCCATTGATAAGTCAGAGGACCACCCAGAATAGAATAGAAATTCTTAACTGGGGATATGTGAATTTGGATGAGGAAAATTTTCATTTTTATTTCACTAGTCTAACATATTAAAATATTACACTAATATAAAGCACTTTTTTTAATGAAAGAAATTTTGTTTTTATTTATTTATTTTTAGATTTCAACATTTCCACAAAATTTTGAGTTCCAATTTTTCTCCCCATCTTTCCCCTCCTCCACCCAATAACACCTTGCATACTGATTACCCCTTCCCTCAATGTGCCCTCCCTTCTATCACACCCCACCCTTCCCTTATCCCCATCTTCTCTCTTTTCTTGTAGAGCAAGATAAATTTCTATACCCCATTTCCTGTATTTCTTATTTCCCGGTTATATGCAATAACAATTCTCAACATTCATTTCTAATACTTTGGATTCCAACTACTCTCCCTCCCTCCCTCCTCATCCATCCTGGCTGAGAAGGCAAGCAATTCAATGTAGGCTATATATGTGTCATTTTGCAAAAGACTTCCATAAGTCTAACTATATTGTCCTCCATCCTACCCTGTCCACCCTTTTTTCTATTCTCTCATTTGACCTTGTCCCTTCTCAAAAGTGTTTACTTCTAGTTACTCCCTTATCCCATTTCCCCTCCCTTCTATCATTCCCCTCACACCACTTGTCCCCTTCTCCCCTACTTCCCTGTAGTGTAAGATAGATTTTCATATCAAATTTAGTGAGCATGTAATTCCCTCCTTAAGCCATATGTGAAGAGGGTAAAATTCACTTTTCCCCTCTCACCTCCTACCTTTTCTCCTCCATTGAAAAAGATTTTTTCTCATCTCTGCCCCATTCTCCTTTCTCCTCCCAATATTTTCCTCTTACTCCTAAATTTTTTTTTATGAATATCATCCTTTCTGATTCAGCTCAACCTATACTCTGTGTGTGTGTGTGTGTGTGTGTGTGTGTGTGTGTGTGTGTGTACAATCCCTCCACCTATGCAAATATTGAGAAAAGGCTCAAGAGTTACAAATATATCTTTCCATGTAGGAATAAAATGAGTTCTGCTTTAGAAAGTCCTTTATAATTTCTCTTTCCTGTTTACCTTTTCATACTTCTCTTGATTCTTGTGTTGGAAAGTCAACTTTTCTATTCAGTTCTGGTCTTTTCATCATGAATTCTTGAAAGTCCTCTATATCATTGAATGACCATTTTTTTCCCTTGAAGTATTATACTCAGTTTTACTGGATAGATGATTCTTAGTTTTAATCCCAATTCCTTTGACTTTTGGAATATCCTATTCCAAGCCCTTCAATCCCTTAATGCAGAAGCTGCCAGATCCTGTGTTACCCTGATTGTATTTCCATAATACTGGAATTGTTTCTTTCTAGCTGCTTGCAATATTTTCTCCTTGACATGGGAACTCTGAAATTTGATCACAATATTCCTAGGAGTTTCTCTTTTCAGGTCTTCTTTCAGGAAGTGAGCAATGGATTTTTTCAATATTTATTTTGCCCTCTGCCTCTAGAATATCAGGGCAGTTTTCCTTGACAATTTTATGAAAGATGATGTCTAGTTTCTTTTTTTGATCATGGCTTTAAGGTAGTCCCATAATTTTTAAGTTGTCTCCCCTGGATCTATTTTCCAGGTCAGTTGTTTTTCCAATGAGCTGTTTCACATTATCTTCCATTTTTTTAATCTTTTGGTTTTGTTTTGTAACTTCTTGGTTTATTGTATAGTCATTAGCTTTCCTGAACTCCACTCTCATTTTTAAAGAACTATTTTGTTCAGTGAACTTTTAAACTTTTCCTTTTGGCTGATTCTGCTTTTTAAAACCTCCTTCTCCTCATTGGCTTTTTGGACCTCTTTTTTTCAATTGAGCTAACCTATTTTTATTTTTAACACAGTTTATAACAGATAAAGCAATTCAAACTTTTGGTCAGGTGACACATCTTTTTAAAGCATCTATGATATGGACCACAAAAGATTTTTTTTAAACATTAACTGAGACACAGATAATATTTAAGTTGCTAACTTCACAAGCTTTTGACCTAATTGTCTCCACAGTATTACTAAGAATTAAAGGATCCTAATTTAATGTTGTTGGTCTAAAGTTCTATGCCTAATAGCTTAATTTTAGACAACCTTGGATGTTCCCTTCCCCATAATCTGCAATTGAATAGATCTAGTATTAAGCTTACAAACCTTTTGACTATAGGAAATTGCCACCAATAGTAAGGACTTTGAAGGGATACAATATCTCCCCAACTTCATGTCAATTCCAGGCAGAATTAGATTATCCACTTGCATTCAGTCAGGCTTAAAGTCTGCCAGATGTCAGTGGGGAAATTGAGTCAGGAGAATTCTACCTCAGCCCAGACTGAACAGCTGCTCTCCCACCTTTCCTATGAGATTATCTTAGGCAGTTCATACCAGCTTCTCATCAGCTTACTGGTATCCTGTATTGAAGGCTCAGATAGCCTTTCTTACTACAAATACCTGGAGTTAGACTCAACTTAATAGTCTCATAGCATCTAAAAATGGCAAGTTCCAATAATCAGGTTTCAAATATGATTATAGTTTCACTTTGGCTAAGGAACATCTTTTGAGGCAAGTCTTAAGTGACTTACATGTCTTTCTATACATGTCCTAGTTCCTGATTAAATGGCAGTCATAAAATCAAATTTACCATTAAAACCTTGACTTTTCCATAAATGCCCAATTTTACCCTAGGTTACTTTCTTCTAGGAAATTTAGACTGAAATTCTTTTCTCCAAATTAAAGATGTAGATTTATTCTCAGTAATTAATTCAGTCTATTGTTTTAACACTAATTGCTTTTACCTCACTTTGTAACATGTCCAATTTTTCTCCCCATCATTCCCCTCTCCCCTCTTCCTAATACCTTGCATTCTGATTACTCCTTCTCTCAATGTACCCTCCCCTCCATCACACCCCACCCCTCTCCTATCCCCATCTTCTCTCTTTTCTTGCAGGGCAAGATAAATTTCCATACCCCTATCCCTGTAGTTATGATTTCCCAATTATATGCAATAAAAACTCTCAACTTTTGTTTCTAATACTTTGAATTCCAACTTCTCTCCCTCCCACTTCCCTCCTCAGCCCCACTGAGAAGGGAAGCAATTCAATACAGAATAAATATGTGTTGTTTTGCAAAAGACTTCCATAGTAATCATGTTGTGTAATACTAATTATATTGCCCTCTGACCTACCCTATTTCCCCCCTACAATTGACCTTGTCCCTTCTCAAAAGTGTTTATTTCTAGAGACTCCCTTCTCCCTATTTGCTCTCCTTTCTAACATTCCTCTTGCTCCACTTGTCGCTTCCTCTTCTACTTTCTTGTGGTGTATATAAATTTTCATATCAAATTTAGTGAGCATGTTATTCCCTTCTTCAGCCACACGTGGGGATAGTAGCTTTATTTTACCCCCTCTCCCCTTCTCCTTATCTCTTTTATGAGTTATAGTCTTCCCCATTCCATTACTCCCTTTCTCTTCCCAGAATTTTCCTCCTTCACCCCATCATTTTTATTTTATTTTATTTTTGTGTGTGTGGATATCATCTCTTCTGATATAACACACCCTGTACTCTCTATCTATGTGTGTGTGTATGTACAATCTCTCCAGCTACCCAAAGACTGAGAAAAATTCAAGAGTTAAAAATATTTTCTTTCCATGTAGTAATGTAAATAGTTCAGCTTTAGAGAGTCTTTTATGATTTTTTCATTTCTGTTTACCTTTTCATGCTTTTCTTGATTCTAGTCTTGGGAAGTCAAATTTTTAAATACAGATCTGGTTTTTTCCTCAACATGAAATCTTGAAAGTCGGCTATATCACTGAATGACCATTTTTTTCCTTGAAGTATTACATTCAAATTTGCTGGGTAGGTGATTCTTCGTTTCAATCCCAGTTCCTTTGACTTCTGAAATATCCCACTCTAAGCCCTTTGATCACTTAATGCTGAAGCTGCCAGATCCTGTGTTATCCTGATTGTATTTCCACAGTACTCAAATTGTCTCTTTCTAGCTGCTTGCAGTATTTTCTCCTTGATCTTGGAACTCTGAAATTTGGCCCCAATATTCCTAGGAGTTTCTCTCTTTGGATCTCTTTCAGTAGGTGATCAATGAATTCTTTCAATATCCATTTTGCTCTCTGATTACATATCATCAGGGCAGTTTTCCTTGATAATTTCATGGAAGATGATGTTTAGGCCCTTTTTTTGATCATGGCTTTCATGTAGTCCAATAATTTTTAAATTATTTCTCCTGCATCTATTTTCCAGGTCAATTGTTTTTCCAACGAGTTGTTTCACCTTATCTTCTATTTTTTCAAATTTTTGGTTTTGTTTATTAATTTCTTGGTTTAACTCATAGTCATTCATTTCCCTGGACTCAATTCTCTCTTTCAAGGAATTATTTTGTTCAGTGAGCTTTTGAACTTTCCCCTCCATTTGGCTAATTCTGCTTTTTAAGACCTCCTTCTCCTCATTGGCTTTTTGAACCTCTTTTTCCAATTGAATTAGCCTCTTTTTAAAGCTGTTATTTTCCTCAGCATTTTTTTGGTTCTCCTTTAGTAAGCTGCTAACTTGTTTTTTAAAGTCTTCTATTGCCTGAGCCCATTTCAAGTTCCCTTTGGAGGCAGAGGCCTTGACTCCCTCTGACAGTATGCCTTGTTCTTCCTCATTCAAAAGGATGGGAGGAGACACCAAGAAAGTAACCTTCTATGGTCTTATTTTTTTTCTCTTTTCTGGGCATTTTCCCAGCCAGTTACTTGACTTCTGAATTTCCTTTCCACACCCACCTTGCCTCTAGTTCTGCCCAGCCAGTTCTTGGGGGCTGAGATTCAAAAGAGCTTCCTCCAAACCTCCAGGGCTTTTTCTGGGGGTGGGGCTGCTATTCAGTGTGAGAATAAGTTCAGCTGCTCAGGTTGGGGCAGGGCCACCACACAGATTCAGTTCCTTTGGGGGTTTACCAGGAGACCTTCAACAATGGATTTGAGCTCCTGCCTGCTTTGTGAGCCCCTGTCTGCTGCTGCCTCCACTGCTGCCTCCCAAGGGGGCCTGAGTCATGGGAACACCCTGCTCCCTTCTCAGCCAGCTGAAAAGACCCTCTCACTGACCTTTGGCATCTGTAGTTTGAGGGACCTGCACTGCCACTGGAGATTCTGTCCTCAAGTCTGCTTTGATCTGCTTCCCTCGGTGCTGTGTGGTCAAGGTAGGGCAGGGCTCTGCTCTGTGTCACATGTGCAACAGACCTTTCCCATCAGTTTTTCAGGTCTCTCTGGAACAGAAATCTCCTCCACTCCCTTGTTCTGTGGCTTCTGCTGCTCTAGAATTTGTTGAGAGTTCTTCTTTACAGGTATTTTATGGGCTGTGGGGTAGGAGCTAAGCATCTGTGTATCTTTCTACTCTGCCATCTTGGCTCCTTAAGCTAGCTTATTTTTAAAGGTATTATTTTCCTCAGCATTTTTTTGGTTCTCCTTTAGCAAGCTGCTGACTTACTTTTCAAGCTCTTCTATGGTCTGAGCCCATTTCATATTCATTTTGGAGGTACTGGAGGCAGAATCCTTGACTTCCTCTGACAGTATGCATTGTTCTTCCTCATCTGAAAGGTTGGAAGAGATATCTGTTCACCAAGAAAGTAACCTTCTATGGTCTTATTTTTTTCCTCTTTTTTGGGCATTTTCCTAGATAGTTACTTGACTTCTGAATCCTTTGTCAAGAGGAGGGTCCTAATGTTCCTTCTTCCCCAGGAGCATGCTCAGGGCTGAGATTGAGATCAGTTGCTCAATTCCCCCAGGGGCTTTGGGTGGGGGTGGAGCAGCCACTGAGGGCTGAGGTTCAGATCAGCTGCTCAATCTGCCAGAGGCTTTAAGCTGAGCTGCCTGGACAATGGACCCAGGCTGCTTCCATAGCCACCATAGCCACCTGCTGCCAGCTGCTGCTGCTGTGCTGCCTCTGCCATCACCTGGGGCTAGTGCTGGGGGGATCCCTCTGCCCTCTCGCCCAGCTGGTAAAGCCCTGACACCGACCTTTGAAGCTTTCTTTGTCACTTGTGAGTTGAGGGATCTGGGACCCTCCCTGCTGGGGATTCTACCCTGGAGAGCTGTTCCACTCCTGTTTCTCCCCATGCGACAGCCAGGGATGGACTCTGTTCAGCTCAGCATCCTGTAGGATAAACGTTTTCTGTTGATATTCCAGGTTTCCTAGGCTGAAAATCTCTTTTACTCTGTCATTCTGTGGCTTCTGCTACTCTAGAATTTATTGAGAGTCATTTTTTCAGGTATTTTGTGGGCTATGTGGAAAATACTACAGTATATGTGTCTTTCTACTCTGCCATCTTGGCTCTTCCCCACCATGAAAGAAATTTTAAAGAGATGTACAGTCAGGCTCATGTTATGCAGTTCACAAGCATGGAGGGGAAGGGGGAAAAAAGTCATATTTAGCCAAGGACTAAGCTGGACTTGCCACCAGATGGATTTCTTCTGACTGATGCTAGTACTGATGCAAATAAAGTGAGAACAGGTGCAGCAGGCACTGATTTCTCTACATTGTGTCCCAGGTCAGCTTGTAACTCTGCTTCCATATTTTCATGTACATTGTCTTCTCCCTTTGGACCTAAAAACTCTCCAGGACCAGCTTCAGAAGAGTTTCTTCTTTGGAGTCCAGATGGTTCAGAATTATCCCTACCAGACTGAATTTCTGCTGACTTGACCCAACAAGGTTGATTTTCTTCAGAAGTTCCAAAAACACTAGATGCCATTTTGTTCTTTCTCACTGGTTGTTCTGTAGGCTCATCAACACCAAAAGTAAAATTAGACCCATCACTTTGAGGATACAACACCTGGGAGCTATTCCTGCCATTGGGATCAACACCCTTGAAGGTGGTAACGGTGGTCATGGCAAAGTTGAGCTGAAGTGGGAAAGGATGGATAGATGGGAGAACATACAGAGAGCAGCACAATCCTCAGATAAGGTCTAACTCTAAATATTATTATTTTAAAAAATAGATAAATTCATTATTCTAAGAATAAGGTATCAGACTGCCAACAGTGTTGCACACACAGACACAGGGCATTCTCATTCAGGTAGTATTGGTTTGGATGACCTCTGACATGCCTTCCAAACTTATAATTCATTGCCAAATGGAAAGGTTTGAAAGGCAAGCAAGCACACAAACAGGACAAAACTTGTTCAGAATACAAGTTCATTTGCAAGACATTACAAAGGAAGATGACAGGACATTTCAAAAAGCTTTTTTTCCTTACAAAAGACCAAAAAACAGTGCATGGGAAAATGAGTTTGCAGAACTGTGGAATGAGACACTAATAATTCATATCATAAAGGGACCATTTGTAGGTGAAACCATAAGAAAGAAACATGGGAAAGCAAAAATGGCACATATGAAATGAAATTGGGATGAATAGCTAAACCAACTTAAGTCTACATGGCAGCTATGTGCATAGAGTGCTGGGCCTGGAGTCAGGAAGCCTCAGCTTTCTGAGATCAGTTCTGGCTTAAGACACTTACTAACATGTCATCTTTTGGATTATATACATTCTTTTCTATTAGTATAAATATATGTGTGTATATGTATACATATATCTATATGCATACATGTATACATGCATATAACATATCAATACATGTACACACATGAATGTACATATGCCTATATGTGTATTGTATAAATGTGTATACATACACATACATATATACACAACACATGCATATATACACATATGTATGTGTATAGACACACATGTGTTTATACACACATGTATCTCTTGAACAAGCACTTCCCATGAGCAATGAACTGAGCCCAGAATTAAACAGAAGATCACATGCAGAAAAATGTGCAGTTATTTAGAATGACTCAGGCTTCTCAATAGTGTAAAAGTCCATATTTTGAATTTCAATATTCTTCCATGGATAGATATGTTAGTATTATAATGTATGTATATGTAAAACATCTCACGTATGTACACATATTAGCACATGTATATATGTATGCATATATGTGACAAAGAACACCATAACCTTAGAAACATCAATACTTCAGAATACCCAAAGGGCAATGGAAAGACACATGTCTATTGTAATGAGGCTTCACCATATTGCCATGATAACTGGCATAAAGGGCATTATTAAAGGCATTTATGATTGACAAAAGAAGTGAGGTGATAAAATAATGAGTGAGGATTAACATACAGAGAGTTCTAGTATTCTTTGGCACTTTTAGAAATATTAAAAATCCAGAGGAATGCCTCTAGCATTTATGGGTAAACCTTCTGTAGAAAACTACACAGCATGAGAAGACAAGTCCTTCCCCTCTTCAATATCTCCTCTCCACACTTGTTATTGTTCAGTTGTTTTTCAGTTGTGCTTGAGAGTTTGTGATTTATTTGGGGTTTTCTTGTCAAAAATACTTTAGTGGTTTGTCATTTCCTTCTCCAGTTCATTTTACAGATAAGAAAACTGAGTAAATAGGGTTAAGTGGCTTGTCCAGGGTCACACAGCTAGCAAGTGTCTGAGTCCAGATTTTAACTCAGGAAGATGAGTCTTCTAGACTCCAGGCTCCAGCCATCGTGCCATGTAGCTTCCCCACCTCCCTACAGTTGCAAGATTTCTTTTTCTAAAGCCTAGGTCTTGCTATTTCACTTCAGTACTCAAGAAACTCCAGTGATTTCCTCTTGCCCATCAGAAAAAGTACTAATTCTTGTTTCTTTTTCAAAGTCCTTCACCATCTGGTTCCAGTCTACCATTTCAAACCATTACATAATACTCTCCTTCACAAATTCTATATTTCAGCCAAACTGGTATGCTTCCTGTTCCCTATACTTAATTCTACATCCTGTATGGAGACCTTGGCACAAGTTATCCACCATACTTGGAAGTCTCCTCACCTCTACCTCTTAGAATCGTTAATTTCCTTCAAAGATCAGTTCAAGGGCTACCACCTCCAGGAAACCTTTACTGATTGCCACCCCACAATTCCCAGTTATTAGAGTTTTCCCTTTGGGATTAATTTTGTATCTATTTTCATTTACTTTTCTGGGTGCCAATTATTTTCACTTTTTAATCTTTTATTTTAATTTTTAACTAACAAGCATTTACTTCCTCTTTCTCCTATCTGTCCTCTCATTAAAATATGCACACACACACACACACACACACACACACAGTCAAGCAAAACAAATTCCCACAATGTCCATGTTGTTTTCATCCAATAGAATGTAAGCTCCCTGAGGGCAGAGAATAATTCATTTTTGTCTTTGTGTCCCTATCACTTAGCACATTGTCTGACACATAAATGACATTTAATAAATGCTTGTGAAATGAATGGATAATTTATAGGTTGTGAATAAGTCACAGTCCACATATATACATATACATGCATACATATGTATGTATGTATATATACACACACATACATGCCCTCAGGAATACTTTAACACAGTGCTAGCCCCATGGATGCTCAATAAATATTTGCTAAATTAAAGTGAATTGTAATAAGTCTCCGATGCCCTTTTCAAACATGAGTGGTCCTTTCCAGAAATTACTTTATTATTGATATATGGAGCTTTCTTGAGCACATTAGTACAGGGAGACAAGATGACCCAGACTCACACTTACTGCTTCCAGGAGTGAATTGAATGTCTATTCCCTAGGTTATTCACAAATGAAGTATTCTTTTACAGGCACCCTGTTAATTATTTGCAATCGTCACTGCCAAAGGTAGATCTCATCATGGTCTGCTGAGCATCCTGTCCTCCCATTTTCCAGGTTCTTCTAACCATCTGTGGATATATGTTTTTAAACTCCACATTACAATCTAATTGAAAATATACTTAGCTCCATTTCTCTTATTAAAGGCAGATTAAGAAATCAGTTCAATACCTTAGCCATTTAAAAGTCACTATTAATCTCATGAACCTGATTTACTTCTGGGATGATTTTCTTTCTTTTTTTTCCTCTGTGTGTCCACACAAATCTTCCCCAAGTTTTCAATCTCTTTTTCTATTACCAGTATATTCTTTCTGGATTGCTCATTCCCATTTTTCTGTGCTTATATCTTTAATACATGCTATTTCTTGTGCTTTCCCTAGTGACTCACTTCTTATACACATTTCTTCCTTGTCTATAAACCCTGTAATATTTATTATTGGAAATTAGTTTTTCTTCACTTACCTGAATTTAGAGCATCCTTGAAAAGACCTTGTTGTTTTTCTGCCTTCATGGGCTTTTGGAACATGTGACCAGGGGGTCCAAAGGAGGGTAACAAGATGATGAGAGGTCTTGAGTCCATGCTATATGAAGATTAGTTCAAGAAACTGGGAGGGAGAGGAGGATGTTATAGCTGTCTTCAAATATATGTAAGGCTGTTATGTGGAAGAGAGATTACATTTTTCCTGCTTGGCTCCCAAGGGCAGAGCCAGTAGAAACATGTGAAGTTACAATGAGGCAAATTCAGGCTTGATATTTTTAAAATCCTTAATACTTCAGCCTAGTCAAAAAGAGAATGAGTTGTTTAGAGAAGTAATAGGTTCCCCATCCTAACCCTCATTGGGGACAATAACTTTTCAGGTGTAATAGTGAGGATTCCTTACCTACATACTTTGGACTTGGTAGGCATTGAGGTCTTTTCCATATCTCAGGTTCTGTAGTTCTGTGATTTCATGACCATTTCATCAGCCTCTCCAGATTTCTTGCTAAGTGTATCTGGTTTGAGCAAAATTTGGGAGTAAGCAAAGTTTATCTCCAGTACCTTCTTTCCCTGTGCCCTGGATCCTGCTGTCATATTCCTCAGCTAAAAACAAGCTCTTACTGGAACAGAACTATGAAAAGTTCAGAAAATCCACAATTCACATATGATGTATGAGGCAGAATCTTAGTTTTTGCCTTTTTATCACCATTCGTTACTATTACCTCTCTATATAACAGCCACTATACTTAGGTGGGTTATACCAACTTGAAAAGTAGTCTCTAGAGAAATTACGACGAGGAATCGATGAGTGTATGGTACTCAGCACTGTTTAACTTTTTTTCATCATTGGTTTATATAAAGCTATAGGTGGCATACTTGTCAGCTCTCTAACTGGTACAATCTTGGGAGAGTTATCTGCACACTGGATTCAAAAAGATCTTGACAGGCTGGAAGAAAGGTAAATGTAAATACGGAGTTGGATTTAAAGAAACAACTTTACAAGTCCATGATAGATGAGGAGAAGAAATGTGGATGCTAGGAATAAAGGGAGTGTAGGGGAAAGAGAATTTTGAAAAAAAAAAGAGATCTGGCATTTTTAGTGACTGGCAAACTCAAAAAGAGCTATCTATGATAGAATAGCGAACATTTAACGTATTCAGACTTCATTCAGTTCTTCGCATTCAGACTTGTATTTAGGTTTGATTGTCCAGGACTAAAGAAGTCAGGGTCCCTCTGTACTTGGTCCTCATCAGACCACATGTAAAAATTATGTTCAGTTCTGGAACCTACATTTTAGGCAAGTTAGACAGCATCCAGAAGAAGGCAACCAGGATGATGAAGATTGTCATACTATCTGTGAACTGGTTACCAGAGGTAAAGATGTTTAGCCTTCTGAGACACAGGGAAGATATGTTGACTATCTTCAAGTTTTTAAGGGTGTGCCATGAAGCAGACTGGGCCTCTTCTGTTGGTCCCAGAGGACAGTGCTAGGAACTATAGGTGGGAGTTGCAAGGAAGCAAATTTAGTTTTGACATGAGGGAAAAGAAAAATCCAGAAGCCACATGAAGTCTCAATATAACTTGTACTTTCCCTCAGCATATTGAATTTTATGAAATTGGAATTCAACATTTAACGTTGCTTGTAGTATCAGAGTAGAGGCAATTGATTTAAGAGGTGACCTTGAGAACCATCAAGAATTTCAGGAAACTTCAGTCACTTTCACCATTGTATGGAAAAGATTATTCTCTCTACTGACAGCGGGGTTTTGAGTGAAGGTCAGATGACCCCTTCTTATTTTTTCTCTTTCATTTTGGAAGAGGACCAATGATATCACAATGTTGAGAGAAAATAGGGGATCATGGGTGTTGACTTGCTCATGAATTGGACTTAAGTGAGTTAGAGATGTACAAAGTCATCAGCCTCATTCTCTCTCCCAGAGTCATCAAAATCCAGTGGCAAAGACAAAAATCAAGACCCAGGATGTGGTGGATGACCTTAGCTTCTTTGATGTCTGATCAAACTCTAAGTGCTCCACAGCACCTGCTTTAGCCACCTTCCTAGTCATTGGAACAAATTGTTCTCACCTGCTCATTCCTCCAGGGGCATGCTTGGGGTAGACATCCTTCAACTCACTGATGGGTTTGAATCCTGTTGGTTACCCTCAACTTGGTTTAGCCCACCTGTTGAAAAGGTTTTATTGGGTTATGGGCACTGTACATGCTATAACTTCTGGGAGTCACAGGTGAAAGCTGGGTAATAGGTGGACACCAAAGGTGGATGAGCAGTCCTCAAAAGGGCTAAGTAAACCATCACACTAGAGGTGCTAGTCTTCCCTGAAGACCCCATATACCTCTTGTAGAATAGATTTCAAGGAGAATTCTCTATCAGGTGTGGATTGGATAGCATGGACTTTGAGGTTCTTTCCAATTCTGAAGATCTATGATTGGTGATGACAGAATATTTAGTGAGAATCAGTGGACCTAGTATTGAGAAAGGATACTGTGAAAAACATGATTGTTGAGTCTAGGAGAGAGATCAGGAGCAATTGCTGGGTTTTGAAACTTTGGCAAGGATTCTGTATAGTCCTGTGTCTCCTCTTCTCCTTTCCTCAGTGCCATAGCTGAATGTGTTGGTGGATATGTGAGTACTCTGGGGTTTATGACCTGCTCCAAAGCCTTCCATGGAGTATAAAGGACTATTTTCTCTATGGTCAAATCAGCCTAAGGCTACCTCCCTGAATTATCCCTCCTGACTTTACTACTGATTTCCTTTCTGAAGACAAGACTATCCATTTGGCTTTTGGACATGTGACAATCTTGTTTTTTATAGACTTTTTTTTCTCCAGATCTATGATTTCAATGGTTTGGGGTCAACTAGAGAGGAAACTCCTTTCCCAATGGAGGTAGACAACGGTTCTCTACAACACTGATCTTAGAGAGTTACCTAGAGCAAACTTGAGTCAACTTCAAATAAAAGGGGGGACACTATGGCCTGTAGTTTGAGTTAGAAAATCACATATTAATGTTATCAATGTTTTATTGTATTTTTATTTATTTTTGTTAATTATTTCCCAATTACATTTTAATATTGCTCTTCCTGCTCTTAAAAGTGTTGTCTACAGTGATTTTTACAGGTTAAGCGGCTTGTCCATGGTCATGTAAACAATGTGACCACAGTCACAGGCAAGACTTAAATTCAGATCTGCTTGACTCCAAGGTCAGCTCTCAATTCATTATACTAAGGTACCCCTTACAACACTGTTATTGGTCAAGTTATCTATAATCATATGAAAATATGCTTTAAATCGCTATTGCTTAGAGAAATGCAAATTAAAGCAACTCTGAGGTACCAACTCACACCTATCAGATTGGCTAACATGACAAAAAAGAAAAATGACAAATATTGGAGGGAATTTGGAAAAATTGGGACACTAATGCGCAGTTTATTATTTAATTTTATTATAATTATTTATAATTTATTTATAATTATAATTATAAAAATATTATTTAACACACAATTTATTCTGTGTAACAGTTTGGAACTACATCCAAAGTACTACAAAACCATGCATACCCTTTGACTCAGCAATACTACTGTCAGGTCTATAGAGCAAAGAGATAAAAGAAAGAAACTGACCTATATATACAAGAATACTTATAATGGCTCCTTTTGTGGTGGCAAAGAATTAGAAATTGAGGGGAAACCCATCAATTGGGGAATGACTGAACAAAATTATGGTATATGATTTGGATGGAATACCATTATACCATAAGAAATGATGGGGGGGGTGGTTTCTGAAAAACCTAGGAAGACTTATATGAACTGATGCAAAGTGAAGTGAGCAGAACCAAGGGAACATTCTATAAAGTAAAAGCAATAGTGTATGATGATCAACTCTGAATGACTTAGCTATCCTCAGCAATATAATGATCCAAGACAATTTCAAGGGACTTATGATGAAAAATGCTATCTGCCTCTAGAGAAAGAACTGGTGGAATGCAAATGGATATTGAAGCATACATTTTTAAACTTTATTTTTTTTTGTTTTTTTGCCTGAGTTTTCTTATGCAACATGGCTAATATGAAAATATCTTTTGCATGACTGCGCATGTATTATATATATGTGTGTGTGTGCGTATTTTATATATATATATATATAGGTATTTTATACACACACACACACACACACATACACACACACACACACATAGAATCACCTGCTTTCTGGAATGAGAGTTAAAAATCTTCCTTGCCGACTGATAGGCCTGAGGTGTGGCTATTGAGAGAGACTTGATCAGGGGAGGCTTGTTTCCTATGAAGGCCCACACTTTTTGCTGATTGCTAATGAAGCACTGCGTCACAAGGAGTTGTGCCCTCTGGCTCTGAAAAGAATGTATATACTTTGAAGGGAGGTTTTGCTTTGGGGCTTAGTTTTGGAAGAAGTGTGCAAGATGAGAGTCTGGAAAGCCACTAAGCAGCCCCCTGGCTTTGAAAACCCAGATGTTGGTACTTCCCTCTTTGGTAGTTATGCATATATGTATGTAATGGTCAGACAATTGGAAGCCTGACTGTTTGTCCCTGTATGTTGAATGTAATTAAAGTGATTTTTGACCCCTCAAAAATTGCCTTTCCTTTTATAAATGCATATCTAAGAACCTGTGATAGCAGGCTCCCCCTGTGTATGTTGGGGTGCTTACTGATACACTTTCTCAATGAGGGAGGAGGGGCAGATAGATGGGAGAGAATTTGCAACCCAAAATAATAAAAGAAACTAATATTAAAAATTGTTTCTACATGTAATTGAAAAAAATTAAAATATAAAAATTCTCAAAATAAAATGTTTAAAAAATAATATTGGCCTCAATATAAACTGTACTTTCCCCACCCCATGTATTGATTTTTATGAATTTTTTGTACAACCCATCATTTTGCTTTTAGTTCCAGATTTAGAGAAGATAAGATAGGACCTTGGGACTAGGGAGAAGTGCAGGAACCTTCAGTTATTTTCACAATGACACAAAAAAAGATCATCTCTTCTATCTATCATTGTCACCAAGACAGGCTGTCTTTCAGTTACAGCAATGGTGATAGAGATGTCATAGTGTGAGATATGTCAAGAAGAATAGTTATGAAAGTGACAAAGAGAACAGTGAATAATAAAATATATTTATTGGAACTGAAAAAGATGTTTTAAAAATGTTCACAGCAAATCTATTTTTATATGGTAATTTTATATAATACTGTTTTTGCTCTGAAATACTTCATCATTAACAGGTTGCATGTTATGTAGCTACCAAAGCCATGCGTCTCTCTGCTGTCATTTGGGTAATCTGCAACTTTAATTCTTCAACGATAGATATTCAATGGCTTATATCGACTCAAGAATTTTTCTTTGTTTTGGACTGATCTTGTAATTTCATTGATAGAGAAAACTCCTGATAAGAAAATATTTTTGTTTTTGTTTCTTTTTACCAGTATCAATCAATAATTGCTCTGCCATTTTTAACTTCAAAAAGTTGCTTAAGGACACTATAAGGTATTAGTGGTGAAGCTGTGAATTAATAAAACCATTTTGGAAAACAATTCAGAATTATACAAGTAAATGCAAGATTTGATCTATGGTCTCTCTGAAGGTAGGGTTAGCACGCCATCAACTGAACCACAGAGCCACATATAAGGCCTTACAAAGAATTTCTCATTTCCATGTGCTCAGAAAAAAGGAATATCATAAAAGATGGGTGAACCTTTGAAGAGTTTAATTAATATGCCTGACATAAAACTCCTCACAGGTAACACAGACATCGGTAATTTATGTGCATGACTGTCTAGGAAGTTAAGTTTTCCAAAGCAGGGATCAATGACCACTACATTAAATCAAGTCATTTTGTTTATGGCTGATTATGATTAGGGCTTCTTGCTTGAAAAATGATGACTGGAAACTCATAGACTTTAGTCTTCCACATAGGCTCCTTGTTCAGTCCAAATTCAGCTGATTTATCCATCCGATCTGTGGACTAAATGAAACCTTCCAGACAAACAGATGGTACAGACTGGGTAATTTCTCACAGCAACATGTGTTTGTTTGAATAAGATGGCCATAAACCTTTCACTCAGGGTCTAAAATTAAATTGTGGTTTTGGGGTGGTACCTGGGGCTACATAGGAGACAAGATTCAAATGTCACATTTCTGGATTGCTTCCATCAATAAATGCCACATAATGTCCTATGTGCATTTGGAAAGCAAACTTAAAACACTAGTATACAGGAAGGTTAAAACCAGAGCTCTGATATTTATTCGGCTTCATGACTAAATGGACAAATTAATTTGTGAGTTTGCATCTGATTACCTCTCTGATGGTAATTTTAAATTCAGACACCACTGCAGCTGCATATATAACTATACCAGGGCAAGAGTCAGGAAATCATTCTATTATAGAGTTGTGTATTACAGTCCGATCTATAAAAAAAAGCAAGGGTGGAGGGAGAGGTTTGGGGAACAAACAATCAGATTGGATGGTCTTCTTCCCAGAGCTGCTGTCACTATGTGTTGTAAACACGGAATGGAAGGGTGATTTTGAGTGCAGTTTTACTCTAAACCCTGTCAGGAATTCAATGAATAGTATGGCAGTCTTCAAGCGCTAAAAGGATAGTTGATAAGGGGTTCATGAGCCTGTGATATAGTTGCCTAGGACTTTGCTAATACCTTTCAGAATTAAAGAGCCACAGTGTAATGGATTACCTTTGTCTTCTTGGAATAATCTATCAACCATTGATTGCTATTGAGGCAATTAAATGTTAGAGTAATACCATCCCTTTCTCTCTCCCAGTTCAAGTCCCAGTCATCCCTCATGGACCATATTAAATTTTAACTCTTTCTTGAAGCAATTTTCCCTTTATTCTAGCACTCAATTCTCACCTATGGCTCCAAGAACTTCTATGTAGCATGAGCAGCAGTCACACCCCAGGAAATTCATTTTTGATCATTTTGGCAGACAGGCTAAACCAGACTGAGCCTAGTCTCAAACCCATTGATGAGTTAGGGGAATGGCAGTTGAAGCAGGTGCTGTGGATCACTTAGAGCTTAGTTAGGCAGAGAAGACACCAAGGTCACCCACTGCATCCTGGACCATCGCCAGTCATCTTAACTTCTGCTTTGCCGCTGTACTTCAATGACTCTGGAAAAGAGAGTGATACTTACTTATTGTACAACTCTGGCTCGCTTAAATCCAATTCATGAGCAAATCAAGACATCACCCTCATGACATCATTGCTCTTCTTTGAAAAGCACTACCACCACCAACCAGCACCACAACAACGACTCCCCCCAGAGGTCTGCTGGTAAGTATTTAGTAACATCTTCTTTCAGGAGCAACAAAACATTAAATCAAACCCTCCCTAATAGCATTTGGCAAAGTCCCCTGGGTGTAAATGCTCCCACTGAAAATTTAACTGTGGGCTTCTGGCACACCCTTGTTCCCTTTGATGTAGAAGTAGCAATCTCTTCCAGCCTCAACACAAAAACTAAATTAATCCTGGATCTAACCTCAGAGGCCATCTACTCCAGGTATCTTGGGACTGGATGTTTTTTCTTGTCCTTTTTTGATTCCATCATCCACCCCTCAAACTAGGACAATTAACTCTTTTGTATTTTTCATTTGTGATTTCTTGAAATAGAACTCTGGAAAACCGGACTTTAATAAAGTCCATTTGGATTCAAATGCAGCTACTGGACTTGACTTTAAAGGCATAGGTCTTTAAATTCAAATCACTCTGGCTTTCACCAACCAATAACAGGTCCCACTCCAAGCCTCATTTGCTTGTTATTTGAGTTTTGATGATTCAGGGGGAGTGTAAATGGCAATTGTTTCCATTCTGGCCAGAAACTCTGAGGATCTTCTCCTCCCAGATTGATTATTTTTATGAAGGCAAACAAAGTCATCTTTTGCATCAATTCTTACCTAACCTCTAATTACTGAATTGGTGTTGCCTTTCACAGACTTTGACCTAGAAAAGACGATAGTTTAAAAAGACCAAGGTCTCCCACTGCATCTGGGGCCATTGCTGATTGTCTAGACCTATATCTTGCCATGGGACTCAGACACTGGAGGAAAGTGAGGCTGGTGACTTTGCACAGTCCTGCCTCACTTAAGTCCGACTCATCTGCAAGTCAAGATATAACTCTCCTGATGTCATTGGTCCTCTTCGAGAACGAAGATGAACAATTCCAAGAGCTTCCTTGAGTGATGAGTCTCAGGAATGTTAAGTGGCTTGCCCCAGGTCATGAATAATATTATTATAATAACATATATAAATATAATATAAATATTATATAATATTAAATAAATATATAAATATAATAATAATATTACTATTCATAATAAACCTCAAAGGTGGGATTTGAACTATAGTGCCCTGACTCTAGTCCTGGTGCCTTCCACTCTGCTTCCTTACTCTCCAGAAACTAATGTTCTCATAGGGAACTTCCTAGCATGAGTGGAATGTGTCTTTTTATTCTTCATAGAACTTGGCACATTCCTAGGCATGTAACAAACAACGAATAAATGGTTTTTTTTTTAAAAATACAATAGTACAAAAAGGAGGATGATGTGGTGGATAAAGACCAACCCTTGGAGCCAGGAAGTCCTAATTCAACTCTTACCAAGTGTCTGAGACATCTGACTATGTGATCAAGGCAAATTATTTAACCTCTCAGTGCCTTAAGAAACTCCCTAGGACTGTAAGCAGGTGCATGTAGATCTCCACTGTGGAGTGACTTTCCTATTAGGAACTTCCTAAAATAATGAAATCATAAGTATACAAACAACAAAACCCAGTTCAATGAATTGAATTGTAATGAAATGAATTATAGGTGAATCTTTAAATGGAAAACTCTACAACTGTCATCAGGAACAGAAGCCTGCATGAGGTCCAGATTTCATGAATACATGCTTAAAAATATAAGCACTCCAAATTTTGTTCCAAGCTTTGAGGTAAATTAATTTGCCAGTCCTCTATTATTTAAGATTCCACATTAGATTGTAAGTTTCTTGAGGGCAGGGACCATCTTTTGCCTGTTTTTGTAACCTTAATGCTTTGCATAATACTTGGTACAGAGTGGCTACTTAATACATATTAATTGATTGAATGATCTGCCAATGGAGGATGCTATTCCAATTAAATTATCATTGTGCTCCTTCAATCCTGCTCATTGGACCTCCCCACCCTAAAAACTAAGATGATAGCCTGCCAATATTCTCCTTTCCTCAACCTACTTTACTCCTTCGCTGGTTTATCATAATCCAATTCACTTATCACCTACTCATTCCACTGAGCTCTTTCAATGTGCCATATTCTCAACAAACATATTTGTGAAATTTTTCACAATGAGAATTTCTCCTTGTAATTGAAACTTAGTTCTCTCTTTACATGTCATATGTCTAAAACCTTATTAAGTGAAAGCAACTCTTTTCCATCCCCTTCCTTTCTCCCCATTTTGCTCCCCATCTGCTCCCAACATGCAGATTCCACAGAAGTGATAGAAAAACTTCTTGCTTCCTATTGCCATTTACGGACCATTCTTCTCTTCTATCCTTTGACAGCTTTTCTTCTTTTGAAGGATATGTATTCATTTTATACTACTCTTTCCTATAGTTGCTGCTTTTATCTCTTAACCTCTACCTAAGGCACTCTCCTAATTCCTTCAACGATTTTAAAACCTAATTCATGGTCTTTCTCTTCAATCTGCCCTCTTCCCATATACTCTGGGACTTTGATACTCACGCCAATGACATCTTTAATAACCTACCCACACAAATCTTCAACTTGTTCAACACCCAACACCCTCCTCCATTTTGCTTCATGTATATACTATCTTGGCTTTACATTAGAGTTAATTATCTCTTGTAATTGTACCACCTCCAAGACCTAAATCATTTAAATCCCACCCACCAACCAAACAAGCCCATTTTTTCAACTAATCCCACTCCTTTCTTCACTCAGGCTAAGTACATCTTACACCCTTATTGTGATCTTGGTTCCCTTGACCTTTTGTAGTTCCTTCAGGTCATCTCACCCTTGCTCTGACTTTACTTGTTTTCACCAATGTTCTACTAACCACTATTGTAGAATTACATATGTCCTAGACTTTTCCACATTTTTGGAAAAGTCCAAAAACAGCTGTTTTTACCAACTACAAAATGATGGTACATAAGCTCTTCCTGGTCCTTGTTGCTGCTTAATATCCTGTTATCATAATCTTATGATTTCTTATCTCATTCCCATATCAACTGTTTCTAATGTATTCTTCTATCCTTATACCCTCAACAACCTCCCTCCTTGTGCATTTTCAAAATGTTATTTGAGAAGGGATCCTTAGGTTTCATCAGATAGCCAGAGAGGTACACTACACAAAAAAGAACTTTAGAACTTCTCCACTATCAATGCCTCATATTCAGCTGAATTTATTATCTGTTCTCCTTAATGACTTTGACTTCCCCTTCTTTCCTTCCTTCCTTCCTTCCTTCCTTCCTTCCTTCCTTCCTTCCTTCCTTCCTTCCTTCCTTCCTTCCTTCCTTCCTTCCTTCCTTCCTTCCTTCCTTCCTTCCTTCCTTCCTTCCTTCCTTCCTTCTTTCTTCCTTCCTCCTTAGTCCTTAGTCACTGAATAGATGCGGCCTCAGACAAACTGAGACCCGGGAAAGACTTAATTGAGAGAGGCTGAGGTCACCCATTGCATCCTGCGCCATCATAAGTCATTTTGACCTTAGTCTTGCCCCTGGATTGTGATGACTGTGGAGGAAAAAATGAAGCTAATGACTGTACAGTTCTGCTTCGCCGAAATTAAAATCTAATTCATTCTCAAGTCAAGACATCACTTTTGTGATGTCATTGGTGGTCTTGGAGAATGAAGGATGAACAACAGGAACAGCTAACATCTACTTTGTGCTAGATACTGGGCTAATTACTGGGGATATGAAAACAAAAACAAAGCAGTCTCAGCCCTCTGGAAACTTCCATTCCATGTACAATCAGGTGCAAAGTTTGCCCATTTTACCTCTTCAAATATCTCCCACCTTTCCTCTCCTCTCCAGTGCCATGATCATCTTTCTACCTCAGACTTGGCTTCCCTGCTTCTTCTCTCTCCCTCTCTGAGTCATCCTGCAAAATTGGTTAATGAAGCTGCCAAATGAATGTTGATGAAACATGTTAATCTTCTGCTCTGGTGGTTCCCTGTTTTCCTTGGGATAAAAATCAAATTCCATTTGCAATTTAAAACTCTTCACAGTCTTATCCTAGTCCTCTCTATCTTTCCAGGCTTTTGTTTTACATGACTTGTCCTTGCATTTTCTGTTCCTTCTAGTCTGGCTTACTTGGTAGTCCCTATAAGTAACATCATAATTCCTGTCTGTGTACATTTGTTGGGAACTCCCTATGCTTGGTTGGGTCCTTAGGTGGCACAGTGGATGATAGAATGCCAGCCTGGAGGCAGGAAGACTCATCTTCCTGAGTTCAAATCCAACTTCAAACACTTATGACCTATGTGAGCCCAGGTAAGTCACTTAACCCTATTTGCCTCAGTTTCCTCATCCATAAAATGACCTATAGAAAGAAATGGGAAACCACTCTTTCTTTGCTAAGAAAACTCCACATGGGTTCCTGAGGAGTGAGACGTGACTGAAAAACAACTGAACAACCCTTTCCCTGGAGTATTCTCCCTCCTCTCCTCAGTCTTGTGGAATGATTAGCTTTCTTCAAGATTCAGCTCTTCTTTTCCTGATCCTCTTCCTCTATCTGTTGACCCTCTATCTGTCTGTCCCCAGAGGCAGCTAGATAGTGCAGGGGATTTGGAATCTGAAAGATCTGAGTTCAAATCTGACCTCAGATACTTACTAGCTGTGTGACCCTGGGCAAGTCATGCAGTTTTTCACATGACCCCTCAGTTTCCTTTTCTTTAAATTTGGGATAAAAAAAATCTATCTCCCAAAACTGTTGTGATGATAAAATGAGATATTTTGTGTAAAGTGCTTAGCACAGTACCTGACACATAGCAGGTTCTTAATAAATGCTTGTTTTATTCCTTGTTAGTGTTCTTATTCTTCATCTCCCTGAAATTACTTTGTTTTTACTTTTATTTTTACATGTTGTGTTGCTCCAGGGCAGTAGAATGTCCTTGAGAATAGTTTTGGAATTTTTTCTGTATTTATGGTGCCTTATAAGCAGATTCTTGGTAACTTGTTTTTGAATTACATTGAACAAGTTAAAGCAGTACCCATGCAATGAAAATGCAGATGAAGTTTTCAACTGAGTCAGTTTACCTGAATTCTAGAATTATTTGGTAGAGACCAATTCATTGCCTTTGTAGAGAAATCAATTTGATGATGAGAGGGATTTATTTGATAGTCTCACAATCACTTTATCATTTTCTTTATGAAAATAATGAACTAATATAGACATGCCATATGGTGAGGGTTTGGGTTTTTTCTTTCTTTTTTTAGTCTGTTGGGCTTTTATTGCTGTTGTTATAGAACTAATTGAGTATTAAGTGACTTACCAGCATCAATTAGCATATAAATGACAAAAATGGGAACAGAATTTCTAGCTTCTTTTTTATTTAAATAAATTTTATTGATAGCTTCTGCTTTTATGTTACCTAAATTTCTCTTTATATTCCTGTCCTTTGTCCTCTCAGAGAGCCATATCATATAACAAAGAGTTTTTTTTAAAGAAAAAAGAATATGAGAAAAAAATCAGTGCAACTAATTATGCATTGAAAAAAATCTGAAAATACATGAAATGCTCCATTCTCATGGGCCATTCATCTCTGAAAAGTAGTGGGAATAGGTATCTTCTCATATTCCTTTTTGGGTCCATGCTTGTTCTTTGTAATTTTGCAGCATTCATTTTCAATTATTTTGTGGTTATCGTTCTTTCCATTGACATTATGATCATTGCATAGATTGTTTTCTAGTCTCTGATTCCCTCACTTTGCATCAGTTCACATGAGTCTTTCTATGCTTCTGGATCTTTATCTTATTCAGCATTTCTTATCACAAAGCAATATCCCATTATTTCAATGTACCACAGCTTGTTTAGCCATTCTTTAATTGATGAGCATGCACTTTACTTATCTTCTTTCAAAGAGGTTTCTGAACACAATAATAGATTTTGAATCTAGTGGGAGGATCACAGTAGGAGAATCATATATCTAAGAGCTGGAAGAAAACAGCTCAATCCCTTCATTTCACAAATGATGAAAATGAGTGGCAGAGAGATGAAATGAGTTGAAGCCCAGCCCTCTAACTCCAGAACTAGTGCTCTTTCTCTTGTACCATACTCTCTCAAACAGATCTTTGATCTTAGTTTGTATGTTCTTTCCAATGTTAGAAATTGCAGCCCATTCACATCTGCTTATCCCATGTGACTCGTTCATAGTTTCCTATACATTTGCCACAGGGGTCCTGTGAAAAGTGCTGATGCCTTCCTTGATCTCTCCTGATATTTCAGGCTCCTTTATTATCAACACATACCTGGCACATTTTTGTTTCTTAGATATTTCCCTGAAGTCATCCTTTAGTTCTTCTTTAAATTTCCTTAGCTGTTAAATGTTGTGGCCTATTCACACCCACAGTGTGCCTCTCCATTGCCCTCTCTGATATTTATTTTTATTTCTCGTGAGCCTATAGTGTCCTGTGACTCACAGTCATACAATTGAGTCTCTCTCTCTCTCTCTCTCTCTCTCTCTCTCTCTCTCTCTCTCTCTCTCTCTCTCTCTCTCTCTTTCTCTCATAAATATTATAAGCACCAGATTCTCATAGATCCAGAGATGTTTTCTATTAAAATCATGCCTCAGAATAACTAAGAAAAATCAATGTTAATATTTTGTAAAAAGATTTTGGCAAAGGTATGGATGATGCTGACAAATATTAACAAGGTTACCTAATTGTCAGTCTAAAGGATAAAAAGTTTAGACAAGAGGTAGAAAACAAAGTAACCTAATTCATTTTAGATGCTGGTACTGGAAAATTTTAATTTTCCTGACAGCTAGTGCTAACTTCTTAACCAGTTAATCAACAAGTATTTATCATTCTTTCAAATTTTAAGAAACATATGTTATCTGCCTACTGCGTGAAAAGCACAGGTAATAAAAGAAGTAAAAAAATGAGTAAAAATCCTTCCTGCCCTCAAAAATTTCTTGATCTGGAAGAAGATGTGATATATATTCAAATGATTGCAAGTGAATGCAGAACATGATAAGTGGTCCAGTAGAAAGAGTTCTGGCTCTAGAGACAGAGAACCCAAATTGAAATTCCACTTCTGATGCTTGCTATGTGTGTTAGTGTGTTTAGTAAGTCACTTCACCTCTTTGGTCTCGGTCTACTCGCCTGCAAAATGAGTTGGACTAGGTGAGTCCCCTTTCAGGTTTAGAGGTTTGATTCTATGGTCCCAAGCGCATGGAAGAAGGGCAAAGCCTATAAAAATGTGCCTAGCACCATGTCAAGTGCTGTTAGCTACAAAGGGAATGTGATAAACAACCCATAGCCATAAGAAGCAATCAAATTTGTGAGATGACATGCTATTAACATAATTGATTGCATCAATAACAAAAGTTTAAAAAATCATATGATTATATCAATAGACAAGGAAAAAAGCCTTTGATAAAGTTTAATACTCATTTCTATAAAAACACTTAAAAGTATTGGTGTAAGTAAATTTTTCCTTAAATTGATAAAAACCATTAATGTAAAACCATCAACAAGTATTATTTGCAATTGGAATAAATTAGAAGCCTTCCCAGTAAGATAAGGTATGAAACAAGGATGTCCACTGTCACCAATATTATTCAATATTGTACTAGAAATCCTAGCAATAAGACAAGAAAAAGAAATAGAAGGAATCAGAATAGGGAATGAGGTAATAAGACTACCTTTTTGCAGATGATATGATGATATTCTTGGAAAATCCCAAAGATTTGCTCATGAAAAAAATCTGTGAACAAGACTAGGTGATTTCCAATGTTACTTGAGTTCCAAATGTTTCTTTGTTCTAGAATATATATGTCTGCAAAGGAAATCTAAATATGTAAATGCAGCTTATAAGTGTTATGGATAAATATAATCTTAAGCCTGACCAATCTCTCTGTGTAGAAAAGAGGTCCAAGGTAATATCTATACCACCAATACAACATGTGGAGGTAATAGTAGGAGAGAGTACCCAGGAACCATGGGCATTCAGTCCAATCTTCTAGAGGGGTATCAAGCTATATGAAAATTACATCTATCTATCCTCCTCAAATATTAGTAGCCTTGACCATGATAGATTTCAGACAAAAGCATTTTCCTGATTACTCTTAAGTAGGAGAGAAACTTGCTCTATGCTTACCACCTTGTTACACAGAAGACTGTATTACAAAAAAGCAATACACTGGCCCAGGACTGCTCAGCATGGCATGCCCACATCAGAGAAGATGCTGTGCTTTATGAGCAAAGCAGAATTGAAACTGCTCAAAGAAAATGAAGGATGTGCAAATTTAGAGTATCCACCCCACATTTTCAGACAGACTATTTGTGCCCAACCTGTGATAGAGCATTCTGACCTCTTATTGGTCTGATCAGCCAGAATTGGACACTTTGAAACTTGACTCTGGCATAGTGATATCATTTTGGTCTTCTTGCAGAATGAAGGAAGACAACCACCACCACAAAGAGATAAATACCCATATATCCAAGCAAGATAGCAAGCAGAAACTGGATAATTAATATAGATTAGAGTGTACCATAAATACACAAGAGTGAATGAATTCTTTAACTTGATGCAAGATAAAATTTCAGCTCTAAACAAGAAGGAGAAAAGAGTCTCACACAGAGGTTTAATCTCAACAATCTTTAGAAATTCAAACATATACAGAGATATGATAAGATTGGCTTCCCATGCATGTCTTTCACTCCAGATCTTCTGTCTCTCCACAATCTCCCCAGAGTGTCTTCTGCCAGAGTGTCTCTCCTAAGAATCTCTGTTGCTAACTTACTTAGTCCTTTATGTAGGTACACAGTGTTACACTCAGCATTCTTTGCTGTTCAGGAGTTAATTCCTTCCTTATGTAGCAAGCAACATAAATTGTCCCTCTGCCCACCCTATTTGGGTAGTAATTGATTTGCAATTTTAAATGTTGTAGTCTGAATTTAGCAATATTTAGAGAAATTATATTAATTAACTTTCTGTCATTTTATTAATTAGCTAATTAATTAGACTTCTGAGCTTTCATCAAAATAATTATGATGTAAAATCACATCTGGTACTATGATATATTTGTGTCTCTGATACTACTATTGGCCTAACTCTTCCCCTTTGGGTTGAAACACCTGGGTTTTATTTATGTGAAATCTATGGTAGGGATTGTTTATTGTGTTGTCTTCATAGACCCAGTACCCTTGAACACAGTAGTTACCTAATGAAGCCTATTGAATTAGGTGTAGTCCTGCCACTAATTAGCTCTATAACACTAGACAAATCACCTAATCCTTCTGGAACATATTCTTACCTGCATATAATGAGGGAACCAGAGGACTAACCAATAAAGGCCCAGTTCTTAGAACACACATGGATTTGCCCTTTGTGTTGAGTTATTCAGAGGTCACTCAATATACTTCTTGCTTGCTTTCAATTCAACATGCTAAAGTTTTGTGAGTTTCTTTCAAGAAGTGATTGGTGAATGGGCTATAACTTTTAAGGAAGAAGAGTCTCCTTTGTGGTCCCTGGGAAAGTGAATGAGAGGTTATGTGCTTGAATCTTGGTCATTTTTATATTTTCAATCAATTAGAAGGAGTTCCAAAAGGCTTAGAGTAGTTTCAAGTTTTAGTAGCTTAAAACTGCATTAAGACTTTTGAGATACTTTATGTTGTAAACCCAAGCAAAGTGGGATTTTTTTGGTTTTCTTTCTGCAGTTCAGTTTCCCAGGCTCATTGAAAGCATCTGAAGGATTGATCTCCTTTGAACCCTGATAATTCACAGTTGTGCTGAGTCACATAGGTTTTGTACCTACTAGCTCTGAACCAATGAGGGCCGAATTTTTGTTAAATATGCTCGGTAGTTGGTATTTTGCTTTGGGGGTTCATTTAAGAAAAGGATTTTTTGATTTTTTGGACAGTACTCTGAGTGGCCAACTCAGAGGTTTATACTGTCCCGGTCTTGTGGTGTATGTAGGTAATTGTATTATGTTGTTCAGGCAGTAGGAGCCCAGTCTGTTGATCTTTGTGCTAATTTCTCTGCTAGTATTTTCTCTGTATTTTCTTCACATGCTGACCTTTTACCTGAACTAGTGAATGTAATTAAAGTAAGATTGTTCACCCTTTTAAAAGTTGTCTTTCCTCGAGGAGCCAAGATGATGGAGTAGAAAGATTCACATATGCTAGCTCCGAACCCACAGCCCATAACACCTGTAAAGAAGAACTCCCAACAGGTTCTGGAGCAGTGGAAGCCATGCAGCAACGGAGTGGAGGAGATTTCTGTTCCAGAGAGCACTGAAAAATCAGCACCAAGGTCGTGCACCGGAACCAGAGCGGAGCCCAGCCCTGTTCTGGCTGCATGGCCCGAGAGGAGCACATCAGAGCAGGCTTCAGGGATGTAATCTCCAGCAGATACGAAGGTCCCTCCACCCACAGGTGCTACAGGTCAGTGAGAGAGCCTTCTGGACTGGCCGAGAAGGGGAGTGGGATGTCTCCATAACTCAGGCCCCAAAGGAAGGAAGTGGGAGAAGCAGCGGCCAGGGGCTCCCATAGCAGACAGGAGCTCAGATCTATTACTGTGTCTCCACATAAACCCCCTGAGGGAACTGAGCCCTGTGAGGCGGCCCTGCCCCCACCTGACAACCTGAATTTAATCTTATGCTGAATAGCAGCCAGGCCCACAGCTGAAAGCCCTGAGGCTGGGGAGCAGCATTTGAATCTCAGACCCCAAGCACTAGCTGGGTGGATCTAGAGGTGGAGAGGAATCCCAGAAGTCAAGTAACTAGCTGGGAAAATGCCCAGAAAAGGGAAAAAAATAAGACCATAGAAGGTTACTTTCTTGGTGAACAGATATTTCCTTCTTTCCTTTCTGATGAGGAAAAACAATGCTTACCATCAGGTAAAGACATAGAAGTCAAGGCCTCTGTATCCCGAACATCTGAAATAGATATCCAATGGGCTCAGGCCATGGAAGAGCTCAAAAAGGATTTTGAAAATTAAGTTAGACAGATGGAGGAAAAACTGGGAAGAGAAATGAGAGAGATACAAGAAAAGCAGGAAAAACGAGTCAATACCTCGCTAAAGGAGGTATTGCTGAAGAAAATAACACCTTGAAAAATAGGCTAACTCAATTGGCAAAAGAGGTTCAAAAAGCCAATGAGGAGAAGAATGCTTTAAAAAACAGAATTAGCCAAATGGAAAAGGAGGTCCAAAAGCTCATTGATAAAATAGTTCTCTCAAAATTAGAATGGAACAGATGGAGACTAATGACTTTATGAGAAACCAAGAAATCACAAAACAAAACCAAAAGAATGAAAAAATGGAAGATCATGTGAAATATCTCCCTGGAAAAACAACTGACCTGGAAAACAGATACAGGAGAGACGATTTAAAAATTATGGGACTACCTGAAAGCCATGATCAAAAAAAGAGCCTAGACATCATATTTCATGAAATTATCAAGGAAAACTGCCCTGAGATTCTATAACCAGGGGGCAAAATAAGGATTGAAGAAATCCATCAATCACCACCTGAAAGAGATCCAAAAAGAGAAACTCCTAAGAACATTGTGGCCAAATCCCAGAATTCCCAGGTCAAGGAGAAAATATTGCAAGCAGCTAGAAAGAAACAATTCCAGTATTGTGGAAATACAATCAGGATAACTCAAGATCTAGCAGCTTCTACATTAAGGGATCGAAGGGCGTGGAATAGCATATTCCAGAAGTCAAAGGAACTAGGATTCAAACTAAGAATCACCTACCCAGCAAAACTGAGTATAATACTTCAGGGGAAAGAATGGTCTTTCAATGAAATTTAGGACTCTCAAGCATTCTTGATGAAAAGACCAGAGCTGAAAAGAAAATTTGACTTCCAAACACAAGAATGAGAAGAAGCATGAAAAAGTAAACAGCAAAGAGAAGTCATAAGAGACTTACCAAAGTTGAACTGTTTACATTCCTACATGGAAAGATAATATTTGTAACTCTTGAAACTTTTCAGTATCTGGGTAGTTGGTGGGATTGCACACACACACACACACACACACACACACACATGCACTCACATACACACACATATACGTGGGCACATACACAAATGCACGTACACATAGAGACAGAGAGCACAGAGTGAATTGAATAGGATGGGACCATATCTTTAAAAAAATTAAGGTAAACCGTGAGAGAGAAATATATTGGGAGGAGAGAGGGTGAAATGGAATGGGGTAAATTATCTCTCATAGAAGAGGCAGGCAGGAGACTTTTTAGTGGAGGAAAAAAGAGGAGAGCTGAGAAAAAAAAATATGAAGTTTACTCTCATCACATTCAACTAAAGGAAGGAATAAAATGCACACTCATTTTGGTATGAAAACCTATCTTACAATACAGGAAAGTGGGGGAGAAGGAGATAAGCAAGGGGGGCGATGATGGAAGGGAGGGCAATGGGAGGAGGGAACAATTTGAAATCAACATTCTTGGGGAGGGACAGGATCAAAAGAGAGAATAGAAGCAATGGGGGGCAGGATAGGATGGAAGGAAATATAATTAGTCTTACACAACATGACTATTATGGAAGTCATTTGCAAAACTACACAGATATAGCCTATATTGAATTGCCTGCCTTCTCAAAGGGAATGGGAGGGGAGGGAGGGATGGGGAGAAGTTGGAACTCAAAGTTTTAGGAACAACTGGTGAGTAGTGTTCTTGCTACTAGGAAATAAGAAATACAGGTAATGGGGAATAGAAAATTATCTGGCCCTACAGGACAAAAGAGAAGATGGGGACAAGGGAAGGGAGGGATGATAGAAGAGAGGGCAGATTGGTGATAGGGGAAATTAGAGTGCTTGGGGTATTGGGATGGGGGAGGGGACAAATGGGGAGAAAATTTGGAACCCAAAATTTTGTGAAAATGAATGTAAAAAGTTAAATAAATAAATTTATATTATATTAAAAGTTGTCTTTCCTTTTAAAAAGCAGATCTAAGAACCTCTGCTAACAAGTCATCTTGGGTGTGCTAGGGTACTTGCTAATACACATATTGGTTTGAGAAAATACTAAACTTCAGGACAGATAATAGTAGGATAGAACTCTACATAGCTCTACATAGAGCTAGTGGTAGAATACACTTAGTGTGAAAACATATTAGAGGAGATGGAGAGAGATGAAGTGTTAGGATTGTTAGGCAATTAAGTGGCACAATGCAAAAAGCACCAATCCTAGAGTCATAAAGATCTGAGTTCAAATCCAGTCTCAGACAGTTACTAACATTATGACCCTGGGCAAGTCACTTGACCCCTGTTTGCCTCAGTTTTCTTATCTATAAAATGAAGATAATAATAGCCCCTATCTCCTAGGGTTGTGAGGATCACATGAGATGATAATTGTAAAGCACTTAATGCTTTGTACATAATAATTGCTATATGAATATTATCTGTTATTATTATCACTTTCTTTTGTTGTTGTATGGCTCAAATAAGAAAATAATCACAAAGCTCTTAGCCCTATGCCTCTTTGAGAACAAAGGACAACAAACAACCCTCCAGTTGTGGTTGTTGTTGATTATAATGGAAAAGTACTTGGAAGAGGTAGACCTTAATTGAATCTGAAAGAATGTAAAGAGGGAAGATTGAACTTAATTTTTCTTATCTCTTTCTGCTCTATCTAGTCAGTCAGTCAAGAAGTAATGATTAAGAGCCCTCTATATGTCAGGCACCAAGCTAAGTGCTGGGGATACAAAGAAAGAAAAAGATAGTCTCTGTCCTCAAGGAATATGCAATATAATAAAGCCTAGGAAACAAGCTACATGGAGGATCAGAGAAAACAAGGAGTAGGGGAAGAGAGCAAGGAGCTGAGAGGTGAATATCCTAAATAAGGGAGACAACATGAGTGAAAACACAGACATAAGGGAACATTCTGTGCTATTATTTAGGTAATTCAAAGGGTTACAGAAGTGCTCTGGTCCTTAAAGATTCCAGGAAATTATCCAGTACAGTAGACTGAGTGAATGACAGAGGTACTATGTAAATGAGTGCTGGATTTAGAATCAGAGCTTTGGAATTTGAATAATGTGTCTGCTACTTGTAGTCTATGTGACTTAACTTCTTGGGGCCCCAGTTACCCCATTTAAAAAGAAGATTAGACAAGATCCATTCTAAAGCCCTCAATTTCCCCATTAGTAAAATAAGGAGGCCAGACAAGATGACTTCTGAGGTCCCTTGGGCTCTCAGTATCCCTATTTGTAAAATAAGGAGTTTGGGCAGCATGATTTTTGAGGTCCATTCTGAAACTAAGTTTTCCTATTTGTAAAACAGGGAAGTAGGACAAGATAATTTCTGAGGTCTAGTCTATAGCTCTCAGTTTTCCCATTCATAAAAATAAGAAGGTTGGATAACATAACTTCAGAGGTCTCTTCCAGTTCTAAATCTATGACAATAGCTTATGAGATCATAGAAAGAAAGCTGGGAGGGATGTCCAAAGCCATCTAGTTCAAACCCCTCATCCTATAGATGAGGAAAGTGAGACTTGTGAAAGCGAATGGTTTGCCCAAGGTCACAGAAACAATAAGAATAGGAAGTTGGACTTGTGTCCAGGTCCTCTACCCAATCCTTTAATATTTCCTGGGCATCATTGGCAACATAACCCCTGTGGCACCCTGTGGTAGCCCGGTTGCTCTTGCTCTAGATAAAAGCATTTAGACTATCTTATTTTACCAAATAATAGAATCATTACTGAGTCTAATGCTTTTTGGCAGCATCACTGTTTTTAAGGCTTGATCACAGCATTTAATTCTGCCTTATGCAGACTCTAAGAAGCCTGCAGAACATTTGCATAATTTCATGATTTACTTGCCTTAGTAATGTATTGGTAGAGTCAGATAGTTTTGAGTTGGAGAGAAGAGACTCTTTGGCCCATCTCTGCCTATCACCTGACAGTAGAAACTGCACTGAGAATATTGGGAAGAGACAGAAATGCACCACTGAGCTATTTAGCACATGGCCAAAAGATTATTTAGATTTCCCTCAACTCAGAAATTTTCAACTCAGAAACAAATTACTGAATAAGAACACTTAGTATTTTAGCAAAGGATTTCCAAGACACTCATTAGACAACTTTATACTAAGCAATAACATATTGTTCTTACCTCAGTGGTTTGAATGATAATGTGAAACAACACCTAATAAAATTTCTTGAAATATTATAGGTATCCTGTCATTAGTGGGTCCCAGATGGACTCATTGCCTAATCTTTAAAAATGATAGCTTTTCATGTCTCTAATGGTGATAATTTCTGCAGGCGCTAGTGCTAGCTTTTTAGGAGGAGACGTTTGGTGTTGAAAATATTTACTACAGTGGTAGAGCATAAACCAAGAGCTGTTAGACATTAATGCTTTTCCCCAAAAAAACTTTTTATAGCCTTTCATTTTTAATTGCTGCCAATCTGTTGATTTTATTTTAAATAGATATTACAAGATTGTGCTATGTCAAAACAGACAGATGCATCATTAAATTCTTCCCCCTCCCTCCCAAGTTACACATTAGGCAATTTCTTTGTTCCATATATTTCTAAGGTGGTCAAATCTTTTCTATTTGATAATAAACGAGACATAGAGAGTTGGTTTCCAGAGTCAAAGGCTTCCCAAATTCATTATGGCTATTTTGATTATATATGACAATGAAATAAATATTGACTCAACTGGAAGGGAATGAATTGCTCATATTCAGAAGGTGTGTAATTCTTTCAGTTCACTGTGAAACTGTTTTGCATGGTGGAAGAAGCCACTTAACTGGTCCCTAGAAGCCTATTATGTCTCTTCATTGCTTCCGTGATTCTCTGATCTCATTGGTGCGAGTTCAGTGTACCAATAGAGACCATTAGAATGTCTCCACACTTTCTAATCTATGGACTCTGTCCAATGTGCTGAAAAACTATCTATATACTTTTAATATTTCATCGCTAACAGTGAAAGCCCTTGGACTGTCCATCTATTGGCTTTCAACTTTGCTACATGATCCTTTTTTTCTCACGTACCATCCGTTCTCACATACAAGTTATCACATTTGTTATATTATGTAAATAGACCTTGAAACTGGCACAATGAATAGAGTGTTTGGCCTGGATTCAAGAAAATATAAGTCATTCAGGTACTTACTAGCTATGTGAATCTGGACAAATCACTTAATCTTATCTGCCTCAGTTAACTCATCTGTAAAATGGAAGTAATACTACCTCCCTCTTGGGGCTGTTGGGAAGATAAAATGAGACAATATTTGTAAAGGGTTTATTACAGTGCCTAACACATACCAAATGCTACATGTTAGCTATTATTATCATAATTTTAAAATTAGAGCTAACAAATCCATCTTTTACTTGTCAGATTTTCTTTTTCAAATAGAAAGGTATAATCATTCATTATTAATTTGTCAGATATATATTAGACACCTACTGTACACAAATTAGGGCAGCTTGGTGGCTTAGTGGATAGAGCACAGGAACTGAAGTAAGGAAGATTCATCTTCCTGAGTTCAAAACTGGACTCAGATATTTATTAGCTGAGTGATCTTGGGCAAGTCACTTAAGCCTGTTTGCTTCAGATTGCTCATCTGTAAAATGATCTGAAGAAGGAAGCAGCAAACCGCTTTAATATATTTGTCGAGAAAATACCAAATGGGATCATGAGGAGGTAGACATGACCGAACTGACTGAACAACAGCACACACAAATTAAAATGCCATGATAGTATATAAAACATATAGAATATATGTAAAACTGAAGAATACCTCAGAGGTTATGTAGTCTGACTCTCCTCATTTCACAGGTGAGAAAATAGAATTTAAGATGAAATGTCTTGCCAAGGTTACATGAGAATTAAGCATCAGAAGTGGGATTTGAATCTGAGTCCTCTGATTCCAAGGTGAGTGGTTATTCCACTGTATGTTATTGCCTCCCTATATCACTGGGTTTTTTAAATTGTGTCCTTAAATGTATCTGCTCATGGCAAAGTGGGGCAGTTTGAGATAGTGCAGTGAGACTTGTAATAGGAATCTTAATACTTCTGGTATTATTTCTTGATTTATTACCATTTGACCATGAGCAAATCACATTTCATACCTGTCATATAGTTAATATTGATGAGGGAGCAAATTAATAAATAATTAATAATAATCAGTAATTAGCTAATGATAATAATAAACTAGCCAGGCCCTGTGCTAAGTGGTGTGGATATGAAGACAAGCAAAAATAACCCTCACACTTTAATTCCGGAGATGCTGGGCAAATGGCTGTGTACAAATGAGTTATATCGAGGATAAATTAGAGAGAATCAATAGAGGATAATGATGCATATCCCTCCCCTTCAACATCATGGGGTAATGTAAGTATTAAATGAAGTAATATATGTAAAACGCTTTGGAACTGTAAAGTGCTATCATACCAATGTAACATTATTATTATATTATCATCCTTAAAATAATGTCTCACATTGGTAAATGTGCTAGGTAATAATTAAGAACCAAAGCATGAAGGATGAAGATCTTGAATCATTTCTTTCTTAGAGAAGACTAAATACAAAAAGTGTCTAAATATCTCTTAATTAATTGACAAATATTTGTCAAGCGTGTACTTCATGTACTGTGTTGTGTATTGGTGATAAAAAAGACAAAAATGAATTCGGTCCTGCCTTCAAAGTGCTCATATTTACAAGAGGAGATAATATGCAAAATATCTGAGTATATACATAGTATCTAGAATAAGGACTAAACATGTGATTTCACCGGTATAAAGAATGCCAAGGTAAAGGAATTCTTAGTTGTAGAAACTCCCTCTACCTGTACAAGATGTCATCTCTGCACCTATTAGGTTCAGAACATTGTTTAGGGACACGGAGCAGTTAAAGTGACTTGCACAGAGCCATCTAGGCAGTATGTGTATGAGTCAAGTTTTGAATCCGCAAAGTAGATGTATAAAATAAAGAAAATCTGTGTACGGAGTTAGCAAGGTGGCACAACAAATAGCATGCTGGATGTGGAGTCAGGAACTTCAAATCTAGGTTCAAATTCAGACTTGGACACTTACTAGCTGTGTGATCCTGGAGAAGTTAAGTTCTGTTCACCTCAGTTTCCTCATCTCTAAAATGAAAATAATAGCACCAGGTTGTTGGGAGAATCAAATGAGATATTAATTGTGAAGTGCTTAGAGCAGTGCCTGGCACATAGTAAGCGTTATATAAATATTGATAATTATTATGTAAGGTAAGTTTTTTTGGGGT
Source organism: Bettongia penicillata ogilbyi (assembly GCA_023548195.1). Taxonomy (NCBI): domain Eukaryota; kingdom Metazoa; phylum Chordata; class Mammalia; order Diprotodontia; family Potoroidae; genus Bettongia; species Bettongia penicillata. The sequence goes on from JAJHZJ010000733.1 coordinate 1,643,407, forward strand.
AGGGTAGAATAGGGAAAGGCAGAGCAGCTTGGGGAATAATGAAAGACTTCATACAGAAAGTGGCGCTTGAGCTGCTTTGACATAAACCAGAGGCACTAAGAGGTGAAGGTGAGGACGAGGAAGTACCTGCTTTAATCACCTAAAAGTCTAAGTCACATGTGATAGGAGGAGCTTCCTGAAAAGATGGAACAGAACTGGGAGAAAGTGAGAGCAGCTGGAGTAGAGGAGAGAGGCTTGTGAGTGTTTGCTTGTGGGAAGGCCCTGGCTGGGGGTGGGGGGAAGATTTGGGAATGTCTTTGTCCCTAGCAGTGCTAATGTGCATTGACTTATTGGCTACCATGACAGATTTGACTTTCTGGTGTTGGGATTTGGCTTTCTGGTGTCTGAATATATGAATAGTGCCTTCTATTTGGAGAGTCTTTTATACTTTGTTATTTAGAACTATGCCAACATATTCATAGCCATCCTCAATGCTGTGAATATTGCCTGGGTCGTACAGAGTGTTGTGTTTGAGAAGCAAGAAAACCAGTTTGACTGGACCTCTGAGTTTGTAAGGACAGTAATATATAATAAGTCTGGACAAACTGGTTGGTTGTTGTCCTTTATTCTCAAAGAGGACCAAAATGACATCCCTATGCTAGAGTCAAATTTCAATGTGTCTGACTGGCTAATCAGACCAGTATGAACTAGGAATGTTCTATCACAGGTTGGGCACACATAGTCCATGAGAACATTTGGTGTGGATTCTCTAAATTTGTGGATCCTGTGTTTCCTTTGAGCTGATTCAATTCTTCCTGATTCATAGAGCACACACCTTCTCTGATGTGGGCACACCGTGCCAAGCAGATCTGTGCCAGTGTCTCCCATGTCACACAATGAATTCCAAAGTTCTTAAGAAATACTCTGAGAGTGTCCTTCTGTTGCTTCTTCTGAACACTATGTGAGCTGTGGAAGTTTTCCATAAAATACTCTTTTTGACAAGCACTTGTTTTGCATTTGAACAACTTGGCCAACTCATTGGAGTTGCACTCTCTGAAGTAGAGTTTGAATGCTTGGCAGTTATTTTTAAGTAATGACCTCTGTATCTGGTGCCTTATCCTATCAGATGATCTTTAGAATCTTCCTAAGACAATTCAAATAAAAGCAATTCAGTTTTCTGGCCTGGAGCTGATATACTATCCAGGCTTCACAAGCATACAACAATAAGGTCAGAACAACAGCTCTATAGACCTCTTTTCTCCCATACTTTCCTTTGGAGCCTCTCAAACACTGAACTAGCTCTGGAAATGCATATCCACCACTAAGCTTAGAGTCAAGAAAACTTGAGTTCATATCCAACCTATGGTATGTCCTATCTGTGTAATCCAGAGCAAATCACTTAAACTGTGTTTGCCTCAGTTTCCTCAATTTGAAAATAAATATAATAATAGTCTGGAAAAGTAAGTTGGAGTCAGATGGCGAATGGCATTGTAAATGATGAAGAAATTTGTATTTGGTCCCAGGGGCATTAAGTAGAAGTAAATCTGGAGGAGAGGGAAAGGGGTGTGTGTGCATGTGTGTGTGCACACACACGCATATATGTATATATGTACATATATGTTTATAGGTATGTGTGGATGCAACTATCTCATCTACTCTGTTGCTGAGGCTAAAAGTGAGTTTTGAAGAATAATGACATGGGTCAATAATGAAAAACAATAGGCTTCTGTTATAGGTATGTTTAACACCACACAAAGAAAAGTTTGTGGCTTAAGGGATCATCTAGGAGTGAGAACTCAGAGGGTGGGGCAAGAACAATAAAAGCAGGATAAAAGCAGCATGATCACTGTACACCTTTAGGTAATTACTGGAAGATAAAGGGTGGTTAATACTGCTCCTGTAGTGAAGTTATTTCTAGGTGTTGGTACCCCAAGCTTCAGCTCAAAGGTCGTTCCCCTAATCCATATGGAAGACAGTTGGGACCCCAATTTCTCCTCTACAGAAGCACACCAGTCCCTTTGTACTGGGGCCATAAGTCAACTTCCACCATGTTAGAACAACAAACTATTTGTGCTAAGATCATTCCACCCACTAGGACAAGTCAATGTTCTAGGGCAGACTACCTCCTGGAGCAATCGTGAAAGCCTTGAAAGACAAGCATTTTATAGCAACAGGTGGAGGTCTTACCCAAGTGCCTCTAAAGTTGTAGATAGGGAGATAGAACAATTGGAACCCTGACTCTGGAGTCATGGGGATCTTAGTTTAAATCCTTCTTCTCATGCATATTACTTTAGAACTTGAATGTCACCCTACTTTTGTGTCAGTTTCTTCATTTGTATGTAGTGCCTAGAATAATCCTCCAAATAGGAGAGTAGGGAATGGCTACCCTAGGTTCAGGATACTCTGTAAATCTACATTTCCTAAAACTGTAGCTCATGAGGCCCCACTAATGTATCCACATGCTATAGTCAGCCAGGAGACATTTAATGAAATGATGAAGTAAGAAAGGTTAATAACAACATTTGAAAGGTACTTATAAACATTAGGTTCACTCTCCCATAAAAACCCATAATGTCAGTGAGAAGAGTGGACACATGGAGGAAACACATAAGTCGGGACATACACATAAGTTATGACCATGACAGATGTGGAAGGGCACGCATTTATCCTGCTGATCCTACTGACCCTCCTCCTTACTGTTCTCATAGTTCCTGACAGACATTGTTTGGTTGAAGGTTTCCCATTGTTCTCTTCTCTTCCAAATGCTGTTTAGTTGGGGACATCACCTATGCTGGATGCTGCTCACTAAATTTTTTGCTGCCTCCATCTCCCTGAATGGTTAAAATCCTTGACTATCTATTTGCCAAGGGAATAGGTACAGGTCATATTCTTTCAGCTTAAAGCACATAAACTTTCTTTTAGTTGTTTTGTTTTGTTTTGTTTTTTTAAGAAAAATGAGAAACCTTCATTTGGGACTAGAAAAGTAAATTCCTTTAGATTCTTCTGTCTTGTCGCTTTAAATGTTTGCTACTGAAACCTCTCCTCCTTCTTGGAGGTCTTCAAGCAGAGGTCAGACAATCTCCTGTAAGCTGTGTTAATGTAGGAGTTTTTGGGGGGTTGGACAGAATATTGTTGTGATTGTTCAGTTGTGTCCAATTCTTTGTGACCCCATTTGGGGCTTTATTTTTGCAAAGACATTAGAGTGGTTTGCTATTTCCTTCTCTAGCTCATTTTCCAGATGAGAAAACTGAGGTAAATAGGATTAAGCGACTTGTTCAGGGTTACATAGCTAGTAAGTGTCTGAGATCAGATTTGAATTTAGAAAGATGTCTTTCTAATTCCAGGTCCAGCACTCTATCCATTGCAACACTTAGCTGCAGGAGAAGGTTAAGTTCCCTTATAACTCTTACTCATGTTCTGTGATTCTATTATCTCAGTAGGAGATACTCATCCAGGAACCAGGTTCTGTGCAACAGAAATCAAGGGCCTCCTATCTACTGAATGTCCCCAGGTTTAGATTTTTCTTTGTATCATTCTACATTATGAGAATTTCAGAGCCCATTTTTAGATACTTCACTGGAGCCTATGGTGAGTATTCTATGTGTACTCCAATATTAATCTCTGAGGGCTATACCTTAAGCTAGGCAATTGTTACTTGTCTAATAACTAGCAAACAGCTCTGAAGTTCAGGGTACCCTAATTTTCAAATCGCAAGTCCTTTTCATTGTCCCTTGTAAATAATTGGATGGGGAAAAGCCCAGGGGACAAGGTCATTATTTCCTTAACCAACTCAGTGGCATTTTGTATCTTTTTATATGGAGAGGCAGCCATCAAAGGAAAGATTTGAAAAGAGAGTGACAATTTGTCCTTAAATGTTTAAATGAAGATGCTGAACTTTACAGCTTCTGAGCACCCTTTCAAATCCAAATCTGTGCTCCTATGAGAGTCATGGAATGGCTCTGACGTGAAAGTTGCCCCATCAGACTTCAGAAAAGCAAGGGAAAACCAGGGCAAAGAAAGGACTATTTCCAGTGCAGAGACAGCCTGTTGCAAGGAAGACAAAGTCTAAAACATACCTTTTTTCCCCCTGGACCAGCACACTGCCTTAATTTTACTTATTTTAGAGACATGAAGTGAATAAACAGACAGTGACCATCTTAATTTCATTTTGTATTGCTGTCCCTTTAAGAGAAGTCTGACCACTAGTCCTCAGGAGATCTGGAAGAGACCAATGAGACCTGGGAAGCTGCGGCTGTTATCTTTGCATTGATGCATTCCTCTCCTTGGAGGTTAAAATTCACTTCTCAGAACAAGGGTTAAATGTCTCTGTACAGAACACCTGTCCTCCAAAGAAAATTTAGAACCTTCAGAAAACTAATTCTGGCTGAGGGTCACGAATCTGTCCATGGAGCCCCATGCACGAGGAATGATGGAGAAACTCTTGTCAACTTCAGCAGCTGCTTTGTTTAGAGACTGGCATGGTTTCCTAGACTCTGTGAAAAATCAGGGCTGGTTTTTAATCAATGAGTGAAATTCAGGTAATTTTAGAATCTAAGTCTTCCAAGAAAACAATAACATGTATTAGACTTACATAGAACCTTTTATTCTAAGGTACTTTATGATGTTTAGTCCTTTTTCAGTCATGTCTGACTTTTTGTGACCTCATTTGGGGTTTTCTTAGCAGAGATACTGGAGTGGTTTGCCATTTCCATGTCCAGCTCATTTTACAGATAAGACTGAGGCAAAAGCTGTTAAGTGACATGGCCAGGATTACACAGCTAGTAAGTATCTGAAGTCAGATTTGAACTCAGAAAGATGAATCTTTCTTACTCCAAGCCCAGTACTCTCTCTACTGGCCACCTTGCTTCCCCAAGCTTCTTTTACCTCATTAATAATTAGTAAGCTTCACTAAATCGTGAGGATGTTTCATTTTTCTGGTAAACTGTCCTGCTGTGGGAGTAAATGTTCTTTCTTCCTTTTTTTTCTTTACTGGTTAATTTCTCTTTCAAGGAAAATAAGATCTTTGAATACCCCAATCTTGGAACATCTGTATTTGCAAATTATTCCTGATTTTTTTTGTCATGGCTGAACTTAACTTTCCATGCTTAGAACCTTGAACTTTTCCCCTTAGATTGGTTTTTCACTAAAACCCCTTTTCTTCATGGTTTTATAAATTATGCTCTCTTTTCTAGAGAGGACAGTTAGAGTCAGTGAAGCACAGCTCATTGTCTCTGGAATGGAAAGATGTGGATTTATATGTTATCTGTGCTACTATCTGTGTGTCCTTAAGTAAATCTCTACCCTGAACTTCATTTTCCTCATCTCTAAAATGAGGGTTTGTAGTACCTGACTTCTGAAGCCTTTACTCTTCTAGCTCTGAATCTATGCTCTTAAGATAAATTCTTTTTGTAGAATTTGGTTGAAAGGGTCTTGGACCCTCTAATTTTACAGGTGAGAAAAATTAAGTCGAGTTGCTACATGCCCTGGTTAAAAGGTTAAGGGTAAGTAAGTGCTGGAGTTGGGACCTGAACCCAAGTTTCCTACTTCAGGTGCTTCCTATTACATTAGATTTCCCTTGAATAGTTTCCTTGAAAACTCTTCTTAGATTTCCTTTGAGTAGTTTTTTTTAAAAATATTCTTCTCTGAACCTAGCAAACTTCAACCGAATTGCCATGAGGCACTCAATCCTGTTTGCCTTGGTTTCCACATCTGTAAAATGAGATGGATTAGGAAATGACAAGTGACTCCAGTATCTATGCCAGGAGACCCAAAATGGGGTCATAAAGAGTCAGACATGAATGAAATGGCTGAATAACCACAATATAGAACAGGAAAAGGCTACATGAAATTGCAGGTCTCTATTATGTACCATGTGTTTTTCATCTTCAGAATATGTAACTTAATATATAATATTTTAAGAACATAATTAGATCAATCTTTGGCACTCAAAGCTGTCCAGCTTGTCTGTCTTTTTTATGGCCTTCTTCAGACCAATAGGATATTCTTTGAAGATCTAAATTGTTTTCATAAGCAATAATAGTACCTTGAGAGGAAATGTGATCTAGTGGGTAGCATTGTGGACTTAGGAGTTAGAAAGACCTTGGTTCAAATTCCATCTTAGCTGTGTGGTCATGGATAGATAAGCCACCTAACAACTCAAAACCCTAGTTTCCTGTCTGTAAAATGGAGATTATATAAACTCTTTGAAGATAGGAAGTTTTTTCTCTTTCTTGGTATCCACAGCACTTAGCATGGTGCTTAATAAATGTGTTGTTGTTGATGATGATGATAGCGGTAGGATCTATCTCACAAACTTTATGTGAGGCTTACATGAAATGTCTATAATGAATTTCCTATGGGTTAACTTAAAATTGCTACAAAAATGTCAACTTTGTGGAAAATTTAGGTCCTAGTACTTTAAACTAACCAAATGCCTCAAGCAGATATATGATGACCTGTTATGAATTTGATTCCTTTTACTAAGAAGACTGCACTATTAGACACATTGCATACTCTCAGCCCTGGCCCTCCCTATCTTCCCTCCCTACATCTAGCAGCTGCCCCTTTGAGGATTGAGGAGCTCTCAACTCCTGGCTCACTGACAACTTCAAGCATGGAATCTCATGCTCAATTGACCTTGCTTACAGTGAAAGGTGAAGAGGTCTGGGGAGTGTTAGTGAGAAGAGAGGATCTCCTGCAATAAGAGCTTCCCAGAGGGAAAATCCTACCACATGATCAAGGATGAAGGCATTCTCCCATGTTTAGATGACAAAGGAGGTGGATAAGGACAGAGGAGGCAGACTCTTTTCAGCCATTACAGAAACATGGCTTATTAGTCCAGTGAAGGTATTAAATATTAATAATAATTTTGACATTAATATAAATGTATAAATTTGTTCACACTGAAAAAAAATCAGGTATTTCTAGACTGACTGTCTTTTCTTGAGAAACTTGTGATGTGCTCCCTATACCTTTGCCATTTCCAATAACAGGCACTGTAATTATCCTGGTATCAATTAAACTGTTTTAGAGAACTGCCCTTAATGCCAAGAAGAACTGAATTCAAGTCTTGCTTTTGACATATACCGTCTATGTGACCCTAGGCAGGTCACATGACCTTCAGGTTTTTTAGGCAACTTTTAGATATAACTCTTAGATGAGTTATATAGAAGATAATGACACTTTTAGAGGGAGTTTCCTCACCCTGGAGTTCTTGATACCAATGAAATCCTATATATGATATACCAATGATAGCTACCAATGATAGCTCCTATCTCTGTTATTTGTGGATGGCGTACATGCAGCCTGGAAATTAAACTAGTGTCACAAAATTAATGTTACCCAAAAACAGGCATGATACAATGTATAGAAAAATGGTGTTTTCTCTCATCTCCCAGAAAACTTTAAGCTGAGATTTGATAAGAATGTGCAGCCTAAGCTGTGTTAGCCAGGTGGGTATTGAGATAGGAGAATTCTTCAACAAATGCACAAACATGGCAGAATATTTTACTCCCCTTTCTTCCCAGACGTTGCATTGTAATTCAGGGTTGCCAGAAATCTTGGTATGTGTACACTACTAAAACTTCCCCACCCCCACTCCACTTAAGCCTGAGGAAATATCTCTCACTTTTAGGATCTAGTGGGAGAGCTCCTTCAAGGACCTGTAGAAGTTCTCCCCTCATAGCCCATAAAATACCTGAAAAAAAAAATGACTCTAAACAAATTCTAGAGCAGCAGAAACCACAAAACGACAGAGTGAAAGAGATTTCCAGCCCAAGGCAGTGTGGAAGGCCAACAGGAAAGGTCTATCACACTGGGTTCAGAGCAGAGAACAGTCCAAGGGGTGCAGCCCAGCCTTGGCCCAGTGTGGCAAGGATAGGACTAGAACAGGGTGGAATCCCTGGCAGCAGTTGTGGTTCTGAGATTCCTCAACCCATAAATGTCAGAGATAGCTTCAAAGGTTAATGAGAAAGCTCTTTCAACTGGGTAGGAAGGGAGCAGGGTCCTGCTCTAGCCCCAGCCCCAGGCAGCAGTATCATCTGTTGTTGAAGCCCTCTGCCTAAAGACCCTGGGGGAATCAAGCAGCTGATCTGGATCTCAGCCCTGAGTGGTGGCTGTGGGGTGAGGGGGAGTACTGGCATGGTGGAGCTGGAGCTGGTTGTGGAAAGGGAACCCTATTCTCAGATCCTGGGCAGAAAAGCTTGTGGTTGCTCCCATACGAGAGTGTAGGCCCTTGGCTGTACCACCTTTGAGGAACTGAGAACTTACAGATACCTAGATATCCTCCTTTTGACAAAGGACTCAAAAGTCAAGTAACTAGCTGGGAAAAGCCCCCACTCCCAAGAGAAAAAAAACAACAACAAGACTCTAGAAGGTTATTTTCTTGGTGAACAGTTATTTTCTTCCATCCTTTCAGATGATGAAGAACAATGCATACCATCAGAGAAAGACATAAAAGTTAAGGCTTCTGTATCCAAAATCTCAAAAATAAATATGCAATGATCTCAGGCCATGGAAGAGCTCAAAAAGGATTTTAAAAGTCAAGTAAGAGAGGTGGAGGAAAAATTGGGAAGAGAAATGAGAGCAATGCAAGAAAATCATGAAAAGTGAACCAACACCTTCCTAAAGGAGACCCCAAGAAATGCTGAAGAAAATAATGCCTTTAAAAATAGACTAACTCAAATGACAAAAGGACAAGAATGCTTTAAGAAGCAGAATTAGCTAAATGGAAAAGGAGGTTCAAAACCTCACTGAAGAAAATAGCTTCTTTAAAATGAAAATGAAGCAAATGGAAGCTAATGAAAGAAGGAAACCTGCCTTGATATTCTAGAACCTGAGGGTAAAATAGAAATGGAAAAAATCCACTGAATCACTTCCTGAAAGAGATCTGAAAAGAGAAACTCCTAGCAATATTGTAGCCAAATTCCACAGTTCCCATGTCAAGGAGAAAATAATGCAAGCAGCCAGAAAGAAACAATTCTAGTATTGTGGAAATACAATCAAGATAACATAAGATCTAGCAGCTTCTACATTAAGGGATCAAAGGGCTTGGAATAGGATAATCCAAAAGTCAAAGGAACTAGGATTAAAACCAAGAATCACCTACCCAGCAAAACTGAGTATATAATACTTCAAGGGAAAAATGGTCATTCAATGAAATAGAGGATTTTCAAGCATTCTTGATGAAAAGACCAGAGTTGAATAGAAAATTTTACTTTAAGACACAAGAATCAAGAGAAGCATGAAAAGGTAAACAGGAAAGAGAAATCATAAGGACTTACTAAAGTTGAACTGTTTACATTCCTACATGGAAAGATAGTATTTGTAACTCTTGAAAGTTTTCTCAGTATTTGGGTTGTTGGAGGGATTACACACACACACACACACACACACACACACACACACATACACATACACACACATATAGACAGAGAGCACAGGGTGAATTGACTAGGAAGGGATGATATTTAAAAAAAATAAAATTAAGGGGCGATAGAGAAATATATTTGGAGGAGAAAAGGAGAAATGGAATGGGGCAAATTATTTCTCATAAAAGAGGCAAGAAAAATCTTTGTCAATGGAAGGGGAAAGTGGGGAGGTGAGAGGAAAAAGTTAAGCTTTCTCTCATCACATCTGGCTTAAGGAAGGAAAAACATGCACACTCAATTCTGTATGAAAATCTATCTTACACTATAGGAAAGTAAGGGAGACGTGGATAAGTGGGGTGTGGGGGGATGATAGAAGGGAAGGCAAATGGGAGGAGGGAGTAATTAGAACATTTTAGGGGAGGGACAAGGTCAAAAGAGAGAATAGAATAAATGGGGGACAGGATAGGATGGAGGGAAATATAGTTAGTTTTTCACAATATGACTGTTACATAAGTCTTTTGCATAACCATACATCTATAGCCTATATTGAATTGCCTGCCTTCTCAGTGGGGATGGGTCGGGATGGAGGAAGGGAGAGAAGTTGGAATTCAAAGTTTTAGGAACAAATTTTGAGAATTGTTTTTGCATGCAACTGGAAAATAAGAAATACAGGTAATGGGATATAGAAATCTATCTTGCTCTACAAGAAAAGAGAGAAAATGGGGCTAAGGGAAGGGAGGGGTATGATAGAAGGGAGGATAGATTGGGGGAAGGGATAATCAGAATGCATGATGTTTTGGGGTGGGGGAGAAGAAATGGGGAGAATAGTTGGAACTCAAAATCTTGTGGAAATGAATGCTGAAAAGTAAAAATAAATAAATTTAAAATTAAAAAAATAAAAGAGACCTCTTCAAATGGGAGAAAATCATCTGATGGAATATAAATTCCTTGAGAGGTGAAGCTGTTTAATTTTTTTATTTGTATCCTCAGGACTTAGCACAGGGCTTGTTACAGAATAGATGCTTAATAAATTCTTATTGCTTATTTGATTGATCCCATGACCCTCTTTAAGTACTCTCTACCTTTTGTTGATCTTCAAGAGCAAATTAATGGTATTGTGGAACAATGTGTATGTGCTCTGTGTGTGTGTGTGAGAGAGAGACAGAGACAGAGAGAGAGAGAGAGAGAGAGAGAGAGAGAGAGAGAGAGAGAGAGAGAGAGAGAGAGAGAGAAACACAGGTGGGGTTGGGAATAGGGAATTTTCTATAGAATCCTAGTCAGTAATTTTGACATCTAGAGTAAGAACTGCTGGGGATGGGGAGACACTTTGAATTTTGGAATACAAGACTCAGTGGAAGGAGAGACTCAAGGGTACTTCCCTTTATCAGGGAAACAGAGAGCCTTGCCTACTACGGCCAGGGACTACTGGAGACCCAAGACACTTTTTATCAGAGGCTTTGATTGGGGAAGGTAAAAAGATAGGATCAGGCCACCCTGAAACTCATTTTGCATATGGCTCCTGAAGGAAGGAAGATTATTATCTGTTAGCTTCTTATTTTAAATAATTATTCTTGATAATTACATACAAAATGCAATTATTTCTACCTACTGAAGGAGTGCAAGTATTATCAATGCCCTCTAAATTTTGATGACCTGACACAATGCTTCTTTGCCTTTTCCTAGTTATAGCACTGGTAATACAACACAGAGTGGAGAAGTTTAAACTTTTGTACTTTCTTATCACTCAATGTTATGTTTAAATGCTATTCAAAGGCATTTTGTTTTTTTTTCTTTATCTTGTAGTTGATATAGACTCCAATTCTGCCAACTAGAGAAGTTTGTTTCCTATATCATCCAAGAGAAGCTTTCTGATTGTTGATAGGATCTGAAATAAGAAATAGAATCTAGTTTCTAGCATATCTGCAACAAAAAATCATTAAAGTCCAAACTATATTATGATTATTTTCATCATACTGTTGCAAACTTAAGCTATAAAAGTATAAAGCATACAAGTGTTTTAGGAAGGATCAGTGTGGACATTTTTGTGTTATGATGATAGATAGACAGATAGATAGATGTACACACACGTATATGATATAAAAATGTGTACATATAAGCACAAATACAATCCTACTTACCCACCAACAAAAAGCATTATTGAGATAATTTCTGAATGTTACACAAAAAATGTCTAGCAAAGGTACTAAAAAATCTAAGACATAAAGGCTAGCATAAGTGTTAAATATTCATGTACAACTCTTTGTACTCCTTCCTGTCTCTGTGATGTTAAACCCAATCTCTCTGTCTCTCTGTCTCTCTGTCTGTCTGTCTGTCTGTCTCTCTCTCTCTCTCTCTCTCTCTCTCTCTCACACACACACACACACACACACACACACATACACAGGTCATAGCATCTAACAAGGAGATTCTGCCATAAGAAAGTCTCAAGGTCATTTTAAGTGGGTCACTCCAACTTCTCTAAGTAACACAGACCTCTACTTCTTTCCTCCAAGGTGCATTTTGAAGTATTATAAATGGAAAGATTTGCTTATAACAATAATTATAACTAACATTTATACAGCACATAACAATTTACAAAGAGCTTTACATATCCTATTCGATTCTCACAACAATCTCATGATGTTGGCACTGCTCTTATCTTCATCTTATAGATGAGGAAACAGGCTGTTAGAAGGTAAGTGACTTTCTAATTGAGAGAAATGATTATTAATAACCAACTTTTGGGGGAGATTCAGAAGTCTCCCCTTTTTATAAACTCCTCATTTTAAGAAGTTCACTTTTCTTAAAGGACATTACTACAACAAAATTGCGTTAACTCTCCTTTTCTTGGTCAGACCCCATCCAACCTTAAAAGTAATTTAAGGTGGGGAAGAATATCATGTTCTACTCAAGCTTGGATGGAGACCGAACCTTTTGTCTAGATAGTCCAAGACTGTGGTGATCTGAGTAGAGATAATTTCACTGTCCAAAGGTGACATGTTGTCGCTAACAGTCTTTTATTTCTTCAAAGGCTATACAAATTGTAAGCCCGCCACCATTGATTGTCTTTGGTCTAGAAGAGATGGCCAAGTATCATTGCTGAACATTTGTGAGTGTCCACTATACCTCTGGGCCCAAATTACCACTGTGTTTTTTAATTCTTGCCCAGCTCCAATTTTTCTGGTCATGTAACATAGTATTGTTCCATTGCAACTTTTTCCCTCTCCAGGGGATGTTTTTCATTGCTAGGTGAATGTTTCTCATCTAGGGCAAGACATATATGAGGCAATTTGACATCCTTTGGGATGAAAGGATATTTTTTGAATCTCTACCCATTACTATTACTGTTAATGTTGCTATTACTTGAATGGAATAAATGACAGGAGCATGGCCCAGTAAGGCAAGATTCAATCTGCTTGGACTTGACTGAGCACAAAAGGTTTTCCCCACAATGCCACAGTGTGTTCAGAGAAGCCTATAGGGGCAAGCTCGCCTTGGTGCCTGGAAGAAACTCTCATTCATATGACCTACTTCTTGAGTTCTTCAGAAATAATGAGCCTGGTTAGCAGAGCATAACTATATGGTTACAGGTTATAAGGCAGAGAACCAGTAAAAGGGCCTGTCAGGACTAAACAAACTTGCCAACAGCTAGGAGGAAAAAAAAAGAATTCTCCAAAGAGATGAATGATCAGACATATTTAGAGCCTCCCTACAGTTGATCCTGTCCTGGGAAAGTGAACAAGCCCTTATGCTGCAGAGGTTATTTGATTTCGCATCTAGTTTTTCTTGCAACGTGTGGCAGTGGGTGAAAAATACAATTACTAGAATTAGAAAGTGAGTGGCCCTGGGCAAGTCACTAACTCTTGCTTTGCCTCAATTTCTTTGCTTGTAAATAATATTCAAACTGCCTAACAGCTCTTTGTGAAAGTACTTTGGAAATCTTAATGTGAATTATTGCAGTTGTTACTGCTTATTTTCATTATTATGTCCATTCTTCTCATACCCTTAGGAAACATTCTTTCTCTGTAAATATTCCCCAGCAGAAGAAACATTTGCAGGAATCTGAGTTCCCATTTGTGCCAAATTTTCTCCCTCTTTTAGAGGGATTTTTTTTCCCCATTGGAGATGATCATAGATAGCTGATACTCCTGTGGAGATTTGTAAAGCCTATAGTTATCCACAGACCATTTTTTTGGTGTCAAATCCACAACTTAGTATCAAAGCTACGGGTCATAAGATCTATAACCCTCCCGACTATTTATCTATCTTATGATATGCTGTGTAATGTGCATGTACACACACACACATATACAGATTTATATATATATAACAGTACAGTGCAGACAGGAATTCTAGCTGCAGTCACTGTAGTGTCACATTTCTTCTTATCCATTCCCTAAACATCATTCTTGACTGGAGCCTCAATAGAACACTATCCTGTAGCCAATGTAATGAAACTGACTACCTTTTAGCTGAAATAATCTTGAAATATTGTCTTGTTGGTACTTTAGTAACTAACCCACTTTGGATAGTGTTCCAAGTTGTACTGACTTAACATTCAGATGCATCTGTGATCTCATCAATTTGGAAGTTGTTTCAGATGGCCCATCCTATATAACTTTTATCTTTGTCTTCCCATAAATTCTCAACAGAGAGTCTACATAGGGTGTTGGAGGATTTACTTAATTTATTGCTGATATTGAGACAATACAAGTTGGAGGGGGGAAGAGTCAAGATGGTGGAGGAAAAAATCGCAACTGCCAGACCTGTCAAAACAACCACAGAAAACACTGAACAGAATTCTGAGGGGCAAAGTCAAGAAAAAGTCACAGTGAGTTACTTTTTTTTTCCAACTCAGGGCAGCTTAGGAAGATAAAAAAATGAACACCAGTGGGGGCTGGCCAAGAGCATGATACAGTGGCAGCTGTTGTAGCAGCACCAATGTCCAGGGAAAGTAAAGGGTTTAAACACCTGGTCAGCATTCGGCATAGGATCATATGTCATCAATTACCCAGTTCCTGGTCTTAGTCCATGGCACAGAGAAGTGGTCACAATCGGATCCTACTTGGGTAAGAAGCAAAACACAGACCAGGAGGGCACTGATCAGTCTTCTGTCAGATCACAGGATTTTGGAGGCACAAAAAAATCTATAGGGCTCCAGATTGAGCCATGAAAGCAGCATACAGTAGGCAAAAGCATAAACTAATCATTTCCCCTGGAGGTAAGCAGAGGCTAACTCTAACATAAAATCCAAAATCAGGAAGTAGGCTGGAAAATGAGCAAACTACTAACTCAGAAAAAAAAAATACTTGAAACTATTTACAAGCAAAGTCTCAAAGAAAAATAGAGATTGGATGTAAGTCCAACAAGAATTTATAGAAGAGTTAACAAAAGAGATGAAAAAAGGGGAAAAAAAGCAAGAAGAAAAGATTTTAATAAATCTAAATGGTAGAGGAAAAGTTAGAGAAATAAATGAGAGCTATGGAGGAAAATAATGAAAAAAGAATTAGCAGCTTGGTATGAGGTGCAAAAATACTGAAGAAAATAAATCCTGGGGGCAGCTAGATGGTACAGTGGGCAGAGCAATGTCCCTAGAGTCAGGAAGATCTGATTTTAATCTGGCCTCAGACACTTGGCATGCACTAGCTGTGTGATCCTGGGCAAATCACTTAACCCTGATTCCCTGGCAAAGATAGACAGATAGATAGATAGATAGATAGATAGATAGATAGATAGATAGATAGATAGATAGAGGAATGAATGAATGAATCCTTAAAAATCAGAATTGACCAAATGATAAGAGTTATAAAACCTCAAAAATAACTCCACAAAAATAAAAATTGATCAGTAGAAGTTAACGACTCTACGAGGCATCAGAAAACCCCAATAAAATAAAATTAAAGACTGAAAAAAATAAAACAATGTATCAAATATCTTATCAGAAAAACAACTGACCTGGAAAATAGATTGAGAACAGATCATTTAAGAAAAAAGAGCCTAGTCATCACATTTTTTTGAAGATGATAAAGAAACATTTTCCAGATATCTTAGAAACAGAGAGCAAAGTAAAAGAAATAAAAGAATCAGCTGTTCCCTCCTGAAAGATATCCGCAAATAAATCCTCCCAGGGATATTTTGGATAAGTTTGAGAACTCCCAGATCAAAGAGTAAATAAAATAGCCTGAAAAAATATTCAAATACTATATAGTCACAGTCAGACTCACACAAGATTTAACAGCTGCCACTATAAGGGTGCGGAGGGGTTGGAATATGGTTTTATAGAAGTCAAAGCTAGAATTAAGAACAACCGACCCAGCAAAACTGAGCATAATCCTGTAGGAGAGAAAAACAGACATATAATGAAATTGAGTTTGTCAAGCATTTCTGATTAAAAGACAAGAGCTGAATAGAAAATTTGACATTCAAATACAGGGCACAAGAGAAGTATAAAAAAATAAACACAAATAAGAAATCGTAAGAGATTTTACCAGGTTAAATGCTTACAATTCCATATAAGAAGATAATGCATACAAACCTGAAGAACTTTATCGTCATTAGGGCAGTTAGAAGTTATCTACTTAGGCAAATGATATGAATGTGTGTCTATTATGTTGACAAGATCTTAAAAGAAGAATGGAAAGATGAGAAAGAGAGAGTCACTGGTAAAAAGGTGAAAGGAGAAAAAGAATGGAAAAATTATCTTGCATAGAAAAGATATAAAGAATTTTTACAATGGCGGGGAAAATGGGGAGTGGGGAGTAGGAAGTGCTTCTTATCTGCCCTGGTTCAAAGATGACCAAAATTAGCACAAGTAGCAGAGAATTGATCCATACTTCACTGCATCTCAGCTTCAGAGGCTTCATTGAATGCACAATCATCTGCAAACAAAAAATCATGCACCAACACTCTCTCCACTTTAGTCTTGGCTTGTAGCTTTTTCAAGTTGAACAATTTACCATCAGTGCCTTAGTTGACCTTGATGTTCTCTTTGAAGGCATTTGACAACATGGCTTAAAGTATCATGCTAAAAAAAGCATGGGAGAAGCCTTATTTTCAAATAAAAGCTTAGTTAAACGCATGGATGGTAACTCATCAAATTTGCATATGGGAGAAAACGGGGTGATAGCCAACACACTTGATAGAATTCAGAATAAAAACAATCTTGACAGTTTAGAAAATTGAGTCAAATCTAATAAGATTAAATGTAATAGGAAATCAAGATTACAAAATGAGAAAAGCATGGTTAAATAGCAGTTTTTCTGAAAAAAAATGGGGCCTTTTGGTAAAGTGACTACAAACTCAGTACAAATCAACAAGAAAATGTGATAGCCTAAAAACAAACTCTAATGCGATTTAGAATAAATAAAAGAGGCATTGCTTCCAGGGATAAAGAAGTAATGGTTCTGTTACCTAACCTAGTCAGATGAAGCAGCATGAACCTCAGTTTCCTTATTTGTATGTAGTAACCCTCCAGCACCACTTTCTAAACACTGTCTCTTGCAGATTGAGTCCTCGGGGGCCAAATGCCCCAGGTTCAAGGTCCTCTTTGGGTTCACATGGCTAAAACTACAGCTCATAAGCCCCCACCCCTGTGCTTAGCTTTAATAGTCAACAAGGAAATGTAATTAGCTTTAAAGACTGGCAGTAACAGAAATGGCATCATAAGACCAGAAGCTACAAAACATCCCCTCACCATTCTTCCATGAACTTGGGTGCACTCTCACAAATGCATCAATAGTAAAAGAAGAAAAACATTTAGAGCACATTGGGAAAGAGACACACCCTTTGGGAGCATGAGGCGTAGGCAATTTAAATCTCTGGCACTGTAATTGGGCAATCAATAAACACTTATCAAATGTTTATTATGTGCCAAGCCTGTGGTAAGACTAGGGGTTAAAAAAAGTAAAAAACATTTCCTGCCCTAAAAAGTCCACATTTTAATGTGAGAGAAAACATGTAAATAGCTAAGCTTGCACAAGAAATATATACAGTATAGATGGAAGGTTGTCTCAGAGAGGAAAGGACCAGCATCTTGGGGACACTGGGAAAGGGTGGCCTATAGAAGGTTGTATTTGAGTTGAGACTTAAAGGCAGCTGGGGCAGAGGTGAGGAAAGGGAGGGATTCCAGCATGGAGTCCTCATTCTGCTTCCCCTCTCTTTCCCTCCCCCAGGTTATGAAGCATCTCTGCTGGGCTCATTACTTAAGCTGAGTATCCTGGCCTTATTTTTCTTTATACGTCAACTCTGAATGGTCAGGGCTGTCCCTCTTCCTCACAGAAGTCATACTCATCTCAACTGTTCGTTTTCCCCATTTTTGCACCTGCTCCCCACTGGATATGATGGCCCCTACTGGGTGAGTAACTCTGCTACAAGACAGACAAGCAAAATGGCTCTGCCTAGAGGGGGAGGGGGGAAGAAGGAAATCCTTCCCTTCTCCTCTGATAAGAAACTCTTCCTTCTTAAGGGTTCTTCTCTCTTCCTGAGGTCACATTTATTCTGTTATGACTGACTGATTTAGACAGTGTGTCTCTCTTTTCAAAGAACCATCAGGACCAAGGCCTTCTGAAGACTTGTTATCTCAGTCAGGTCTATGCCTGTCTTTTTGTGACCCTGTGGATCACAGCACACCAATACTGTCTGTGGGGCTCCCTTGGCAAAGATACTGGAGTGGTTTGCCATTTCCTTCTCTAGAGGGACAAGGGAAAGAGAGGTTCAGTGACCTGCCCAGAAACACACAGCTAGTAAGTGTCTGAGGCTTGATTTGAACTTAGATCTTACTGACTGCAGGCTCTATCAACTGAGCCTTTAATTTCGCTGATTTTCATTGGATACCCACAAATCTTATAAAGCAATAAACTTACAAAGTAAGCTCTTCTTTCCATATTGTTCATCCCCTAGTGATTTCTGTTTCATGTTCTTTATCTTCTATGATTTCATCATCTAAGCTGGGAGTGGGGTGGGGTGTGGAGGGGGAGGAAGGGGTGACTTAAACTACCAGAGCTCTCCTGATCAGTTCTCCCCATCCCCCCAACCAAATACTTGTGAAATGGGGCTTATATCACTTGTAATACTTGTTTTTGTAAAGATCAAATGTCATGAGATATGTAAAGGTTTTTTTGTAAACCTCGGAAACCCAGTATGGATATCAGTTATAATTCCTGTCTGTCCAGTTGATACATTTTCCCTAAACAATACATGCCCAATAAAATTTCCTCTCCTTTGTCTTTGGGCCTAAGGTATCACTTTCATTGCCACTCAGAGTCTAGGAATCCTTTCAAGATGTTCCTCTATTGCTTGGGGGGGAAATTTATTTTGCTCTCAATTTCTCTATACCTCAGTTTCCTTTTTTTGTAAAATAGGATTAATAATATTTCTTCTAATGCACAGAGTTGTTAAGAAGAATATGCATTGTAAACCTCAGACTTAAATGTAAATTATTATTTTTGTACCTTCAGACAGTTAGGGGGAATTTTTTGTTTTCAATTTGTTTAATCAAAGGGGGTTATTTAGGAAACCAAGATGGGAAAGGGGCACAACTGAGCATTAAAAAGGTACAGATGAAACTTTGTCTAATAACAGCTTCTGTTTGTTCAGCTAAAACACTTTATAGAAACCAAACTGGAGCTTTTCTTTGTGTTCAGTTTAGCTTAGCTCAGTTAATGAAAAAACTCAACTATTTTGTTTTCTACCTTGTTATGTTTCCCAGGTATTTAATTTACTCGGTTCCAAACACAGCCCTGGATGGTCTGAAAACCTTTCCTTTTCATTGACTTTGTGGTTTTCATTTTCACCATTTCTGATTCCTTTGATTTATCTAGCAGCAGATTTATAAGGGCTTACCTTGTTAGTAGTAATTGCACATATTTTTTATGAACACTTTCATGTACAGTGCCTTTATGTCTACATCATCCCAGTGTAACCTAGAACACAGCTTCATGGAACCCTTTGAGGGGTGGAGATCCTTCTCAAGAGACAGTTTCTGCTCTCAAGTGAACATTTAAATCATTCCTTTGGACAGAAATCACTCTCTACCAACTTGCAGAAGGAATTTCTGTTAGGTTGATGGGATGAGCTATCTCAGTGGGGTATCAAATTCAAATACAGACAGGCCACTAAACCAAATAATATAAGGATCCTTGTGGGTCTCATAATAACTTAGAAAATCACAAATTAACATTATCTCTGTTCTATTGCATTTTTATTTAATTTGCTAACTATTCCCCAACAATATTTGTTCTTTTCCTCCTCTACTCTGTTCCCTCTAAGATTCCCTTCCATTTACCTTGTTAATATCTTTTATGTACCTAATTATTTGTATGTTGTCTCCTCTATGTGAGCGTATGCTTTATGAGAGCAGGAACAATGCTTTTCTTTCTATCCCTGGTACTCCCTGGCATATAGTAAGCACTTAATAAACACTGTTCACTGACTAACTGAATTTAGGAGCCATGTCATACTTATTAAGTATTTCCACATTGTAAACGGAGCACCCAGTATACTCAATATTTTTTTAAATGTTTGCTGCATTGATTTGCTTTCCTTCTTTTAACATTTCCTATTATTGTTATTATTATGCTTTATATATAGCCATTCTCCTTTGCTAGTTCTTTGTCCAGATCATGCCCACTAACCATGGGTATTCCATGGGATTCTGTCCTGGTTCCTCTTTTCTTCCTTTATACTTGATGATCCACTTACTGTGAATTCAATTATTATTTCTGTACTTATTATTCTCATATCTACCCTTTTCATATTTGTATCCCAAGCATTTGCATAATGCCTGGCATATAGTAAATACTTAAATTTTCTTCTTCCCTTCCCTTCCATTTTCTTTTCCTTCATATGTTTTGGTCCTGTCTTCCCAACAAGATAAGTAAATTCCTTGAAGACAGACATGTTTTCCTATTTATTTTCTCTCTCCCTAGAGTGCTCAACACATAATAGATGCCTGACAAATGCAATCTGACAGACCATGCTATTAGAAATGGGAAGGAAAACCTAAGGTTCATAGAATAGAAAGAACCCCCAATTTGTGGTTATATTGACCAGTGAATTATCTTTAGTTGGGCACAGTTCTAAAGTAGGTGAAGTTTGTTTTCAGGGGCAAAAGTCTCTATTTTCTATTCCCTTTTCTCCAATGTCATCCCTGTCCCTCTCTATCTATAAAAACAGACTGCCAAGAAAACAACATTTCATTTATAACTTCTAGAGAAAATCAGCTACTCTATCATCTCTTATAAGTCTACTTGAATTTTAAGCCTGATCTCTAATTATGGTTGGTCTTTAAAGAAATTTCAAGTATCTGGTCACAGGTGGGAGATTTTCAGGAAAGATCAAATACTGGGCTTCCTAACACTTCTAACATCATCTCCTTGGGCAGCTGTCTTTTTGTGCAAAGCCAGCCATGCTCAGCTTCATTAACCAGTCAAAGGATGCCCAAGTTTTAACAAGGAAAATAAATGTCGATTCATACTCACAAGGGTTTATGAATATGCCCTTTCCTGTTCAACATTTTAATCAATAACTTGAAGACATAGAAACCATGCTTACTAAGTTTGCAGATGACTCAAAGGTAGGAAGGGTAGTTAATACTCTAGATGACTGAATCAAGATTCAAAATTATCTTGACAGGTTAAAATGCTGTGCTGAAATCAAGAAGATGAAATAGAATGTATGAGCAGCATGGTTTATAAAAGGAACACTGACTTAGGAGCCAGAGGCCTTAGATTTCACTCTCACATCTGTCATCTTCTACCTGTGTGACCTTGGGGAAGTCACTTTATTTTTTAAAATTTAGTATCCCTAATTATAAAATAAGAAGATTGGAATAGATGATCTCTAAGTTTCCTTCCAGCTCTAAATCTGTAATATATGGTATAATGGAAAAGTCAAAGGACAGACTTTTAATCTGGGGACCTGAGTTCAAGTCTTGACCCCCCTTCTCCTCAAATTGCTTAGGGTTAATAATGGACCTGTTTTTTCATTGGCACGGGCAATGTTAGAGGAGGAAATTCTCTGCTAATGGAGGTAAGCAAGTTCTCTGCAACTTAGGGTCTTAGAAAATTGTCTAGAGCACCAAAGTGTTATAGTGACTTATCCAGGGTCACAGGTTCAAGTATGAGTCAGAACTAGATTTTGAACTTAGGTCTTCCTCATCATTAAAGCCATATTACATTTCATGGGGTCATGGACAAGTGAAAGAACTATTCTGAGCCTCAGTTTTCCTCATCTGTAAATGGGATTAACGATGCCTTCAATATCTATCTCATGGGATTTTTGTGAGAAAAATGCTTTGAAAAGAAAGAAAAAAATGAAGTTGAACAATGTGTAATTATAGCGAACAAGCTTTGGTCTAGAAGAAGAGTAGAGAAAAATCGACTCTCCCTTTGCAGAAGTGGTAGAGACTGTGGGTGCAGAATCTTACATATACTGTCAGACAGGGCAGCCAGGTGGTGCAGTGGATAGAGCACCAGTGCAGGAGTCAGGAGGATGAGTTCAAATTTTCACGTCAGACACTTGACACTCACTATCTCTGTGACCTTGGGCAAGTCACTTAACCCCAACTGCCTCATCCTGGGTCATCTCCAGTCATCCTGATGAATATCTGGTCACTGGATTCGGATGGCTCTGGAGGAGAAGGGAGGCTGGTGCAAGTCATGTCATTATTTCTCTGATGGCATGGTCTTCTTTGGCAACAAAGGACAAACACACACACATATATTGTCAGACATGATTGATTTTGCTGAACTGCCTTTTTATCTCTTGCTTTTTAATTCTTTTTATAAACTACAGCTTGTTGGGTGGAGGATATTTAAAAATTATGATATTAAGAGAAATCAATGAAATAAGATTACCTTTTTTTTCCTTAGGAGATCTTAGAAGGAAAGGGAATAATGAAGCATACTGAGAATGTTCCTGGAGAAGACATGAGAGGAAGGTATCTTTAAATATTTGAAGGACTGTTACATTGATTCTCCCTGCCCAGAAGGAGTATATATGTGTGTATATGTGTGTGTACGTATGTGTGTATGTGTATGAGTGTGAATGTGTGTTGGTGACATAGACAAAAATATGTCTGGTCCCTTCAAAAAGTGTAGTACCCAAGGCAACAAAAAAAAATTG
The DNA here is from genome assembly GCA_023548195.1 of Bettongia penicillata ogilbyi. NCBI lineage: Eukaryota > Metazoa > Chordata > Mammalia > Diprotodontia > Potoroidae > Bettongia > Bettongia penicillata. The sequence goes on from JAJHZJ010000733.1 coordinate 1,665,876, forward strand.
CCAACCTAGATGTGCATTAGTGTCTGGAATGATTAAGATTAATGTGTCAGTATATGTGAAAGGGTTTTCTTATTGTCTTTCTGGGAGGGAGTCTGAACAGAGATGGGGGAAAATCTTTCAACTAGAAACTCCCTCTATCAATCTGGATCAATATCAGCATTGAAAATTTATAGTTTTAGATAATTGCCCCCAGGGCACAAAGAGATTAAGTGATTTGCCTAGGATCACATAGCTATATATAGCAGGGGTTGAATGGGAACCCCAAATCTTCCTGCCTCCAAGACAGTCCCCTCTACCCAATAACTCAGGTTGCTTCTCACATTAGCTTTAGCTTGGTACATATAGTTTGGGCGTATTCCTGAATATGAAAAAAGCACAAGGCTCAAGGACATGGGGACACTCAGACTCTTCTTTCCATATTGTTCATCCCCTAGTGATCTCTGTTTCATGTTCTTTATCTTCTATGATTTCATCATCTAAGCTGGGAGTGGGGTGGGGTGTGGAGGGGGAGGAAGGGGTGACTTAAACTACCAGAGCTCTCCTGATCAGTTCTCCCCATCCCCCCAACCAAATACTTGTGAAATGGGGCTTATATCACTTGTAATACTTGTTTTTGTAAAGATCAAATGTCATGAAATATGTAAAGGTTTTTTTGTAAACCTCGGAAACCCAGTATGGATATCAGTTATAATTCCTGTCTGTCCAGTTGATACATTTTCCCTAAACAATACATGCCCAATAAAATTTCCTCTCCTTTGTCTTTGAGCCTAAGGTATCACTTTCATTGCCACTCAGAGTCTAGGAATCCTTTCAAGATGTTCCTCTATTGCTTGCGGGGGGAAATTTATTTTGCTCTCAATTTCTCTGTAACTCAGTTTCTTTTTTCTGTAAAATGGGATTAATAATATTTCTTCTAATGCACAGAGTTGTTAAGAAGAATATGCATTGTAAACCTCAGACTTAAATGTAAATTATTATTTTTGTACCTTCAGACAGTTAGGGGGAATTTTTTGTTTTCAATTTGTTTAATCAAAGGGGGTTATTTAGGAAACCAAGATGGGAAAGGGGCACAACTGAGCATTAAAAAGGTACAGATGAAACTTTGTCTAATAACAGCTTCTGTTTGTTCAGCTAAAACACTTTATAGAAACCAAACTGGAGCTTTTCTTTGTGTTCAAGTTTAGCTTAGCTCAGTTAATGAAAAAACTCAACTATTTTGTTTTCTACCTTGTTATGTTTCCCAGGTATTTAATTTACTCGGTTCCAAACACAGCCCTGGATGGGTCTGAAAACCTTTCCTTTTCATTGACTTTGTGGTTTTCATTTTCACCATTTCTGATTCCTTTGATTTATCTAGCAGCAGATTTATAAGGGCTTACCTTGTTAGTAGTAATTGCACATATTTTTTATGAACACTTTCATGTACAGTGCCTTTATGTCTACATCATCCCAGTGTAACCTAGAACACAGCTTCATGGGAACCCTTTGAGGGGTGGAGATCCTTCTCAAGAGGCACTTTCTGCTCTCAAGTGAACATTTAAATCATTCCTTTGGACAGAAATCACTCTCTACCAACTTGCAGAAGGAATTTCTGTTAGGTTTGATGGGATGAGCTATCTCAGTGGGGTATCAAATTCAAATACAGACAGGCCCACTAAACCAAATAATATAAGGATCCTTGTGGGTCTCATAATAACTTAGAAAATCACAAATTAACATTATCTCTGTTTCTATTGCATTTTTATTTAATTTTGCTAACTATTCCCCAACAATATTTGCTCTTTTCCTCCTCTACTCTGTTCCCTCTAAGATTCCCTTCCATTTACCTTGTTAATATCTTTTATGTACCTAATTATTTGTATGTTGTCTCCTCTATGTGAGCGTATGCTTTATGAGAGCAGGAACAATGCTTTTCTTTCTATCCCTGGTACTCCCTGGCATATAGTAAGCACTTAATAAACACTGTTCACTGACTAACTGAATTTAGGAGCCATGTCATACTTATTAAGTATTTCCACATTGTAAACGGAGCACCCAGTATACTCAATATTTTTTTTAAATGTTTGCTGCATTGATTTGCTTTCCTTCTTTTAACATTTCCTATTATTGTTATTATTATGCTTTATATATAGCCATTCTCCTTTGCTAGTTCTTTGTCCAGATTCATGCCCACTAACCATGGGTATTCCATGGGATTCTGTCCTGGTTCCTCTTTTCTTCCTTTATACTTGATGATCCACTTACTGTGAATTCAATTATTATTTCTGTACTTATTATTCTCATATCTACCCTTTTCATATTTGTATCCCAAGCATTTGCATAATGCCTGGCATATAGTAAATACTTAAATTTTCTTCTTCCCTTCCCTTCCATTTTCTTTTCCTTCATATGTTTTGGTCCTGTCTTCCCAACAAGATAAGTAAATTCCTTGAAGACAGACATGTTTTCCTATTTATTTTCTCTCTCCCTAGAGTGCTCAACACATAATAGATGCCTGACAAATGCAATCTGACAGACCATGCTATTAGAAATGGGAAGGAAAACCTAAGGTTCATAGAATAGAAAGAACCCCCCCCAACTTTGTGGTTTGTCAAGCATTTCTGATTAAAAGACAAGAGCTGAATAGAAAATTTGACATTCAAATACAGGGCACAAGAGAAGTATAAAAAAATAAACACAAATAAGAAATCGTTAAGAGATTTTACCAGGTTAAATGCTTACAATTCCATATAAGAAGATAATGCATACAAACCTGAAGAACTTTATCGTCATTAGGGCAGTTAGAAGTTATCTACTAGGCAAATGATATGAATGTGTGTCTATTATGTTGACAAGATCTTAAAAGAAGAATGGAAAGATGAGAAAGAGAGAGTCACTGGTAAAAAGGTGAAAGGAGAAAAAGAATGGAAAAATTATCTTGCATAGAAAAGATATAATGAATTTTTACAATGGCGGGGAAAATGGGGAGTGGGGGAGTAGGAAGTGCTTATCTGCCCTGGTTCAAAGATGACCAAAATTAGCACAAGTAGCAGAGAATTGATCCATACTTCATTGCATCTCAGCTTCAGAGGCTTCATTGAATGCACAATCATCTGCAAACAAAAAATCATGCACCAACACTCTCTCCACTTTAGTCTTGGCTTGTAGCTTTTTCAAGTTGAACAATTTACCATCAGTTGCCTTAGTTGACCTTGATGTTCTCTTTGAAGGCATTTGACAACATGGCTTAAGTATCATGCTAAAAACAAAGCATGGGAGAAGCCTTATTTTCAAATAAAAGCTTAGTTAAACAGCATGGATGGTAACTCATCAAATTTGCATATGGGAGAAAACGGGGTGATAGCCAACACACTTGATAGAATTCAGAATAAAAACAATCTTGACAGTTTAGAAAATTGAGTCAAATCTAATAAGATTAAATGTAATAGGAAATCAAGATTACAAAATGAGAAAAGCATGGTTATATAGCAGTTTTCTGAAAAAAAAATGGGGCCTTTTGGTAAAGTGACTACAAACTCAGTACAAATCAACAAGAAAATGTGATAGCCTAAAAACAAACTCTAATGCGATTTAGAATAAATAAAAGAGGCATTGCTTCCAAGGATAAAGAAGTAATGGTTCTGTTACCTAACCTAGTCAGATGAAGCAGCATGAACCTCAGTTTCCTTATTTGTATGTAGTAACCCTCCAGCACCACTTTCTAAACACTGTCTCTTGCAGATTGAGTCCTCGAGGGCCAAATGCCCCAGGTTCAAGGTCCTCTTTGGGTTCACATGGCTAAAACTACAGCTCATAAGCCCCCACCCCTGTGCTTAGCTTTAATAGTCAACAAGGAAATGTAATTAGCTTTAAAGACAGGCAGTAACAGAAATGGCATCATAAGACCAGAAGCTACAAAACATCCCTCACCATTCTTCCATGAACTTGGGGTGCACTCTCACAATGCATCAATAGTAAAAGAAGAAAAACATTTAGAGCACATTGGGAAAGAGACACACCCTTTGGGAGCATGAGGCGTAGGCAATTTAAACCTCCGGCACTGTAATTGGGCAATCAATAAACACTTATCAAATGTTTATTATGTGCCAAGTCTGTGGTAAGAGCTAGGGGTTAAAAAAAGTAAAAAACATTTCCTGCCCTAAAAAAGTCCACATTTTAATGTGAGAGAAAACATGTAAATAGCTAAGCTTGCACAAGAAATATATACCAGTATAGATGGAAGGTTGTCTCAGAGAGGAAAGACCAGCATCTTGGGGACACTGGAAAGGGTGGCCTATAGAAGGTTGGATTTGAGTTGAGACTTAAAGGCAGCTGGGGCAGAGGTGAGGAAAGGGAGGGATTCCAGCATGGAGTCCTCATTCTGCTTCCCCTCTCTTTCCCTCCCCCAGGTTATGAAGCATCTCTGCTGGGCTCATTACTTAAGCTGAGTATCCTGGCCTTATTTTTCTTTATACGTCAACTCTGAATGGTCAGGGCTGTCCCTCTTCCTCACAGAAGTCATACTCATCTCAACTGTTCGTTTTCCCCATTTTTGCACCTGCTCCCCACTGGATATGATGGCCCCTACTGGGTGAGTAACTCTGCTACAAGACAGACAAGCAAAATGGCTCTGCCTAGAGGGGGAGGGGGGAAGAAGGAAATCCTTCCCTTCTCCTCTGATAAGAAACTCTTCCTTCTTAAGGGTTCTTCTCTCTTCCTGAGGTCACATTTATTCTGTTATGACTGACTGATTAGACAGTGTGTCTCTCTTTTCAAAGAACCATCAGGACCAAGGCCTTCTGAAGACTGTTATCTCAGTCAGGTCTATGCCTGTCTTTTTGTGACCCTGTGGATCACAGCACACCAATACTGTCTGTGGGGCTCCCTTGGCAAAGATACTGAGTGGTTTGCCATTTCCTTCTCTAGAGGGACAAGGGAAAGAGAGGTTCAGTGACCTGCCCAGAAACACACAGCTAGTAAGTGTCGGAGGCTTGATTTGAATTTAGATCTTACTGACTGCAGGCTCTATCAACTGAGCCTTTAATTTCGCTGATTTTCATTGGATACCCACAAATCTTATAAAGCAATAAACTTACAAAGTAAGCTCTTCTTTCCATATTGTTCATCCCCTAGTGATCTCTGTTTCATGTTCTTTATCTTCTATGATTTCATCATCTAAGCTGGAGTGGGGTGGGGTGTGGAGGGGGAGGAAGGGGTGACTTAACTACCAGGAGCTCTCCTGATCAGTTCTCCCCATCCCCCCAACCAAATACTTGTGAAATGGGGCTTATATCACTTGTAATACTTGTTTTTGTAAAGATCAAATGTCATGAAATATGTAAAGGTTTTTTTGTAAACCTCGGAAACCCAGTATGGATATCAGTTATAATTCCTGTCTGTCCAGTTGATACATTTTCCCTAAACAATACATGCCCAATAAAATTTCCTCTCCTTTGTCTTTGGGCCTAAGGTATCACTTTCATTGCCACTCAGAGTCTAGGAATCCTTTCAACATGTTTCCTCTATTGCTTGGGGGGGAATTTATTTTTGCTCTCAATTTCTCTGTAACTCAGTTTCTTTTTTCTGTAAAATGGGATTAATAATATTTCTTCTAATGCACAGAGTTGTTAAGAAGAATATGCATTGTAAACCTCAGACTTAAATGTAAATTATTATTTTGTACCTTCAGACAGTTAGGGGGAATTTTTTGTTTTCAATTTGTTTAATCAAAGGGGGTTATTTAGGAAACCAAGATGGGAAAGGGGCACAACTGAGCATTAAAAAGGTACAGATGAAACTTTGTCTAATAACAGCTTCTGTTTGTTCAGCTAAAAACACTTTATAGAAAACCAAACTGGAGCTTTTCTTTGTGTTCAGTTTAGCTTAGCTCAGTTAATGAAAAAACTCAACTATTTTGTTTTCTACCTTGTTATGTTTCCCAGGTATTTAATTTACTCGGCTTCCAAACACAGCCCTGGATGGTCTGAAAACCTTTCCTTTTCATTGACTTTGTGGTTTTCATTTTCACCATTTCTGATTCCTTTGATTTATCTAGCAGCAGATTTATAAGGGCTTACCTTGTTAGTAGTAATTGCACATATTTTTTATGACACTTTCATGTACAGTGCCTTTATGTCTACATCATCCCAGTGTAACCTAGAACACAGCTTCATGGAACCCTTTGAGGGGTGGAGATCCTTCTCAAGAGGCACTTTCTGCTCTCAAGTGAACATTTAAATCATTCCTTTGGACAGAAATCACTCTCTACCAACTTGCAGAAGGAATTTCTGTTAGGTTGATGGGATGAGCTATCTCAGTGGGGTATCAAATTCAAATACAGACAGGCCACTAAAACCAATAATATAAGGATCCTTGTGGGTCTCATAATAACTTAGAAAATCACAAATTAACATTATCTCTGTTCTATTGCATTTTTATTTAATTTGCTAACTATTCCCCAACAATATTTGCTCTTTTCCTCCTCTACTCTGTTCCCTCTAAGATTCCCTTCCATTTACCTTGTTAATATCTTTTATGTACCTAATTATTTGTATGTTGTCTCCTCTATGTGAGCGTATGCTTTATGAGAGCAGGAACAATGCTTTTCTTTCTATCCCTGGTACTCCCTGGCATATAGTAAGCACTTAATAAACACTGTTCACTGACTAACTGAATTTAGGAGCCATTGTCATACTTATTAAGTGATTTCCACATTGTAAACGGAGCACCCAGTATACTCAATATTTTTTTAAATGTTTGCTGCATTGATTTTGCTTTCCTTCTTTTAACATTTCCTATTATTGTTATTATTATGCTTTATATATAGCCATTCTCCTTTGCTAGTTCTTTGTCCAGATCATGCCCACTAACCATGGGTATTCCATGGGATTCTGTCCTGGTTCCTCTTTTCTTCCTTTATACTTGATGATCCACTACTGTGAATTCAATTATTATTTCTGTACTTATTATTCTCATATCTACCCTTTTCATATTTGTATCCCAAGCATTTGCATAATGCCTGGCATATAGTAAATACTTAAATTTTCTTCTTCCCTTCCCTTCCATTTTCTTTTCCTTCATATGTTTTGGTCCTGTCTTCCCAACAAGATAAGTAAATTCCTTGAAGACAGACATGTTTTCCTATTTATTTTCTCTCTCCCCTAGAGTGCTCAACACATAATAGATGCCTGACAAATGCAATCTGACAGACCATGCTATTAGAAATGGGAAGGAAAACCTAAGGTTCATAGAATAGAAAGAACCCCCAATTTGTGGTTATATTGACCAGTGAATTATCTTTAGTTGGGCACAGTTCTAAAGTAGGTGAAGTTTGTTTTCAGGGGCAAAAGTCTCTATTCTTCTATTCCCTTTTCTCCAATGTCATCCCTGTCCCTCTCTATCTATAAAAACAGACTGCCAAGAAAACAACATTTCATTTATAACTTCTAGAGAAATCAGCTACTCTATCATCTCTTATAAGTCTACTTGAATTTTAAGCCTGATCTCTAATTATGGTTGGTCTTTAAAGAAATTTCAAGTATCTGGTCACAGGTGGGAGATTTTCAGGAAAGATCAAATACTGGGCTTCCTAACACTTCTAACATCATCTCCTTGGGCAGCTGTCTTTTTGTGCAAAGCCAGCCATGCTCAGCTTCATTAACCAGTCAAAGGATGCCCAAGTTTTAACAAGGAAAATAAATGTCGATTCATACTCACAAGGGTTATGAATATGCCCTTTCCTGTTCAACATTTTAATCAATAACTTGAAGACATAGAAACCATGCTTACTAAGTTTGCAGATGACTCAAAGGTAGGAAGGGTAGTTATACTCTAGATGACTGAATCAAGATTCAAAAATTATCTTGACAGGTTAAAATGCTGTGCTGAAATCAAGAAGATGAAATAGAATGTATGAGCAGCATGGTTTATTAAAAGAATAGATTACAAAATAGATAATGAGCCCAGGCGCCTTACGCCTTACCCCGCCCCACCTCTAGATCACCTCTCAAACCCTGCTCTTCGTCGACCCTCTGGCCTCGCAAGTCCACTTTACTATTTTTAAAATTTAGTATCCCTAATTATACAATAAAGAAGAATATTGGTATAGATGATCTCTACGTTTCCTTCCAGCTCTAAATCTGTAATATATGGTATAATGGAAAAGTCAAAGGGACAGACTTTTAATCTGGGGACCTGAGTTCAAGTCTTGACCCCCCTTCTCCTCAAATTGCTTAGGGTTAATAATGGACCTGTTTTTTCATTGGCACGGGCAATGTTAGAGGAGGAAATTCTCTGCTAATGGAGGTAAGCAAGTTCTCTGCAACTTAGGGTCTTAGAAAATTGTCTAGAGCACCAAAGTGTTATAGTGACTTATCCAGGGTCACAGGTTCAAGTATGAGTCAGAACTAGATTTTGAACTTAGGTCTTCCTCATCATTAAAGCCATATTACATTTCATGGGGTCATGGACAAGTGAAAGAACTATTCTGAGCCTCAGTTTTCCTCATCTGTAAATGGGATTAACGATGCCTTCAATATCTATCTCATGGGATTTTTGTGGAGAAAAATGCTTTGAAAGAAAGAAAAAAATGAAGTTGAACAATGTGTAATTATAGTGAACAAGCTTTGGTCTAGAAGAAGAGTAGAGAAAAATCGACTCTCCCTTTGCAGAAGTGGTAGAGACTATGGATGCAGAATCTTACATATACTGTCAGACAGGGCAGCCAGGTGGTGCAGTGGATAGAGCACCAGTGCAGGAGTCAGGAGGATGAGTTCAAATTTCACGTCAGACACTTGACACTCACTATCTCTGTGACCTTGGGCAAGTCACTTAACCCCAACTGCCTCATCCTGGGTCATCTCCAGTCATCCTGATGAATATCTGGTCACTGGATTCGGATGGCTCTGGAGGAGAAGGGAGGCTGGTGCAAGTCATGTCATTATTTCTCTGATGGCATGGTCTTCTTTGGCAACAAAGGACAAACACACACACATATATTGTCAGACATGATTGATTTTGCTGAACTGCCCTTTTTATCTCTTGCTTTTTAATTCTTTTTATAAACTACAGCTTGTTGGGTGGGAGGATATTTAAAAATTATCATATTAAGAGAAATCAATGAAATAAGATTACCTTTTTTTTCCTTAGGAGATCTTAGAAGGAAAGGGAATAATGAAGCATACTGAGAATGTTCCTGGAGAAGACATGAGAGCAGGTATCTTTAAATATTTGAAGGACTGTTACATTGATTCTCCCTGCCCAGAAGGAGTATATATGTGTGTATATGTGTGTGTACGTATGTGTGTATGTGTATGAGTGTGAATGTGTGTTGGTGACATAGACAAAAATATGTCTGGTCCCTTCAAAAAGTGTAGTACCAAGGCAACAAAAAAAATTGCCAACCTAGATGTGCATTAGTGTCTGGAATGATTAAGATTAATGTGTCAGTATATGTGAAAGGGTTTTCTTATTGTCTTTCTGGGAGGGAGTCTGAACAGAGATGGGGGAAATCTTTCAACTAGAAACTCCCTCTATCAATCTGGATCAATATCAGCATTGAAATTTATAGTTTTAGATAATTGCCCCAGGGCACAAAGAGATTAAGTGATTTGCCTAGGATCACATAGCTATATATAGCAGGGGTTGAATGGGAACCCCAAATCTTCCTGCCTCCAAGACAGTCCCTCTACCCAATAACTCAGGTTGCTTCTCACATTAGCTTTAGCTTGGTACATATAGTTGGCGTATTCCTGAATATGAAAAAGCACAAGGCTCAAGGACATGGGACACTCAGATCCTCTTGACACATATATCTTGGATCAGAACTCATGGTGGCTGATGTGCTTCTATCTCCCATGTTTACTTGTTCTACTTTTCCCCTACAGGCTTGTTGAACTATCATATTTTTTGAGAAAGACCTGAGAACACCCTACTGTTTTTACTATGTACTATTGCTACCTTCACCACCACCACCATTATTGACTATTTCTCTTCCTCCTCCTCATTCTTATCCTTCTTTCTTTCTTCCTTCCTCCTTTCCTTTCCCTTTCTTCATCTGTTTCTTCCCTTCCTTTCATTCTCTTTCCTTTCTGTTCCTCTTTCCTTTTTTTGTTTTTTGTTTTCTTATGTCCCTTTCCCTCTTTAGTTTTCTTCTTTTCCTTTTTTCTTCCCTTTCTTCCTTTCTTTTCCTCTCTTCCCTTCTTTCCCACTTTCCTTTTTCTTTTCTTTCTTCTCTTCCCTTCCTTCCTTCCCTCCTTCCTTCCTTCCCTCCCTCCTTCCTTCCTTCCTTCCTTCCTTCCTTCCTTCCTTCCTTCCTTCCCTTCTTTCTTCTTTCTTCTTTTCTTTCTTTCTTTCTTTCTTTCTCTTTCTTTCTTTCTTTCTTTTCTTTCTTTCTTTCTTTCTTTCTTTCTTTCTTTCTTTCTTTCCTTCCTTCCTTCCTTCCTTCCTTCCTTCCTTCCTTCCTTCCTTCCTTCCTTCTTCTTTCCTTCCTTCCTTCCTTCCTTCCTTCCTTCCTTCCTTCCTTCCTTCCTTCCTTCCTTCTTTCTTTCTTTCTTTCTTTCTTTCTTTCTTTCTTTCATTCTTTCTTCTTCCCCAGAGCCTAGCACATTGTATTGATGTGCATTACATTAAATGTGCATTGTATTAAAACATTTAATGATTGAAATTTATTGAATTAAAAATGAATTGTCTAAAGGATATCCATTAAAATGGATATTTTACAAGAGAAAGGTAAAAAAACAAACCAAAAACTCCCAAACCTTGCATATTTACATCATTTTAGATTCCCCAAATACTCCAGAAGTCATCTGATTCAATCCCCTCATTTTATGGTAAGAAAATAGGGATTTAGGGGAGAGGGAATGATTTCCCTCAAATTAATTAGTCGTTAGTGAAAAATCCACAATTAGAACTCAGAATTTCTTTCCTCTCTTCCTTCCTTCCTTTTCCCAGAGTCTAGTATATTGTATTGATGAGATAAAAAAATTGATGGTTAACATTATTGAATCAAAAATAGATTGTATAAAGGATATCCATTTTCTTTCCTGGGAAAGGTAAAAAAAATACCTTTCACATTTATATCATTTTAGAGCCCCAGATTACTTTAGAAGTCATGTAGTTCAATTCCCTCATTTTATGGTAAAGAAATAGGGTCTAGAAAGAGGTAATGATTTCCCTAAAATTAATTAATTAAGTTAGTGAAAAAATCCAGAATTAAAATTCAGAAGTCCAGCCTCCTGGTTCATCCTCTTTCCATTATATGCCAATACCTTCCACCTCTTCAACAGAGAATTAATTAAACTCAATGATAATCTTCATTCAGTAGCCCTAAGTGACACTACTACATGGGTGTTGGTAGAGAAGATGTGAATAAGGTTTTAGGGTTTTAAGTGGGGTGAGGAGTTCTGAGTTCAAAAAGAAGCCTTGCTTGGGCAGCACTTAGCAAATGAAAACAGTGGGCATCTTGAAGTAGAGGGAGCACACAGAGTTTAATGAGTCCTGAGAAAAACTGCAGCTCTTTAATTGGGTCTCACTTGAGGGAGTGCATCTTTGGAGACTGTGGTCCAGTGTGTGTGAGTAGAGATGGAACACTGGGAGGGTGCTGAGCTATGTTCCCTGTTAATTAAATGTTGATTCAAAGGCAGTTAGTGGAATACTTGTCTCTATATAAATTCTGCAGTTTAGTCTCTCTCCTTTCTCTTAAATCAGGCATTTTAATTAACCTTCTAGTTTTCATTGAGGCTTTTTAAAGGCTTAATTGGCCTGCAGAGATTGGAAAACACAGCAGCTAGAAAAATGCTATATCTGTTATTTTCATGGTGAGAACTTCTAAAGTTGGAATTACTGTTTTGGTTTGTTCTTGGAAGACCAAAAATAAATATGGGTTCATCACTGAACTCACTAGATAGAAACCAGTGCTGAGTTTTTCAGAGGAAGGTACTGTGGGGCTTTCTCTGTCTCTTTGGAGGTCAAGGAACTTCCTCTTCTTTGGGGTTTTGCAAATTAAGCTTGGGCAAAAGGTTGACTTTAATGTACCATGTAGGCCTTCATTTTTAGTTGGATACAATGTCTTGGGATCTGAACCTCTTAAAAGGTTTATAGATATATTCAGTTGCATCCCACATAGTGTTGAGTCACAACATTCTACAAGCATTTTACATTTCATTTATAAGATCCACAATTGTCAAGTATATATTAAGCATCTACTCTGCGTAGAGGCCGTGAAAGCTGATATAAATTCAATCACATTGGCATGATAATTATGAGGATAAATCCATGAGATTATCTGAGCTTAATAAAGAAAAAAGATAAGTGAGCCAAAGCTCAGCAGATCCTAAAAATACAGGAAACCAATAAAAATTAAAAGATAGATGAGAAGAAATTAGGAGGTAGTAAGGGTGGAATTGCCACTAGGATCAGGCAAAGTGAAATTACTTTGGCTACTGAAATTTCTCACTGCTAAAGATACTTACATACCTACATTGTAGAAACACATGAGCATAGAGTTTAGCAAGAATAATTTTTACTGTGCATGGACCCCAGGTGATTCCCTTCCTAACCATCCCTTTCTTGTTTTCTCAATCCCCAGAAATGACCTTTCTTCCTCCATTAGCTTTCAATACCACTCTAACTGAATTGTCCTTATCATAAAAATTCCTTATCTGCAGTTACTTTATTTTTAAAATTATTTTCATTTATTTCATGAAATACTTCCCAATTGCATGTAATTTTTTTAACATTTAAAAAAATTTTCAGTTTCAAATTTCCCCTTTCTCTTCTGCCCCCTCCCTTCTCCTTGAGAAGATAGGCAATTTGATATCAATTATACAAATGAAGTGATGAAAAAATATATTTCTGTATCAGTCATGTTTCAAAAGAAAACAACAAAAACAGAGAAAGTTAAAAAAAGTACTCTTCAACCTGTCTTCAGAGTTCATCAGCTCTCTCTGGAGGCTGACAGCATTTTCAATATAGGTCCTTTGGAATTATCTTGGGTCATTGCGTTGATCAGAGTAACTAAGTTTTCCCACAGTTGATCATCCTTATGATACCGCTGTTACTGTGTGCAATGTTCTTTGGTCCTTCTCACTTCAATTTGCAGAACTTTTGTTAATCTTTTTCCATTTGGCCTATTCTATTTTTCAAGTTGTAATTTTCTCCAATTTTTTTATGCCACTGATACCAAGTAGTTAATTATCTTAAAATATTTTTTCCTCTGATTTCATTTCTTACTTTTTCCTCTACTATTCTTGATTTTGAAAATCGATTTTTATCTCTTCCAAGAATTCTTTTGGGCTTGTGTCTGATTCTCATTTTTCTTAGAGGTTCTGCATATATAGCAGTTTTGAATTTGTCTTCTGAGTTTGTGTCTTGGTCTTCCTTGTCACCACAGTAATTTTTGTAGTTAGGTTCTTTTTGTTTTTACTCATTTTGTTTGCTCATTTTTCACCTTATTTTTTTTAGTTTGGAATTTTATGTTAATTTGAACTCTATTCCTGGTTTGGGATGGGCATGATAGGAGTGGAAAAGTACTGTCTCAAGATTAAAACTTTTTTGCACTGCTGTTTTCAGAATTAGTTCTAGAAGTCTGGAAATTTTGGGTCCTTTCCAGGTAGTGTGATCTGTGGAGTTTTCTTGGTCTGCATTGTGGTCTTTACCCTAGAAGGGCCTCTGATCCCTTGAAATTATAACTCATGTTGCTCCTCAGGGTCCCTCTTTACCTGGGACCAGAAATAATGCTACCTCTCAGGGTTCCCACATCCTCTTGACCAAAAATGTCCCTCTCTGTCCTTGAGCTATGACCTAGAAGTGAATGTAGATGAGGGAGTTGCCATATACATAGGTAATCACAACAATAATAAATAATGATAATAATAGCAACATTTATTTGGCACTTACTATGTGCCAGAGGAGTTATTTAGTTTGATTCAACAAGTAAAAGTTTTTATGCTCTGTAAAAAAACTCATTAAGCAAATTTCCTCTCCCAAATGATCTAATACCTGGTATAGTAGACAAACCTGCTCATCAGGAGACCTGGATTCATATTATGCCTTTGACATTAATTTTCTGTGGATTTATGCATAGATCACTTAGCTGCTTTGGGTCTCGGTTTCCTCCTCTGTAAAATAGTGAAACACAGTTTGAGAGAGTAGATTGAAAGATATGGTGGAGGTAAGAAGACCTGGTTTTAAGACTCACCTCTGATATATATGACAATGGGCAAATCAGAGGATCCTAGAATTAATAGACAAGACCTGGGAGGCAATTGAGTCCACCCTGACATTTCACAGAGAAGCTTATCTAAGGTTCAGAAGCAAACTTTGAAACCAGACTGTTTGAATCCAAAGAGAGTTTTCCTTTTATTATAATATTGTGCTTCCTCTGTGTGCCCCATAGAACTTAAAATATATAGATATATATTAATTATAGCATATAATAATATTCAATATAATAAATATTATGAATGTATGTATATATAATTTGATACAACAACCCTGTGAGATTACTGCTGTTATTACCCAAATGTATAGACACCCAAATGTATAAATGTATAGATTTAAACTGAGGCAAACAGAGGGACAGTGATTTACCCAGAATCACACAGTTAGTCCGTGTTTAAGGCTGGATTTGAACTTAGGTCTGCCTTACTCTAATCAACGTACCACCTAACTATCCTCCCACCCCCATGCAGCTTTTAAATTGCATGTCAGCTGCTATTCATACCCGTGGATGGGTTTTCATACTGGAAGTTCTCAACACCGCTGAAATGACCATTCCAGACACACTCTTTCTCTCCCCCTCTCCCATGAGGTTGTTGAACTAGACTATTTCTGCAGTCTTTTCAAAGTCTTGAACTATGATCTTTGCCTTAATTATTCATTCAGCAAGGAACGTTGGCTCTGGAGTCATAGGAGCTGGGTTCAGATGCCATTTCTGACGCTCACACCTGTGTGCCATTGGGCCTTAGTTTCTGTATCTGTAAAAGGGATGAGTTGTATCATGTTGTCTCTATACTCTCTAGCTCTATAATCTGAGAATCCTTTATCGAGTACTTACTATGTACAATGCAGTTTACTAGCACATGTCCTTCACATAGTAGATACACTAGCTGTGTGACCTTGGGCAAGTCACTTACCCCCAACTGCCTCATCCTGGGTCATCTCCAGTCATCCTGCTGAATGTCTGGTGACTGGATTCAGATGGCTTTGGAGGAGAGGTGAGGCTGGTGACCTGCACAGTCCTCCCTCTCTCAAAGCAAAGTCAAGTGCAAGTCATGTCATTTCTCTGATGGCATGATCTTCTTCGGCAACAAAGGGTGAACACACACACACACACACACACACACACACACACACTGGTATTGAAATGAAGTAATGTGAATAGGAGATTGTTTCCTTTGCAGGGGGAGGGATACAAACAGTTCCCCTTTTGCTTGCTGATGTATAGATCACAGCATCACTTCGATCGAAGATGCATAGACTATCTGACTGTTTTGTTGCCTCTTATTGTCTCTGACTGAAGATTTGGACTGGAAAGTGGTTAAGAAATTGCCTAAGTTTAGTTTTTAGAATTAGCAGTAAATTTCAGTTGCTTATACTACCTCCCCCTTCTTTCCTTCCATTATTTCATTTCAATGAACTTTTATTAAACAACTATTGCTTTCAGGGTACTACATTAGAAAGCTGATTGTGAAATATCCTTTTAGCTAAACTTGAAAAATGAGACACACATTTTCAACAATTGCCAATATGCTGAATTTTTAAAATTACACTTATTTGTTAGAAGGGAGTACTTGCACTGCAGTTTGGTAGAGTATATCAGTGGGTAGTGATGGAGATGCAAAAAGAAGAAGGAAAAGATCATCAATAAAGAAAATACTCAGAAGTAAACAAAAAATTACAAGACGACACAGGCAGGGCAATGTTGTTACTACTGTGTAAAATATAATATACACTTAAAAAACTACATGTAACCTAAATTCACAGTTTTACATGCAACTTTCTTTTTTGTTTGTCATACAGAAAGATGTTCATGCCCATTGATTATTGGTTTCCTAGTTAAAAAAAAATAAAATTAAAAAAAATTAAGTACTCAGCCAGACCAACACATTGGCATCTACTGATGTTAGTAGCTAAGATGTTTTCTAAGAAGGAATAAAAATTATAAGAGGCAAAACACTTCACCCAGGTGATTGAGAGTGACTTAGGGGTTTCTTTTTTTTTAACAGCAGGAGCTGATCACTAAAGGAAAGCTTAAATTGATTTTTAGTTATTATTGTTAGTGGCTTGGGAAACCAGCAAATTGCAGCTTTATCAATTTTCTTGTCTCTGTTTAATGTTCATCCAGGTTCCCCTGGATGCTGTTTAATTTGTTCTCTACTTCATAGGAAAAAAGTGGATAAAACTGGGCAATGGCTAAGCATCTAGTTCATAAAGTTGTTGACTTTAATTACATATGCATTCGTAGCCAAGTGTAAGTTATGGTTCTGAAATATTTGGATAAAGCAGCTGCTCAGATTTGGTGTAAAAATTTAGCAGCCATTTCCCAGTCACTGAGTTCATGAAACCTGTCTGCAATTACTGCATTGAGAGGTGATTCCACAGTACCCTTGTTGCTGAAAAAATGCCATTGCAGAGCCAATATGAAAAGCTGTGGAATCTTCTTCCCTGGAGACTTATTTTTTACAATGGGATTTGGCTGCAGGACCAAGTTGTAGGTAAAATTAAGATGAGGATGTTTTCTTTTGCCCTCCTTTGGCAACATCTTTCTGTTCTCAAATCCCCTGACTCTCCTTAAGCATCTCCCAGTGACCCTTATGCTGCTCCTGCCTCCTCGCCTTTTCATTTGCCCCCCGCCATTTGATAAACCAATCCTTATTAACTTGAGGCCAGTTTTCTCTTAATAATAACATGCATATTTTAACAGTAGCCTTCTGGAGACAATGTTCCCACCTTTGTTATATAATTCTTTAGTGATTCAAATGTGATAATTCTAAAGGCACTTTGTGTGTGTTTGTCCTTCATTACCGAAGAAGACTATGCCATCAGAGAAATAATGACATGACTTGCACTTGACTTTGTTTTGAGTGAGTGAGGGCTGTGCAGGTCATCAGCCTCACTTCTCCTCCAAGGCCGTCTGAATCTAGTGACCAGATATTCATCGGGATGGCTGGAGATAACTCAGGATAAGGCAATTGGGGTTAAGTGCCTTGCCCGAGGTCACACAGCTAGCGAGTGTCAAGTGTCTGAAGTGATATTTGAACTCAGGTCCTTCACTGGTGCTCTCTCCACTGCACCACCTTGCTGCCCCAAAGGCACTTTGAGGATCTTTGCTAATACCATCTCATGGACCCTCCATTTCTACAGAATTTACTTTCTGTTTTCCACCTTAACAATTCACACAATTGTGAATCATGGATGAAAACCACACTAGATGACTTCTCAACATCCTTTTTTCTAGCTCTATCATTCTGTGACATTTTAACTTTTTTTAAATGGGGAAGGACAGATTATTTGTATGAGTATTTGCTGTGCATGTGTATGTATATGTGTGAATGTGTTTTCTTCTTACTTCATATTATAGAGCTGAAGCTTGAGAAATGGTGATGGCCAGAGAGGAATTTAATTGCCCTTTCAGGAATGGAAATCATTTCATTAGCACTCTACCTAGAGTTTAGAAATGACAGCTGGAGCAATGATTGTCTTCATTCAACAAATGTTTATTGAAACCCTACTGTATTCAAGCCATTGTCCTGGAGCTATGGGAGATACAAGGATGAACAAGGCAGAGTCCTGCCCCCAAAGAGCTTACCATCTACTGGGTATATAGGGTATCTACATAAAATAATAGAATACAAATTAACAAAAGGGCCAGTAAGAGAAGTAGCATAAAGTGACGTGGGAGCGCTGAGGAAGAAGACATCCACTTTGGCTGGGGATGACTTCATGAAAAACACAGCATTTGACTGGATACAATAAAGAATACTGATAAGTGGGGAATGGGGAGGCATTACAGGTAGGGCAAATGACACAGAGGTGAAGAGGCAAAGTGTCTTCAGAGAAGAGTAGGTTCGTGTAAAGATGGAAGGAAGAGATAAACCTTGTGAGGTAAGTTTGATCATATTGTAGAAAATGAATGCTAGGCTCTCATAATTCAGCAGGCAATTGAAATTGGAAGTTATGGAAGACTGTAGGCTCTTTGAGAAATGGAACAATGATTTATATTCCTTTGAAAGTCTCACAGTGCCTAGCATAGAGCCTGACATATTATAGGCCAAAGAATTTCAAGTTTGGAGAACAGAAGGAAAAAAAGAGGTGAATAATTAGATTTAATTAACTAGGAACTTTCTAGTCATTGAATTCCTAGTGTACAACCTGGAACAAGTCATGATTGCAGTTGGTCTTGGCAGGCATATGCTTATTACCAACCAAGGCAGAGAGCCTACACAAGTAGGAAGCCCTTAATAAGGTAAAACTTGTTCAGGCCCCCCACACTACAGAGATTCCACCATGGAGAATGGGGAGAGCAATGGGGCAATTCGCCAGGCAGTTTGCGCAGAAAGTAAACTGTGAGAATCACAATTAAGATCAATAACAAACAATTCCTAGGATTCATCCTTGACTCTCACTCTCTCACAACTTACCCGTCCAATCAGGTGCCAAGTCTTGTCAGTTCCACTCCTTAGTATCACTCCTAATCACCCAGCAACCTACTCCAGGTCTTGATCATCTGTCACCTGATGGACAGACTTGTTAATGACCTGCAGACAATGTGCTTTGTTCACCTTTCCAGCCAGCTTTGAGAAACAGCTATGTGCACACAAAGAATAAATTTTAAAAGAAGGGCTCTAGAGCAGAAAGATAGATTGGGAAACTAACAGGTGATTAAAAGAAAGTGAAAGGATTGGATGAACAATCTCAAGTCTTCAGGTTATTAGGGAAAATGAAGCCTACCTTTAAAAATTGGAATAAGAGCTTCAAGGAAGAAATAAAGAAGAAAAATCTGAAGAAGCTGAAGACAATTCTAAGCTATGGCAGGATGCTAGAAGGTGATAGATGTGGCATAAAGAAAATGGCTATTTACCAATATGACATAAACTATAGAGAGATAGGCTGCATTCCCAGGACATATTTTTGGAAAAATAGCTGGCATTTAGATAGTAATTCAATGTTGTTAAAGTACTTTACATACATTTTCTTATCAGATGTTCACAAAAACCCTGTGAGGTAAATTCTGTAGGTATTAAGATTTTTTTTTAGATTTTACAGATGAGGTAACTGAAGCTGAGAACAGTTAAGTAAGGCCAATGGCTTTAAAAAATATAAATTTGGCAACCACGTGAAAGGTAGATTAGGGAGAGGAAATACTGGATTCAGAGATTGGCTATAAGGCTATTTTAATATTCAATATGATGAAGGCCTGGATGAGGATGCTTGTGATGTGAATAAAGGTAAGGGAAGGATGGGAGTGATATTAAGGAAGTAAAATTTACAAGACTTGGCAAATGATTGAAATGGGTGCAGTGAATAAGAGTGAGAGTCAAAGTTGAATCTTAGGTTATGAACATGGGTAGCTAGAAGAATGGCAATGTCCTTTACAGAAATAGGGACATTAGGAGAAAAGTTAAACTTACTGGGAAAGATAAGGCATATTGCTTTGGACATGTTGAGGTGGGGGTGCCTATAGGATATCCAAGAAGTAGAAAATATTGGGCGGGCACTTGTTGATGCAGGTCTGGACCTCAGGAAAGAATTATGAGAGATGGATATAAGAATCATCTGCGTAAAGATGATATGGAATCCATGGAAACTGATGAGAACAGGGAGAGTGTAGAGAGAGAAGAGGAAAGGGCCAAGAACAGCAGCCTGTAGTGTTTATGTCCACTCATAGGGGATAGAATATGAATGATGAATCTGCAATCAGGAAGAATAGGCCTGACAAGTTGGAAGAAAACCAAGGCCAATCAGTGTCATGAAAACCCAGGGAGGAGAGATTATCTAGAGGGAAGGGATGATCAATAAAATCGGGTGCTGAAGAACGGTCAGGAAAGATGAAGACTAAAAAAGGCCATTGATTTCTAATAGCCAACGTGGCGTCGTCAAGAACAGGTTACAACAGATTAGTATTTTTCATTTTTGACGTGTTTCTAAGACAGGTAGATCAAAGGAATGCTATGGATGCAAAGATCCTCATGAACAGGATGAAGAGAAGCAGGTTATATGTAAACTGAATTCAGAACCATTAGCCTGAAAAAATCCATTGTTAGGTCAATGGTGATGTGGAAGGAGTGATCCAGGGATCTGTCTTTGGTTTTATGCATTTTAGCATTGTTAGAGTGACTCAGATAAAGGCTTAAATGACAGGCTCATCAAATTTTCAGATAATACAAAGCTGGGAAGCAAAGCTAAGACGTTGGATCTCAGTGTCAGAATTCACAAAGATCTTGAGAAGTGCAAATGGTGGGACAAAAAACCTCATAAGATTAAATTGAATAGGCATAAATATAGTCTTGCACTTGGTTGAGTTCAGTAAATCAGCTTCATAAAGAACTTGAGGAAGCACCACTAGAAAACAGTTGATATTTTTAAAGACCTGGAGGTTTAATTGACTGTAAACTCAAAATAAGTCCCCTGTTTGACATAAGTATCATTTCATACTATTCTAGTTTGCATTAAGATCAATCTCATTTCCAGGATTATGGTGGTAATTCCTCCTCTGCTTTGTGCTGTGGTCTGATCTCATCATGAACACCATGTTCAGGTCTGGGTGCCAGACCTGGGAGGATATGTTATGAAGAAGAGGCTTTATCTCCAATAGATGTCTATGTCTATATGTCAGATAGATGTCCAGATGAGAGCCCAGAATGAAAATAACAGAGACTGTGTCATAGGGGAAATATTAATGTGTCAGATTATACTGGAGAAATATTCCTGAAAATGACTTCTGAGAAAAAGTACTAGAAAACCATCCTGACAAAGGGTAAGGAAGCAATCAAGGAAGAAAACAAGCATTTTAAGCACCTACTACATACCAGACATTGTGCCAAGTGCTTTAGAAATATCTCATTTGATCCCCACAATAGCTGTAAGAGGTAAGTCCTATGATCCTCATTTTTCAGTTGAGGAGGCTGAGGCAGACAGAAGTTACATGATTTGCTCAGGGTCACATAGCTAGTAAGTGTCCAAGACTGTATTTGGACTCAGAAATTCCTGACTTCAGTTCCAGTACTCCATCCACTGCATTCCCTAATTGGATACAAGAAAATACATGACTTCTATCTTGGAAAATCTCTCAATTTCACTGTAAAATTAAAATAAAATGCAAATACAAACATATTTTTTCCAGATATCCTCTGTTATTAGTACTTTCCCTAAACTATTTTATATTTATTTTGTATATATTTTATTTTTATGCCCTTCCCCATTTCTCTAGGATATAAGATGTTTGAGGACGTGGTCAATTTTCATTTTGTCTTTTTATCCCTACCACCTTGCATAACGCCAGACCATGGTAGGGGCTCATAAATACCTATTGAAATGAATTTACTTGATTATAGATTTTTTCAGTACACATTGAACACAAGGTGAAAAAACCTTGGGGGGGAGGTTAGAGAAGAAGACTAGAAATTCACTCATAAGGAAAAAAAAACAACTAAGAAATATTGAAGTGGAACTGGTATCTTTAAAGTGATGACTCTTGGGTCACTAAAAAGATTCACATTAAGTGGCACATTAAGTGCGAGGGGGGGACATTAACCCATATAGCCAGAGTTGTACATTGCAGTCTTTTCCAGTCATTTGATCAGCTAAATGTGACTGAGATTTTCTTTATAATCACATACCTTCATTTTTACAAATTTTTCACAGAAAGACAGTTTGTAGCTTCCAAATGAGCATCTCCCTTTGTATCCTGCAGTCAGATTAGCAATTCATTTTAATAGGCACAGGTTGTGGCACTGATGGCCCATGATGTAAATGAGTGGGAGTACTTATCATTCTTTGCCATGATTGCTTTTTATTTATTTGTGAAGGCTTCTTGGATTTGAGTCCATTGTTCACACAGGGGAACACATTTGTTCTGTTCACCCCAATGTTTTAATTCCCAGGTTCTGAGCAGGCATGATTTCTGCAATTCATTTTTTCCTGTGCCTTTTTGCCCTGATGCTTTGGTTAAGCTGAATGCAATTTCTACCTCGTTTTTCCCCTGTGGCTGTTAGAAACCTCTTTGACTATGAAGTGCCTTTCTTTTCCTTCCTCAACCCCTTCTCCATGCTGACTCTTGTTAGAAAACTTCCCTCAGGCATAAAAAAATGGGAACCTTGTGGAACTATTTTTGCTCGTTAATGTTTTCATTTTGTGCATGATGCACCTACAGATCTAAGTGATAGGTGGAATTTGTGAACCAATTTTTTTTTTTGCAAAGCAAATACCACTACCAATACCTCCTAGGAATCCATGGTGATGAGAGAGACTTTTATTTCACAAATGTCTTTCAAAATAGCTAGTGTCCAGAATGTTACAACATATGTCAGAAATGACTCATGGAAGGTCTTTAATAGAATGGGGAAGCAACTTGACATGAATACAAGGCTTCGCAGTTTAAATTGTATGGTATGAGATACTAAAGCTGACTTTAGTGGAAAAATCCATGAACAGCCTTCCAGCAAGTGGGACCCAAACATTTGTATCTCATATTTTTTCCCACATAGCCTCCTATGCCCCATGCCACCCTTTGAGGTTCATTCTTCTGGTATCCCAACTGATTTTAAAGTAGGTAGTTAGAGATGATGTTTATAAATATTCTGAGTTTTTCTAGTAAAAACAAAAAAGAGGCAGTCCATAGACTTATATGAAGTCTATGGACTGGGGTTGAAAAGAGAGAGCCTACCATTTCACCACTTTACAATAAATACTCCAAGCCACCACTGCTGAACATTCTGGCATTGGGACTATTTTCATTCATGGTTATAGTTACAATGCATCCCCATCCTAAAAAAAGAGAACCCTCTTAAAACACAGAATGGAGCATGGGCTTTAATCTCACAATTTTATTGACATTTCAAAAGGTACTATATGTGACTGAGTGAAAACCAATTCACAATGCTAAAGTTAGTCATCAGAAAATTCCTTAGATCAAGGATAAGAAACTTCTATGGATTAATTAATGGTTCAATGCGATCCTATTCTTGTCCTTCTGTAATTTGATTTTTTGTATCTATTATGAAGAAGACAGAGTGAATGATTTGACCCACACTTCAAAATTCATGATGCGATAATGTTTTGTAATAGAGACTCTTAAGACAGGAGCAACATTATTTATTATTGTATCTTCTCTAGTACTTAGCATAGTTTCCTGCACATATTTGTTTAATATTAAATACAGAGCAGGTAACCCAAGAGAGTGATTAATTTAACTTTTTTGATGCCTTAAGTATGTGTTTGTGTATTTGAACAAACTCTATCTCCCTTTGTTATATCATTCACCCAAAATATGCCTGTCATTACTATTGATGATGACAATATTCAGACTTATGATTTCATAGCTGTGGAAACTTCCAAGTTTGAAAACTCTTTCAATGCATATTAGCAATTTATCTGTGAAGAATAGTCTTAGACTGTTACTTGTAGTATTAAAACATCTTGCTCATGGCAACATAGCTAGTATGTGACATACACAGGACTGATCCAAGTCTCACTAATTCCAAGTCCATTCTTCTCACTGCTTTGCTATATCACTGCCCTAAGATCACAAAATAATAAATTTAGGACTAGAAGGGACCTTGGAATTCTTCTCACTCAATCCCCTTATTTTACAAATTAAGAAATGAAATCCTAGAGAGGTTAAGTGATTTGCTCAAAGTTAAATAACAGAGCCAAGGATTGAATCCAGATCCTCTGACTCCAAAACCAATTCTCATTTTAACATACTATGTAGTGTCTCAAATTATTTCAAGGAAAGAACTTTTTATTTTATCACTATATTATTAATACTACACTCCATATCTTTATTTAATGATGCCAATGAAATGAGTCCCAGTGCTTTACCTGAAAGATTATGTGTAGAAGCTAAGCTCCTAAAAACTATTTTTGCTTTTGCTTCATATCTCTGGAGCTTAGCACAATTCCTGGCATATAGGATGTGAATCTCTGTTGAATGAGGTGGAGAAATTTGTCAGTAGGATTACAGTTAGTGTGTTAAATGCTGAATTTTCATGAATTTTTTTCCAAGGATAGTGAAGTACTATCCTTATTACCAGCTTAGAAAAACCTTTGTTATACCTACATGCTAGTTTGAACTTCAGTTGAGATTCTACCTGCTTAATTCTTGTTATGTTCTGTATTTAAATGATCCCATTTGATTCCTTTTCTTAAGTCGATCCTATTGCTTGTTGCAGTACCTTGGACAGCACCACCATAGCTGTTCTCTACAATTCAGCTGCCTTATGCCTAAGAGCACATACTACCTACCCTTCTCCTTACTTGCCCTAAAAATTTCTGAAAAAAAAAAAAAGTTTTTTTGGAAATGCTATCTTGTCCTAGCAATGTAATTTATCCCAGATTTGGGAACACTATCATGTCCTAGGAATACAGTGTAGTTCTAGTACAGTGTGATCAGACACAATATGGTTTAATGAGAAAACAAAATAAAATAACCGAAACAAAACACTAGAATGAGAATAAGAAGACTGGGTTTAAGTGGGGATCTCTCACTTGCTTGCTCAATAACCTTGACAAGTCATTTCCCATTTCTAGGTTCATTTTCTTCACCTATACAACAAAGGTGTATTTCTAAGGTCTTTTCCAGGTCTAGGTTTCTATGAAGGAACCAGTTCTCTTAAATGTACTGACTTGAGTCTCAATACACAAAGATAATATTTCAATTACCCTCAACTCAAGAGAGACAAATAATATGTTAACAAATGAGGGAAAGGACAGGGACAACTTAGGCTGCAGAAGGAGACCAGTAACTAGAGAAGGATTATTTCCCCTTCAGAAAATTTTTGCTTATCCTATTTTCACAAATATTGATAAAGGAATGGTGATGAAGTTTGCATTGTTTTCTGACCCTCAGTTCAAGCAGAGTTATTAAGTTATTGGACTGTTTTTAGTTATTGTTAATCATCACTTAGAAAATAACTTCTAATATAACTTTCCTATGGAAGAGAAGAAATTCTGGGAAATTGATGGGACAGAGGGTACTTCAATGTGTGTATATGGGGGAAAGAGGAACAGTGGAAAGAATGCTGTAAATGCTCCCTTTTACCTTCTTATAGTGCACTGTTTTCTATACACTCAGACTGCTCTTTAAATTACAAAGGAAGAGCTTAGTTGTCAGTTATTCCTTTAATGCAAAGTTTTAAGAATAAGAAAGATAATTAGCAACAAAAGTAGATATTTCAGAGGCCATGAAGAATGTCAGATCTCTTTTCAAACTGTTCTGTCAGCCTTTCTGTATGTTTTCTTTTGACTAAAGTACAATCCTTTGAAACTGTGACCTTCCAGATTTAATGAAAAGTCATATGTACTTAAAGGGGACCATGAGGAGTCAGAAGAAACATACCTTTTTTTCCACATTAGCATAGTAAAAGATGGCTGGAAGCAGTGACTTTAAGAGAAGGTTATAGAATCATAACCTACAATGCATTAAATATAAATGCTCACATCTCAACTGTGCCCTATTTTGGTAATTTACTTTTTGTTATAATTAATTGTCTTTTTCTAAGTTAGGAAAAGCCGAGAGGATGTGAATATATGTATCTAGTAAGAAATACAGAAGGTAATGGATCCTTGACATAACATGGATGTCAGACTGCTGCTGACCTTCTACCAACTATCCTTTTTTTGCTGTTTTTTACAAAGCAGACACCCATAGATCTATGTTTGTCTCCATATGGAAAGATCTGCTTTCTTTAAAAAAAGCATTTTATTTAAAATTTTAAGTTCCAAATTCTGTCACTGCCTCCCTCCCTTCTCCCTAAAATTGTAAGTAATCCAATAGAGGTTAATTAAATAAATTAAGTACATTTTCATATTAATCATTTTGTATGAGAAGACAAATAAAAAAATGAAAGTGAAAAATAGCATGCTTCAGTCTGCATTCTAACAGTATTATTTCCTTCTCTGGAGGTAGATAATGTACTTCACCATTAGTCCTTTAGGACTGCCTTGGATAATTGTACTGCTGATAATAGCTAAATCATTCACAGTTTATCACCAAACAATATTGCTGTAACAATGTACAATGTTCTCCTGGTTCTGTTCACTTCACTATGCATCAGTTCATGTTAGTCTTTCCAGAGTTTTCTGAATCATCCTACTTGTCACTTCTTATAGCAAAATAATATTCCATCACAATAAAAAAGCCACAGCTTGTTTAGCCATGTCCCAATTGATGGGCACACTTTGATTTTCAATTCTTGGCTACCAAAAAGAACTGCTATAAAAATTTTTATTACAAATAGGTCCTTTTACCTTTTTTGAATGCCTTTGAAATATAGACCTAGTAGTGGTATTGCTGGATCAAATAGCATGCACAGTTTTATAGCCCTTTGGGTATATTTCCAAATTGCTCTCCAGAATAGTTCAATCAGTTCACAACTCCACCCACAGTGCATTCATGTTCCAATTTTCCCACATCCCCTCCAACATTTATCATTTTCTGTTTTGTCATATTAGCCACTCTGATAGGGTTGAGTGGTAACTCAGAGTTGTTTTAATTTGCTTTTCTCTAAACAATAGAGATTTGGAGACTTTTTAAAAATATGAAGGTAGATAGCTTTGATTTCTTCATCTGAGAACTGCCGATTCATATCCTCTGATCATTTATCAATGGCTTGTATTTTTATGAATTATACTTAATTCTTTACAAATTAAAGAAATGTGGGCTTTATCAGAGATACTTGTTGCAAAAATTTCCCTGTTTTCTGCTTTGCTTATAATTTTGGTTGCCTTGGATTTATTTGTACAAAAGCTTTTTAATTTTATATAATCAAAATTATTTATTTTATATTTTGTAATGCTCTCTATATCTTTTTTGGTCCTAAATTCTTTTGTCCTCCCATAAATCTGACAGATAAGCTATTCCATGCTCTCTTAATTTTTTTATGGTATGTGTGAATCATGGACCCATTTTGATTCTATATTGTGTGAGATGCTGGTCTGTACCTAGTTTCTGCCATACTCTTTTCCAGTTTTCCTAGCATTATTTAATCAAATAATGAGTGTTGTTCCAAAAGCTTGCATCTTTGGATTTATCATACACTAGATTACTATGGTCACTTACCATAACATGATTTGCACTTAATCTATTCCACTGATCCACCATTCTATTTCTTGGCCAATACCAGATTGTTTTGATAATTTCTGTTTTATGATACACTTTGAGGTCTGGTACAACTGGACCCCTTCTTTCACATTTTTGTTAATTTATTCTCTTGATGTCCTTGTGCTTTTGTCCTACCAGTTGAAATTTACTATTATTGTCTAGCTCCATAAAATATTTTTGATAGTTTCATTGGCGTGACACTGAATAAATAGATTAAGTTAATTAGAATGGTCGTTTTTATCATATTGTCTTGGCTCACCCCTAAGCAATTAATATTTTCCAATTGTTTAGATCTGACTTCATTTGTGTGAAAAGTGTTTTACGGTTGTGTTCATATAGTTCTTAAGTTTGTTTTGGCAGATGGACTCCCTTGCAGTATATAATATTGTAGCATGAATGTGATATTCACATTCACAGTGCCTACAGTGGCCATGAATATCACAGTGCAATTCTGAACTGTGAAATACCACAGACTCTTCACATGGAAGGCAGAACCAAAACATTTATTCAGACTCAAATCCATCACAGCAACAAAAATCTATGCACAATAACAATGCAGAGGGCAACACCATCCCCAAGCCTTCTCCCTGCCAGACTTCCCACAAACCAACTCCAAACAAATCACAAACAGATTATCTTAAACAAAATCACAAACAACCATAAAATTACTCAAGCTAGCCAATTTCTTGTTTGTCTGCATCCTTCCTAGCTCTGACTGTTCTCAAGACTAACTTCCTCTCAGCTGTGCTTCAGCTCCACCTTTCCTTGTTTCACTCACTTAGCAAACTCCCCCCACCACAGGCTCCATATGACTCAGACTTTTATAACTCAGGCTTCCATGTGACCTAGGCAGGTTACATGGGCCTAGTAATGACTTTGAAATAGTTTCCATTTAAATTACCATTACAAATACCTACAGTTATTTAAATGAAATATATCTTTCTATCTCTTGCTGCTGTGATGATTTTTATGAGTTTATTTTGTATCCTGCAATTTTGCTTAAAGTGTTCATAATTTCAAGTAGCTTTTAGTTGATTCTCTAGGGTTTTCAAAGTATAACATTATATTATCTGCAATGAATGATAGTTTTGCTTCCTCAGTGCCTATTCTAATTCAATTTCTTTATTTTCTCTTATTGCTACAGCTAGCATTTCTAGTACAATACTAAATAATAGAGATGATAATGGTTGCCCTTGCTTCGTCTCTGTTTCTTTAGGAAAGCTTCTAGCTTATCCCCATTATTGATAATGCTTGTTGATTGTTTTAGATAAATATTACTTATCATTTTAATGTAAACTCCTGTGCATTCTAGTGTTTTTAACAAGAATGGATACTGCATCTTGTCAGAAGCTTTATTCTACATCTATTGAGATAAATGATTTCTGTTGGTTTTGTCATTGATGTGGTCAATTATACTCATAGTTTTCCTAATATTTAACAAGCTTTGCATTCCTGGTATAAATCTCTGGTCATAGTGTATGATCCTTGTGATATATTATTGTAATCTCTTTGCAAGTATATTATTTAAGAATTTTGCATCAATATTCATTAGGGAAATTGGTCTACAATTTTCTTTTTCTGCTTTGGCTCTTCCTGGTTTAGGTATTGGCACTGTATTTGTGTTGTAAAAGAAATTTGATAAGACTAAGAGTTCATATAGTATTGGGATTAATTGTTCTTTAGATGTTTGGTAGAAGTCAGTTGTGAATCCATCTGCTTCTGAGAATTTTTTCTTTTGAAGTTCATTAATGGCTTGCTCAATTTCTTTTTCTAAGATTGGTTTATTTATTTTTTTTCTTCTTCTACTAATCTGGTAATTTATATTTTATAGATATTTGTCCATTTCATTTAGACTATCAATTTTGTTGCATTTAATTGAGCAAAATAACTCCAAATAATTGTCTTACTTTCCTCTTCATTGGTGGTGAATTGGTTCCTTTCATTTTTGACACTAGTAACTTTGCTTTCTTCTTTTCTTTTTTAAATCACATTAAACAATGGTTCACATTTTATTGTGTTTTTTTTTGTAAAACCAGCTTCTAGTTTTATTTATTAGTTCAATGGTTTTCTTACTTTTCTTTTTTTTCATATATTTTATTCTTATTTTTCTTTTCTTATTTTCAGTTTTATTAATCTCTCCTTTGATTTTCAGGGTTTTCAATTTGATGTTTAATTGGGGGTTTTTAATTTGTTCTTTTTTCATTTTTTTAGTTGCATGCTCAATTTATTGTCCTCCTTTTTATCTATTTTTGATATAAGCAATTAGAGACATAAATTTTCCCCTAAGTACTTCTTTGACTGAATCCCATAAATTTTGGTAAGTTGTCTCATTGATGTCATTTTGTAAAAGTGAAATTGCTGATTGTCACTATGATTTGTTCTTTGATCTACTTATTTTATAGGATTAGATTATTTAATTTTCAATTAAATTTTACTCTCTAGTGCTCATTTTTGAATGCAATTTTAATTGCATTTTTATCTAAAATGGATGCATTTACTCTTTCTGCTTTTCTGAATTTGACTGTGAGGTTTCATATCCTAATATATGGTCAAATTTGTGTAGATGCCATGTACAGCTGGGAGAAAGGTATATTCCTTTCTATTCCCTTTCAATTTTCTTCTGAGATATCCAGCTTTTCCATAATTTATTCACCTCCTTAATTTCTTTTTTGTTTATTATTGGTTAGATTTATTTGGTTCTGAGAGGGAAAGTTTGAGGTCCTCTATAAGTATGTCTTTATTTTCTATTTTTTCCTGTAATTCATTAAACTCCTTCAAAAATTTAGATGCTATACCATTTGATGAATATATGTTTAGTATTGATATGACTTCATTGTCCATGGTACCTTATGGCAAGATATATTTTCCTTCATTATCTCTTTTAATTTAAACTATTTTTGATTTTGCTTTGTCTGAGATCATGACTACTACCCCTGCTTTCTTTGCTTCAGCTGAAGCATAATAAATTCTCCTCTAGCCACTTACCTTTACCTTGTGTGTTTCTCTCTGCTTCAAATTTATTTCTTGCAAACAATATATTGCAGTATTTGGGTTTTTAATCCTTCTGTGTCTGCTTCCCTTTTATGGGTGAGTTCATCCCATTCACATTTAGAGTTACAATCACTAACTGTGCTTTCCTATCCATGCTATTTTTTGCTTGTTTATCTTTTTCACTCTCTTAAACACCACCCTTTCTTTCAGCACAAAATTTGATCACCATCTTCAGAAAAATATATCCTTCCTTTTATCAGCCCCCAAATTCCCTATTCTTCTATTATCCCTGTCCTTTTTTAAATTCCTTGTAGGGTAAGACAGATTTCTCTCCAGCTGTATGCCTATGTTATTCCTTTTTTGAGCTAAATTTTTTGAGAGTAAGGTTTAAGCTTTGCCCACCCTACCCCTCACATCTTACACTCCATTATAATAGCTCTTTCATGCTTCTTTTATGTGGGATAATTTACCCCCATTCAATCCCCAATGAATTCTTCTTCCAGTACAATTTTCTTTCTTAACATTTTGTTTTGTTTTTTAGTGTCATCCCATGAAAGCCACCTTTTGTCTATACTTTCTCTTTCCATATATATATATATATATATATACATATATATGTATGTATGTATGTATGTATGTATATATATATATCCTTCTATTTGCTCTTATGAAGTTCTTAAGAGCTATAAATACTATCTTACTATGTAGAAATATGAACTTATTTCTTATAATCTTATTGAATTTCTTATATTTTCTCTTTCTTGTCTCCTTTTTATCTTTTTGTGTTTCCCTTGAGTCTTGTATTTGGAGGTCAAATTTTTGATGCAGCTTTGATCTTCTTATTATGGATGAAGATTGAACAACCTCTATTTCATTAAACCTATTTTTCTCCTGAAAGATTACATTCAATTTTGCTGGGTATGTGATTCTTGATTGTAATTCTAACTCCTTTGCCAGTATATCATATTCCAAGCCCTCTGATTCTTTATTGTGGAAGATGCTAAATCCTTTGTGATCTTGACTGTATCTCTACAATATTTGAGCTATCCATTTTTCACTGCTTTCACTGTATCCATGAGTTCTGGCATTTGCTATGATGTTCCTGGAAGTTTTCATTTTGGAATCTCTTTCAGGAGGTGATTAGTAGATTCTTTCAATCTCTATTTTGCCCTCTGGTTCTAAAATATCAGGACAGTTTTCTTTCATAATTATTTGTGAGATGTTGTCCATACTTCTTTTAAAATTGTGGCTTTCAAATAGGGCAATAATTCTTATATTAGTTCTCCTAGATCTATTTTCTAGGTCAGTTATTTTTCCAATGAGAAATTTCACATTTTTTCTACTTTTTTTTTTAACTTTTTTGATTTTGTTTTATCATTTCTTGATGTTTCGTAGAGTCGTTAGCTTCCACTTGCCCAATTCTAATTTTTAAGGAACTATTTTCTTCAGTGAGCTTTGTATTTCCTTTTCCATTTGATCAATTCTATTTTTAGGAAGTTGTCTTCCCTTTTTTTGTATATCTTTTTCTTTTGTGCATCTTTTCCTTTTGTATATCTTTTTCCATGATATGAGGTCTTTATTTCATGAATTATCTTGCATTACTCTCATTTCTTTTCCCAATTTTTCTTCTACTTCTCTAATTTGCTTTTTAAAATATTTTTAAGTGCTTCTAGGAAGTCTTTTTGTACCTGAGACCAAATTACACTTTTCTTTGAGGTTTCGCTTGTAGTTTTTGACACTATTGTCCTTTTCTAAGTTTATGCCTTGATCTTCACTGTCACCATAGAAACTTTCTATAGTCAAGTTCTTTTTTTCCATTCATTTTTCTGACCTCTTTGTGGCTTGTTGTTTCTATGTGAGAATTGGTCTCTGGTCCTGTATTGTCCCAAGCTTTTTATGCTGCAGTTTAGGATCTTACTCCTACCTTTGTGGTTTGTACTAGGGTGCAGGGAGTCTCCCTGTTGGCATCCCCCCAGTGTGTGGTTTAACTGCTAACCTGCCCCAGAGATGGGGCCTTGATGCTTGTTTGCTATGGTAATAGAATTTTTCTGATGGCTGGCCCGGGAGGAGGGGTCTTGTTGCTGATCTGCCCCAAGGGTGGTACCTTGATGCTGGGTTGGTGCCCTACATGCTCTAGAATCAGGGCCTCTCTGATGGAAAGCCCAGGGGCTGGAATCTCACTGTTGTCCTGCTCCAAAGTGGGGCCTCACCACTGACCAGCAATGTGGTCAAGTATTAGATGGGGGATTATGCTCAAAACAGGGCCTTGCTGAGCTACACAAACTTCTCACTTTCCTAGAGGGTTCCTGATTTGCAGGAAGGTGAGATCTGGCTGGTGAATTGCCCAAGGCTTGGAACCCCTGCTGCAGGATCCCTGTTAGGAGCCTGACTGCTGCTGTTGCTCTTGGATCTCACTCCCCTCCCACCCCAGTGAGACAGACCTCTCCTGACTTGCTGGTAAACTGTTTCTCTGCTTCTAGGTCAATTTAGAGGCAATTTTGTAGTTGTTTGAAAGGGAATTTAGGAGGGTTTCTTCCTCACTCTGCCATTTTGGCACCAGCAGTCTGAAAGATTTGCTTTCTCTCAATGTATCCTAATGCTCTTTTGCTTTCCATCAGCCCCAATATACACATGCATACAATTTCTTTCCCTTACCATAATGTGCTTCCTTGTATGGAATAAGACATCCTGAAAAATGAAGGTGAACACAAACTCTGGACAGAAGCCCAGACATCACTTTCCAAAGTGACAGGCTCTGGTAATCGGGAAGGGTTTGCAATTATACAGATCATTGCATTGACCTGGTGCAAAGTCAACTGGGCCACAATTTGAAAATAAGAAAGCTTAATTTCTACAGCTTCAGGAGTGACTCTTAAACAAGGTCCAAGTCAGCAGAGAACTCTGTTACTTTGGAAAGTGCTTTCCCTCCCCCCTCCTTCTTTAATGGGAGCCTTGTAATAAATAGCTCAGCTCATTTGCTGTTTCTTTTATGATCTTCTACCTTGTAAAGTAAAAATTAATGTCTTTATTACATATGTATTTTCTCCACAATCTACCCAGAAAATATTTGAAGGAAAGAAAAATATCCTCTTAATGGCATGCAGCTCAACATCCTGAACATCTGATGAGCTGTACCTTTCCTATCTTTGCTCCAGCTTTGATATCTTAGCTTTAGAAAAGACACTTTTATGTCTCTCTTTGAAGTGAATTTTACCCTTTCAGCCCAGTTTAGCAGATGATCTATGCAGAATTCTGGAGGATGCTGCTCTTTAAAAAAAATATTAAGACCTTAATCATTTTCAAGGTAAAATGGGTGCAAAGCATCAAACTGTGCCAGGGTGTTTGTCACACAGATAAGGGGAAAGCATAGGATGTAATTGAACCCCTTATTACTATTCACTTTGGCATCTCCATTCAGCATGTCTAGAGGCATCTCCTTTTTTAAGCTTTGGGGAATTAGAAATTTAAATTAGAAGTGGGAGAAAGGAGGGGTAGAGATGAGAGTCTACTTCACATTTCCTGGGCTCAGCAATCTTTTCTGAGGAGGGTGGGAAGACTTGAAGGGAGGAAGAGGCAAATCTGTTTTAGCACCAATACTCCAGAATAAAAGCTTCCTCTGAAGAATCAAGAAGAGGGTAACATTTGGAAGTTAACAAAGTAAGAAGTCAAGGTACAAAATAATTATATGTTGCATTAGAATTTATTTTTATATAGATAATTCATATCTTGGGCCAACTTTCCTTTCCTTTTTTTCCTTCATTCTTTAAATTTCTTAGGCAAAAACAACTTAAATGTAAAGATGGTTTTGCTTCTGAGTCCTATATTCTATGTATCTTTTTCTCTGACGGTCTCTTGAAGCTTGTGCCTTTAGGAATACTTCTGATGTCATTGTCCTGACCTGGCCTCTCCAGAAAGGCATTTCATAATTATGACGGCATTGGCTGAATTGGTTCAATTCAGCATCAGTTCAACAGTTATTTAGTGTCTACTTTGTGAAGCCCACCCTGAGGGTTTTTAGGGTCAGTAAAGCTGAGATGTGGCATGGTCTCTGCTTTCATCAAGTTTGCAGCCTAGTTAGGAAGACACAAAGAGAGGTAATTATAATACAGATTTCCTTGCACTTTTATCTTTGGAGCACAGTCCCACTATACCTAAACTTCAGTGTTCAGTTTGGGAGGGCTCCATTCTAGAAAGGATATCAGCTAGTAAGAAAGTATACAAAGCAGGGTGATCAGGATGGTGAGTGTCATGAAGATCATGTCATATGAGAATGAGTCGAATAGCTTGGAAAACAGAAGTCTCTCTGGGTAGGTGGCAAGGAAGAAAGGCATGACAGCTGTCCTCCAGTTTGTAAAGGGTTGTGATGTGAAAAAAGGACCAAACTTACTTGATTCTTCCATTTTGTTTACCTTGTGTGCATTTAATCAATTGAGGTCTTGTCAACTCTACCTCCACAACATCTCCATCATCTATTCCCTTCTCTCCAGACATACAGTCTATGCTTTAGTTTATACCAGTATCACCTGGACTACTGTGATAACCTCCTGTTTGATTTCCATGCTTGCAATCCCTCTTCTCTCTCTCTCCAATCCATCCTCCATAGGGTTGCCAAAATGATATTCTTAAAACACAGATCTAACCATACCATTCTTCTACTGGAAAGCTTCAAAGACTCTCTTTTGTTTCTGGGATAAAATATGAAATTTTCAGTCTGATATTTAAGGACATGTAGGGTTTAGAAAGTAGTCTAGCTTAGTTATTTGAGTCAAACTCAAATAGAAATGAGGACCATTAAAACATACATGATGATCAGAATGAGCTTCATATTGAATTAGAAAAACACATATTAACATTACCTATATTCTATTGTATTGTTATTTTGTTAAATATTTCCCAATTACATTTTAATCTAGTCCCCCTTTTTTCAGAGTGTTGTGAGCTGCTGCACAGAGCTGTGTGTTTGATGCCTCTTATCTAGCTGAAATGAAAAGTATCTTCATGTTGCAGAGTAGTGGGATAAAATTTGAGTGATGCCTAACTGATAGAGGAAATTCAATACTTAGATGTCAAGTTTTGTCTTGGGCAAACGTATATTGTTAAACAGTAGAATGGCAGTATTAATGGACAGAAAGCAGGGGTAATGACTCAGTTACAATAACATAGGTATGAAGTGTTGAAATCCTAGACTAGGGCAGTGACTGTGGGAAAATAAGGTCAAATACTAAACTGGAGAAAATAGGGTAAGAGAAAGCTCATCAGGATTTGACAACTTATCAATAAATGCTTGACAGACTGATGGATGATTGAATAAATGAAAATGGGAGTTTAAGGGAGGAATCTGAGGAAATTGAATTAGATGATATTTAAGTTTCCTTCCATCTTGAACATGGTTGTACCCAATAAATTTAGAATTATTTTTTTCTGTGTTAATCAGATTGACTTCAAGGCTCTCTGAGAGAATTATAAATCCAGTATGGAAGCAGCTGGTGGCAAAGTGGATAGAATGTTAGACCTGAAGTCAGAAAGACTCAAGTTCAAATCCAACTTATAGACACTTACTAGCTGAGTGACCCTGACCGAATCACTTAACTTTATTTGCCTCAGTTTCCTTATCTCTAAAATGAAAATAATAGTAGCAGGTACTTCACAGGGTTGTTGTAGAGATCAAATGAAATAATAATTGTAAAAGTGTTTGGTACATAGTAGGTACCATGTAAATCTTCATTCCCTTCCCTCCCTCCAGTGTGATTTTCTTTTTTATCATAGATTTTTCAAACATGTGTACAGATAATTGTTTAGCTGTCTAAGAATGTTCCTCGACTTAATAGGTAAACTTTGGCAATGGTGCCAGCAGGTTACCTTGGCAGGGCAGAGCTGCTGGACTACTGAAATATTCCTGTGTACTTTGTAACAACTAAACCAACTGATGCTACCTTCCAACCGTCAATCTGGTCCCAAGTCAAAGGTGGTAACAGAGTTATTGCTACATGCAGCTACACAGATTAAATGAGGAAAACTCATTTTGTATGAACCAGGGTTGAAAATTGAAAATGTTCCACTTTAACTTCTTTTCATGCTTGACACACTTCAAAAGCTATTCTTCTCTGAAACATAATCTAGTTTAGTCGGGTGTGCTTTTTCCCTTATTAAGGAGATTATGGGATATGTATGTGAGTGTGAGGGACAGGGTGTATAACTATATGATCCCACTATAATCTTTTGGATCAGGAAGTCCACCCTGCAGAAGGGGGCATTCAACCTCATGGCAATGTATCTAAGAACCTCCCCAGAAAATTCCCTGGCTACCAGATGCCTTTCCAGGGAGGATAATTAATGCATGAAATTTATTCTTTCAGAGGTAGCAATATTGGTTGCAATGGAATATATATTTATGGAGAAATTAGATAGGCACTCACATAGGGAAAACAGCATGAACTCTGCATTATCACAGCGTAGCCGGAAATACTATGTGAAATGTGGACCAAGGCTATTTCCTCTGATGAAGTCCGTGACACATGTATCAATTATGTCTCTTGGGAGACATATTATATGATTGTTTCTTAACTTTCATTCATGCCCTCTCAATCTGGGGACACTGTTACCTCTCCAGTGCCTTGTGGAATCTGTGCAGATAAAGAGGAAAAAAATTCATTTCTTTCCGATAAAAGTTACACTGAGGTTCTGATGGTAGCAGTCATAGATAATTAATTGCCTGGAATTCAATGTGGCAGAATGAGCACTGGCCTGGAAGTCTGGAGACCTAGGTTCTTGTTCCAACTTGGCTACAAATTGTCTGTATGCCTTGAGTAAGGTCAATAAATCTCTTTGAATTTTCCATTTCCTTATCTGTCAAATATAAATAAGTATTGGAATCACTCAAGATAAACAAACATACTTTGCATCTGGGAGCTATCCTGAAAAATTTAGGAATGTTTTAAATTGATTGGCTTTCAGGGAAGGAAAAACAAATCTAATAGGTAGTACATTGCTGAGTGCCAAGTCCAAACCTGAAGTGGAGACTCAAATTAGTTTTATAGAAATTAGGATTTATAGAAAATCTTAGAGAACTCTCTGGAAAGGCTCAAAAAAGGAGTGGGGCAGAGCAAAGTTTTTAGGCCATATATGAGACAGGTGGAAGCCTTCCTGACATATAACTCCTTCCTCATCTCTTTGAGAACCAATGAAAGCCAAACTTGAGCTGAAGCACACACAGGAAAAGCTGAGATGATGGAGGAAAGTGAATCCTCACCACTGTCCAACACTGAGATGTTCTCACTGAGTCAGAATTCTTTAAAAGATGTCTTCTCTTTGTAGGATCTACCATTTAATCAGTGATG
Source organism: Bettongia penicillata ogilbyi (assembly GCA_023548195.1). Classification (NCBI taxonomy): domain Eukaryota; kingdom Metazoa; phylum Chordata; class Mammalia; order Diprotodontia; family Potoroidae; genus Bettongia; species Bettongia penicillata. Next base: position 1,703,505 of record JAJHZJ010000733.1, read on the forward strand.
GCATCTTACCTACCAATGAAGGTATAACATTGCATGGTCACCTTATGAGACAGAGTCATGTTTTGCTAAGACTAAAAAAATCCAATCATCACCTGATGGTCAACCCTCTGGTGTTAACCTTCTCCAAACTAAGCTAGGCTGATCCTCTGATGATATATATTCTATTACTGACTGTGTGTTTTTAGACTTTCCAAATTAATAGGATCTGCCACTGGGTATACTCTCCTGATACAGCCTTCTAAAAACAAGGGTCACCTCTGCAGTACAATAAAGGCTCTGAGTAGGGATTTAGGAGAAATACCAAATAATCACAACTACTCAGTTTAAACATGTATGAGCAGGGGGAGAAATGCATGCTTATGGTGGTTAGGCAGCACAGAGGATAGGGCACTATAATTGGTGTCAGGAAGACCTGAGTTTAAAACCTCAGGAGCTTACTGCTGTGTGACCCTGGACAAGTCACTTAACCTCTGTTTGGCCAAATTCCCTTATCTGTAAAATGGAAATAATAACAACACCTATTTCACTGGGTTATTATGAGAACCAAATGAAACAATATCTATAAAAAAGTTAGCTACTAGGTATTGATATTTTCAGGCCCAATTTTCCAGAAAATACTTGACAACACAATAAAATTACTCATGGCACATGGTACAAGGTGACCAGGAAGTTGACATTTGGCAAGTCCTGGATTTAATGATATCTACAGCTAGTCTGTCCCAGGTCTCACATCCAGCTACCAAGGAAGAGGAATCAACATAAGAAGATATGGCCTCTCCTTTTATGAGTACTAATGGAATGGATAATGCATATCCTTTGCTTAAGTAGTGTGGTGAATTCTAAAACCTTTACAGAGAAGCTTCAGAAAAAATAGATTACATTTTCTACCCTGCTTGTGTAAGCTAGGAGAAATTGATCTTGTTCTGATGCCTCCCTCGACCATCTTAGGCCTGGGGAATGTATTAGGAGCAGATGCTGGAGGCCCTTTTACCGGCACTGAAAGTGTCTTGAAGTTGCACCAACGTATCTGTGAATGAGAGGGAGGAAAAAGGGACATTATCCGTGCTCCGCAACATCTCTTCACATCATTGCAGTCCTTGAGGCTTGAGGGTTAAAGAAGACTGAGTCGGAATCTTGTGGCAGGAGCACGCATACTGCCTCAAATGGGGACAGCCCATCAGAGAAGACGCCGTACATGATTACATGTAATCCAGAACCTGCTAAAGACTGTCAACTATTATTGAATTCTTTACATTATCTGGATAGAATGAGGAGGGGGAAGGAGTTCTGTACATTAAAAGAAAGTTTCAATGGCCCTCTTTTTAAGCAGTAGTATCGCTAACTCTTATCCCTCAACTCCCCTCTCCACATTAAAGTGAGTAAAAGGAAGAAAAACTTGTAATAAATAAGTACAATAAAGCAAAATGAATCCATGTGCTGGTCAAATCTATGACTGCGTCTTGAGTTCATTACGTCTTTGTCAGAAAGTAACAAATCCTTCCAAGAGCAAAGAAAATGGAAAATGTGGGAAATGTACATGTTTCTAGTTCAACAAAGTGATCCTCTGTCACCAAAGTCTTGATTACTGGGAGTTGCTACCAGATTGCATTCACATTGTGATGTTTAGAAAGTTTGAGAGACAGTTTCTGGGTAATTTAATCATTTTATTAATGAAGATAACATGCTATTAGTAAAAGAGGTCAGTGGTACTTTTGAATAGCATGACTTATATGCCCTTGGAAGAGTCGTGTTCCTTAGGGTGGCAATCAACTCTGATTGGTTAACAATTAATGAGAGAATGAATATTACAATGAGAGGTTGGCCCTATTATAATGAACTTTGATTATGCCATTTACTTCTAAATTACCCCCAGTCTTGGGCAACCTAATCAAACTATTTATCCTTACCCAAGCTTGGGTAGAATGAAATGGGATTAAATTCCTTCTAAGGTTGGATGGAGTCTGACCAAGATTGAGGAGAGTTAATTCAATATCTTCAAGAGAGTGAACTTTGAAATGAAGACTATAGAAAAAGGGAAAATGTTAGATTTCTCAAATCATTGGTTATTAGTAATCATTTCTCTCAACACCAAGCCTAAATTTATCACTTTACAGCTTCTACCAATTGTTCTTAATTCTTCTAAGACTAAAAAGAAGTACAGCAGTATGATCTCATCCTTACTGCTAGAAGTTTTACCTCTCTTACTTGTTATCAGAACCATTAGACTATTAGAGCTAAAAGGGACTCAAAGGTCATTTAGGCCAAATTCCTTATTATACAGATGAGGAAGCAGAGAGCTCAGAAAATGATGACCAACCTAAAGTCATGTAGCTCATTCATATCAGAGCTAGAACTAGAGCTCTGGCCCTTTAAATTATTCCCACAATACCCTAAGATTCACTGGGCAGTAGTGAACATTTGTATTGCTCTCTTGAGCATTTTGTCTCCACAAAAATATTTGACCTATACATATGATGACTGAATTCAAAACCTGGCCTGTCAGTACTATATGCTAAGCACATGACTTAACCAGATCAATTTAGGTACACTAATTGTGGACCTAAATGGCAAATGACTGCTAGAATTGCCATTATAAATAATATGATTATAATTAGAAGGAAGCCAGATCTGCAGATACTATTGGCAATTCCAGTGCAAGTCAGAGATCCTGGCTAGCCCACCTCCACCACATTCTAAAAATGTCATCTAGCCTCACAGGTTGTGATAGTAGATGTTACCTCTTCTTATTACCTATATAGTATGTGATCTTGAACAAGTAACTTGACATTTGTGAAACACAGTTTCTTCAAGTATAAGAGTTTGGAATTGGATGATCCCCAAAGAATTTCCATCTCTGAGCGTACAATTTAGAGACGATCTATCCCACCTTTCTCATTTTACTGATGAAAGAATTAAAGTTTAGAAAGATAAAGTGATTTGCCCAATGTCTCTTCGTTTTTGTTCCAAACGCAGGCACTAAGGAATTTGATCCACAAACCTAGAACCTTCTAGCCTCCATGATTTAGTTCAAGACTCAGCTCAAACTTTACCTTCTGCTAGAGGTTTGTCTCAGTTTCCCTCAATGTCAATGAGAATATCATCCTATTCTGTGTGTGTGTGCGTGTGTGTGTGTGTGTGTGTGTGAGAGAGAGAGAGAGAGAGAGAGAGAGAGAGAGAGAGAGAGAGAGAGAGAGAGACCTAGATGGTATAGTAGATAGAGCACTAGGCTAGAGTCAGAAAGATCTGAGGTCAAATGTAGTCTCAGATACTAGTTGTGTGACCTGGGCAAGTCATTTACCTTCTCTTTGACTCAATTTCTTCATCTGTATATAATAATTGTAAAGCACTCATGTCCTTACCATAAAGTAAGTGCCACAGAAATGTAAGTGGTTAGTATTATCCATCTTCTATGTATATAGTTGTTTACATGTTGTCTCTACTAATAGAATGTGAGCTCCTTGAGGGTAGAGACCATGTTTTTTTTTCTTTTATTTGCATTCTTATTGCTTAGAAGATATCTGGCATATGGCAGGTGCTTAATAAATGCTTGTTGACTGACTATAAGCCTCAAGTTCTTTTCATGTTACTTGGATATAACTAGTGCTGAACATTACCTCTGTGGCCATCTGGTCTAACACGCTAATTTTATAGACGAGGAAACTGAGGCTTGGAAAATAGTACCAGCCTATATCACAGTTCTAAACTTGGACACTGACTTCAACATGTATCCGATGCATCTTTGCCTTATTTAATGATATTTTCCATCCTAATTAAGTCATTTGGTCAATCACATTCTTGGAGTTATTGTTCCTCTCCCTCATTTCCATTTTCTTTCTTACATTTTTCTTAATCGTAGGCAATAATCTCCAAAGTCCTCCTTCAGCCAGGTGAATAAACAAAGCATTATTAATGACCAATTTGATTAGAAATGTCTGCCAGTTCTTTTTCATTTTCCGATAGCTGTGCCCTTTCTTGTTTGTCATGAAACTGATGTAGCCACTAAAATATTTCTGTTTTGTTGCATGCATTTTAAAAAAATCCTTAACAATAAAGTTATTCTAGTGAGCCTGATACTCATTTTGTGCAGAGTAATTACAATCTAGTCAACATGAAAGATTGCTTAGAGGGATATGACCTCTCTGCACTTGATAACTGCAGTTTAGGGCAAAACCTGTAGCTATGATGCATGAAGAACATCTTAGTTCATTACGATCAAAGGACTTAGTCACTTGTTCACAGGGCTAATTTCTCCAGCCCAAAGTATTTTCACCAATTAACTGCTTTTTAGAGCTCTCTGCTTGAATTGTTAACCTTCAGATAAGCCATCTCAGGGGAAATCATGGATGACACAGCCACTTGTCTCAAAATTCATCTGCCTGATCTTTATTGAACTTGATGTGCAAACATTTAAATGATAATTGAAACACTAATTAAACCTTGTGTCTGGGCATTCCACCTAGTACTGCCTTTCTCTTCAAAGAGAAAGGTTGACTTACTGATGACAGTCTCAGTAACAGAAATTAGTTGTCACTAGGTTTTTGGCAGGACTGCTTTAGTATCATTCTGGGCTGCCCAAGTATTTGTCACATATGGGCCTCTTTTAGCACCTGTATTTATCAGCCAGCAAGTACAACCCAGGAGATGGGTATTTCAGTGTCAGTTGATGTAAAATGATTCCTTATGTTCATCCATAAACATGCTTTAAAATTCAGTAATAATCCTATTTAACTGTCTTTATTACTTGTAGGTAAGTGTGTAAAAAGAAATTGTGAAACTCAATAGAAATGGCCCCATTTGGAGTATTTGAATCACACGTCAATACCTTGGTAGATAAATGCCCTTTAAGGGATGATCTAGGGTTGAGAGATTCTAATTCGTATGGATTTTTTATGTCAATTTACCTACTTTGGCTCACTTTCCTGCTATCAGCTTGAAAAAAATAATCAAACATCTGGGCATAAGTGAAATCAATTCAGATCTAGTTATTCAGCTGCTCATTGTGCTAATAAACACAGGTAAGGAACAACACTGAAATGTCAAAACATTTAATTAGGATAGAAAACAATATCAGCCACATTCCCCAACGAGTACAGAGTTTTTCTTTTTTTTTTATTTAATTTTTTACATTCATTTTCACAAATTTTTGGGTTCCCAGTTTTCTCCCCTTTTATCCCCTACCCCCACCCCAATACCCCAAGCAATCTAATTTTCCCTATCTCCAATCTGCCCTCTCTTCTGTCATCCCTCCCTTCTCTTGTCTCCATCTTCTCTTTTCTCCTGTAGGGCCAGATGACTTTCTATTCCTCATTAACTGTATGTCTTCTTTCCTAGTTATAACAACAATATTAAACAGTTGTTCCTAAAACTTTGAGTTCCAAATTCTCCCCATCCCTCCCTCCCCACCCATTCCCTTTGGGAAGGCAGGCAATTCAATATAGGCCATATCTGTGTAGTTTTGCAAATGACCTCCCTGATAGTCGTGTTGTATAAGACTAACTGAATTACCCTCCATCCTATCCTGCCCCTCATTGTTTCTCTTCTGTCTCTTGATCCTGTCCCTCCCCAAGTGTTGACTTTAAATTGCTCCCTCCTCCCTTTGCCCTCCCCCCATCATCCCCTCCCTTGCAATATCTCCTTCTCCCCCACTTTCTTATACTGTAAGATAGGATTTCATACCAAAATGAGTGTGCATTTTATTCCTTCCTTTAGTCAAATGTGATGAGGGTAAACTTCTTGTTTTTTGTTTTGTTTTTTTCTCAGCTCTCCTCTTTTTCCCTCCACTAAGAAAAACTCCTACCTGCCTCTTAAATGAGATATAGTTACCCCCTTCCCTTTCCCTCTCTTTCCTCCCCCTACATTTCTCTCTCACCATTTACCTTAGTTTCTTTTAAGGTATGGTCCCATCCTATTCAGTTCAATCTGTGCTCTCTATCTCTGTATGTGTGTGCATGTGTGTATGTGTGTGCATGCGTGTACATGTGTATGTGTGGTCCCACCAACTACCCAGATACTGAAAAGTTTTAAGAGTTACAAATATTGTCTTTCCATGTAGGAATGTAAACAGTTCACTTCTGGTAAGTCCCTTAAGACTTCTCTTTGCTGTTTACTTTTTCATGCTTCTTCTCATTCTTGTGTTTGAAAGTCAAATTTTCTTTTCAGCTCTGGTTTTTTCATTAAGAATGATTGAAAGTCCTCTGTTTCATTGAAAGACCATAACCAAGAATCACCTACCCAGCTAAACTGAGTATAATACTTCAAGGGAAAATATGGTCTTTCAATGAAACAGAGTTTTTCTAATTCTTCTTCCTCTCCCTCTCCCAAGCTAGTATCAGAGTAACTTTTCAAATTGGTCTTTCCAAAAGATTCATGCTGTGACAAAGTGACTCATGGGTTCAGCCTTGCCCTGGAGGTGGAGTATATTCTTAGATTGTTCTGCAACAGAGTGAAGAGCTAATTCTGTTCATAAGACCACCTACTCCTCCTGTTCATTCCCCCAATGCCTCATCTGCAAGCCACCACTTTCCATGGGATTCCCAGTGTCTTGATATAGGTCCTGATTTGGCTTGCCTCAATCAGTAATTATCCTGAGAATGACCTTGGAGGAAGCTACCACTCTGTGAATTTTTTTAGAGGGAGGGAGAGTATAAAATGAGGAGTAGGGCCAAGTAAAAACTAGTAAGGCTTCTTGCAAAAGTTCCAGGGGAGTGTGTGAGGGAGATATGTTGAACTCCTTTACAGGCCAGCAAAAGACTACGAAATGGATCTGTTTCAAAGAAAACTATTAACTCTTACTGTGTTTACAGAAAAGGTTCTGTTGTACTTGATGCAAATGTCTCTTAGCACAGGAAATATATCCACCAAAATGAAGGTTATACTTGTGGTTTCAGTTCATAATAAATGATAAATGGATAACATCCTATAGAGGGATTATTTACTTAGCGTTACTCCTACTGGTAGAAATTAATTCATCAATAGCTCATCAACATTTAAAAGTTGTTAAAGGAGTTATCAATTTCCTTTAGATAACTCAGCTCTTTCTGTTCATAGTGTTTAGCTCTGGCCCAACTTACTGTACATTACTATGTGCCTTAAGGACAACAAAGTAGACCCAGATGTGTATTACTTCTCTACCTTTTTAATTGGGTGGGAGTGGGTTGGGAACCAAACTAACCAAAGTAGGCAAAATCTTTCTTCCTTACTTGACTATTTAGTTGAAAGGAGAAATAAGGGTATGATTTGACTCTTCTTTGCTTGCTAAATGTGAAATCACTTTTCCTCCCTATCTGGCAAAGGGACAAGGAGAGAACTGTACATAGGCAAGTTCATTCTTCAGAGAGCTGCCTCCTACTTATGTAAATGATACAATATTCTTAGTTATAGCCTGAATATTTGGGCAAAGACACTGAGCAAAAGAGTGAAATCACTTTATGGCCCTTAAAATAAGACAGCGTTTTTAGTTAGACAACTCCCTTTTTGATGATCAGGTGAATTCATCCCTACTTTATGCCTTGAATTAATTTTGGATAAATTGAAGTCAACTAGGATTATTCTAGATATGCTATTTCAGACTAATCCAGAGAAGAAGCTTTAATTTAAAATCTGAAGAACCTCAAGTGTACCAGGATGGTTCCACATCATTCTGGAGATTTTATCTCACATATTGGAAACCAGTGAGGTTGGAATTTGGACTGGATACTCTCCCTCCCTTTCCACTTATTGTGTTGGTGAAGTATTTTGAGGGACGAGGAAAAGACCTCCCTATGACCCCCAAAATAAATCCCTAAGCAGCTTCTGAGACTGCTTGGATTTCCATCATAAGAGAAACTTCTAGGCTAACAAGTATCCTATTTTACAATAAAATTGCTTCTAGAGAAAGCACTTTAAGCTAACAAGCAATCACTCGGTAGGATGAAAAAGTCTTCTTTGCTTTCATTAAAAATTATTTATCTATTGCTTTCTTCCTAACAGTTAGCTGAGATGTCATGCTAAGGAGAATGGGAACTATTATACTGGTAGAAGGCTAATCTCTAAGTATGCAACATTACCCTGAGAAGTGCAGGCCTAAGGAGCCTCTGGGCATCCAGAAATCAACATGAAAACACTAGACACCCGAGAAGAGAAGGTAGAAGAGAGTTGCACCAAAATGGAAAGGTGATTTGAGAAACTTTGCCTCTGCAGGGCTTATCCTTTGGGATATTTAAGATAAATGTGGTCCCTGTATCTGAAGCTGGACCGCTAAACTGACTCTTTCCAGAAATTCACAATTATATGCCAGGGTGAGAGTGCCATATTGTTTTATCCATTGGCTAAAGAGCATGTGGTAGTGTTAATTAGCAGTACTCTCTGAATCAGGAAACCTGACCTTGTACCTCATCTCTGTCATTTATTAGCCATGTGACCTTACACTGGTTTGTTTGTTGTTTTTTTTTTAAACAGCCATAATTTATTGAAAGTATATCCTCTCCCAACTCCACACAAGGTACCCTGCCCTCCCCAGCCCCCCTCCTCATGTCCAACTTGTTGGTCACTTCTGACGTTTGTAGATCTTCTTTGCCATTTCCAAGAAGATAGATGAGGGGAAGGGGATTGAATGCTTCTCAGTAAGCCCCATCAATTTACTGTAACTTTCTTCTTCAGACTTGGTGAAATGAGCAGGCAATTCAAGTTTCTCATACAGTTCCTTCACTTTAGCAACCTTCTCTGGATCTTTCTGTCCATAATTCTCCTCCAACGTCTTTATTTGCTCAGATGAAGCCAGCTGAAGGCACTTCACCACTAGCCAGCTGCATTTGTTGTCCTGGATGTCAGTACCAATCTTGCCAGTCACACTGGGGTCACCAAAGAGGTCAAGGTAATCATCCTGAATTTGAAAAAATTCCCCCATCTGCAAAAGGATGTTCTTGGCATTGGTGTGTTCTTTCTCCCCATCTATGCCTGCCATGTACATAGTAGCGGTAAATGGTAAGTAGAAGGAGTAGAAAGCCGTTTTTTTGACAATAGTCTTTTGACAAAGACTATTTGACAATAGTCTTATATCTCTGCTCAGTGAATCTGATAAGATCAACTTTGTCCTGAGGGGCTGTGATGAGATCAAGTGCTTGGCCAATCTCAGTCTGGTAAGTGCATTGTAAGAAGAGTTCGATAAGGTTCAGGTAATAGGGCTTCCCACGGCAGTAATGCTTCAACAGGTGGTAGATACAAGATTCCAACAATATGGCATCATTGATAGCATCCAAGCCAATGCCAGCCTTCTTATACCAGCATGGCTGTCCCTGGCGGGTAAGAGAAGCATCCATGATGTCATCTGTTACTAAGAAGAAAGCCTGCAGCAGCTCCACACACCAGCCCACTGCTAATGCTCTCTGTAGACTGTCAGCATCCTGCTTCCGGGGTTCCACCAGCTCCTGGAACACCATGAGCACAGACAAGCCTCGGTTGTATTTTCCCCCAAGGACATTGTACTCTAGGACCTCCTTGAGCCTGGCTATGGCATCTCCCACCTCAGGATGTCCCATCCCATCTTCTGTCAGGATCTTTACAGTTTGGGAGAAATGCTGGATGAAGTCTTGCTTCTCTTGGACATAAACTGATTTCTGATCTCCTGTCTTTCAGGGTTTCCTTCTCTTTCTCTGTAAAATAAAGAAGTAAAATTAGGTCAAAGAATGAATAAAAAAGCATTTTTTATGAATGTACTATGTACAAAACACATGGTTTAGTGGATAGACCATTGACTTTGGATCCAAAACAATTTGAGTTAATGTCTAGATTCTTAATCCACACTGGCTGTCTGACTCAGGGCAACTCCTTGCTACCTCTCCATGCTCTGGTCAGAAGTGACAGAGCAACCCAAACTTCTAAGAGCTGACTCATATTGAAATACAACTGAGAAATGTTCAACAAAATAAATAAAAATTCAATACAACATAGATAATGGTAATTTTTAGTGTTTTTCTGAGTCAATTTGCAGCAACAAGTTTCACAGTTCTAGGTAACTCTAAGATTATAAATTACACATAAGGTGCTGCTGATCTGTATTGGTAATAGGAGTTTCCTCATGTGGGAAGTACTTTTACCAATGAAATCACAGGACTATACCCTCTTCCCTTCCCCTGTGCAATGTTCTGGGACTACAAATAGAAAAGGCAGTACCTGCTCTCAATAGTTCATATTCTAAGTGGATGAGATTGCCAGTGGTAGCTAATGTCCTATCTTTCACATTTTGTATGTAGTTAATCACAGAAGGTGTAGTGATGGCAATGGATGGGTAAAGGAGGAGGGGTTGTGGGAAAAATGCTGGGAAAAAAGGTGGGAATGAGAATGCATGTGTTTGTTGCTAAGCAACAAAGGTAAGCACATATCTCCTTGGTTCTTAAGGTCACCGCTTCTGCCTTCAATTTTTCCTTTTCCAAAAACGAATCTGGATGTCTTTCAAAGCTCTTTCTGACTTCCTATTTCAGTTAGCTTCTCTACTTCCACACTACATATGTTTATTACCTTTTGTGTGAAATAGGTCTGCTGAAAATTCTTGGTGTTCTAGTTTCTTATTTTTTATATGATAGTTGTCAGGTATATTTTTAAAGTTCTTCACCTATTTGAATCATTTATCACTCTCAAATTCTATTGATTTCTTTTAAGATCTTGAAACTTTCTATTAGGTCATAGCTCAAGGTCCCTTATTCTCCAACGAGCACAAACTCCAGGTAGATATATTCTTGTTTACATTCTGATAACACTTTCCTTTGTAATTACTTCAAAGTAAATGAAATTAATTCTCCTTAGTTGTTTTCTGTGTTTTTACTAACATTTTAGTCCCCTTTTCTTTTGGTAGAAACTACCTTTTCCGTCATTAATCTATCATTTCTAAGATGCTTGGGGAATGTGATCATTTTACTTTACAAGAGTAATTTATATACTCATATATATATGTGTATGTGCGTATACATATATCTGTATGTATGTGTATATATGTACATATGTGTATACATATAGGTATATCTGCATGTTTATATGTATATAAATATATGTGTGCATGTATGTATATATATATATATGTGTGTGTGTGTGTGTGTGTGTGTGTATTTAAAGTTCAGTATGTACTTTCTTCCCAGCACTTTTGTCACTTAGATTTTTATTGTTCAGTCATTTCAGGTATGTCTGATTCTTTGTGACCCCATTTGAGGTTTTCTTGGCAAAGATAGCATACCACTGCTATAATCACATCTTAGGGTAAGTGGTTTCCTAAATGATTTTTCCCCTTGGAGGACTCAGACAGCTTAGGGAATCACCATGTGTTTTAGCTTCTGTGTTTTTACTTCTTAGCTTCCTAAAAACACATTTTCACATTGAACTAAAATGTAAATATGGTGAGAAAATGTAGTCTTAGCAACTGTATATGAACATATATCAAATGGGCTAATGAGTGTGGGAGATGCTCACTTTCCATAATGTTAATTGAGACTGAATCATATCATGACATCCATCCTCCACTTTTTAGCAGATTTTCAACTTCAGCCTTTTCTCGTTCTATCACCTTTACATCCCTTTAGAAAAGAGGTATCATCTTGTTCCCTCAATAGAGATTGGGCATTTGAGGCTCATTACAGGCAAAATAAGAGGGTTGGACTAGATTATCTCTGAGACCCCCTTCTACTTCAAAATCTGTGCTCCTATGGTCATCATGAAATTATCTTCTCCACCTATGAATGAAGATTTAGAAAATTTAGGGACTGACTGTACCTTCCTTTTTTCTCCAATGGAACACTCAAAGGACTTTTTTGGTTTTGGCCTGAAAGTGTCTTATCAGCTTAGAACTTAGTTGGGGAGAGAGGGTCACAGTTCATTTGTCTCCTCATCTCTGAACTTGGCCATCCCATCACTTAAGCTTGCCTGTTAGGGGAGAAGAGCTCCTATCTCGCTTTCCTAAGGGAGAGTGAGTGAGTGAGCTTAGCTCTTTTCCTTTAAGCAATGTCTCTTTCTTGTGCATGAACACAGATGTCTGAAATTTTCAACCTCTTTTTAAAAAATTCTAGCCCAGAAGAATTAAAGAGAGTTTTACCATCCTCTTCTCAATCTTGTTATTTTAATACTTGCCTCTATCCTAAGCTCTGGAAAAAAAAATGTAAAAAGTAATGGAGTGTTTCTGGAGTGTTCAGCAAGCTGGTTTCTGTCTTTTTATTCTAATTTAAATCTCAATATGTTACTCAACATGTGCTTTAAAGGAAAAGAAATGTTAAATTCAGACCAAGTAGAATACTTTGTAACTCCATAATGTGTGTCAGGTCAGAGTGTTTAGAGAGTACGTTATGGTCTTTGGAAACAATTGACATCGTGGAAGACAGAGGTATTTTTCAGGGTTTTTAGATCTTTCATTTGTACAATGGAAATTATAATACTCGCAGGGACATTATGAGGAAAACATTTTGGAAACTGTAAAATGGTATAATAGATTTTATTTTCAATGCTACATTTTATTTTAGGACCCTGAACCTAAGGGCCTTGGGAATGGCAATATTTCCAGCTCTGTGCTCTTAGTCATCAAACTGGGCAGCAACCCCTGAGGAGATGCAACCTGGCAACTGCTCCTGCAGGTGCTACAACCACATCTGTTGAAGAACCAGAAAAGAATGCTCTCATCACCACAGTCCTTGTCACTGTCAAACGGTTCAAAAAAGTCGTATGACTTTGATACTGTAAATGATATTAAAGAAGAGACACAATCATACCTTTTGCCATTGTGCCCTAAGGAGTGTGAGGCTTTTCCATCTTAATTGTACTTGAAATCTTCCAATATACAGTTTTCCCCATTAGAATGTGGGCTTCTTAATAGGAGGGTCTGTTACTTTTCTATTTGAATCCCCAGAGCTTAGCATGTTTAATCAATATTTTATTTAATTTATTAATTCATTAAAATAATCCAGTTGTTACTGTGACATTCAGTAGACTGGAGCTACTGGGGTTTGTTTGATAAAGCAATGTGCTAGATGTTGTTAGGCCTGAGGATCATTTTCATTTCCTCAAGATCTTTTATTCACTTGCTTCTCGTCTTTCAGTATAATTTCACTTTTCTTTATTTTGGTTTCTCTATCTGTAAAAGAGAAAAAAGTACCTACTATAATGTGATTTGGGGTATGCTTTTTTATCCTCCAGTACATTGTAGTCAAGGTAAAATTATAAGTTTGTGGTACTTCCCCACGTGTGAAAATTTGGTCCCAAGATAACCAAAGAATATTTAAATAAAAGCACTACCCATCTTCAGGTTAGGGCAGAGCCAAGATGGTGGAGAAAAAAGCAAGGAGTTATTTGAGCTTTCCCCAAACTCCTCCAAATACCTGTAAAAAATGACTCTAAACAAATTTTAGAGTAACACAGCCTGCAAAATGACAGAGTAAAACAAATTTCCAGCCCAAGACAAACTGGAAGGTCAACAGGAAAGGTCTAGTTCACTGAATTGTGACAGGAATGTGGTCCAGTGTGGGCCACGTGGCATAGATGGGCTGGAGCAGGCCTCAGAGTTCTGAATCTGGCAGCTGTGGCAGTTTTCAGACTTCTCAAACCAAAAGTGCCAAAGTGCAAAATGCCAAAGACAATATAGAAGGTCAGTGGGAAAGGTCTATCTGGACCTGTGTGGGAGAGGAGTGTGGTTCATCCTCAGCCCTAGGTTGGTGGAGGCAGCAACAATGGCTGCTTCCAGAGCTCTCAGCCCACAGATGATTCAGGAATAGAGTGACTGATCAGAGGGGGATCTCTTTGCTGGTATGGAGGCAGGATTCTCTTACTTTTCTCTGCTTGAATCTGGGTCACAGTCCTGGATGACAATCCCAGTATGAGAAGGAGCACTGGCACAGTAGAGGTTGTGGCTGTGGTGGAGAGGGAATCCTCCTCACAGTGTTTGTGGTCACTCACAGACCAGAGCACAGGTGAGGAAAGGAGTAAATACTTCTCCATCATACTTTCATCATACTCCTATGATCATTCTCTTTTCATCATACCAAGAAATGAAAACTTAAAGGTCCCTGGAAGTATCTCTAAAAACAGCTGCATAAAACCCCTGAAGTCAACCCTCCACACTGGAAACAGAACCTTACCTTAAAAAATAATTAAAAAGTCAAGGATTTGACTGGGAAAATGAGCAAATAGTGTAAAAAAACCTCTCAGACTATAAAATCTTTCTTTGATGAAAAAGATCAAAACATACAACCAGAAGAAAACAGTCAAAACTCCTACATTAAAAGTCTCCAAGAAAAATATGAATTGGTCACAGACCAGGGAAGAGCTCAAAAGAGATTTTGAAAGTCAAATAAGAGAAGGAGAAGAATTAATTAGAAGAAAAATGAGAATGATGCAAAAATATTATGAAAAATGAGCCAACAACTTGCTGAAGAAAATAACACCTTGAAAAATAGACTAGCCCAAATGGAAAAAAAATGTTCCCAAAAGCCAATGAGGAGAATAATGCCTTCAAAAGCAGAATTGATCAAATGGAGGAGTTCCAAAAGCTCACTGAAGAAATTAATTCCTTTAAAATTAGAAGGGAGCAAATGGAGACCAGCGACTATGAGAAATCAAGAACCTATAAAACAGAATCAAAGGAATTAAAAAAAGAGAAAATAATATGAAGTATCTCATTGGAAAAACCACTGACCTGGAAAATAGATCCAGGAGAGAAAATTTAAAAATTATGGGACTACCTGAAAGCCATGATCAAAAAAAGAGCCTAGACATCATCTTTCAAGAAATTATCAAGGAAAACTACCCTGATATTTTAGGGCATTTTTGCCTTAGATATTTGCCCTGGATATTTGCCCTAGGGCAAAATAGAAATTGAAAGAATCTGTTGATCACCTCCTGAAAGAGATCCCCAAAAGAAAACTAGACATAGTGTAGCCAAATTCCAAAGTTCCTGGGTCAAGGAGAAAATATTGCAAGCAGCCAGAAAGAAACCATTTAAATATTGTGGAAACATAATCAGGATAACACAAGATCTAGCAGCTACTACATTAAGGGACAAGAGGACTTGGAATAGGATATTCTGGAGGTCAAAGCTAGGATTAAAACCAAGAATCACTTATTCAGCAAAACTGAGTATAATACTTCAGGAGGAAAAATGGATATTCAATGAAATGGAGAACTTTAAAGCATTCTTGATGAAAAGACCAGAGCTGAATAGAAAATTTGACTTTCAAATACAAGACTCAAGAGAAGCATGAGAAGGTAAAGAGGACTTTCATAAAGTACTTCCTAAGGTTGAACTCTTTACATTGCTACATGGAAACATAATATATGTAACTCATGAGACCTTTCTCTGTATTAGGGCAGTTGGAGGAAATATACATACATACACACACACACACACACACACATACACCCACACACATACACCCACACACATATACATAGAGGGCACAGGGTGAGTTGAATATGAAGAGATAAAATTAAGGGAGAGAGGAATGTCCTGGAAAAAGAAAGGAGAGGTAGAATGGGGTAAATTATCTCACATAAGAGGCGAGAAAAAACTTTTACATTGGAAGAAAGAGGGGGAGGTGAGAGTGAATGAGTGAATTTTGTTTTGGATTTGTCTTAAGAAGGGAATAACATACACTCTCAAATGGGTATGGAAATCTATCTTACCCTAGCGGAAATTGGGGGAAAAGGATAAGAGATGGGGAATGATAGATGAAAGGGCAGGGTGGAGGAGGGGTTAGTCAGAAGCAAACACTTTTGAAAAGGGACAGGGTCAATGAAGAGAATAGGGAAGAAGAGAATCAGGAGGGGGACAGGATAAGATGGAGGGAAATACAGTCTTTCAAAACATGACTATAATGGAAGTATTTTTCATAGCTACAGATGTATAACCTATATTGAATTGCTTGCCTTCTCAATGAGGTTGAGTGGGGAGGAAAGAAAGGAGAGAATTTAGAAGTCAAAGTTTTGAAAATGAATGTTAAAAATTGTTTTTACATGCAATTGGTAAATAAGTTACAAAGGCAATGGGGTATAGAAATCTATCTTACCCTACAAGAAAGTCAGGGGGAAGGGGAAAAGAGGGGGTGGATGAGTAATAGAAGGTAGAGCAAACTGTGGAAAGGGGTAATGAGAATGCATGCCGTCTTGGGATGGGGGGAAGGGATAGAGGAGGTGAAAATTTGGAATTCCAAATCTTGTGGAAATGAATGTTGAAAACTAAAAATTATAAAAACTTTAAAAAATAAACAAACGCACTATCTGATGTAAGCAATGATAGCCACCCACTCCTTCTCCATTGTGACCTTCTCTTCTTTGAAGTAAGTCAGATCATCTATTGGCAGAGCTTTAATGGGAATTTTTTTTCACCTTAAGCAGACATTATTGATTATGGGAAGTTGGGAAATGTCATGGTTATCATGGTCTAGCTCTTGGATTCTTCAAGAGAACGGATTAAGGCAGGAGACGTGTGTTCCCAAAATAAACTCTGAAAGTGGTCACCGTATTTCACAGGGAGTTCTCAAATTGTGGCCACTGGACTATGCTGTGATTGGGGTGAGAGGAACCTGGTAACAGTGACAGCTGAACCAGTAGAAGACCATGAAATGAAGTTTAGTGATGATGACCTTTATGGATAGAAAGAATACCTCCCCCTATGTTGGTGACCAATTGCTCCTGGGCTACCTTCACTCTACTCAGAGTTATAGACTAGGGATTTAGATTACTTCTTTGCCATGATATGAGAAAGATGCTACTTTTGGCTAATGAAGTGAACTGGTTGGCTGATGGGAAATCATATGTGATAACCTAGTGTTTTCTTCACTTATTTCAAAGGTCTTAAATATCCTTCAAGTCATAGCATGTAGAATCCTAAATTGTCAGAGTTGGAAAGGAACTTCAAGATGAGCTAGTACAAGTCCCTAGTTTGACAGATGAAACATCCATTTGGGAATCATTTTCATACTCTTACATTGATGGGATATGGCCCCACAGGGTGGGTGGCTAATCACCACTTCCTCCCACCCCATCCTCCTGAGGATAACCCTGCAAATATAACCCTGAGGGGCTGAGGTTTTCTAGTGCAGTTGTTCAAAATCTTTAATTTAGTGTGCTCTTCACTGATAATTAATTAGCTGTTCAGAATTAATTTAGATTTAGAAATTAGCATTTAGAAGTAGGTATTTATTAACTTTAATTTCAGATAAAGTAGAATTAGGGTTAGTCTGATAGAGAAAAAAACAATTGGTACCAAGAACTATATTCTAAAGACATTGAGCACATTCTGCCACAAACACAAACCAACAGCATGGCAGAGTGGGCTCAAACTTAGAGAACACATGTGGCAAAGGGATAATTCACAATTCCTGGTTACTAGAAACTTTTCACCCCTTTTCTGGTGCTCTAATGAAGTTTCCTTTCAGTGTAACTCTCTATTGGACTCTAGGAGCTAGGATCCTTGTAAAGGGCCTGAGGCTACATTTCCTTAATGTATCTAGTTTTCCTTCAATGTATCTCTCAGATCCAATTGCAGATACCAGTGCCAGCCACTGATGCTGGAGAATACTGCTAATGAATCTAAAGGATATCTATTGGAACTTCAGATTTTTTTACGTTTTTGAGTTGATAAAGCCATTACCTGGTAAATGGCAGAAGGAAGAGGAAAAATTCAATCTTTCTCACCCTCAGGATCCTTAACTAATGCTGACTTGCTGCTTATGGAATCTAACTGAGGGAAATCACTTGCTGAATTATACAAGACCCAGAGGTATGTCTGATTCTTTCAACCAATCTTAATGCATTTCCTGTATGGTGACATCTTGTTGCCCTCCAATGATCTAAGTACTTCACTCTTCCCTAACTGATTAATGACTTGTTAATGACTCATCTATTCTAGCTTTGGATTGATTGTTTAATTAGGGAGTTTTGTCGTCATCTACATCAATTTGGATGGGAGTTTCCATCTTTACTTTTATACAGATAAGGACACTTAGTCCTAGGAAAATAAAATGATTAATAGCAGACTGCTGACAGAACTGGAATCAGAACTTAGATGTCCCAAAGTCCTATTCAGTGTTCTTTCCACCTCCCTCACTATCATGTAAAAACTTCTAAGAAAATATTAATTAAAGCAAATAATTCCATTTATGTTCATCCTTCATTTTCAGACAAGACCATGACATGATAGAAATGATGACATGACTTGCCCTTGACTTTGTTTTGAGTGAGGGAGTGCTGCTCAAAGTCACCAGCTTCACTTTCTCCTCCTGAGTCATCAGGGCCCAGTAGCCAGATGTTAATCAATGCATCAAGATGATTAGAGATGATCCAGGATGAAATGGGAGATGTTGGCCTTTTCAAGTACTCACTTAGAGGGAGGTAATATATGTATAGGAATGTAAATAGTTTGCCCATATTAAATAACAAGTTTTCTTTTCCATGTCTTCTTATAGATATGAGCTAAATACTTATTAGAGAGGTATGAAAGGATGCGAGGCATAGGTGATGGGATTGGCCCCTGAAAAGGCAAGACTGTACACGAAAATGGGCACCTCTATTATATACAGTTTTGTAAAGGATATAATCAGTTCAACAAATTACTTTTAAAGGTGTCCTGCTTTTCTATGATCCTTCCTTCGTTCCTCCTTCTCTCCCTCACTCCCTTTCTTTCTCCATCTCTTTCATTTCTTTACTTTCTTCCTCTCTCCCTCCTTCCTTCCTCCCTCCCTTCCCTCTTTCCTTCCTTCCTTCTTCCCTTTCTTCCTTCTTCCCTTCCTTTTCTTTCTTCCTTCCTTCTTTCCTTTCTTCCCACTTAGCACCTTACTGCCTTTCTACCCCTTGCCCCTCAGTGAGAAAAAACAAAGAAAATATATGTAAGAAATGTACATAGGTGAACAAAACAAAACTGAACATTGGTTCAGTCCAAAGCTTACGTTTCACTCTACAATTTGAGTCCATCGTTTTTCTCATCAGAAGTTGGAAATATTCATTCACCATTCCTCTGGAATCATGGTTGGTCATTGCATTGATAAACATTCCTAAGTCTTTCAAAGTTGTTTGTCTGTATAATGTTGTTTTTGTATAAATGGTTCTTCTGGTTATGCTCACTCTACTCTGCTTTGGCTTACACAAATCTGTATTAGTTTCTCTGAGAACACCCCTTTTTTATGGCATACTAATATTCCATTAGGCCACATGCCATAATTAATTCAGTCATTCTTCAATTGAAGGGTACCCTCTTTCTATAAAAATTCTTGTACATATTCATCTTTTCCCCTTTTCTTCTTCAATCTTTTTTTAGGTATAGGACTCTGGGTCAAAGGATATGCAAAGTTTAATGACTTTGGGGACTCTTTCCAGTGAGCTATACTGCCTCCTTCATCTGACTTCAAAAATAAAGCTTTTTTATGCTGTATTACATGACCTTCATGATCATTCATTTACCTTCACTAAAACCTACCATTTTACTATTTTTTCTCAATCTTCCTACCTCTTCCTCCATGATATCTCCCTCTATATGTATCTTTCCTTCTCTCTTTATAGGTCTTTCCTTTCTTCCTCTGCACATCTCTGTATCTTTCCATATCTCTTTCTTTCCTAATCCAAATGTATTCAGTAAAATCCAGGGCAACCACATCCAGGGCATCTAATCACAGTAAGGAACAGAGACTTGTGTAATGCCCACAAGAACTCCTGTTAGTCTGACAATTGACTGAGGAAGCAGGGGGCATTGTCAATTATTCAAAGACTTAGCCCTGCTCTCCTTCCAGTCCTCCTCAGAAAAAAGTGGAGTCTCGTTTCCCAAAGGATCATATGTTAGATTTCCAGAGGTTGCTAGGTCAACTTGATTGGTTTTCATTTTATTTTCAAGAATTATTGGAGGCCATTATACAGATATAGTACAAATATGCACAATTAAGTTTTCAATAACCACTATGAACTGCAATTTCTTGGTACCAGCCAGAAACTAGATAAACTTAAGAGACCTTCAATGGGACAGTATGGCAGGAAAAGTACTGTGAATGGAGGAAAAAGAAGGTTTTAAGTATAACACTGAGGGTCACCCAGTTAATAATTATTATCAACAAGTCATTCAAAATAAGAATCAGTTTTCCAACCTATGCAATGAACATCCTAATACTTATACTACCTGCCTCATAGGATTATTGTAAGAAAAGTGCTTTGTAAAGCTAAAAAAAATGCTATGAAATGATCTTCTTATTACAGTTGAGACAACAATTGAAGAAAGTTTCAAAGATGTTATTTGTCAGTTAAAATCCCTCCATTTATGAAATGGGCTTTAATTTATGGCAGCTTGCTCCCTCTAGCCTAGAACTTTAAACCTCTATTTAATTGAATAAGTTGCCTTCCTCTAAGCCTTACCTCTGTTGCTCCTGATTCTTATACCAAAACACCACTTTTAGCCTAAGAGACGATTTGGGATTAAGAAAGGATAAACAGGCCATCACTGGAATAGAGATACGAAAAGGTCAGGATTTAAGGAGTCTTCTCTCTATGTTGACAGTGCTAACACAGCATGACTACTTTTGCTGACAAGAGAGGAGCCCCAGAATGGGAAAGAATGTTCTTCTCTAAACTGGGTGTGAAGCTAATCCTTAAAAGCTCAAGGATAAGAGATGTTTATTTCAGTGGTATTTGCTGGGCAAAGGGTGTATTTCCCTATATCTGGAGGATATTCACTTTATAAATCTTGCTTTAATAGGCGCCTCATGTTCTAACCTGGTGGTGTGATATGATATGAAATGAATTAAAGAATTAATTTAAAAATTAAGTGATTTTTATGTGCTGAGACCTGGGGATACAAACAGAGATAGATCCTGCTGTCAAGGAGTACACATTCTAATGGGGGAGACCACACATATTTAAAGTTGCAACTGCCAATCAGATGGAAAGGTTCCATGTTCTTTAGGGGTCAAAGAAGATGGAAATGTCTCACTTAAATTTTCATTTCCACTGACACAACTATATCAGTTTCTGATAAACCATTTGATAGAGCCAAGGTTTTTGATGGTATTATTTTTCTAGGTCTCTCTGATTATTAAAGAGCTAGGAGCTACAGAACCTTCAGAAGAAGTTTCCAGGTCATTTCTCCACAGGGGCTCTTGCCCTGGATTATGGCTTTGGGGTCTGGTAGAAGACATGACCCAGCATTGGTCTAAAAGACTCTACCACTTGTAGGGACCTGGAGCTTACAATGAACAAATGAATTATAAACTCCTTTGGGTACATGGTGGAAACACACTCCTCCCAGAAAGGTGCTTGTTGCAGACCCATGCAAACTGGTTTCTATCCTGGCGTAGACTAGTTCTAGAGGAGATCAAGTTTCTCTTGCTTTCTCCAGGTCATTATGTTTCCATCCTGGAACCCTGGAGAAAAAAAATCATAAAACTTAGTTTGGTTCATTACCAAGGTTTCCACAAAAGGGATTAGCATAGTCTCTTCTAGAAAAGTATTCAATATATAACATAGATATGTTATAGGACAGCTATTTATTTCTTCTACCACAAAGAACATCTTAAAACAGAAGACTCATTAGTATGCAATGATAAATACTCAAAGCAAGATACAATAACCTACCATTCCTCTTACACTGTTCTAGGAGATTGATACTTAATACAGTAACACATAAAATGTCTCATGAGCCTAATGGACAATTATTTCTCTTTCATCTCAGAATTTCACTATTTGAGTAACCCACTCAATGTCCATGCAATTGACTT
Organism: Bettongia penicillata ogilbyi; assembly: GCA_023548195.1. Taxonomy (NCBI): domain Eukaryota; kingdom Metazoa; phylum Chordata; class Mammalia; order Diprotodontia; family Potoroidae; genus Bettongia; species Bettongia penicillata. The sequence goes on from JAJHZJ010000733.1 coordinate 1,725,203, forward strand.
GGGTTTATACTCCTGACCATTGTCATATTTTCCTTTGAAAAATTATATAATTTATTTTCTACTGGGAAAATAGCACCTAGATTGGAGAACTCCCATCCTTTAAAAGTAATGAAGTTGCTGCCAAGGATAGAAATATTCATCTCAGGATCTCTGCTCGCTCATTTGTGCTCAGGAAAAGAAATGGAGAACACAAGATACAGTCAGAGAGCCAAGGTCCAGGCATAAAGGAAGAACAGGTGTTCAGTGCCACATTCTTGTAGCTATCATAACTGTGGAAAAGAAGGGAAAAGGAAATTTCCTTTCCAAGCTGGGAGAAGTCCATCGAAGAGATGCTAGAGTCCAAAACTATGTTTGAAAGGAAAGAACAAATAGTAGAAACTATTTCTCTTTTAAATCTACGGAGTAGATGGCTTTTATTGCTCAGTAGCCCATCTTAAATCTTCTCTCTCTCTCTCTCTCTCTCTCTCTCTCTCTCTCTCTCTCTCTCTCTCTCTCTCTCTCTCTCTCTTTCTCTCTCTCTCTCTCTCTCTCGTTCTCTCCATCTCTCTGTTTCCCCTTCCCCTTTATTTCATGACAGCCTTTCATTATCATGGGCAACTCACTTAATGTGTAGAATCTCCTTTTCTTTATCCAGAAAATGGAGATCATGGTACCTACCTCATAAGGTTGTTGTGAAGTGAAATGTATGTAAAGTGGTTTACAATATTTAAAAAACTACGTAAATGACAGCTGGGCAGCTACGTGGAACGAGGCATAGAGTGCTGGGCCTAAAGTCAGAAGACTAGTTCAAATCAGTAGTGGTGGTAGTGGTTACATTAGGGGAGTTACTTAGTAATTGTGTGGCCATGGGCAAGTCACTTAACCTTATTTGCCTCTTTTCTTCATCTGTAAAATGAGCTGGAGAAGGAAATGGCAAAGCACTCTAGTATCTTTGCCAAGAAAATCCCAAATGGAGTCACAAAGAGTCAGACATGACTGAAAAACGAGTAAACGGCCAAAGCAACAATGCCAGCTAGCAATAGGCAGGTGGGCAAATCATATCTTTTAAAGAAGGAAAAGTAACTCTTTTAAAGTACTCAGGGTATCACCCAGTAGATGGCCTGTTTAATGAGTACTTCTTCCTTAGCTTCCATATCTGAACAGGAAGTTACACACAGCATCATTCCTATCTACAGATAACTCACGTAACCAGTCACCCGATTTCTTTTAGATCTTTTTCTACTGAGAAAGGCAGGGAGATCCTGGACTGCTTCAACATCAGAAAATTGGTCACAGCTCATCAGTCCTGGAAAACAGTGTCAGCTGGTGGTGACTTGGAATTACATAATAACCTTTAGAGTTGTCAAAGAAGCCTCATGATCTGAGAGACTGATGTTAAGAAAGAGACCAGGCCATGAACTCCTACGCAGACTACAGCTAGAAAGAGCTAATATCCATGCTTTCTTCTGGTTGAATCACAGTTTGTTTGATCTTTACTTTGTCCTGCCTGTGAGTTGCCTCAATTCTTTGAAAGTCAATTTTGAGTTTCCCCAAAGGATAAAAGGCCAGTTATGATCTAGATATGCTTTGGATGAAAAGAAAAAAGACTTCTGAGGTTTGGAGTTTCCTTTCTTTGAGAACTCAAAGGAAAGGGGAGCACCAATGAGGATAAACTTCATTGGTTTAAACTTTTACTAGTAGCAAAGCAGGAACAAAAAGGGCAGAGAATGGTTTGTTAAACCAAGGAAATGTAGCTGCCTACTTATTCATGGTTACTTAAAGGTCAACTCGAGTCAATGGGGCGCTGGTGTCTTTGAACAATGGACCTCCATGCATCCAAGCTATGTTTTGCTTTCTATGCCCAGCTGACTTAGAATGAAGTTGATCTCAAGCCTGGTAGTTTGCTGGACTCAGTCTCCCTCTCTCCAGTCTGTCACGTTGCATTCATGAGAACAGCTTAGACCCCATTACAGTATTGGGAGTGATTTCCAGTGGTGACCCTTGCCTGGAAACACCAGTGCTCTAGTTCTATTACTGACTCATCCATTGTCATTTTTTTTCAAATCACCATAGATGACTGCTAACTATCCTCTTTCCGTAGCTTTACTGCTTAGAAAAACTGAAAGGGATCAGAAATAAATGTTATCATGAGATAGTAACAGGAGTGAAATACAATAAAATATTGCATTGGGTACTTGGTGGAGATTCAGTAGAAGACAAGTACTGGGTTTCTTTGGGGCAATTTAGTGGAGAATGGTGTTAAGAACCAATAGGGATATTCATGTATACGTACATATATACATGTACATATGAATGATGTATATATACACACATATATGTTTGTGTATGTTTTATATATATACATATACATATATACACACACACACTATATATATATATATATATATATATATATAGTGTGTATGTATGTGTGTGTGTGTGTGTGTGTGTGTATCTCAGACCTGTGATTTCATTGTTATAGGGAAGTTTCCTGATGAGGAAACTCCCTTTAGCAATGCTGCCTCACATAACCTCGGAGGACCACTAGGAATCTATCTGATGGCCTATCAGATCACCTGCTTTGTAAATACTTCTGTCAGGGAAATTAGAGAATACATTGAAAAAATTCTTATGATGCCAGACAGCTAGCCAGAGTTTTCCTTTCTTGTTTTCTTTTCTTCTTTTTTCACTTTCTTTTTTCCTTCCTTTTTTCATCTTTTTTTCAGATTTGATACTTTAATTTTTTATTCATTTTATTTTCTAATTAAAAGCATTTTCCTTCTCTCCACCTCTCTTCATCTCTTCTTTCGCTCCCTCCTTTCCTTCTTTTCTTTCTGATCATTTAATATTTTTCTTGTCTTTCATTTTACTTTGTAATTAAAAAGCATTTTTCTCCTTCCCACCTTTTCTAAATCTAATCACCCTAATCTAAAAGTAGAAAACAAAACAAAATCCTTATACCAGATATGAATAGTCAGGCAAAACAAATTCCTATATTGTCCATTTTCAAAAATTTGTCTCATTCTACATCTCTAATCCATTACTTCTGTTTTCAGGTGTTAACATGCTTCATCATCAGTTCATTGGAATTATGGTTGGTCAATGAACCAATCAGAAGGGTTCCTAAGCTTTGCAGAATTGTCTGTCTTTACAATGTTGGTGCTATTGTAAAAATTGTTGTCACATTTCTGCCCATATAACAGGCAGTGGCAGCAGCCCCTGCTGCTCCATCCTCCCCCAACTAGATAAGATTTGAGCTTGCCACTGAAGAAATGTTCAGGAGTTCTCTGAAGTCTTACAATAGTAAAGAGGTGCTGAACCCTTGGGGGCCATTAGTAACTGAGACAGGAACGTAACTGGTTATTTCTGGTAGAAATATGGATTTATTGTGCTTGCTAGACCATTGGGTGGCCCCTCATCATATGTGTGCTTATAAATGTAACTACATGTTCACGGCTCATAAATTGGCAGGCAGCTAATGTTCATTTAGCATCTATAGAATATTTATAAGCTATACTGTTCATTTTTAATAGTATCTGGCACATACAGTGTTTTACATACATCATGATATTTGAGTCTCACAATAACCATGCAACATCATTTTACAGATGAGGAAACTGAGGCCTGAAGTGGTTAAGTGACTTGCCCACAGTCACAAAGCTAGTAAGGGTCAGAAATCAAATCATTCTGAATCTAGGCACAACCCAGTATCTACATATCACCTCTTAAGCAGAAGGAAAATGGAATAAAAGGAAAAAGGAAGCTTGGATGATCCCTGAAGAGTATTTCATTGCTTCATTGGTTGGAATGGACAAAATCTTTGGTGGCAAATCAGTTTCGGAGCTGGCCAGAAGAAAAGTACCTCGGGATAAGAATGAGGCATCAGGAATCCTAGGTTTAATCAATTACTGATTTACAAAATTACCGTAGGCTATTCATCACCTCTCAGTTTCTTCAACTGTAAAATGGGAGTCAATTTTTACTTATTTCTAGAGGCTTTGGCATACATGGTGTGCTTACAATTCCTTAACACTTTCCAGGATTATAGTTTGGATTTCTAAAGTGCTTGGAGCTCCTTGGCTGAACAGATAAGAACACAAAGTGTCATTACTGAGACAGCCAGCTGCTGTTCTCCATCACCAATAAAACATGCTTTGCATATCCTTGTTTCTTCTTCCTGGGCACCTTGCCAGAAGTGTTAGAAGTAAGCATTTGAGTAAGGACAGTTTGGTCTTCCGTCTGCTGCTGTGCCCTGTGGGACTTATTGATTCTCTGACATCTGTATCACCAGGGATGAACATGAGCATAATGTACTAGGAGAAGGGGATTGTACAGAAACAGCAGGCTCAGACTATGTATACTGATGTGATGCATTGAATTGAAGAGTTAAGGCTATTGACAATTCCCAGTGGAAGGCTCCAGAAACCTTAGGATATTAGGAGTTTGGGGAGGAGTAGCCAAAAAAAGGAAAGAAAAAGAGGGAAAACCTGGAGCAAGAGAGTACATTAATAGAATTTTCCTAATATATTTGAGGAGAAAGAGAGATAAACCACAATTATTAGAATAAAGGAAGCAATCGCTATAAGAATATGACATTCCTAGTAGGGTGATAGAGAGAAATGAGGCTAAGGACTCAGGTTAAGAAGAAGATTTGGGGTCACATACAAGCAAATCTCACAGAAGTTATTATATCTACATCATTTTTGAAAATATGATTAATGTATCAACAAAATATGCCTCCATTACCATGCTTCTCACCTCTGCAATCATGTCATTCAATCAACGTTCCATTTATATTGTACTTCCTATAAAACTCATTGGCCACTTATGCCATTTCATTTTCCATATTTTCTTTTTTAATGTAACATTTTATTTTTCCTCAATTACATGTTAATACATTTTTAAAAAACTTTTTCTTAAAGTATTGAGTTCCAAATTCTATCCTTCCCTTCCTCTCTTCCCTCTTCCTGTAAGCAATCTTACATAGTTTATATGTACACAATCTGTATGGTGTTTTCTACAGGTATGACTAAATTTTTGGGAAAAAAAATTGTCATCGTGAACTAAGCAATGTTAATTCCACTGGAGACAGGCATAGTGCATAGAAAGATTGCTTTGAAACTAAGAAAAATTGGTTCAAGTCTAGCCTCTGGCTGTAAGGTCCTGGACAATTCATTTGATCTCTCTGCTCTCTAGGGAATTCCCTAAGATCTCAGAGAAGGTGCTGATCTGCATTGGCAAAGGGAGTTTTTTCACCTGAAAGTTCCCTATACTAATGAAGTCATAACTCTAGCTCCTATTAGATAATATTTATAAAATGCTTAGCACTGTATCTAGAACATAATAGGTACTTGATAAATTCTTGTTTCTTTCCTTCCCATCTCTAATTCCTTTTGTACAAGAGTTATTTATATAGTTGACACCTTTATTGAAATATCTCACAAAATAGACAACCCTTAATAATTTATAGATTATTCATTCCACTTTTTAAGGACATCAGTGTTAGTCCTGATCCCAATATTTACACTCAGACAGACTGGGAGAGGGACAAATGGAAGCTTAGATAAATAAAACTTCTCACCTTTCCTTTGCCATCTGTGCCTTAGGCAGCTCTATGAATCATTTTTCAACTGAAGGCTAAATTGGCCATAGTGACAAGTCAGAAACGATCAGAACTGTGACCTCAAATGTTACAGGAAATGCAATTATATTGTTCAACCTTTTCCAGGGAGAGTGTGTATATGTGCTGGAAAGAAGTGAGGAGAGGAAAGGAAAGAGGAGAAGAGGCAAGGGGAAAAGAGGAGAGAGAAGGAGAAAGAAGAGAGGACGGGGCAGGGGGAAGAAGAGAGGAGAAAGGAGGAGAAACTCATCTATGCCTCAGAAATCTTCATTAAGCTTGGACTAGAATACCTCTAAAGAGAAGAAGCTCACTACTTCACGATCCTGTTTGACAATCAGCCAGTTCTGATGGTCAGAACAATCTTAATTAGGTTGAGCCACTTCCTTTCTTTCCTCCAATGTGTAAACACTGACTGACGAGTTATTCTGAATCTCTGAAATTCACAGGACTCTCCTATTCACTCTTCTATAAAATACACCTCCAGATGCTTGAAAACAATTATTATACTTTCTCTTCTCCAGGCTAAATATCTCTAATTCTTTCAAGCATTCTCTTCATGATACAATTTTAAAGAACTTATCAACTAGTTATTCTCTTCTAGGCCCTCAACATTTCTCCTAGAAGTGAATACACAAAAGTTCAGATACCATTTTCTGTTGAAAAGTATGGTGGGACTCATCATCTGGACACTAGACTTCTAACAATTCAGCCAAAGAGTGCATTTTCTTTTTGATCAGTTATATCCACCAATGGGGCAGATAAGTGCTCAGGGTCTGGAGTTTGGCAGACCTGAGTTCAAATTCAGCCTCAGATACCTAGCAGCTTTGTGAACCTGAGAAAGTCAATTAACCTTGTTTACTTCAGTTGCCTCAGCTGCAAAATGAGCTGGAGAAAGAAATGGCAAACCACTTCAGTATCTTTGCCAAGAAAATCCCAAATGGGGTCAGGAAGAGTTGGACATGACTGAGCAACAGCAATCCATTCAATTCAATTTATTGACAAACATTTATTGTCTCCACTACTAGCAGAAACATCTAAGTATGGATAGTAGATAAATTTGAGTCACATAGCAATATTACTGTTGTTTGAAATCCATCATTCTCAAAGAGGACCATTGTAGAGAACCTTGAGGAGTGTGAGAGAGCCCCTGATCAAGAGTTCCCCTCCTCCAAGGGATAAGAGTAGCTGGCTTAGAAGTTAAGTGATATGTTGTTCTCAGGTGCACGTCCTTGAATTCAGGTGTTGAAGTTCCAGGAATCAGGGCTCCTGCTATACAGGATAACATTCCGATAAAGAGGCCTTGAAGCCTCCCTTTCTACTTATCACCATCTTCTCTGTTTCATGCTTCAGTCACTACCTTTACGGTTTTTTACTATTTAAGCATCCCGATTCCCTGAATTATTGGCTCAGTACGTCCAGAATAAACTCAGTTTGTTCAGACTGCTGTGTCCCACCTGTCTTTTCATCCTTGCTCTGTGAGCCCATAACCACCCCGGACCTGCTGGACTGTGCTGGCCGCAGCAGACCATGACCTCAGGAAGGTGATGCCATGACTTGCGAGTGAATTGAGTTTAAATGTGCAAAGCCACCAACCTTACTCTCTGCTCTGGAGGACGGGAGGTAGCCCTAGATGCAGTGGAGACTTTGGCCTTTTAAAGTTAAGGGTTTTCCCAGTTCTCAGTTTGTCTGAAGCAATGCCCATTCAGTGAATAATGCTAGGTAAGAAATGAAGCAAAAAATGGCCTCTTTTACCTAGTCAAAAAAAGTCACCCTCGAAGGAGAAGACCCTCAGGGTTTCTGGCTCAAACAGAAACAATTGCTATTTACACTCCCTCTGAGACATCCCAGACCCAAACAATGCTGAAGTGAGGCTTGGACTAGGATTTATTGTTGGCCAGTCAATGTGATGAAATGTTCAGATAGGTAAGTTAGTTTCAGATTGTGGAGGATGTTAGATGCTAGTTTGAGGAGCTTGCATTTTATCCTAGAGGGAATAGGAAACCAGTAAAGATTTTTAAGAGATTTTTAATTTTCCCTTAATTTTTAATGGAAATGACTTGGTCAGACATTTGTCTGCCTTAGGGACTGTATTATATAGTTGACAATATTAAACCTCTGTAAGAAGAGATATTATGGTGTCTTGTTCTGCTTCCACAAAAGTTATTGGGAGGTAATCAGGATTCGTGGGGAAGTCCGTTTATTTTATCTTACCAAAACAATGACCATCAGGGACCAGGGGGACTAGAAAGGTTAAACTGGAAAAACTCGTTCAAATCTGAAGGGTCATATCCTGGTCCCAAGTACCCTCATAACTACACCTATATAATCTACATAAATCTACATAATCTACATACAGAGAGGACATAGGGAAAAGAATGTGAAGGATTTGAGGAATTTGACTCACCCTTACTCTAGTGGGAGGGACAGAATTGGGTAACCTCACTCCTGCCTCTGTATCAGTGTGAGTTCCCAGTGAGTACCTCACCTGCTTTACTTGCAAGAAGCATAAAAAAGTCTTTCCTCTACCCACTCTGTCTCCAAGTTCTTTCAGTGAGAATGTGTTTATTGTACTAAGGGAAGAACACTTGGATCTTTGCAAGGCATGCTACCAGGAAAGCGATGGGCAGTGGCTGCTTGTCCTAGACTAATTTCCTGACGCTGCCAGGGAAGTCCTGTGATGCCCACAAATGTACCAAGGGGCACCTTATGGGGATCTTCTTGAGGGCATGCTACCAGGAAAGCAGCTAGCAGTCTGTTCTGGGCTAGCTTCTTAACCTTGCCTAGTAGGAAGTCCTGTGATTCCCCACAGGTGAGTTTCTCACACTTCTGATTACTTTACTGAGATACTGAAACCCATAATATTTTTAATAGAATAAGAAAGCATTCACTGGACTTGTAAGGTAGCTGAAAACAACTGGTCTGAAGATATCTGTGCAGTTTCCCAAAGTGGGCGATTTCCTTCATGGTGACCTGTGGCTCTCTGAGCCTCTGAAGGTTTAAAGGCAAAGAAAGGTTGGTAATGACAAAGAGCAGCTGTGAACAATGAGTAATCAGGTACTTGGTATTTAATGGTAATGGCAGACTTTTATGTAGCATTTTAAGGTTTCTCAAAGAATTTTACACATATTATTTTACTTGGAACTCAAAATAAAGTTATAAGGTATGGTTTCCCCTATTTTACAGTTCATAAAACTAAGGCTCAGTAAAGTTAAGTAATGTGGTCATGGCTATATGATTAATAATTGAGGAGGGAGTTCACCCTAAGTCCTCCTGATTCCCTGTCAAAATTAGAGCTATAAGTGACTTTTAAAATTTCATCTAATTTAAATCCTTCATGTTACTGCCAGATAAAATGTGACTTGGTCAAAGTCACAGAGGGAGTAGGAAAGTCAGAACTGGAATCCAAGTCTCCCTGCATCCCATCTGAAGAAATAGCCTTCCTCCCTTGGAAGGCACTGGGAACTTAGACAGAGGAAGTCTGCAGCTCACCTGAAGAGCAAATCCTCTGGATTTGTGTGAATGTCATTTTTTTCTTTTTGTGGCTTCATTGATCCCTTTATCCTGTTTAGTTTTGTCCTCTTGCTTTCTCTTTCTCCTTTCCTCAGTATCTTTCCTTTTTCTTCCCTTTCTTCCTAACTTTACTTTTCTTCTTCCCTCCCATAGGTGTCCAGCTTAAGTATACCTTATAAGGTTTATATTGAAGGAAGTGTCATGCTCTAACTTCTTCTATTTTTTTACCAAATGGCATCTCTGTCTGTCTATCTTGCTCTCCTTCCCTTCCTCCCTCCCTCTCTCCCTCTTTCCCTCTCTACAACCGAACAATGTCATGGGAGATCTGTCTTGGATGCTGCTTCTCCAGGTGCTCCAGTTTTGCTGTATCCTAATTCAATTATCCTCTACTTACCACCTTTCAGGCTCCAGGGTATGATTCAGAGCAGGGAAAGGGGTCATTCACAGAATTGTGCCCAAGGGGACTGAATGTTAAGTAGAAGATGCTCTAATGAGAATAACTGAAGTCAGAAGTAATGAAGGATTCAGCCAACAATTAACACTGAAAAAAAGTCAATGACATGGTCAGCCACATAGATTAACAGAGGTAATATTTCTTTACCATAATTCTTTCAATTGTCAGAACAAATCTGAGCCTTATAATTTAATTCAATTTTTTAATGTAATAATGATGATAGCTTAGCTCAGCTACTTACTAATTGTGTAAGCATAGGCAAAGTCACTTGCTTTATCTGAACCTCAGTTATCTTATGTGTAAAGTGGGAATAATTACACTAGTACTTTCTGCATTTACAAACTGAAAAGCACCTTATAAACTCTAGCACACCTTCTAAATGGGAGCCATTCCTAATACAAACAGTGGAATCATAGAATAATCCTAGATCTAGCGTTGGAAGGCACCTGGTGCGTCACTGAATACCATCACCTCATTTTGCAAATGAGGAAACAGGTTTAAGGAGGTTGAATTACTTGTTTAACATCACATAGGCATTAATCATCAGAGAAAGAATCGGAGCCCAGATCCAGAGTCAGTGTTCTTTTTACTACATGATCTTGCCCCAAAAATAGCACCATCTAGTAGGATTGGTGATCAAAAAAGGGAGTGTATGAAGTTTTGATGGCAGTGGGAGAAATTAATATTACAGCTAGAGGATATTGATCTGATAGAGTGGGAAAAAGGATCACAGGGAGAACTTTGTTGTTGTCATTTTTTTTTCAGTTGTGTCTGACTCTTTGTGACCCCATGTGGGTTTTTCTTGACAAAGACACTGGAGTGGTTTATCATTTCAGAGTTATATGACTTACCTAAGGTCACACAGTTAGTAAGAGTCTGAGGTCAGATTTGAGCTCAGGAAGATGGGACATGACTAGTCATTTCCTGTCTCTAGGTCCAGTATCTACTGTGCCACCTAGATGCTCCTCAGAGGGAGGGAAAAAGGGATGAAGAAATCAGAGTGAGAGAGCTGCCATTGGTGGTATTTCCCATAGCTGGCCCCAAGCCACGCCAGTGACATCAGACACCGTGGAACACATCGATGAAAGGGTTACTCCAGATTAGTCTGTCACTAGAGAGTTCTGGCTAGAAGTCAGTTTCAAGGAAGTGTGAGTCGGATAATTTATCTCTTGAGTCATTCAAAGGTGTATTGGAGGCAGGTCCCTCCAAAGCTGTATCCTAAGACACCAAAATTCTGGGGATGCCAGAAATTCTAGTGATGATTCCCCACTATTTTTAGGAGGGTGGGGGTGGATTATGCCTGATTTTGGAAACCAGGCATCTAGGTTGTGATTTAAGGAACTAGTCTCCAGGGGAGGAAAAGGTGGTTGTAGATTTTTTTTTTAAAAAAATAGTCATCAGACAGTGCTATAGGGGATCATCCTGAGCCACTCCATTAGCTCTGTCTTGGGCTTGAGCTGCAGAGGAATGAATCAGTAGCTGGTCCTGAGGAAGTTCTTGGCCCTTGTCATGTCTAGGAGGTCCCAAAAGGGTGCTTGATGTCCTTTATCTCCCTCAGGTATTACAGGTAGTCCAGCTCAGCTCCAATAGGATATCTGCTGTGCCAAGTTGTCATGCCCCACTTGTTACATATCACCAAGCTGTTATGTTACATCAGCGATTGTAAATTTTTCTGTATAGTAACATGGCCCTTGCAAAAGGCTCTGATTAGAAATAATGGTGGTCAAGAAGGAAGGAAAGATTTTGGTACTTAAGGAATGATCTGGTCACAGATACTTCCTAGTCAATCACTTAACCTCTCTGGGCCTCAGTTGTCTTCTCTGTAATATGAGGGGTTAGATTTGATAAACTTTAAAGTTCTTCCAAACTCTTAATCTATGATTTTGCGGTGGACTTTGTCACTGAGATTAGATTTCTACTATACCATCTATACTGGTCATCAAGAATTGTTCCATAATATTAAGAGACAGTTTTCAGATGGAGAAATCAAAGCTATTTAGAGTCATATGAAAATTGCTCTAAATCACTATTGATTAGGGAATTACAAATTAAAATAACTATGAGGTACTACCTCACACCTAGAAGATTATCTAATATGACAGAAAAGGAAAATGACAAATGTTAGGAAAGATATGGGAAAATCGGGACACTAATGCACTATTGGTGGAGTTGTGGACTGATTCATCCATCCTGGAAAGCAATTTGGAACAATGCCCAAAGGGTAATAAAACTATGCATGCCCTTTGATCCAGCAATACCTCAAGTAGTTCTATATCCCAAAGAGATTTTTTTAAAGAGAAAAAAAAGACCCATATGTGCAAAAATATTTGTAGCAGCTTTTTTTGTGATGGAAAAGAATTAGAAATTAAAGGAATTACCACCAATTGGGAAATTGCTAGACAAATTGTAGTACATGATTGTGATATAATACTATTGTCTTTAAGAAATGACCATCAGGATGGTTTCAGAAAAACCTGGAAAGACTTATATGAGCTGATGTAAAAGGAAGTGAGCAGAACCAGGAGAACATTGTGAACAGTAACATTGTGCACAGAACCAGAACATTGTATGTAGCATAATGATCAGCTGTGAATGACTTAGCTATTCTCAGTAATACAAAGATCCAAGACAATTCTGAAGGACCTAGCATGAAAAATGTTATCTACCTCCAGAGAAAAAATGATGGAATTTGAATGCATATCAAAGCACACTGTTTTTTTAAGCTTTGTTTTTCTTGGGGTTTTTTTGGTCTGTTTTATAACCTAATATGAAAATAAGTTTTACATGACCCTACATATGTAATCTTTATTAAATTGTTTGCCTTCTCAATAAGGTGAGAGTTTGGGAGGGTGGGGAGAGGATTTGAAACTCAAAATGTAAAAGAATGAAAGTGAAAAATTTTTATGCATAATTGGAAAAAATATCAAAATTTAAAAAAGGAATTTTTAAATTTAATTTAATGCACAGTGTGTATGAGCTAGAAGGAGGCTTTTCTAAGGAGACTCTGTCACTCAGGAGAGAGGAACAGTTGTTCCTTAGTCCCTGATTCACCTAGGGAAAGAGGGTATTTACAATACTTCTCAACTTTTCCTTCAGTGGAATGGAGCTATCTGCATAGCTCCTGTATACCTTACTGTGACTTTCTGGGGGAAGGACATCTTCAAGGGAAGATTGCCTCCAGGTGCCTGACGGTAGAGGACTGACCATTAGGGAAATGGAGCTGCTGCTGATGAAAGAAGAGTGACATTGTCATGCTTTCCCCACCCTTCTCCTCTCACCACAGACAACCTGCTGGTAATTCTCCAGAGGTGTTTGGAGAGGAGCCTATATCAGCAGTAGTATTCTATAGAAGAGTCACCCTGTCCTTATGCACTTTCCCTTTAACACAGTGGATCTGTTATTTTGTGCCTGACCTGCCTACCATGTTTTTTTTTCTCTCCCTTGCTGGTCTTCCATGAAGGAACAACAACGAAAAAGCAAGTAATATAGATATTTCTCATTTTGTGGCTAGGTCTGTAACAAAGAGAATTTTAATAATTTTTCTTCTCCCTACCCAAACCTTGAGATGTCACTTGGAATTCACAATCACAGAATCTAAGACTAGGAAGGAACCTCAGAAGACATAGAACGTTGGCAACCAATGGCCATCTGACTGACTGGAAGACCTCCAGTAAAGGAGAAGTCTATTGCCCAAGCTGGTCTATTCAACTTTTGGATAGTTCATTTTATTAGGAACTTTTCCCCTTATGCCAAACCTTTTATATCTGACTCTTTGAAATGTCTACCCACTTTTTTCTAATTTCTTCCCACAATACTAAACAGAACTAACCTATTTCCTCTTCCATTAACATACTTATAAATACTTAAAGACAACTAACAGGAGTTTCTCCCCTTCTCACCCCCCTTCACATACACATTACAAGTCTCTTCTTCACCAGTTCCTTCAACCAATTCCCATACAGAATGACCTCAAGGGCTTTAACCATATTGATCACCCTCCCATAGTACAGGGTGAAGGGACCTGGACCCTATAAAGATAAAGTTCACCTTTCAGCATGGGAATACCAAGATCACGGGGCAGCTAGGTGGTACAATGGATAGAGCACCAGTGCAGGAGTCAGGAGGACCTGAGTTCAAGTCTCACCTCAGACACTTGACACTCACTAGCTGTGTGACCTTGGGTAAGTCACTCAACCTTCATTGCCTCATCCTGGGTCATCTCTAGTCATCCTGATGAATATCTTGTCACTAGATTCAGATGGCCCTGGAGGAGAAGTGAGGCTAGTGAGCTGCAGAGCCTTCCCTCACTCAAAACAAAGTCAAATGCAAGTCATGTCATTATTTCTCTGATGCCATGGTCTTCAGCACCGAAGGACAAACACACACCAAGATCACACAGATAGTAAGTCATAGATCATTAACTTAAGAACTGAAAGGAACCTAAACGAAGTCTAGTCTTTATTTTCCAGATGACCAAATTGTTAGCCAAGGAGATGAGCTGTCTGAGTCACAGGGGCAGTAAGTCTCTGGGATGGAACCTGAACCCAAGTCTTTTGAATTGAAATACAGTGTTCTTTCTTAATGTACCATGCTGTCTCTACAGGTCTCCCAGTTTGAAATCATCCTTCCCCAAATATTGCTGACTTCTATCCCAAAAATGAAGTGAAGAACTCATCAAATCTTAACTTCTCCTTCCCCCATCCAATAAAATCTCAACTTCATGCCAACCACTTATCACTGAGTAAAACAGAAAAATAGGTAGGGTCAGATGCAGCAGGTGACTAGCCAAAGGGGTCAGATCTCCAAGAATAATGAGCCAGTATGCTTTGAATAAATGACTTCTAGGTAAAGACCCCTGGTGCAGTTTGGAGTTCTCATGACAGAATGCTGTGGTTTTGCTATTGCAAAGGCAATACTGCTGCTAGTCAGTGGCATCAGTGCCAATGCCAGCAGGAGGCTATTGTAGGCCGAGAGATTTGCCTCTAGCATGCCTGCTGCCTGACCTTCAAGGAGACCCACATCCCAGGATGCATTATGCCCCACAACGTATGCCTCATGTGGAGAAAACCATTTAGTGCCACCATGAGGAGTAGATACATGCATGAAGGCTTTGCCTATCAAAGTGAATAAGGAGAACTGCCAGTTATTCTTCTGTCTAGCTCATCATCCACACCTGTTCACTTCCCCTGAGGTAGCGACTGACTAGTCTGAATGGATCAGCTGTTCCAGGGTCTCAAGGGTTTTTTGCTCTTTCCCCAATATAGACAGAGCCAATGCAAGGACTAGTGACTTCACTTCTGAGCTTTGTTGAAACCCAACAGGTGTGAGTCTTTGCTGGATTCTAGGAGCCTCCCTTTTGTCAGAGCAGTGATTGATCTTTTCTTCCCCGGGGAAAGAGCCCCTAACCAGTCACCAAAGAAAGGCAGCTGCCTTGATCTTGGAACACATGTGACCAAGAAAAAGAATTTCATAGAGACAGCAACTCAAAATACAAGGCACCAACAGAGCATCACCAAGAAACCATGGATTAAAAAACAAAACAAAGTAAAACAAAAGAGGCAGGTTGTCATGGTAGGTAGAGTCCTGGAAACAAAACCAGAAAGACTTGAGTTCAAGTTCTGCCTCTAAAACATACTAGTTTTGTGACCCTTGGAAGTCAAATAACTTTTCACTGGTCCAGGTAAATCTGTAAGACTAGGAGTTCCCTTGGTAGAAAGAGATTTCACATTAGGGGTTCTCAACACTGATGAAATCACAAATCCTGGAGAAAAAAAACAACCAAAAATCTATGAAACCACAAGAAAAATAATTAGCAGGATTTTACTTTTTCTCATGAATACAATTATCTCACTTGTAGAAGATTTGGCAAATTACAGGCTGCCATCAGGAAAATCCAATTACTCAGAGGTAAAGACAACATCAAGTGAACACAGTAAATTAAAAATGCAAATCAAGTCAAGTTGCAAAATATTACTCTTAGAGAAGCAGTGAAATTGGCTCTGCTCACTTGTTTTTCTGTTTTGACAGCAAGGCAGAATTTGCAGAGAAGAGCTGAAAGGTTCCTGTTTTCACTCTTTTTGGCATCCTCTCCCACCTGAGAACAATGTTGGCATGCCCGTACCAAGGGAAACTGATGATTCTGAGCTTTAGGGGTTACTTGTCATAGAATTTCTACTACTGATATTCTGACTGACAGATCGCTTTCTTCTTGAACTACCTTTCTCTTTTCAATTTTAATCAAAAGCTAACAAACCTTCTGCTTGGCTCTGAGTTCTGAACAGCCGATCTGCAAGAAGGAGATACTCAAAGAAATTGAGCTTCAATTTGATGCATGCAGTATTTATCGATTGCCTACTCTCTGTCTCAGATTATGTTAGAGTAGATCTGTAGGAAGACAGGCCCTGAGTTAAGGGTGTAGTTTTTTATGTGTTCTGCCACTGATAGTATGAGGATATATTTGGTTTAAGCAAGGACTTTTTATTCTCTCCTATCTCTTACTTGGGCAACCAGGTGGAACGGTGGATGAAGCTCCAGGCCTGAAGACTCATCTTCCTGAGTTCAAATCTGGTTTCTAGTTGTGTGACCTTGGGCAAGTTACTTAAACCTGTTGGCCTCAGTCTCCTCATCTGTAAAACAAGCTGGAGGAAGAAATGGCAAAACACTCCAGTATCTTTGCCAAGAAAACTCTAAGTTGGACCACATGTTTGAACGACAAAATCTTCTACTTGCAACTTGTGTGACCCTTACCTGGGGATGCCATCCATGGAAATGACATCATCACCAATCAAACCGCCAACAAGCATTTATTAATGTGCTCAGGTAGCAGGCACTGTTTTAAGTTTCAGGGACACAAAGAAAGGTAAAATAAGTCCCTGTCCTCAAGGAGTTTATATTTAATCAGAGAGATGTGTAAATAATCAGTTACACAAAACACGTATGCAGGGTAGAGGGAAGATAACTGTATGGAGCCATTCCATTAACAGTCCAAGGGTGGGCATTCAGGGGTGCTAGGAAGGGTTGTGATATCTCTCTCCCTCCAATCATTTACCTTTGGACTCAAACTAGAACCTTATCCCTTTAAACTTAAAGCTCTGATTCTTTCAAAAATGTTTTTGAAATCCTCCAGGGAGAGGCAATAATTTAAGCTAACTGGAAGCCACTTACACCTTAGTGTACATGAAGTCTTCAGTTCTTTGGGAGAAGATCTAATGCTAGGGTAATAAAAAGAGAGTAGACTGAGAAGTCTTAGACCTAGTAAGAGTTTCAAAGAACATATTATTGTGTGATGAAAAATCTACATGGATTTTTATAACCTAAAATTTTAGTTCCAATAAAACCATAATTAGAAATGACAATAGATGTATAGCTATAACCTTAAGAGAAATATCTGGTTTCTAGATACTGGTCTATATTGACTCTTCAACCTAGGATAGTGATAGATGCCCATGAGAGACAAAGAGAGAGATATAGAAAGTTAAGGAGAAGTTTCACTTCACTCAGAAATTATAATGGAAACTGTTCATATCACCATAAATATCAGCATGTCTTATTCCCCATTGTTAACTTTCTTATGTAGAGTCACAGCCTTTAGAGGTGGAAGAATGTAAATTTCTTGAGGTCAGGGACCATTTGATTTTGTCTTTATATCCCCAGTATATAGCATAGTGCCTGTGGCATTGAAGGCGTTTAATAACTATTTGTTGGGTCAGATTGCTTGGAATGAGACCTTGAAGACCATTTTCTCCCAAATCTCTCATTTTACAGATAAATAAATTGAGGTCTAAGAAGGTTAAGTGAGAGTCCCAAAGTCTTATAGGTAGCAAGGAGAAGTGATTGAGGATTGTATCTGCCTATAATTCCTATCTGCTCAAGCATATAATACAGAGCTCTGCATCCCTTTGGATACTCGATAACTACTGGCTGACTGACAACTGTGACAAACCAAATATTCAATTTGTTTCTGAGATTTGGCAATCGTTAAGAGTTTGATTGGGCAGAATATTTGGGGAGATAACCTGGTTACACATGACCATGCCACAATTGCTCTATGGATAAATAAAGACTTTGGTTTCCACGACTACTAATCCTCTGTCTTCCCCATGACATATCTGTTGGAAATTCCCTCCTCCTAAGGTCTTTTATTTTCATTACCAATTTTCTGTTTTCATCTAAAATGTTATCCATCCGAACTGAAGCCAACTCCTCATCACTAGGGGTAATGGTTCGTTCTATTTGACTGACAGTCAGCCAAGTTAACTTATTTATCTTGCAGTAACAGAACTAAAATCAGGGTAACTCCATTATAATGTGACTTATTACTATAGGAAATTGGATTATTTTGTTGGTGGAATCATGCTCCCTGAAACATGACCTGTAGGCTATAGAAAATGACTGATATAACACTAGTAGCTTATAAGGTAGTAGAAATATGAATTTCTATAGAACTTTAGGATTCTCAAAGCTCTTTCCTTAAAGTATCCCTTTGAGAAAGATAATGTAATTACTAGCATTACTATTTTACAACTGAGGAAGATAAGACTCAGAGAGACTAGCCATTACCTGAATCCAGGTCGTTCCTGATTCCTAGTCCACTGTTCTTTCCAATGTGTAATACAGTATTCCTCCTACCATCCAGCATCAGTTCCAGGAATGGTTTCCTCTTGTAATTTAAGGAATAGAATATCTCTTGTGCTAGGAATATGGTGAAAACTCATAGACCCTTTATCACCCTACAGATCTCAGTATACTTGGGATTGATTTTTTATTTGAAATGGCATTACTATATCAATAGTATCTTTGGATCAATTCAGAAAAGCTCTTTTCTGATAATGGGTTCCATGACTATGATTCTGTATCTCCATCATTACTGTCATCAAGCTGGGTCAAGATTGACCTTCCAACAGAGAGGTTGACAGTAATTAATAGTCAACCAGGTTTCTTCATTGTTATCTCTCTCCTAACAGTAGGTGAGATATTTCCTGTCACTAAGGTAAGATGGTGTTTTAAGTCAACCTTAAAACAAGGAGTCTCTGAGCTTTTAATGAAGAAAAGACACTTTTTATTTCCTTGAGATCATGTTTGGCATCAGTCTTCGAGAGGATACCTGAGTGGAGGCAGAAGTGAACTGAAGTAGAAATGGACACTGACAGCAAAACCTGAGTGGAACTGGGGGTTTGAGGCACTGCCAGTTGTACCCTCTTGCCTATTGTGAATCCCAATAAACCTTGGAGTTAAGAGTATGGCAGAAATTTTTACTTCTTTGACAGATACCTAGAAAGGCTTTGGAGAATATACTAATAATACCAATCATGATTGGGGTATGCTGGAGTCATCTCAGACTGGATTATGGGACCAGATTGTTAAACTCTCAGTGAGAGCATTTGTATCTCAGAAATCCACAAGCTAAATATCAGGGTTTGATTTATTATTTTATTGATTGACTAGATTTTAAAAAGTGTGGAGAAAATGGTAATAATGAAAATTAAACCTAAAAGTATGACAAGCTTTTCTACAAAATAAAAGTGGTTTGATTGCGATCTGACTGGGGTGGGGGCAAGGGTATGCTAATAAATGTTTAATGATCACATCTCTCCAAAAACACAGCGCACATTTGGTTGTTTTTTTTTTTCTTTCTGATAGCCCATGTCTGCAATTCTGCTAGTTGCCCTCAGGTAAACAATGGCACCAGTTAGGACTTCTGAGGTTCCATGATAACAATGACTAAGAGTTTTAGGGCTAAATAAACTATCCAATCCTAATCATTTCTTTAAAAATTTTATCACTATAATTATGAATTACTGAACTACTCTATTTTCCATGAGATACATAAATATAGGAGCATTACTAGGAGCTAAGTTTCAAAAACAAACACACCCGATGTAATGTGATGCCTTTCCTATAACCAGAGGCTGCTAATTTTTAATGCTCTCATCTTAAGCTGTAAATTTAATCTCAATCTTTTCTTAGAGCGGGTAACTTTTCTGGGCACCCTAGTCTTCCAGGTCACAGAAGCAGTGGAGCAACAATGTTTTGCTTGAGTTTGTTTAATTCAATAGTTAATATACTCCAACCATTTCTGGCCTTGACAGGACTCTGAACTGACCGAAAAAAAAGCCCTTCTGGTGCCTCTAACTTTCTGTCTTCTCAGAGGTATACACTACTTTTGACTCCCTTTATGGAGGAGACTCAAGCTGGGCTTCCCTGCAGATTAATTTCCCTTTGTGTTCTGCTCAGAAAAAAGTTGTGGCTTGTTTTCATTTTCTTCTCTGTCTTCTCTTTGGGTGAGTCCAATCTGCACTAAATAAAACGTGACTGCCCATCATAACCACCATTTCAATCAGTCAGTAAGCACTTATTAAGTGCTTACTGTGTGCCAGGCACTGGGATAAGCATTGGGGAGCTAATGGTCTATTAGGGAAAACAACATGCAAATAACTGTACTTGTAAGATAGAAATACAAATTGTTTATCTATGATTATCTACCTATATCTACAGATAGACATTAGACATATGTGTGTCTATCATGGTCTATTTATCTATATCTATAAATATATATGGTACAAATCTGACCTATTCTTACCTTTCCAGTCTTCTTAAACTTTATTTCCCTCCATAATCTTTTTGCTTTTCTCCATAGTGACAATCCATCTCTCAACTGCCTCCAAATTTTTTTCTTAAAAGATGCTTTACTTCTTCTAATAATTTATGTTTTTATAAAAGTATTTGAATATATCACAGCAGAAAAAATTTTTTTAAATTTTTATAAAGTGGTTTATTTCCTAATAGTGGGCTTACTAATCATGGAATTTGCAGATCTGTGAATCAGGTTTAAGAAACACATTCTAATGTTCTCCATTGGTTTTATAAAGTCATAAAGATTAATTTCAAGTCAGGAATGCCCAGGGGATGATGTTCTTTGACAATAAGCCAGTATCTCAGAGGCCCCTAGTGGTGTCTAGAAGAGATCTAGCATATAGGAGCTAAGTAGACAAAGAAGGACTGTTTCAAAAGGCAAACCCAGAGACAGAAAAGAGCTCAAATGAAAGATGGTATTGCAGAAAAGGAGAGTGATATCTATTATTGAAATATGATGAAAGGAAAAGGAATAGAACATGGCAGACTCTGAGCTGCAAGGACCACAAATTTAGAGTTAGAAAATAACTTGGAGACCATCAAATCCAAACCCCTCATTCTACAGGTGGAGAAACAGAGGCACATAGATGTGAATTGATTTGCTCAGGTTGACAAAGTTTGCACACACGTCTTCATGACTTCAAGTCAAATTATTCAATGAGATTCCTACTATCTGTCTCCTAGGGTTGCTGTGATGAGGCAATTAGAAGATCTTGAATCACTAAATAAGTTTGCTATCCTCCGTGCCATTAATTTTTGTTCATTTATTGTCATTACTTAACAGAAAACAAGAGTAGAGCCCACCCTCTTTCCCCATCCACAAGAAGGTAATTTTCAGGGTTTCTACTACAAACGTTGATATGGACTCTCTGTGTCCAACCTGTGATGGTGCCTTCCAAGATCCTATTGACCTGATCAGCCACAGTCAGGCACACTACCTTGATCCCAAGATAGTAATGTCATTTGGGTCCTCTTTGGGCATGAAGGATAGCAACTAGCCAACTGTCAGAATCTCTGTCTTTCCTGCAGAATCATTAGGCTCCCTCTGCTCGGCCTCCACAAACTAGGAAAAGCTCTTGGAAATCATTAATTCCCCTGAATTTGGCAACTGGCAAAACGGAGACCAAATAATTTGTGCAAGGTCACACAGCTCGTTACAAAGGACATTTTACTAAAGGCAGGGAATGGTTTAAGAGATCATGAAAAGGCAAAGTGATCCGTGAAGAATATTAAAAGGAAAACAAATAGTGAGAGTGTTTTTTAAGTCCTCACAAAATAATGTGCTTTGCAAAAAAAAAAGTCTTTAGATTTTCTTTTATTATTTTTTCAGTTTCTCTACTTTGTTTTGTTTTAATCTTGATCCCCTCTGTGACTTTAACCCTTATCTGCTTAAAAAAACCTCAACCCTTTTTTCTCTTTTCTATTTCAAATGTTTCCACAACATGAAGGCAATTCTATGCCCCTGAGTCTGTTTTTTTCCTTCATAGCCTTCAGCACCTCCACTTCTAATGCTTGAGTTTTGAGTAGGTTTTAAAAGGCTAATCTAGGGCTGCCACCTAGTGCTCCTCCTTACAGAGTTCAGAGGGCCAGTTTTTCTAAAGGGTCAATTGTTTCTCCCTTTTTAAACACCATCACCTCTATATGCCTACAGTGTGTTTCTCTGGAGCCTTTGCCATTTGTCTTTGAAGGAGGAGAGGCTTCAGGGGTGGGGAATCTGCATCCTCTGCCACATGTTGTCCTCTAGGTCCTCAAGTGCAGCCTTTTGACTGAATCCAAATTTCACAGAACAAATCCTCTTAATAAAAGGATTTGTTCTGTAAAATTTGGACTCAGTCAAAAGGGTGCACCCAAAATGTGAAGGGCCACATGTGGTCTTGAGAACACAGTTTCCCCATCCCTGATTAAGTCCACTATTCAGTCAAAAAGTGGAAATTTTTAATCTGGCTGTCAAGATCTTTCACTAATTATATTTCCAGTTATATCTTATACTACACCCTACTGGCTTACTCACCAGGTTCTGTTCTTTCTCACTTTGATGTCTCTGCTCACCCCATTGCTTTTCAAATGCCCTCTCCCCATCTCTGCCTATTGAAATCCTGCTTACCTTTCAAAATTTGACTCTAATACCTCAGGTTCCTGGAAACCCTCTGATACCCAGCCAGAAGTGATTTCTGAATCCTCAGAATGTTCATGGTGCTTTGCTTGTTTCTCTCATCTATATTCATAATATTCTATTTTGTATTTTATTTATTTGGGTAGAGGACCTGCCTCCCTCCTAAATGTAATTTAATCAAAAGCAGGGACCATGTCATATTCAACTAATGTCTAGACCAGCACTGCAGGCTCTTAACAAATATTTTGAAAGGAATGAATGAAGAAAGAAGCATTAGCAGGTTATTTTAAATCCTTTTAAAATAAATGAAACTATCTTCCTACCACTATTCAATAAAATGAATTTTTTCTTTTAAATTCACATATCCATTCTATAAATTATTTGTTGGGTTTGTATATTTCAATGAATTTTTGCCAAAGTTTTATACCCATCAACTCTGACTTGGCATAGAAAAAATTATTTTTTTGAATGTTCAGAAAAATAGGGAGGCACTTTTAATGAAAGTTTCAATTATAGGAGATGTTATAAAATCTCTTACAAAAGTTCCCTTTCCACCTTGGCAAAACCCTACTACAGTATTCTCCATGGATCAGTGATGTAGATTGCACACCATTCATACCTACCCATCCTCTCCAGCTCTTGGCCATATCTTCCCTTTTAGTCATAGAGTTGTCCATTGTTTTTTAACTTGTTCTCACTATGACCATTTTCTTTTTTTCTTTTTAATCAAGCATTTCTTTAGTAACTTACTTAACACCACTTTCTCTGTGAAATGCCTTATTCATGATAACCACCATGTACTTCTCTCTCATCTTGTGTGGAATCTTCAACTTCAGTTTTTTGAAGACTGTTATGTTCTGTGATTTGCATCCTTTCAAGAACTCCAGAAGAATATTAATATTAAAAAGATGGACAATTGTGGCAGGTAGTTGTAGAGTGGATAGAGCACTGGGCCTGGAGTCAAGAAGGCCTGAATTCAATTCTGGCCTCAGATACTTACAAGCTGTATAACCATGGGCAAGTCACTTAACCTCTGTCTGCCTCAGTTTCCCCAACTGTAAAATGGGAAAATAATAGCAACTACCTTAAGTGACTTGTGAAGATAAAATAAGATAATACTTCTAAAAAGTGCTTAGCATAATGCTTGGAACTTGGGAAGTGCTATGTAAATTCTTATTTCCTTCCTATTTGTTTCAGGAAAAAAGCTGTCATTACTAAGAAGTTTAAAGCTTCCCAAAGGCCATCTAGCCCATGCCCAATTCAATTCCAACTTATAGATTTACAAAGGAAACCAGTTATACTGAAATGCAGTAAACAAAATATTAGAAAAACAAGTTTATGTACTCCAAAGTTAAGAAGCCTTTCTCTGCAGGAAATTTCTCTTTGACCTAGAGTTATGCTATTGCCCTCCCATTAAAATGGTGCATACCTTTGGTGAGTGTCTCCTTTTTTTGTTTCATTTGATATAAATAAACAGAAGTTCACTGAAAAACAAAGAGAATAGAAATGATATTTTCCCGGACTATTGGATGAATACAGTTGTATGGAAATCCTGTCAGGGTCATTTATCTTGAACAAGTTCTGGAGATGACAAATAAGGTAGAGTAACAATTGAGAAGGAGATTAGTCCAGACCTCATTTGGAAAATAGCAATTCTTTCAATGATCCCAAAACTCAAATTGTTCTCTACCACAAAATGTATTTTTATAATATCAATACTTACCCAGTAAGTCTATATGACTATGAAACATGCGATACCCTAACCTGGAAAAAATCAAGATTGCAAGTGGCCCAAATGTCAATAGAAAGACACATGGGATGTTACTCATGAAAAATCACATTTGAAAAGAGGTATAAATAGAGTAACATATGACTAGAAAAGGAGGTTGATTGGTCCTGTAGTGATCTAAGCAATACATTTGTACCCCCGATATATTAAAAGGACAGGTCTCTAGAACACTGGGTGAGTGCCATGGGAGGATTCATGAAAGGACACATGAGAAACAAGAGGAATGAGGGGTTGTAGTCTGTATTACTAAAGGAAATATTTTCGCCAATAAAATCTACAAAGGTACAATATAATAAAATGGTTTGGAGGATGTGGTGGACAAGTTCATGATTTCATTGGTCTTAGTAATTTCCAATGAGGTAACATCCTTTGCAATGGTGGTATCAAACTCAAATAGATCCTTGTGGGCTGAATATTTATTTAGAAGACTACAAAATAACTTTATCTATGTTGTATCACATTTTTATTTTATTAAGCATTTCCTGATTAAATTTTAATCCATTTCAATCTGCTCTCAGTTTTGCAGAACACCAGAGTCTGGCAGCCTTCTTTTATAACATAGACACATCTATTCTGAAACGTGTCATCTTAAATAGCTAACATTTATGTAGCACTTGCTATATACTAAGCTTTATGTCAAGTGCTTTACAAAAATCTCCTCATAACAACCTTGGAAAGTAGGTCCTATTATTGTCACAGATGAGGAAACTGAGGCAAACAGTGGCTAAGAGACTTGCCCAAGGTCACACAGCTAGAAAGTGTCTGAGCTCAAATTTGAACTCAGCTCTTCTGAATCCAGGTGCTGTTCTCTACCTATTTTGCTACCTGGCTGCTCCTTAGAGAGGTGCCTGGGTTACTGAGGGATTATATGACTTGCCTAGAGTCAGATGGCCCCTATACATCACAGAACAGTGTAGTAGCGACCACACTAGCACACAGGATGGGCTGCCAGCACACGTTCTTTGATCTGCTTTTCTAAAGGAAAGATAGCTTAAAAGAACAATTTTACTTTAATTAATAAACAGATTCAGTACAAAGAACTGAGTATCCAAGAAAGAATTCAATAGACAGAGCTCCAACTGTCTGAAGAGAATAATACAACCACCTACATATACCACCAGACTGGGAGAGCACCAATATCTGAGTAGTGGGGGAGCGGGGAGTGAAGGCTTCTAACAAACGACTACTCACAGTCCCATCCAGGGAACCAAACGATCCTTCTCATGAGCAAGCCCCCAGCACAAAATGCTAACCTCCCAGAATATGTAGCAAGGACTTGGCCCCTGATTGTCTCAGAGCCAGAAGGCACAGAAACCTATGTGACTCGGCGTAGCTATGAATTATCAGGGTTCAAAGGAGATTAATCCTTCAGATGTTTAAAATTTAGCCTGAGCCTGGGAAACTGACCTCCAGAAAACAAAAACAAATCCCACTTTGCTTATGCTTACAGAGAGGACTTAAACTTACTGACTCTGAATTCAACTCTAACCACTATCCTATACTGCTTCTCATTCTATAAATATAATGATACTATTTACATTAGCATTACAAAAGCAACTGGGATAATGGAACTAAGGACCAGCTGAAATAACCATCAGCAATACAGGAGGAATCCATTTGGAGGCATCCCTAGAAGTACAAAGATGAATCAAAGTGAGCTCTGAAGGATCCAGTGCCATCTAGGGTAGTCCAATCACATATGAAATTAATACTAGAACCTAAGCCAGTTTTAGCCTGTCTTAGGGAGACCTAGGGTTATGGTACTAGATGAGACTCTTGGCCCGATCCCAGAAATGTTCTAGCTCCCTGTACCCCACCAATCCTCGGATGCGTAGAGGATGAGATATTTGAGATTCTGGGAAAGAAAGGCAAGTTTGGTGATGCCCTGTCCTTTCTACACCTCAACCTTATTTAAATAGAAGGGAATGTATCACACTCCCTAATTCAGTCCTCAGATGAGTTCTAGTTAGTTCAGTAGAATCCAGGCCTAAAGAGCAGAAGAAAGGCATACAACTTACTGACTGGAAGACTTGAAGGAAAAATAAAACAGGGATAAATTGTTATTTGTTTGAGTACAAAAGAAACCGATAGGTGCCTGGGAAGGCTGGGAAAGTAGCAATACTGGTGTTACCTTACACTTGAAAAATACCAACTACGTCCTAGAAATGAGTTTAGCTGTCATTTAATAGCTCACATTTCTAGAACACATTAAAGTCTTTAGAATGGTCTCCCCGCAATAACCATACAGTGAACTAAATAATATAGTGCCATTTTTTCATTTTGCAGATGTAGAAGCTAAGATTTAAAAATGTTAAATGACTTGCCTACAATCTCACAGCTAATAGGTGTCAGGGCCAGGGTAAGAATCCAAGTAGTCTGGATCTAGTTTCTATGTTCTTTCCACTATGCCAGCTTCCCTAAAAGAATTTGGTTCCACTGCAATATGAATTAAACAATAAAGCAGACCATAGAACTATCGGTTTTACTCTGAGATTGCAATAATTGTTGTCAGCGGTTGGACAAATAATTATCTGGACCCCAAAATGAAAAGGAGCAGGAAAATTGGAGAACTATATTTTGGAAATTTCCCATTGATTTCAATGACATCAAGCATCTCCCTAAAATAAAGACCCAGTTTTTTACCTTCAATATTCTTTCAGTGATGCATGTAATTGTGAGTCATGAAAAATAAGACTTGTAGTTCCCTTGAAGGGCAATAGAGACATGTGTGGAGGGTATGAGCAGATTGCACCATATGGCCATTGGAAAATTATGTTGGAGAATTGGCATAAAGTATAGCATCAGAAATAGATATGACTAGAAAAGAGAAGGAAGTGTGCTACAATGGGAAAAGTTCTGATTTGGAGACAGATAACCTGGGTTTGAATCTTGGTTCCCTTGCTTATGTGACCTTGGGTCAGTCACTTAACATCTCTGTATCTCAGTTTTTCTATCTATATAATTAGGAGGTTTTATTTGATGGTCTCTGAAGTCCCTTCCAACTCTATGTCTATGACCTGATAATTCCATGAGTCATCTTCAGATGATACATAACAAGAGTGAGGGACAAGCAAAAGATGGTCCGTATGATTCATTGGTGTCCTGGAAATGGAAGCTCTGGAAGCAGTTTGTCAGTGCCTTCGGGGGATTCCTTGGGTAAGATTTACAGGAGGCTGTGGGCAAGGATAGGTGGCACAATGGATAGAGTACTAGACCTGGAGTCAGGAAGACTTATCTTCCTGAGTTCAAATCCGGCCTCAGATACTTATTAGTGGAGTGACCCTGGGCATGTCACTTCACCCTATTTGCCTCAGTTTTCTCATCTGTAAAAGGAAGCTGGAGAAGAAAATAAAAATCATGACCATGGGTCATGAAGAGTTGGATGTGACTGAAAAAGACATTGAACAAAAACATGAAACAGAGTGAAAAGACATAGATTAGGCCATGGTGCCACAACCCAACTCCATCAATTCCAGTGGCTCCCTGCTTCCAGGATTAAATATAAAATCCTTAATTTGGCATTTAATACTCTTCAGAATCTGGCCTTTTCCTCCCTTTCCAGGTTTCTTACACCACCCCCGTCCACACACTTTGCCTCCCACATGATACTCTCTCTTACCTTTGCTCTGGATGGCATCCTTTCCTGGAATACTCTCCCTCCATGTTTAGGACTCAGCTCAAGTACTACATTCAACAGGACATCTTTCCCAATCTCCCAACTTCCTTTCCAAGCTCCCCCTCCATCTACTCTTCATGTATTTTGTATATCTATTAATATATATTACCTCCTCCATTAGAATATAAACTCCTTGAAGTCAGGGATGATATTTTTGTCTCTCTTTATATCCCCAATGTGGAGGGCAGGTCTGGAATATAGGAAGCACTTAACAAATGCTTCCTGATTGATTGATTGGTGTTAGCACCCATGAGATAGCAAATCGGTTCAAGTAAACGTGTGTCTACTGCTGTCATCAGCTATATTGTTCCCAGTGATAGAACATGATTATTTGGAATTGATTTATCTCTTTGTTGCAAAAATCGATTTTGCATCGATTTCTCTCTTCTCCCCCCTCCCCTGACAACTCATTAATTGATTGATTTGATTGTTCGAGCTTTGACTCCCTCTCTGAAGATGAATTAGAATAATTATCCCAGCATACACTTAATCATCCTGCCACACAATTACAGCTTCTATTATGTTTTATACCGGCACTTTATTAGCTGGAGTAATTGTAGTGTGGTTTAATAAGTTAATAACATGTTTGAAGATGATAACGTGGTCATTACTCATGGGCACTTTAGTGGAACCATCAGACGCTTGGCCAGGTGGGGTGGCTCAACACCCCTTTTCTTTTTACCTGATTGGCAGTCTTTTAACAAGTACTCTAGTATCTCACCTTCCACATAATTTCAGCTGTGAATTCCCAACATAGAAAGATATAATGGGGGCACTCCTTGCCATCAGGGGATGCCAGCTGTTTAAGGGCCTTAGCTTGTGAGGACTAACACTTGTGTTCGATGACTGGTGTCACTTCCTGGATGTTGGGATATTAATGTGGATGTACTACAGAGACAATGAACATGCTGCCCTTGTTTAATTAGGGTTCACAGTACTTGATGTTAGGCCTGAAAGACTTCTCTACTAAGGCTCCTCATTCCTTTTGGGGAGTAGGGGAAGAAAAAGAAAAGGAAAGAAATGAAATGATGCCCTGAAATTATCTATCACTAAGTAGTTTTATACAAGGGAGGGAAAATGTCTCATGGCTTGGGCAAAGACCAAAAAGCAAAGTGAAACTTCTACCATAAATCATGTCAGAATCTAGACTAACCCTCACCTCCCCCAGAGGCCCTTGATTATCTGCTGGTCATTTACAGAGCAGCCTGTCCCATATTTTAGTGTATTTTCAGAGAGGTGAGTGGCCCGCTGCCTTCAGAATCCTCACCCTCTGACAAAGCTTTGTGGATATTCCCCACCTCCTCTGTGGGTGTGGGCCAAACCTGGGCACCAGAACCCTAAGCAGACATTCCAGGGGGGGGGCAGGACATTGTTAGTTTCTCCTTTGGCCTCTCCTCCTTCCCCCCACCCCTTCCCACCTCCACAGACTTCAAAAGAACACAGTAAGGTATCCCCAGAGGCCACTGGGAAAGACATCTTTCATCATGTGATATTGTAGGGTCTGAATATAAGACTGTCGATCTGAGCCCTATTCTTAACTTTATAAATTTAGTAAATAAAAAATTGCTTCCCCTTTGTTTTTCTATTCCTCTGTCTATATAATGAAGACAACTACACTCATTGGCAAAGACTTTTTGAGTTTTACATAGAACTATGTCTAAACGCTATTAGTAATCTTAGCCATTTTTATAAATATCAGTATTTACTAGCTTGGAAGGAAAATGAGTCAGGAAGCTCATTCTGGTTATCTTCTCCACCCTGCCTCCAACTGAAATAGTCACTAAATCAATTTGGAAGAACACAGCTCAGTTTTTCAAATGTGTTTACCTCTCAATGTTTGTTAACATGTATTCCTTTCTTCTACTGACATCATCCAGGACCATCAAACCTGGAATTTACCCAGATTAGCTCACAGATGTCAGGTTTCCAATTCTTTTGAGCTCATTGTTTGAAGAAACGAGGACCTCTAAACTACATGAGGATGGATTGTTTGGTCTTCCACTGAGGTGCTATGTTTTCATTAGTTTTTTTCTTGGTGTCATTTTATTTGGAAATTATTCCTGGTGTCATTTTATTTGGAATTTTTTGCTGGTGTCATTATGTTGGAAATTTGATGTTTTTTTTAAAGCAGGTGCAAAGGACCTTCATGCAAAAATACCAGGACCCTGCCCCCAGATGATGTATAGAACTCAACGTTCTCCCCTGACTTTTTTAATCAATTTTGGTTTTGGAGTGGCATGTAGAAGAGTCAGTGCAACAGAACCTTTATGAAATCAGATATGTTTTCTGGAGAATAAATTACAGGATTAGTGACCAAAGGCTATAGACATAAATCTGGCCATAATCACTGCAGTAGCCCCAAGTCATTTCTTTCAATATAATGCATTGACAAGCTGGAATAAAGACACCCACCTACATCCACAGAAAACCTGATACTCATTTCCTCTCAAATGACTAATTCTGGCGTTGACTTTATATCCCATTCTTCTTGTGTATGTACATGGAAAAAAACAGAGGAAGAGAGCAGCCCAATAGGTATGATGTGATGTGATGTGATATGTGTCAAATCAGGCTCAGGGCAGAGTAGAACTGAGAAGCCTGGGAAGGGAAGCTCATGGATTTTGCTACATGGATCCTTTTAGGGCTTCAGAAACTGTACCTAATGTAAAATGTTCCTGGGATAACTGATAATTTTAAACGTTCTTTTCCTTACAAACCAGAACTAACCAGGATGAAAGGAGAATGTTTGTGAAAGCATTTCATAAAACTGAGATGTTTGTTACACAATTTAATAGTTGTTTCATTATCATCAGTCATCTCTTTCTTCTCAATGGAGTTCAGATAGGAACAGACCTGGGACAAGTCACCATTCTGCTATTTTTTCTTTTGTGTTTCCTAATCTAAAGACTATTGCATAGGTGAACAAAATAATTGTTTTTTAATAATTGAATAAAAGTATTGGGAGGTAAGCTAATCCTCTGAAGGCTCACTGACCGCATTCTCCATATAATTCCAACAGCAGACAGAATAGGGGTGATATGTAATCTTACCCTGTTCCCCCATGATTTTGATCTTGCTGGGTTTTTATATTTTGAAAGATTTCCATTACATATAGCTTGATGCTATGAGCATTTGACATGGCAGCATCTGTTAAGGTCTTATTGTTCTCAAGCTTTTACAGAATAATGTATTATCCAGGGGACTGGAGCAATCTGTAATAATGGTCCATTTTTCAAGCTTATTGACTAAATTCTCTGAGGTAATTGATAGTTAATGTTTTGTAGACTTTGTACAGTTGAAAAAAATTAGTTTTTTAAAAAAAATCGAATTTGGGATATAAGATCATCTTCAATAGACTCCCTTGAAAACATCTCTGAGAGTGCTCCAGGAGCAGACAGAAGGATGGAAATTATATTATTTTATTCTATGCATCTTATTCTCATCTTTTTTTCATAGAATTCCAGTAGAAATGGTCTCAAGGTAAGTTTCTGTCCTGCTAGTATTCTTTTATATTTAAGTTTCTGTGGGTTACTGCATAGAAAGATAAAGTAACTGATTCTGCTTTTGAATAAAAGTCTTGGCACAGAAGTTCATCTTTTGTAGGTTTCCTGAAAATATCCAGTAGCAGACAGGACTGCAAGTGTAATATGTAACTCATATTGTTCCCACATGATTTTGATTCCCTTTGCCTGGGGTCTATATTTTTAAAGCCTTTTTTGCATCACATAGCTTGGAACTTGTGCATAATTGATATGCTGACAGCTACTAAAATATTATTCTTAAGTTTTAGGGTTCAATCTTCTGTCCAGGTAATTGTGGACACTTAATTGTGATAATATTCTGGTTCTAATACAGTTTATTTTTTAAAGTCTCAAGGATATTTGGGGAGTTTGTATTTGTAGTACGAAAATTTATCACTTATTACTTTCAAAAGAAAAAGTGAGTTTCTGATGCACAATTTTAGCAACTTTATTATATCTTTGTAGATGTTGGTTATATGTTTTTACTACCTGCAGTGATGTTCTGCATAGTTTCTATAATTTCATCTTATAATATATATTGCTCAATGAATCCAGTTTCCTTAACAATAATCTTTTTTATAATTCCCATTGGCAATAATCTGGTCCTGAAATGCTACATAAGCCCTTCCCTGTATTTCAACAAATGCTGGTGACTCAGTCATTTGTTCGTGCTTCTGTAATAATAGCTAACATTTATATGGTGCTTTAAGGTTTGCAAAGTGTTTTCCAGAGTTTATCTCATTGATCCTTACAGCAACCTTGTGAGGTAGGTGCCATCATTATTCTCATTTTACAAATGAGGAAACTGAGGCAAACAGAGGCTAAGTGGCTTGCCTAGGATCACACAGGTAGTGTCTCAGGCTGGTTTTTGAACTGCAGTCTTCCATTTCAGGACCATTGCGCCACCTAGCTGCCTCTTTCTAAACATATTGTTGGGTGAGTCATGTTGATTTCCATTCTCCTCTTGAATCTTGACTCTTTCATAGGCTTTGTCTGAAGAGAAGCCATGATTAACAAATCCAGTGCCAAATGCCTAATGTTAGTCTTTATATCACCTTGTAAAGTCAGGTTTATTTGTTTAAAAAAAATTCCTAACTGATGTGTGTGTGCAATCATGTGTGCAAGTGCTCCCGAGAACGTCTCTCAATTTTTTTCTTTCTCATTTTTAAAATTTTATTTTATTTTTTCAATTTATGGAATAAAACAAGCATTTCCATAATGTATAATAAAAAAGTTGAGTGTACATGAAACTGCAAATCTTTTATGTACTATTTACTATTTCTTTTAAATATGTACTAAAGTTATCATGAAAATTTCTTTTTTCTTCTTCCCCTCCTGCCCTAAAGATGGCTGCCATTAGACACAAATATGTGTGTGAGTATGTAATAAGATTATTCTGCATATGCTCCTATGTATCATTTCTTTCTTGGGATACAGATAGGATCTTCCTTCATATGTCCTTCATGGCTAATTTGGGTATTTATAATAGTCAAAATGACACCAGCTCTAAGTCATTCTTAAAACAATATTGCTGTTACTGTAAGCAATTTTCTCTTGCTTTTGCTGATTTCAGTCTTCATTATTTCATGCAAGTCTTTCCATGTTTTTCTAGGATCATTGAGCTCATTGGAAATGTCCAATTTTCTTCAGATACTTTGGGGCAATGAATCCTGTATCTTATTCACATTTTATGGGGTTTTGTTTGATTTCTTTTGAGATCTGTTTCTATCCTTCTAACACAAGCATTGCTTGGCAATTAATTATTCTATAAGGAATCTTCCTTTTAGGATTTCTATTCAGGATAATAGTCAGTTTCTCAATATACATGTTATCAGCTTATTATTTCATTTTCTTTTTTTTTAAATAGAATTCATATAGAACCAGTCCTAAAATGAGTTACATCCTGCTGGGCATGATCTTAATTTGGCAAGGTAGATCATGTAGGTGTCCTTTAGACTAGTGTTGCTACATCCTGTGATGGGATACTTTTGCTTTGCATGGTTCTTTTTAGACAATCAACATGGTAGAGTTTGATAGAAATCTGGCCTTGGACCTAAAAGACCAAAGTTCAAGCCTCAGTTCGCATATTTATTGATTATATGGCAGTGAGAAAGATGCTTACTCTCTCCTTGCCTCCTGGCAATGCTCTAAGGCAGGAGCGTTCTAGAAGCAGCTCAAATGGGAAAACTGATGGTTAAATTTTCAATGTGAGTATTTACACTGAAGAAATTGGAAATTGCTACAAATCAAGTCTTTATTCATAGTTTTGTTGATTGTCTAGATTTGAAAAGTGTTAACAATGAAGGTTAAACTTAAAATGTGTGTGTGCATACTTTTTTTTCTCTTTGGAAGGACCTTTTGATAAACATTTTATCAACATACCCCTGTATTGCTCTATAAATATTGCATTAACTCAGCAGTAAATGAGGAAATGAAATTATCCCCAGACTGGAGGACTGATGATTATAAGATTTGCAAAGTGCTTTTACATCCATTATCTAATTTGAGCCTCACAATTTGAGCCTTTTCTAAGGTTATGGATAAAGAAGTTTCACCTAAGGAGATTCCAATGCCTAAGAAACCACAGATCTGAACCAAGGACACCATTATGCCTCAATTACTTTATCCTACTTTACTTCCAACAATTAGCTCATACTAGCTGCTGCTCCTTGGAGGTCTAGTACTGGTAGACAGTAACCATCCTCTGAGGAATCTTCTCTAACTCAGAATGGGAATGGAAAAGTGATCTAGAAAAAAAATTAGGAGAAACAGTGGGAGATAAATTGAGTTCTACTCCCTACCCGTATCATTTTTACCCTTATTAATCCAAGGCAGACAGAAGTCCCCATGGTACTGTATCAGTTATCCCAACCTACTAAAGACTCAAATGTCAGGAATTGGAAAAGCTTAAGAGAGATTGATGACATCTTTTTTCCATGAAGGAGTATTAGAGAGTTTCACTAAGGCATGGTCCAGTGGAGTATATAGTGCAGGTCAAGTGACTAGTTCCACTTAGAGGCAACATGGTCTAGAGGATAGAGTGCTAGATCTGAAGTCAGGAGGACTTGAATTCAAATCTTGTTCCACATGTTTAGTAGTTGTGACCAGGAGCAAGTTGTGTCACCAATCTGACTCTCAGTTTCCTTGACTATGAAAGAGGGATAAGAGTACCTCTCTGGGTTGTTTATGATAGATGTGAGGTTCTATGTAAACCTTGAAGCATTATTTAGGGGGCAGAATCAAGATGACAGAGAAAAGGTAGAAAGTTGCTTGAGATCTTTTCACTTTCCCTCAAAACAACTTTAAATCAAGTCTCAGAATGAATTCTGGAGTGACTGAACCCACAAAAGGACAGAGGGTGAAACAGTTTTCCAGTTCAAGATAACTTAGGACTGCAGGAAAAGTCTGTGGGTAAAACAGTAAAAGGGCAGGGCAGCCTAGTGCAGGTGGTATCTGGGCAAGCCAACAGTAGTTCCCTAGTCCCAGCACAGATCAGCAACAGAGGCCTCAGGTCCTGACTCAGCAGGCCAACAGCACAGTGAGCCAGCTGTGAGGCCTCTAGCCCCAGAACCGGCCCTCAGCACAGCAGACATGACTAAGCCTGGGGACCCCCGCACACTAGGTGAACAACCAGCCCTGGAGCCCCGCACAACAGGAGGCCAAGCTATAGAAAGCCAGTGCCCTGTCCCCTGCCCCTTACACAAGAAACTTTGGACAGTGCCGCCTGCACCCTGGGAGCAGAGTTCAATTATAAAAGTCAAGGAACAGCAAAAAAAATAATAATTTAAAAAGTCCTGATGTAGAAAGTCACTCCAGCAACAGGGAAAACCAAAACGTGAACTCAGAAGAGGACAACCGTGTCAATACTCCTCCATGCAAAGCCTCAAAGAGAAATGTGAATTTATCTCAAGCCCAAAAAATCCTCCTGGAAAGTTTAAAAAGGATTTTAAAAATCAAACAAGAGAGTTAGAAGAAAATTTAGGAGGAAAAAATAAGAGTGATGGAACAGAATCACGAAAAAAGAATCAACAGCTTGGGAACAGAAACAACTCCGAAAAAATAGAATTGGCCAGATGGAAAAGGAGGTACAAATAGCTACTGAAGAAAGCGCTATTTAAATAGAAGCTATTTAGAATTTGTTTAAGTAGAACTTAGACTCTGGCCACTTTATTGTTTCCCAGCCATGTTTCTGTGCTCCCAACACACCAAACAGACCCTGGGACTCTGGGCTTCTGATTTACAGAGGATCCACCCTATCTAGCTCGCATTCAGGCCCAGACCCAGCATGCCACCCCTGGTACTGCATGAGTAACCCTTTCCAGTTCTGGGTCAAAAACCAGTCATTAAATCAGTGCTACCAAAGCACTTCTTCCTGTCTACCAGCTCTTTTATGTGTTGTGTCCTACTAAAATGTAAGGCGCTTGAGGGCAGAGATTGTATTCCTTCTGTTATTTGTGTCTCCAGTGCTTAGCATCATGCCCAAGCACATGGCACACAGTATTTCATTCATTCATTCATTCTTGGAGTTACGAATTATTAATTGTGAGACTTTGGGCAAATCTCTACCCCTATCTAAGCCTCACTTTCCTTATCTATAAAACCAGGGGACCAACAGTAAATGATCTCTAAAGTACAATAGAAGCGTGTGCCTTGGTTTATTTTTTTTAACCTCTGGCCACACCCCATTTCTTCTGGCTTTTTGCCTAATTCCAGGGCCTGAATCTCACTTTTCATTTTGTAACTGTTTGTGTAACTCTATTGACTTCAGTTCTATCAAATCCTCTGGGCTATCTTCCAAATACCAGATTCCTGAATTGTCCCACCTGATGTAAGATATCTTGTTCTTCTGATCACCCTTCCCCCAGTAGGGAGCAATTATTAAGAGCCACCCCTCAGTCATGGTACCTCTAGCATGACATTGCTGCCCTCTGCTGATCCTGTAAATTATGTTAGCCCTGCAGGGGCTCTGTCCTGGGTTCAATTTATTCCCAATCACTCCAGTTGGTAGGTAAGAGGAGGTGGTCATGGGATCACTGTGGTGGTAGTGGTGCTGTCAGGCTGTATAAGTTAAATGCACAGATTTTAGCAGTCTCAAGGCTCTGAGCATCTCAGAGCTGGCAAGGGAACTTAGAGGTCAGAAAAATAAACAGTGATTTACTCAAGATCAGGCAAGTAAGCACTTATTAAATGCTGACTGTGTACCTAGCACAAGCATTGGTGACAGAATGGCAAAAATGAACTTGTCCCTAACCTCAAGCAACTTCTCCGTACTAACAAGAGAGAAAACATGGTTATGCAAAGTTCTTCGCAGAATGTCGGTATGGTTATGTACAAACCACACATAAAACAGATGGAAGATGACCTTGGAAGGGAAGACAAGAGCACCTGGAGGAGGCCAGGGAAACCCTTTTGTAAAAGGAGACACTTAAAATTAGTTTTGAAGGAAACCAGGATTTCTCATTGAGGGAGGTGAAGAGAAAGACCATTCCAGACATGGGAACAGACAAAGAAAATGTCTGGAAACAAGAGCCACTCTAAGATAACATAGTGTAGTGAAAAAGCATTGAAATTATACTAAGATGTAAGTTCAAATTGTATTTCATATATCTAGTAACTGTGTGACCCTGAGAAAGTCATTTGACTTCCCCGTGTCTCAGTTTCCTCATCTGTATAATGAAGAGCTTGGAATAGATAACCTCTAAGGTCATCTCCAGCTCTCAATCTATAACCCTCTTTCAACTACATCAGTCGAATTCACAATCATCCCACTTTTTTATTTCATGTCTTAAAGCTCCAGTTCTTTGTCATCTTTCTCTTGACATGGTTTTCTACAACCTTACTCTTCTCAAAAAGCATATCCTGTGTAAGCCCTAATATTATTCCTAATACAATGTCAGTGATAAGAAATACTTCCCTTTGAAAATGTAGGCAGCAATAATGACCACACAGGGTATGGTGGGCACACAGAAGCTCTCAATGAATCACTTAATAGCATGGCAATAACAGCAACTCTTAGGCTGCTGATTTTCTTTTTCCACCTATTCAAAATAGTATTGTACAGACACAAAATCCACCAGAGATTTGCAGAAGATGTGATAAATCCTTCTTCCTTGGGAATAAAAAAATCAGTATAAATTATGTGATTACTTCACTTATTCCTTCATGAATCATATTATATTTGTGAAGTCCTTTCCAGTTATCTGGAATTAACCCCAACTCACTGGTGTCTTTTCTCTGGGAAGGTGGACTTTCTCTGCTTCCTTCCTCCCAGTCAAGTCATGACAGCTAAGAATAGTTTTCCTTTTTGGTAGCATTTGTACCTTTAATTTTCCATTTCCATAAAAAAGTTTCCATTGACTCTCAAACCTCTCTTTCTTCTCAAAGCCAACATAAATATTTATGTTGCAAACAGTGAGACACAATATAGAATGTAGTCCTTCTCTTTGGTCTATGCCCTATTTAACTATTTTCCTTTAAGGAATTTATGATTGTTTGCCTTTATTTAATTTATTTTTCCCTCCAAAACGGCCTTTTCAGTAATGAGTTTAAATATAAGCAACATAAACCCATCTGGAAATAAAATTATGTACTCAATTCACCACAAAAGATAATTACATTATAATCAAGCTGTCATTTTAGGAGCTGGTAGGAACTGAAACACACTATAAACTGACAGGGAAAGAGTATGGATTGTTCTTTCAAATATCCATGGAGGCAATCAGGAAAATGAATTGCAGTGAATTATATGAAACTTTTTACAACAGGAATATTTCCAGAAGCTACAGAAAGAGTGGGTTCTTGATAGCAGTAGTTACTAGTTCTCAGGGGAAAGATGGCAGGAACCAGGAAGTGCAGTGTAGTAGATTTGAAAAGAGGAAGAGGTGGGTTCTAATCCTTCCTCTGAGACTAACTACTTGTAGATTCTAGAGAAGTCATTCGACTTCTTTCTGACTCGAGTTTTCCTCCTATGTAAAATGGGAATAATAGAAGTTTTGGCACAGAAGTGCTGTAAGATCAATGTGGTAATATACATAAAATGCTTTTCAAAGTTGAAAATACCATATAAATGTGATGGATATTAGAAAAGAAATTAGTACTGATATGATAGAACTCCTTGAATTAAAGCTCACTTTTCAGAAATGATCCCAGATTGAATCATATTTGGTTTTATAATCAACTTGAAAAAATTTAGATTCTGTGAGGACTTGAAGCAGTTCATGTTCTAAAGAGGTGTGATTGAAGAAAGTAGAGACATTTCTCCCAGAAAAAGGGAAGTTTGAGGATGGATGGTATACCTTTCTTTAAGTACTTTGAGGTTCTCATGTGGAAAAGGATTATGAAAGTTTCTGTTGCTATTGAAAGGGAAATTAAGAAGGTAGTCATTAGGAGGCAGAGTATATTTCTTAAATATATATATATATATATACAATTTTAATTAACAAAAATTTACCTTCTCTCTTTTCCTTCTCACCCCACCTTCCACATTGAAAAAAGAAAGAAAAGCAAAATCCTTGTAACAATTATATATCGTCAAAACAAATTCCCACAGTGGAATCTCTCTCTCCCTTGTCTTTCTCATAAACACATACATATGTGTGTGTATATATATAGAGAGAGATATATGATATAGATAGATAGACATGTAGAGAAAAATATTTTATATTTATATGTATGTATATGTATTGTATATATGTTATATGATAGAGAGATAGATGAATAGATAGACATAGCTGCCTGATGAATCTCTCAACTCTCAAGTCAGAGGGTGAGTAGCACGTTACATTATAAACCCTCTGAAATCATAGTTGGTCATTGCGTTAAGAGCTCTTCCGTCTGTCAAAGACAGAGCATGTTTCAATATGAAGAAGAATAATCTCCCTGTATGGGATGGACTGTCTCAGGCAATTGCATGTAATTAGAGATGTTCAAACAAAAGTTTCATTTCCAAAAGATCAATTTATCCAATGGGCAGTTGGAATAGGAATAGATATTAAACTTGTTATTTCACTAGTATATGAAGCTCCCAAGTAAGGAGACATCCTCTTCTATGCAAGTCAACTCCTTTTCTGCAATTTATTGTAAAGAAGAACTGATCAGTGAGAAGTTAAATGACTTTTCCAGCATATAGAGTTAATATATATCAAAGGGCAGGGCCTGAACCCAAATTTTCTTGGTTTTAAGGCCAGCCTTCTGCCCACTATACTCTATTACCTGTCAGTATATCGATGGAAAGAAGTAGAGGGATAGACAAAAATATAGACAAATATAATCTCTAAAATCCCACACATTCTATCATATTCATCTATTCTGTTATTCTCACTAATATTTTCAAAATTTGGGTTTCCTTGATATCCCTTTCTTTTGCTTCAGGGCTTAAGTTGGGCAGAATATCAGACCGGGTATCTCTCTTGTAGTTTAAATTTAATGTGGAAAGAAAGGTGATTTGGAA
The DNA here is from genome assembly GCA_023548195.1 of Bettongia penicillata ogilbyi. NCBI lineage: Eukaryota > Metazoa > Chordata > Mammalia > Diprotodontia > Potoroidae > Bettongia > Bettongia penicillata. Next base: position 1,764,946 of record JAJHZJ010000733.1, read on the forward strand.
AATGAGGAACTCGGTGTTTTAAGAGAAACATTCAAGTCATTTTCATTGTATTTTAGTTAGTAATATATTTTCATTGTATTTTAGGGCAATTCTTCCCTCTCTAGTGTCTGATTATCTAGCTAATCTCAAAATTCCCTTCCAATTCTAGGATGTGGCCACAGCTACATTCAGACACATGATTCCTATACCTACACCTACTCCCAATCCTTGCTAGCACCGGCTCTCCCATTAATGAGGAGGAGATCTGGGGTTACAGAAAATCTATAAAGTGCATCAGCAACCACCTCTTTGTTCATTTGTTTACTTCTTTCTTTGTTTTTTTTAGCCTCCACACAGGCACTGCTTTGATTTCTCCTCAAAGTATACAAGTGATCCAGGGTTATTGGAGACCTTGCCTTCAGATGATGCGCTCTAAAAGACCTCACCAAAAAAGCTTTGAGAGTAGGCCTCTTGTAAAACACACTGTGTCTTTTGTCCAAGGTCTGGTCAAGGTAAGCATAGAGAAGCTTGTTACTGGTGAGATGGCCATTAGGCTCAAACTGGTCCTGGAGAGTAGGGACCTTTTTCAATTTTCTATTGATAACCACATTGCTTAGAACTGGGCTTTGCATGTAGTGCTGATACTTAATAAATGCTTTTTCATTCATTCAGATAATTCATTTTATTTTGGTACCTGCAGCTTCTAAAGATTCTTTACCAAAAAGTTGCCAACCACATCAGTGGAAGGAGTACTATACCAAAATATAGCTATTTTTTCAAGTCTTACTGAAACTATATTCAAGGACACAACAATCAGAATTCAAGTCTCAAATAGATAAGATTTGTAAACCTGATTGCTTATCTTGATGTTAGTTAACTGTATACTTGGGGCTGATGGTTTCATCAGACTCATAGCTCGGGTGCCCCCAACCAAATTAAACAGAAATAAGAAAAGAAATAAAAATACAGTACAACATAGATAATGTTAATCTGTGGTTTTCTAAACCAATAGGCAGCCTACAGGTATCTGCTTCTTTTTGAGTTTGACACTACTAGTGCAGACGATAGAGTATTGCACTTCAAATCAAGAATCAGGAAGATTGGAGTTCAAATTCTGCTTGAGATACTTACTAGTTGTGTGACTTGACAATCTATTTTACCTTTCTCTGACTCAGTTTCTTCATCTGTTAAATGGAAATGCCCAGGTTTGGGCAACTAGATGGCACTGTGATAAAGTGCTGGGTCTAAAGTCAGGAAGACTAGAATTCAAATCTGTTCTTAGGTATTTACTAGATGTGTGACCCTTGGCAAATCACTTAACCCTATTTGCTTCAGTTTCCTCATTCATAAAAAGATCTGGAGAAGGAAATGGCAAACCACTCCAGTACCTTTGCCAAGAAAGTCCCAAATCGGGTTACAAAGAATGGGACAAGACTGATGTAACTGAACACCTCCCAGAATTGTTGTGGGGATCTTTGCAAATCTTAAAGCACCATAAGAATTCTAGCTGTTATCATTTTTATCATTGCTACTATTCTGTTATGTGTGCCTCAGCAATCTTGAATATCAAATATTCTTTCACATATCCTAATCTATGGGTAAAAGATGAAGAAGTCTTGAACTGAAAGATGTCACATGCAGGCAAGACAGAACAAGAATTCACCATAAATGTCCATGGAACAAATACAAAGAACTATCTGTTTCAGAAAGCTAGGAATGGGACAGAGTTGCCATTTTTTCAAAAAGTCAGATGCTGCATTCATACTTAATATTCATCCTATGTCACATTCAAATACTCAGCTAATTAGATAAGACATTTATCAGAACTTAATTGTATAATTTTATTTTGAGACCACATTAAACCAAAATTCTCATTCTATCTTAAAAACCCAACTTATGGGGGAAACTGCATTTGAATTACAATTAAATATAACTAATTTAAATAATGAAACAATAGAGTGTCTATGTATAGCAACTATTAGACAGTTTTTCTCAATTATCTTAAAGACCTTTGAGTGTAAACTATGCAAATGGTTTTTCAGAGATTTTTTTTTTATTACCACAGATAGACTGTCAATCTTAAGTAACTCAAGCAGCTCAGACAGCACAAGTCACAGTATTTTCCTTCATGTTAAAATCTCTTTAGTTTGATGATGGTCACATTTTTTTTGAGAACACAGAAACAATAGCACTAGAATGAAGGGCAGACACATACGTTTGAAGAGTATCTGCTTTTGCTTCAGATATCAAGCCCTAAGATGCAGGCTTCTCAGAATGAGGTCCCCATAGTGAGGAGCAGGCATGAAATAAATATTGTTACCCTTCACCATTTCACAGAATCTGTAAAGTAGTAGCTGCAAAGATCTGGGGCATATAATAGCAGCTCTGTCTTTTCTTTCCTGAGGGAGATGAGAGCCAGCATTTCCACCCAGCTTAACTGACTGCCATTCAAACACCATTCGTCTCTTGTTCCACTGTCATATCCAGGGCCAAAAAGTGGCTGGAGTGGGATCAGATTTCAAAAAGTCTGAGATTCAATGACTTTTTTCATTTTTGGTGGATGGAAGGAACAAATAGACTGAGAAATATGCCCTGTGGCAGAGTAAGGCCAGGACTAGACACATTACAACTGAGTGAGCAGGTCTATAAAATAGCTAAGATTTCATGGAGGAAGTTCCTAGGTTATGGAACAGATAGGATTTCAAGTCTATTTCCCATTGTGGGAATGAAGTAATGATGCTAATCACTGAGGTTCATCACGTAGGTAGCCATAGTGCAAAAGTTTCTTTGTTCCATGCATAATGGAAGACTTTGCACTGAGGGTGATATGGATGGTGGCATCTTCCTGGGACTATTAAAAGCACTTAGTGAGGGAGTCATCTAACCTTCCTGGAAACAGAGATTTCATGCAAATAGTACCAGTCAACATTTGGAGCATGTCTTTGTGGAGCAAAGAGAGAACAGGGAAAGTACTATACAATATGAACAGAACCTAGCCATTGCTACTACCCACATTTGGAGGCCCTACATATGATGCTTATGCAGGTTCAATCTATATACTTGAAGTCTACTTGTATGCGTGAGAAAGTGAGTTCAGGATTCATGGAAGAGAGTGGGCAGAGGGGAAAAATGTTCAGTTGTTGCTGTTATTACATTAATATTCAAATAAAATGCCTTCTCTGTGAACTAAATATGTCCTCTGACTGACTGACTAATAAAAACACATTGATGGGGGCTTATAATCCATGCTCTAAAGAAGATTCTGATCTGAAAAATACCTAGAACAGGGTATAACTATTTGAAGGGGCATCAATGTGGGGTGAGGTTGAGTAATATACAATTAGATATAACCGTATTTAGTGAGATGCAAAACACTATGAAAAAAGTCACTTGAAATTCACTTGTCAGACTAGTGGGAAGGGAAAAAAACATCATGCATCATTTTAACTGAGCCAACTAGTGGAAAGCTGAGCTCTTAACTCTTTGTCTCTCTGTCTCTATCTGTGTCTCTGTCTGTCTCTCTTTGACACACAAATACGCACAATAAAATGAGGGAAGATTTGAAAAACAATGAGGACAAGAGGAATATCTAAAAGATGATGAGGGAGGAACCTACTAGACAAGCCAGAATTAAAGAAGGTATCACAAAAGGAAAAGAAAAAGCAAAGGGAAAGTGGGCAAAGAAAATCATGGGCTTGTCAGACAGTAGGTGTCAAAACAGAATCAAGGAAGAAATGGGAGAGAAAACAAAGTGAAAGAAAAAGACAAGAAAAAGCAGAAGATGAGAAGAAAAACATTTTAAAGATGAATAAGAATAATAAATGGAGAAGATGAAAATAGATAGAAAGGGAAGGGATAAAAAGTGAAAAGAAGAAGGTGGAGAAAGCAGGACTTACAAATGTTGAAACATGGGGCATTGGGATAAAAGGCCACATCTACATAATGGCTACTAATATTGAGAAAACAGTTTCTCTTTCATTCTATGGGCTTGTGCCTTAGTTTCCAATTCATACAACGAGGCTCAAATGAATGTGTCCTCTCTCCTTTCTTTGTTCACTGGGATATAACCAAGGATTTTTCTGTAACACTTGGGCCTCAGGTTTTGAAACTCAATTTCTTGCTTAAAACTGAAAATCCAATGTCTCTTGCCTTTTCTACTATAGGAAATACTTTAAGTTGAGCACGTTCCAGCCTTGACCTTTCACCTAAACACTTCAGAAGAATCCTTGTGCAGAAATTGTGATGGTTTTACCTTGTGAGAGACTACCATTTTCTGGTTACATTTATTGAAATGCGAAAGTCAAAATCAAACACAGCATGTCTCAGTCACTGCAATGCAAAACAGAATAGAAGTCACTGGAAGTCCTGAAGGTTTCTTACCCTGTGGAGGAAATGCCTCGGAGGAAATGCCTCAGAGAAAAATGCCAGCCATTATTAAGTTTAGATTTGAAAGAGAACAAAAGCCCCAGGTAGGCATAGGACATTTTCTCAGGTAAAAAGGCACCTGAAAAAACAAATATGGTTGTTTTGGAAATTGAGCTGTGGCATGAAAGCTCCTATCTACTTCAGTTTGGAGCGCCACAGATTCTGCTCTCTGTGCAGGGCTTGGAGGCTTCCAAAAAGTGCCTTTTTGGAGCTCATGCCCGGAGATAATCCTCATTATTTGCCCCAGTCAAACATCCTCCTTCAAACAGCCGGCCTCACTGCCTGAGAAAACCGCGAGGGGAGGGAGAGGAGCTTGGGAAACCTGGCCAGGAGGCTGCCATAATTAAAGGGTCTCAGTATCAATCTATTTGCATCTCCAATTCCACAGTCTCTTCAACCACATTTAGGGCATGTGTGTGTGTGTGTGTGTGTGTGTGAGTGTGAGTGTGTGTGTTTTAAGGGGAAAGTTGCCACTTGCTACATATTGCTACCCCTTCTCTGATGGCCTGTTATTTGTCTATCCCTGTAGCTCAAGAAGGGAATTTTCTTCCCCTTTATATATAATGTAATATAGGATGATGTGATGTATTAAATTGTCATGTTATATCATATAGTTTATATTTATTATATAACATCATATAGCATATCATGCCATATATTATATATTATCATATCATGCTATGTTATATTATATATTAATTATTGGATTGTATTGTATATGTTATATTTATCATATCATATCAATCATATAATATTACATTATATTATCTATCATGTCACATCATATTATGGTATAATTATTATGTGATAGTTATATAATATGTAATTATCACATTATATACAATTTATTATGATTTAAGTAATAACTTAATGAATCAAAAACTTTTAATAACATGAGTTTAACTATTCTAGTACCATGGTTAGCTGGGCTCTGTTTGTCTGAGGCCACTAAGGTTGCTGGCCAGCGCCAACCCCTGTTCTTGAACTACCTGCGTTATGTGCCATTGCTTTATTTACTCTCTGTCCTCTAAATATGGGAATTAGGCTCCCTAGTGCTTCATTCCATTCCTACCTAGGATTCTCAAGGAACAGATGTGCTTCTTTTCTAGTCTAGGGTTCTCACCTCTTCAAAAGGGAAAATAAAGAAGGGAACCCAACATACCAATGTGAATCAGGGATGTGACAGGTAAGTTTATTCCCACACAAAAAGGGGAATGCTAAGCCATAAAGATAAAATCAGTCAGGAGGCTAATACTTAGAGCTCAGTGTTAAACAGTGTCTGAAAGGCTGATAATTAGTTTTAAATTTCACATCTGTATTGACTTTGTCTGATCAAACAGTCAAACTGGTCTTCCAGCTACATCACTTGTTCTGCTTTACAACTCTTTCTTTTGTAACCTGCCGGCGTCTGCTTGCACTGTGTTCCTCCTGTTCCAGTAGCCCCCTACTCTGGTGCTAACCTACAACTGATTCCTGCTTCTCTAGCCCAGGGGAAATCTCTAGCTGCCTTTCAGGATCTCGAAAGGCCCTTTGTAAAGGACAGAAAACACACGTGGGGATGACCTACTCAAGCACAGTCTTGCAGCAATAGGATGTATTCATGATGTAAGTAATTGGATGGGAAATAAAGTTGTTGTTTTTCCATTCGTCCCTCCCCTGTCCCATCATTCCTTTTCCTAGACATGGGTAGATATCCTCTATTGGCTTTGATGGCAGAAGGAAGAGGAGTGCTAAATAGGCCTTTCTGGATGAGCAATTGATTAAACCAACTGTCCTTATCAAACAGTACAAGCCCTGGAGTCCTCATGACTGATGAGAACCAGAGCTCTAAAAGGGTCAAGGGCAGGGGGAGGTCCATGCAGTGGCTGGAACGCTGAATGAGCTCCCCTCATGGGTGGGTGCTGCAAAGAGGTGCTGCACTGTGGTAAATCTAAGAAATGGATTGAAGATTTGCCAAGATGAAGACTTCTCAACTCTTGAGATTATTTATTCCTTTCCTCTTCTTTTTATTTTCTATAATCTGTACTGAATCATGAGGACCTTAGAATGGAGTAACTGAAATCTTAATTGCCAACTAGTTTGTCTCTGTTTTGTTACATCCAAGTAGAAATATTCAGCATATTGAATTTTTCCAGGGGAGGCATGCACACATTGGAAGACAGAGTGGGGCATTTTGTGGACATTCAAGGTGCACAGGGGTAAAGAAAAGTGAGTCTGAAATTTTGAGAGAGGACAGAGATAACCAAAAGTAGAGTGAGTGGAACAGAAACTTAGCAGCATTGCATTGATAGGTTCTGAGTAGTTATAGAACAGACATAGAGAGATCATTTGGCCCAAATTTCTTCTTTTATATTTTGTTCAGAAGACCACAATGTCATTCTATTTAAAGCTGAAAAGATCTTAAAGATCATCTCACTCAAGCCATTAATTTTATAGATAAGTTAGCTAAGACCCAAAGATGTTAAATGATGTGTCTATCTAAGGTCATTTAGATCATAAGTAGCACAACTAGGATTAGAACCCAGAACTTCTGATACCAGTGATTTTTCCACTAGTAAACAGTACCTCTCCTTCCTTGGATCAAGATAGGGAATATAAGGAATGCTGTATGGACTCCATCAAAAGTCCATTGCTTGGAATGTTCCCCAGCCCATACAAGGAAGAGAGTCTATTGGTTTTTACCTTCAAAAATAAGTGTGTCTGAATTTGCTACCTTCTTGCTAGATATGAGATTTTGGCAAGTCACTCTAAATCCTAGGGGTTTTACTTGTCAAAGGGTAGAGTCAGACTAGATAACGTCTCAGGTTCTATACATATCCAACATTCTCTGATTCTATCATTTTTCTATTTTTCTTAACCACCTCCCACATACTTCTGAGCTTGGAGGTTTATAATTGCAAATTAGAGGTACATAATGACATCTAAGGCCAAATGATTACCTGATGGTTTTTTTTTTAAAAAAGTGTTTTTGCTGGACTAGTGAAAACAAGGTAAAACAAATCAAATGCTGAAGCAATATTGAGTCCACCAGACCTCTGTGTTAAGGACTGAAAGAGAGCTCCCTAAATTTACTCCTAAGGTTTTGAAGGATGTGGGACTCTGATAAGCAGTTGGCAGAGTGTTCCAATTAGGAATATTTCCATACTACTGATTTAAGTCAATCACATATGTTTATTATGTGGTACTATAAGGAAAGCCCTGGACCCAGGTAGTAGATCTGAGCAGTAATGAGTCCTAGTTCTGGCACTAAATATCCCTAATCTCCACTCTTAGTTCCTGTCCCATATCTTCAGGTCCCTGTTGGACATTAGAGGCAGCATTATGGTGCTGGACTTGGAGTCAGGAAGATCTAGGTTCAGAGATACCACCTTAGAAACTAGCTGGTTAACTCTATGGCCTGTAGTTTAAAACAAAGGGCAAAGGATCGATGCTATCTAAGGATGCTTCCAGCTCTAAGTTGTATCATTCTCCTGTTCTGTGATACCTCAATCTCAAGAAGTCCAAAACAGAATTCATCACCCGTCTCCCAGATTTATTCTTCTCTCTACTTTCCTGTTTCTGTTATATCTTCACATAAGGTCTTCAAATGGAGGCTGAACAGGTCAAATTGGATGACTCTGAATTTCCTTTCGATTCTGGGTTCTTGAATACTGGTTTTTTGTGATTTTAAGTATAACTAGTTTCAGCAAGTATAGCAGTCTAGGTCTCATTCATTTTGGACTTTTTAAAATTCACCATGCCACCCTTTGACTTCCCTCTTTCCCTCACATCTTTACAGCTTTCTTTTATGTAATGTTTTCTTCCATTAGATTGTAAACTCCTTGAAGGCAGGGGCTATCTTTCATATTTGTATTCTCAGCACTTAGCAAAATGCCTGGAACAAGGTAGGTGCTTAAAAAATCTTTATTGACTATCAGCTAGAAACAATAAGAACTCAGTGGTCATATTACTGTTAAATAGTCAAACCATAACTCCATTGCCACTGTATCATCACCTTGGGATTTTGGGATTCTCACTTAGATGTAAGATGAATGTAATCTCTGATTCGGTCCCAACCTACTTGACTATACCCTATAAGTTGCTTTCCCTTTCAGCCCCTTCCTTTAACGTCCTTTATTCACAGTCAGAACTCAGACACAATTTTAATCAGATTAATAAATACATAATAAAAACAAAAACATTAATAGTAATGTAGCCTAGACTGTATTCATCCACAGGCCTAACTCTTTCCAGGGAGTGAACCATTTTTATGCTGGAGTCTGTCTCCTTTCCTTTCAATCATAGCACAAGAGCAGGAAAGTGAGCTAACCAGACATATAGCAGCTTACAATGGTCTTTCTTTCTGTCTATGGAACAGGAGCTGGTCATTGTTAACTTAGAACTGAATGAAAGAATATTAGAGGGGTCAGAGTCAAGATGGCGGAGTAGAAAGACGCACGTTTGAGAGCTCTGAACCCACAGCCCATAGAATGTAAGAAGAGATCCCCATAAATTCTGGATCATTGCAAGGTGTGCATAATCATAGTGGAAGAGATTTCTGTTCCAGAGAGCCCTGGAGAGCCATCCACAGGGTCCATCGCTCTCCGGAAAGCAGACCCCACCCCAGCGCTGCCCTGGCCACGGCCCCAGAGAAGCTGATCCGAGCAGGCTTCACGGACAGAAGCTGCGGCGGCCGGGAAACTCCTTCCACCCACAGAAGCTACAGGTCAGTGAGAGAGACGGCTGGGCTGGAAGAGGGGAGCAGCGGGGTGTCTCCATGACTCAGGCCCCCTGGGGAGGAAGCGGCAGGCGGCAGAGGCAGGGCGGCTGCAGAGGCAGCTGCGGCACGGTGGTGGCCCGGGACTCCCCCAGCAGCAGGCAGGATCTTCATTACTGAAAGTCTCTGCATAAACAACCTGAGGGAGCTGAGCCTGGGAGACGGCCCTGCCCCCACCCCAGCACCAGAACTAAAGCTCACATGGATTAGCAGCCGCTTGCTGCGGAAAGCCCATTTGAACCTCAGACCCCAAGCACTAGCTGGGCGGATCTAGGTGGGGGTGGCCAGGAATCTCAGAAGTCAAGTAACTGGCTGGGAAAATGCCTAGAAAAGGGAAGAAAAATAAGACTATAGAGAGTTTTTTTGAACAGATGCAAATGATCCCAACATTCGGATCTGATGACGAGGACATATTCTTGCCATCAGGGAAAGACGTGGAGGGTGGGGCCTCGGTACCCCAGACATCCCAGGGGGATGTCAGGTGGGATCAGGCCTTGGAAGAGCTCAAAAAGGATTTTGAAAAGCAAGTTAGACAGGTGGAGGAAAAACTGGGAAGAGAAATGACACAGATGCAAGAAAAGTATGAAAAACAGGTCAATACCTTGGTAAAGGAGACCCAAAAAAATGCTGAAGAAAATGTCACCTTGAAAAATAGGCTCACTCAACTGGTAAAAGAGGCTCAGAAAGCCAATGAGGAGAAGAATGCTTTCAAAAGCAAAATTAGCCAAATGGAAAAAGAGGTTCAAAAGCTCACTGAAGATAATAGTTCTCTCAAAATTAGAATGGAACAGATGGAGTCTAATGACTTTACGAGAAACCAAGAAATCACTAAACAAAACCAAAAGAATGAAAAAATGGAAGAGAATGTGAAATATCTCATGGGAAAAACAACTGACCTGGAAAATAGATCCAGGAGAGACAATTTAAAAATTATGGGACTACCTGAAAGTCATGATCAAAAAAAGAGCCTAGATATCATCTTCCATGAAATTATCGAGGAAAACTCCCCTGACATTCTACAACCAGAGGGCAAAATAAGTATTGAAAGAATCCATCAATCACCACCTGAAAGAGATCCAAAAAGAGAAACTCCTAGGAACATTGTGGCCAAATTCCAGAATTCCCAGCTCAAGGAGAAAATATTGCAAGTAGCTAGAAAGAAACAATTCCAGTATTGTGGAAATACAATCAGGATAACTCAAGATCTAGCAGCTTCTACATTAAGGGATCGAAGGGCGTGGAATAAGATATTCCAGAAGTCAAAGGAACTAGGACTCAAACCAAGAATCACCTACCCAGCAAAACTGAGTATAATACTTCAGGGGAAAAACTGGTCTTTCAATGAAATAGAGGACTTTCAAGCATTCTTGATGAAAAGACCAGAGCTGGAAAGAAAATTTGACTTTCAAACACAAGAATGAGAAGAAGCATGAAAAAGTAAACAGCAAAGAGAAGGCTTAAGGGACTTACCAGTAATGAACTGTTTACATTCCTACATGGAAAGACCATATTTGTAACTCTTAAAACTTTTCAGTATCTGGGTAGTTGGTGGGTCCATACACACACATGTACACGCATGCACGTACACACACATACACACATGCACACACATACACAGACAGAAATCACAGATTGAATTGAATAGGATGGGACCATATCTTAAAAGAAATTAAGGTAAATGGTGAGAGAGAAATGTAGTGGGAGGAAAGAGGGTGAAATGCAATGGGGTAATTATATGTCATTTAAGAGGCAAGTAGGAGACTTTTTAGTGGAGGGATAAAGAGGAGAGCTGAGAAGAAAAAAAAAAATTAGTTTACCCTCATCACATTTGACTAAAGGAAGGAATAAAATGCACACTCATTTTGATATGAAAACCTATCTTACAGTGTAGGAAAGTAGGGGAGAAGGAGATAAGCAAGGGGGGGGATGATGGATGGGAGGGCAAAGGGAGGAGGGAGCAATCTGAAGTCAACACTAGGGGAGGGACAAGATCAAAAGACAGAAGAGAAACAATGAGGGGCAGGGTAGGATGGAGGGTAATTCAGTTAGTCTTACACAACACAACTATCAGGGAAGTCATTTGCAAAACTACACAGATATGGCCTATATTGAATTGCCTGCCTTCCCAAAGGGAATGGGTGGGGAGGGAGGGATGGGGAGAATTTGGAACTCAAAGTTTTAGGAACAACTGTTTAGTATTGTTGTTGCTACTAGGAAAGAAGATATACAGTTAATGAGGAATAGAAAGTCATCTGGCCCTACAGGAGAAAAGAGAAGATGGAGACAGGAGAAGGGAGGGATGACAGAAGAGAGGGTAGATTGGAGATAGGGATAATTAGATTGCTTGGGGTATTGGGATGGGGGGAGGGGATAAAAGGGGAGAAAATTTGGAACCCAAAATTTTGTGAAAATGAATGTAAAAAAATAAATAAATAAATAAATATTTTTTAAAAAATGAGTATTAGAGAAACATGAAAGATTTTCACAATGACAGTTGTATTTTTAAATAAGAACACAAGATTACTTCACTGGGAGTTGTACTTAGGATCTACTCATACCCCAGCAGTGAAAATGGGTATTATTCAAATGTTGCAATGACTAACACTTGGAGGGCATCCTCTGACTCTCATAAATGTAGCACTAAGAGTCCAGAGAAATTTGTATCTCAGCCACCATTCTATCTCTTCCGATTCCTACCTTTCATCTCGAAGAACTCATCTGGGGCCTAATGTCTCAAATGGGTCTAACATTGTTGGATCTCATATCCTGTTGTTGCTGACTGTTAAATGCAAACCCAGAAGACCAAAAAGTGAGTCATGATATATCAGAATATCAGAGTTTTGTCAAAGAGGACAGAAAACCCACTATATATAATTACTCACAATCACCCAGGCCTGAAACTTCAGGCCTTCTTCCCCACATCCAATCGGTTACTAGGTCTTGTTGATTTGTATGTCAATATTTCAATGTATCTGTGATCTCATCAATGTATTGACATCCCCTCAAATGATGTAGATCACAACCTACCCATTCCTTCTTATTGAGGACAAGTTTTATCAAGGTCTTCCCATGAATTTTCATTGAATGCTTTACCTGACAAGGTAAGGTCCTTTCCTTAGGCATTTTGACACTATATAAGTGAAAATACAATGCACAACTACTCCTTATTCTTGTTATTTGAATGATCCACCTACTTATCTAATTTTTAATGATATTTTTCATGTTGCTTATTGACCATAATTCATTGTTGGTATTATGTTGTGGGCTATTTCCATCCACCATGCATTTATCCATTGCCTTTTGAGTGACCCACAATTTTGATTCTTTTGGAGATTATGTTCCATGATTTATAGTCACACAGTATTGGAAGGATATTAATGATGGAAAGACGGGCCTTTGTTTCAGGCAGAAATTTTGTATCTCTGCAAGCGTAATGTAATACCTTAAATGTAATAGAGTCCTTTTCCATTCGATTCTCAGCTCAGTTCATTGCCCATCTGAAATATCTCTCTAGCATATGTGAACTAAGTAGGAAAGTGGGTAGGAGATGGCAAGCATATATTAAATGCCTACTACTGGGCTGAGTGCTTTACAAACAGGTACATGCTATTGTGATCCCCATTTACAATTGAGGAAAATGTGGCAGAGGTTAAATGACATTCCCAGAATCACAATCTGAGTAAGTGTCTGAGTATAGATTTGAACTCAGGTCTTCCTTATTCCTAGCCTGCTAATAAACTATCTCTATGGGCTGTCTATCCAATTATATATTCTAGTCTGGAAAACAAAAATTTTCCATTCATTTGGTTTGCCTTGGGGGCAGAGCTACAAACAGAAATTTTTCACTTGGAGAAAAAATAGTTGAGGGGAAAGAAAAAATGTGTTTTTTAGAGAATAGTCGGCCACTAGGTTCACCACACCAGAAAATGAATTGACTTGTTCTCTATTCTTTATCAGTGTAACAGTATAATAGGAAGGGAAGGTACTCAGGCAAGGGCTAGGGAACTTTAAGGGTGGATGTTCCACAATCACTTGTCAGAAATGCTATAAGGAAGATATCTTTCATATAGAGTTTGGATTAGAAAACGACTGAGATCCCTTCCAGATCTCTGATTCCGTGACAGCCCAAGTGCCCAACTGTTAACTATAGAATTTTTAAAAACCTAGAAAAGGGCCTCAAGTATGCCTGCTATGGAACATTTATGAGAGAATAGGGATAAGAATTACATCTATTGACAAGCAGGATACTTTCCTGGAAAGGCTTATATGAACTGAACTGTGAATGACTTAGCTATTCTCAACAATACAACGATCTAAGACAATTCCAAAGGACTCATGATGAAGCATCATGCTATCCATCTTCAAAGAAAGAACTGATATTGTTTGAATAGACTAAAACATCTTATTTTCCTCACTTTTTTCTTTTTTCCTTTCTTGCTTAATTTTTTCCTTCCTTCCATCCTTCCTTCCTTCTTTCCTTCCTTCCTTCTTTTCTCGCTTTCTCTTTTCTCCCCTCTCTCTTTCATTCTTCTTTTGTTTGAGTCTTCTTGTACAAAATGACTAATATGGAAATATTTTATCCAATTACACATGTATAATCTATATCAGATTGCTAACTGCCTCAGGTAGGGTAAAAGGGAGGGAGAGAGGGAGGCATAGAATTTGGAACTCAAACCTTAAAAAGGGAGTTTAAAAATTGTTTTTACTTGTAATTATGGGAAATTAATTATTATTATAATAAATATTTTAAAAATAGCCTCCATGAAAAAAGAATTACCCCTATTGAGAAGGCATGAATGAGTTCTGATCTTTATTAATATAATATTTACAGTGAAAACTCTTTAGACCTATTGAAATATGAAATTATTTCATAGACAAATTGACCATAAGATTTAGAAGTAGAAGCAATCTTAGAGATCATTTAGTCCAGTGACTTTGAAATGGAGACAGTAAAGACCAGAGTTAAATGACTTGCCTAGGGTCACTCAGGTAAGATATAGTAGGATTCAAAACCATTTCCTCTGACTCTAAAACAAGTATTTTTTCTAGTATATCATGCATATTCCATGTTGGATTTTTAACCCTGATTATAGGGACTGTATCACTTTTCAGTTTTACCCCCAGAGATATATAATAGTTGCAGAATAAATATTAAAGGTGTATGGGTTTTCAGGGAAGACTGGCACCTATAGTGTAAGGGATGCTGAATCCTTTTCAGGGCTGTTCATCCATCTTCTGTGTCCATCTGTCACCCAACTTTCACCTGTGTCTCCAAGAATCCATGGCAGCTACACCCTAGTAAAACATCTAGGCAGATGGACCAAACCAGGTTAAGGGCAACCAAAAGGCTTCAATCCATATATGAATCAGGGAGAATTAGGGGGGCATGTGAAGACCTCTCCTGGTAGAATGAAGAGATGAGAACACAGCCATGAGCACTTAGAGCTTGGTCAGTCATTGAGACTCCAAGGTCATTCCTTGCATCCTGGGCCATCACCCATTGTCTTGACTTTTATCCTGCCACTATATTTCAATGACTCTGGAAGAGAGTGAGGCTGATGATTTTCTGCATTTCTGCCTCACTTCAACCCAATTCATGTGCAAGTCAAGACATCACCCAGCGATGTCACTGGTCCTCTTGAGCAAAAAAAATAAATATTGAAATTAATTGAATTTCAGGTCTCTGTCCCTCCATTTCCTCAACTGAATACCAACACAATTGTCTCTAAGGTTTCTTCTAGCCCTAACACTATAGTTCTACCCACAACTAATCTAATCTGGGATAATCCCAAAGCAAACATCTGCCAGGAGGAAAGGCCAACGCAAGCAAGGCTGTTTCTTTTCAAAGCCCAGTTTGGTGAGAGGCATTTAAAAGCTAACAAAATAGCATTGAGTGAAGTAAAAGTAGTTAGCAGTGACCTTAACAAAGAGAGGCACAATACAAAGGAATACAGGGGAAGGTCGTTGGGACCGAGGTTCAAATCTCTTTGATATTTGCCATCTGTGTGAGCCTAGCCAAGTAATTCAACCTTTGTGGGCTTCCATTTTCTCACCCATAAAACAAGGGGTAGCACTAGAAAGGCTCTGATGTCTCTTCCAAGTCTATGTGTCAAAACAGAATACCTAAATAAAGAACTATTGCCCTTCATATTTACATTATATTTATATCTGAGGCAATCAGGTTTGCATGCTGAGGTACCAGAAAAGTTATCACTGCATCATACATGGCAGTATAACTGGGTGCTGCATTACCAGAAGGTTAGTTGGGAAGGCCGAGATAAACGTGGACTGCATGTGCAAGTGGGCTTTGCACGCATGCCTCTGCCTGACCACAGCTGCTTCATTTCTCACAGCCCAGGCCCCTGGGTAACTGATGGCAAAGCTCGGTTTAACCCACTTAGTCACATTCATCTGTGATCAACAGGAAACCAGTATGAGTGTGAATCTGGCCCCCAGAGCTTTGTGACTAAGCCCAGGCTGCCCCAGTGGTTCTAAGGTG
The DNA here is from genome assembly GCA_023548195.1 of Bettongia penicillata ogilbyi. Lineage (NCBI taxonomy): Eukaryota > Metazoa > Chordata > Mammalia > Diprotodontia > Potoroidae > Bettongia > Bettongia penicillata. The sequence continues at coordinate 1,780,605 of JAJHZJ010000733.1, forward strand.
TTTTTCAGCTTGACCTTGATGACCTACTTCAACTTTTCCTTTTTATGAGTTTCAGAGCTTCCCGTTCTATCTTTGCTGGTAGAATTTTAAGAAGTAGGATCTCGCCCTAAAGCAGGTGTAGAGCACAAGCCAGACATGACTAGGGGAGGTCTGCTGGGGATGCTTCTCCAGAGTATGCCACAGTGTTCCTGCATACCTTACCCTACTGGGTCAAGCCACAAAAAGGACAGCACTTGAAAGAACACTACAAGACATCGTCTGGCATGATTACCTCGATTTAAAGATAAGGTAAATGGAACCTAATAGGGCTGTCCATATCATTCCCTTCTTGACCCATGTCTAGTAGGAATTCCATCCTCACCTCTGCCTCATCTCTCATCTGTAAAACGGAGGTAGTAATAGCACCAATTTCCAGCGTTGTTGGGAAGATCATATGATATAAGATCATGAAGTGCACATATCTAGACACATGCTTAGAACATAGGAAGTGTCTGCTATTATTTTTATTAATATATTTCTCTCAATTCAAAGATGAGGTAAATAGGACCTCTCTATCATCTCTCTCTCTATCTCCATGTTTATTCACATCATTCCCTCCTTTGCTCATGCCTAGAAGAAATTCCCTCCTCACTCTACCTCATCCGTCATCTGTAAAATGGGGATAATATTAGAACCTGTTTTCCAGGTTGTGAGGATCAAATAGCACAGTGCTTGGCAAATAATAAGAGCTATACAAATGTTAACTTTTCATTATCGTTATTATTATTTTTTCCTTCTTTCAAGACAGCTCAAGTGCTTCCTTCTGTGTGACTTTTTCTGAAACAATCCCTCCCCTCCACGCCACACACTCACACACACACACACACACACACACACACTGCACCAGCCCTTCCTCTCTATCTTGTATTCGATTTTCTTATATCTGCTGTATATGTGTATGTGTTTGTGCGTGCTTGTGTATGATATACATCCTGCATTTCACAGATAAAAATAGCTTCTTGAGAGCAGAGATTATTTAATCCTTTGTTTGCAGGGTACAGCGCTGTATCTGGCATTAGTGGGTGCTTAATAAATGCTTTTCTGAATGATTGATGGCCACCCTAAGATTACACACTACAAAAGCTTACTAGAAAGAGTTCATTAGAATTTGAAACTCCAGATCATCTAACCAATATTGGTTATGGAGATAGGGTTCTAATTTGGGTTTCCTATCTCTCAGTCTAGGGCTCTTTATACTCCACAACCTTTCAAATAATCTAATATTTTGTATTATTTACCTGTCTTCATGACAGAAATGAAATATTAACTATTCTTGTGCTCTTGAATAAGTCACAACTTACTCATCTTAAACATGACTAGAGTGGACTATATGTTCTAATGTCCCTCCCACCTTAAAAATGCATATTAATAGCATAGTTGTGAATACTAAAAGACATCCACTCTTATATTAATTGTAATAATCCCTCTTGGTTCTGGAGAGTTGATGAGCAAACATAGTTTCCTCCTCTTAGGAGAGTAGTAAGAGACTAGTAGAGCCGAATGTTAAACTGTTAGATGTGGTCATTGAGTGGGTCAGTTTGGTTTATAGCATTTTGTTTTGTAATAAGAATAAATTTCCAATAAATGCACCAAGGGAATGATTATTACATAAAAGAGTCTGTGTGGGGGGATTTCCACTAAACTTAAAAAAACATCATAATTGGATAATATATGACTCATTCCATTAATAGAAATCCTTTTTTTTTGGGGGGGGGGGTTTACAAAAAAAACAAACATTGGAATATAAGAGTTAATAGTGTGGTATTTTGTACAGCTAGCCCATGATCAGCAAGACTTCAGTAAATCTTTGGCTGGCAGACAGATGCTCTAATCCACAGGACTAATTGCTGGTCTTTTTGTAATTTATGTTTCTATTGATTTTTAGGATTATTCCTCAGCACAAATTATTGGGATTATATTAAGTAGATCAATATACCCATCTTGAAAAATATTCAGAGAGACAATGCACCTCCAGCCAGAATTCCCTGACACTGAAACTGGGAGGCTAATTTGACAATATTTTACTTTTGAGACAGCTAAATAGCGACACCATGAATTCCACTAACGAGAAGAAATGGGTAATTCTCTCACTCAGCAGGCTTTTCATTCCTTACCTACACACAGCCCAACACAATTAACATGCTTATGGATTAACTGTCTCAGACTGCCAAACATTTGGTCCCTAAGCCCTGCTAATTGCTAATTACTCTAGATCCTTTCTGGAAAATCATTTTCAATGTGGGGACCCATGGGTTTCTAATCTGGTTAAAGGATTTCCAAGTGGAAAAAGGAAGCATTTTAGATAATGTGAACTGATGAATGTGTAGCTAAGTAGCACTAATACTTAATCAAAATTAAGGGCACATATCTATAAACTCTAACATCTGTTCCAATTTTGAAGATAGGAAGAAACAGAATCACTTAGGTGTGGTGTACGCTCACCTCCTCCATGAGGTTCACCCTGACTACTGTTTTCAGTTATTTCAATCTTGTTTGACTCTGTAACCCCATGTAGGGTTTTTGGTTTTGTTTTGTTTTGTTTTGTTTTTTTGGCAGAGAAACTGGAGCGATTTTCCATGTCTTTGCCTAGATAATTTTACCATTGAGTAAACTGAGGCAAATACGGTTGAGTGACTTGCTCAGGGTCACCAACATAATAAGCGTCTGAGACTGAATTTGAACTAGGGTCTTCCTGATTGCAGGCTCAGGGCACTGTCCATTGAGCTACCTAGCCACCTTCACCTTGACCAGCCCCATAGTAATCATTGCTTATTTGGATTCCTTCATCACCTGTATAGAGTTTGTGTTACATCGTCAGATCCTTGTCTGTGTTTTTAATTTTTTAATGTGTATGTTTTGTTGTTATTTTTAGTATGTAAAGTGCATGCAGTCACCAGAGGTCATAATTATGGGATTAATAGCATTTACATAATTCTTATAATCTGTAAAGAACTTTACATGTTATTTCATTTGATCCTCACAGCAACCCTGTGGGCTACCAGGGGAAGCTGAACTTGAGAGAGGTTAAATGACTCATTCAGAACCACAGAGACAGAAAGTTTGTGAGGCAAGATTTAAATTCAGGTCTTCCTAAGTCCAAGTCCAGCACAATATCCTCTATAACAGCCAGATGACTGAAGACAAGGTCTCTGCTTTCTTTGTAGTTCCCTTATTGCCTTTCCTTTTGAGTTCCTATGGTGTGTGATTCTCAATAAATGGTTGTGGCAGTAATGAATATGAATGAATGAATGAATGAATTTATTAATGACTTTGGGTAAAATGTAGCTGTAATGCTTGATGAACATGTGATTTTCCCAAATAGAATAAAAGATCCTTGAGAGCAGGGATGATTATTGTTGACTTTTTATCCATCAAAGTCTAGGGCACAATGCCTAGCATATACTAGATTTTCAATATACCCTAGATGACTGTTGATTAACTAATGAAATCTGACAGAATGTGAAATATATTGTACTTGGTAGGAATCGTTCTCATTTAAAATGATTAGTAAGGATAAAGGAATCAGAGTCATGGAATCTCATTCTGAACATTATTAAGATTTCACTGACTTTTTGATTTGGTTCATTCATGTCATGCTGTTGTTTTGGATTTAACCTGGGGGGAGTCAATGAATCAGGAAACAATAGTGCCTTCTGTGAGTCAGGCTAAGTGCTGGGGATGTAAAGCAAAAGCGTGCCCAATGTCTCTCCCCCCACCCTTTCTCTCTCTCTCTCTCTCTCTCTCTCTCTCTCTCTCTCTCTCTCTCTCTCTCTCTCTCTCTCTCTCTCTCTCTCTCTCTCTCACACACACACACACACACACACACACACACGTCTCTGCCCTTACAGATCTTACACTATTAACAATAGTATAAAGAAAGCTCAAATCACTATCAACAAAATACAAGTTGAAACAACTCTGGGATTTTGCTTTATAAAAAATGGAGCTAATTAACTTTGGCAGTGCCATGGAAAGACAGACCTATTGATCCATTGATGGTAGAGCTATGAATTAGCATAACCATTCGGAATGCAATTTGAAATTATTAGAAGGAAGTGACTAAAATATCAAATATAATCTGAACTAGAGATTTCACACACATATATTCTAAGAGGGTCAATGATAAAAATGTAAGACACCATATATAGCAAAATGGTTATAGTAGGAAAGATCAAGAAACAAAGTACCTGCTTATCAGTTAAACAAGCTGTCAAATGTAAATATGATGGAATCTGATTGTGATACAAGAAAAAGATGAATACTATTAGTGTGGAGGAGCATAGGAAAACTTATAGAACAGAAGGAAAGTGAAATGAGAACCAGGAAAACATACACACACTAACCTCAACAATGTGAATTGACAGAACACCAGCAAAATACTTGAATCTGATTCCTCTGAAAAGTTAATGATCAAGGTTGCCCCAAAGAAGTTATAAGAATGCACTTTCTTCTCTTCTTTGCAGGAAGATTATAGGTTTGGGAAACTATAGATAATCACAGATTTTTTTGATATGTTGATTTGTTTTATGAACTGGATTTTTTTTCTCTCTTTTAAAGTCTTTGTCATAGAGGATGACTCAGCAGGAGTAGGAAAAAGGAAGAGAAGTAAATGGAGAAAAAGTTAAAACAAAATATATTAATTTTTTTTTAAAAAAAGAACATATCATGCCAAACTGTCCCCATTTACTTTTTTGTGAGGTGGATGAGAATGACAAAGCAGTCTGGTAGGAGATTTTAGCAATAGTATGTCTAGAACTCAGCAAGCAAGTTGACAAGATCTCATAATGTTCTTGGAGAAAAGGTGAAGATTTTTAAGATGAACAGTTACAGAGATCTGCAACTGGTTAAATGACTAGCCCCAAAGCCTGGTTGCTAATGAAGTGTTAGCAACCTTGCCATGGTCCAATTCCAATAAACATTTTTTCCATGACTTAGATGAAGGTTTTCAAATTTGTGAATGACATGAAGCTGGTATAGTGAATTAACATATTTAATGACAGAATTGGAATCCAAAAGCAATTGAAAAGCTGGCTTAATGAAAAATTGATATAATGGAATTTAATAAGGATAAATTTAAAGTTATTTAATTGGCATAAAGTAATAAGCTGTGCAGGATAAGGGGGGATTCGGATCAGCAGCAACAGTGCTTAGATGTGTATTGATCCCCTTCCAGGTTATACTCCATTTACCTTGTGTGTTCTGATTTATGTATGTTTTCTCCATCCTTAAAAAGTGAGCTCTTTGAAGGCAAAGACTGTGGTTTTTCTTGTGGTTGATATTTTTACTTTTCTTTTGTGTTCTCAGATTTTAAACTGGCAAATAGTAAGTAAGCCTTTAATGATTTATTGACTGATTTCAAGTTAAACATGAATCAATCATGGGAAATGAAAACAAAAAAGTGTGATCTTAATATGCGTTGATAGAAGAAGAATGCTCAAAATGAAGAAAATATTGTCCTATATTCTGCCCCAGTCAGAACACAGAATACTATGATCCAATTCCAGAGGCCCCGTGATGGTCTGCTGTTTCCTGACACAGAAGTGATGAACTCAAGCACAAAATAACATGTATAATTTCTGACATGACCAATGTGTAAATTTGTTTTGCTTGACTATTGTACCATTGTTAAGAGTTCTTTCCCCCCTCCCCCCAAATTTAGGGAGTTGAGAGGAAGAAAAAAATACTTTCTAATGAAACAAAGGAAGATTTTTTTAAAAAGGAAAGTAGAGTACTGTGATTATTTCTGGAAGTTTTATTTTAGGAACAACATTGATGAGATTGGAGCATGTGCAGAAGAGCTCAACCAGAATGATGAAGGGACTAGATGCCATTTGATAAGAATATCCAACAAAGGAAGCAGTAAGATTTGGCCTAGAGTGGGCCTGATTTAGAGTGGACATAACTTTTTAAATGTGTGAAAGGATGCTGGAGAAGAATCAGACTTACTTTACCTGGACACTGAGGGATGGAACTAGAAGGGGGTGTAATTTACAAATAGGGAGGTTTTTGATTTCTTATGAGGAAAATCTTCCTGTTAGAGCCAGCTAAAACTGGAATGAACTTCATCTTGATGTAGGGAGTTTCTCTCAGCTGAAGTTAAGTGGAAGATGAATGACTTCTTGACAAGGATGTGGTAGGTTAGACCTCTCAGGTCCCTTTCTATTCTGAGATTCTATGCTTATAAGCATTACCCCTCCCAGAAGAGTTACTATTTTAATGGAGATTTTACGGAAATATTATGCCTTATAATCCAAAGGAGTGTTTCTTTAATGGTAAAAAGGTCAATGGGAGAGATATTTGGAGAAGTAGCTTTCCCTAGAATTCCCTAATATCTCACCTATCTACTATGAATGCAGTTATGACTTCCCTTTGGGACAGAGACTCTGGATGTACAGATATGAATTCCCTACTGGATAATAGCTCACATTTACATGTTGCTTTAAAATTTACAAAGACCTTTGACATAAGCAACCACTTTGTGAGGTAGGATGTACCTACAAGGAAATACCCTAGGTAAAGGATACAGGAATTTTCTAACTTACTGTGGATGCTCTTAAAACATGTATCTTTTTTCACTGGAAAAAACGTGTTTGCAAAATAAAATACCCTGATGCATCACTTATTCAGTAGTTGTCTTTTTAACATATCCCCTTTCCCTTCAATTTAACTGGGAACATCAGGAAAAATACATTCCCTGAATAGTTCTCATCGCATTTAGGTTTTATTTTGGAGGGGTCTCCTGCTTTGGAACAACAATGGTAACTGTCAGAAGAGGTTTCTAGGGAGCTTTTAGGACATCAAGCTGTGTCATAGCTGAATGTAGCGTACTTTACTTAGGAAGCTTTTTCCCCAAATAAAGCGAAATATACAACCTGCCATTACCCTAGATGAAGGCAAAGAACTGAAAAATCTTCATTTGTTTTTTTACTCCTTCTTAATCATCTCTCCCCCAAAGTTGTAACCAGGGTGGGGCAAGTTGGGCCTTATCTCAGGTGAAAGTGAAGGGTGCCAAATTGTCCCAGCAAGCATAAGAGGAGGCCACATGTCAACACCCAAGAAGGTGAATGCAGGAGGGAGCAGATTTCATCACTCTTGGCTACTCCGGCAAGCCCTGAAGGTAGTGATGCGGAGAGGGGAGATGTTGACCATGGAAAGAGTAGGTACGTTCTTCATGCTCCCACTGTCTTCCACCTGAGCTCAGGGCTCCAGTCCTCTGCCAGCCCTTGCAAGTGATGTGACCTCACACCATCAGCATATTCCTGGGGTTCTAGGTCTACCTTGGTTGTTGGTCCTTCATTCCAAAGAGGACCGATGACTTCACATGTTGGTCTGGACTTGTGTAATAATTGGATTTAAGTGAGCCAGAGTTGCACAAGTGATTTAATTTCTAAGAACTCTAAGCAATCTTCTTAGGGCCATAAATTACAGAGTGCTAACTGCATTAGTAGAGGGAATTCCCTTGTCTGGGAGCTTCTCGTGTCAATTAAATCACAAGTTCAGTCCCTTTCTTTGTCCTGTCTACCTCTGGGCTAGATGTTGGTCATGATGGGGAGAGAATCAACCTCTGTCTCACACTTACCATCCTGAGACTTTGAATAGGTCATATACTGTCTAGCTAATAACTAATTAGCAGGAATAAGATTAAAATAGGAATCTATAATCCTATTGCACAGCCAGACTTCTAGAAAAGATTGTCTACTTTGAATAATCTTCTCATACTATTCATTTAGCCACCCTAAAGCAATCTGGCTTCTGAATTCTACACCGAAATTATTTTCCATTTTCTTATCTAACTTCTCTTTACTTATTTCTTCTATGAAAGCCTCTAAGACCCAAATTGATGTCAATGGACATATGCATTTTAGGCTAAGTCACTAGATAGATAGATAGATAGATAGATAGATAGATAGACAGACAGACAGACAGACAGACAGACAGACAGACAGACAGATAGATAGATAGATAGATAGATAGATAGATAGATAGATAGATAGATAGATAGATAGATAGATGATAGATAGACAAGATGGATTGACAGACAAGATGAATAGATGAGACTTGTAGATGCACAGATAGATCAATAAATGTAGAGAAAGAGAGATTGAAAGAGAGAGAGAAAGAAAGATTTATTAGATACTTACTATATATTAGACATTCTGGAAATACAAGAAAGTAAAGCAGTGCCCACCCTCAAGGAGTTTACACTAGTAGAGGGAGGGTCCTCACTACTTCTCATTCAGACTATTGTAGTAACCTACTGGTTGGACTCTGTCCCTCAACTCTCTCCTCATTACTATCCATCTTTGACTAAACTGTCAAAACAATGTTCCTAAAGCACAAATTTAACCATTTCACTCCCCTCCCCCACTCAATAATCTCCAGTGGCTCCCTATCTCTCTCATGATCAAATAAAATTTTCCCTATTTGACTTTCACAGACCCTCATAATCTGCCCCACATCATGTACCTTCCAGTCTTCTTATACCTTACTCACCCACATGTATTTTGTGACCCAGTGACACTGGCCTCCTTTCTGTTCTTTGAGCAAGACACTGCATCTCCTCTGGGCATTTATATTGGCTTCCCCCCAAGTCTGGAATTTTCTTCTTTTCCATGCCTCCAGGCTTCCTTGGCTTCCTTCAAGACTAAGCTAAAATTCCTCCTTCTGTCAAAAGCCTCCACCAATTTATTTCCCTTTGCCTAAAGACAGTTAGGTGGTGTGGATAGAGTGCTGGTCCCCAAGTCAGAAAGACTTAAATCAAGTTCAGCCTCAGACACAGCTGCCATCATGTGATTCAGGGCAAGTCCTTTAGCTTCTTACTATCTCGGTTTCCCCAACTGTAAAACGTGGATAATCATACCTACTTCACAAAATTATTGTGAGCATCAAATGAGATAACATTTGTCAAATGCCTGGTGATGAGATAGAAATGAATGCTTGAGACAGATGGAGCACGTGGGATGCAGGATGTGAGATATGACACATGGTTTGTGACCCACCAGAAAAGTGACCTAAGAAAGATATGCTTTGAAGCCCCCACCCCCAATTCCAGAACAACTCTTCCCCTTCCCTCTCCTATTCTCTGGGCTTATCTGTGTGATAAAGGAAAGGTATCTGGGCTACCTGATATCCCAGGTATTTTGGTGCCCTGCTTGTTCCTCCCATTCTCGTGACTGCTTTCCCCCAATCCATGAAACTGTATTTAAACCAGGCACCGAACCCCAATAGCTGCCTTTGTTTTCTACGGGAGGCAGGGTTGCATCCTGCTACCTTGAGAGTATGGCCTATGCTCTGTCTCCCATGTGAAGTAGAGCCTGTTGGGGCTCTGCTTCATGGGAAACATATCCACTTGGGTTCATCACCTCAATAAGTGCCTTTCTTTAACTTGGAGACTGAATGAATTTCAGGAAAATAAAACCTGCACTTCTATTCCTCATCATTTCAGGTGGCACCCCAATATTCTTGGGTGCACCCTGAACTCATCATCTGGCACATAGTAGGCACTTCATAAATGCTTACTGACCGACTGAATACTGCTGCCCCACCCCAGTGAAAGGACAAGGAACAGGATATCTCCAATTCTGGCAGAAAATACTGTAACAGTGAGCTGAGGTTTCGTACAGTGGCTATCTGGTCTTTTCTACAAGTGACCTGAGTTCCTGAGCACCAAATATAAACATCTAAAGGAAAATTTAAACAAAATTGATGCGGTCATTCAATTCTCTCTGTCTCTCTGTCTGTCTGTCTCTCTGTCTGTCTGTCTCTCTCTGTCTCTGTCTCTCTCTGTCTCTCTCTCTCGCTGACTCTCTTTCTCTCTCTCTCCTCATTCTTCCCTCTTTTGCACAGATACAGCACAGCACACTACACCATACCACCCTAGCATTTCCAAATATAATGTCTCCAATACAATTCTTGGCAGAAAAAGGTCATCTACTGGGGTACCCAACCCTGTAGTATGAAGGTGACACAAGGAGATATAAGAAATGTCTGAGTGGTATAATGATAAGTCAAAGAGTCCAGGCCCCCTCCCCCAAGTCTGTTTGAGCCTAGCTCTTGAGATATAAAATGATAAGACATGAAGTTAATACAGATGAATTTATAGTAAGGACTTCCTTGTTTCTGTGCTATCCAAAACAGTTGTTCTTAACACTCAGCTATAGCCTGGGATACATGTCATATAGGCATAATTTTTTTTGGTAAACTTTTATGATAAATTATATTAATGTGGCAACGTTTCACACTTCTAAATATTACCAGGGGGCCAAAATATATATTACCCTCCTCTAGGGATTTTAATTAAAAAAGAAAAAATGTTAAGATCACAAGATTCTTTTAAGTATTAATTTTTATCTTAGAAGTTAGGACATGAAACTGCAAAACTTTTCATGTTAATTTTCTAAAAAACTCTCAAAGAGACAAAGTGATGAACTGACATGAGCTTCTATGGAAAAAAGGAAAAGGAGAGAACACTGATGCCACTACCCCCTCCTGAAATCAGCAGGAGCAGTCCATTCTAAACTAATTTGGCTTAAAAATAACTTGGCTGCCCAAGTGGGTTTTCTAGTGAGTCTTCTTACTTCTAGTATTAACCTTTTCCAAAACATTTCATCTAAATTAAAATCATTTAATTGATTAAGCCAAACAAGAAAAATATTCTAAATATTCTATTATCTAAAAAATACATCCATTAAAATCCCATTTGACTTGAAAGATAAACTATCTAAGGTTGATAAATATATGGACACAATGAGAGATGAGAATTTTGTACAATTATGATAATTATTTGGCCATTTATATACTGCTTCTTAGCGAAGTGTCATAAAATACTACTGTAATGTTATCTCATTAATCCAGGATTTATTTGTACTGAGCCAGTTCAATACCTAGATTAATTTATGCTGTAAACTTCCAGCACTAAATACCCTCTAATTCTCAAGGCAGACAATGTACCCATAGCAATTCTCCATGCTTTTCTGAGTTTTGACTTACTATTTGCCAGGCTTCTCATTCCAGATTTTCATGAGTGTAGGGATTCTTGCATCTAGGGGTTCTAATCTTCCTGCTTACTGACCCAACACTGTCTCTGTAGCTTCTCCTGATCTTTTTTTTAAGAACAGGGAACAAACAAGTGACTTCCCAAAATACAAATTGTTCTCAGTTTACGAAAATATCGTGTTCCAAGAGTTTATACGATAAAATTAGAAAGAGTGGATATCACATGGAGGCTCACATATATTAGCTACCATGAATAACAGTGTTTCTCTGGGAAAATTCATCTTAAATGTTAACTTGGCATGTAAGGAATGAGGAATCAAGTGTTAGAGATAAAAGGAAGTTAAGATTGTATTTTCCAATTCCCTCATTTTATAAGTTAAAAAAGAAACCACTTCATCCCAAAGAGATAGAATTAACCAGGGCAATTTAGCTAGTTAATGCTAGAATGAGTGCTAGAGTTAAAAGTGTCCAAAATCATTGTTCTCTCCACTACCTGTTTTATAATATATCTTCTCTGGTAGAAAGTAGAGGAGAAAGGCTCTCTAACACTTATTTTTTTTTCAATTTTACTAATTTTCAACTTTACTAATTTTCAAAATGGAAGATAAGATCTCAAATTTAATTTGCATTTCACCAACAGTGATTTGGGATGTTTTTTCAAATGGTCATTTGTAGTATGCAATTCTTACCTTGAAAACTATTTTCAGGGACAGTTGGGTGGTGCAGTCTATAGAATTCTTGGCTTGGAACAAGGAAGGCTCATGTTCATGAGTTCAAATGTGACCTCAGACACTTAGCAGCTATGTGACCCTGGGCTAGACACTGTTACTTATTTCTTTCTCATGGTTCCTCCCTTTGGTTCAAATTCTTCTTTGCAACATGACTATTGTGAAAATATGTTAAATATATGTAGATTGCAAGCCATCTTGGGGAGGGAGAGAAAATTTAGAGCTCAAAATCTTATGGAAGTAAATGATAAAAACTGAACAAATTAATTAAATAAAAAACTTTTAAAAAAACTATTTGCTTTGACAATTTGCTTATTGAAAATGGTTCTCAGTGGTGCATATTTATAACAATTATCTGTATGTCTTATATATCAAATTGGTATCAGTGATATCTGAAACAAATATTATTTTTGTTTTATTTTATTTTCACTAGTGTTATTGGTATAAATATTTATTAATTTGAGATTATCAGTCTATTTTTTATTTTACATTTTCTTCTTATCCCATATTTGTTTCACTTCTTTCTCTTACACAGTTCTTTTCTTTTTTTAAAAAAATATGAGCTTTTATACTCATATATACTTTCTGAGTTTGTTATATGTAGAATAAGATACTTATTAAAATCTATTTCTGCCACTCTTCTCCAGTTTTTCAAATACATTTTGTTTTTTAAAAAAAGACTCTTCCCTCAGTAATTTATGAAACTGAAACTTGGATTGATCAAACATTGAACTAATTTTTCAAGTAGTTCTGTTCCTTAGTTACCTAATCTAAAACACTCATATATTTTTCTTTTATTTTTCCTTTGGTTTGTTTTAATCAGAATCAAATAATTTTGATGATTATGGTTTATAATACAGCCTGAAATCTATTATTGTTATGTTTTCTTCCTTCATACTTTTTCTTATAATTTCCTTTGAGATTCTAAATTTTATGTTGTTTTAAATGATATTGTTGTCTGGTTCTTTTTAAAAAAATTCTTAATTTTTTAAATTACATGCAAAATTTTTAATTTTTTTTTAATTTTGAGTTTGAAATTCTATCCCATCTTCTCAACTTCTTCCTCCTCAGTAAGATGGCAAGCAATTTCATATAGGTAATAATATATGTACAGTCATACAAGACAAATTTCCATATTAGTTATGTTGTGAAAGAAAACATAAGCAAAAAAATGTTTAAAAAGTATGCCATGATCTGCGTTCAGACTCCATTAGTTCTTTCTCTGAAGGTGGATAGTATTTTTCATCATAAGTCCTTCAGAATTGTCTTGGACTGTTATATTCCAAAGAATGTTAAATCATTCACAGTTGATCATTGTACAATGATACTGTTACTATGTACAATATTTTTCTGGTTCTGCTCACTTCATTTTGTACAAGTTCATCACACACACACACACAACCCTGAAGCTTGGCACAGCACCTCTCCACCCCCAGGGGAGCAGAGTTCTTCTATAACATAAAATTAAAAGTGCAGAAAAAAGATTAAGAAAATGAGCAAACAACAAAAAATGAATTTGACCATAAAAACGGACTGTGGTGGCAGGGAAAACCAAGACATAAACTTGGAAGAAAACAATATATATGAAAACAGCTACAAAGCCAGTGTCCCTGGATAGTAGAGTGTGTAGAGTTTTCATAGCTCTTCTTATCTCCATGTTTCCCAGTTCTAAGGACTTAGCTGAGTTTTTGGAGGAGGATTTCCCAAAATGATGCTGACATGAAACTCTGAGAAACCTTTTCATTTGCATTTCATTCCTTCTGTTGACTTCCTAACTCTTCCAGTACAGTAGGATTTAATGCTTGTAACTAACCCTATTTTGCTTCTATCTCCTCAGTCCTTCCCTCTCTTCTTCCTGGATTCCAAAATTCTCTGCAGTTGTTCTTTTTCCTTTCTTTGTGGCCTTAAGAAAGATCTGACTCCTGAGACTCATGCCTTGTGAGTGGGGCTCTGAAGGCAGTGAGAACACCAAGAGTGAACTTTAGATACTTATTTTTCAGTCAAGTGTGTTCTCTCATTATTTTCTTCCTGTCATTACTGTCATTATTCCACACTGGTGATTTTTTCTTATTAATTTTAATGGGAGATCACCTAGATAACCTCATGCTCCACCAACTCCACAAGGTTCTGAACCATCTGTTCTTTAGAGGCGTTGGGGACAAATAAATGACTTAAAAAGCAGTAGAATTGAGACTTTTACCTAAGCCATTTCTTGGGAATTATAAGTAATACCTTGTAAGCCAGTATTTTCAATGATATGAATAATACACAATAACAATTTCATTTTCGTTGGTTAGAGCATGGTATTAATGAGACCAAAGTCATAGGTTTAATTATAAACAAATTAACATGAAACAGAAATGACAGAATACATAATAACAAAATCAAAAACCACCAAGTTCTCTGTGTTCCCAGACTGTCCTGTTAACATTAAATATCCATCTTACAAAGATTTGCTTTTGCTCACAGTGGGGAATTGTATGAATGACTGAGAATGAAATTATGACATGAATGGAAAAAGAACTGGACATAAGCCCCACTGAGTGTGCACCAGTAGTATCCTCTTCATAGAAAAACGATAGTGTTTTTGGACTTGAACTACAAGAGAAGAGAAATGAGAATAAATTCAATTTTTAGCTGAACATTAATAAGAAATTTTCAGTACTATGTATTATAGCATTTTCAGCTATGTACTTGCAAAAAGCTCTGATGACAATCAAAATAATATATGTTTTTTTTTAAATTAGGAATAATCAATTGCAAGCATTATTCTACCTAGCTTGTTTCTAAAAATTATGCCGAATCAAGTCCTTTAAACTGTTTACAGAGCACAGAGAGCACAGTATATTTTGTTCATAAGAGTGCAGAGTATTTTGGTCAGTTGGGTTTTAGAAGTAATTTCAGAGAAAACATCCATCTCTTGGGAGAGGCATTGCAAATGTGTAACACCGGACATTAAGTAAATTCTCTTTGCATATTAAAAACTTCAGAAGGATGTAAGATTACTGAGTCAGGGGCCAATTTTCATTTTTGTATCTCTATCATGTAGCGTGTTGTACGGCCATAAGAGATGTCTGGTAAGTTCTTATGTGACAGATATTAAATCTATTTATCAGTGGCTTTCAACTCAAGTCATTACATTCAAGTTCATGTCATTAATCTATGGGTGTTGCTCAGTTGTTTTTCAGTCTTGTCCAAATCTTTATGACCTCATTTGTGGTTTTCTTGGCAAAGTTCCTTCTCCAGCTCTTTTTATAGATGAGGCAACTGAGCAAGGAGGGTTAAGTGACTTGCTCAGGATCTCACAGCTAGGATGTGTTAAGCCTGGATTTGAATTTAGGTCTTCCTGATTCCAGGCACTCTATCCATTTTGCTTCCAAGCTGCCCCAATCTATGTGTAGTATTAAATCTTCATAGACTTCTTAAATTGATTACATATTTATCTAAACAAAGAGGCCAAGGACTGTGTAGCCCAATTTTATGGGCCTTCAAGGGCCTGTAAAAGATCTGAACCTCTGCATATGAAACCTGAAAAATCCTAGAGCATATGGAACACAAGACATTTTCATGTATTTTGGGATCAACACATGGTTAATTCATTCATATGTGTGGTTGGCTTTAAGTTTTTAATAGGAAATTTAAAAAAATACTTGATCCTTCGGTAGTTAGTTTCTTCATAGTTTTAAACAACTTTGGGGAAGGTGTTAGGCATCTTTCTGCTCAAAGGTATGGGCTTAATAGGGGTCACACTCCCAGGTGCTTTTGACTCTCTTGATTCATTGAAAACAAAATTAATTTAAAAATACAATTTTATAAGCCTTTATTAGCTTCTCTGATAGGCCTCCCTAGTGACTAGTACAGATAGAAAGATGAAAAATAACACAGTCCCAATTCTCAAGAAACTTACAGCTTAATAGGAGGGTGAGGCATATACCCAAAACAACATAATGAAAGTTAAAATGACAAAAACATATAGTTTTCTGAAAGGGATGAGGTTTGATGGGAAGGATTTCCTTTAACTGAGAGATCAAGAAAGGAGATGATGGCTCCTTGTGAAGAGAGTGGAATCTAACAATCTCTTTGAATATGGGAAAGGTTTCAGTCAGAGGAAGTAGGGAGAGTGATCATCTCAAAGATGGGGGAATTTGTGTATAAATGTGTTCAGGTTTAGTTTGGCAGCTAGGTTGCACAATGGTTAGAATCCTGTCCTGGAATCAAGAAGACCTGAGTTTAAAGAAGTTATTGTGTGATCCTGGATTTTCTGTCTCAATTTGCTCATTTGTAGAATGAGGGAAATAAAAGCATTTACTCCCCCTCCAAGATCCTGGAGCACAAAATGAGGTCATATATATATAAATTTTAATTTTTATAAATGTTTGCTATTTATAAATTTATATTATTTCATATTTAGAGTATATTTAAAAATATTTAATTATATGCAAATTTATAAATCAATGTATTAAATATAATTTTCATTTAAAAATAAATTTTCTTTATTCTATAAAAGAATTTATAAGACTTTGCAAACCTTAAAGTACTATATAAAGGCTAGCATCAATCATCATCATTTTTAAATTATTATAAGATAAATTGAGTGAATGGGAACTGTATATAATAAGGTTGGAAAGGTAAGTTGGAACCAACCTATAGAGAACCTTGAATACCAGACTGAATCTTTAAAAATCTATTTGTTTTATGGCAGTAGGGAACAATGGAAATTTTTTGAGCAGGATAAGTAGCATAATCAGGGTATATCCTGGAGAGTGAAGAAACTGGAGACCCAGAGAAAAATTAGGAAGCTATTGTGAAAGTCCATGTGAGAGGTGATGAATTAGGGTCTAAACTAGTTAGTCAGAAAGAGGGGTGGAAAGTGTGCGAGAGATTGGAGAGCACTTTTGGAAAGAGAATCAGTAGGACTTGGCTGCAGCTAGAATACTGGGTGAGGAAAATGGAAAGGTAAAAGAAGAATATAACATTTTCTTCCTAGTGAGAGATAGGAAAGAGTTACCATAAGTGGAAATAATGTATTGAATTAGAAAAACAGGTTTTGACCAGAATATGGTGAATTCAGTTTTGTCTATGTTTGGGTTTTAGGTTTCAGAGGAATATCCAGATGAAAATGTCCAGCTAAGAGTTCAAAATCTAATGCTGGACTTCAAGGCTGAATTCATAAAGGTCACCTACCTAACAGTCCCTAAAGTTCTACATACTGGGGCCATGCAAGTGATGTAATCACCAGAATGGAGAGGGAGAACATAAAGTCAGGGGTCCTTAGGGACACACTCAGGATGGAAAAGTGAAACCCACAAAAGCTAAGAAAAAACAGAGTTAGATAGAGGATCATGAAAACAGTATTGATGTGGAAGTGAAAAGTTGGAAGATGTGTGTCAACAAAATTAATTGTTAAACTTAGTATTCTATCTTTGCAAGACAATAAACCATATATTTTTGGTTGATGTTATGGCTACTGTTACTGATTAAGACTAGCAGTGATATATTTGCTCTGAATTTGTTATTTTAAAATTACACAGATTCATTTTTCACATTGAGTATAAAACCACATAAATAAATTATGCCAACAGATGTTTATTGGGTACCTTTTTGTGCACTGGTCATTATGAAATAAGAAGCAGAACATCTAAGGGAAATGTTAATTTATTGCTTGTACTCTCAGGATCTTGTCTGGTATTGTTTGAATGTCTGTGATTAAGTTGTAGAGTTTGTTATACTGTCCAAGACTTTACCAAGGAATTCTCCCCTGCTATATAACTTGAATTTTTCTTTTCTTTCCCTTAAAACATTTTTTTAATGTCCTGAAAACTGCAAACAGTTCAAAAATATTTATTTTTTCATCTGCTAGGCATATGGGTGGTACTGTGGATAAGATTCTGGACTTGGAATGAGAGAGATCTGAGTTCAAATCCTGATCCAGACATTTCCTGTTTCTGGGACCTTTGGCAAGTCAAGTAATATCTCATCTTCAGTTTTCTCATCTTTAAAATGGAGAGGAGGGAGTAATAGTTATCACCTGCCTCTCAAGGTTGTCGTGAGGATACCATGACATGCCATATATAAAATACCTAAAATGCTATAAATGTTAGCTGCTAAGGGATGGAGAGGTAGAAATTATCTTGCACATGATAATTCTTGATCCTTCCATCAAGTTTCTGAGACAAGTTTGAGGAGGGGTCTGGCCGATGCTCACCTCGATGCCCACCTGATTCACTCCCATCTTTTCCACCTCTGCACCAGCCACTTTTCCATCCTGGAGAAAAACCTTTGCATTGAAGTTTTGAGCTTCTGATAAGTAACTCCCTATACTGGACTACCATTTCATGAAGGCCCCCAGCTCTGCCCACTTCACTCATGACTTTGCAAAAATAATTTTTAAAAAATCACTTCACCTCCTGGATATCTGCACTGTGCCCACATGGGTATCCCTTCTGTAGTACCACTTTACAGTTCTTCATGTGTTATCTTTCCCCTGCCCCATTATAATGTAAGCTCCTTGAGGATAGGAACTGCTTTGTTTTCTCATCTTTGAATTCTTAGTGCTTAGCAAAATTCCTGATACATTGTGAGCACTTAATAAATCTTCTATTTCTTTCTATCATCTATCTATCTATTTATCTATCTATCTATCTATCTATCTATCTATCTATCTATCTATCTATCTATCTATCTAATCTACCTATCATCTCTATCTATCTCTCACTCAAAATACATACATCTGTTGACACTAGTTTGGAACTTAGAGACATTCACAGAAGAGGAAAATTGTCCAGAGGTGCAAGAAGGCAATTTACCTTTGTTGTGGACATGTTTTAATTCACAAGGGAAGACATGAAGACTCATATGAGATGCCCAAAGATGGACAGAGGAAATCAAGATTTTATTCTGTATGGCAGGATTCATTGAATTATGGACATATCCAAATGATGGTTTCTGGGACCTCAGGCATTCAAGCAATGACAAGAGGCGGCCACCAACTAGAGTCAGTATACCAAGGTTGTGCCTATGACTCCTAGTTTTATGTTTGGGATACCTAGATCCTTTGTTCTTTAAACACTGCTGTGAAACCATACAGAGACATCATCCCAGATATTCTAATGGACTACTTGTGTCCGACTTATTGTAATATCTTCCACACTTGTGTTGGTCTAATCAGCCACAGCTGAACACACTATACACCGACCCCATCGTCATGATGTCCCTTCAAAAATGAAGGCAAAACAATAAGGAGAAACAACTTCATGTATACAAAGGTGTGCTATTTTGTGGTGGCAATAACATGCCAACATGATCTCCCAGTCCAAGTTTTAAAATGGCCCCAATAGATAAATGGTTAAAGGATTTGAATAGCTTCCAAAGGCAAAAATGTAAATTATTAAAAACCATCCAAGATGACCTAAATTACTCATAAATAAAAGAAATTGAAATTAAAATAATTCTGAGGCTCCACATCAGTAAATTGACAAAGATAATTAAAGACAGAAACAGTCAATGTTGAAGGGGTTACAGAAAGGTGGGTACTCTAATATACTGTGGGTGGAACTCTGAGTTAGTCTAGACTCTATGGAAAACAATTTGAAGTTATGAAACTTACTAAACTATTCATTCCCTTTAACTCAGTGATCTCCTTACTGGGTTTATACCCCAAGAAGGTAAAAAATCTCATATATTCTACATATCAATTGTTATTGCTGAGTTGCTTCAGTCATACCTAACTATTCATGACCCCTCTTGGAGTTTTTCTTGGCAAAAATACTAGAGTCCTTGTTCAGTTCATTTTATAGATGAGGAAACTGAGGTAGACAACTTTACAATGGAGAAGTAGCCACAGTCACAAGGGATATTCTAAGCATGGAAAGTCTGTCAGAGTAGGGGGATTTTCTAGGGTGAGAATTCTGATGAGATATGATGGAGAAAGTAGGCCCAAAGAGTCTAGAATGGGGCCCAGAGAGCAATGAAGTGGTGTATTATAGAGGCAAGAGCTTAGCTAAAGCCAAGCAGTCATAATCATAACTATAGTAGGAACTAACATTTATATGGTGCTTTAAGGCTGGCAAAGGGCTTTCTTTGCCTGCTTTATCTCATTTGATCATGAAGAAATTCAAATATAACAATGCAGGGTGTGAGTATGTGATGCTGGTGAGCAGTACTCTTTAGTTAGGTGCCTGTGCAGACAATGACATTAACCTCAACTCCTCCCTGCTACTGGCTTGTCTCCTTATTAATTCTCTATATACAAGTTCAATTATTACTTGTCCAGTGGCTGAGGTAATTTGATATATTTTTTTACCTTTCTAGAGAATGGGGTTACAGAAGCAGCTTTGTTCAAGCCACTGCTTGGAAACCCCTCCCAGCAAACTATCAGCAAGTGAATTTATCCCACTTGCTTTGTCAATCTTCTTCTGTAAAAAAGTACAAATAGCATTCCCCTATCTTATTTTTTCTTAAACAGACAGCCTGTTTGACCTTGTTTAAGAGAGAGGAATTGAATTTGCATGCAGTAATGGATGTCTACAGTGGTCTCAACACTCACAACATGATGGACGTGATGTCTCTCTCTGGAGCAGCCACTGCTGCTAATTTAACAATCCCTGAATATTGGTGTGAAAGTGAAGTCTATTTTGGATAAACATACCTCTACCACCACCCTCTGCACGATAGACTCAGATAGGGAAGTGAGACAGCTTTCTTCTATTGCCTGGTACCTGACAGTACCCTTGTTTTAGAGAACAGGGCCTGCTATAAAGATCAGATGACAGCTGCACTGTGCGGCAAAGGCAGCCAGAAAAGAAGCCTATTGTTGCAGGGAAAGGGAAGAAATCCACAGGCTGTGATGGGCGAACTTCTCTGTTAATAATTGACAGCCTGAAAAGCTGTCTGCAGAATGGATAGAGAGATCAGGAGAAGTGGTAAAGAGGAGATCTTGCCGAAAGGCACTGCTTATATATATGAACGACCTCCAGACCCTGTCCTTGCATTTTCCCTCTTGGCCCCTTCCACAAGTTGCTTGCAGATGGAATGACCTATGGAAAGCAGGCAACGAGCTACTTCCTACGTGAGATGAAGGGAAATGCTCCCACAGCAAGATGAAGAAACAGCATGTCCTTGATGCCAGAGAAATGGAACACAAGCAGGCCTTCCTTAATTAGAGGCTACTTCACAGAGGCTGAGATAGTGTGGTCCAGCACTGGATTTGAGTAAAATGAGAGACAAGGAGAAATGGTGATGATAAAGCATTCAGGAATGCTGAGGACATGCCGACTGCCTGCACATAAGCAAGAACTGTAACAATACTGGACCCTATCCCTCCCTGACCCCCCGGACACAATTGCCAAGACCCTTGCAAGTAGACACCTTGCTCAGACTACTGCTAACGAAAGGGAAGAAGAGAGAAGGCCACAAAACAGGCGTCTTTTTAGAAAGTAATGTTTCACTGCCTTAGTGAGGCTGATGAATATGAATGATTTTGCTGAGGATGTTTAATCAAAGGAGAGAATCAAAGAGCGCCTTCATTTCTACTGTAGAGTTAGAGACAGAAGAGCGGTAGTACAGTGGAATGAGCACTGAATCTAGAGTCAGGGGACCTGGGTCGAAAGCTTGTCTCAGATCTTGCCTATCTTTGTAACCTTGTACAAATCATTTACCCTTTCTGGGTCTCAGCTGTCTTATCTGTAAAATGAAGAGGCTGGACAACACATGACCTGTGACATGTCTACGAACCCTAGATTTATGCTCAAATGATATAATGCTGGTAAAGTGCTTAGCAAAGGACCAGGAACACAGTAGGCACTTAAATAATTTTTCCTTTTTCCTCTTCCTCTCTCTTGTTGTTGTTCTGTCATGTCCTACTCTTTGTTATCCTATTTGGGGTGTTTTTGGCAAAGATATTGAAGTGGTTGCCTCTTCTTTTTCTAATTCATTTTACAGATGAGGAAACTGAGGCAAGTAGGATTGTGTGATTTGCCCAGTGCCACACAACTAGTAAGTGTCTGAGACAAGATTTTTAACTCAGGTACTATGTTATGGAAATGCTTGTTTTATTCCATGAACTGATTTTTTAAATGAAAAAAGAAAAAGAAAAGAAAACATTTGAACTCGGGAAAATGAGTCTTCCTGACTCCAGGCTTGGTAGTCTATCCACTTTGCCACCTACCTTCCCCTCCCTCTCTCTACCAAGTCTACTATTTGGTGGTATTTCCCTAAGACAAAAAAAAGATGTTGTATTACTATCATATTTGTGCCCAAAATCAAATAAGATAATATAAGCAAAATACTTTGCAAAATTTAAAATGTCATAAAAAAATTTGTCTAATCTTTTTGGTGGAATTATTCTTGGTTTTTTTTTTTTTTATTATTCATGTGCATTTAATGATAAGCTACTTGAAAGTTCACTTTTTTTTATTGTCATGTCCTTTCTTTGGAATTTCCCACACACTAGTACTTTGCTCACAGCATATTCTCTGACTGACTTAAAATTATATCTTTTGTTGAGAAGGGCTTTTATGAAAATGAGAATAGGGGGCAGAGCCAAGACAGTGGAGAAGAAGGACTCACTTCTAGAAGCTCTCCTCCTACAGCCCATAAAATACCTGTAAAAATGACTCTAAACAAATTCTAGAATAGAGAAACCACAAAATGACAGAATGAAAGACATTTCCAGCCCCAGGCAACCTGGAAGGCCACCAGGAAAGGTCTATAGCACTAGCATGGAGTGGAGCGCAGCACAGTGTGGGCCGCGCTGAGGCAAGGACAGGACCGGAGCAGGCTTCAAGGTGCCCCCAGCAACACCTACAGGTCCTAGATTCCTCAGCTCACAAACACCAAAGACAGCTTCAAAGGTCAGTGAGAAAGCTCTGTCACTTGGGTGAGAAGGGCACTCTGCCATCTAGCTCCAGCCCCAGGCAACCTGGAAGGCCACCAGGAAAGGTCTATAGCACTAGCATGGAGTGGAGCGCAGCACAGTGTGGGCCGCGCTGAGGCAAGGACAGGACTGGAGCAGGCTTCAAGGTGCCCCCAGCAACACCTACAGGTCCTAGATTCCTCAACTCACAAACACCAAAGACAGCTTCAAAGGTCAGTGAGAAAGCTCTGTCACTTGGGTGAGAAGGGCACTCTGCCGTCTAGCTCTAGCCCCAGGCAACCTGGAAGGCCACCAGGAAAGGTCTATAGCACTAGCATGGAGTGGAGCGCAGCACAGTGTGGGCCACGCTGAGGCAAGGACAGGACTGGAGCAGGCTTCAAGGTGCCCCCAGCAACACCTACAGGTCCTAGATTCCTCAACTCACAAACACCAAAGACAGCTTCAAAGGTCAGTGAGAAAGCTCTGTCACTTGGGTGAGAAGGGCACTCTGCTGTCTAGCTCCAGCCCCAGGCAGTAACAGCTTCCATTGTTGGAGTTTAGGCCTAAAGCCCCTGGGAGAATTCAGCAACTGATCTGATCTCAGCCCTGAGTGGCAGCCGTGGAGTAAGGAGGAGTGCTGGTTGGTGTGATGGGGCTGGTGAAGGCTCTGGAGAGGGAATTCTGCTCACAGACCAGAGCACAGGCCAGGAGAGGAATAAACTCTTCTCCCTTGATTGTGCCACCTTGGAGGAACTGAGAACTTACAGGTCCCCAGAATATATCCTCCTCTTGACAAAGAGCTCAAAAGTCAAGCAACTGTCTGGGAAAATATCTAAAAGCAAAAAGAATAAGACAATAGGTTACTTTCTTGAGGAAGAGATATTTTCTTCCATCCTTTCAGATGATAAAAAACAATGCATACTATCAGAGGAAGACCTAAAAAAAAAAAAAAGGCTTCTGCATCCAAAACTTCCAAAATAAATATGCAATGATCTCAGGCCATGGAAGAGCTCAGAAAGGATTTTGAAAATGAAGTAAGAGAAGTGGAGGAAAAATTGGGAAGAGAAATGAGAGCAATACAAGAAAACACAAGCAAACAGCTTGCTAAAGGAGACCCCAAAAAATGGTGAATAAATTGAGACCTTTAAAAGTAGACTAACTCAAATAGCAAAAGAGGCCCAAAAAGTCATTGAGGAGAAGAATACTTTAAAGAGCATAATTAGCCAAATGAAAAAGAGGTTCAAAAGCTCACTGAAGAAAATACTTCTTAAGAAATTAGAATGGAGTAGATGGAAGCTAATGATTTTATAAGAAACCAAGAAATTAAAAAACAAAACGAAAATAAAGAAAAAATTGAAGACAATGTGAAATATCTCATTGGAAAAGCAACTGACCTGGAAAATAGATCCAGGAGAGACAATTTAAAAATAATGGGACTATCTGAAAGGCATGATCAAAAAAAGAGCCTGGACATTATCTTTCATGAAACTATCAAGAAAACTGCCCTGATATTCTGGAACCAGAGAGTAAAATAAATATTGAAAGAATCCACCAATCACCTCCTGAAAGAGATCTGAAAAGAAAAACTCTTAATAATATTGTAGCCAAATTCCAGAGTTTCCAGGTCAAGGAAGAAAATATTGCAAGCAGCCAGAAAAAAACAATTCAAGTATTGTGGAAATACACAAGATCTAGCAGCTTCTAGCTTGAAATGCTTGGAATATGATATTCTAGAAGTCAAAGAAACTAGGACTAAAACCAAGAATCACCTACTCAGCAAAACTGAGTATAATACCTCAAGGGAAAAAATGGTCATTCAAAGAAAAAGAGGACTTTCAAGCATTCTTGAGGAAAAGACCAGAACTGAATAGAAAATTTGACTTTTCAAACACAAGAATCAAGAGAAGAATGAAAAGATAAAGAGCAAAGAGAAATCATACAGGACTTACTAAAGCTGAACTGTTTATATTCCTGCATGGAAAGATAATATTTATAACTCTTGAAAGTTTTCTCAGTATTTGGGTAGTTGGAGGGATTAATCACATATATATTTAGACAGAGGGCAGAAGGTAAATTGAATAGGAAGGGATGATATCTAAAAAATAAAAGTGTGAGAGAGGAATATATTGGGAAGAGAATAGGAGAAATGGAATGGGGCAAATTATCTCTCATAAAAAAGGCAAGAAAAAGCTTTTACAATGGAGGGGGAAAAGGGGGAGATGAGAGGGAAAAAGTGAAATTTGCTCTCATTACATTTGACTTAAGGAGGGAATAACATGAACACTCAATTTGGTATGAAAATCTATACTACACTACAGGAAAGTAAGGGAGAAAGGGATAAAGGAGGTGTGGGGGGATGATAGAAGGGAAAACAAATGGGAGGAGGGAGTAATTAGATGTAAACGGTTTTGGGGAGAGATAAGGTCAAAAGGGAAAATAGAATAAATGTGGGGGCGAGACAGAATAGAAGGAAATATAGTTATTCTTTCACAACATGACTATTACGGAAGTCTTTAGCAAAACTCCACATATATAGACTATATTGAATTTCTTGCCTTCTCAGTGGGGAATGGGTGGGGAGGAAGGAAGGGAGAGAAGTTAGAACTCAAAGTTTTAGGAACGAATGTTGAGAATTGTTTTTGCATATAACTGGGAATTAAGAAATACAGATAGTGGGGTATAGAAATCTATCTTGCCCTACAAGAAAAGAGAGAAGATGGGAATAAGGGAAGGGGGTGTGTGGGAGAATGAAGGGTAGATTAGGGGAAGGGATAATTAGAATGCATGGTGTTTTGGGGTGGGGAAGGGGAGAAATGGGGAGAAAATTTGAAACTCAAAATCTTGTGGAAATGAATGTTAAAAACTAAAAATAAATAAATTGAAAAAAATAAAAATAGAAAATGACAATAATACTAGACATTTTCTTTTTTTTCAAGTGTCTGTTAGCCCTTTAAAATATTTCTGTAAATCTTAAAAACATGATTTGTGAATAAAGGCAGAAGTATCCAGACACTGTCTTTACAGATTAAGCATCAGACTGATATGACTCTTTGTTAGAAGGATGTTGCCAAGAAGCACAGGTAATATTTGAAGAGCTTTTTCCAGGCATAAGCATAACCTAATGCTCTTATAGACTTTCACTGCCTGAAAATTACTTCCATTTGTCATGCAATCACCTGGACAATGGTAGTGTGGAGGCCAAAGGCATCAAACTCAGATAGAAAAGGGGGCAACTGACCATACCTAAAGATCCCTTTGGGCCACATATTTACTTAGAAAACCACATATTAACATTATTCATGTCCAAGGTATTTTATTTACTTTGTTAAATATTTCCAATAGCATTTTAAAAAATTTTAATTTAGACTCAAATGCCAGAATACAAGTAAGAATAGAGAAAAGAAACAAAAACATATCATAAACTTAAATATACTGGATCCAATAACATTTTTAATCTGGTTCAGGATGCAATGTGTTTGACATCTGGGGCACAGAGGACCTTAGTACCTGGTCTTGTTTTATCAGCCCCTTAAAGTGACATTTTCCTTCTCTGAATTCTTATAGCAATTATATTCTATAGAATTCATTAGTCACTTAAGTATGTATACCCTAATGAGTAGTCTTTTGTTATTTGGAATGTTTACCTATCACACAACAGATTTAGAGCTAGAAAGGGCCTCTACATTTTACAAATTCATTCATTCATTCAATATGCATTTTAAGTGCCTGTTATGTTTCAGTCATGGAAGAAATAAAAGATCCTCTGATCACAGATTTCAAGATGAAGAAGGTCTTGGAGGTCATCAGGTTCAATGACTGCATTTTATAAATGAGAAGAGTGAGACCCAAGGAAGTTAAGGGACTTGCCCAGGGTCATACAACTGGGAACTGTCTGAAGCAGGATTTGAACTCAGGTCTTCCTGACTCCAAGTTCTGTGTTCTGTTTATTATTACACTTTGCCTCTCAAAATAGTTTATATAAATATATATATGTAAATATATATGTGTGTATGTGCTTATATATACACATGAATATGAATATATTGTATATGTATGCATACATGTGTATATGTATATAGCTATATAAATATACATAGATATATACACAAATATGTGTTTGTATATTTATATGTGAATGTAGTGTATATGCATATAAATCTCTTTTGTTTAAGTCTAGGGCTCTTTTTGCTGGACCACACATGCCCATAAACAGTTTAAATTCTACAGGGGGAAAGCAACTCGCACACAGATTAAAAAAAAGACAAAATCTGTACAAAATGCAAAGTAATTTGAAGATAGGGGTCTAATAACTGAGATATCAAGAAATCGTCTGCTAGGAGGTGGCATTTGAGTCGAGCCAGAGATTCTCAGGATCAGAGGTGAGGACTGAACATATCCAAAATGTTCTTTGCAAAGAAGTTGGAATGTTGGTTATGGAGAACCATTTCTTTTGGCTGCCCTATGGAATCTATGAACGGGATATATGTCCAATTAACTTGAAAACATAATATGAAGCTCCATTGTGAAGAGCAGAGACCCAGAGACATGAAATGACTTTCCCATGGTCACAAGGGTGTCATTGGAACAGATAGGATTTGAACCCAGGATTTGACTCCAAATCTAACTCTCTATGTCCAGTCTTTTATCCTTATTTGATTTTTCATCTACTTAGATCTCTTAGTCCCCTGGCATCCTGAGTACAGCAAGGAGGCATGGTGATTTCATTCCCAGTCCCCTTCTCCCAGTCTCCCACAGGGGAAAAACTTGTTGCAGAGACACATATCAAATGTCATATTTTTGTCTACTCAGTCTATAAGGAGAGTTCCTTAGTGTATTTTTAGCTTCAAAGATTACAGTGGCCAGGGCAGTATTCTAGCAGGGATCCATTCTCTACACCCTGTATTGTAGCCGAATTGGTTTTAACACATGATTGGCTGTATGACTGGGAAGGGAATAGTGCAAAGCCTGAGTCATGATTTCCTGTGGAAAGATGGGGAATCCTGACTTTTAAAAAATATATATTTTCAAATTTATGGCATAAAATAAACATTTCCATAACATGGTACAATAAAAAAGATGAATGCAGATGAAACTGCAAATTCAACAAGTATGACTTGGGATTCCTTTTAAGTACACAACAGTTATTTCATAAATTTCCTTCACCTTTCTTTTTCTTCTTCCCTCCTCCCCTCACCTCACAGATGGCTGCCATTAGACATTATATATTACATATATATATGTGTGTATATGTACATATATATGCACACACATATATGTGTGTGTGCACACATGCATACAGAATATGTGTATATATGCAAATGTATACATGCATGTAAACAGTATATATGTAAACATATATTTATATGTGTATTATTCTATTCTTACTTCTATTCATCAGTTCTTCCTGGAATGTAGACTTATTACAAAATATTGCCAATCTTCAGTTTTTCTTCTAGAATAAAGCCAAGTTTCAGATTTCAGGGATTGAGATTCTTAGAGAAAGAAAGATCTCCAGAGCATCCTGCTGCCTGAAAAAGATGAAAAGAAAAGAAAATTGTCTGTGTGCTTCTTGCATCCAGGAGAACAGCACAAAAGACACTAACTAGAGTGATAAACTGGCGAGGCTGGGAGAAGGATATTGGGACCTTGCTCCATCCCATTTGGAGAGTATGATTCTGATGGGAAGTGAGATGCTCCTCTAGCAACTTTTAGAGGCAGCACAAGTCAGAGAAAAGAGAGAGAGAGAGAGAGAGAGAGAGAGAGAGAGAGAGAGAGAGAGAGAGAGAGAGAGAGAGGGAGAGAGAGAGAGATGCAGAGAGACAAAGATGACAGAGAGAGAGAGAGAAAGAAAAAGAGAGAAAGAGAGACACACATAGAAAAACAGAGAGAAAGAGACAGAGAGGAGAGACAGAGAGAGAGCACTCATGAATCACTAAAATTCTGGAGTGAATGTTATAATATTTTTAACGCTGGAGAGTTCTTCCAGTCAAATGGATGAGCATCTTCTCCCCCATAGAAAATGATGATGTATATGACGACCACAAATCTTGAGTGGTTGCCTTGACTGGGATTTCTCTGAAGATGATTGGTCAGTTAGACCCCTGGGGAAAAATGGACTCTTTCAGAGAAGCCACCCTTTTGCTGCAAAGTCAATACTCAGCATCCTTTCCTGTTCCTTCCTACACTTTCCCTATTCCTCCTTACCTGTCTTTAGGAGGTCAGAAGAGTAGAGCAAAGGGATCCCCATTCACTTCATTTGGAAGAATTAATGTTGGGGTTTTTTTGTTTGTTTGGCAGAAGCACATGATGAACAGCATGCATGTGTCCAGGTGAACTGAAAGTAGCATTCCTGGACCTGAAGTTACTGGTCACCTGCAGCGTTTCTGTTTACTTTTATGAGAATAGGTGTGAGAGCAGAGGCCTGATCATGGTCTTCCTAGGCAAAGAAAAGGCAGCAGCTAGAGAACTTATAGTGTTCCCTCAGGACCATATGGCAGAAGCAGACAAAGCAGAAAAAGACAAAGAAGACAAGCAGACAAAGATATGCTTGCACACTCCATCTGAGGTAGGAACTCATGGATAATATTACATAAGCTCTGATCCCCTATGTAGAAAAGCAGGGATTTTGATTTCTCAGGCAGCCTGATACTAAAATTTGTACCACTATCAGAAGAAGGAGACATCTTGTGCACTGTTGACCTTGAGAGTTGCCTCAAAAGAAGACCTAAGTTCAGGGATTTGACCTTCTAGAGAGAGAAGAGGACAGTTTAAGCATTAAAACTTGAAGAAAGAGAAGGGTCGTTCCCATGGTTCCTGCATGTAGAGGGCATGTGATGAAAAGATGAGAGAGGCCTTGTCCCTTCTTCTTATATTGGGTTATTCATACAGGGCAGGTATGATGGGAATGGGGTTGTCTATTTAGCAGCTTCAACATTTGTTTGTCTTCTGCAAGTCCAAACTACAAGAGATTACTGGAAGTTTTAGGGAAATATATAGTAGTACACAGCCAAAGTAGCCAAGATTAGAAGAAAAGCAGAAAAATAGGGAAAAATTTTATAGCAAGTTTCTCTGAAAAAACAGAGGTCTCATTTTTCATATCTATAAGGAACAGAGTAAAATTTGTAAAAATACAAGTCATTCCCTAATTGATTAATGGTCAAAGAATATGTATAGGAAGTTTTCAGAAGAAGAAATCAAAGTTATCTATTATCATATAAAAAAGTGCTTTAAATAACTATTGATTAGAGAACTATCAATTAAAATGACTCTAAGGTACTGCCTCACACCTATCAGATTGACTAATATAACAGAAAGAGAAAATGGGGGGGCAGAGCCAAGATGGCAGAGTGGTAAGATGGACTTGTGGAAGCTCTACCCCCATAGCCCATAAAATACCTCTAAAAAATGACTTTAAACAAATTCTAGAGCAGCAGAAGTCACAAAACGACAGAATGTAAGAGATTTTCAAGCCAAGACAACCTGGAAGGCTGACAGGAAAGGTCTATTACACAGCACTTAGAGCAGAGCACAGTCCAGCCTTGGCCATGCTGCATTGCATGGACAGGGCTGGAGCAGGTTTCAGGGTGGGGAATCATGGGTAGCAGCTGTGGTTCCAAGATTTCTCAACCCACAAATGCCAGAGACAGCTTCAAAGGTCATTAAGAGAGCTCTTTCATGTGGGTGAGAGGGGAGCGTAGTCCCAACCCAGCCCCAAGCCCAGGGTGGTGGTAGCTACTGCAGCAGCAGCATCCACTTTTGGAGCCCTGATCTAAAGACTCTGAGGCAATTGAGCAGCTGATCTGAGTCTCAGTTCTGAGTGGCAGTCCTGGGGTGAGAAGAAATGCTGGCATGGTGGAGCTGGTGGAGGCTCTGGAGAGAGAATCTTACTCACAGATCTTGGGCAGAAAGAATGCTTGTGGATGCTCACAGGCCAGGAGAGGAGTAAACTCATCTTCCTTGATTGTGCCACCGTGGAGGAACTGAGAACTTACAGGTCACTAGAACATACCCTCCACTTGACAAAGAACTCAAAAATCAAGTAACTGGCTAGGAAAATGCCCCCAAAATGCAAAAACAATAAGACTATAGAAGGTTACTTTCTTGGTGAATAGGCATTTTCTTCCATCCTCTTGGATAAGGGAGAACAAAGCATACCATCAGAGGAAGACATAAATGTCAAGGCTTCTATAACCAAAATCTCCAAAATATTATGCAATGGTAAAATCAAGTAAGAGAGGTGGAGGAAAAATTAGGAAGAGAAAGGAGAGTGATGCAAGAAAATGGTGAAAAGCAAGTCAACAGCTTACTAAAGGAGACTCAAAAAAATGCTGAAGAAAATAACATCTGTAAAAATAGACTAATGCAGATGCAAAAGAGGCCCAAAAAGTCAATGAGGAGAAGAATGCTTTAAAAAGCAGAATGGGCCTAATGGAAAAAGAGGTTCAAAATCTCACTGAAGACAATAGTTCTTTTAAAATTAGAATGGCTTTATGAGAAAGCAAGAAATTACAAAACAAAACCAAAAGAATGAAAAAATAGAAGACAATGTGAAATATCTCACTGGAAAAACAATTAACCTGGCAAATAGATCCAGGAGAAGTAATTTAAAAATTATTGGTCTACCTGAAAACCACAATTAAAAAATAGAGCCTAGACATCATCTTTCAAGAAATTATCAAAGGAAACTGCCCTGATATTCTAGAACTAAAGGGTAAGATAGAAATGGAAAGAACTCACCCATCATCTCCTGAAAGAGCTCCCAAAAGGAAAACTCCTAGGAATATTGTAGCCAAATTCCAGAGTTCCCAGGTCAAAGAGAAAATATTGCAAGCAGCAAGAAAGAAATAATTTGAGTATTGTGGAAACATGATCAGGATAACATAGGATTTAGCTTCTTCTACACTAAGAGATCAATGGGCTTGGAATATGATATTCCAGAGGTCAAAAGAGATAGACTTAAAATCAAGAATCAGCTACCCAGCAAAATGGAGTATGATACTCCAGGAGAAAAAATGAAATTTCAGAAAGGGAAAAATGACAAATGCTGGAGAGGATAAGGAAAAATGGGACACTGCTAGTGGAGTTCTTAATTGATGGAACCATTATGGAGAATAGATACTATGTCCAAAGGTCTATAAAACTGCATGCCCTTTGACCCAGCAATATCACAATAAGGTCTATATCCCAAAGAGATCAAAGAAAAAGGAAAAGGATGTACAAGAATATTTATAATAGCTCTTTTATGATGCAAACTATTGAAAATTGGGGAGAAGCCCATCATTTGGGGAATGACTGAACAAGTGGAGATATATGAGTGTATGGAATACCGTTGTTCTATAAGAAATGACAAGCAAGGTGGTTTCAGAAACACCTGAGAAGGCAAATATGAGCTGATGAAAAGTGAAGTGAAAAGAACTAAGAAAATATTGGCAAAGATGTACAATGGTCAATATGAATGGCTTAGCAGCTCTGATCAGTATAGTGATCCAAGACAATTCTGAAGGAGTTATGATGAAAAATGCTATCTATCTCCCGAGAGAGAGAATGCATGGACTCTGAGTGCAGATTAAAGCATGATTTTTTTTACTTTCTTTACTTTTCTTGATTTTTTACAACATAGTTCATATGAAGCTATGTTTTGAATTATTTCAATTGTATAATTGCTATCGTATTTCTTTTTTCTCAGTGCATGGGGGAGGATAGGGCAGGAGGAAGAGAATTTGGAACTCAAAAATTTTTTTAAATGAATGTTTAAAATAAATATTTTTTTTAAAAAAAAGAGATTATGCAGCATTCTTTGGAAGATCTAGGAATTCCCTAGAATATCAGTGCATTGTCCTGATAGCAACCTTCACTTAGCTCTTTCTGCCTCAGTTTCCTCAGGGGTAAAGTGGGATAATAGTCCCTATATGCCAAAGTTGTGGTGAGGATCAAAAAGGTGATATTTCTAAAGTATCTGGCCATAATAGTCTTTTAATAAGTGCTTACTTTAGTGTTGAAATTTTTGATAAATTTAAAATCTGTGAAGATCATAAATTAGTTTATAGCCTTCTAACGAGAGTTGTATTATATGCTTACATTTGATGGGTTTATGATAATACAATTTAGAATGTTAGTCCATAAGGCTCCTTTTACATGTAACGATGTTCACCCATTTCAGTCACGTCTGACTCCTCATGACAGCTTTTAGAGTTTTCTTAGCAAAGATACTGAAATGGGTTTGCTATTTTCTTCTCTATCTCATTTTACTCATGAGGAAACTGAGACAAATGGAGTTAAGTAACTTGCCCATGGTCACACAGCTAGTCTGAGGTCAGATTTGAACTCATGAAGTTGAGTCTTCCTCACTTATATCATGACTCATTTCTGGCACAACATGCCATCTAGCTGCCCTTGCAGGGCACATGCTAAAGGAAAAAAAAGGGAAATGGTAAATGACATTCCAATTGTACTATAAAGAAAAGGCCTCTGACCTGCTAATGTTTAGACTTTCAAAGGCATAGTGGGTAGAGTAACATTATATAAAGGAAAACAGCTTTGATAGAACTTCAGTCACTCCTTTAAAAAGTGTGAGAAACATGAGTAATGATCGAAAATATAAAGAGCTATATAAAATTGCCAAAAAAAATTATGAAACTTTTCTGAGGTTCCACACTTGTTCTCTGTTGGATTTGATCACATGGCTAGGTTTAAAAGGTAAAAAAGATTTCTCTTGTACTTAATCTGACTTGCTGACAGCCTCTATTCAGAAAACCAAGTGTTCTTTTGGCATTGCAAAGCTCGAGTGGTAATAAAAATTCCATGATTGAAATTTAGCTTTTGATCTGGTTGCTAATGAACAAGGTAGAGTCTATCTTTTTTCATAATATCTGAAATCATGAATTCTGAGAGTAATGTGAATCATAGGATTCAGTTATGCATTCAACAAATACTCTTTGAGCATCTACTCTAGGCATAAGTCTGCTTCTCAATAGTACCTGGATCTGATGATGTCACCATCATTTCTTGCCTTCCTCCCAGTGAAGAATTTCTGGTCTATGACTTTCCTTAAAAGATAAAAATAATTACTTATGGAATTATATAAAGACAGGTATATTAATACACTATTGGTGGAACTTTGTTCTTTGTCCAACTGTTGTAGAAAACAATTTGGAATCATGTGAGAGAAATTACTAAACTATCCATTGACTTTGATCCAGTGATCTAGGCGTTTTCTCTGGCTATGCCCCATTCCTGAAATGGTCTCCCTCTTCCACTCTGACTTCCAACATCCCTGACTTCCCTTAAGTTACAACCAAAATCCATTTTTCTACAGGAAGCCTTCCCTAATCCCTCTCAAATATAGTGCCTTCCCTTTCCTTCTAGTGCCTAGAATATTTTCTATTTATAAAATTCTATAAATTTATAAAATCTTCTAAATAAATTTATAAATATTTCCTGTTTATCCTACATGTGGATATTTGCCTTGTGGATATTTGTCTACATGTTGTTTCCCCCATTAGATTGTAAACTCTTTGAGGCTAGGGACTGTCTTTTGCCCCTTTCTGTATCCCCAGCTCTTATGACAGTGCTTGGCACATAGTAGGCCCTTAATAAATATTTACCAATTGATCAATTGATCCCACTATTGTATATTTACCTCAAGCAGGTCAAAAGGAGAAAGAAAAGTGTCATAGATGCAAATAATAATTATAGCAGTATTTTTTTGTGGAAGCAAATTAAGCTCTCATCAATTATAGCAATGACCAATTAAGTGTGGTCTCAGAGATTATTAAAAAACATAATTCACTTCTCTCAGTAGAGAAATTGGGAGACACAGGCAAGGAATGCTATATACCTTGTCAGATGGAGTTACTTTGCCTATTAATTTTACTTATCTATTTTTCTGTTACTAGCAAAAGTTCAGTGGGAGTAAGGGTAGGAAGAGATCATGAAATTGCTATGAGCTGAAGAAGAAAAGAATTAATAACACTTTAAAAAAACACTCCCAAAACAATAAATTTATCTTATGGAAAACCAGAAAACATGAAGGAGTTGGAATTGTAGGACCTGGGTTTGAATATGACAAATCTCTTAACCATTACAAGCCTTATAAAATGAGAAGACTGGATTAAGTGACCTCTAAAGTCCTTTTTAGCTGTAAATCTATGCTTTATAATTGTAATTGGCATATCTTCTTTTCTTACCT
This sequence comes from Bettongia penicillata ogilbyi, assembly GCA_023548195.1. Classification (NCBI taxonomy): domain Eukaryota; kingdom Metazoa; phylum Chordata; class Mammalia; order Diprotodontia; family Potoroidae; genus Bettongia; species Bettongia penicillata. The sequence continues at coordinate 1,815,406 of JAJHZJ010000733.1, forward strand.
CTCTCCCTCAGAAGTCAACTATAGGTTTTCCATGGACCATTTTTTTGGCAGGCCAAATGAAATGGTTAAGGAAGTTGGCATGCTTCTCTGGAAAGTTGCCTGCTGTGCTCATGGCACTGTGATGCTGTGGGGATGTAGGTAGATGTGGGGATTCAAAGAACTTTAAAGTATGATCCCATAATCAAGAAGGTCACAAATGATGGACCTGAAAAGTTATATAACCACCCTTTTAAGAAGGGTCAGATGCATGGCTCTAAATAAGTACTAGGAAAGGGAGATATCTCAGAGGACTAGTTTGGGCATGACAGATTTCGAGGCTAGTTCCTTATCCAGTTGAGACTCACTGATTACTTTATGAGGCTTCAGGCAACTGGGCTTAGCTAAATTCTTGCAATTTTTTCACTCATAAGCCATATATGCCATAGAATCATGGTACAGATAGATTTACAATCCTTTTCTATGATTCAGAGAGAAGTGGGTGTGTCAAAAATGCTAGAGACAGTTAAAATGAGGCTCAGGATAGCACTGATGTATTGCCACAAGGAAAGCAAGAGAAGACAAATTACACTGTTTCTTTCAGACCAAAAGACTTTCTAAAATGTTCTTTTGTTTAAGCCAGTCATTTTTTTGAAATAATAATAAAATTCATTGAAATTAATAAAACTGAATTTTCTTCTCTGACTCTTATGCAAGAATATTATCTATTATTATACCCTAGTTGGAACCATTATTGAATAGGAGGAAAGAGAGCAGGCTGGATTTTATGTTGGAAATTGCATAGTGCTTTTAACGTTTCCAGTTTACTGCCTGACACAACGACCCATCTTTTCAGTATCTATGTTCTCTCAGCAAAGCTGTGTGATTAAAAGTCTTGGATAGCCATCATCATCAATGAATCAGAGTAGGGAATAACTAAAAGGCAATGGGCAGGTATTATTCCTTAGCTCCAATGATTGCTGACACTGAACAACTTATGATGAAAATCAACAAAGAAATGTATGATCAGAAGAGAAGGTGGAAGATGGACTAGTGAAGGGGTTCGAGAGACAGAGAGAGAGAGGGAAAGAGAGAGAGAGAGAGAGAGAGAGAGAGAGAGAGAGAGAGAGAGAGAGAGAGAGGGAGGGAGGGAGGGAGAGAGAGAGGGAGGGAGGGGGAGAGGGAGGGGGAGAGAGAGAGAGGAACATACGGGCAACCAGTGTTCTATAGGCCCCCATGAAATAGAGATTTAGAAGACCTGCAATCCTGTAATATGTTAAGGATCTATGGAAGAATATGGGCAAGAATCTCACAGAATGCCAAGTTGGATTGCAAACTGCATTATCCACAATGTAGAGAGGATCCACTGAAGTAATTGAGTTAGATAAATACCCTGTTGCTAAAAAGTCAGATCTTACTGGTTTTGTAATACAATATGGCTCTTATTTATTGCCCCAAAGTAATGCCTTTAATAAGACATTGCTTTGGTAATTGGTATACAAAATTAGTTGTTAGGTTTTTAAATTTCTCTTGACTGTATTCTACTAGGAGACATCAGCTATGTACTTATAACATATATATATATATATATATATATATATATATATATATATATATATATATATATATAAAGATAATGTTGTTCATGGGTCTAGAGAATCAGTGTGGCTCTCAAAAGTATATTGGCCAAAAACTTTATTTTCAAGTCTTCTACTGCTGCCTTTGTGAAGAAATGAAGTAGGTGGACCCTGGCAGGCGGAAATGCTTTGAATGTAAATAAATTACTTAGGAGGATCCCATACAATGCTTATTGGCCCAACTTGGGGCCCTGCATACTCTTGTGGGATGAAAGGGTAGCTGAAGAATAAGCAAAGATAAGGATTCAAGTTCTGGCTGCAAAGATAAGGTTTCTTCCAGGGGACACTAGCTGGGGAGCTTAAAAGGGACCATAAGCCTTAGACCAAGCTGATTCAGAAGGACAAAAAAAATCTGGAAGAAAGAGCCTAATCAGAAAGAAAGATAAAAGGGAGAATTTAGAAAGATTAAATCTAAATTTTCACATATAATTCCATGTAAGACCAGGATTCACTGATATGTAAAATCTTGTCAGCCTTGCAAATAATCCAGTTTTTTTTATTTGTTCTTTTTTTTTGCCCTGGTGTACTAAAAGCTCTCAGTAGCTGGTTATTCCTTCTTCTCCATATCCTGCTCTCCTGCTTTCTTGTATATTTTTGCCCCAGTTCCCAAAAGATGGATATTAGATTGGACCATATGAAGACAGGTAAATTACTTTAAAATATTTTGATCCTCCATAACGACTTAAACTTTCTCCCTAGATATTTCTGGTCCTCAAAGCTGGGCTGACAATTTGAGTTCCTCAGTAAAGCTGTCTCCTTTTTTGGGTGCAAATGGTTTCCTTGGGGGAAAAGATGAGTTTGGAACTATATTCCTTCTGCCACTGTACATTTTCATGGAGGGACTCTGTAGATTTATCCCAAACACCATTAGCTCTTTCCAGTCAAATCCTCTGCCAGCACAAACTTTGGTGCAGCATCCAAAAGTGAGGCATCTCACTATTGATCTGAAGGGTCAGGATGCAAGGGAAAAGGCAAGTTACTAAGGTTTTGCTCACACTGCTTCTGGTCTCCTTACTGGCTGGTTGAATTTGTCACTACTCATCTTTATAGAGTCTTTATAGAAATGGGTTTTCAAAATCATGCCATTTTAGATAGATACCCTGGCTGCTTAGATCCTCCTTATACACTGTCAGAAAGGATGTTTAATGATATATTTAACTGCCTTATAATATTTTAAAGTATTAAATAAATGACAATGGTCATGATTGTTTCTCTTGTATATTTTCCTATATTATGTGGTGATAAAACCCTTATATGAAAACTAAAAGAAGGGTTGTGATGTTTTCCAAAATCAGAGGAAGAAAGAAATTTGAGTGAGGACCCAAAGAGAGGACCTACCAAGGAAGGAAATAAACATTACTTTATTTATTTTTGCACTTATTAATTTACTTTTAATTTTCAACATTCACTTCCACAAGATTTTGAGTACCAAATTCTCTCCCCATCTCTTCCCTCCTGCACCCCAAGATGGCATGCATTCTGATTACCCTTTCCCCAACCTGCAATCCCTTCTATCACTCTCCCCCTTATCCCCTTCCCCTCTATTTTCTTGTAGAGCAAGATAGATTTCTATACTCCATAATATGCATTACTTCAGCACCATTACATGCCAGATACTGTGCTAAGAACAAAATATTATTTTATTTGATATTCATAGCAATCTTGGGATATAGACACTATTATTATCTTCCTTCTACAGATGAGGAAACTACAGCAGACAAATGTTAAGTGACTTGCCCAGAGTCACTCAGATCTTCGTAACTCCAGACCCATACCGCTAAACCCAGGCTACTGAGTGGAGGTAGTTGTAGCAGGATACTTGAAAGGATCACCAATGAAAAATATATTAGGATTTGGTAGAAAGAAAAGTAGTTCATCAGGTACCACAGTATGATCAAGGCAATATTTTGAAAGTACTTTGTAAAAAGCAAAAAATTCAGTGCCCTGAATTTCAGTCTCTTGGTTTATATGGATCAGATTCAATCTTGGATTCCACTTCCAAAAATCTCTTTGTCTCTTTCCCTTACTTAATTTTGGTTCATGCCTAGCAACCCAAAACCAAAACAAAAGGTCATTTAATTACTTTGCAAATATTTAAGCTTATGGTGGCTACTTGGCTCAGTGGAGAGAGTGCAGAGCCTACAGTCAGGAAGATGTGAATTCACATCTGGCTTCAGATACTAGCTGTGTGACCCTGGGCAAGTCACTTAAACCCTGTTTGCCTCAGTTTCCTCATCTGTCAAATGAACTGGAGAAAGAAATGACAAACCACCCCAGTATCTTTGCCAAGAAAACCAAAATGGAGTCTCAAAGAGTCAGACACAACTGAAAACAATGTAACAACAAAATATTACATATAGGACAGGCTTAAAGTAAGCTAATAAAAATACAACACAGAAAGAATACACATTCAAATTTATAAACATTCAAAATAACTCTCTTTTCTAGATAACCACCTTTTGTGAGATCTCTATAGTCCCCCAGGCTTGTATTAATACTACACTGGAACTGATGTTCCCCTCTAAGAGAAAAGCATTGGGGTTTGTTAACAAATCAACCTCTTTACCCCAGACTTACAAAGTGCAGGTCAATGAGAACACATGATGCTGGTGAAGAGCAGAGTCTAGCTTTGCTTGTACATATTGTTGTCACTTCATTTGTCCTTCTTGGCTTGAGGTTCATTTTGTTTCAGGAATTCCTTCATAGAGTGCAGCAACTCAACATTTTCTAAGAACTTAATAAACAATAAATAATCACATATTAAGTGCCTATTGTTTGCTAAGAACTTTTCAAGTATTATCTTCTCATAAGAATTCTGGGAGATAGGCACCATAATTTTCCCATTTTACAATTGAGAAAACTGAGGCACATAGAAATTAAATTAATAGTCTCGGGTTGCACAGTGTTAGAGGTTGGATTTGAACTCAAGCCTCCTGACTCTCAGGCCAAGGGCTCTGTCCACTGTGCTATCACTTTTCATAGACAGTTCCTGGACAAATGAATGAATACTTCCTAGAACTTCTCCCTCAAACCTCTGTTTGTAATTTCACTTCTGTAGGGCTATGTAATTTCTAGATTAGCCCAGCAACGGCTTGACATGCCAACACTGTATCTGTCTACTACTATACTTGGCATCTGATGTTTCCTGTTTTCAAAACTAGTTGATGTGGTGGATAAAACATTGTACTTGAAGTCAGGAAGATCTGAGTTCAAATACTGTCACTTAGCTGTTTGGCCCTGAGAAACTCACTTATTCTGTAAAATGGGGACAATGACAGCACCTATTTTATAGGACAGTTGTGAGCACTAAATGAGATAATATATATTATTATTGTGATCAGGTATGTTCCCCTATATACACTGTACTTTTTGGAAGGGCTTCAAGAGCTCAGAGCTATTCAAGTTTCTGTTCCGAGAACTGATCTTTATATAACCAAGCAGTTTGTCATGGCTCTCTCAACTTTGGGTTCTCTTTGCTCCTAACTAGTTCTCAGAAGGCTCTGGAGGAGAAGTGAGGCTGGTGACCTGCACAGGCCTCCTGCACTCAAAACAAAGTCAACTGCAAGTCATGTCGTCATTTCCCTGATGTCATGTTGTTCTTCAAAAATGAAAGTTGGGCAGAGCCAGGATGGCAGAGTAGAAAGACGCACATACATTAGCTCTTCCTCCACAGCCCATAAAATACCTGTAAAAAAGGACTCTCAACAAATTCTAGAGCAGTAGAAGCCACAGAACAATGGAGTGGAGAAGATTCTAGCCCAGAGTGACCTGAAAGAACAGTCATACTGGACAAGGAGTGGAGCCCAGCCCAGCCTTGGCCACGTGGCACTGGGAGAGCAGGACCAAGCAGGCTTCAGGGACAGAATCTCCAGAAGCATCACACATCCTTCAACCCACAGGCACTAAAGGTCAGTGAGAAGGTTTTTTCAGCTGACCAAGAAGGGAGCAGGGTGTCCCCATAACTCAGACCTCCTCAGATGGCAGCAGTGGAGGCATCAGCAGACAGGAGCTCACAAGGCAGGCAGTAACCTGCACCCATTGTTGAAGGCCTCATGATAAAGTCCCTGAGGGAACTGAGCCCTGTGTGGAAGCCCTACCCCAACCTGAGCAGCTGATCTTCGTCTCACACTGAACACACACACACATATAGACAGAGAGCATAGGTTGTGTTGAATCAGAAGAGATGCTATCCACACAAAAAAATAAAATAAAAATTAAGGGTTAATACTGGGAAGAGAAAGGGACAAATGGAATGGGGCAGGCTGTAACTCATAAAAGAGATAAGAAAAATCTTGTTCAATGGAGGAGAAAACGGAGAGGGGGAGAGGGGAAAAGTGAAGCTACTCTCTCCACATATGGCTGAAGGAGGGAATAATAAGCTCAATAAATTTGATAGAAAAATCTATCTTACACTGTACGAAAGTAGGGGAGGAGGCCAACAAGTGGGGTGAGGGGAATAATAGAAGGAAAGGCAAATGAAAGAAGGGAGTAACTAGAAATAAACACTTTTGAGAAGGGACAAAGTCAAATGAGGGAATAAAACAAAATAAGGGGGGATACAGTAGGACAGAGGGCAATATAGTTAGAATTACACAACATGATTATTATGGATGTCTTTTGCAAAATAACACATATTTAGTCTATTGAATTGCTTGCCTTCTCAGTGGGAATGGGGAGGGAGGGAGGGACGAAGGGAGGGAGGGAGAGAAGTTGGAATTCAAAGATTAGTAACAAATGTTGGGAATTTTTATTGCATATAACTGGGAAATAAGAAATACAGGGAATGGAGTATAGAAATGTATCTCGCCCTACAAGAAAAGAGAGAAGATGTGGATAAGGGAAGGGTGGGGTGTGATAGAAGGGAGGATACATTGGGGGAAGGAGTAATCAGAATGCAAGGTATTAGGAAGTGGGAGAAGGGGAGTGATGGGGAGAAAAATTGGACATGTTACAAAGTGATGTAAAAGCAATTAGTATTAAAACAATTGACTGAATTAATTAGTGAGAATAAATCAAAGACATCTTTAGTTTGGGGGAAAGAATATTGTCTAAATTTCCTAGAGGCTGGTAACCTTGGGTAAAATTTGACATTGATGGAAAAGTTAATGTTTTAATGGTAAATTTGATTTTATGATTGCCATTTAATCAGGAACTAGAACAAGTATAGAAAGGCATGTAAGTCACTTAAGACTTGCCTCAAAAGATATTCCTTAGCCAAAGTGAAATTATAGTCATATTTGAAAACTGGTTATTGGAACTTGCTATTTTAAGATGCTATGGGACTATTAAGTGACTGTTCCCTGCAATGTCCCTACTCTTAGTGGTAATTTCTTATAGATAAAAAATTTGAAAGCTTAATACTAGATCTATTAAATTATAGATTGTTGGTAGGGGAACATCTGAGGTTAAGTCTAAAATTAAGCTATTAGGCTTAGGGCTTTAGACCAATAGCAATAAGTTAGGGTACTTTAATTCTTAGTAATACTGTGGAGATAATTAGGTCAAGAGCTTGTAAAGTTAACATATATAAATACTATTTGTGTCTCAGTTGGTTAATGTTTAAACAAAATTCTTTTGTAGCCTATACTATAAATGCTTTAAAAAGAAGTATCACCTGACCAAAAGTTGGAATTGTTTTATATGATATGAACTGTGTTAAAAATGAAAAAAAAATTAAATGTTGAAGAGGGATATCAGGAAGGTGAATTTTATTTTACTTAGAGGAAAATAGAGGAAGGATTCAATAACTATATAAAATTAAAAAAGAAAAAGAACTAATAAGTTAAACAAAATGCCAAAATTTGGAACAAATTGAAGGTATGGGGCTTGAGAATAAGATGGTGGGAAAAAGATTGTCTTAAAATAAGTTAAGCTAAAATAAAATAAAATGAAGGATGAACACAACCTGTGAGTAGACCAAGCTGCCTGAGTGGGGACCCAGCTCATCCTCTTCCTTCTGTTTCCCTCTCCCCTTCCTTGGGGATTTACTGGTTTGATGTCCTTCTTTCCGTTCTTCCTTCCTTCTTTCCTCCCCTTCCTCCTTCATTCATTCCTGCTTCTTTTTTTCTTTCCTTATTGTTCCCAAAACCTTAAACCCAGGGCACTCTGAAGAGCAAAGTTTGGACAACAATAGGTCCCTGCCCAACCTCCATTTAACGGCTGTCTTAGAATGATTATCAATGGTAATAGTTTCTCTTTCCCTGCCAGTTTGATTTAGTTATTTTTTTCTTTGGCTCATTAAAAGGGCCATTCCCTGACTACTTCTTAAAGAGTTTATTCACTCAATGGGCATTACCTCCCTCTAAGTGACTAGGTGAAAAGATCTAGCCTAAAAAAGCCAACGTCTCCCATTGCATCCTGGGCCATCTCCAGTCATCCTGATGAATATCTAGTCACTGGACCCAGATGGCTCAGGAGGAGAAAGTGAGGCTGGTGGCCTTGCACAGCCCTCCCTCATTCAAAGCAAAATCAAGTGCAAATTATGTCATCATTTCTCTGATGTCATGGTCTTCTTTGAAAGCGAAGAATTGACCACAAACAACTAGTTCTCAGCTCCATCTGCCACAGCTTCTTTGTCTGATGAAATTGAGACCTTAGAGGAAAGGAGACCAGTAAAAAGGCCATTAGAATAATTCAGGTAAGAGATATTGATTGAACTAGAGGACAATGGGAAAGAGTATGTGAAGAAGAAACTTATAGAAATTGGAGAATCACTGCATGTAGCTTTTCTAAGGACAAAGAACTAATCCTTTCCACATAGAGGAAAAGCTCTTCTGAATTTGTTTGTTTTTAGTTTTCAAAAAGGGATATTTACTTTGATGCTATACAGAAGTACAAATCTCCACCCCATTCCAACACGTGCATTCTGCCACCTTGATCTCTGAGGAAAGTGGGCTCAGATTAGACAGTTTCTACAAGGTATTTGTCTCACACTTGCAAACCTGATGTAACTCTAACCTCAGAGCCCAATTGTATGAGATTCTCTCCTCATTGGTGGAAAGCAATATTCTACCCCTATATGATGGGCAACTGGAATGGCCAGAGCAAAAGAGAAGAGAAATTTGCTCTCTTGAGTTTTTTGAGGCTCTTCAGTCTTTTGGGGTTCTTCTGCTTTCTATCTTTGAGAGAGAAGATGTACAATGCCAACTCCACTTCAGGATTTTGAAGGGAGGAAAAGGCTCTGGGAAGAAACTGACATGAGAAGAGCTGGTAATCTCCATCATGCCCCTATCTCTAGTTTGCTACACTAGCGACTATGAGGAATTCCTATCAGATGAGATCTGGGGTGCTCTCTCATGTTTGAGCTAAGATATCTCATGATATGATAGACTTGGCTCTGCATTATATGGTTCACAGGGTGCAGGGTGTGTTCAAGGAGGACCAGTACCTTTGGTGTAATGGCTACCAAGCCCTTTTCAGGGCTCTTTCTACCTTAGGTGTCCACATGTTCCACCTAACTCTCACTTGTGGCTCCAAGAAGCTGCAACATGCGCAGTGGCCACATCCTGGTAAACTGTTTCAGCAGATGAGCCAAATCAGGTTGAGGGTAACCAAGGGGTCTCAAACCCATTGGTTTTGGTGAGTTGGGGGGATCTACCCCAAACATGTGAAGACTTCCTCTGGTAGAAGAGAACAATTGGACGAGAACAATTTATTCTAATGGTCATGAAGGCAGATGAAGCAGGTGATATGGAGCACTTAGAGCTTGGTTAGACACTAAAGACACCAAGGCCATCCACTGCATCCTGACTCTGTCCTGCCACTGGACTATTATGACTCCAGAGGAGAGATTGAGGCTGACAACTTTGAGCAACTCTGCCTCACTTAAATCCAATTTATGCATGAATCAAAAGACACCATCCATACCATTTCACTATTATGCCTCAAAGTCCTATGGTGACAGGCAAGTGATGCCAGAGCTAGCTCAGTGTTTGGGAGCCTATGAAGAAAGGTTTAGGAGAGAAGAAATATTAGACTGACTACCAGATTGAAAGTCTACAGATCAATTGTCCTGACCTCATTGTTATATGCTTGTGAAAGATGGACAGTCTACCAGTGCCATGCCAGGAAACTGAATGGCTTCCATTTGAACTATGTTCAGAAGATTCTGAGGATCACCCGCAGGATAAGGTACCAGTCACTGAAGTCCTTACTTGAGCTGAACTGTCACGTATTCAAACTATGTACACTTGCCAAAAAGTCTATTTTATGGAGAGGGGCAACTGGGTGGTACAGTGGATAGAGCACTAGTGCAGGAGTCAGGGGGACATGATTCAAATCTCACCTCAGACATTTGACATTGTGTGACCTTGGGCAAGTCACTCAACCCTAATTGCCTCATCCTGGGTCATCTCCAGTCATCCTGATGAATATGTGATCACTGGGTTCAGATGGCTCTGGAGCAGAAGTGAGGCTAGTGACCTACACAGCCCTCTATCACTTAAAACAAAGTCAAGTGATAGTCATGTCATCAATTCTCTGATGGCATGGTCTTCTTCAGCAACGAAGGATGAACACACATGCATTTTATGAAGAATTTGTGTGGGGCAGGCAATCACATGGTGGCCAGAAGAAACAATACAAGGACACTCTCAAGGTGTCTCTCAAGAACTTTGGATTTGACTGTGCAACATGGGAGACATTGCATAATATTGCTCAGTATGGCGTGCCTACATCAGAAAGGGAGCTGTGCTCTTTGAACAAAGCAGAATTGAGACAACACAAAGTAAACATATCTTGCGCAAATTTGGGATATCCAACCCAAATATTTATATGGAATATCTGTCCCCAACCTGTGGTAGAGCATTCCAAGCTCATATTGGTCTGATCAGCCACAGTTGGACACACTGAAATTTCACTTTACAATGGTGATATCATTTTGGTCCTCTTCAAAGATGAAGGACAACAACCAACCATCTGGTACACACTCTTATACCTGTACTTTCTATGACTTCTGTTTTTCAGTTGACTTCATTAATTGTGTTTCTTTGCTATTTGCTATACGTACTCATTGCAGAGACTTTTTCCAATCCCTTCCCTTGAAATCATCTTCCTTTTACTTGATGTATTTACATTTGGTAACTGACATTTGGTGGGAGTCAAATTTTGGATAGAAACCTTGGGGTCTTCCCCATTAATAAATAGCAATCAGAAGTTTAGCTTGAACTTTAAAGTTATATCCTCTAGACCGTAGATTCCCAAAGTGGGCAACATAGCCCCCTGCAGTGTGCTGGAATGATCAAGGTGGGTGGTAGTAGCCTCATGTGAAACTGGGGGTAATTGAATAAAGAAAAGAGGGTAGCAGAAGCATAAGTAAAGAAGGGTAAATAAGAAATTTTTGAAAAAACTGTTCCTGCATATTTCATCTATTGTCTAACAGTTAAAATCATAATGATTATATTATTTTCCAAATGAACATACAAAATACAAGTTATAGCAAATCAGTTTTCAAGTCCACTGGTGGGTCTTAACAAGTAAGTGTTGGCAGGAGGGCATGTGCATTATTGGGAAGTCCAGCATGCATCAACAGGAATATGTGCATGTAACGACTTGTTTGCAATAAGATACTATATATTTACATAACACAAGATTGTTTCTTCAAAATTTCAATGCAGAAAAAAGCACAAATTTATAATAAATTATTAAATTGAAATGTTATCTTTTTAAGAAATATTTTATATTTTTTGAAATGATGCAAATTTAAAAAAAACATTAAAGGTTTAAAGAAAATAGATTTCCAGGTGGGTATTGAGTATTATTTTTGTAAAGGGATCAGTAGACCAAATAAGTTTGGTAACTTCTACCCTAGAATAACAATTCAAAGCAAGAAGTGACAACAAGGTCATGCTTTCTCAGTGATAAAGACCTGAAGCTTTCTCCCTACTAGGAACTCATCCCTTCTCTTCTCACTTGAACTTATCACACAGGAAGCAGCAAGAGATCAGAGGGGCTATAAAACTTACCTGCATATATCACACTTCATTGTTTACTTACCTTGGGATCATATGATCATAGATTTAGAACTGGAGGGGACCTCATAGGTCATGTACTCCTACATCCCATTTTTAGTTGTTTTTAGTCACATCTCACTCTTCATAACTCCATTTGGAAAGGAAGGAAAGAAGGAAGGAAGGAAGAAAAACATCATGCTTTAGTCTGTATTCAGACAATGGTTCTTCTGGAAGTAGATTGCATGTTTCATCATGAGCCCTTTGGAATCATCTTGGTTCACTGCACTGCTTTGAGAATAGCTAAGTTGTTCAGAGTTCTTCACAGTACAATATTAACTATTAATGTGTACGGCATTCTCCTAGTTCTTCTCATTTCACCTTACATCAATTCATATAAGTCTTTCCAGGTTTTTCTGAAAACATCTTGCTTGTCATTTCTTTTGGTACAAGAATATTCCATTACAATCATATGCCACACCTTGTTCAGCCATTCTCCAAATGATGGGCACATCTTAGATTTCCAATTCTTAACCAACAAAAAGAACTACTATAAATATTTTTGTACAGTTAGGTGCTTTTTCCCCCTTTTCTTTTTGAGCTTTCGGGACATAGACTTAGCAGGGGTATTTCTGGGTTAAAGGGTATGTACAGTTTTATAGCCTTTTGGACATAATTACAAATTGCTCCCAAAACAGTTGAATCCAACTCCACCAACAATGCCTTAGTGTTCCCCAGTTGTCCCACATCCCTTCCAACATTTACCATTTTAGTTTTTGTCATATTAGACAATCTTCCAGGTCTAAAGTGGTACTTCAGAGTTGTTTTAATTTGCATTTCTCTAATCAGTAGCAATTTATAACATTTCTCCCTTTTACTTTCAGAAAGCTCATCCTAATTTAACTTGAGTTTCTCATCTTTCATTTTAATTCCTATTGTTCTTCTGGAATAGTCTCCTAAAGGGCAGATTCTTACATGGGCTTCTTTTCATTATGGAAGCAGTCAGTTCATGGCAACTGAAAATTAGTTTCAAATCTAACAATGAGAATTTTCTGTTTGTACCCCTATTAACCTTTCTGACTTTTGTTTGTTTGTTTTTTTCAGAATCTTGCCTTAACTATCTTCCATGCCTGGATTGCTCTCTCTCCACACCAGCAGTTCTTAATTTCCTAGCTTCCTAAATTCAAATTTCACCTTCTTCATGAGATCTTTCCCAGTTCCTTCCCTCTGAAATCACCTCTCTTTCATATTATATATTTTTACACTGTCTCCCTTTAAAGGGTGAGTTATTTGAGAACAGGGACTAGATGTTTTGGGTTTTTTGGGGAGCAGGATTGTTTTGTTTTGTTTTTGCCTTTCTTTGTGTAACCCAGGCTTCTCTGTGCTTCCCAAATTAATAAGGACCCATCCTTGAGGGGATTTTTGAGTATACTCAAGTTGCCTAACATGGAGCCTGCTATATCCCATACCATATGGGTGGGGTGGTAGCCTTTTTTGCTTGACTACTTAAGCCTTTAAAACTGGTGATACTGAGCCATACACTTTTGTTTCTGTCATCTTTCATCTATGTGGCATCTCCTATCTGCTGTGTACAGAGCAGCAAAGATGCCATGGACTGAACTGGTGAAGGCAGAAGGGTTAACCTTCCTCTGTACCCTCTCTTTTACCCAGACTCTGAGAAATAGATCTGGGGGTGTCAGTTTCCATTCTGTGTTGTTTGTCCTTCTCAATTTCAGGTACCAGAGGTAAATCTCATGGAACTTGAGAGTTTGAACCATGGTGATGTTGGAGCCAGTATTTCCGGTTTGATAATGCTGCTAACCAGTCCGTCATGGAAACTTAAGAAGTCAAAGTGCCTCAGACTTGAGCCTGAGGGATGTTTTGCTCTTCCCCAGGGACTAAGGTATACAGCAGGGAAGAAGGTTACATCTCATTTGTGTTGGGGAGAGTAAGTTTTTTATTTTCATGATTATGTCTTTTGAAGTAAATGTTTTTGTGTAAAGTAATCTGACTGTGAGTGGCTAATGGAACTGGGGTGTGTGAGACCACCCCCTGAAATTAAGAAAAGACCATATGTGGTCCATCTGAAGTGAGTTCAGTGCCCCTGTCCCCCTATACACACACACACACACACACACACACACACCACCTCCTTAGGGTACCAGATAACCATGGAGAAGAGTGAAATAGAACCCACCTGGCCTTCATACAGTGAGTGCCCTGGTACTTGGTTACATTTGCATCTCCGGAGTTTAGCACAGTGACTAGCATATGGTAAGTACTTACTAAACGCTTGTTGATTACATGACTAACTGGCATCAGAGCTATAAAGGAAATTTAGTTGTCTTTCCTGTGCTGTTGCAAATCTAATGATTATTTCTTCATGAACAGATTTTACAAACCTGCCTTCCTGCTTTAACTGGCCAGATTGAATGACTCTTCAATTATGCAAGCCCCTGATAATCAAGCTTAGATTAGATACATCAAAGCCAGCCAGAAATCTGCAAATTTTCACAGCTTCAGTGATTTTTATTGCTTTCCATAATGACAACAACAAATCTTATAGAACAATGGAAATTAAGTGTCTATAGGGGAATTAGTGCCCTGCAAAAGCTCTCAGAGAAGTCACCCTAACACAGGGAGGGCTTGGTAAGGATTTATCTCAGTGTGACAATCCGGTGTGATGATTTTGAAAAGCCAGAGTTACCTAAATTCATTTCCTTTTATCAGGCCATGAAGATTGCTGCCTAAAATGCATCCAAATGTTTCTTTGTGCATTTGACAGACCATGTGTTATTCAGATTGGAAATCAGAAGTTTATTTTTTTCTTTACTCTGGAGAAAAAGTAATGTGTTGCTGACCCAATAAATAATATCCTACATGACAATAAACACATAAAGTACAATTAGCTTGATTACTTTATGCCTGATATGATGCCCTTCACATATAATACGCGCTGATTGTGATGATGATTTTTATAATAATGATGACACATGGGGCTAGAAGAGAGACCCAGTCATAGTACACAACAAAGCAATTATTGAGGCATCCTATACTGACTGTTTTCCTCTGAGGAATATCAGCAATGTCTGTTCATTTAATAGCATACCATATTTATATAGCTTTAAGGTTTACAGAACATTTTACTTGTATCATCACATTTGCTCCTCACAACACTGTGTGATAGGGGCTATCATTACCCTTATTTTATAGGGTAGGGCCCTGGGGGTCAGAGAAATTAAGTGATTTACTCAGGGTTAGACACAGCTAGTTAAATGTCTAAATTAGGATATTAACCCAAGTTTTTCTCACTTTAAGTCATTATACCAGTGTTCTCCAAAGTGGGTCTTGGACTGATCCCCGGGGTGTATGAAAAACTAATCAGAGGCTGGGAAGACATGTCACATCTCAAACTTAATGGGATAGCTGTGTAAGTAGTGTTTATTTCCAACACAACCACATCAACCCTTAGCCCCAATACTCTGCCCCCTATAAATTTCCTACTTTTCCTCTTCTAAATTAAACACGGTTCCCTTAAAGCAGTTATATCTGAATTAACCTGTCAGGCACAACCGTTATTTAGATGCCCTATCCCATAGCCTTAGATTACCTTCTGGTTGCTGGACCGTCAGGTCTTAGAAGGAAAGCTTTGCACTTCAAGTTTCTGACTGGTGTATAAGAGTCCCATCTCCTCACTTTTTTTTGAAATGATGTTGGGATAGCATGAGTCACACAGGATAAGCAGGTGTGGTACCCTCTTTGGAGCTACTTTCCCAACTCCCACTGGCACTAGTTGTCTGGAGTTCCCAAAGAGTGCTGACTCCTTCCATTCTCAGAATTCTAGAGGGAACACTGAAAGGCTAGGTTTCTAGTCTGGACCTTCATGAGCCCCCACCAGTGTGCTTACCTTTAACAATCTGTCAGAGTTGATTACCTTAATAGCAAAGGTATTCACTGAAATAGCATAATAGAAACAGTAGTTTCTAAAACATTTTCCTTAAAAAGTGTAGGGCATACTCTCCCATGAATATAACGAGTCCTTGGAGATAGTGGGCACAAACTTAAAGTATGAAATGAGTAAGGCCCATGAGTAGAGAATGCTTGTGACAAAAGAATAACTCAAAAATCCTGCTTACTGGAAGACCTTTTTCATAGAATCCTCATGGTATGCTCCTTTGGTATAGTTTTCTGATGAACTTCAAGGGTCAGTGCTTTTGTAGACTCTATAGACAGTGCTTTTCTTAGCAATGAGGGCTTATGATCCCTAAAGTTGCCTTTCCCCGGTTACTATCACTCCAAAGTGAATGCAATGTCTTGGTTCAGTCTTACCTGGATGTATGATGGTCTCCCACTTCTCTAATCTTTCTCACATTATAGGCAACATGGGATTGAAGGAGAGAGCAGAGGGGAGAAATTCTCCCCTCTCTGTCCAAGAGCAGTTTCCTCATAGGGGTTGGACCTTGGCTCTTAAACTAGAATCCTCCAAACTTGAATGCTTCCATCATGAGACTGTGTCACTCCTTGACTGGGTCCACCACTATCCTGATTATTATTTTTTAAAAATAGATCCAGTCAATAACAATATTTTTTCTTGTGTCTTCCAGTGGTGAAAGCACTATAATTCTTTCAACTGAGTAAATATTTAGTTTATACTTTTAATGGGCTCAATCAGGGTTCTGAGCCATTACAGTAATTGGGGTAGATGTGGGATTTCATTTTTGATCTGTCCCTCCAAAAAATTGTTTTTTATTTGCAATTAAACTGGAGTGCTTTTGTCAAGGCCTGTAATCCCAAATTCTAGATTGCTCTCTAAAATAACCTGTGGAGATTGCATCATTGTCCTTTTAAAATACTTTTTCCTAGTGCCTTGCACTAAAGGATATCAGAAAATTTCATATGACATGATTCACAAACACGAGAAATAAACATTTTCCTATGCTTTCAAATATGTGGTAATATAGCTTAAGAAATTTATATAATTTCCAAAGTTCTCCTAAGTCACTACCTGCCTTGATGGTTGCAAAGCTTTCTTCAAATGAAAAGGAATTCAAAAAGAGAAAAGAAAAGAGAAGGAAAGGGGAAGGGGAATGGGAAGGAGTAAGAAAAAAAGAAATAAATCAAACCACCCCTTTCAGAGGAAAATTCAGTTGTCTGTAGTGCTCCCAGGATATGTGGATCTCTTCCCATAGGGATCAACTGGAATTCACCTTTTCTATATCTGGGTTTTACTCATGTAGTTGGATCTTCTTTTCAGTTTTGCAGTCAGTACCAAATAAAATTATTGTGCTTGCTAAATTAATTTACCAAATTAGTGGGAAGGGAGAGGGAAGGCTAGAGAGTCCTATATAAGAGGGTGTTAGATCCAGTTCTAACCTGGTCCCATTGCTTTATTGTGAGTGTGATCACATTTACTTAGGACAAACACGACAAATCAGGGCTTGATTTATTGTTTTGTTGGTTGTCCAGACTTAAGAAGATGAGGAAGAAAATATTGCTAATGCAGATTAAATTTAAAAGTGTGTCATGAGTACATTTCTTTTTCTAGTGAGCCTGTTGATAAACATTTACCAGCGTACCCTTGCTACCCCACTATCATATTATAATAACACTTCTACATCAGAGGAAACAGATAGCTCAGTCAGGATGTGTTAGAGTAATACTGACTATTATGATTAATTAATTTAACAACTGTTTATTATGAATCTATAGTATATGCTTCATTTCAATAATTTTTATAATAACTACTACATACAATACCCCTGGGGGAAATACAAAGGTGATTCTTGACCTCAAGTAGATGTTAATACTCAGAAGAGAGGTGAGGAGTAATGGACTTGGAATCAGGAAAGCCTTCTAACACATTAGCTACATGGGTTAGATATCTATCCTCTTTGAACTTCAAACAGCTCTCTAAGTCTACTTGCCATAGATGACAATCTGTATTGGTGCAAAGACTTCCCACTCTGGGAGTTCCCATAACAAACTTACAGCTGCAATTGTATTAAGGGGATCAGACAATGGAGTGACTAAGTTTTGCTGAATTTATGGTGATGGAATGGAAGCTGATCAACCAACAGGACAAATTCAAATTTAACTTATCAGAGGTTTGGAAGTTGAATGTTCAACAATCAGGAACTGTAGGTGGTGGGCAGCACTGAAATCATCATTCAAGTTTGACAGCGCCTCAATACTGCTCTAAGATGACTTGCTAGACAGCAGTCACTTCATTAGAAAAATAAGACTAAATTAGCACACACTCCCCCACACACCATCTTAAAAATCAGAGTAGTTTGCCTGAGAAGAGATGAAAATAAAGACCCTGCAATCCTAAGGTTAGATCAATACGATGGGAAAAGACCAATCTGTCTGGTCTGTGACATGGGAAGCTTTAACAAGGAGAGCCAGTGAAGGAACAGGTCATAATATGCAAAAATAAAGTGATTAGCTGATCTTCTGAATTAATTCAAGATAGAGGGAGCTCTTGCACATCATTTCTCCCAACATAATAAAGGAAGTTTCCACCTGTCAGCTCAAAATGCCCAGTGGATATAAAAATGACCGTCAACAGTTTCAGGAAATGAAAAGCCATTAAAAGGGGATAATAGAATAAAATGTCCAGCAAATGTTCAAGGGCCACATTGATAAAAGGACATTGCCAAAGAATGCCAATTCTAAATGTGGCTTTATAGCCAGAGGACAAAAAACATTGAGAGAGAATTCTCCAGCAATTGAATTTATGTTAATATAGCACGAACACATTAAACCTGGAGGACAAAACATCATATAAAGAGAGTCAGAGAAAAACGAAAACTGTGCAGTAGGGAAACACATTGTTTTTCAGCTTCAGGTAATAAGAATGGAGACATTTCAAGATGCAAAAGGGCCGAAGCCAAGCAAATATATTAACACAGGAGAGGGGAGTAATCAAAGAATTGCCCTGATCTCTAAGGTCCCTTCCAGCTTTGGCATTTTATCATTCTATGTTACTGCCCAGAGAGCAAAGCAGGCAGTGCATATTTCTAGGTTGACAAGTCATCGAAAACTAGGAGCGATGCTGAGGAAGCTTTTCTGTGAAAGTGTATGTTTTCTGGAGAGAATAGCATAATGGGTTCTCAAAGGCTTTATCTTGACTAACTCTCCAACTGTTGTCCCATTTAAATGCATTATGTAACAACTGGTCAGATATTCCCCTACAGTATGACCCTTTTCTTGACATGTATACTTAAATAGCATTATTCTAATTGTAGACTGACATTTTTTCAATACTTGAAAAGCTCTTTGAAAGTGGTAGAATGAGTACATGAACACAGTAAGCTTCCTCTTTATTTGCTATTATAGACATATACACATACATACATTCCCCTACACATTCATACCATATATTGAGCATTTTATAGCTTATTGATATAATTTTTGGGTTGAAAAATGTTTTATTTTTAAAATATTTATTATTTATAATTTTTAAGATTCAAACAATTTTTGATTTCCAAATTCTTTCCCTCCTTTCCATTCCTCTCTCACCCACTGAGAAAGCAAACAATATATCAATTATACACATGAAATCAAACAAAACATATTCCCATATTAACCATATTGTGCAAAAAGAGAGGAGAGACAGAGACAGAGAGAGAGAGACAGAGACAGAGGAAAGAGAGAGAGAGAATAATAGTGAGAAAACTATAATTTATACTCAGAGTACATCAGTTCTTTCTCTGGAGTTGCGTAACATTTTTCATCATGAGTCTTATGCGTTAAATGATGATTAAATCATTACATTAATGCTTTTACTATGTATAATGATCTGATTCTGCTCAATTCACTTTGTATCAGTTCATATTGGTCTTCTCATAGTTGTTTTTTTTCTAAAACCACCCTTCTCATCATTTCTTGTAACATAACAGTACTCCATCACAATCATAACTTGTTCAGCTATTCCCAAATTGAACATTTCCTCAATTTCTAATTCTTGGCCACCACAAATAGAGTTGCTATAAATGTTTTTGTATAGAGGTCCTTTTGCTTTATCATTGTTCCCTTTGGGATACAGACCCTGTTTTGTGTTGCTGGGTCAGAGGGCATGCACAATTTTATAACACTTTGGGCATCGTTTCAAACTGTTCTCCAAATGGTTGGACTAGTTCATAACTTCACTAATAGTGCACTAATTTTTCCATATTCCCCTCCAATATTTGCCATTTTCCTTTCCCGTCACATTACTCAGTCTGCTTGTTATGAAGTGGTACCTAGTGTTGTTATAATTGATGTTTCCTTAGCAAATAGTGATTTAGAATATTTTTTCCATATAAATATAGTAATCTTTGATGTCTTCTGAAAACTGCCTGCTCATATCCCTTGACAATTTGTCAGTTGGGGAATTGTCTCATTTTTATAACTTTGATTCAGTTCCTTAAATCTATATATAATCAGAGGAACTGAATGTAAAAATTTTTGATAATACTTCATGGTTCATGGTACCTTTTAGCAAAATGTAGTTTCCTTGCTTATCTCATTCAATTAAGTCTGTTTTTGCTTTTGCTTTGTCTGAAATCATGATTGCTGGTCCCTGCCTCTTTTACTTCAGCCGAAGCATTCTAAATCTTGCTCTACCTCCTTATTTTAGCTCTCTTCATGTGCCTCTCTATTTCAGTTGTGTCTCTTGTAAATAGCATGTTGTTGGATTCTGGTTTCTAATTCATTGTGCTATCTACTTCTGCTCTAGGGGTGAGTTCATCCCATTCATATTCACAGTTATGACTACTGTGCATTTACCTCCATCTTATTTTATTTTATTTATTCTCTCTCTCTCTCTCTGTCTCTCTCTCTGTCTCTCTCTCTCTCTCTCAAAAGTCTGTCTTCCTTCTGACCACTGCCTCCTTTAATCTGTCTTCCTTTCATCATTCCCTCTCCATATCCCTCATCTCCTTTCCCTATTTATTTCTTTGTTGGATAAGATAGATTTTCATACACATCTGAGAATGTATATATATATATATATATATATGTGTGTGTGTGTGTGTGTGTGTGTGTGTGTGTGTGTGTGTGTATACATACGAGAAGTTCAAGCATTGCCCCCTGCCCTCCCCTTTCATTTTCCCTTCCATTGCAAAAATTTTTCCTCCCGTGCCTCTTTCATAGGAGATAATTTCGTCCATTTTATCTCTCCCTTCCAGCTTCTCTAAGTATACCCCCCCCTTTCTCATTCCTTCATTTTTTCATCCCATTATGATTGATTCATATTCATGCCCTCTCTTTGTGTAGACTGATTCTAACTGCCCTAATAATGAGAAAGTTTTGGGAATTATAAGCATTATCTTCCCAGGTAAAGATGTAAACAGTTTAACTTTATTGAGTGTTTCATGATTGCTTTCTCATGAAAATCTTTTTATATTCCTCTTGAGTCTTGTCTTTGTACATCAGTTTTTTTTTTATTTAGTTCTGACCTTTTCAGAAAGAATGTTTGAAGATCTATTTTTCATTAAACTTCCATTTTTTTCCACCTGAAGGATTATATTCATTTTTTCTGGTTAGGTTTCTTGGTTGTAATCCCAGTTTCTTAGCCTTCTAGAATTACATATTCCAAGCCTTACATTCCTTTAATATGAAAGCTGCTAAATCTTGTCTGTTCCTGACAGTGGCTTCATCATATTAGAATGGTTTCTTTCTGGCTGCTCACAGTATTTTCTTCTTAACATGGAACTTCTGGATTTTGGCTATAATAGTCCTGTGAGTTTTTATTTTGGGGTCTCTTTCAGGAGGTGATCAGTGAATTCTTCCAAATTTTATTTTACTCTCCAGATCTAAAATATCAGGTCAGGTTTTTTTGATGACTTCTTGAAAGATGACGTCTAGGCTCTTTTCTTGGTAATAGCTTTCGAGTAATCCAAAAATTCTCATATTATCTCTCCTTGATCTATTTTCTAGTCAGTTCTTTTTCCAAAGAGATATTTTATATCTTCTTCTACTTTTTCATTCTTTTGACTTTGATTGTTACTTTATATTTCATGAAGTCACTAGCTTCTACTTGTTCAATTCTAATTTTTAAGAAACTATTTTTTCTTCAGTTAGCTTTTGTATTTCCTTTTCCATTTGGCCAACTTTGCTTTTTAAGGTATTATTTTCTTCAGTATTTATTTTCACCTGTTTTTCCAAGCTGTTACTTCTCTTTTCACATTTTTTTGCCTCATTCTCATTTCTTTTCCCAATTTTTCCTCTACTACTCATGTCTCTCCTCAACTCTTCCAGGAATTCTTGTGAGTCTTGGGTCCAATTAGGACTTTTCTTTGAGGTTTTCTTAAAACTGTTTTCACATCACTGTCTTCTGAATTTGTGTGTTGGTCTTGCCTGCCACCATTATGGTGAAGTTCTTTTTATATGTATGTGTGTGTTTGCTCATTTTTCTAGTCTATTTCTTGACTTTAAATTTTATGTTAAAGTTGGATATGCTGCTAGTTCTGGGTGTCTGCAAGTTTTTGGTGCTTCCAAAGTGGTGAGATCTGGGGAGAGGCACAGCCACTGTTTTCTGGCTTATGCTTTGATCTTTACCCAGGAAGAACTCCCCTATAAATGGAAGCTCTAGTGCTCCTTTTGGAACTGTGACCAGGTTCCCTGTTCTCCTGCACCCACAAACACTATCACTCCTCTTTCCACTTCCACTTCTTGGAACTCTGATCACATCCTGTCAGCCCTTGTGAATAAACATAAACACTCCTCTCTGGCCTGGAACTGAGACCCAGAACTGTGTATGGGCTAATTAGTTGCTAATCAGGGCCAGCTGCATCCTGTGCCAACAAAGATTCCCTTGTAATCTCTCTCTGACCAGTTGCCTGAGCCCTTTACTGACTCTGGGCTGTGAGTCCTTTAAAGCTGCTGCTGTGTGTGTGTGCTGGACTAGCCCACATCCAATGTCACAGACCTCTCCTTATGACCTCCTAAATTGTCTTAGGCTGGAAAAATGTCTCAGTCTGATTTTTTATTAATTCTGCTGCCTCAACATTTGACTTGAGGTGTTATTTTAAAGTTGTTTGGGGGGGGGAAATTTTGAGGGAATGGGCTGGATTGCTGTCTCTAATCTGCCATCTTGGATCCTCCTTCTGATATCAACTTTTATTAAAACACATACACACACAAAGGCATATCCACACCCCAAAATTTAAGAATGGTTGTATGTTAGGCAATCTAATTATTCAAGACACATTTCATAAATGCCTACTTTGGCCCAATGATCATATTAGCGTCTGGAAATACAAAGACAAAAATAAGGAAATTCATGCCCCAAAGGATCTTACATTTTATCATCATATCCACCCAATATGTAGGGGACAGCAGCACAGTATAGTGCTTAGTTCCTCATAGTTTTAAAAAGAAAACAGATTTCTGATATGTAAATAGTAATCCCTTGCTATCTGATTTGTGTGTAGGAAGTTTGGGAGGTTCAGGGTGATGATGGATGAGAATGCAGTTGATCATTTCCAGATTGGTCTTTATCACACATTATAATCTTTGAGTATAGCTTTGTGGGTGATTGCTGTCTTGGGGTGAGCAGCCTGTTGAATGAGGCTTCCCACTCTAATCTTAGAAAAGTCCTTGGAGATGACCACTGTTATTTCAGAGCAGAGACTGGGGCAGGAGGATCTACACAGTGAGGCTTCTCACAGAGTTCAAAAACATTACAGCCAGGGGGGAAAAATAACCATTTAACTTTTAACAAGCAAGCTAAGAGATTACAAAGGGTTGCAACATACTTCAAAAAACTATTAACTGTTAACAAGCAAGCAAAGAGGTTACAATACTACATTTAATACAAACACTTCTCCTAGTGTTTGCCTCAAATGGGGGTGGTGTTGGCAGTGACAGTATGTCATAAGGAATGGATGGATCCAATTTCCCATAGCACCATGGTTCAGTACTTGGATTTGTTCCTACAAATAGAATTCCAAATATCCATAGCCTCTTACATAGTGCAGCAGGCTTTAGCTGTTGAAAAAGACACTTTTTGGAAAAGACCACCCATATCCTACATAACCCAAGAAAACCCTGAAGTACTTGAAATTGTAATTAAATCAGGTGACAGCTAATTTCACCAACACTTCTGCCAAAGTATTAAAGGGGCTTAGATTCTAGGTAAAGGACTGGGAGATCTTGTATAGGGGGAATGAAAAACAAACAAAAAATACTCTTGAGGATTAGGCTTTCAGGCTTCTGGTTCTAGGTAGAGAAACTTTGGGAAACAAATACAGGAGTCAGCTCACTCATCACTTCTGACAAAACCCTGAAGGTTCAGAAAGGACAGAGGATATGTCAGTAGCCATTAGCACAAAGCAATCCTCTGAGAGAAACTTAGAGAGGTTATCTATAAAAAGATCAAGAGAGTGCTAACAGGAAAATACTGAGACACATTTTACAAATGTTTTCCTATTTTTACTATGTGTGTCCCCTAAGGCTCTGCCTTGAACCTTCTTATCTTTTCCTTCTCTATTATCGTGCTTGAGGATCTCATCAGCTCCCATATGTTCAGCTATCATCGTTATGGAGATGATTCACAGATTAAGATAACCAACCCTAATCTCTCTCTGGAACTTCAGTCCCATATCAAGAACTGCCTCTTTGACATCTTGAAATGGATATTGTGCAGGTTTCTCTAGCTCAATGCGAACTAAACAGAATTCATCATCTTCCATTCTCCAAGCCTGCTTCCTTCCATTTTTTTCTGTTATTGAGGACACCTCCATCTTCACAATTACTCAGGCTTGAAACCTTATTGCCAACCTCAATTTCTCACTTCCACTCACCTCACACATCCTATCATTAAATTCTGTCATTTTTACTTTTACAACATCTCTTGCATACATCGCCTTTTCTTTCTTGTACAGGCTTTCTTCATCTCCTTCTTAGATAATTTCAAGCCTGACTCCAATCTATTCTCCACTCAGATGCCAAAGTGGTTTTCTGATCATATCATCTCCTCTGTGTCAATAAACTCAAATGATTCCCCAACATCTCCATGTTCAAATATAAAATGTTATTTTGCATTTAAAGGCCTTTACAACCTGGCCTCTTCTTACCTTTCCAATCTTCCCACACTTTACTGGACTCCATACATTCTGCCATCTGAAGCTAACTGGCTTATTTGCTGCTCCTTGAATATAACACTCTGTGTCCCAGTTCTAAGTCTTTTCACCATCTGACTGTCCCCCATATTTATAATGACCTCCTTCTTGACCTCTTCCTTCTTCTCTGGTTTCCCCAGTTTCCTTGACCTCCCTAGCTTCCCTCTCTTTTTGTAAGACTTAACTTAAATCTCACCATCTGTAGATTGTTGTTAGGGTTTCCAGAGGATCATGTCATTGCTCCTCTCCCCAGTGGAAAAAAAAAAACAGGAAGATATGTTTTTACAAAGGAGAAGTGTCAGTATAATAGAGAGAGTGCTTTAGGGGTGTAGAGGTGGAAGTGAGTGCAAGTTTTGTGCTGCACTGCACTGGGAGAGAGAGTCCCTTGGGATGCTCCCTAACCTTCAGGATAGAACTTCAACAGTAATGATTGATTTCCATAATCCTTCTGATACATAGTTTATGCGCATAACTGGTATGTCTGGGACTGAATGTGTACTAGGGGATCTCAGAAAGAATTCATGGTCAAAGTGAGAGGAAAAGAAAAACAAAAATGAAAAACAAATACGGTTCTCAAGGAGGACCAGTGACATCAGGAGGGTGATGCCTTAACTTTCAAGTGAATTAGATTTAAGTGAGGCAAGACTCAGCACCACTCTTTTCTCTAGAGTGATCAGAGTTCAGTGCAAGACAAAGGTCAACACCTGTTTTTCCAGGGAAAGATGTTGCTACTTAACCCTTATACAGTCATCTCTAGGCTGGTCATTTTCTCTCGGATTGCCCACTTACCAATAACTAGGCTTTTTTAGGGGAAGGAAGGGGAACCATTTAAGCAAACTATGGACCTAGCCTTTGTCCCAGTTCCTTTTCAACCCCACACCTACCTCTTAGTAGACAAAACAACAGATGAGCTCTCAATTTTGTCTATACATGTGATCTAGAAGGCAAATTCAGTGTGAACCTAAGTAAACAAGACTTCTTCAATAGAACAGGCAGAAGGGACTCCTCTGGCCCTCTACATCTCTTCTTGACATTTGTTACCCTGTTGTCAACAAGAGCAAGGAGTTATCATCCATGACCAATACTCTCTACCCTACATTTATGCCCAACTTGGTATAATCTATTTGGAAGCCAGGTTATGGCTTTTGATTTGTGCAATGCCCCTGTAGTTTTTTACTTTCATAAACTCCATTTATATCATGACCTATTGTCCTGGGGATTTTTCCTTAATCTACTTTCATCATAGAATGCTGAATGGGTCTGGACCATCATCTAGTATTTGAGTGAATAATAGGCATTTGCCAAATTTGAGATGTGTCAGTTCCAGAAGATGTCAAATTTTTAGAACATGCAATAAACCGACAAGAAACATATATGGATCCGTATAAAGCGAAAGGCATGCTGCTTTGGAGATTTGGAGAATTCCTACCCTGTTAGACTTATTTGTCTGCAGTACTGAAGCTTCAGGTTTTTTAGTCTCAGTACCCCTCACCAACTGAACTAGTTATATTATATGGTTCCTGGGTATATTTGGAAAGGGGGTGGTAGTGATTCTTTGCTGTCCATTTTTCCTACCATTTACCAGTAAATGCTCTCTAAATGTGTGATTTTGAGGGTAAGCCAGCATATTCAAGGAGAAAAGGCATCCCATTCATGAAGCTTATGTTACTGAATAAAGTACATTGATAGATGTTCTTCACAGCCATTTAAGTCTATAGGAAGGTTGGAAATGGTGGGATTTGTGATTCTTCTATTCTAAATCTTAATTTAAGTCTTTACTAACTCTGTTCTCAGATCAGCTCACAAGCTTAACAGTACCCCCAGATGAATAGTTGGTATGGAAGCACCAAATTTAGCTTTCCAGTTTACTTTTTTTTTTATTCAGGAAAGATCTCATCTTTAATGCTCATCACTGATGTCTTTCACCAGTTCTCATTGCTTTCTAGGGCAATGATTGTTAAGAACCAAGATGTTATTTATTATCTTTGTTCCCAGATCTATACTTTGAGATATTTAAACACTGAAATTATTTGAAGAGGGAAGAGAGAGAGAGAGAAAAGGAAGGAAGAAGAGTTTGACTCGTTCCGTGGTTTACTCAGCATATTTATTGGGCCTGCTCTCATGGCCTTGGCCAGCTCTGAAACACTTAACCACAAATCTCTAAGAGATTAGTTAGCTATGAGCTCATTAGAAGTTTGGATCAGGAGCTTCAAGGCAAAATAAAGAACAAAGGTGACCTTAAGTTTGTTGATAACCTGAATCCCTTTGGAGACTTAATTCTTTTAAGATATTCTGCAGACTCTAATGTATGCTATTGGTGCAGTAACAAGTTCATGTTCATTCAGGGCTTTTGTTCAGTACTTCCTATACTGGGTTGCCTTGCATCTATGAGCTACATCAGTAGGCAGCTGCCAAGTTCTAGAATAGATCCTACAACACCAGCTTGTTGAAAGAGTCCAAAGGATTACACTGGACACCACAGATCTATAAACAGTTTTCTTTGCCTTCTATCTTAATGTACTCTGATCTGCATGAATAATTCATTGGAGGTAATGAAACATTTGTGTTTCTGTGGAGGACTTCTTCCACATGGCACCAGCATTTTTTTGCCTCATCCTCGCACTTACTCCTATAAATTGACCAGGGAAGGAATGAGGTAAGTGATAGGGAAGAAAATTCTCTTTAAAGTAAAAGTCACATTTGTGGTATGGAGTTACCCTCTCTAGATTGCTCCACAATACATTATTGCCATTGATCTTAAGAATTTGGAGTGTTTTCAGTCAACCCATCAACACTATCAATGTCAGATCTGCTGAATATGTTAACTCTTTTTGGAATTCTCTTCCTTTTTTTTCAATGGAATGGGGAGAGGAAATAAATGCTTGTCAATTAAAAAAAATAAAACTGATTTTTATGAAAAAAGGTTCTATTTTACTAACATAAATTAGGAACATCACAATCAGAAGGCAGATCAGGTGTTGAGAAAACTGGAATTTGGATGGTAGATCTACCCTCTTGACAAGCCCTCCTGCAGACCATAAACTTTACAGTCATTTAGCCAGCAGGATTGATCTGTTAGCAACAGGAACACGATGTCTATACCAAAGCATAATCATCAACCCTCCAAACTGGCTAAATTCCCACACCCAAAGAATAACGAGTCTCCAGTGGACTCCTGTACCTCTATGCCAACCTGAACATTTTTCCTTATGAGGTTCATTGGCAGGACTCTCTGTCTCTGACATGACAGCCTGATGGTGGAACACTTAGATCTGTTTAAAAAACATCCTATGCTATTTTGCAAGACTTTCAGTGTTCCAAAACGTATGAAGCACATCACTCAGGGTTTCCAGGACCTCTGAGTTATATGCCCATGACATGGGTTCCATGGTGAAACTGGCAGATGTGTTACAACCCCTGCCAACTCTCCTCTGCCCCTAGATCATGGTAACAATTGACTTTAACAGAACCTAACCTAGTACTTTTATTTATACTTCCATTTATTCCTGAGGTCATCCACTCATTCTTGAAAGGAACTTGCTAGCTCCCCTCTCGTAGTCTTCCTTATTGGATCCCCAATTTCTCTCTTTTTTGAATTACTTTGCAAGTAAATATTAATATTTACAAAGTGTGCCTGTGGGTAGACAAACACATGCATAAGACTCTTGAATAATATCTAAAGTGATGCATCTCCTACCATCAAAGTTACCCTACTGGCAACTAAAGAATTTGCTTATAGCAATTGAGTATGCACATCTACCCTCAAAAATACCCTCTTCTATTAAATATGGTTTATAGTTCTAGTTTGGTCTGGAATCACCCTATGCACCATAATCTTTCTTGTCAATTACTACCCAGAGTCACAGGATAGATGACAATCTACCCATGAATCTCACTATGGTTTAAATTTGAGCCCACCCTCCCAAAGACCTTGTATGTGCAGTGGGGTTGGGAGGTTGATTTTTGTAATTAATGTTCTTGCTCTATACCTTCTCAGAAATTCTGTTTTGTAAAAGTTTATGGAATTGTACTGGTGGATTGATGCTAGGGAGCATGATCAGGAGGAGCTACAGTATTAGAAACTAGCCCATCAGGATTGTCTACAGTACTCTGAGGAGGAAAGTAATCAGCTAACCTCTGGAAACTCAGTATTTGTTAGAATACTGAGCCTACATTCACTTGTCATATTTTCATTAAAGATACCCTAATTTATTCTCATTCTCAAGGATTTCATAAGGATAGTTCATTATAACATAATATAATTCAATATAACAGAATGATAAAATACCTTTGAAGCTGGTACTTCCCAAATATTGTTTCTATATCCTCACTTCAGTATTATTCACATTTTACAAATGAAGAAAGTGATGCAAATAGAAATAAAATGATATGCTTAGAGTCACACAGCTAGTAAATGTCTGAGACTGGACTTGAGCTCATTCCTTCCTGACTCCAGGTGGAGTACTCTACCCACTCTACCACCCAGCTTCCTTCAATTTTATTGGTTGTAAATTCCTAGCTAAACCTTTACCATTGTTTACCAGTGTTCCTTGGTGCACCAAAAGTTTAAGGGACCTGTCCATGGTCATTAGTCAGTAGGTATCAGAGGAAGGACTTAAATTCAGGTCTTTCTAGACCCAGAACTGGCTCTCTGTCCATCATACCAGGCTATGTCTCATATGAAATTTTTAAAGTCAGCATGTTGGTTGGTGGTTAATTATGTTCTCTTGAGTGTCTTATTCATGTTCTACATACTTTTCTCCACTATTTTGGTAACTCCTGGAGTTATCTCATAAAATGATCTTTCTTTGATATTGATCCTGTATTAATTTTTATAATCTTTATTTGTGCTATATTCACCCAAATATATACTCTGGCAAGTTAGGGGCCAATTCCTAACTAATAATCCAACATTTATTTAGTGCTTAGCACATAGTAGGTCCCTCAAAAAAGGTTGTGGCTTTGACTTAAATATTATAGATACCATTGGGATCAGTCATTAAATCTATCATCTATTACTTCAGGATTTTTTTTATGATCATGTGCAATAGTGTCAAAACTATAGTTCACTGTTCAACTACTACCCCACTAACTGCAAGGAAGATGAGGTGAATAGCAAGGGGAAAATCATTAATGACTTCTTTGCCAGTCACAAACCAAGAAGTACAGTTCCTAATAAAAGATCATTATTAATGAAGAAAATGGCCCCTAGAATACATGGCTATAGCCTCATGATAATTGTTACTTTATATAGAATTTGTCAGTCATTTCAGTTATGTCCAACTCTTTGTGACCTCATTTGAGGTTTTCTTAGCAAAGATACTAAAGTGATTTGCCATATCCTCCTCCAGCTCATTTTATACAAGAGGAAATTGGGAAAAGCAGGGTTAAGTGAGTTGCCCAGAGTCACATAGCTAGGAAGTATCTGAGCCCAGATTTGAACTCAAGAAGGTGAATCATCCTGATGCCAAGCTCAGTGCTCTATCCATTGTGAAAACTAGCTGCCCTTATACAGAGTACTCAAATAATTATTTTAAGAGATCTGTGATATATGTGATGTGGTCATTGCCTCCTGTTACACTTCACAATATCTCCACCCTTTAAAAGTTACTCTTTAAAAGTCATTGTGGCCAGAACAAACCTTCACCATATGACTAGTTTCTGAAGGTAAGTCTCCCTAAAGCTATGTTGGCACTGATGGAAATGTAAGTCCATTACTAGGCCCATACTCAAAGCATTTTTAGCTTGGTGAGACCCAAGACAACTTATATTCTGCTGCCATAAACTTAAAAAAACATGGAGTCCTTTTTTGTTCCTAAGAAAGAGTAAATATGTATGGACTATAGGGTGTGTGTGTGTGTGTGTGTGTGTGTGTGTGTGTGTGTACGCATATATGTGTGTATGCATATATATGTGTATATGTATGTATATATAGTGTGTTTATATGCATGCATGCACATACACATATGGGGTGGGGTGTGCATGTACATATGTGAGCATATGCACATATGTATATATACAAATGTGTATGTATATATGTTACACATACATATATACATATATATATATATATATATATACTAAATATTTCAAGAATTTGTATTTTTTGAGTATGGAAAGTCCCTCTAACCCTGAAGAGAGCAACTTGTCTATAACTTACTGTACTAAAAAGTTGCCTAAGTTTCACAGAGGTTCTTACCAGCACATGGTCACACAGCTCATTAGTATTAGTATTTATAAATAAACAGCAAGAGTTAGATTAAATTTTATGTAGGAAAGTGTTTTTACATTTCATGTTAAATCCAATATCACAGTCATCGTTTTTTTTATTTTTTAGAAATATTTTTAATTGGAAAAAAACTGCTTTTTTTCCTTTAAAATTACAAATACCCTTTAATCTCTGTTATTAATTCTGGAAGTGCTCTTGACTCATTTTGAATTTCCTGAAACCTTTGATAAGATAAATAAGGAGGAAATTTTGGATAAAACAGCATTTGTCTTCTTGTGAAGATTTGTCTTCCATTGCTCTTAGAATATTTTAAACATACATACATACACATGCAAGTGTGCACGCACACACATGCACACACAGACACACACACACACACATGCACACACACACTACCACCACCAGAACCAATTTGCCAGAGTCGCACTTTTTCTCAAATGAATGTCTACTATATCATCTTCAAAGTCTCTTTGTGAAAACAAACACTTTTTGTTCCATAAAGGCTTTCCTCTAAGGCATGGAGAATCAAAACAATTTTCAGAAGATCTAAAAAATACATTATCAATCTTTATCAAATATCCCCTGGGTTGCAATAATATCAGGAAAGTAGAGACATATAGAAGTGCTCTAATTGCCCTAAGCACTGATGATTACACTCAAGCTTTGGGAGCCAAGACAGGGCAGGAGTGGTTAGAAAGAACCAGCAAGTCAAGGCAACTGGCTTCCAAAAAAGCTATTCCCCATAAAATAAAACAACAAAAGAATTCTGGGAGCTATCCTCTTCCACCAATACTGAGACTTGGCAGAGCAGTTATGACAACTTGAGAGTGGTAGCCTCAGTACCCAACCTCATTAGTGCTAAATGAAGCAAGTGGTACCCACTGTTGTGTCTGTGCAGAGAGCTGTGACCTAGCAGAGAATCTTACTGGGAAGATTTTGATCAGGACATCTGCAGCCAAATCACATAGATTCAGATGGAGCAAGTACAGATAGGAAGCATCCATTGTGTCACATTTTTTGAAATGGTCAAATTTAGGGCTGAAAGACATGCTCTGTTGTGAGATCCTTCATCATTCTGTAGCTGAATATTATCCAGATGGTATTCAGTGTTCTTGAAAAGTTGAGTCTTCAGGCAGTATATTTATCAGTCTGAATTTTTTGAGCATCAAGTATTGAACACTTTTGGATGCTACACAAAGATATTGAGAAATAAATAAAAGACCATCTGAGGCTTTGAGGAGTTACAGTCAAATTTAGTAGACTTTGGAATAAGATAGGTTTATAGTCATGTCATCTTTAGCTTCTCTATTAAACACACAGGCAGCATTTTGTAAATAACAGAGAGGTGTCAGTGTTTTGTACAGTTATTCCTTCCACATCATGACTTTCTCCATCGTGATTTCAATATATCACCAATCAGCATAATTAATTAAATGGGAGATTTTGGGGAGTTTTGCAGAAGCCACAGATGATTCATAAAGGCCAGAAGATGACACAGAAAAGGTTTAGGAACTCTGAAATGCAGAATTATTTTTTATATACATTGAATATTTATATCTTCTCTCTTTGACTTCCCCAGGGGTATATTCCCAGCAGTGTGATCACTGGGTCAAAAGGTTGACGTAGATGAACAATTTTTCTTGCATGATAAAATAGATACCCCAAACAGTGGGACACACTCAAAACTCCACTAACTCAAAACTCCACTTTATTTGTCTTATGCTAGCCTCTCCAACATTTACTATGCCTTTCTTTTGTCATCTTTGCCAATCTGTAAGGTATGAAGTGAAACATTTGACTGTTCTATAGTTTGCAAATTTTCCTTTGTGGAAAATCTAGACATTTCCCTTCCTCTAGTCCTGAGGTTACCCTTTTGTTCCCTGTGGTCTTTCTGAGATTACTAGTAGTGGCCTAGTAATACATTCACCAGTATCCTGAAACATATGTCATCTGGGCCTGGAGATTTGAATTTATGGTTGTTCTCTTTGATCTCTATGTATGTTGGACTTCAAATTCATTTTCCCCCTATCATTTCATATCCAAAGATCACTCTCTTTGAGAGGGTAAAAAGGAAATAAGAACTAAGTAGACTTATTTTTTGCCTTGCATCCATCACCAACATCCCATCTATCCTGGGAAAGGTCCTATCCCTTCTTTAATCTCCTTTTCCCCAGTTTGACAAAATAACAACTCATTTTGTTATTCTGAGTTTTCACCATCAGCCTTTACTCATTCTGAGCTTTGGTTTTCCCAAGAATTTTCCTTTTATTTATTTAGAAATTTTAAGACTTTATTTATTTTTAGTTTTCAACATTAATTTCCACAAGATTTTGAGTTCCAAATTTTCTCCCTATCTCTCCCCTCTCTCCACTCCAAGATACCATACATTCTGATTACCCCTTCCCCCAATCTGTCTTCCCCTCTATCACACCCTTCCTTTCCCTTATCCCCATCTCCTCTATTTTCTTGTAGGGCAAGATAGATTTCTATATCTCATTACCTGTATTACTTATTTCCCAGTTTCATGTAAAAACAATTTTTAACATTTGTTTTTAAAATTTTGAGTTCCAACTTCTCTCCCTTCCTCTCTCCCCACCCATCCCTACTGAGAAGGCAAGCAATTCAATATAGGTTATACATGTGTAGTTATGCAAAAGACTTCCATAACAGTCATATTGTGAAAGACTAACTATATTTCCCTCCATACTATCCTGCCCCCATTTATTCTATTCTCTCCTTTGACCTTGTCCCTCCTCAAAAATATTTACTTCTAATTACCCCCTCCTCCCCTTTGCCCTCCTTTCTATCATCCCCCCCATACCCCACTTATCCCCTTCTTCCCTACTTTCCTGTAGTGTAAGATAGATTTTCATACCAAATTGAGTGTGCATATTATTCCCTCCTTAAGTCAAATGTGATAAGAGTAAGTTTCACTTTCCCCTCCATCTCCCCCACTTTTCCCTTCCATTGAAAAAGCTTTTTCTTTCCTCTTTTATGAGAGATAATTTGCCCCATTCCATTTCTTCCTTTCTCCTCCCAATATATTCCCTCTCTTATCCCTTAATTTTATTTTTTTACATATCATCACTTCTTATTCAACTCACCCTGTGCCCTCTGTGTATATGTATATAATCCTTCCAACTACCCAAATACTGAGAAAAGTCTCAAGAGTTACAAATATGATTTTTCCATGTAGGAATGTAAATAGTTCGACTTTGGTAAGTTCCTTATGATTTTTCTTTCCTGTTTATTTTTTCATGCTTCTCTTGATTCTTGTGTTTGAAAATCAAATTTTCTTTTCATCAAAAATGCTTGAAAGTCCTCTGTTTTACTGAATGACCATTTCTTCTCCTGAAGTATTATACTCAGTTTTGCTGGGTGGGTGATTCTTATTTTTAATCTTCGCTCCTCTGACTTCTGGAATACCATATTCCAAGCCCTTTGATCCCTTAATGTAGAAGCTGCTGAGATATTTCACAGTGTCTGCCATTTTTCATTTCTTTTATTTTATAATTTCTTGATTTTTCATAAAGTCATTAGCTTCCATCTGCTCCATTCTAACGTTTAAGAAATTATTTTCTTCAGTTAGCTTTTGGATCTCCTTTTCTACATGACCAATTCTGTTTTTCAAGTCATTCTTCTCCTCATTGGCTTTTTGAATTTCTTTGCCATTTGGGTTAGTCAGTTTTTTAAAGTGTTATTTTCTTCAGCATTTTTTTGAGTCTTCTTTAGCAAGCAGTTGACCGTTTTTCATGATTTTCTTGCATCACTCTCCTTTCTCTTCCCAATTTTTGCTCTACTTCTCTTACTTGATTATCAAAATCCTTTTTGAGTTCTTCTATGAACTGAGACCAATTCATACTTTTCTTGGAGGCTTTGGATGGAGGAACTTTGACTTTGTTTTCTTCGTTTGCATGCTTTGACCTTACTTGTCACCAAAGTAAGATTCTATAGTCTGATTCTTTTTCTGGTTTCTGCTCATTTCCCCAGCCATTTGCTTGACTTTTGAGTTCTGTCAAGTAGTTCTTTCCTTCCAGTGGAGGTGAGGGGTTTACTGTGTGCTGCTTGATTCCCCCACAATCTGTGGGCCTAGAGCTACAGAAACAATGACTGCAGCTGCCCATGCTGCTGTTGTGGCTGATGCGGATTCCTCAGCCCCTCTCTGCCTCCCTAGCGCTGGGGCCAGAGCACTCCACTCTCCTGCACTGTTCCCACAGGCTTTTTCCATTGATCTTCTAATTAATCCTCAGAGTTTTGGAGTTATGAAGTCTGGAAACCATCACAGATGCCAGAGATTTAGTCCCACCAAGGCCTACTCAGTTCCTGTCTGTGCTGGCTCAACCCAGACTGGATTGTGCTCTGCTCTCACCATGGTGTGATAGACACTTTCTGGTGACCTTCCAGGCTGTCTTGGGCTGGAGATTTGCTTCACTCCATCATTATGTGGGTTCTGCAGCTTCAGAATTTGTTTAGAGCCATTTTTTTTTACAGGTATTTGGTTGGGTTTGGTGAGAGTACTCTAGAAAGTGCATGCTGTTACTCTGCCATCTTAGCTTCACTCCTCAGGATCATTTTTTTAAAAAGGCATTCCAGTAGATTTTGGCATCATACAAGAAAAGGCTAAGTTCTTACATGATTTCCTAAAGGAAAATGAAAGTCAAGGGTCTACAAATATGAATTTTATGCACATTTTCCAGATCACAAGGGCACAGAACCCCTAATCTCTGAGATGTGGAAGGGATAACTTTAGTTCATAGAGACCTATCCTTGATGCCCCCAAAGACTTGAATTCAAGTTCAACCTTTGACACATACTAACTGGGTGATCCTGGTCCAATCCTTTAATCTCTCAGTGTGCTAGACAATCCTCTAGAACTATAAGTTGCTGGGTAAATGTCAATCTGCTTTGGTAGAGTGAATTTACTTACACTGGAATTACCTATGCCAGTGAAATCACAGATTCTGTCCCTCTTTCTATCCCTTGCTAGAGTAGACCACATCTCTATGGTTGTACAAGTAACTGAAAGGAACAGAGAATATAAAGTTCTTCTTTATTAATTTTTGTTTTCTATAAACAACTTGGACTTGGTAGCAAAAATGCACAGAATTGAGCTTAAAAGGTATAACATATTTGACAATTCTCTTATTATTGATATCAAAAAAAGACACAACACAAGCAGATCAGTGAAGAGCAAAGGCATCTACTGTGGTTGTGGAAATTGTTCACTGAGAAGCCCAAAGGGATGAAGGATTCCCAATAGATGATAAGATATTACAGATGCTCTTGTTTGTGGGTGACATTGGACTTGTCGCTTCTAGAACTGTAACAAAGCAAAGCTTCCTAAATGAGATCTATAATTACTGAAGAATCTGGATAGACTATCCACACAGGTGAAAACAAATGGAGGAAGAATTCTTTTGTTCAATCATATTAAATTATATGGATAACCCATAAAATATCAATATTTACATCTCAGACTGACATGCCATATGGACAATGAACTGAACTCCAAATTGAATAGGAGGAGAATAGGCTAGATTTTATTTGGAAAATTATAATTCTTTTAATTATCCAAAACTTCTCCTTGAAACAAAGACCCATCTTTCTGACATGAATGTTCTCTCAGTGATTCTATATGGCTACAAAATATGATATATCATAGTCTTCAAAATGGCAAAGATTTCCCTTACTCAATGGCAAAGGAGAGGCACATAGTAGGTATGGGTAGGTTGTAAAAATAAAAAATTGCCCAAAGACTTAGTCTAAAAGACACTATCTGAGAAATTAATGCCAAGAAAAGGAAGTGGGATAGTCCTAAAATTAAAATGATGAATAACTGAGGGATGGTATATGTATTCCTATGCAATGTAAAAAGATTTGGAGAAAGGTCCCCAGCACAAAAAGTGGACTCCTGTGGATGATTTATAAAAGAAAATGGAGAAGAGTTGTACAAAAAGAGAAGGCATGGAGAGGTTACAATATACAGTGTTGGAGCAATCAAACACTTCATTGAGATCACTGATCCATCCAAGTATCCAAGCATGGCATACATAAGAATTTATAAATTCAGTTCTCTACCAGATGGCTACAGTTATAATCTTTGCAATAATTCCAAAAGAGACATATATTGTTTGATGAGTTACTAATATATTCCCTGGATATACACTAGGTTTCTTTGGGGAGTTCATTAACCATTTTCCACAATGACCTTGTTCTGAGGGTTAGAGAATCAAAACAATCCCCTACATATCTGACCATTATATTGAAAAGTGCAGTGTGAATCTGGCCATTATCCAGTTCCATACATAGCACAGAGAGGGACATTGGGTAATTCTGAGTCATTAGTAACGTAGTCACACACTGTGGGAAGCTTTGTAGTTAACAGGAGCAGTTATTCCTCAGAAATATTTTTAAGCAGTCAAGATCTTTTAAGAGCAATAATTCTGACATTATTAAATAAAATCTATAATTCAATTTTTAAGAATTATAGATTTTATTTAATAATGTTAGTTTTATCATCTCATAGTACATAAAGCAACAGTAGAACTAGGTATGGTAAAAAACTACCTAATAGAAATGTCATTTGTAATGATTAAAGAGGAATAAATAGTTTATTGTAAGCACATAACAGGCATAACTAGCTTTTTCGGGATGCATAATTGTACGTGAATAGGATTTCACTCAGTCAATCAACAAGCATTTATTAAATCCTTTATTATTCTCCAGTCTACTGTATACTAAGCTCTGGGGGCACAAAGAGAGCTTAAAAAAATAGTCCCTGCTCATGATCTAATGAGGGAGATAATACTATGCACAAACAAAAGATACATAGGTTAACTTAATTGCCAGGTGAGGAACTACTAATGCAGCTTCATTGCAACATCTAGTCTTACAGAAGAGCTAGAACCCTGGGACATGTCAGGGTCATACATGTCAGAGGCAAGAGGTTAACCTAGAACTTCCTGGTCTCAAGGCTGACCTGGAGCAAAGTTTCTGCTATGAATAATAGCAGAACTTTAATCTTAGACTCTTAGCTATAGATGAAAACTGGATCGATTTCATTGAATCAAATCTCTACATGAAACATGATCCCATTTTATAACATCCCAGACAAGTGGTCACCTCACCTCTGCTTGAATGCTGCTGCTGCTCTCCCAAAGCGACCCATTCCATTTCTATGAATCCCGTCTTCAAATTGAAACTCAGTCTGCCTGCTTGTCATGTCTACCCCCAGACGCTCTCTGAGGCCCAGAAGAATAAGACTAATATAAAATCAATATAGTGTTCAGTGCTTTGTATGTAGTATACATATATATATATGTATGTATGTATGTATATGTATATATGTATATATAGCAATATATAGTAATATATATTCAATATAGTAATAATTCACCTATTGGAGATGGTGATTGTGTTTCCCCTGAGATTTCTATTCTTCACAATAAACATGGCTTCCCTCATCATCCTGATTGCTTCTTCTTGACCCATTTCAGCTCAGAGTCCATTTTCTTATTGTTTGGGACATTCCTACCAGAACAGACCACGTGTCCTCTGTGTCTTTTCATTCTGTTACTCTTGTTTGTATCTTTGTAGATATCCAAAGAGCATCTCCATTATATGATTCAAATTCCATGATTCTGTGTCTATTAGACAAGATCAAAGGACAGAGTCTTCTGACCCTACATAGGGTGTATCTCACACAAAGTGAGAGTGCTGTAAGACCTTACCTTGAAAGGACCAGGGTCTCACATTGCATCCTGGGCCATCTCCAGCTGTCCTGATGAATACTATGCCACTGGATCCAGGTGGCTCAGTAGAAGAAAGTGAGGTTGTGACCTTGCACAGCCCTTTCTCACTCAAATCAAAGTCAGCTCCAAGTCATGTCGTCATCTTGAGGTCATCATCTTCGAGAATGAAGGACAAACACAAGGTATCCTTTCAAGTTGATCCATTGATTTCCACTGTGGGCCTCTGGTCATGCATCTAGTTCCAAATTCATCTAACTGTATTATTATCTAGCCTACATCTTGCCCACAAGGATATCCTGAGAAACACTCATGAAATGCTTTGATGAAATCCAGATAAATTATCTCCACAACATTTCTCTCATCTACCAGTCTAGCAGCTCTGACAAAAAGGAAAATGAAGTTAGTCTGGCATAACATGTCCTTAATACACTCCTGCTGATACTTCCTTTTCTAAGTGCTCCCAAGATATCCATTAATAAACTATTCTAGAATTTTGCTTGGGATCAAGGTCAAGCCATGTCCAAACCCTGCCCTAGTCTGCAGTATTAAAAAAGTGATGCCCTTTTTCCGTTTGAAAATTAAAACATTTGTCCACTTTTCCCATTCTCCTAATCCTATCGATTCTACCTTTACAACATCTCTCACCTTTGCCCCTTCTTTCTAGTCCCACTGGCATCCCCAGTTAATATCAATCCTTCCTTTCAAAATTCATGTAGCACTTTGTATTGGAACTGTTTAAGGCATACATCATATGCTGTGTCTTATGTAAGCAACTACATTTGTGTCTTATTGTCCTATCAAGACCAAGGAAGAAAATGGTCTTGTCTCATCTAAACTTTGATTACCAAAGTTGAAGTTGGAGGGCACTTTAGAGATTTTCTAGTCTAATTCACTTATATAGCAAATGAAGAAACTGAGACCCAGAGATGTTGTGACAATCAGGTTCTTCCAGGTAGCAAGTAGCAGAGCTGAGCTAATATGTCCCCCTATAGCTAGAATAGTGCTCTGTATACAATTGGTTGTTCAGTTGTTTTAGGTTCTTCATGATCCCATTCGGAGATTTTTAGCAAGGATAACGGAATGACTTTTTATATCCAGCTCATCTTGTTTCATTTCATTTTATTTTGTGGGGCAATTGCGGTTAAGTAACTTGCCCAGGGTCATGCAGCTAGTAATGATCATGTGTCTGAGACTGGATTTGAACTCAGGTTCTCCTGACTCTATCCACTTTGCTACCTAGCTGCCCCTCCAACTCATTTTACAGATGAGGAAACTGAGGCAAACAGAGTTAAGTGACTTGCCCAGGGTCACACAGCTAGTAAGTATTTGAGGCCAGATTTGAATTCAGGAAGATGAGTCTTCCTGACTCCAGACCTGATACCCTTAGCTGCCCTTCTGTATATAATTGGACTGAATAAATGAATGATTGAAATTAGTGCTCCCTCAGAGATCATGAATGGTGATTAAGCAACCATGTATTAAATTGGTTTTTGTTTTCTGTACCTTGGCATAAATTTGAACTAATTTAGAGGAGCTAGATGCTCTCTTACCCTTGCCTTACCTATCTGGGATTTTAATTCTCATAACTATTTCTGATGTATTTCATTTTAGTATAAAAATAATTTGCCTTGAGATATAAAACTGAAACAAAACCAGAATCTAGTAGGGTTTTTTCTCTCTGCTATCCATAATCATTATTTCATACACTCCAAGTAGAGGACTTTAATTTTCTTCTTGCTCCTAACAGTCCTTCATAAAAATCACATTTTGCAA
The DNA here is from genome assembly GCA_023548195.1 of Bettongia penicillata ogilbyi. Lineage (NCBI taxonomy): Eukaryota > Metazoa > Chordata > Mammalia > Diprotodontia > Potoroidae > Bettongia > Bettongia penicillata. The sequence goes on from JAJHZJ010000733.1 coordinate 1,855,825, forward strand.
TTCTCTGCATGTTTTAAAAAGCCTTAGTTCATTCAGGGCTTTTTTCAGGATCCTAGGAGTTCTGATTGTCAGGAAGTACCTGTGACATTGGAACTCCCAAGAAAAGTGTAAAGGTCCCCTGTCAAGGAAGCATTCTCTTCCATTGTAATACAGGGCCATTGCTGCAGTCTGGGGTATGATATCCCAGAGGACCTCCAGCAGCTGTACTGCATGAGAAGCTCTACCATGACACCCTGCAGAAGGGAATACTGACCCAGGCCAACAGGGCAAACCAGCTAGGCAATTAGCCTTCTCAGCAGCACTGCCTTGTCACATAGAGGTACCACCTGCCTTTTCTGAAGTCCTTCTGATGCACAGCCTGTGCTGAAATATGAGAGCAGGTTTAGAAACACCAGTGTGGTAGCCTGAATTAGTTTGCTTTATATAGACTTTATATAGAGGAAGTTTCAGAGTCGGAAAGTTGGTGCTTTTATTAGAGATGTTGGTAGTCCCTAGAAGTCTACTTTCCTGATTTCCCACCCTACAGGTCAACTTTTCTTATTATAGTAACATCAGCAGACTCCCTTACATTATTGCTATAGGTTTGTGGCAAAGTTTTGTATTCATCTTTGGGAAGATCGGAAGGCAAGAATATCGGGATCTCAGGAGAAGGACTAGAGCTCCCCAACTATGGTTTTAGGCACTAGACTAACTACTGAAAGGACCCTGGCCTCAAATACCAGATGGCATTTAGGTCTACAGGTATGCTCCACCTGAGGATGCAGCTGGTGAGCCAGAAGAATATGAGTACAATCCAATCTGGGTTAACCAAAATCTGGAGCCAATGCCTCCTACCGTCACTATCTACAAATATTCTCAGCAGAGATACGATGCCACAATAGAGACCACAGAGGAAGGATGCCACACGGAGAAAAGAGCACCAATAAGCATAATGGCAGATACAAGTGTAATATCCTCAGATGTTACATACATACAATGGCATCAGTCATTCTTCAGAGTCAAAGGAATGAGTTTATTTGATCATGTGTATGATCTGGCCTCCTAGCTTTTCAATAAACAAGGCACTCCATCTCTTAGCTCAGGGCATTGCCTCTGCCTGCCCCCATACCTGCAATGTTCTCCCTCCTCCTCCCTGACTACTGACCTCTAATCTGCCCTCAAATCAATCGCTAAAGTGACTTTCCTAAAGCTCAGATACCATCATGCGCGCACACACACACACACACACACACACACACACAGACAGACACACACACACCACACACTCAGTAAAGTCCAGTGGCTCCCTAATGTCTCCAGAATCAAAATCAAAATGTTTGATAGGAACTCTCTCCTTTCTCAGTTCTGCTCACTGACTTCCCTGGTTTCTTTTAAGCATCAACCCTAATCTCACCTTTTTATAACCTTCAATCCCCTTTTAATACTAGTATCTTCCCTCTGTTCATTGTTTCCTACTTGCCTTATATATAGCTTGTTTTGCATATATTTACTTGTATGTTTCCTCTCCCATTGAGGGCAGTGACTCTTTTTTGCTTCTTTTTGTATCCCAGGTCCTTAGCACAGTGCCTGGTATATAATAGTTACTAAATAAATATTGATTGATTGATCTAACTTCAACTTACCTATCTAGGTTTAGAGTATGTCATTCCCCTTCACGTGCTCTATGCTCCAGACAAACTTGATGTCAACTCTATGTGTTTGTACCAATCAGTCATTGTTTCTGACATGAATTTTCTTCTCTTAGAATTCTCTCTTCTTTCAAGTCTAAGCATACATTCCACCTTTTAAAGGAAGCTTTAACTGAGCCCCCTGTTTGTTAGTGCTCAATCCTACCTCTTACCTTTCATATTATGCCCTTCCAGCAAGTTAGCTCCTTGAGGGTATGGTCTTTTCTTTATCCCTTTCTTTGTATACCCAAAATCTAACACCATGCCTTGCTCATAGAAGATCATAAATATTTGTTGGAATATATTAGATTAAAACTCAAAGCCCATGAAGGCAAAATGACTCATTCAAAGTCACAAAACCACTTAACTTTTATGCCAGCCCTACCATCCAGGTCAGATGACCTCCTAGCACAGAACTTTTCAGACTACAACATGCAATGGAATTCCAGTCATAAGCAACATTAAATCAGAGAATCTGTATTAATTTAATGAGATTCAAAGTCTTGCACAAAGGATCACTTTTCTCAGGAAATAGCTTATGTAATAGTATTTTGAATAATAACCTTGGTCTTTGATCATGTTATGAAGTTACATTTGGGGGATAGGAAGCTTAAAAGTATAATTCCAGATAAGAATTCTCCTTCCAGCTGAGCTTGAAACTTTACATAAATGTAACATTGTCCTACGCCTGGCATACTTTTAGCATTTCACACCAATGACCCAGAAGACAACTGAGGTTGAAATGATTATTCACAAAGCCTCTTGCTTTACTCCCCACCCTACTGTTCCATGCTAATGTACTGGATGACACTGTGCCTGAATTCTCAAGGGCTCCTGACTCAGGCAGTGTAGATAGGTATCTCTTTAGCCCATCTCTCATCCCAAATTGAGGAGTTCTTTCATTGTCCTTTGGCTCTCTTTTGCCCTAGCTCTTTGTGCCCACTGGGGCAGCCACCATGGCCTCTGATCTCTACATCTCTCTTTCCTCTCCTCACTGCTTTTCTTTCTTCCTGTCCCTGCTTATAACCTGTTGCTTTTCTCACACTTCTCAGCCTCACAAAAAAAAATGAGAAAAAAGATGCCAACCAATGACAGTACTGCTTTTTTTCCACACAATAACCTGACCAGTCACAGCATACTGCGTCTCATTCAAGTCCTTGTCTCTTCTTAACTGTGTTTACTTGTTATTGGGTCTTTGGGAACTGATATTTTTATGGCAAACAGACTTTGCTTTCATTATTGTTCCCTCTACCGAAATCAAATCTCAAGTTGTTCTAGAAAACTGAGAATTCTGGAAACTTAGCATCTCTGTAGCTGAGTTTTTGCTGTACTACTAGAAAACTTGAACATAGTTCTCAAAATAAATGCCTCACTCAACAATCTTACACAAACTAGTTATTTATTTACTTGCTTAAGGAAATAAGTGCAATGCTTAAGCACAAACCTATTCTGCTATTTAATAGATGTATGTCTTTAAGTAAGCCACATAAGATATTTATCTCTATTGATTACCTCTGTTTCCTTCTCTGAAAATGAAGGGGGGTGAACAAAGTAATGGAAGAATCTTAGAGTTAGAAGAGACCTCAGAGGCCAATCTCATCCAATCCTTCCCTGAACAAGAATCCCTGCTACAATATGACCCAGTGCCACTCACCCTTCAATTGAAGTCCTTTATTGAGAGGGAATCTTTTAACTCTAAAGTCAAGCAGTTTACTTTTGGACAGCTTTAAAACATCTTACTTTTTTTCTCAAACTCCCACTTACTGCTCCTAGTTCTGACCAAAGAGAAAAACTTGAATCCTTCTTCTGTGTGGTAGCATTTTAGTGTCTGAAGAATGCCATTATACTCTTCCACCTTCCAAATCTTTTCTTCTCCAAGCTTTCCAGGTCATTCGATTGAACCTTGTATCTTATGATCTTAAAGCAGTTCACTATCCTGTCACCTGTCTCTACATACTTTCCAGTTTATTAATGTCCTGTCTAATGGAGGGAAATAGAGGAGTTTTGTGTTAGCAGAATGTATCTCAAATGCCAGGGATTTTATATTGGTGACAGAGATACATATATATCTGCATATCTATAGAAATACACATATATACACTTATATACTTTTATATGTAAATATATATGTACACACACAATCATACAAACACATATGTGCACATCTAAATGTGTGTATATACATATACAGAGATAGATATGAAAACCAGATATAGATATAGGCATAGATAGATGTAGTTATAGATAGCTCCTATGTTGAAACTTATATACCTAGGGTGCAGAGTCTGCTCAGGTAGGACCAGTACCTTTGATGTAATGGCTACCAAGCCCTTTTTGGGGCTCTTTCCACCTTTGGTGTCCACATGTTTCACCCAACCCTCACCTGTGGTTCCAAGAAGCTACAGCATGCGCAGCAGCCACAATCCTGTAAACCATTTTGGCAGATGAGCCAAACAAGTTTGAGGCTAACCAAGGGGTCTCAAACCTATTGGTTTTGGTGAGTTAGGGGAGGTCTACCCTCAAATATGTGAAGACTTCCTCTGATGGAACGGAACAATTGGATGAGAACAATTTGTTCCAATGGCCATGAAGGTAGATGAAACAGGTGATGTGGAGCACTTAGAGCTTGGTTAGACATCAAAGACACCAAAGTCATCCACTGCATCCTGAACCGTCACCAGCCATCTTGACTCTGTACTGCCACTGGACTATGATGACGCTAGAGGAGAGAATGAGGCTGATGACTTCATGCAGCTCTGCCCCACTTAAATCCAATTTATGCATGAATCAAAAGATATCACCCATACCATTCTACTATTATGCCTCAAAGTCCTGTACTGACAGGCAAGTGATGAAGCAGCAGGTGCAGATAAACTGGGAGCTGTAGTCACAACCCTACACACAGGCAGCCCAGACCATAGGGTTGTTTCTTACTGGAAGCAGCAGTGGGACATAGCAGCCCCCTGGATGTCTGACCAGCCTTTTAAGGATCACACTGCTCACCTCTTAGTGTGAGGAAGGGAGGTAGATATGGTGCCTTAAACATTGTCTGCTTACCTAACCCCGATTACCACGGCAGGTGAGGAATCCCACCATGTGGTCAAAACACAAGAAAATGTACAAAACATACAAAAATATCTGCAAAGATGACTCCACTCACCATTGGCACATGGAACATGTGCACACAAATAGACAACACAAAATCCAGTAAATCTAAAAGACAAACTGCCCTTGTTGCAAGAGAACATAACAGGTATTGTATCCAAATAGCATCCCTGCGTGAAATAACTTTGGCAAATGAAGGTCAGCTTACTGAAGTTGGAGCTAGATACACATTTTTCTGGAGTTGGCACAGTGAAGGGGAGTGCCATGAAGTTGGCATGGATTTTGCAATCAAAACTAATTTTAAGCATCAAGCTGGCATACCTGCCAAAAGGAATGAATGACAGGCTCATGACAATGCAATTGGCACTAGCAGGAAAACACCATGCCACTATCATCAGTACCTATGCTCTCATCATGACAAATCCTGATGAAGTCAAAGAAAAATTTTATGAAGACCTAGAGACCCTTATCATCAATGTGCCAAAATAGTACAAGTTTATAATTCTGGGTGACTTTAATGCTAGAGTAGGCTCAGACTTGGCAAGGAGGCCTAGGGAGGAATGCAATTGGAAACAGCAATAGCAATGGTCATTTACAGCTGAAGACTTGTACATCACATGACCTTCTCATCATCAACACTGTTTTGCATTTACCTAAATGAAATTAAACTTCATGGATGCACCCTTGCAGCAAACATTGGCATCTAATAGACTATGTGATCATAAGGAGAAGAGACAGACAAGATGTGAGAGTGACAAAGGCAATATGTGGGGCAGAGTGCTGGACTGATCATAGACTCATCCTTTCCAAGCTAAATATTCGCATTCATCAAATGTGCTGCTCCCAAGGCAAAACGACTGCCAGAAGAATTAATGTCAACAAATTAGAGTTCTTCTCTGAGCATGAACAGTTTGTTGCTAACTTGGAGGGAAAGTTGAGCCAACACACACTTGGCAACAGTGGAGCAGAAAAGGAGTGAGCAGTTCTCAGAGATTTGGTATACAGCACTGCATTTGCTCATCTGGGTCAGAACACTCATAAACAGCAAGACTGGTTTGATGAAAATGATGGGGAAATTCAGAAGCTGCTAAATGAAAAACATGAACTCCACAGAATTTACCAGCAGGATAGTGCATCCAACTCTAAGAAAGCAGCATTTAATTCCATCAAAAGCAAAGTACAAGCAAAGTTTAGAGAGATTCAGGATTCTTGACTCAGTAAGAAGGCAGATGAAATTCAATTCTATGCTGATAGTAACCATCCAAAGCACTTCTATGATTCCCTGAAAGCTACTTATGGACCAAAGACCTATGGTGTATCACAACTACTCAGTGCTGATGGAGTCACATTTAGTGATAAGGACACGATCCTAGAGAGATGGGCTGAATATTTCCATAGTGTTCTCAACAGACCATCATCAATCAATGCTAAGGCCACTGACCATTTACTCCAGGTTGAAGTCAATCCCTCCTTAGCTGTACTTGCAACTGAAGAAGAGGTTTTGAGGGCCATTAGGCTCCTTTCATGTGGCAAAGCAGCTGGTGCTGATTCTATTCCAGCTGAAATTTGCAAGGTAGGGGGACCATTGCTCATACAAAAGCTGACTGAAACTTGGAAAGTTTATATGGCAAGAGGAGGTTATCCCCCAGGAGTTCAAGGATGCCTCCATTGCTCATCTCTATAAAAGTAAAGGGAATAGACTGTCCTGCGACCATTATGGAGGTGGGGGGTCCTCTCTCTTAGTCATTACTAGCCAAATTCTTGCTAGAGTCCTCCTTAATAGGCTGATTCTTCACCTGGAAGATGGTCATATATCTGAGAGCCAGTGGGACTTTAGAAAGGAACAATCAATATGGTGTTTGTTGCCCAACAACTCCAGGAGAAATGCCAGGAACAGAAGGGAGATCTGTACTCAACGTTTGTAGATCTGACCAAGGCCTTTGGCACTGTTAGTCATGAGGGCTTATGGAAAATTATGTCAAAATTTGGTTGTCTGGAGAAGTTCATCAATATTGTATGTCAATTTCATGATAGCATGTTTGCTCAGGTTCTGGATAGTGCACATTGCTCTCCTGCTTTCCCAGTCACCAGTGAAGTGAAACAGGACTGTGTGGTTGCTCCCATGCTTTTTAGCATGATGTTTTCAGCACTGTTGCCAAATGCTTTCAATGAGGATGAACATGGCATCAAGGTCAACTACCATACTGATGGTAAGTTCTTAAATTTGAAAAGGCTACAAGCCAAGACCAAAGTGGAGGGAGTGTTGGTGCATGATTTTCTGCTTGTAGATCATTTGTGCACTCAGAGCAGCCTCTGAAGCTGAGATGCCACAAAATATGGATCAATTCTCTGCTACTTGTGCTAATTTTGGTCTAATAATTAACACCAAGGAAACACAGGTGCTCCATCAGCCACTACCACACCACCCATGCATGGAACCATTGGTTACAACAAATGGAGAAGTTTTTAATGCTGTGGATAAATTGATTTACCTTGGTAGTGTGTTTTTCAGGGATGTACACATTGACAATGAGGTTGATGCATGTATTGCCAGAGCTAGCTCACTGTTTGGGAGGCTCTGAAGAAAAGTTTCAGAGAGAAGAGGTATTAGACTGATTACCAAACTGAAGATCTACAGAGCTGTTGTGCTGACCTCATTATTGCATGCCTATGAAACATGGACAGTCTACCAGTTCCATGCCAGGAAACTGAATGGTTGTTTTAGGAAGATTCTGAGGCTCACCTGGCAGGATAAGGTACTGAAGTCCTTGCTTGAGTTGAACTGCTAAGCATTCAAACTATGCTTCAGAGAATGCAACACAATGGGCTAGCCACGTTGTTTGAATGCAAAATGTACACTTGCCAAAAAGACTATTTTATGGAGAACTCATATGGGGCAGGTGATCACAAGGAGGTCAGAAGAAGCCGTTCAAGGACACTCTCAAGGTCTCTCTTGAGAACTTTGGATTTGACTGTGCAATATGGGAGACACTGGCACAGGACCATTCATCATGGCATGCCTACATCAGAAAGGGTGTTGTGCTCTATGAGCAAAGCAGAACTGAAACAGCACAATGGAAATGTAGTATGTGCAAATTTGGAGTATTCACCCCAAATTTACACATGGACTATCTGTGCCCAATCTGTGGTAGAGCATTTGAGCTAGTCACAGTTGGATACACTGAAATTTCACTTTATCATGGTGATATCATTTTGGTTTTCTGGAAAAATGAAGGACAACAACCAACCAATTTGAAGCCTACATAGCTAGGGATGTGGGTTGGGAAGATGGTGGGCAATGATCTTGTTTTTTTGATTAACTTTCTTCTTGCTCAATATTACTTTCACTCCAATAATTGGGGATCTTAGGAGCAATGTAGGCTTTGTAGCCCCAACCTCCCCATAGCTACCCTGTGTTTACTGGGGCAAGGGAGCAGAGGAGATGGACAGATTTCCTGAAATGACTTCAACTGACAAGGTTATCCATCAGGGGTTAAATAGGACTTACAAGGCCTTTCTTGACCCTAAGTCCAATATTTGTCTAGGAACACAGACTTTGAATAAACGCCAGACATTATAGCTCATCAGAATAGACTTAATTTTAGCCTGTGATACTCTGGATCGTTTGGTTTTTGGTTTGTTTTACTGCAGTTCTTAGCTAGGTGTGATGGTTCTTAGCCTTGATTGTGGACGGAAGACATATATGCTTTGTCAAGGATAAACTTTCTAGTTAAAAATCCTAGCAGTTGGGAGCTAAGAGCTAAGGGCCCAGGAGGCAGTAGCATAAGAAAAGCTAATGATAAGTACTACAGATGATGTGTTCAGAGGAGAGCAGAAGAGAACAGTGTAATGACACTGCCAAAAGACATTGGTAGCTCTATTGGGATGGCAGTGTAAACTGCCCTGGTCACACCTGCTTCCTACATCAATGCTTTCCATGGATGCACTCTGGCCACATGACCACAGGATGTACTCTTTTGCATATAGTCCTTGGCTATGCATGTTCCCTATACATGTGTTCCATGTATAGTCCTTGGTTATATATGTTTGTATGCACATGGTGCTGTAAGAATGTACCCATATTGATTTGGGGGTGGAATTTATTTTGTTATTTTGGTCATTTTAATTACTATGTAGTTTGATTAAAAATCTTTTTTTTTTATTTTAGTTTAGTGTATCCTCTGACTCAGTGATAAAAGTAAGCAGATCATTGAGGACTTATGAGCTATGATTTCAATAGATGGTGACTCTCTGAATACCTCAAATCTGAGGTAGATTCTCTGGGAACTCTCATGTTTGAAAGCACCTTACAATAGCTACAATAATAGTTCCTACAATAAAATATGAACTGACGATAACAGTCTAGAAGTGATCTGACCATGGCAGTTTACTGAGATATTATTAACTCTTCCATTAAAGTCTAATATTGCATTATCATTTTGTTTTGTTTGTTGTTTGTGGATGTTATGCTATACCTTTGTTACATTTTGAATTTGCAGTCTATTAAAACTTCCAGATCTTCTTTTTCACATACATTGTTATCTAGTCAAACTTTTCCCAACTTGTTTGGTGAAGTGATTTTTTGGACCTCTGTGTAGGACTTTACATTTATCACTAAGTGAGTGGAAAATTTCTAGTGTACCCTGACACTAGGAAAACATTCATTCTTAAAATTCTCACTCGTAAATTACTAAACAGCAGTGACTAACCAGAGTTACATACGTACATTGGCAAATTCAGTTGGATTCCTAGTGTTAGAGCTGAAACTTTAGGGCTTCTTAACACCACCTCTGTTTTATAGCTGAGAAAAATGAGGCCAAGAAAATTTTACTTGGCTATCTAAGTAATTGGTAAATTATTACAAAATCTGGAACTAGACTTCAGGTTTTCAGGCTTCCTAATCCAATGTATTTCTGTTATATTGCGTTCTTCCAATTCAATTCAGCAAAGAACTTTTCTCAGTTAATAATGAAAGGGTTTCTTTAGACAAAGTTGTAGATAGAAAATATGAGCAAGAAAAATGATTTGCAAATGACTTAAAGATAGTGTTTCACTTAAAGTTTTGTTTTTCATTCATATTTCAAATTTAAGAATTAAGAACCTTTGGTTCAAATAAAGAAGGATCAAGGAACTAGTATAACCCTAGGTCATTACTCATATTTACTTGTAGAGATAGAAACAAAGTGAGGAGAGACAGGCTTTCCCTATTTAGATGAGGGAAGGACAGTTAAAGTGAGATAACAGAATCCAGGTTGGAAGATTAAGAAGTAAGAACCTGGTTTTTCCTCTTTCCCAAAATTAGTCAATGGGAGACAGCTGATTTTCTTTCAAAACAACTTTGCCTGTCCTGGCAAAGATAAATTCATGCTATTTAGAAAAACTTTGGTCTATACTTTGGCTGATGTTACAAAACACTAAGGGAAAAAGTGGTGGAGAGAAATGAAGAGGAAAGACAATTTTCTTTTTCCTAAAAATAAGAACAAAAAACAGATAAAAGAAACATGAGAGAGCTGCATCAGGAAAATATAAATTAATTAGACTTTACGGCATTGAAACATGGCTGAAAATGGACTTGGAGAACTTAGTCAAGGACAAAAGGTAGCTATGATAAGCAGGAAATGGCATCACTCCAGGGCTTTGGAGAACTATCGTTCCTTCTGTTCTGACCAACAGTGATTATTCTAACAGGCATTTATGCACTTCCCATGAAGACACAGAGTCAGTACAGCCTTGAGCTGTACTATGGAAAGAGACAATCGCATATTTCATTGTGTGGCTCTCTCTGACGTGTCATTTTCTTTGGGGGGAAATTTCATGATTACATTTGATGATTGCCTCCATTTTCCTCTTAGCCATTGTGTTTCTTGCAGTCATTCATCAGAGTGATATCCAAAAGAGACTTTACCTAAAATAGCAGAAAAACACTACAGTCTATCACTTACCTTCTGTCAACAGCCCAATTTGAAACTCACTGTTTCCCAAGAGGCCAGAACGAATTGCTAATATTTTTAAGGAACATGATGGATTACAGAGAGCATCCTAACAAAAGGTAACCTAAATAAAACATTCACTTCATTTTCATTTCTGGGTTTGAGAGAAAGAGAATAGAATAGTACCATGAACAGTTCCACCTCAACCTTATTTAGCCTTCATTTTGGAAGGAGAGAGAGGCCAGTCAGGATAAATTCCAATCTGTCATTTGAAAATATAGCTACAGGCGATTGTTATTGATATGTCATTGCACTGTGCTACATGATAAAATTTAAAACATATTTCTGTTTCCCTGAGCCTGAGTTAAGGTTGTCTGCCCAGAACTCCTCCAGGGCAGCTCCCTTCTTTCAGTCTTCATTTTTCAAGGAGTGTGAAGTTGACACTTAAATTGCACAAAATTTGGCCTTGAATACACAGGCAGAAGAAAATGGATAGTATCTGCAATTAATTTCCTCTCCTGTGGTCCCCATCCCAACAACTTTATACCAAATCTTTATCTCCTTGCCCCTCTGAGATTTAAGACTACCTCTCTCTCAGAGACCTGACTCCTCAATGGCAAAGCTGACTGTCACCTGTAGTTCTATCCTATTCAATCAATCAAACCAATAAGCATTGAAAAAGGGCTTCCTATCTGCCAGGCTTCAAGCAAGGTTTGCACTGTGCAATGATGGAAAGTCTTTCCATTGGTGGCTGAGCCAGAACTCTGTGGATACATTAAAAGGGGTGACCTTCCCACCACTCCTCTTCCTTTTCAGTTCTGAAGTGTGAGGATTACTCCCAGTTGTGTCTGGAAGAGCTGGGTGGGAGAAGAGAAGCATTATCCTCCATTTGGCCTCTTAAAACTTTGAGCACATATCCTTTCTAGGCAAGCCTGTGCCTAGGATGGGGCACATCTCTTTCCCCACATTTCCTTCCCCTACTAGTTAAGTAGCAAGACACCTGTGTGGGAAGTCAGAGAAGTAGTAGCTGTAGTTGATTATGGTTATAGCAGCAGTAAGAGGAGTTGACTGGCACCAAAGAAGTGAAGAAAGAGAAATGTTCCTGGAAAAGAAGATCATATTTGGATTAGATTTTGCATCTCATCAGACTGTGCTCAATACAGGTAGCATGGAAACCGGCTAACAAGTAACCTTGCAAAAACTGCTTCTATCCCAACAAGGCTTGAATATTGGTTTCCCAACTGTTTATGTGAGTAGTGATAAATTAACTAATCATTCAATGAATCTTTATTGCTTAGAATTCCCTTTTCTCTGTGGGAAAAAAAGCTATCTCTTCCATACCTAATTTGTGTTTTTACATTGTGTAACAGTTTTTAAAATGTTCCCCTTATGCTAAGGACAACAGAACAATTCTTGGACTTTGAGCCCATAACCACTTTTATAAGTAACAACTTTCCCTAACATAGTTGATGTGGTAGTAAAGACCTGATGAATATCAAAGATGGAGCGTCTATTCCAGCCATCATGCTCTCTGGAGATGAATTTAGCTAAGTAGCTACGATGGCAGACAAAGGCTATAGATTGACAAACATCACTAGTCTCAGGGGCCTCAGCAATGCAGTGCCCCTACCTGTTATGGTAGATATATTGTCATGTGTTGATCTACGGGAAAGTTGACGTACCATTTTCAGGTTCTGTGATGATGCCCTTGTACAACTAGACCTTAGGCAAGAATGAAAGGTCTTTAAGGAGAGCTTCTTTAAAGGTTCTAGCCAGACTCTTGTCCTCTAAAAAATACCTGTGTGGTCACTCTGTTCATCTCATTGTTATAAGCGGTATGACATAATGAAAATATTATAAGATTTGAAACCAGAAGTTCAGTGTTGGAATCTTGCCCCTGTTGCTTAATACCTCTTTGGCCCTAACCAAGTCATTGAATGTGACAGGGCTTCAGTTTCCTTATTTGTAAAATAAAGGACTTGGATTGGATGACTTCTAAGGTTTTGTCATGCTTTCATATAATTATCCATTTCAAGAAAAGAGATTGTCTCCTACAGCATGAGTGGATGAACTTTTTCAACCTCCTCACTTCATGTTTCCACATCTTGATGCTGACTAATTGATTCATTCCTTTCTATTACAATTTAAGCCTAATTCCTATGCACCCTTGAAGAAAGTAGAGAATAATGGTTATCACCCCCTATCACAACTCTGCATTAACATCAGAGGTCTTCTTGATTTTCTCTTCTTCAGGCAACGTATACCACTTTCTTCAACTTTTCATTTCAATTTTTTTTAAATCATTCTAAGAATTCTGATTCCACTGGGAGATTTTATCATTACAAATCAAGATGTTTTCCATTGTTTTGTAGATTTTAGTTTGCCAGGCTAGCATTTCAGAGGGCATTTCCTACTAGTTACTATGTCCACAATTCATGTGAATAGTGGTGCATTTATGACCATACACACCATCCATGTCGTCTTTTCCTAGGACTGAATAAATGATTCAGTCAATTATATGTCTTCTATTTTTAAAAAATCTAATCTTATTAAAAACTTTATTAAGATAATTTACATTCTTAATAATTAATTTCGTTATTAACTTTGCAAAATATTTTTCAATAAGACCAGATTGTGCACATTTAAAGAAATGGAAACACACATGAATTTTGGTGTTACAGTGCACTTTAGGTTTTGTGATGCTGTCTACTTTTCTGAATCTAGGTAGAGTTTGGTAACTTCCTAATTAAATTTAATCAGTTAATAACTACTTTAACATTAATAACTATTCTTTAATCTAACTACATTTCTTTATTAGTCTTTATTAATAAAATAAATATTATTTAATAATATATTATTATATCATTAAATATTCTTTATTATTCTTTATTATTTCATTGAATAACCAAATAAACTTGAACCTTTTCTTAAAGTAAAAAAAAAAATCTGTCATCCAACACATAAATTTCTGCCTCTTGGTGTAGTGTGTCAGAGTGTCTCCTGGTAAGAAAAGATTCAGTTGCTTGATTCCTTTCTATCAGAGTATCCTCAGAGAAGGTGTTAAGATTCTGCATAACACATATCCTTCTATTCCTTTATAGAGCAGAAATAGACTTTCTACTCAGTGTGACTTTCTGTTTCTCTTGGGATAAGATTTAAAAAAGGAAAAATCATTACCTCATGTATATGAATGTTCCTATCATGTACCCCATGAAAATCTTTTTCTAATGAGTTTCTTTTTCTACATTAATCCTTTTATTTCTGATTCACATTCTAGAGACCAGAAGTGATTTTAAAAGTTACTTTGAATTAAATATCAAAGATCTATTAACCAGTATAACAACCTCTTCATTTCTTTCAAACACTTCTATTAGGGGTACATATCACTTGTCTTTGAAGGCTATATTTTTTTTAAAATCCTTCACAAAAATCCCACTCTAGTGCCTTATTGTGTCATGAAGGTGACCTTGGATTCTCAAACACTACTCTGAAAAGTTCCAACAAGTTAGAATAGCTTTGAATGTGGGTCCAAGGAAAGCCCATGTGTCTTTTCCAAGGGCCGCCTAGAAAGTCAAAGTCTCATCATAAGATGATTGGTCAATATGAAAATAGTGGGGTTTTTTGTTTGGTTTGGTTTGGTTTCTTTGGTCATAGCAATGTATTAGGTAGGTGTAAATACAAAATGGCTCTCAGTTTTATGCATTCCCCTTCTGTTTCCACAGCCACTTAGCAGTTGGATGACCTTGGGCAAGTCATGGAACCTATTTTGACTTCAGTTACATTTATTACATTCATCTTACATTTAAGGGGCTAGATCAGATGATCTTTGAGGTGCCTTCCACATCCAATACTCTGTGATTCTGAGCTTATAGTGGAATGGCAGAAAAAGAACAAAAAATGAGAGATAAGAATATCTCCTTGGACAGTCTAGAAACATTACAAGTAATCTTGGCCAAACAACTTAAAATAGCTTTTAAACAGAGACATACAAACACAGTCTCACACAAACACAGTCAAGTGGGCCTGGATAACTTTACAGCCAGACAACATGTCACTTTTAGGGGTTAATTAAAGGTGACAAGGAAACCTAAATGTATTATGTTACTAATTACACAAATCTCTATCTTTCAGTACAAAGAATTTCAGGGATATAATGTTATTCTTACCAAGAAGGAAAAAAATCTCTCCTTCAAGACAAATCAATTGTTTTTTTACTCTCATAAATAAGAAAAGAAAAAAGTTTTTTAGAGCATGGCATGTAACTCTGGCATGGGTCACAAGGACTAAAACTTTGCATGTTTCATTTTTTTATTCGATCTAGCCTAACGCTGAGTCTTTACCAGAGGGCAATCTTACTATGCTTCTACAGAACATGTGCTCTTGGCAACGCACCACCTGATATCTTTCTGATTCACCACTGTCTCTTCAATGGTGGGTGCAACAGCACATAACCTTCTTTGAGTTCTCTACTAAGTATTAGTGTTTTGTCAGTTGTTTCTGAAACACTTTAAGAATCATAGAAAGAAGTGCTAAGTACACATGCCTCATCCTTTAGAAGTCTAGGTCAGCTCAGGTCCAACTTGACATCTCTTGATACTCTCAAACTTGTGAGACATATCTGGCCAAGGAAAATCTGTAGTGCTGGAATTTGACAACATCCTGATAAAGATTATAACCTCTTTGTAGTTAACATTGCCTATGTTACTGAGCATTCATGAGGTATGTCTCTTACAGAGCCCTACCTTCACCAACTAGCCGTTAAATAACCCTGAGTACTAATAACTTCCTACGGACCTACCTTCAACCTAAGGACAAGATGTTCTCACAATCCACTAGGAAATAGGGATTTGCTGTCCAGTGCTGAAAGTTACATTAAGTTGAAAAAGTCTTACGATGTCTGACCTCTCACTTCCCTTCCATACCACCCTTTTGTCATCTGTAGGGAATGAGGACTGAGCTCACACCTTCTTATAAATTCCAGGTCATTGTTATAAGAGATTAGCATTTTGCAGGGATTTTTGTCAAAGCTTTCATTGTTGGTGTTGTTTTTAGTTATGTCTGACTCTGAGACCACTTTTTTTTTTTTTAGAAAAGATATTAGAGTTGTTGGTCATTTCCTTCTCCATTTCATTTTACAAATGAAGGAACTAAGGAAAATAGGGTTAAGTGACTTACCCAGGATCACACAGCTAGTGAGTGTCTGAGACCAGATTTGAACTCATATCTTCCAGACTCAATGCTATCCACTGCACCACCCACCTGCCCTGGAAGCTGATGTAGCAAATATACTCTAGGATTACACTCCCTGTGGAGCCTAGCCTTACTCCATTTTGGTGATTGACTTTTTTTTTCATATTACTGCTTGAATCAGTTTGTCTTTTTCCTTTCTGGAGTCAATGTGTCATATGTATTTGTGGGAGAATAAAGTTTCCCTAGTGTAGATCCACTTGCACATGTCTGTGTATATCTAGGAGAATCAAGAAATGACCTCTGGGTGAATTGCTATAGTGAGGCCTATGATCTTATCATTTTTATGTTCAAAATTCCTCAAAAATTCAGGTTGTGAATCTTATTTCTCTAAGACCCCCACCATCCAATTTAAAAGAACATCCCAAGAGAGAAATAAGAGACATGGGAGATACTTGACAAATGGTTCACTTTCTCCTCTATGCTATACATCCCATCACCAATAAGCCTATTTGCCTATTATTCCAGAATCCCCTTCAATTCCAGATATTACCCTTCCACATCATCCTATATAACAGGTTACTCTTCATTTCCTATTTTGGGACCATCTTGTTAACAGCTCTTCATGTCAAAATTCACTTTTCTACTGGATGTCAACTCTAGTCTAATGGATATATAGATCTTTTAGATTACAAATATTGCCTCATTTGATCCCTACAACAACCCTGTGAGATAGATGCTATTATCATCTCCATTTTATAGTTAAGGAAGATGAGACAATCCGAAGTTAAGTAACTTTATCAAGGTTACACAGCTTGTCAGTGTGTGAGGTTGGATCTGAACATGAAGATGGGTCTTCCTGACTCTAGGTCCAGCCCTTTCTGCTCTATGGCACCACCTAGCTGCCTCTATGGTGATATAACCCAGAAACTATTCCAGTGTTCCAGCCACAGCTACTAAAAACCCAGAAAAGACAACTCGTCCACCAAAATCCTTGATACCATCCAATAACTCAACATCAGAATCTGTATGAATTTATTAGAGGAAATGACAATAAAGAAAAGACATTTTCATCTACTTTGCCACGAAAACCTAATGACTGTGGGTCCTTTATCCCTCACTTGTAGCTGAGATCTTCCATATGTATTGTTTCCCCAGTTAGAATGTGAGTCCCACAAGAGCAGAAACTTTCTTACTTTTCCACTTGTACTCCAGTATTTAGCACAGCAGGGGCAGCTAGGTGGCACAACAAATAGTGTCCAAAAAACTCAGTTTCCTTACTTCGAATATGGTCTCAGACCCTAAGCTGTGTGACCCTGGGCAGGTCACTTAACCCTGTTTGCCTCAGTTTCCTCATCTGTAAAATGAGCTGGAGAAGGAAATGGCAAATCATTCCAGCATCTCTGCCAAGAAAACCCAAACAGGGGCATGAAGAGTCAGGCATGACTGAAATGGGTGAGCAAAAACAAAAATGTAGGAGGGGTTTATAAAGTAAGAACTTGATAAGTGATATTTTTATTCATTCATTTACTCCACAAGAATTTACTAAGAACCTATTTGATTGAACCCTTGTTCCTGGGGATACAAAGACAAAAACCAAACAAGCTCTCTCCTCAAGGACCTTGCATTACATCAGGGCACTTGGCCATAGATAAAAGCAATTTCCTTTTCCCTGGAATTAGCAATGCTCTTTAGTCATTGCCAGCCCCAATGCTACAGCTGTTGCAGATCTCTGAGTCTCTCTGGTTTAATTCTTGTGAACTACCGTTCAAAGCATCCCTTCAAGTCCTTGGTTTATGGATTTCTCCTCTCCCTCACCCCCTGTAACTCCCCAGGAAGTTGGGATGTCTAGCTTGATTCTCATAGATGGCACTTTCCAATAACATCTTTGAATCTCAGTGTTCTGTTTGTATTGAATGACTGCTTCTACTCAGATAACAGAATATATCTAATATATAAGAATTCTCAATCATAAAGAAAAAGAATTTGATTATTTCTAAAATTCCCTCCCCCAAACTTAATCCCCAAACATATCAAAAGTAATTTTATTCTTAGCCAGATGGAGGAGATTCTTGGGTGTGAAGGACTCGTGGAAAAGAGATCTGTACTTTATCCCATTTGACTCTTATTTTCCCTCTAAAATACCACTTCAATCAGAAAACAATCTCAGATACAGGTCTTCCACCAACAGCACCTAATAGCAATATCCGTTATTCTTGGTCCCATCAATATCTGGTGGAAGATACTATGAATGAACCATTTTTCCATTGTTGTTTAAGCCATTTCAGTCATGTTCAACTCTTCATGATCCCATTTGGGGTTTTCTTGGCAAAGATGTGAGTGGGTTGCCATTTCCTCCTCCAGTTCATTTTACAGACAAGGAAAGTGAGGCAAACAGAGTTAAGTGACTTGCCTAGAGTCACATAGCTAATAAGTGTCTGAGGTCAGATTTGAACTCAAATCTTCTTGACTCAAGACCCACCACTCTATGCACTGCACCACTTACTTGCCCCATGAATGACACTACTCACAAAAGATCTTATTCCATTCTTGATTTTCCATGTTTTGATTTATTCCATGTCTTGATTTTCAAGTATCAGTAGTTTGTAAAGCTTTTAGAACACTATTGGTCCTTTCTGTGTTATAGATATATATATATACACCCTGTTAAGATCCAGATTTTTTCATAACTTCCTAGAAATATGTATTTATTATTCAGATTCCACGTTCCTCTTGCCTTAGTGTTTTGAGTATATATCAAATACATTCATTTGCACAGATTAATGTGTTAGCCCTTGAGCAAACCGCCCCTCACTTCCTTCAAGACTCACCTCACATAGAACACCTTCCCAGACTACCTAGTGTTTATATATACATATACATATGTATATTTCATATATATAATACATACATATATAAACATACACATATATGGATAGATAGGTGGATGGATAAATAAGTACTGTTTTCTTCCCTGATTGAATGTAAACTCCTCGAGAGCAAGGATTATTTCATCTTTTTTCTTCTATAGTCCCAGAGCCTAGTATGTCAAAAAGCATTTGGTTAATAAATCGCTATTGATTAATTTTCTCCTCCTTGGTTAATAATAGCCAGCATTTACATAGGGCTTTAAAATTTGCCAAATGCATTTATGGCATGCTCTTATACTATCACAATAACCCTGTGAGGTAGGTGCTATTATTATCTGCATTTGCTAGTGAAGAAACTGAGTCTAAAAGAGAGTAAATGACTTGCCCAGAGTGACACAGCTACTAAGTGTCTGAGGCAGGATTCAAACATGGGTCATTGGGATGTCAAGTTTAGCACAATGTCCACTGGATCACTTCTCTCCTTCCCTCTCTCCCTTTTTCTTCTTCCTTCTTTCCTCTTCCTCTTTCCCTCCTCCCTCCCTTCTTCCCTCCCTCCCTCTCTCCCTTCCTTTCTTCATTACTTCCTTCTTCCTTCTTCTTTTCCTTCCTCCCCTCCTTCCTTTCTTTACTCCTTCCCTTCTTCCTTTACTTCCTTCTTTCCTTCCTCCCCTCTTTCCTTTCTTTATTCTGTCCCTTCTTCCTTCCTGCCTGTCCCCTTCTTTCTTCCCTTCCTGCTTTCATTCCTATCTTCCTTCTTGGATGCTTGCCTACTTGTCTTCCTTTCTAAACATTGTTAGGTATCTGTAACATTCTATGAATGATTCTGGGCTAAATACCAAAGGCTATACAAAGGTAAATATGACTTGGTTCCATCCTCCACTTCCCTACCCCACTTCCCAATGTATTTATTATCATCATGGGCAATATCATGGTGATACAACAAGTGTTATCCTGGAAAAATGGTCTTTAGTCCAGACTCATTAAATTGTATAATTTTAGGCATGTCATGACTTCTCTTATCCTATTTTCTTATTTGTAAAATGAGAAAATTGGAGTTCTACCAACCTTGGTGGCACAGTAGACAGAATGCTAGCCCTGGAGTCAGGACCTTTTGTGACTCTGGACAAGTCAGTTAACATCCCTCAGTCTTATTTTCCTCAGTTGTAGAATGGGGATAATAGCACCACCTCTCTCCCAGGTTGCTGTGAAGGTCAAGTAAGATAATATTTGTAAAGGTCTGGGTGCAGTCCTTGGCACATAGTAGACACATAATAAGGGCTTGTTTCCATTCTCCTTTCCTATTCCATGTATTCTGATCTCCATCAGTAGTCTACAGTAGTTAGAAATCTGGAGTCCTTCAGCAAAACTTCCAAAAATTTCCTCCCCTTTTCATTTATCTGTAAAATAACCACTTCTAACCATTCATTCTCAAAGAACTGGCATTGGGGAAGCTGCTTGGGCATGCTTTTTCATAAGAAGAAGAAGGCAATTAGTAGGAACTTGCTCCCTTACTCTGACTCCAGCTTGCTGTCCATTGCCTTCTGCACTTAACCCACACAGAGCCAAATAGGTAATTTCATATCCTACCTTGCCAACAACTAAGGAATTCAATGATATTGAACAATAGATGACTTTTGCAAATTTTGATGATTTATGTGAAGTGAATATCATATCCAAACACAACCAAAGTCAAATAACTATCGACACTTGTTCATACACTTTTCTCCTAGAAAGGCTAAAAACTTGAATGCCAAACTGCTGCAATAAGCAATGTGAAACTTATCACCTTAATACTCTTTCCATCTGAGCATGTGGTAAGGGTGGAACAGTGATTTTCATTGAATTTAATGGATCTGCCCTGTACCTTGGATGGCATCCACAACATCAGGAAACCCATTCTTTACAGGATATTTTTCCTACTTGCTTGTTTTTTTACCTCACTATCCCTTCGTGATAAGAGTCAAAGTCATTGCATAAACGTTCCCTTGTGTAAGTCTTCTTCCAGATCTAGACCCATCTGGCCAGTTCCTGATGCAGAATGAGCTGCCTTACCAACCCAACTCATTGAACATTTATTAAGCACTGATGATGTATCAGGTACTGTGCTAAGCATGGGGGATACAGTAATTAGTTAATAATGGTAAAACTAATGGTTTTAATTAATTAAATTAATTATTATTTATAATTAATCATATTGTTAATTATTTTAATAAATAATATTTGATATGAATATGAATACATATTTAAATAAATAATAAATGTTATTTATTATGCATTAAATTTATCTAAATTAATGATAACATAATTAGCAAAAGTAACAAAATCAATAAAAAGAATGAAAACCCTGCTCTTAAGGAACTTATAATGAAAAGGGGGAAGAAAATACACAACAGAAGGGAGGAAAGAAAGGAGTGCATGTGGGTATCCTTCTGGTAAATTGAAACTAGGCAGAGCAGCAAATGTAAAGTGGAAAGAGTTTAGAATCCAGTTTCTGCTCCCTGTAAAGGGAGACATTGGGAAGAATTTGGTTTTCCATTCTCTAGCTCTCCAATCAGAACAAAGAGGAGGCCAAGTCAGCCAAGCCTAAAGTTAGCAGCCTGCTTTAGAACTCTGAGATTATCTTAGGAGAAGCATCTTGTTCCATGGACTTGAAAGCAGGCAGACCAGATGATGCCACACAAAAAGCTTGTTGGGTCTCTCTATAGGGCCCTAGGCCCTCATAAAGTTGTGTGACTATGAAGGACTATATCAGCCGCTGAAGTCCTTCTCTGATGCTTGACAATGTTCTGGAGGTGACCCTGGGCTTATAAAATCTATACCAGCAGAGCCTAGGCTCTTGAAAGCCTTCAGTAAAGGCCCAGAGAGATCTATCGTCTAAGAATCAGTATACCTACATTTAGAGAGGCTGAGCACGATGTTTGTCAGACGATGAGAGTTTTTGGTTTTATTTTTCGTTTTGTATAGTTTGCTATAGCTACTCATCAAGACTTAACAAAGCATAGAAGAGTTGCTATCTTTACCAGTGAAGGGACAACTCACATGATAGACTCCATCCCCAGTATCCCGCTCTCCACTCTCCCCCTACACACACACAGAATACAGATCCTCTGAAAGTTGGAAATGCTGTTTCTGTATCCCAACAACAAAGAGCACCTAGCACATGACAGATATTACTTGTGGATTAATTAATCTATTAATGAAATCATGCATCTTTTGAAAAAAAAAGTTTATGATACCAGGGGAAGGTCCACAGTGCCTTTCCTTTTTCATTGACTTCCTTAAAGAAGAAAGAACAGAGATGAAGTAGAAGTAAGTATATAAAGGGAATACTTAATTGTGGGGTTTCAGTTATGTAAATGTCAGAAAATATAAGTAATGGTTCCCAGAGCAAATATTGCTGAACATTTTGCACTTGTAGAATAGAATATTAATGTCATATATGTTAATGGAAATGCTAACTATTTGCCAGGGTGTCTGATTGTAGTTGTATTGGGAACTGCAACTTTAAGTTCTTGCCTTTTGTGTGATTAAAATCTGTTTCATATTAATTTTGTCCATAATTCACTCCCATCTTGTGAATTGTTCTAAAAACCATTGTTCTAAGAGCCATTGTTACCTGGGCTTAAAATACTGCAAAAAATTGCATGAAAGCATTATTGACTCAATTAGCATTCATAGAAGACTTAAAAACAGCTTGAAATGACAGGGGGATCGCACAGTAGGACTTTATGTTGTCAAACCCCAATTCACACCTGGTGTTAGCAGATATTTAAAATGGCATATTTAGCCATTTTGTTGAGTAATAAGAGTTTATCCTATTGAAGCTATTTCTTGGCAGCTTTACTACCTAGGCAGATGTGCCATCCATCATAGTACTGATTAAATGCTCTTTCATTTGGTGTGGGAAAGCCATTGGTAATAGTGCTTTGAAACTTCTCCTTTATATTGACCCCTGGAATCCTGCAGCTTACTGATGGCAGATCTATGTCAATCTTCTGCACCAAGAGAACACACTCAATTTTCCATTCCTATATCAGAAACAACTGATTTCAACATACAAGTTGACCAAGTTGAGGAGCAAATAGACTTCTGGAAGAACCTTGGATATTTGCTCTCTGATGAAAAATGAGAGCCAGCACAGTCAGGCAGGCAGGCAGTCAACATTTATTGAACCCCTACAGTGCCATACAATGTTCTCAACATTGATGATACAAAGAAAGGAGAAAGACAGTCCCTGCCCTGGAGGAGCTCACAATATAATAGGGGAAACAACATTTAAGCCATTATGTACAAACAAACTATATGCAGGATAAATAGGAAATAAATAACAAAGGGAAGTCACTAGCATTAAGAAGCTGGAAAAGATACTTGTAGAAAGTGGTACTTGAAAGCTAGGGAAGCCAGGAGGGGAGATGAGAAAGGAGAATATTTTATTTATGAGAAAACAGGATGCGAAAATGACTAGTCTGGAGAAGAAAAGTTCTGTTTGAGGAGCTGCAAGGGAGCCAGTGTCACTGAATGTGTGTGTGTGTGTATGTGTGTGTATGGAGCGGGGAGATGTAAGAAGACTGGAAAGGTGTGTGTGTAGTGGTAGGGGGAAATTCTAGGTTATAAAGTCTTTTGAATACTAAACAGAGGATTTTATATTTGATCTCAGAGGTGATAATGATGGCATAGTAGCTAGAGGGATGGCCTCGTAGTCAGGAAGTTCTGGGTTCAAATCCTTTGAAACAGTATGTGAAAATGGGTAAGTTATTTGGTCTCTTGGTCCCCTGGAGAATTCTGTAAGATGACATATTATAGATGAGTCATCTCTCTGCTTTGGTGAAGAGAATTTCCACATGAGAATTTCCCTGCGCAGATGAAATCACAAGATTGGACAAATGAACTGATGAAAAAAATACATAGATTACCACCAGTTCCTATCAAGTTTGAAGGCTATGAGATTTTCCAAGTGTCCTCCCCATCATGTGGTCTTCTAATGTCCCAGGCTTGGTTTCGCAATAGACGAGGACGACAAGTAACAAAATAGGGACTGTATCTCAATGGTGCATGCTGGTAATTGATTTAATGAAGGTTTGACAGGTTTCTCTGGGTCCCCAGGAAACTTGGCAGAAGGGATTGTGTTTATAATCCTCTTTAATCAGCTTTAATCTCCCACCTTAGTTTCACCAAGAATTAAGTGATTGATTTTTTGGTCTCTTGAAAGGAAATAAGGACCTCCTGGGATGGATCTTGGCAGCTATCCAAAGACAAAAGGAAATTGAGGGCTAATGGTATTTCTGCTTGTAGGTAGGCAAACTTTCTTAGTTTGAAGCAGACACCTTTCCTCCCCCTCCCACTTGCCTACCTATGCTCTGGTGCAACCTAAATCCTGGCTGCCTAATGAGGTTTCTTCATTTGAGGAGACCTTAATCTATATAGCTTCCCTTGGCAGGGTCACAATGACCGTTGTGAATTCAAGTTGCGTTAACAGTTTCAACTCACTGAGACACTTGCCCTGGATATTGTGCTAAAGCAAGTAGCCAGTTTTGTTCAGCACCTGCTTTCCTTTGTGGGACTTTCACACTCAATCTTTCTTTCCTGCACTGATGCTGGCCTGGTGTTTTCATGCTTGCCTGCCTGGCAAGATCAAAACCTGCCTTCCTGTGTCTTCTCTCTCCAGGGGCCCAAATGTGACCTAACTAATCGGATAAACACAACTAGGTTAATGTATAAATGGAATAAGACTTTATTGTGCATTAATAAGGAGGTACTTTGGAAACAATGTCTTCTTATTTATCCCATTGGTGACACAAATGGTAGAATGTTTAGCTCTGTAGGAGGGAGGGTAACAGCACAATATATATCTGAAGAAGATATTTTGGAAAAGGTTGACCTTTCAATCTGTTTCAAATTTGCCGCTCCCTAAATTCTCCTGAAAATTACTCATATCAAATAAAGTTAAATTAAGGCAACAAGCATTTTTTAAGTGTTTGCTATGTGACAGGCACTGAGGTAAGCAATGGGAATATAAAAACAAGGAGAAGCTATCCCTGCCCTATAGATACTTACATTCTAATGGGAGAAGATATCATATAAATAGAAGCTAAAAATGGGGCGAGATAAAGTTACCTGGTAAGAGGTTATGGTAAAAGTTCAGAAAGTGAGGCTTGCATTAGCCTGAAGACGTGGCTGGCCAGGGACCCTCCTTGAATGGAGGTTTTGGGAGGAACTAGGCTGCAGTAGTGCTAGGTTGGGAGGGAAGGGAGGTGTATTTCCAATGAGTGTAAAGTGAGTTACTCTTTGCCCTCCTCCTGACCTCCTCCTGTCTCTTAACTCTTTCTTAAATTTTTAATCCATCAGACCCATTTGGGTTTCACTTCCTTGACTAACCAAACAGACCAGATAGCTTGCTGTTTCAATGGTGACTTCTCCAACACAAAAAGTCATTCTCCTTTCCCTTTGTGTCATCTGTGTCAATATTCAAATCTAGGTAGCTGACATAATCCATTTTCTCTGCTTTTATTATGAAGTTCTAAGCATTGCACATGAAAATGTCACAAGCCTTGGAGCATTATATCCATTCTAATAATTTTACCTAATTTCACCTGAGTCCTCAATTCTGTTTAATGAACATTTTATCCATGAATAAATTTCCTGTGATATTTCCCATAGTATCTATATCAAATATCTTCTATTCCATTCCAATCCAGCTGCCATATTCAAACCATTAACTTTCAGCTAACAATCCTATCTCCCTCCTATTCTACTTCCAAACCAGACATGATCTCTTCAAACCTTGTAGGGCTTTGGCCCTCCCCATTCCACAGAATTTGTTCTCTCAATAACCTAGTCAGCAATATCTAAAGAATTTTTCTTCTAGATATTCATCCTTGTTGACTCCTCTGTAGCCTTTGATACTATTTTTGTTCCTTTTTCAAATACTGGCTGCATATTATATAATATATAATTATCAATTTTAAGAATGAATTATGTTGATGCATTTTGCTTTGATACATTAAAAGTATACTAATAAATAACCACTGTAGTACATTCCCATTTAAAAATTTAAGCAAAATGGTCTAGTATAAATATGGAGAGTATGACTGGCAGTACATATTTCTCTAATGGATCATTTGTTAAGAGAAGAAAGTAGGTTTAACCTCCATCACTTGGAACCAGCATTGGCCATTGTATTTGACCTAAATTCTGCTACCTTGTATTGTTTATTTCATTTGCATTATTGTTGTCATTTTGTATGTTGTTCTTTGGATTCTGTTTTCTTCCTTTTGCAACAGTATCAATGCAAGTCTTCTAATATATGTCATCCCATACGATATGTTATTTCATTACATTCATACAGTTATATCTGCTCAGTCCAATAATTGGGCTAATAGTTTCCACCTTATTTCTATTATGAATAGCAAATAGCAGCATTTGACTTTGCTGATCATCCTTTCATTATCAGAATTTTCCTCCTTTGTTTTCTCTGACACAACCACCTCATGGCTCAATTCTATTGAGTTGAATAAATATCTGTTAAGTACTTTTTATATGCCAAGTATTGTGTTGGTTGCAGTGAATACAAAAAAAAAAAACAAACCATGCCAGACAGTCCTCCTGACCTGCTACATTCTATCATGGATGCAAAACACAAATAAGTAACACTGTGGAAACTCATAGTGTGTGCTAAATAAATGCTTTTTAAATGGATCAGTTAATGAGGATATGAAAGAGAGTAGGCACGTTTAATTTGGAGAAAAGAATGTTTAGAAAGAACATACTAGCTGTCTTCAAGTATATTTAAGGACTATCTTGGGGAGGATGAGGAGCAATGGTTGAAATCTGCAGAGGTGATTTTAGGAACAATGTTGGGAAAAACTTCAAACTTCCCAACAGCTACAGTGTTGTGCTGTCATTTTCAGTTGTTTCTGACTCTTTGTGACCCCATTTGGGTTTCTTTGGCAAAAAATACTGTAGTGGTTTGCCATTTCCTTCTCCAGCTCACTTTACAGATGAGACTGAGGCAACAGAGTTGTGACATGCTCAGGGTCACACAGCTAGTAAGAGTCTAACTCTATCTACTGGATTACCTGGCTCAAATAAAGCTCATTCAAATGTCTTGTTTTAAGTATCATTGCAACTGGTAGTCCAGAATCCAAGTTCCACATTTACACAGATTGAGTACAATCTCTGGGACTTCCACAACTTATTCTTTGATCTCCCCCTGGAGGATGGATGATTGCTGCCCAGATAAGCACCTACTGCATACAAGACAATGTGCCAGGCACTGGAAATATGAGGTCCAACATGAAATAATCTTTGTCCCCAAGGAACTTAGATGCTACCAAGGAGATATAACAGTTATACAGGTAAGAAAATATGAAGTAATTTGAGGTGAGAGAGAAAACTAGAAACCTCAGAACACAAAGGAAGCTTCTTAGGGGAGGTAGCATCTGAACTAAGCCTTGAATGAATGAATGAGCATTTATTGAGCATATATTAGATATCCAGCTAAATGCTGGGGTTAGAGATTTGTAAAAAGTGAGCCACTTCATGTTCTCAAAGAGCTTGCGCTCTGATTAGGAGAAGGCAGCACATCTAAGATGCAGTCACAGAGTCAATGGAAAGTCCAAGAATTACTAAGGGTTCTTCAGAAGAACAGATGGCAAAGCCCAGGCATTCTTCACCTATGTCAGCAGGTCAAATAACAGTGCTTCAACTCTGCAACTTGCAGAGGCAGGACAGGTTGGAAGGCCTGGCAGATGTTAGAAGGCAACTGCAGGACAAATAGTAAGGGCCCATGATTCTCAGTCTTACTGGAATGAATGGTGTTGGTGATTCCCATCTCATCTGAGTCATGTGAGCAGTTAAGCAGCACCAAACTAGGGGAAGAGGAAAGAAGGGAAGGCTTGGGGGGTGGTACTTTTAGTGACAGTACATCTTTCAGCTTCCTAGCTACCTTGAAGGAATTCAGGGCAGAGACAAAAAGAAGTACATTCAAGGTATAGAGATCGTTATTCATCCCCTGTTCTCAAAGACTACCAACAATGTCAGGACGGTGATGTCTTGATTTGCAAGTGAATTGTGTCTAAGTGAGGCAGAGCTGTGGAGGGTCATCAGCCTCAATCTCCTCCTGAATTATCTGAGTTTAATTCAAGACATAAGATGTCTTGATGACTAGGCATGGCCCCCAAGGTATAGGAAATGATTTATGTGATTATACCGAGGTATGAAAAAGAATATCAAGTATGGAGGATGGCTGGTAAAATGTGTTTAGCTATAGAGTATGTGCAGGAAAACAATATGAAAGAAGGCTAAAAAGAAAAAGTAGGTTGTAGATTGCAGGTGGTCTTAAACCAGGCTGAGAGGATTTTATCTCTTATCCTAAAGGTAATAGGAAGCAATTGAAGGTCTCTGAGCAGGAAAATCACATAGTCAGGAAGATTGTTTTGGCAACTCTGTGTAGAATAGATTGGAGGAAGAAAGGAGAAACTAGAAGCAAGGGGGTGATTACAAAAATCCAGGAAAAAAGGGATAAGCCCCTGAAGTGTTTGAAATGCTGTCCTCTGGAGCACAGGACAAAGAAAGAGGGATCAGACTTGCTCCCCTTGATTCTAGAGGGAAGAACTAGAAGTGAACAGTGGAAGTTGCTGAGAGACTGATTTTGGCTCTTCGTGAGAGGAACAAATCTTTCTAACAATAACAGCTGTCTGGAAGTGGGATGAATTGTCTCATCTGTGAGCTTTCCCTCTTACTGGAGATTTTCAAGCAGAGGATATTATTAGTGATAGACTAGATGGCCTTTAAAGTTCATCCTAATTCTAAGATTGTATAATTCCGTGAATTAATGAGACAGGCTTTTGAAATCCTATTCAAGCCTGAGCATTTCTTCCTTCTCCACTTGATTCAATCTTTCCCAAATGACATTCTGTTGGGTGGTAGCCTCTCTTGGGCAGGGAAGAGGGGGAAAGTGGGAGGGAACTTTCTTGCAGCCATGAGTCCCCTGTTCCTATTGGGGGGATTCGCACTTTGTTCTGTTTAGCACAGCTGAGACAAGTTCATCATCTACTATAATGGGAGGTGATAAATGCTTGTTGAATTGTTTTATATTGTGACATATGAAAAGTCCAAGAAATAATTTCTGGATAATTAATTATTTATTAATTACAGCTAATGAATAATTAGTGAATAAAAGGATGATCATTTAACTTTCTCTCCTAAATCAAAAATGAATCATGGAGGTCTCTCAACACTTGTTGTTTATCCTTCATTCTTTTTTTTTTTTTTTTTAATTTAAGGAAAGGTTGAATATTTATTTATATGTGCTTAAATTACTATACTCTTTTTATTTATTTATTTATTTATTTATTTATTTAGCTTTTTACATTCATTTTCACAAATTTTTGGGTTCCAAATTTTCTCCCCTTTTCTCCCCTCCCCCCACCCCAATACCCCAAGCAATCTAATTTTCCCTATCTCCAATCTGTCCTCTCTTCTGTCATCCCTCCCTTCCCTTGTCTCTATCTTCTCTTTTCTCCTGTAGGGCCAGATGATTTTCTATTCCTCATTAACTGTATGTCTTCTTTCCTAGTTGCAACAACAATACTAAACAATTGTTCCTAAAACTTTGAGTTCCAAATTCTCCCCATCCCTCCCTCCCCACCCATTCCCTTTGGGAAGGCAGGCAATTCATTATAGGCCATATCTGTGTAGCTTTGCAAATGACCTTCCTGATAGTTGTGTTGTGTAAGACTAACTGAATTGCCATCCCTCTTAACCTGCCCCTCATTGTTTCTCTTCTGTCCTTTGATCCTGTCCCTCCCCAAGTGTTGACTTTCAATTACTCCCTCCTCCCTTTGCCCTCCCTTCCATCATCCCCCCCCCAATATCTCCTTCTCCCCCGCTTTCTTATACTGTAAAATAGGTTTTCATACCAAAATGAGTGTGCATTACACTCCTTCGTTTATTCAAATGTGATGAGGGTAAACTTTTGTTTGTTTTTTTGTTTTTTTTTTTCTCAGCTCTCCTCTTTTTCCCTCCACTAAAAACATCTCCTACTTGCCTCTTATATGACATATAGTTACCCCCTTCCATTTCCCCCTCTTTCCTCTCACTACATTTCTCTCTCACCATTTACCTTAATTTCTTTTAAGGTATGGTCCCATCCTATTCAGTTCAATCTGTGCTCTCTGTCTCTGCATGTGAATGCATGTGTGTATGTGTGTGCATGCGTGTACATGTGTATGTGTGATCCCACCAACCACCCAGATACTGAAAAGTTTTAAGAGTTAGAAATATTGTCCTTCCCTGTATGAATGCAAACAGTTCATTTCTGGTAAGTCCCTTAATACTTCTCCTTGCTGTTTACTTTTTCATGCTTCCTCTCATTCTTGTGTTTGAAAGTCAAATTTTCTTTTCAGCTCTGGTCTTTTCATTAAGAATGATTGAAAGTCCTCTGTTTCATTGAAAGACCATATTTTCCCTTGAAGTATTATACTCAGTTTAGCTGGGTAGGTGATTCTTGGTTTCAGTCCTAGTTCCTTTGCCTTCTGGAATATCCTATTCCACGCCCTTCGATCCCTTAATGTAGAAGCTGCTAGATCTTGGGTTATCCTGATTGTATTTCCACAGTACTGGAATTGTTTCTTTCTGGCTGCTTGCAAGATTTTTTCCTTGAGCTGGGAGTTCTGGAATTTGGCCACAATGTTCCTAGGAGTTTCTCTTTTTGGATCTCTTTCAGGTGGTGATCGATGGATTCTTTCAATACTTGTTTTGCCCTCTGGTCCTAGAATGTCAGGGCAGTTTTCCTTGATAATTTCATGCAAGACGATGTCTAGGCTCTTTTTTTGATCATGGCTTTCAGGTAGTCCCATAATTTTTAAGTTGTCTCTCCTTGATCTATTTTCCAGGTCAGTTGTTTTTCCCATGAGATAGTTCACATTCTCTTCCATTTTATCGTTCTTTTGGTTTTGTTTGGTGATTTCTTGGTTTCTCATAAAGTCATTAGACTCCATCTGTTCCATTCTAATTTTGAGAGAACTGTTAAATTCAGTGAGCTTTTGAGCCTCTTTTTCCATTTGGCTCATTCTGCTTTTGAATGCATTCTTCTCCTCATTGGCTTTTTGAACCTCTTTTGCCAATTGAGTGAGACTATTTTTCAAGGTGTTAATTTCCTCAGCATTTTTTTGGGTCTCCTTTACCAAGATATTGACCTTTTTTCATACTCTTCTTGCATCTTTGTCATTTCTCTTCCCAGTCTTTCCTCCACCTGTCTAACTTGCTTTTCAAAATCCTTTTTAAGCTCTTCCAAGGCCTGAGCCCACCCAACACCCCCCTGGGGTGTCTGGGGTACTGAGGCCCCGCCCTCCACATCTTTCCCTGATGGGAAAAATACGTTCTTGTCCTCCCCATCCGATCCGAAGGTCGGGATCATTTGCATTTGTTGGAAAAAACTCTCTAAAGTCTTATTTTTCTTCCCCTTTCTAGGCATTTTCCCAGCCAGTTACTTGACTTCTGAGATTCCTTTCCACCCCCGCCTGGATCCGCCCAGCTAGTGCTTGGCCTCTGAAATTCAAATGCGCTTTCCCGCGGCAAGCTTTAGTTCTGGCTCAGGGGTGGGGGCAGGGCCGCCTCCTAAGCTTGGGCCCTCAGGGGTTTTCTGCAGAGACTTTCAGGAACTGAGCGGGTGGGGGCGGGGTGGGGGGCCCCGCCTGCTGTGCTCAGCTCCCTTGGGGGTTTTATTCAGAGGCGTTCAACAGTAGAGCAGGGTGGGGGCAGGGCCATCTCCCCTGCTCGGCTCCCTCAGGTTGGAAAGACCTTCAGTATTGAAGATCCTACCTGCTGCTGGGGGATTCCTGAGTCCTGGGCCGCTGCCGCCTCAGCCGCCCGCCCACGCCTCTGCCTCCGCCGCTTCCTGCCCCCGTCTCTGCTGCCGCTGCTTCCTCCCGAGGGGGCCCGAGTCACGGAGACACCCCGCTTCCCCTCTCCTTCAGCCCGGCTTTCTTTTTCACTGACCTGTAGCTTCTGTGGGCAGAGGGACTTTCCCGGCTGCCGGAGCTTCCCCCAGAGCTTTCCTCTCTGAAGTCTGCTCGCGTCAGCTTCTCTGGGTCGCGGCCAGGGGTGGGGTTGGGGTCCGCTTTCCGGAGTGCGATGGACCCCGCGGACGGCTCTCCAGGGTTCAGTGGAACGGAAATCTCTTCCCCTATGTTTATGCACCCCCTGCAGAGATTCAGAATTTATGGGGATCTCCTTTTACCTCAATTCCATGGGTTGTGGGCTCAGAGCTCGTAAATGTGCGTCCTTCTACTCCGCCATCTTGGCTCCGCCCCCCTATCCTTCATTCTTGAAGAGGATCATGGCCTCAGGAAGGAGATGCCATGACTTGCAAATGAATTGGATTTAAGTGAGAGAGAGCTGTGTAAAGTCACCAGCTTCACTTTCTCCTCCAGAGCCATCTGGATCCAGAGGCAAGATATAGATGAGGATGACTGGAGATGGCCCTGGATGCAATGGGAGGCCTTGACCTTTTTAAGCTAAGGGCTTTCCCAGGTCTCAGTTTGACTGACTTCTTAAAGTTTATATGCCCTTGGAAGAGTAGGAGTTCTCA
The DNA here is from genome assembly GCA_023548195.1 of Bettongia penicillata ogilbyi. Lineage (NCBI taxonomy): Eukaryota > Metazoa > Chordata > Mammalia > Diprotodontia > Potoroidae > Bettongia > Bettongia penicillata. The sequence goes on from JAJHZJ010000733.1 coordinate 1,888,175, forward strand.
ACAGGTAGCATTCAACTCTGATTGTTTAACAATGAAAGAATGGTTATTACAATGAGAGACGGATCTATGGTAATGATAGGCTAGAGGACAGTAACTTTGATTATGGCCCTCTTACACCTCTCTACATAGACCACCCTCAAGAGCAATCTCCTGGAGAGACTGGATTTTGAATGAGGAAATAGGAAGGAAAAACACCTAGATTCCTCCCCTCCCTAATATTAATTGGTTGTTAATATAAAAGAGAATCATTTCTCTGTCTGATTCTATTGAGAGACTCATACTCCTCAATGAAACAGCAAAAGTTTATTGAGCACCTAAGGCAGCTAAGTGGGATAGTGAATAGAATACCAGCCCTAGAGTCACAAGGACCTGAGTTCAAATCCGACTTCAGATACTTGGCTATGTGGCCCTGTGCAAGTCATTTAACCCCAATTACCTTGCAAAAAATTATTAAATGACTACTATGTACTCAGTATTGTGCTAGATGAAAAGGATATAAAGATGGAGAATGATTTAATCTGGATCTTCAAGGAATGTACATACTACTAGGCAAAACTCCCCCATGCTGAAGATACCTGTGTCTATAAATATCATCTCCCAAAAGTCTTAGTGCAATTTTAAGCTCTTAAAATTAAAAATGCACCAAGAGTTTTGAGACACTTCATATAAGAGAACTATATATAATATTCTACCCTACTTCCACCTAACCAGCACCTAGACCTGGTCTTGCTAACTTCCCAGCTACCACTTTAAAAACCTGTAGCATTTTCTTTCCAGCTATGCCCCCAACCCAACTCCATTTTCTTTGCATAAAATGTGGCTTCCTTTATGGTCCTCCCCATCCACTTCACGGCTTAGTTGTTACAAGTGCTCTCAGTTCTCCAGATTGGCTAAAGTTCTGGCCATCAATGACAAAGGAAGCATCTTTTTTTCTTGACAAGTCCCAAATCCATTCCTTCAGTTCCAAATCTTTTTTTCTCAAGTTTGCTCCAGATTCACTTTTTAAAAATTGTCTGCTGGAGATATTCACTGTGATATTCCACCAGAGAATAAAATTCAACAATTTTGAAATCAGGGTTGTGCTGGTAAACGCCTAACAACCAGCTCTCTGGGGAAAAAATGTATACCTGACACATTTTTAAGTTTAACCTACATTTCTTCACCACTATCTTAAGTCTGCAATCAACAAAAACTTAAATCAATCTTTGATTTGTAGTATTTGCCTGTTTCTGAATTGTAAATGCTAATACTGAAAATTTAACAATCAACTGGTTCAAACTAGCTTTCATGTCTCTAAAAAACCAACCTTATCATCTCTTTGCCTTCCTCCTTCCTTAGACTTCTTTATGTCTCATCACCAAAGTCCTTGGCAGTGTCAATTCATACGTCAGAAAAGCATATGGTTTTACCAGTGAAAAATGACAGTAAAGAATATGCATCACCACCTCTTTTGCCCCTGTATCTTAAGAATTGTGGTCCTTTTCCATCTAACTTGCAGCTAAAACTTCCTATACATACTTTCTTCACCTATTAGAATGTGAACTTCTTAAAGCAGAGATTTTCTAAGTTTTCTGTTAGATTAGTTCTTAGCAAAGTGCTTTGTACATAGTAAGCATTCAGTAAAAATTTTTTCATTCATTCATTCATTCTCCGTATAACTCCATCATTCTCCTAGTTCCCTCATACTCTTTCATAAACAAACAAAAGCTTCCCTCCCTGATCAGAAAGTGGGGCTCACTATTTGCTTATATCTAGTAGTGTTTCCCTTTCATAGGTATGGAGCAGAGTTGAGGTTCACCTAACAGAATGGAAATCGCTGACATTAGAAGGCAGCTGAGGATATAACATTCATAGCTTTCAGTTTCCTATTCTAAATGTTAGGCCAGATGGCCTGAGGAGTGGGAAGGAAGGCGGCGGGGGAAGATAAGAAGAACACAGCCATAATAGCATTCTTTTTTTATTTGAGAGAATGGAAAATAATCAAAGGCCACAGTGTCTATTGTCTGTCATAAAGCCCAGGGCCCATAGCCTGGGCATTGCCTTTATAAGAAAGGAGGACTGACCTATGTTATAGCATAATTCAAAGCAAAGAGGGCTATTTTGTTACTGTGTCACCTCAGGTCTGGAAGTAGGCTGATCAGGTTTATGTCAGCAAGACTTAGAGGGCCAGCCTCAAGTGTATGGGCCTGACAGGCCTTTGGTTTATATGTGACATTTTAATGCTGAGAAGAAAGAAACATGCCAGAGTGAAGTATAAAAGGAAAGTCAGAGGCAGGTGTTGTCTTAACAACTGCATAAACTGGAATGAATGAGAGTAAGCCCAAGGGAGCATTCTACCTCTGCTATCAGACAGAGCATCCTCAGGCAGGCAAGTATTATCCACTCCGGGTTTATGGTGCCAGCAAAAGTATTCAACCTCAGTCTGCTCCTACTTTCTTTTATAAAATCATTATTCTAGGCAAAGACTCTTACTGGTCTTGCGGTTCCCAAAGAGTTTCAAAATATTCCCTGCACATGAACACTAACTTATTTAGGGACCACTGCTGGCTCTAGAGCCCAGTCAAATCATGTCATCCATTTGAGAGACCTTGTGGCACAAGCACGCTCTGATCACAGGCTCTTAGTTCCTGGGGAAGCAATAAGATGATGGTGACGTAGGAGGCTTCCAGGGAAATCCAATATCCGAGATTGTAGTCACAACTGAATGAGAACAGATTCATTTTGCTTTATTTCCCACTTTGTCATCTGCTTCTTGGGGAAAGAAAAAAACAAACCCTAAATATGATCAATTGGAGTCTTTGGCCCCGATATTCCTCTGAAGCTCTGCGCCTTCCATTTGTTAGTTAGGTGGACTCATTAGGAAGGAGGCTGTCTGCTATCCTTTTCTTTTTATGCCACACCCAACATAGACACATTTGTTTTTCAATATCCAGTGTTTCTCACATTTTAACAAAATATTTTATTGAGAACTTAATTGTGACTTCTTAAAAATCAACAAACAGATAGCATTCCTAGTAGATCAGAGCAACAGAACAGGAATAGACCTAAAAGGCACAACTCAATTTACAGATAAGAAAACTGAGAATCAGCTACCTGCCTAAGGTTCCCCAGGTAATAAATAGCAGAGCTAGAATTTGAACCCAGCTCCTCTGCCTCCGCATCTGTGCTCTCTCCAAAATTAATAGGAATTTTTATGATTACTCTATATGAGATCCCAGAGAAATCACAACCATCACTTTAAAAAGCTGAAAAGGGGGGAAAATAACACAAACGCTGTCAATATAATATAAGAGATGCTCAACACATGCATATGAATGCCTCTTGTGCCTATCCCTCTTAAGGAGCCTGATATTTTAGTAAGAATTTGTCTGATCCTGCTTTTGGGGAGAATGACAATTCACGCGTTTTTTATTGGCAAATCAATGCACTCATTTTTCAATTTATTCATTGCCAAACCAACATTTTTTAGTTCTGTTCCTGCTTCTTGTTGTTGAATTTGGTTTTGTTTAAGGGTAGAGCTTTTTAAAAACTACTTTAAGAGATGAAGGAAAACTGAGCAAGCACTTCTTGTCAACCCAGCTGTATGAGGCTAAAATTAATTTACTGTGACATTGATTTTCAAAGAGCTGAAAAAGGCCTCCACAGTTTGGAAAAATACCTTTGGGATTTCTGAGTGCATCTGCCAGAATGAAGATAATCTGTAGTTAATTTATTATAATTTTCTATTTTTCCCCCTACTCCAAGTTAACTAGTATATATGCCATCATCCATTTAACGAATATTTATTGTACCTACAATGTGCAAAGCCTTGTGGAGAATACAAAGAATGAAGCATGGTGCTAGCATTCATGCAATTGACATATTGAGCAATCAAACTAGCTTTAATTGAGTCATAAAATGATACAACTAGAAGAGATGATGGAAATCACATAATCCAAACTCTTTCCTTTACCTATTAGAAAACTGAGTTTTAGAGAGGATATGACTTAAGCATCGCAATTAGCTGTTAAGCCAGAATTAGAACCTTGAACTTCTGGCTCCCAATTCAAACGTTCTTTGTTTCTGTATTTCCATAGCAAATAACATATTTAAAAGAAAAACAAAATGTGATTTTTCCAAGTAGCTGGTGCTCTAAATCAAGTTTGTGCCTGGAAATCACTCTGACCACCTTCTGCTTTGTATATCTCTACCAGCATTAAGGAATAGAATGTAACTAGGCAATTTTGTTAATGATGGATGATGGGACCAAATAGAACACATCATTTTTCCATAGCTCTTTTGATTCTGCACAGTTGATAGGAGTAGGGAATAATAAAATCAAATTCTCTTTGATCAAGGAATAAAAGCATAAATTGAATAGAAAAGCATGTTTTTGCAAAATTTTATTCTTATAACTCGAAAAACATATAAAACAGCACCATACATTCATTATTCATTTATAAACTGGTAAAATGATACTCCCTTGTATCTGAGGATTGCTTTAGATGTAGATAGTACTTTACTTGGTTTCATAGAATGTGATTATTCAGGGTTGTCCCAAATGACTGAATTAACCTCCATTAGAAATGTTTCTCATGTACCCTTCAGGAGAGTGCACTTCACAATGACGTTGTCATAATGACTTGTCAGGTTGGGAGGTCACCTGGTGTACTCTTGTATGCGGGTAGACAAAAATATAGGTATATGCATATGCATTAGCTCTCTTTCAGGTTCCAGCCGTCAGTCAGCTTCTTCTTTCTTACTTCCATAGGAGACAGTGCCATATCTGAAACTGTGTAGGAAAGAAATATTTCCATTATCTGCTCCTGTTCCCCAGGGAGACAAATGCTCCCATTAATTATAACCTTTTGGTCAGGGGTTCTTAACCTAGTATTCATGGCCCTCCATCCATTAATAAATTTCAGGGGGTCAATGAATTTTGAAACTTAGATGAGGAAAAGAAATACATCTTCATTTTGACTAATCTTTAACTGAAGGCTAGTATTTCCTTAAAAAAAGCATATATGTATAAATATATGTGTGTGTACACATACATATGCACACACATATATACACATATAAACATATAAATACACATGCATGCATATATACATGTACACATTGAATATATGTATATGTGTACACACACACACAGACAAAACCCTTACTCTGAGAAGGGGTTCATAGGTCACACTACAAAAGGAGTCTATGACACAAAAAAGGTTAAGAACCCCTGCTTTAGATAGTCTCCTCTTTCAAGTTAATACCAGTCAGACCTCTGAACGTGGGTCTTGGAGCTGAGTTCAGTGTTATTTCCTGTAATGGGTTCTCAAGGTCAGAAGGAGCTATGGTTCAGGGGTTCATCACGATGATGTCTTATATTAGTCTGCCCCACTCTTTTGAGGATGTCTGTCTGGGTCAGGGGTTCTAAAAATGAGATGAAAGTGACTAAGGCCAGAATGCACAACATGAGGGCGCTTGGTTATTTTGTTTGTTTTCAGTGATATCTTCAGCAGACAGCTGATGTGCCAAACCAAAAAAATGAAGTCTGCCTAAGCCAAAAAAAAGAATCAGCACAACTTAGCACGTAAGAAAACAGGACAATATCTGCTAAAGAGTATAAAATCCCTTTTCAAATCTGGTCTCAATGGCTCATTCTTGACTGGAGCTTACCCACCTAGCTTCTAGTGCCTTTCCTCTGAAGTTATTGCATGTTTACCTCGCATATATTTGCTATCACGTTATATGTGTGCACGCTGTTTTTTAATATGTAATTTAATATGTAATAGGAAATTTAATATGTAATATGTAAGCTCCTTGAATTCAGAGATGATTTCATTTTCATATTTCTATCCCTAGCACCTAGCATACTGCCTGACACATAGTAGGTGCATATATTAGTTGAGTGACCCTGCACAAGTCATTGAACCTGTCTACCTTAACTTACTCAGCAATGACATGGGGATCGTAATAGCAACTACCTTCTGGGATTATGAGACAATATCCCAGAAGTGCTTAACAGGGTTCCTGGAACATAAATCTGCTTGATTTCTTCCTTCTTTAAAAGTCTCAGCCTTTAAGCAATTCACATTCTGTTACTCTAAGTTAACCACAAAATATGATGAAGGCATCCTCCAAATATGTTCACTTCAAAATAAGTTTGCAACATTTTTTTAAACCAGAGCTGGGTTACAGTACTGAAAAGTGTGTCCAGGAAGTTATTATAAAAAATAAACTCTCAAACCACTAATAAATAACCATTTAGGTTAGTACTGAGCAGTAGTCCGTTGTTGAGTCTATTCAAATAGATAGAAAATTGGGTAGATCCTGGCCTGATTCTGACTTGCCCAGGGACTTGGGTAAAGGATGTTTATCTGTAGGATCTTCCTGTAAGATGATTGCCTATTCTCAATGGGGGAGAGGGGGAGGGAAAGGGGGAGGGAGAGAATTTGGAACTCAAAATTTGAAAATAGAATGTTAAAATTGTTTTTACATGTAGTTGGGGAAAAATAATTTTTTAAAGATGGTTGACTCTCTTGACAAATGCATTCTGAGGCCAAATCATTATGGAAAACATTTAGGTAACACATGATAAAATCACAATCCCTAAGAAGTCAATAGGCAATACCCTCCATGTCATTAGAATTTTTGATAATCTATGACTCATGGTAGTAGAAAGCAAATCCTGCCAATGTCACCATATGGATAATAGGATTATAAAATTAGAGTATAAATTATGTGCAATTATAAAATTAGAGCACAATTATAAAATTGTAATATTGTCATACTACAAATGAGGAAACTGAGGCCCAGGGAAGATAAATAATTTGTCCGAGACAGTAAATGATACAGGTGATTTGAACCCCGGTTCTTTGACTTCAAATCTAGTTCTCTTTCCTCTCCAGTACATTGTCATGTTAGGATTTACAGTTTATTTACAAAGAACTTTTATACTCATCTCATTTGACCCTACTAATAACCCTGCAAAGTGGAAAGTAAAAGTATTATCCCCAGCAGGCATACTGATGAAGAAATTGAATCTCAAGGTCAAGTGGTGGGTGGCAAGATTAGGTCTTCAACCTAGGTCTCATAACATAAATTCTAGCATTGTCTTGCATTGTTTTGGACTTGTTTTAGTTCAGAACTAGGATTTCATAAGTGTGGAAACTCCCTTCATCTATAATGATGAGAGTTGTTTGTGACACTAAGAGGTCAAGAGATTTGCTCATGGACACATAACTAGCTTGCATCAGACACAGGACTTGAATCCAGGTCTTTCTGACTCCAAAGTCTAACCCTTCATGCGTTTTATATACTTAAGTACTCCTTTCCTTGCTTTATCATTTTAAAATGTATCTCACCTCCTCAATTCAACTGCAGAACTCTTTAAGAATAGGGGTACTGTGTGTAAGGCATGGCACTAAGTGCTAAAGAGAAGAGACTGTTTAGAAATGGTCCTTGACCTCAAGAAGTCTAGAATCTAGCAAGTGAAGATGATGTATACTGTGCTGCAAGGCACTGATGATGCTGCCCTGTCAGGATGTGGTTGAGAATAAGAGCTCAACAAACTGATATTCCTAAAGTGAAGGTTGTTGAATAGGTTTTGCCTCAGACAAACTGAGATCTAAGACTTTAGTTTAAAATGTCCAACGTTGCCCACAGCATCTTGGGCCATTGCCAGTCATCTTATCTTTTGTCTTGCTACTGGATTCCAAGGACTCTGGAGAAGAGAGGGAAGCTGATGACTTTGCACAGCCCTGCCTCACTTAAATCCAATCCATGAGCAAGTCAAGACATGGCCCCCCTGAAGTCATTGGTTCTCTTTAAGAATGAAGGACAAACCACATCAATAACCATGTTACCCTCCTACTCAGGAAGTTCTAGTAGCACTCTCTTTCTTCTTTGCTAAAATATAAATTCCTGTTTGGTTGTTAGAGCCCTTCTCAAGCTAAATCTAGCCTACTTTTCCAGACTCGCTATATATTACTTTCATTTATATACTATGCGTTCCAGTCAAGCTAAACCTACTTTCTGTTACTCACGCATGACATCCCATCTCCATGTCTTGGTGTAGGTTGTCCCTCATGCCTGGAATGTTCTGTCTTAACTCAGTCTCTTAGAGTCCTTGCTTCTTTTGAGGCTCAGCTTAAGTATTACCCTATATTTGAGGCTGGTCCCAATTAGTGCAAATAATGAATCCACCTGGAGGTAGCTAGTGGCATACTGGACAGAGTGTTGGGCCTCAAGTCAGGAAGACCTAAGTTCAAATCCACTCTCAGACACTTACTAGAAATGTGACCCTGGACAAATCTTCTGCCTCTGCCTCAGTTTTCTCAACTGTAAGGTGGGAATAATAATGATGATAGAACATACCTTAGGCTTGTTTTAAGGATCAAATGAAACACTACTTGTAAAGTTCTTAGTACAGTGTCTGGCACATAGTAAATGCCCAACAAATACTCCTTTCTTTATCTGAAATATCCTGTTATTTGAATATGAAATGCATATTTCCATTGGGCTAGAACCAATTACCAGATTTTACATACTTGTAAATTCAAATAATGAATTCAAATTTATTCAATCACTTAAAGGGTTTCACTATTTGCTCAAGACAGGTCCTGCCTGTGATTCTAATCCCTTCCACACTAAAAATTAATGTGTATTTATTTTACATGTATTTTGTATTTACCTCATATTGTTTCTCATACTAGACTGTGAGTTCTCTGAAGAGGGGCAATATTGTGTTTGTGTCTATTACCTAGCATAGAACCTGATACATGGTAGACTTTGACAAACAACTCTTGATTGATTGATTGCCTTGTTGGAATACAAAAGCTTGAATAAGTAGTCTACTACCATTTTCATTAATTATTGATTTATGATTAAGTATCAAAGTCAAAGGCAGGCCTGTGAATGACCTTTTTGCTCACTATGTTCAAATGTTATTTTTTTTCTCAGCTTCCTGTTTCTGGGCTTGTTCCCTTCTCCCTGGAGACAAGTGCATGGTGGTAGCATTTAAAGACATTTTGTCCAAAAAAAAAATACAATCATGGCTTGCCTAGAGCAGAAATTATGTGTGTTCTCGCTCCTCTTTGTAAATAATTGAATTTGTCTCTTAAGTTCAAGAAGTTCAAGATTCCTTTTTATACGTGGAGGTGACTGGTTCTGTTTTCTTCATATATGCACCAGACTGTAATGTAAGGCAGAAGAAATAGTGTGCGACGGAAATTTTGGTGAACAGGAAGAATGATAGAGGAAATTGACATGTCTTCCTTAGAAAAGTTATTTTTAAACCTAGAGAATGCCTTTTCTCATGCTGAAAAGAACTTCAGAAAATACTACTGGGATTGAAAAATCTGTGGGTGAAATTCCCATCACCTGGGATACTTGCGAGTGTGAGTTGTTGGTGCCATCTGCTGCTTGCAAACAGTTACTGAGGAGCTGCCATTTGAATTATGAAGAGGCAGAAAGACATTGCATGTAGAGGAGTTTGAAAACCTGGGCTACTAAAGAAGGCCCAGAGGCAATATCCCATCATTCCAAGCCATGGACATTTCTAGGGCTAGCAGATGACTGCCATTTTCTGCTTCACTCAACCCATACCTCTCTCCTTCACCAATGAGAAGGACCCCCCACCCCAAGCCTTTGCCTATAAATTACTGAGAAAATGTCTTTGATAGTCTAATGCTGATTCAAAACAACCCTTGGTTTTTCTTTTTCTTTTCTTTTTTTAATGAAAAATGAGTCTCAGAATTTTTTAATAGAAACTTGGCTTTTTCCTTTTACTGAATTTTTTTAGAATATTTTAAAAAACAGAATCATAGATTTGGACATTAGAGGTCATTGAACCCAACCCTCTCATTTTCAGATTAGGAAACTGAGGCTAAGAGAAATTAAATGACTTCTCTCGGGTCACTTACCCTATGACTCTGAGTCCAGAACTCAGCCCTCCTATGCCATACTGACTCATATTTTAAGGACTGGGTTAGCAGGGGTAGGGGGAGAGACTGATGAAACTTAGATCTTGGTAGGTTTCTACTTCTGTGGGTTCATCAAAAGCCAAAAAAAAATATATAATTACCTCCAATTGATATAGCATTATGAGGTTTATAAAGAGAATCTGGAGTTACTTTCTAAAACTGTACATTGCAAGGTTTGAGAGAAATTGACAATCTGCACTGGTAGGAGCTGGCTTGTTGTTTTGTGTTGCTGTGATTTGTTTTATTTATTTGTGTTTTATGTTTCAAAAATTCAATTTATTCCTATGGGAAATGAAAATGTGATGACTTGAAAGTATGAAAAGCAAGTTCTTGATCAGCCTGTGGAGACAAACACACCCACTGTCTCCAAGTTGTTCTCAGCACAACAATGTGGTTGGATAAACTGGACCTGTTAAGACCCTTGGATCCTCAACCACCATCTTAACATATACTTTCAATTTATAGGTCATTTTCCCAGCTCCCTTTAATACTTCAATGGGAAGAAGTTAGGCAAGCAGGCTGCTAGGGAAAAACAGAGGGTGGTATTTGAGACTATGTAAATCCCAGGCCTTGCCTAGGGGGAAAATAGCCAAACTGCTCAAAAGTGTAACTTCATTAAAATGCCTGATATTTTCAAGTAGATTTGAGAAATAAATACGATTCTGTCAAAATTAGCCCATGTTTTTTTTTTTTTTTTTTTAAGCAGGTGTGAGATTTTATTTGGAAAGAAACAGTAAATGGAGACAAAATTCTTCTTTTGGCCTAAAACTTTGCTTACCTCCCATCCAAGCTTTTATCCTACTTGGAAAACTTAATAGAACTGTTGTGAAATTTTATCATCATCATTATTATTACTCACAATAATGATTATAATGTTAAAAATTAAACAAATACTAACAAACATACCAAGTACAGAGTAAATTGCAAAATAAAACCTAACATTTGAACTATTTGTATTTTATTTAAGATAAATATTACAGTCAATATTTTATACTCTGTAAAAAGGAGAGACTAAATTAGCCTAGAGCCTCCATTGAACACACTCAGAAGTGCCATTGTTGGTTCTAATGGGTAATACTGGGCATGCTCCATGTAACAGTGCCTATAGACTAAGTACATCTCACTAGACTCTAGTATTCCAGTAGACCCATGATCTCATCGGTGCAAATATTCCTTCCAATGGTATCCATATCTATTCCTTCTCAACATGTGAGATTCAGGTTCATGTTCTGCCAACTCTTGTATATTTCGTGAGCACTGTTATCCCTCATTTATACACAACCAGAAAGCCTCCTTTCCTGATTGTACATTTCCTGGATGATATCTTCTGTGACACTTCTTTCATGCCAGTCATTATTGCCAATATGTTGCCCTTTACTAATGCTCAGTATGCATCTGCCCCATTACTCTTTGGATCACTCACAATTTAATTTTTTTCAGGTTTATATTCCATGATCTGCCACCATATGAGATACTTATTTGAGAGCAGTTTTGGAGCAACAAAAGAAATGTGCTCATCAGTTGGGGAACGATTAAGCTACCTATGGCATATAAATACAATAGGCTCCTGTCATGCAGAGGTCTCAAACACATGATGTACAGGTCACATGCAGGCCATAATACTCCTGAGACTAGCCTAACTCAGATTAACATGTAATTGAAAAGTATTTAACAAAATAAGTAATAATGTGAGACATAGACAGTACTACATTTTAAAACTATGTCAATACATGGCCTGGAAGAATCTTGATGTAGTACTTCCCATTTCTATCTGACTTTGACACTAGTGTTATAGTACTGTAAGCAATAAAGTGGGTCATTTCAAAGAAATCTGAAGTTTTATGTGAACTGATAAAGAGCGAAGTGAGCAGAGCCAGAGGGAACAATTTATTCTATAATATTAACATTGTAAAAATGTACAGTTTTGAAAGACTTAACAATTGTGATCAATAAAATGATCAACTGTTCCACAGAACCAATGATTACAAATACTGCCCATTTTCTGAAGGAAAATTGATGCACTAAAATGTAAGGTGAGACACACATTTTTGGATATGACCAATACAAGGATTTGTTTTGCTTGATGGCCAACTTATTTTTTTTGCAAGTGTTTTCATTTTCTTTTTTTCAGTTGTATTGGGGGAAGAGAAAAAAAGCAATCCTTGATAATTGAAAAAAAGAGAAGTTAATCTTAAAAATCACTGTGGGAGAAATATTGAATTAGTAGTCATAGAATTATAGAATTTTAGAACCAGGAGGGTCTTCAGGTTTTATCAGCTAGGCAAAGGTATCCATGATGCAGGAAAGGATCAGAACTCCTGATCTAGTCCCTCTTCTCCATCTTGCAGAAGAACAAGCCCAGAGAAGACTTGCCTAAGGGCACACGGGGTAGCTAGGTAGGTGGTAGAGAGGATAGAGTGTCAGCCTGGAGTCAGGAAGACTCATCTGCCTGAATTCAAATCGAGCCTCAGACACTATGTGATGCTGGGCACATTTAACCCTGTTTGTCTCAGTTTCCTCATTTGTAAAATGAGAAGAAAATATCCACTCTGTTACTTTTACCAAGGAAACCCAAAATGGAGTCACCCAAAGCTGGATGCAACCGACCAACAACAAAGGGCACACAGCTAGTAAATCACAGAAACTCAAACACAAATCCAGGGTAAATTCATCCTCTTTTCTGCTTTTAGGAGAGTTGTGTCCTTCTCTGTGCAGTTGGGGAAGTCACTTCGTTTTTCTGAGATTGATTGTTTTCATCTTTTTAATAGCTGAATGCACTAGGTGATTCCTAAGGTCCCAGCAAAAGCTAGCATTCTATGTGCCTACTTATGATTTGTATGAACAAGGAAACCCTTCTGTGGTAATACTAGTAGCCAGAGAGTATGAACAAGAACCTGAGGACAATGTCTGAACACTTGCTCTTATCCTTTGGGGGCCATATGATGGAGGTTTTATGCTATCCTTTCAGTCCTAGCTCATATTATAGTCCTGATACGTAAGATGGACAGACATCTCTTCACCTCCATTCTAGGAAGTGGAGTAGGGGGAGGAGAAATAATGTAGGATCAAGGGGAAAACTAACACAATTCAATTTGATTGAACTCTTCCCATAGGATGAGAATTTCTATTAAATAGACCATGTCTAAATCTACAAAAAGGTAGTAGAAAGAGTGGTGGATTTGGAATCAGGATCTGAGTGAAAATCTCAACGCAGAAGCTTCCTCCCTATATTAACATAGCCCCTTAAACTCAGATTTTGTTTCTCTGTTTTTATAATGAGCATAATAAATTTGTACTATCTATTTCACGGAGCTGTACAGAGGAAAATTTTTTTCAAACCTTTGTGTTTTATATAAATAAAGGGACTTATGACATCATCAGTATAAGGGTTTCTAGATGAGAAAACTACTCTTGGTGTAGACTGGCAAATGTCACATGTCACAGACTGAGAGAACTGCTTGGGAGCCCTAAGAAGGTCATTCATGTGTCAATATTAGTCAAAGGAAGGAAATGAACCCAGGTCTTCCTGACTCTGCGTCCATCTCTCTGTCCACTCTGCTATCCTGCCTTGCTTTATACTGCTTTATAAACATAAATGGCTATTATTTTGGGGACCAGAGTTGTGATTTCTTCAATACTGGAAACTCTGGATGAGGAAGTTTCTTATATTGGAAGGTTAGCACAAATGTAATATAATGCAATGCAACCGAGCAATAATTATTGACTTCCTTGCCCTACATCAGGCGCTGTGCTTGGTGCTGGAAACAAAAATGTTCGTCACTGCTTTCAAGGAGATTACATCCCACTGCATATATGTTGGGGGAAGTCTCTAGCAATCCGTTCCTTCTACAGGTGATTCGTTCTGTTAGCCTTCCACTGGATTGAATTGAAATGTTTGTTATGCAGCTATAAAGACTGCAGATTGACTTTTCGCTTGTGTAATTCAGAAAAATTGGTTTTTGTGGAGTTTTTTTGGTTTGTTAATTTGGTAGCATAGCTAACAAATTGGCTGGGTGATTTGTTAATGGAAATATTATTGCATATAGATAACTTAAAAGAAAAAACATAGCTCAATAACCAGATGCCTATATTTTAGTTAAGAGAGTCATTATAAAATTGTTTTCCTGGCTTTTGAAGAGGCTATCCGTAAACCTAGAAGCTAGATGGCCCAGTGGATAGAGTGCCAGACCTAGAGTCAGGAAGACTCATTTTTCTGGGTTCAAATCTGACTTCAGACATGTACTAGCTGTGTGACTCTGAGCAAGTCCCTTAACCCAGTTGCCTCAGTTTCTCCATTTGTGAAATTAGCTAGAGAAGAAAATGACAAATCACTCCAGAATCTTTGCCAAGAAAATCCCAAATGAGGTCACACCTGAAAAATGACTGAAATATTTAAGGTAGTTCTAAATCAGTTAATAATGATTAATGTCCCTTTTAAAAATCGGGGATAATTTTATCTCAAGTCACACATTGTCAGAATTTGAAAGGAGCAAAGGACTTGAGCATCTATTTAGTCCAACCCACACAGCAAAGGAACCCTCATTATTGCATTCCCAAGTGGTTGTCCAGCCTCTGCTTAAAGACCAGCAGTCTCAAAGCAGCCAGTTCCACTTTGGTGCAGCTCTAATTGTTAGAAATTTTTCCTGACATCAAGTTTAAATCTGCTTGTTTGCAACTTCCATTCATTTTACAGTGTTTTGCTCCAGAAGGCCAAGATGAATGTCTAAACCTTCTTCTGTATCATGACCCTTCAAATACCTGAAGAAACATATAGTAATACTTCCTTCATCACCTTTTCCACTCCCTCATTTCCACCCACTCTACCTTCTCCAGTTTTCCATGATCTAGTCTAAATATGCCCAGATGCTCTAAAAGAATTTTTAGATTAACATTTTCTCTCCTTTCTATCTCTCATTGAGGGGAAAAAAAAGAAAAAACACTTGTAATAAATTCTCATAGTCAAACAAAGGGGAAAAAAACCCAACTATGTCTTATTCTGAGTCTTGAATCCATTATCTCTCTAACAAGGAAGGGGAAACAGAACAAGCATTTATTAAGTGCCTACTATGTGCCAGACATTGTGTTGTATTTTATGGATATTATCTCTGATTCTTGCACCAAACCTTGGAGGCAGGTGCTATCATGATCCCCTTTTATACTTGAGGAAACAGGCAGACAGAGGTTAAGCAACTTGCCCAGGGTGGTACAACTAGTAGCTGTCAGTGGTTGGATTTGAACTCAGATCTTTCTAACTCCAGGTTTCTCATTCTAACCACTGTACCATCTAGCTGCCTGATAGGATATAGAGAGCATGCTTTGTCATCAGTCTTCAGATCATGGTTGGTCATTGCATTTATCAGATGGTTTCAGAGAAACCTGTTAAGACTTGAATAGACAGATGTGAAGTGAAGTGAGCAGAACCAATAGAATAATTTTACATAATAACAACATTGTAAAGACAAATGACTAATCTTCATATGACATGAACTCAAAACCCTTCTACTTTCTGGTTCCTCTCCTGTAGATATTATCCAGCTTGCCAATGTCCTTTCTAAATCATAACACCCAGAACTGAACACAATACTCCAGATGAGATCTGATGAGGGCAGAGTAGAGTCTATTTCAAGTTTGGTTTTGTTCCGTTAGTGACCCCCTTTGGGGATTTTCTTGGCAGAGATACAGGAGTGGTTTGCTATTTCCTTCTCCAGCTCATTTTACATATGTGGAAACTGAGTCAAATGGGTTAAGGAACTTGCCCAGGGTTAGTCACACAGTAAGTGTTGGAGGCTGCATTTGAACTCAGATCTTCTTGACTCCAGCCCTGATTGTCTCTCCATTGTGCTTCCTGTCTACCTTTTTTTTCACTGTTATTTCCCCATATTTTTTCTGCTGTCCACCAAGGACCCTGGATCTAGAACTGGAGTGGATTTTAAATGTTATCTAGTCCTACCTTCTCATTTTACAGATGAGGAAACTGACACCTAAAGAGATTAAATGACTTACCAGAGTAGCCCAGGTAGAATGTGGCAGAGCTGGTATTTGGACTTCAAATTCAGCACTCTCTCTGCTGTACTTTACAGCCTGTGTTTTCCCCCATTCCTTTGCCAGGAACCATGGCAAGAGCCCTAAACTGGAAATCCAGAAGATCTGAATTTGAAAGCTAGCTCAGTCACTTCCTGTCTTTGGTACTCTGGACAAGCCATTTAATCCCCTTTGGCTTCAGTTTTTCTAACTCTAAAATGTTAAAGCTTTTGCTCAGAAACCACTCTCATCTTAGACAGCCACAGGCTTATCTAAGAGGATGTGTAGGAGTGGGACAGGCTGGGGATTTCCACTAAGTCTAATTTATATAATGGTCACTGCACAGTGACACAGGCTAGGCTTAGCTCTAGAAATTCTCCTCTATATTGACCACCAGCCAAGGAGGAACTATCTTACTTGAAATAAAATGCGAGTCATTTAGGAGAATGAATGAGGAAAGTAGAATGGAAAGTCTTCTAATCATTGCACTCTTGGCCAATTAATAAGTTCCTACAAGAAGGGGGGGGGTGGGTAGGTGGGTATAATCAAATCTATAAATCAGTCCACCATCTCTTGTTGCTAGCAGAATATTTCTTTGTAATTTTGTGCCCTATAGCATTAATGCATTTTAAAATTGAATTCTTTTAGCTCCCAGATACAGGGGCTATATTCGTGATTTCATGGGTAAAGAGAACTACCAGGTAAAGAAACTTCCCCTACCAATGCAAGTCAGTGCCATTTCTACAAAAGTTACAGCTTTAGAATGTTGCCTAGAGCACTGAGAAGTCCAATAGCTCATCTAGAACCACACAGTCAGCGTGAAAAGAGACTGAATTTGAACCCAGGTTTTTCTTGGCTTTGAGGTTAGATCTCAATCCATTATACCACACTGCCTTTCCTAAAGAAAAAAAAGTATGAAAAATCAAACTGGTTCAATTACTATGCATTGTTTCCCTAGCTTATTCTTATTTCTTTATTATATTTGTAGTCTTATTTTCTAAGTTCATGCTTTATTTAAATTATTATTAAATTGTAATATATATATATATTATATGTTATACTATATCATACTTATCTATTATATATTATTTATTTTTATTTATGCATTATTTTATTCTTATTTCTTATTCTTCCTATTCTTATTTTCTGGATTATCTTCCTGGCTTAATTTTTAAGAAACTCCCTTCACTGGAAAACTTCGTGTCTTTCTCCTATAGGAGAGAAATTCTGGACAACACCCAAAAACATACACACAAACTGACATGCTCTTTCTCAAAAAGATTTTGACTTTTTAAAGTAAGTTTTCCTTGTAACTTTTGTTTTTAGGTCATAATCCCTTCTGTATGCCTCCTCCCCCTCTCCAAAGTTGAACAAAGTAAAGTAGTGAAGTGAAAAATCAATTGCCGTATTAAAGACTTTGGAGATGTCAGTCTTGCCCTGTAGACCAATGAGTGGAAGGACGTAAGATGAGGACTTTGATCACCCTTTTACGGAACCTTATACTTTCACACTTAGTAATTAGATATAAACCTCAGCTACAAGCCACATAAGCTTCCTGTCTGGTGCTCATTTCCTGGACCACTGCCAAATGATAAACAGCCTCTTATATGTCATGTACTTAAGGTATTTTTTTTCTTGTGTGGAACAAATTATTTTAGTTTATTTCCTCTAGTGGAAATAACGAATTCACTCCTATTACCATAATGGAACTACTGATGTAGGCTGCTTCAGACACTATGGAGAAGAAATGGACATATGGAGTTATCTATTCATTCATCCAGATACATCTTGTCTGGGGTAAGAAGTACTTTGTTATCAGATGACTATTTTTATTACATTTTTTAGGGCAAATGTTTATTTGCCTTTTGCCTTTGTTTATTTTTTTAAATAACCTGTAAATATCTATTAAAATCAGTCACTAAGAAGAAAACCATAATATATATTTCATGGTGCAGCAGATAGTCTACTGGCCCAGGAATTAGGAGAACTCCTCTTCCTGAGTTCAAACACTTACTAGTTGTGTGGCTCTGGGCAAATCACTTAGCCTTGCTTGCCTCAGTTTCCTCATCTGTAACATTAGCTGAAAAAGGAAATGGCAAACCACTCCAGTATCTTTGCCAAGAAAACCCCAAATGGGGGTCACAGAGTCAGCCATGTCTGAACAACATCTCCCATCTCAACTTACAGATGTCCTACTTCAATTTGAAAAGAGGACTTGCTTCCCTGTGTAAGATATTTTCACCTACCCTTTGCTAAGAAGAACTCCTAGAGTAATTTAAGAAATTATGTCTTTTATTGGCTGAAATGCTCTCTGAATGATAGTCAAGATAACTCTAAAACACTAGGAAAAAAATCATGTTGCTGGAGATGCAGAGAGACTCCTTAGCACCATTTCCTCTCCTAAGTATCTTTTTAATATGAAAAAGGCACTTCTCCAAACACAAGGGTCCTTGGGAGTTGAGCATATCTTGGACTTTAATGAGGTATGTGCTATAGTGGACCTGGGAGACAAAATAGAGCGTCCTTATAGCACTAGGAACTTGAGACTCAAGAGCTACATTTAAAAATAGAAAGGAGAAAGATGAGTTTTCAATCCAGAATATGTGTATATTAGAGTGTGCCCCAACATCTCTGAAATTAACTGAATTACTCAGATAGACCATAATGATTAGAAAGCATTTAAGGATAATTTCCATATCAAAAAGAACATTGCAAAATAACAATTATAGAGTAAAACAAAAAAATAAAAATGGGCATGTTATACGGCACTCTCTGGGAGTGATATTACATTACAATAACCTCCAGCTACCCCAATTTTCTCATCTATAAAAGTTCAACAGTTCCTTTTTGCCAAAAACCTTCACTTGATCTCTGTTACTTGATATCTTTAAAAAAGCCTTCTTTTGGGTCATATTTGCCATAATATTTCAGTGCTCAGTGTTCAGTGCTAACCTAAGGCAAATGCTATGATCTAGGGCCCTGTGAAAAGTATCACTATTTAAACTCACCACTTAAAACCACCCATTTAAAAATTCCTCCCCTGTCTCCATCCTTGAAGAAAATCTTTCTTTGATGTCTCATTTTGGTGTAAACATAGCCCTGGGTCCTCCAAGGATGTCTGCTAAAAATAAGGTTGGTAGACCCTATGAAACTGGAACAACTTTAAATAAGGAAGGAGCAGTCCCATCTTGTAAGGGAGCTTAAGAAATGCGGATTTTTTTTTCTGTCTAAGACTTCAGACTGCTGAGCCAGAGTAGATAGTACTGGTCAATTGGATTTTTTAAATTTTCTTTTTATTGTGGATTTAACAATCCAAGTCATACTAATTGGATTCATTTTCGAGGCTAGCCTTTAAGTTAAATCTTTCCCTTCTTCCTCCTTAGTACCTTGAACAGGGATAATAGAATATGGAAGATGATAATGACTGTTTTTGACAAAGATGATTTTATCCTCTCTAGAATAGAGTTCTTAACTTTTGTATGTATGTGTTTGCGAGTACATGTGTGTATGAATGTATATATGTGTACGTGTGTGTATCCTAGACCCTTTTGGCAATCTAATGAAGCTCATAGACCCCTTCTCAAAATGATGTTTTCAAATACAGAAAATAATAAGGTTATAAAGGAAAACAATTATCTTGAAATAAATTAATTAAGATACAATTTTTAAAAGTTCAAAGGCTTCAAGTTAAGAATCCCTCCTCTGGATATTGTATTACCTATCCCAATCTTCTAAATGTTAGACTTTCATCTGAAATTTACTAAGTTTTATAATATTATGTAATATATATGTTTCATTTATATACAGTTAATATGCTGTATCCTATGTAGGTCTAAAATTTAAACAAATCCAATCTAGTCCAACAAGTATTTATTGATAACACATTTTGTGCTAAGCACTATGCAAGGTTCATGGGATGTGAAGACAAGACAAAAATGGTCCCCACCCTCAAGGTGCTGGCATTCTTCTGGAGGGGCGACTTGGAAATAATGTGCCAAACAGCTAAGCCTATACATGATGACTTAGGATAAAGAGCAAAATAAATAAGTAATAGCAGCAGGAAAGGCTTCCTGTAGGAGACAACACTCAAGTTGAGCTCTGAACAAAGCTAAGGATTCTAAGAATTGGGGGACAGGATGTAATGCATTCCAGGAAATGGCAGAAAACCTTTGTTGCTTGCCCTTTCTTCTGGAAGAGGAAGATGATGTCTTGCCTTGCAAGTGAATTGGATTTAACTTTCATTTCTGGAGCCATCGGGGTCCAGCGGCCAGATATAGATCCAGGATGACTTGAGATGGCTCCAGATATAGTGGGAGACCTTGACCTGACAAAGTTACAGAGGTAAAAGATGGAACATTGGATTCAAGCAAGTTTCAGCTCAAATGAAACTTAGAGTACATTAAGGGGAGTATTATGCAATGAGCCTTTAAACATATATCAGAGTCAAATTGTTTAGTGATTTAAATGTCAGGTTGAGAAGTTTATATTTTCCTAGAGACATTAGAGAGCTATTGAAGTTTCTTCAGAAAAGGCTGGCATGAGCAGACTTCTGTTTCAGAATATTTTTAAAATTTAATTTTTTTCAATGTACAAAAATATTTTCTCTTCTTCCTATATTGCCTCCTTCACCAAATGAAAAAGAAAAATAATACTCTTGCCTTGTCCATGTCTGAAAAGTACATCTCAATATGCACCCTAAGTCCATCCCCTCTCTGACAGAGGGTGTGTAGCGCATCCCATCACCAGTCCCCTGGAAGCACATTCGGTCATAAAGAGATTATTTTGGCAGCTTGTGTGGAAGCTGGATTGGATCAAGGAGAAGCTAAGTACCAAGAGTCCAATTACGTTTCTGTTGTAACAGATCATGAATCAGGTAATGTGGGCCTGAACTAGGATTGTAAACATATGAGTGGAACACCTCATAGGTGTTGCAGATGTTGTGATGGTAGAATTGACAATTCCAAGCAACTGAAAAACTGTAGGAAGAGAAGATAAACAGGATGTCTGGAAGACATTATTAGACACATTAGTGTCTGGAAGGATGGTGTTTCTCTTAGTAGAGATAGAAACACATTATCGAACAAAGGAAATAAAGCATCTTGAGTTTTAAAATTCTCTTATCAAGAACTGTGCTGTTCTTACTTTCAAACAGGCTGAGTTACAATTCAAAGGCAAATAATTTTACCAAACCACTCCTAGCTAAGTGGATGAGTTGGCTCAGCCTATCCTGATAGTAAGTCCTCTGAGCCACCCAGGTTCCTCTCCACCACCATAAAAACAAGAAAGAGTCTTCATGCTTACTAGTTCCCCCAGTTTGATCAGCAATCCCAGAAACTGGTCCTGGTGTCCAAGGAAAAGTGAACCGGATAAACTGATGCTTTCTATGCTTTTCTTTTAGGCTCCTTAGAAGCAAGATTTGATGGAAGAAAAGTCATCTATGCTTCTCCTGGCACGGATGTGAACTTAACATGTCAGACTCAGAAGAGGGCCTCCTTGGTGCAGACACAATGGTCCAAGATCACCAATAGCATAGAAATGATAGCTCTCTACCATCCTCAGTACGGCTATTACTGTAGTGCTCAGACCTCCTGTCAGTCCTTAGTATCATTCACCGAATTGTCACTGAACATTTCAGAGTGGACTTTGCACTTGAAAAATGTATCTGCTGAAATGAGTGGGAAATACGAATGTAGCTTTACTTTGTATCCAGAGGGCACTTGGACAAAGCTGCAGGACTTACTTGTGCAGACTGGAGGTAAGCAGTACAAATTAAGCATAAGTATGGGAGAGGTGATTGTGCCTTCTTGTATGACTTCAAAGTAAGAAAAGAGCAGGGTGTAGTAGGTAGAGACCTGGCCCTGTAGCTGGAAAGACCTGGGTTCAAATTCTGCCTCTGGTACTTACTATAAGTGTATCCCTGTGCAAAGATGTGACTTAGATGCTTGATATTCTTGGCCAGTGGTGTCAAACTCAAATTGAAACAGATCCCTGCTGATAGCCTATTGACTCAGAAAGTCTCAAAATAATATTTTCTATATTGTATTTTTTTATTTATTTTTAAATGTTTTCCTATTACATTTTGATATAGTTTCAGAGCATCAAGGAGCCCACCTTGATGGAGTCAGAGGGTCTGACTCCTCTGCTCTAGGCAATTCTCTAGGTTGATAAATTGCATAGAAGGTGCTGACCTGCTTGAGTAGACAGTGTTCTCATTCAGGAATTCCCTTTACTAATGAAATCACAGGTCCAGGCTTGATCCTTATCCTTATGATACAGTGGAGGGGGAAAGGGAACCCTATCCCTTTTATCAGGAGACCTGGGTTCAAATTCTGCCTCTGATGGTTGTGATTTGGGGCTCAAATTCTGCCTCTGATGGTTGTGATTTGGGGCAGGTCACTTATTCTCCCAGGTTTCAGTGTCCTTTTCTATAACATGAGGATGTCAGACTAATGGCCTCTGAAATCCCTTAAAACTCTGAATCTATTATCTTGTGAAATTCACAGTTAATCAGCTTTAGCTTTCTATTTGCCCCAAGACTGGTTTTGAGGTCTAACATAGCCTTCCCCAGTTATATTCATTTTAGAGGAAGGTGCCATGTGAATGATGCTGATGATTCAAGACTGTTGTTGTTTAATCTATGAGTCATGCCCAGCTCTTCGTGATATTAGGAGTTTTTTGGCAAAGATACTGGAGTGATTTTCCATTTTCTTCTCCAGCCCATTTTATGGAGGGGGAAACTGAGGCAAACAGGGTTAAGTGACCTGTCCAAGATCACGCAGTTCCTAAATGTCTGAGGTCAGATTTGAACTCAGGAAGATAAGTCCTCTTGACTTCAAGCCTGGGCTCTAAATGCTGTGCCACCTAGCCGCCCTATGAACTGGAGAGGAAAATGGCAAACCAATCCAGCATCTTTGCCAAGAAAATCCTAAATGGGGCAATGAAGAGTGGAAGATGACTAACTGACTAAAAAACAGTTCAAGACTAAGGAAAACTGAATGGGTATGAGGCCAGGAATGCGGTCAGATGGACTGGCTCCATGGCGGGGGGAGTCGGGGGGGCAGCAGGGGGAGAAGGAGGCAGGGTCAGTGGAAAGGAGAATGCCCCAACATGACATACAAAAGGGTAGGGAATTCTGAGAGGAAATATGGGAAGTCCATTTTCAGTCAAAGTAATTAGGCTTCCATAGAAAGACTAAAAGGGCTTTCCATAGAAAGCTTCTTAATCCAAAGGACAGGAAGGGATTTCAAATACTTCTTCTGACACTTATTATCTGTGTGACTTTAGGCAAATCACTTACTCTCTTGGCCTCAGTTTCCTTATCTGTAAAGTGAAGGAACTGGACTAGATGACTGAGGTCTCTTGCATATCTAGATTTAGGATCCTTTAATGATAAGAAAAACAAGAAACTTTGCATTTAACTCTAGCGACTCACCTCATCTACAGCAGTTGCAAATGTCAGACAGGCTGACAGCTACCTTTGTTGAGTCATTGGCATAAAGGAAGTCAATTGTTTTAGGATGGAAACAAAAGGGAGTCCTCTCTTTTAAGAATTAAAAATGAAAATGTCAGTTCACATGAGTGGCAGAGGGGGGGGGGGGAGGGAGGGAGGGAGGGAGGGAGAGAGAGAGAGAGGGAGAGAGAGAGAGAAAAGAAGAAGAAGAAGAAGAAGAGGAAGAAGAAGAAGAAGAAGAAGAAGAAGAGAAAGAGAGAGGAGAGAGAAAAGAGAGAGACAGGAGAGAGAAAAAATGAAAAAGAGCAAGAGAGGGGGAGAAGAAAGAGAAAAGACAAAAGAGAAGGAAAGAGAAGAGAAAATAAAAGAGGAGTTAATGAAGGGAGGAGAGAGAAGAAAGAAGAGGAAAGAAAAGATAGAGAAAGACAGAGAAGAAAGAATGAGAGAATAGAGAAAGGGGAAGAGAAGAAAGAAAAAAGGGGGGAATTGGAAGTATGGTATAGAACCCTGGATTTGGAATCAAAAGACCCAGGTTGGAATCTCTGTCTGGATTACCTTGCTACCTGTGTGACCTTAGACAAATCAGCACTTCTTTAGGTCTCAGTTTCCTTATCTGTAAAATGAGGAAATTATATTAAGGGCCATTCCATCTTAATATCTATGATCTATTAACTCTTCAGAGAGGGTTTATTCTAAGAGCAGAAAGTATTTGCCAGAACCAAGCACCAAAATGAAATATCTAACAGGTAACAGAAGCAACCCTTGACTGGTCACATACAATTAGTAGTAATGATAGCTACTATTTAGATAGTGGTTACAATGTGTCAAGCACTACGCTAAGTTCTTTACAATTATTATCTCATTTGTTGTTCACAGCCTTCCCTGGGAGGTGCTATCATTGTCCCCATTTTATCGATGAGGAAACAAGCAGAGTTAAATGACTTACCCAGGGTCACACAGCTTTTAAGAGTCTGAGTCAAGATCTGAACTCAGGTGTTCCTGACTCCTGATTCCAGGTCTGGTGCTCTATTCACTGTACCACTTAGATAAAAGTCAAAGATAGTAAGTCAGGGAGGAAAGGTGAAGGATGAACAGGTCACATCATCTCCTCTCAGGCTTGTCAACTACAAAAATATTAGAATCTAGTATATACATAATGCTTTCAGCTTTGCAAAGCACTTCACATATATTATCTCACAATTCACATAGGTGCCTTTTTAATCAAGTAGGTATGGGAAATTATTCTTATTTACAGTCAGGTAAAGTTGTGGGGTTAAATGCTTTGCCTATAGTCACACAGCCAGGAAGTGTCTGAGGTAAGATTCAAACTCATAGCTGGGTGGGTGACACCAAGACCCCTGATCTATAATAGCTAGGTGTCACTGCAGATAGAGCACTGGCTCTGAAAAATCAGGAGGACTTGATTACAAACATAGCCTTAGTCATTTACTAGCTGTGTGACTCTGGGTGAGTCACTGAACCTGCCTCAGTTTTGTCAACTGTAAATTGGCAATAGTAATAGCAAGTACTTCCCCAAGTTGTTGGGAGGAGATAATACCTATAAGACATTTAGGACAATACCTGCACAGAGTAGGCACAGAGTAAATGCTTGGGACTTTTTCCTTCTTAGTCATTCAACCAGCTGTCTCTTAACAATTGAATCCAAGATTAGGAATCAAGGTATCCAGGGACTTGATTGCTTTATTTCCCTGACCTTGCTCAAAGAAAAGTCTTTCATTGATTGAGCAGGTAATCAAAGAAGAGGAAGAATGTCTTGAGAATAGACCATCTGTAACTTTAATCAAGGAAGTGTAACTGAGCATTAAAGTTCTAGAGCCAACTTTTTTCTGACACTCCCCGCTACCTATTGGCAATTTGACAAGTCATTTGGCCTGCCATTCTCTTAACTTCCCTATCATTTTGTCCATGGGGTCATTCATAGCATTTTCACTTGTTAATGTTAATCAGTCTCTGCAAGTAAGAAGTTTTGAGACTGTCTCTTAGATGAAGCTACACAGGATGCCAAGCAAAATAGGAGCTCAAATGCCATTGAAAAATACTGATTCACCACAGCAGGATGGATGTGGGCCCTGAAAGGGGGCGCAAGTCAATCCCAATGTCCCAATGCAGAGACGCCTCTCCAGCACAGCTGGTCTGGGGGACAAAGCTTTGACCTTGAAATCAGCAAGACATTGCTGTGCAACTTCCCTCATATCTTACTAACCGTATAAGACTGGGAAGGCACTTCACCTCTACTCTCCTCAGTCTCCTTCCCTATAAAATGAGGGCTTTGGATTAGATGACCTCTAAATGTCCTTCCAACTCTGTCTATAATGTATAATGACTAATAAATGTGAGTCAAAGATGCCCTCATGACTTTTCTTTTCTGGGGGGGAGGGGGCTGTGGAGGGCAGGGTCTTCAAAAGCATATAGGCAATGGGGTGGAAATTTCATAATCTAAGCAGGTTGTATGCATGTATTATTTATTTTAATGTTGCATACCTTCACATATCTATGCTAACTAGCTGTCTGACCAAGGGCAGGTTACTTAGACTCTGTGATCTTAATTTCCTCACTATAAAGTGGAGATAAAATCTGCTGTAGGTACCTACCTATCTTACCGAGTTCTTGTGAGGTTCAAGTAAAATAAAATATGTAAAATGCTTGGTGAAACTTAAAGCCCCATATAAATTTCATTCTATCTATCCATTCATTTATCTATCTACATATATATATATATATACATATTTATGTGTATGTGTGTATACATATGTATACACATGGGTGTGTATGAATATATATGCATAAATTCATATAGACACATAGATGTGTATGAATATATAAGTATATGTATATGGGTGTATGTGTAGATGTGTATATATGTGTGTATATATGTAAATGTCTATGTGCATATGCATGTGTATATGTGTGTATATACACATACACACACATATATATTCTCCACATCTTTTGCCCACTAGTTCTGTTACTGGATATAGTCCAAAAAAGGTAAGTAGCAGGCAAGAGATGTGATGAAATCCCACAAGTATGCAGTTCTAGAATACCCTGGCTTCAAGTGCCATCCAAGTATTTTTAAAGTAATGCAATGGGAGCATCTCAGAGTGAGTGATTCCCAGTTCTATCAAGGAATAAATATGACTATATTAGCCACATTGGGAGGGAGAGACAAATCGACATACAGATAGAGACAGAGAGACAGAAAAAGATAGAGAAACAGAGGCAGACACACAGATGGAGAAACAGAGACAGAAAATCAGAGAGGCAAAGACAGAAACAGAGAACAACTGAGACAGAGGACCATAAACAGAAAAAGAGAGATGCAGAAGCAGAGACAGAGAGATGGGGACAGCCAGAGAGACCCCATAGACAGAGAAAGATAGATATACAGAAGGACAGAGATAGAAAGATAGTATAGCTTACTGCTGTACTATAAATTGCTATAGATTTGGAGTCAAGAGAATCTAGATTTAAATTCTAGCTTTGCTATTTATTACCTCTCCGATCTTGTAGAGGTAGACCTCTCTAGACCTCTTGATGTCAGCTTTCTCATCTGTAAAATGGAGTTGAATTAGAAAACCCTTTAGATCTCTTCCAAATCTAAATACTATCATTCTAAATGGAAAATGCCTGGCTAAAAAAGAAAATCTGGGAAATATAAGGAAATCTACTTTTGTAACAGAAGGATATGAACCTAAGAGATAACAGTGATAGTATGTAGCTCCACCCCTTCCATCAGAGCTGCATCTGGTTTTGTTCTAAGGCCACAAGATTGGTATAAGCCTGCTACCATAGGTCAGTCTTCCTCAACATTCCACTTATGCAATTCTGCTCTCATTGAATTCAGAGAGAGATGCTGGCATTTCATGAAGATTATCTGATGCGACAGGGAGGAGAGAGTGGATTACGACTCCTGCCTTTTGTTTCTCAGTGTCTTTGATCATCAGACATAGTTCATAGAAGCACAGATTCTGAGTCTGAAGGGAGCTTAGAGGTCATGCAATTCAATTCACCTCCTTTTACGGATGGGAAACTGAGGCCCATAGAGGTAATACGACTTAAAGCCTCATAGGTAGTTAGTGTCAGAGCTGGGATTCAAACTCAGTTCCCCTTTCTCCAAATCCACTGTTCTTTCCATTTATCAAAATCACAGAGAGATAGCTTACACCTTGCATAAGAGAATCAAGAGGACCAAAAATGATTTGTACTGTCTGGAATGAAGGTCAGCCTGAACAAGACGAATTTTAATAGTGATAAAGGGAAAGGCCTATATTTAAGCTTTAAAAAATAATTGTATCTGCACAGTGTAAGTCTAGATGGCAGTACATTTGAGAAAAAAAAGACCTGGGATTTATGGAACAGCAAACTCAATATGAATTAATTGGGTAACATCGCAGTCAAAAAAAATTCCCCAAATCAAAAACGAATGTGATTTTAGGCTGTATTGAAAGAAATATAGCATCCAAAAAAAGACAGGTGATAGTGCCATCATACTCTACCTTTGTTAGACCACATATAAGCTATTGTGTTGAGTTCTAGAGGTCACAGTTTAAGAACAAACCTCAGTCTATATAGTGACTCATGGCTAGGACAGTGAGAGGATTTGAAACCCAAGGATTGTTTTAAAGAACTGGGGATGTTTGTCCTGAAGAAGAGACAAGGACTTAGAGCTAGGGGTAATGATTCTTGTGTTTAAATACCTGAACAATTATCATCAGGAAAAGGGACTAAATATTTTTGCTTAAACTCAGAGAGCAGCACTAGGATCAATGTGTGCAAGTTATAAGGAATCAGTCCACTTTTGATGCCATTTATGGAGGAACTTTATAAAAAATGCAGTTATCTAAAAATAGAATAGTCTTTCCTTGGAAGGGAGTGAGTTCTTTGTAACTAGAAGTCTTCAAGAAGAGACTGAATGATGCTTTGTCATTAATTTTATAGAGGAATGTTGTGTGCTTTAAGCAGACGTTGAAGTAGATGACCTTTCTGGTATCTTCTATTTTCGTTAATCATAGTTTGGAAATTAGCCATTCTTCTTTCATTTCTTGATAATGACTTACACAATTATTCTGAAGGTGGAAACCAGTGTATTCTGTCTTGTCTTCATTACTTCCATTTAAAACTCTGCAGTCCTGACCAAGTTATGATACTATTTTATTTAGCATCAGTAACTTGAATCAATTCACCATCCAGAAAGGGGGCATATGGTGGTTCAGATGAAAAAAGGCAATAGATCATAGTTGGTATATTAAAAAGAAAGGAGAGGGGCAGCTAGGTGGTGCAGTGGATAGAACACTAGCCCTGGAGTCAGGAGGACCTGAGTTCAAATGTGGCCTCAGATACTTACTAGCTCTGTAACCCTGGGCAAGTCACTTAACCCTGATTGTCAGGAAGCAAGGAGGGAGTGTATCATACACCTTTAAAGAAAGTACATTCCTGATTTAAAAAGAAACACAATGTGAACCTATGTCTCTTAAGCTGATAGCTATCCAAAACAGACATGGAGGCAGAACTAATTCCACACTTTTCTAACTATAACTTTACAGCAGATCCATTTCAAAGTCAAGGTCTAAAACTTTCTGAAATGGTTCTGCTGCCTGTTTAGAGACAGGGCCAAACCACAGTAGACATGCAATCACCATTAGCTTGAAAGTTATGATATTGGCAAAGGGTGAAGATGTCAGCCAGTTGATTTGAGCCCTAGGTAGTAACACCATGGTACAATAGAACGCGTGTTAGATTTGGAATCAAAGGAGTCTAGGTTCATGTTTGCCCTTTGCCACTTAGTACCTTAGGTGGTATAGTGAATAAAGTGCCTGGTCTGAAGTCAGGAAGACTCATCTTCCTGAGTTCAAATCCAGCTTCAGGAGAGTTAACTTAACTAGTTATGTGATTCTAGGCAAGTTACTTAACCCTGCTTGCCTTGGTTTACTCATCTGTAAAATGAGCTGGAGAAGGAAATGGCAAACCACTCCAGTGTCTTTGCCAAGAAAACTCAAAATGGAGTCACAAAGAATCAGACATGACTGAAAATGACTGAACAATAAGCTATTCTTTCATTTTTAGATAAAGAGTATGAATCACGTATTAAAGATCACTTCCATATTTAAATCTATGATCCTATTACATGCCACCAGAGGTCCTTATGTATTAGCTCCCTTCTTACCAAAAGGGCTTCTCTTTTCTTCCTTACTCCCATGTCCCTTTTAACTTCGCTTCCTTCCTTTTCTTCCACTTCATCAGGCAAAAATAATCTCTGGGATTCAGTTTCCTCAACTGTAAAATGAGAAAAAAGAGACTAATCTAAAGTTGCATTCGACTCTACATCTATGAACCAGTGATCCTTTCTTTCACCTCTTTTTTTCTCTATTTTTTCTAACCTGAACCTCAGAGTTTCCAAGCAAGAGTTGTAACATCCCTGTCTCTATGTCTTGTGACCCATGTGATTTCTGATTCCTGTACTAGACAGTGGCATAAAACAGTCATTCACTCAGTTACCCACCTTCCTGGTGAGTCAAGAGTAGTTACCGAGCATTGACACACATGCTGCCTTCTGGGAGTTTGCAAGCTAATTGGGTAGGTAAACCCTGTGTGGAGTAAAACAATTCTAAAGTACTTACATACAAATGTATATGCAAATGAATGTGAAAGTAGTGTGCCACAAATGACAAGCATCAATGCTTAGGTATTTGAAGTTAATCGGTATTTCCTGTTTGCTTTCCAAGTCATTTGCATCTCTCTTCCTCTCCTCTGTTCACGAAGCATTAATATGCGCCTAAGAGATCAGCCCTGGGTTCTCTCTTTGAGAAGGCATTCTGTTCTTCTGTCTCTCATGAGGCCTTCCAGATAGCATGTTATTTATGTTTATTCTCTGTGCTATGGTGACTATAGGACTAGTTTGAAAATATGGAAGTCTGTACTTAGCAGAATGGATAGCTACATGGTGTAGGTGGGCCTAGAGCCAGGAAGACTCAGGAAGCCTGAGTTCGAATCCAGTCTCAAACCACTAGCTACATGACTCTGGGAGAGTCTGTTTGCCTCACTTTCCTCATCTGTAAAATGAGCCAGAGAAGTTAACAACAAACTACTCCAGTATCTTTGCCAAGAAAACCCTAAATGTAGTCATGAAGACCAGACATGACTAAAAAGACTGGACAACCCTGAGCACAATGTCAAGGTGCTGAAAGCTTGGCATGAATGCCTTCTCAGGATCTCAGTCCTCATCTGAGAGAGAGAGAGAAAGCAGAGAGAGAGAGGGGAAGAGCCACAAAGGAACAGAAACTGAGACGGAAAAGGAGGGAGGGAGGTGGGGAACAGAAGGGGAGAGAGAGAGAGAGAGAGAGAGAGAGAGAGAGAGAGAGAGAGAGAGAGAGAGAGAGAGAGAGAGAGAGAGAGAGAAGAGTTGGGTAAGTAAAAGGAAAGAAGAGGAGAGAGAAAAGGAGAGGAGAAGGAAAGAAATGAGAGCAAGGTATTTAAAATTTATTGTATGTGATTTGAATAGGAGGAGATTTCCACACAGTTCCACAACATGGAAATTTCATGCTTTAAAAATATATTCTTAGTCGTATCATCTAGGTAGGAAAAAACACCCAAAGCTTATGGGCCAGCTCAGCTTTATTTTTCCCTTGCTACTTCTTAATGGCTGCATATATGCCTGTAGACATGCACATTTGCATTATTGCTACTTTTCACTAAAGAGGCAAAATGCGTACTGGGTCAACCAGTTGTGAACCAGGCAAATATGACCAGAGACTTGCTAGTTAATTCAGGGTCAAGACTGAGCAGAGAGTGCTGTTGAATTTCCATTTGGGTGTTGTTGTGTTGTGCCTGTGATTTTCAGCCTTACATTTACAACTCTTTTTGCTTCTTGGCAGCTCAGTTTTATATTTGCAAAGTATGAGGTAATAGTCCTTGTTTCCCCTCTATTTTATAGGAGTGCTCTGAGGATTAATGTATCACATTCTGTGAAAGTATCCACATTCTTTGGATGAAAGAAATTTTATAAGCTTAAAATATGACTGTCGACAGTTTCTTTTTTCTTTCACTTTGCTACAGTTGCACAAGATGAGAGGGGAGGCAACTATACAATCGAAGTATTATTCAACCATGCACTGGAAATCCCATGTTTTCAAAATATATCCTCAGTCGTTTCATCTGGGATTACTGTTGCCTGGCTGATGGTAAGCATTTCCATTTTCAATGAAAAACTCACCTGAAATATACATATTTGATTGAGTTTTAAAAGAGTAAGTATAAATTGTAATATTCAATCAATCAGCAAGCATTTATTTTGTGTCTTCTATGAGCCAGGAACAAAGGCCAAAAAAAATCCTGCCCCCTGGAAGCTTACATGCTTTTCAGGAAGACAATGTGTATGTAAACATGTGAAAAATACATTAAAAATGACTTCAATGTAATTTGGGGGAAGATAGGAAAAGAAGTGGGGGGACTCAAAAATGACTCATGCTTGAGTTGAATCTTAGAGTAAACTAGAGATTCTCAGAGAATTGGGAAAGGAGGGAATAATAAATCCTAGACTTGGGGAGACAAGCAGAGCAAAGTCATGGAGATGAGAGATAAGAGTGTGACGTGTGAGGAACAGCAACAATATGCATAAATTTAGTCATTTTCCTAATTATTCCAAATCTTGAATGACTTGACTGTATGTTAACTTGTATTTGCTGCATCATTGCTTTGCAGTGTTCTTCCCATATGAGCATACAGTAGGATACTTCCCCAAGTAAGGCTGCATTTTCATTTTGTTCCTAACACCTTCCCATCCCTTTCACCCCACAGAGTGACCCTTTACTGTGCTATATATAGTTGGAGAAGAATAGTGTTTTGAATGAGCAGGAACTCACTGACTAGCTAACTCTTTTATCTAATACTTTAGGCCTGAGCTCAATATCCTGCTGAGACATCTGCTTAGATAAATGGAGGAGGTATGGAAAGATCAAATGACTTTCTGAAGGTCATACAGTGAAAGGATGGGAGAAGCAAATTTCAGAGGTCTGTCTTTCCTTGATTCTACTACCAGACAAGAGAAGTCTGCCCCTGCACAAATAAATTTCTTTTAAAAAGAGAATGATACTGTAGCTTAGAGGAGTCTCTTCAGGGAAAAAACCTCTGCTTTAAGGGATCGTTGCATTGACATATTTGGTAATTAAATGCCTTGTGTACTTCCTTGTGCCAAAAAAAGTCTGCTCTTATTTTAACTCCTTGTTTGTAATTGATAGCTGTGGGATTGAGAGAGTCGAATGCAAAACGACTTATTCTTATTCTATCATACAGAAAAATGTGGCTTTTCATTTTATAGTGGTTAATCTTCCTCAAAAGACTTACAATCCCTAAAATATAACCTTGGGAGGCATTTTATTGCCAATTAAATTAATATTATTATGGGTTCAATATTAGTGACTATTATCCACGCAAGTTGGGTAGATATTTTATGGAAGATTTGTGGGGCAGGGAGTGGGGAGAGAGGGGGGAGAGGAAAATATGGACAAGAATTGAATAAAATGAGAAGGTAATCTGCCCTGGTTGAAGGAATATGGGCAGCAAAGATGTCAAGAATCATGTATATTGCCCCCTGAGGATGACCCCAACCTGAGACCTACTCACTGAATGCTCAGTCTCCAGTCCACTCTGCCTCCACACTGGCTGCCCTGCCCCTCATTCTCAAGGAACTTCCCTCCCTCCCTCTCTTTTCCTTTCCCCTTCCAGCTCCCCTTTATGTTTTGTATCCCTGCCTCTTAGCACAGTGTTGGTACAGAGTGAGTGCTTAATAAATGCTCACTCACTCACTTGCCTTATCTATTTATCTATCCATTTATCTATTGTCAACCTGGAAGTTTGGTTAAAAGAGGCAAACAGGCTATGTGGTATATAAATTCATATTGTTCATATCCTTAAACCTAGCAGATACATGTTCACAGTGTCAAAACTTAAATTTTGACTGACTGATGAAAGAAAGAGAAGCCTTACATATGATCCCAACTCAGGAGGTCTATGTCATTAAAATTTATGATCTCCATTTTTGTTGAACCACAGTAATTTTCTTAATTGAACAGGTTGTAAATAAAATAAAATAAAAGACTTGATGAAATGTTGATTGAAATTACAACTCAGGATATCTGTGTTTCCTTTACCATTAATACGATATAACGTAGTATATATCCATAAAACATTATGTGAGGAAAGTCCTATTATTCAGAGTCTTGGGTTAATATTCTTTATCCTTAAAGGCCATAAACAGAAGAAAATGCTCTAGCTCCATCCAGCCTTACAGTTGTTGACACAGGAAGAAGCATTCTCTGCATTTACTCAGAGAACAAAGAAGGGCATATCTGCTATGCCAAGGTTCTTCTTCTGATTGATTAATTTAGTCTTTGGCTGTTATTGGTATTCAAATGATCTTAAATTATCATCTCCATCCATCTATCCATCCATTCATCCATCCATCTATCTATCTATCTATCAATCTGTCTGTCTGTCTATCATCTATATTATTATAAACATCAGTGAGATCTAAGCTTGCAATCAGGTAGATTTAGGGTTCAAGATATACCTCTGACAAGTAATAGTAGTATGACCAGGAGTAAGTCACTTCTGAACCTCTCAATTCAAGTGAATCTCTAAGGATTATAAATTACAAAGGAGTTGCAGATCTGGTCCTGGTAAAGGGATTTTTTAATACAGAGATTTCCCTAAAGATATTATAACTCTAGACAGGAACCAAATGGAATGCAGTCCAGCATGGATCACACCATGGCAAGGACAAGACTAGAGCAGGCTTCAAGGCTCCATGCCACTGAAAGCAACTGTGGGTCCCAGATTCTTCAACTCACAAATGACATAGGTCAGTGAGAAAACTCTTTCACTTGAGTGAGAGGGGAAGGCAGTGGTCTAGCCCAGGCTCCAGGAAACCACAGCTTTCATTGTTGGAAACCTGGCCTAAAGTCCCTGAGGGAACTGAGCAGCTGATTTGGATCTCAAACTTGAGCAGGGTCCTGGGGTAAGAAGGAGTGCAGGCAGGAGTGGTGGAGCTAGTGGAAGCTCTGGAGAGGGAATCCTGCTCACAGATCAGAGCACAAACCAGAAGAGGAATGAACTCCTCTCCCTTGATTGTGCCACCTTGGAGGAACTGAGAACTTACAAGTCCCCAGTGTATAGCCTCCCCTTGACAAAGAACTCAAAAGTCAAGTAACTGGCTGGGAAAATTCCCAAAAAGGGGAAAAGAATAAGACAATAGAATGTTACTTTCTTGATGAGCAGGTATTTTCTTCCATCCTTTTGGATGAGGAGGAACAATTTAGGTCTTCAGAGGAAGACTTAAAAGTCAAGGCTTCTGCATGCAAAACCTCCAAAACAAATATGCAGTGGTCTCAGACCATGGAAGAGCTCAAAAAGGATTTTGAAAATCAAGTAAGAGAGGTGAAGGAAAAATTGGGAAGAGGAATGAAAGAGATGTAAAATCATCATGAAAAGTGAGTCAACAGCTTGCTAAAGGAGATCCAAAAAAAGGCTGAAGAATTTAACATTTTTAAAAACAGACTAACTCAAATGGCAAAAGAGGCCCAAAAAGCCAATGAGGAGAAGAATGCTCCAAAGAGCAAAATTAGCCAAATGGGGGAGGTTCAAAAGCTTGCGGAAGAAAATGGTTTTTAAAAATTAGAATGGAATAGAAGGAAGCTAATGGCTTTATGAGAAACTAAGAAATTACAAAACAAAACCAAAAGAATGACAAAAATAGAAGACAATGTGAAATATCTGATTGGAAAAGCAACTGACCTGGAAAATAGATCCAGGAGAGACAATTTAAAAATTTTGAGACTACCTGAAAGCCATGATCAAAAAAAGAGCCTACATATCATCTTTCATGAAATCATCAAGGAAAATTGCCCTGATATTCTGGAACCAGAGGGTAAAATAAATACTGAAAGAATTCATCAATCACCTCCTGAAAGAGATCTCAAAAGAAAAACTCCTAGCAATATTGTAGCCAAATTCCAGGGTTCACTGGTGAAGGAGAAAATACTGCAAGCAGCCAGAAACAAACAATTCAAGTATTGTGGAAACACAATCAGGATAGCATAGGATCTGGCAGCTTCTACATTAAGGGATCAAGGAAACCACAGTTTGTTGTGGTTCCAAAAGTCAAAGGAACTAGAACTAAAACCAAGAATCACCCAGCAAAACTGAGTATAATACTTCAAGGGAAAAAATAGTCATTCAATGAAATAGAGGACTTTCAAGCATTCTTGAGGAAAACCAGAGCTGAATAGAAAATTTGACTTTCAAGCACAAGAATCAAGAGAAGCATGAAAAGGTAAACAAGAAAGAGAAATCATAAGGGACTTACTAAAGCTGAACTGTTTGCATTCCTACATGAAAAGATAATATTTGTAACTTGAAAATTTTCTCAGTATTTGGATAGTTGGAGGGATTATACACACGTATATAGACAGAGGGCACAGGATGAGTTGAATAAGAAGGGATGATGTATAAAAAAATAAAATTAAGGTGTGATAGAAGAATATATTGGGAGAAGAAAGGGATAAATAGAATGGGACAAATTATCTCTCATAAAAGAGGCAAGAAAATGCTTTTTCAGTGAGGGGGAAAAGGGAGGAGGTAAGAGGGAAAAAGTCAAACTTACTCTTATCACATTTGACTTAAGGAGGGAATAACATGCACACCCAGTTTGGTATGAAAATCTATCTTACACTACAGGAAAGTAGAGGAGAAGGGGATAAGTGGGGATGATAGATGGGAGGACAAATGAGAGGAGGGAGGTAATTAGAAATAAACACTTTTGGGGAGGGATAAGGTCAAAAGAGAGACTAGAATAAAGTGGGGGCAGTATAAGATAGAGGGAAATATAGGTAATCTTCCACAACATGACTATTATGGAAGTCTTTAGCAATGCTGCATATATATAGCCTATATTGAATTGCTTACCTTCTCAGTGGGAATGGGTGGGGAGGGAGAAAGGGAGAGAAGTTGGAACTCAAAATTTTAGGCACAAATGCTGAGAATTGTTTTTGCATGTAACTGGGAAATAAGAAATACAGGTAATAGGGTATAAAAATCTATCTTGCCCTACAAGAAAAGAAAGAAGATGGGGATGAGGGAAGGGAGGGATGTGAGAGAAGGGAAGGTAGATTGGGAGAAGGGGCGATCAGAATGCATTGTGTTTTGGGATGAGAGGAGGGGAGAGATGGGGAGAAAATTTGGAACTCAAAATTTTGTGGAAATGAATGTTGAAAACTAAACATAGATAAATAAATTGGGGTGGGGGAAGATATCACAGCTCTAGATCTTACCCTCATGCCCTATTCATCAATCAATCAATCCACAAGCATTTATTGAGCATCTATGTGCCAAGCACAATGCTAGAAACTTGGGATACAAATACAGACACCAGACAGGGTGTTTGCCTTGGATGATTCCGTCAGAGGGTGTGTGGAGAAAACTGCTCTTGTGGCTTACAAGTCATTCTTGTAAAGCAATATTGGCAACTAGCACCAAACCAATCAAGTATCTATTATGTACCTAATGTATGCTGGGCACTGTGCACATAGTGAGTTTTAGAGATACCATACATTCCATTTTTTATGATTTTCCTCTCTTTTCTCCATTAGCTAAGGCAACTAATAACTGGCTCATTCTGAAAAGCCATTGGATATTGGAAAGGAGCAGCATCGTTAAATGCTGAGAATACAAAAACAAAGTCCTGTCTTTTGTCCCTGTCCCCAAGGGGCTATCAGGGGAAACAATGTGTACATATATAGACACATACAAGTAAATACAAAGTCATTCATGGTAAAGAGGCAACTAGCAAATTC
This sequence comes from Bettongia penicillata ogilbyi, assembly GCA_023548195.1. NCBI lineage: Eukaryota > Metazoa > Chordata > Mammalia > Diprotodontia > Potoroidae > Bettongia > Bettongia penicillata. The sequence goes on from JAJHZJ010000733.1 coordinate 1,925,470, forward strand.
AGGGATCAGGACAAGCCTCATGTAGAACTTAGCACAGTGCCTGGCAAAAGTGGGTGCTAAAAATGTCTATTGATTGATAGATACAGGAAGTGGTGCTTGAGCTGAGCTTTGAAGGAAGGTAAAAATTCTAAAAAGTGGAATTGAGAACAACCCAGGTAGGGGGCTGGGGCAAGGTGGGTGAGGGGGCAGTCTATACAATGCAAAGGTATGGAGATGAGAGACCTAATGTCATTCATCAACCAGCAGGCATTTATTAAGCATCTGTTTGTGCTAAGCCCTGTATGAGGAACAGCAAGAACCCAGTTAGGCTGCGTCTGAGTCATGCTTTAAAGGAAGAAATGGATAAAACAGAAAAAACTGGAGGCAGGTTGTAAAGGGCTTTTAATGTCAGGGAAATTTGAATTGAAGCCTGAGGGAATAGAGCATTATGAGAATTTGTAGTGCAGAGTTGTAATTTGATCAGACATATATGTGCTTTAGAAATATCACTTTGAAAAGGAAAAGGACCTAGGTACACAAAAATGTTTGTATCAACTGCTTTAGTGGTGACAAAGTATTGGCAATTGAGAGGATGTCCATCAATTGTGGAATGACTGAACAACTTGTATATGTTCATAACGAATATTATTGTGCTACCAGAAATGACAATCAGGATGCTCTCAGAAATCCTGGAAAGACTTACATGAACTGACACAAAGTGAAATGAGTAGAACCAGGAGAATAATATTGTATGGTGATCAGTTGTGAATAACTCAGCTATTCACAGCAATACAATCACCCTAGACAGTTTTGAAGGACTTATGATGACAAATGCGATCCATCTCCAGAGAAAGAATCAATGGAGTCTGGATGCAGATCAAAGCATATTTTTTTCTTTATTTATTTTTCTTAGGGTTTATTTTGCCTGTTTTCTTTCACAATAGGACTTACAAGAAAATATGTTTTTTATGACTGCACTTCTATAACCTATATCAAATTGCTTACCTTCTCAATGAGTGGGGCAGGAAAGGAAAGAATTTGGATCTCAAAATTTGAAAAAAAAAAGTTAAAATTGTTCTTATATGTCTTGGGGGAAAGTAAAATATTACTTTGGCAGCTATGTGAAGGATCAAACAATTTGATGCGTATTATGCTATCAAAATAATTATTATTCATAATAATAAATTGACTTTTAAATAAACATGATACAGCACAACTTTCAGATAGATGTTTGCTTACTGGTTCAAAACGTGGATTGAAAAAAGTTTGTAGACCTGTAATTTAAAGCCTTCAGAATGCCTTGTAATAAATGTCAGATAGACAATGATACCTTACTGGTTTGAAAAAGTGAGCTCCCCTTCCAAGGGCCTTATTTGTAGTTTAGGTATAATTTCCAAACTGAAAACATCCAGACTTAGAAAAAAACAATATCTTGTTTTTTATGTTGTCCTCTGAATGTCAATTAATCTTATAGCACCCACAGACTAGTTTAGGAGACTTTAATCCATATTCCCTAGTATGGAAAGCATGCACCATCAGCTATTCAGACCCTTCCTAGACATAAGTAATGGCCCTCGTGCCAGAAGTTTCTCCCAGCCCCTGACCACCCCCTAAAATCCCTGGCAGAAGACTGTCCCAAGAGATGTCAAAAGCACAGTTTTGTTCATTCAGTCCTCCTTTAGGGTTTAAAAATATTTCCCTTACAGAATGCTGTGGGCCAGCTCAGCATTGGAACAATATCCTGTAGTTCCCTGAAATCTTTGACAGAAAGAACCCATAGTGTATCATAGAGTGAAGGAAGCTAAGGTGTGAGGTTACCTGTGCTCAAAGGGAGCTACCTTTTCAGGGATATAGGAAAAGGGTGATTAAACCCCTGACTCCTATCTAATCCTATACACCAGAGGTGTCAAGCACTTCTGGCATACAACACTGCTGAATGTAGTTCTAACCAGATTAAAATGAAATTGGAAAATACTTAACATAAAAATACAATAGAACATAGAAAATCTTAATATGTGGTTGTCTAAATCAATATGCAGTCCATGGGGATCTTTCTGTATGATTTAGTGGTTCTTCTTTTTTATTTGAATCTCACAGGTTGTTGTTGTATACGTCCTTCGTTTTCAAAGAGACCATGGCATCAGAGACATTGCTATATCCTATTCAATAAATATTTCTAGGTTAATAATTCTTTTGTATATGATGGTCTGCTAGGCTAATATGCCTTTACAAGAGTAAGATGCTTGAGGCTAGGTGCAGTGTCTTATTCATTTTTGTGAATTGATGATTTTCACCTCCATTTGTAAAAGTAGATAGGAAAGGTAGAGAGCAGACTCTGACTACAGGACCCTGACTACAGCTAGCCCCCTATCTTGGCTGAAGTATCTTCAAGTTTGGTTACATTTGATTTTTTAATTAGATTTTTCTGATGTATTTTGTCTTTATATCACCTAGCCTGCCTCCCCGTACTGTATCCCTCCTTCTCCCATTCTAAAGATCTATCCTTTCTAATGAAGAATTCAAAAAGAAAAAAAGTGGGATATATGGAAGCAGGGAGAGGTGGAATCTAAAATGTCTTATTTTAGGTGGTTCTTTTGTGATGGATAAATTTGAAAATTCAGTAAAATAATAGTACTATATTTTAATGTAAAATAATCATTCACATATGTCTCATAAACTTACCAATCATCCATTCAAATTTAACAAAGCTGAAATTTATTGTAAGAAAATTTCTCTTGTTTATGTATAGGTTGCATCTCATTTCTCATTTACTTACATATCTCTTTCCCCGGTATCTGTGACTCACAAAGAGTCATATGCATAATGCATATGCATGCATTAAAGCTTAGTATATTTTAAATGATTGAAACAGAAAAATAATAAAATGCAATACTAGGGCTCCCCAAGTGGCTGTATCTTTATGACCATTTGAAGTCATTGACCCATTAGTGTCTGAATTCATACATTTACCCATCACCAAAAGTACTGTGTGAAGTAGCACATTCTGGATTGCCCATTTCCCCATTCTCATATGTTCAAGAAATAACCAGGGAAACTTGAAGGATTTTCTTAGATAAAGCTCTCCAGGATCTAAGATCAAAGTACCAGTGAGGAAAAAAGGAGCAGTCTTCTCAACAATGTCTAATTCAGCTCCTCTGCTTAAAACCCCCCAAAATCCCACTGCAAGCTGGAATGATGTTCTCCATGCTCTCTTTCCCTGGCAAGTACTGTAAAGCTGCCTGAAAATCTCTACACATGCCCTAGAGTTATTGTTCAGTCATATCCAACCGTTCTTGGCAAAGATACTGAAGAGGTTTGCCATTTCCTTCTCCAGCTCATTTTACAGATGAGAAAAACTGAGGTCAACAGAATTAAGTGACTTGCTCAAGGTGACACAGCTGGTAAGTGTCTGAGGCTGGGTTTGAACTCCAAAAGATAAGTCTTCCTCACTCTAGGGTCAGAATTCAATCCACTGCACCACCTAACTACTCAACCTAGAACTAACCCTCAAAAACTAGAGTGAAGGTAGAGAAGGATTCCTCTACCTCTGCACTATCCATGCCTCTCTCCAGAGTCCTAGGCAGCCTGGTTAAGTGTGATACCTGACTTGGCTTCAGCATCTCCTGTCAAATAGTTCAGTCCCTCTTACTCAGCCTAACAATTCATGACTTTGAGAGCAAGAACCGTGTTTTTATCTTTCTTAGTATTCCCAGTACTTAGAAAAATATAAATAGTTACTGACTTACTAATGGATGATATGACCACTGCTTTCAGTTGCAGACACAACCTCTCAATCCTCAGTACTGTCACCTGGAATATACAAGTCCAGGCATCTACTGATGAAATATGAAAACAAGTGCTGCCCTTACAGCTGAGTTCCAAAGCTGGAACTATGTTCTACACCTGACCCATACTAACTACAAGTTTTTCTAAATTAAATTGTAAATGATCAAATCTAATAATTAAATAAATAATATTCACCATCTTAACTTTATTTGATTAGCATGATTGATTTAATTAGCCATTTATGGGGAAGGATCCAGAGGATGATCTTGTTTAGTTGGGCCAGAATGAAAAGGAGATTACTGTGAGTAGATGAGGACAGATGGTAGTGGTCTCATTTTATATACTAAAGTAGAGAACAATCAAATATACTCTCCAGGCTTACTCAAAGAGTCATTGAGAAAGTCAGAAATAGACAACGGAGATTCCTAACGTTGTCCCCTACTGATTGTCATTTCCCACAGGATAACAGTTTTAGATATTGCTTCTAATTTACTCTCTGCAGTTGATGATGGACAAGAACTCATGAAAATATGGGTAAATGGATTCTATTTGTAGGTTCTCAATAGCCTTCTAGTTCCGGATTCTCCCTGCAGAGAAAGTGAGAGAGTAGAAAATGGAATATGGATACTTGTACAGGGTAAACATCTGGGTTGTGGATTTTGTTATGTTGCTCCTTCCTTCTTGCCCCCTGTTGGTCCTTTCATTGCTGGTGAACTCTTCTATTCTTTCATTCTAAGGCATTGTATGGGGAAGGAAGAAAGCCCCGAACTTTAGAGGGTCAGTGGCAGACTGTAGGGACCCTGAATAGGGGAAAACATGAAGGGAAGCCCTCACTGGTTAGTCATTTCCAGATTCTAGGACTGAGTCTGTGTGGGTGTATTGCGCATTGGATGTATTTGGGCTAACCTTTTGCTTCAGATAAATTCTCTTTGGCTTGTGCGTGGAGCCTAGTCAGTTTCATTCTTCCTCCTCAGACTCTCCCCCGTCCCTTTTCCCTTGCTTTTCAAAGGTGTGAGACTATGTCTTTGAGTTTCGATACCTCTCTTTGGAAAGAGATGCTCCCTTCTGTGTTTAAATGTTTTCTTTTTCTCCCCAATTTAGCAATTGTGTTAAATGCTGCCAATCTATATTACATTATTATCATTATTGCTCAAATATAGCAGCAATTGGGGACCCCAGGTAGAGAGAGAGAGAAATATAAAACAATAACATTTTGCCTTATAGAGGTTTCTGAAGGGAGGGTTCAGGGCAGAAAGAATACTTATACTAGGGTTCCCCGAGACCATGATTCATGCAGTAGTGACTGTTGTAATTAGCTAGATCATAATAGAGGGACAGCCTCTGCTATCTTGCTGGCCTAAATTTGAAAGTAAAGTCACTTCTTGAGGAGAGGAGCTGAGAGAATGGTTTAGGAAAATCATAGTAAAAGGAGTAGTACAGGTCACAAAAAGGTAGGGAAAAAATGAGTACAAGTGATTGACAGCTTTGCCTGCCTGCTAACCAGCATAACCATTACACCAACACCATTGATGAACTTAGATGATCTCCCTTGAAGTGATGAACCTCATGGTGGGCAAAGACTGTTACATTTTTGTATTTGTATCCTTGGCAGTCTAGCATGATGCCTGACAAATATCAGGTTCAACTGACGCTTGCTGATTGACTTGATATCTGATCTAATGATATTCTCAACAGGAGGAAAACGGAACGCAAGAAACTCTTGCCATCCAAAACAACACCTTTCTGAAGAACCGAACTGTCCTGCTTAAAGACAATGGACTCTACCTGTCATCAGTTGAAATCTTTGATGATGACAGAAAGTTTTCCTGCCATGTCACCTTACAATCTGGCGAAATCCTGAAGAATGTCACCAGAATTAAAGTTTTTGGTAAGAACTTTCTGGTTCTCCTTTCAATGTCACAGGTATTTTTAAGTGGATCTCCTGTGTTTACCTTTGCTTTGCATTGTAGAGGACAAGATTTGGTTCTGAGTAGTCCAAACACTATTTCATTTCTCCTGTTCTCTGTTTCAGATCAGGAAGTTAATAACAACCAAAAACTCAGTTAACAAAATAGAATAAGACAAAAAGCTTCAGTATTTACTTGCTAGCTGGCTGGTGATGAATGACTCATTTTTAACTCTCCTTTTCCCCCAATAGTACTGGAAATCACTTTTATTGGAATTGCTAAAAACCTAATCATATGGCATTGCTTTCTGGAGCACCAAGGCATAGCACTAGAAAGACCATTGCTTTACCTCCCTCTATCCCCAGCCCCAAGCAACCCTTGCAGGACCAATTCCAGATGTCCTGGAATGAATAAATACCCAAGCTCTTCTGGAAAAGTGATCGGCCAAGATTCTCATTTTATCATCTCTTGAGTCTGAAAAATATGTAATTCAACTCTAACCATTCACTGTAGCCTGATTTACAATGCAAAGATTTAGCAAGGAACAATTTCAGAAGACAAGGAGAAAATTCTGTTTGACTACATTGCCCAGTGATACAGGGAAAAATTAAACAAACAGAAGACCTTGGTTTTGATTTCTCTCCATGCCTATGTTAACAAGAAATTGAATTTTAAAATGTGAATGTCGGGAGAGATAGAGTGGAAAGTAAAGTAAAACAGCAATGTGAAATATTTATTTTAAAAGATTGGGAAAGAAATGGAAATCTACTTCTATAATTGCAAATATTGTTAGAGAGTTTTGCTTTCTTTTGGCCCTGTGGGTGACAGAGCTGGCCCAAAACTCCTTACCTTTATTTAGAATCTTATTCATTTCTTGTTATATATTCCCAAGATGGTGTATTGGATAGAATGTTGGGCTTGGAGTTAGGAAGACTTTTCTTTCAAAAACTGGCCCCAGACACTTAATAGCTATGTAACCATTGGCAAGTCACTTAACCTTGTTTGCCTCAGTTTCCTCATCTATAAAATGAGCTGGAAAAGAAAATGACATACCACTCCAATATCTGCCAAGCAAACATAAAATGGCATCATGAAGAGTCAAATACAGCTGGAACTACTGAAAGAAGGTTCTTAGTAGTCCAATCAAAAACTTTCATTTCTCCTGCTGTCTATTTTGGATTGGGAAGCTAGCAACAACCAAAATAGAATAAAATAAAAATCTTTAAATAAAATTAAGAAACATCTTGAAAGAAGGAAAAAGCAATCACAGGTTTAGAAAGGGGTGGGGAGGAGCCAAGTTGTAGTTAAGTCTCAAACTGCTTTACCTTTGTTCAGAGCAGTAACCAGCGTGTGAAAGTTGGGGCTTTGTCCAGGCAAGAAATCCATAATCTATTGAGCTCATCCTGCCTGCTCTGCCCCTGGCGTCGGTGGATCTGATTTTGTCCATTATTACCTTTTCCCCTCATCCTCTCAACTCTGTTCCCCTTAACAGTATCATCTATTCTCCCTTGGATAGCTGTACTTTCAACAATATGAAAATTTTAGACTGTTTTGGAATACATCTTCTTTGCCTGAATAACTGTTATCCTACCGCTTGTCTTAGATAAAAAAAAAAATGTAATGCATTGTGTGTGTGCGTGTGTATGCATGCATGCGTACACACACGCGTACATACACACACACACACACACACACACACACACACCTTTTTTTCCTTCCTCACATTATCTCAAATCATCGGTTTAAGAATAGTGGCATGTGTCAGGTCTTTGAGGAGCTAGAAAGAAACAAAAAAACCTGTTCAGGATTGCCACCATTTTAAAATTATCATTGATTTATTTACTCAACAGTCTGTCAGGATCCTGAAATGAAGTTTTGTCCTAAAACAATGTTCCCTGCCTTTTTGCAAATAGACTAAAGCAACCATTCAGAATATGGATAAAATCTCAATTCTTGCTTTTGTCAGCATCATCTTCAATAGCTGAAGTTCCTCTGGCTATAGCTCAAAGTAGTAATACTTCTGATATTTAAATCTCCTATTTTTGTATTTGTTTTATAAAGATGCCTTTATGTCATTGCTAATGTTTTCCACCAGTTTTTACTATGCTTTATCTCTCTACTTCTATTGTTTGTCTCCACAGCATCTCATTGTCTTTATAAAATATTGTATCAGGCCAATCTATGCCTGACATTTTAATTTGTATTTATATCTGACTTTGCCCATTTGCATTTAGGCAAGCCAAATTATGATCATTCAAGGATTCCCATCTGGCTCCATCACATATCCATCCATATATGTAAATTCCTTGAACCCACTTTGACAAGCCAAATCTCCAGTGGAAATTTGTTGGTGAAGGTGGGCTGGTGACAAAAAGATGTGAATGATGAAGACTGTAAGGGGAGAGCAATACAAGGATGTCCCTTGGAGGGTGTGTGTGTGTGTGTGTGTGTGTGTGTGTGTGTGTGTGTGTGTGTGTGTGTGTGTGTGTGCGTTTAGTTAAATATTAAAATAACCATTGCACGGTAATGACAAGAATACTTTGGTGAAAACCTAGTCTACATACTATGGTACATTACAGAGAATGCTAGATTTGACACTGCCAATACCCTAATGAAGGCCCTCATCACCTCACAGCTAGATGATTTCAGTAGCCTGCTGGTGAATCTGCCTGCCTCAAGTCTCTCCCCATTTCAATCCATCCTCATTCAGTCACTAAAATGATTTTTTTCAAAAACAAGTCAGATTATATCACACCTAACAGCTATGACACCCCACCCCATTCAGTAATTTTCACTGGCTTCCTATCACCTTCAGGAACAAATGAAAATGATCTCCTGGGCATTTGAAGTCTTATGAAACCTAGTCCCTACCTACCTTTTCCAGTTGTTCTTACATCTTACTCGCCCAAGCATACTCTTTGACAGTCACTGCCTCTGGCTGTTCTGTGAACAAGATACTCCATACCTTGACTGCATTTTCTCTGACTGTTCCCCATACCAGATATGCTCTCCCTTCTTTGCTTCAACACTGACTTCCTTGGTTTCCTTTTAAGTCCTAACTAAAATCCTACCTTCTACAGGAAGCCTTTTCCAACCCTTTCTAATACTAGTACCTTCGCTCTGCTAATTACTTCCTATTTATCCCGTGTAGAGCTTGCTTTGTATATATTTGTTTACATGTGGTCTTTCCCCATTAGATTGTTACCTCCTTGATGGCAGGGATTGTCTTTTACCTCTTTTTCTACCCCCAGCACTTAGCAGATGTTGTTGTCAGTCCTTATATCCCAACTCTTAGTGATCCATAGACATGCAAATACTGTCCATAGGGCTTTCTTGGAAATATACTGGAATTCCATCTCCAGTTCACTTTACACATGAGGAAGCTGAGTCAAATAGAATTAAATTACTTTCTCAGGGACACAGAGCTAGCGTGCGAAGCCAGATTTGAACTCAGGCTATCCTGACTCTAGGCCTAGCACTCTATCCACTGATCCACTTAGCTGCCTTCTGGCATGTTTATCTGGATGTTTATTGGTTGGTTAACTGATTGATCTGTTTGGAGACACAGGATCGAGGTTCAGTGTTTTGGGTTTGTTTGTCTGGGGTTTTTTTTTGCCTCTGTCCTTCATTAACCCTAAGACCTTGGGCAAATTATTTTACCTCAACTCCCTCCCCTGTAAAGCCTAACTGAATTGTGAGCCTCCTTTAGTTCTTTTTTTCCATATTAAATGTATTTCCACATTGTGTTCATTCTTCATTGCCGAAGAAGACCACGCCATCAGACAAATGATGACATGACTTGCACCGCACTTTGTTTTGAGTGAGGGGGGGCTGTGCAGGTCACCAGCCTCACTTCTCCTCCAGAGCCATCTGAATCCAATGACTAGATATTCATCAGGATGACTGAAAATGACCCAGGATGCACTGGGAGACCTATTTCCACATTAATCATGTTATGAAGGAAGGATCTGAACAAAAGGGAAAAACCAGGATAAAGAAAAAAAGAGAAAATAATGTTTTTCAGTCTGCATTCAGACTCAGTAGTTCTTTCTCTGGATGTGGATAGCATATTCCATTTTGGGTCTTTAAGAATTGTTTTAAATCATCGTATTACTGAGAAGAGCCCAGTCTGTGAAAGTTAGTCATCACACAATGTTGCTGTTACTGTGTATAATATTCTCCTGGTTCTGCTCACTTCACTCAGCATCAGTTCCTATAAATCTTTCCAGGTTTCTCTAAAATATGGCAGCTCATCATTTCTAGCATGATAGTGTTTCATTAAATTCATATGCCACAACTTTTTCAGCCATTCCACTGGGCATTCCTTCAATTCTAAATTCTTTGCCTCCACAAAAAAAAGGGTCCTTTTCCCTTTTTTATGATCTCATTTGGATACAGACCTAGAAGTGGTATTACTGGATCAAAGGGTATGTACAATTTTATAACCCTTTAAGCATAGTTCCAAATTGCTCTTCAGAATGGTTGGATCAGTTCACAGCTCCACCAACAATGCATTAGTGTTCCTAATCTTCTCCATTCTCCACATTAGTGTCCCATATCTTCTCCAACATTTATCATTTTCCTTTTTTGTCATATTAACCAATCTGATAGGTATGAGGTGGTACCTCAGCATGTTTTAATTTGCATTTCTCTAATCAATAGTGATCTAGAACATTTTTTTCATAGGACGATAGCTACTTTTAAATTCTTCATCAGAAAACTGTGTGTTCATATCCATTAACATGTATTAATTGGGGGATGATTTGAATTCTTATAAATTTGTCTCAGTTCTCTACATATTTTAGAAATGAGACCTTTATCAGAAAAACTGGCTGTAATTAAGTAAAATACTAAGGTACCCTCTAAATTTTTATGGCACCATATAGTCAAGCCATGACTTACAACAAAGTAGGTAGTTCTAGTTTTTAAAATTCCCTAACTCTCAAAACTGAAAGAATTCTGTCATCTTTTGTCTTGTCCTGGGTCATATATGATCCATTATATCCTTGGAACTTTGATGTGTTTCCAGGCCTTTCTCCTCAGGATTTTTGAATTTGCTCTGGGTTTAAACCAGAGTTCTTAACCTGGGGTCTGGGAACTTAGGAGAGATAAAGACATGGATGTGGATAGGGATAATTAATATAATTCATTTCCTCTTTAATCCTAAATACATTATTTTATACATTCAAGGACCTAAGAAGGGATTCATAAGCTTCACTAGAGGTCCAAAGGGACCCATGACACACACAAAAAATTGTGAACTCTTCCTCTAAAGTGAGCTGTACTCCTAGGGGACTTCCAAGTTATACTGGAGCTAGACTCATCCATAAGGTCTAAAATCAATCCAGTCCCCCAGACCTCCAAATGGCAGAGGGATTCAAGCCAACCCAAGCCCTGTAGTTAGTTGAGTGAAGGTTGATCTGAACCAGACCTAGGCTCCTGATTCTCATCATTAACTACAAGGGCTAGGATTGGGTCCACACCAAACAAAATCAGATAGCCATCTGCTTATAGAGAGTTTAGAAATTTAGAGTTTAGATTTGCCTCAGAGACATCTGCTTCCCTGTAGGATTTACTCTGTAGGACTTCATTGGATTAACTTAATTTTAATATTGTTATCCTGTGGTCTTTCAGTATGATTTCCATTGTTTTCAAAGATGTTTTGAGGTTTGGTTTTTTCTTGTTTGTTTTTGTTGTTAATGCTGCTGTTTTTGCCAGTTGTGGTAATGGTTATATACTCAGACTACCTCACTGAAGTCTCCTTGGTTCATGTTTTCAAAATGCTTGGTTGGGACTGGGAGTACATTCTGAGAGTAAAGAATATGCATACATATACATACATGTATACATAATGAAAGGGGAGAAGAATCTACATAGCACCTCTATGCCAGGCGCCGTGCAAAGCACTTTTACAAATAATATCATTTGATTTTCAATTGATAAATCAATCCTTAATTCTGAGAGCTAGGTTTTTTTTATTATCCTCCTTTTACAATTAAAGAAACCAAGGTAAATAGAAGTTAAGTGACTTGCCTAGGATCATACAGCTAGTGTCTGAGACTAGATTTGAACTCAGGTCCTCTTGACTCCAGTCCAGTCTGCTGTCTACTGCACCACCAGCTAGCTGCCTCATACATGCATCTGTATATCATGTACATATATGCATACATGTACACATGAATACATGTGCATAGATTTATATATACATATATGTATATTGCAGGTTGAAAGGAAACTTGTTTGGGTTTTCACTCTGATTAACGAGTCAAAACACAGGACAAAGAGAACTAAAAGGAGTTTGTTAAAGTATGTCAAGAACATCAACAGGCTAATTAATCACTGGAGTTTCAGATCCATGATGGTTTTAAGATGGGACCCACTTTTTTGATTGATAAATTTTTTAATGAGATAAAGATGATTCAAATAGGTCCATGTCAGCAAAGAGGGTAGACCTTTGAAAGGTCCAAAGCAGATGTACAGTTTCCAGGTACAGGTACGGGGTCATGTAACAAATATCAGGAAATATAAAGCTGTAGATTTCATGATGCCTCCCCCAAACATTGGTTGATAGGCAGATCTGGGAACAATGGGTCACTGAGTCAGCATAACCAAACATTTTGAAAAATGAACCAAGGAGACTTCAGCAAGAGAGTTTGAATATATAACCATCACCACAATTGGCAAAAACAACAAAAAAATCAAACCTCAAAACAGCTTTGAAAACAATGAAAACCATACTAGAAAAAATACAGAATAACAATATTAAAATTAAGCTAGTTGACTGAAACCCTATAGAAAAAATCCTACAGAGAAACAGATGCCCCTGAGGCAAATGAGATTTCATGTGTATATGAATGTATGTGTATACACATGTCCATGTGTATCCATATATAAATTTTACATGAAATTAATCTTATCAAGCATTAACCTAACCTAAGATCTTGGCGCCTTTACCTCCCCTTCTGAGTGAACTTACCAACTGAGTTGAAAAGTCTAAGGGAATAGAATCTTTCTCTAAGAGCCAGTAAGAACAACAGTTAAAAACATCACTTAACATCTTTAAGCCTGAGTGACCTCATCTTAAAAGTAAGATGTTGGACAAGATCAAGAATAAAACCTTTGATCTGTGAATTTCTTATTTTTATAAGTTTATATTGATTTTTCATTATAATCTTATATATTTTATTTTGTGCATTTAAACACATTATTTTGAGGAAGTGTTCATAGACTTTCCAGTCAACTCAACTAATATTTCTTGAGCATTTATCATGTGCTAAGCATTGTACAAACCTGGGAACATAAATACAAATAGAAAGGCATTCTTTAACCACAAGGAACTCATATTTTAATGGCAAAAGACAAGACATAAATAGAAGCTGAAGGAGGGTAAGAGAAAAGGTATCAGAAGAAGGGGATACAGTCTGCAGATGAATGATACATGAGTGGACAAGGCACCCTCCTGAAATGGGAGATCTGAGGAAAACCATAAGATAGGAGGGTGAGGCCACAGAGATACCAGAATGCCAAAGATGCTTTTGACACAAAAAAAGGTTAAGAATTCCTGGAGTAGATGATCTTTAAAAAGTCTGTTCTAGCTCTAAATTCTATAATCATTTGTACCATGAATATCTTTGAACTAGAGCCTCAGCCTAAAACTCACTTCTTGAGTATTGAGACCTCAGGAAATCTCTTTCCTGCCCAGCACCATTACTACTTAAGATCCCCTTTCCTTTCTCCCTACTCTTCCTTCTTGAAGTCTATTGTCAAAGCTCCTACTGTCTGTCTTGTTACTAGTAGCGCTAGTAGCTGAGAACAAAAGATTCTTAACTAAAATAATTTAAAAGAAAATTTACTGAGTCATCCACCTGAAAAAGGGTGACCCCACTGTTCCCAGAGTCTGTAGGTTACATTTTATGTAGGATTTGAAAAAAAGGAACAAGGGAAGAATAATGGATTGGCCAACACACAAGCAGTTGCCAGATAAAACACATGGGTGGCTCAGGATTTAGAATGGGAGAAAACTCTTTACATTCCTTGCATCAATCTTTGATACTGACTGGGTTTTTGATCAGCATAATCTAGGTTCTAAGTTAAGCATTAAACAAACTTGGTCTCTGAGCAACAGATCTGGTTTCTCAGCTTTGCATGGTTAAGTCCAAACAATGGCATAAAGTTTCTCCACCACCTCCCAGGACTTCCACCAAAACTCATTTTTCTTCCCCAAATGGTAGATTCCAGTTTCAGTTCCTCATCCCTGAAAACTTTCAGCCCTTCCTCCCCACTTTGTTTCCTAGAGTCTTTCTTCTCTATCCTCCCTCCCATTCCATTCCTTATCCCCCACTGCATCCCAACCCCAAAGTTTCTATTCCATCTTCTGACCCCAGATAGAACCTGAGATGCAACCATCAACCAGGTGTTGAAATTCTCTAGGAAGGTGAAGATGGATCTGGAGGAGGAGAGAGAAAATAAACAATATGAAATAAGGTATTATAAGAGTGGATGGAGTAATTGCCAGCTAATCACTAAGCAGAGAGAAAGTGGCAATTTCCAGAACAGAAGGTATAGGAGTTCAGAATTAGAGGAGTCTTTACATTTATGGCAAACCACATTCACTTTTGTAACAGGAAATTTTACAAAGTAATATTTACCTCTAAAAAATATAATCACAAATTTACAGGCTTATTCCCACAAAGCAGACACAATTCCACTTATCCCTTGTACCTCTTTAGTCTCTAGGAAGGGGAAGAGGATTAAAAGCATAACTTAGCATGGTTCCCATAGAGCACAGTCCCATTTCAAGTCCAAAGTCTCCGTTGGGCTTTGAATCCCAGGCACCTTGGCTTCTTCGGGCTTTCATGCTGGGCTGGCAGCACCATCCCACCTGTAATCCTGGCTCCAGGGTTGCCATGGTTCTTGGGTCCTATAAGGATCACCTTCGGCACCAGAAATTGAGAAGAAGTTCCATAGAGGAGAAACAAACACCCCAGGCCTGTTTCTCAGAGACTTCTCTCTTTAAAATTGTGGCATATGATTGTGATGGAATACTACTGTGCTATAGGAAATAATGAGCTCAGCGATCTTAGAAAAACATGGAAAGAATTGCATGAAATGATGATGAGTAAAGTGAGCAGAACTAAAAGAATATTATATACAATAACAGCAATATTATTTTAAGAATGACTTTGAGGGAATGTCATTCTGATTATTATAAATACCCAAATTAGCTATAAAGGACTCATGAAGAAAGATGCAATCTGCATCCAGACAAAGAACTGATAAATAGAAGTATGTATAGAATAAATTATATATACACATATGTATATATACATATGTGTGTGTGTATATATAATGTGTGTACATACATTTATTTGTGTCTAATGGCAGCCATATTTGGGGGGGAGAAGGAAGAAAAAAAATCAAAAAAAAAGAAATTTACCTGATGATTTTATTATATATTTAAAAGAAATAGCAAGTTGTGTATAATAGATTTACAGTTTCATGTGCAATCATCTTTTTCATTATACTATGTTATGGAAATGCTTATTTTATTTCATAAATTAAAAACAAAATAATAAAGAAAAAAGAGAGGGAAGGAAATTCCTTCCCTTCTTGCCAGTGCAGTTCATGCATTCCATGCTGGGTTTGACAGATAGGAGATGTCGATAAGAAAGCAAACAAAAGAGGGAAGAAAAGATAACGCATGACTCGGTCTTTCTATTTTTAAAGACGCAGGCAGTGGATTCCATGTTAGGAAACCTGAGCATACTCAAAAGGCCCCTCAAAGCTGTCTCTGGTTAGAACTGAATGAGCCCAGAGAAGGTTGAGTTAAACTTTAATACCCTATAATTCCACTGGTATGGAATCTCCCTCCATGGCTGCACACTGAACCCTCTCCACACCCTGGTGAACCGTCTTTGAGAGTTACTGTAGCTGAAATAATTCATTCCTTGGCAGTGAACTCTGTGGAGATGAGCCTCTCTAAATTTAGCTAGGCTGAGACTCTCAGGACTGGCATAGGTGGGTCACTAGGGTCATGCTCCAAACCTTTCCAGCTTCAGAAAGTTTTCCAGGATTTTTCCTCAATTGTCATAGCCTTCAAGAACTAGAAGATAATCATTACACCATGATGAGACACTGGAAGAAGACTTTAGTAAAGCCCAGAAAACTTAAGTTCTAGCTTTCCCAGAACAAGAATAAATCATACACTTTTAATGAAATTTTACAAAATAAAAATCCGTTGTCAAACGATGTTTCCTAACTTGGGTTGACATGGTGGTCACTGTTTCTGTGCAGGTACAGGGTGAGTTTATGCTGAAGTAAATTAGAAAGAAGCCAGAAGCAATGGATAAACAGTATAATAGTATAAAAGGGAATTCATCCAATGACCACACCAGAGAGGGAGAGCAGTAAGATGAGTGAAGAGCATTTGTATAGGAAGGAGAGAGGATGTGTGGGATGTACTGAGATTGAATGGAATGAGAATTCAAGTGGAAAGCAATTAAATTAGACTTAAAAATATGTATGAAGTTCATATGCTGGGTAATTGGAATACAACACTGAAAAATCAAATAACTCCATTCTCAAAGAATTTATATTCCATTTATTTTTACTAAATTGGGCATCATCACTCCTACAGAACTTGTTTGTATCAGCAAAAGGTGGGTGAAGTAAAGATAGAAGATATAATGGATCTAGAAGCCAAAATCACCACAGGTGGGACAGCAAGCAAAAGATTATGAGAGAAGGGGAAAAATTAAAATACTATGTCTCCTGGGGAAGGGGAAATCAAGGAAGCCTGAACAAAGGTCATGAACAGAGCATATTGGGAGATGGGACAGGAGACGCAAAGGTGGAGGATATAGTCCATAGAAGGTATACTCTCACATACACACACATACACCTGGGACCAGGCCCTAACAGGCTGTAAGAAATGATCTTCTGTACAGCTAACCACGTCTGTATTTTCCTTTCAAGCTAAACCAGAAATCTCGATGAACGTGCAGGAAAGTTCCATTGATATCTTGGAAGAGGTAAGTAACCTAAAAGCTCTTAGAAAACCTTAACGACTACAACAGGCCAAGATTTATGTTCATCAATCAAGAGTATTTCCATCAAAGGATTTTACAGAGGAAAAACTGCTTTCCCCTCTAGGATCTTACTTTCTCCTGGAGAGATAAAGCATCTTTGGATAAGTAAAGACAGAATAATTTGAAGAGGGAGGAAATATAAAAACTGGGGTGATCAGGAAAGGTTTTCCATGGAAGGTGCTACATCAGTCATGCTCAGAAGGATCCTAAGAAACAGAAGTAAGGAAGGAGTTCATTTCAGGCAAAGAGGCATTTTATATAACGGTGAAAAATGAGCAACATCAAGTACACTGATATCATTGGAATAGAAAGTACTTTAAGGAGAGTGATGTAAAATCAATTGGGAAAGATTGACTGGATTGAGATCATGAAGGGCTTTATGTGTTAAGGGGAAGTTTGTGTTTTCTCCTAAAGAAAATAGTGAACCTCTGAAGACTTTTGATCTGGGGAATGACATGATCAGAATTGTTTTATAAAGATTTTTGGAGCAGTTGTATGGAGGAAAAATTGGAAAGCAGAGGGACTAAAACAGGAAAAACAGTTAGATGGCTACTATGAAAGAAAACTGAGAAGTAATGGGGATCTGAAGTACCTGATAGCTGTACATGAGTGGGGAGACGGGCACATGAGTCATGTGATATAGATACATTTGACAAGATGTAGCAACTTGTCACTAACTTGTCACTCAAATGTGGCAGTGGTCTTTCATTCATTACAGTTTTTTTCTCTGCCCTTTAACTTTTCATTGATTTCTTAAGTCCAACAGAGAGTTTTTAAATCTCTAAAGTAGTAGTCTAAAGGTAAAGTATGGGCTTCTTCTCTAATTATATTTGGCTTGAAGCATTAAGCAATATCAACTTTTGCTTGTTTGCACATTCTTTTAAAATAATGTCTCTGGTATAAACAGTCTTATAGTTATACTGCATATGTTTTGCATAGCTAAGTATATATTCTAATATCCACCCAATAAAAAGGTATAATATATGCTTAGTTGTATATACATAGACATATATGTGTATATACATATATGTATACATATCTAAGTATATAATCTAATATCTCCTGCCCTCAAATAAAATTTAAGCTCCTTGAGATCAGAGGCTATTTTGCATAGTAACTTTTACAGAATAATTCTTCAATAAATGTTTGTTCAACTAATTGAATCATCATTTGATTTTATTACTCATGTGGTGGGTGAAGAGCTTAGATGGTGGAGTAAACCAACGGCATCAAAATAAAATAGAAATTGGGGACCACTAAACTGGACATAAGGATTCCTACAGCTGCATGTTGACGTAGAAAACCACATATTAACCTTGTTGTTGTTTAGTCATGTCTGACTCTCTGTGACCTCCTTTTGGGGTTTTCTTGGCAAAGATACTGGAGTGGTTTGCCATTTCCTTCTCCAACTCATTTTACAGATGAGGAAACTGAGGCAAGCAAGGTTAAATGATTTATTCAGTTTCACATAACTAGTACGTGTCTGAGACTAGATTTGTACTCAGAAAGACGAGTCTTCTTGACTCTAGACTTGGTACTCTATCCACTATGCCACCTAGCTTCCCTCTTTTTATTTTATCTATTTGTATTCTTAGAACTGTGCTATAGTAATCACATAATAAATACTTATTGATTTCACTTAAGATTTTGTTAATACAACATTTTTGCTGAGTATCTGATTTGAACCCAAGTCCTCCTGACTCTAGGTCCAACACACTATCTACTGTGCCACCTACCTGCTACCCCTGTCCCCCACTTAAAGCCTTTATAGCTTGTATGGAACCAGACAGGGTTTGCACTCCAGTGACATATACTTCAAGAGCCCTGTGTTACTTTCTGACTAGTGTGAGTCATCAGAATAGGGTTTTGTAGGTAGACTGTTTAAAGTCCTTCACTCAAAAAAAAAGAAAGAGAAAAAGAAAGAGAAGAGTTCAGGAGTGTTTAGAAGAGGTAAATGTTCAGCCCTCACATAACCAATACAGAGTGACCTCCTATCCCTGTTCTTCCAATGTATTCCAGATCTGATTTAAGGAGGCTGCATCTGAGGGTGAACAGATGGCATTCCCCCATGACAGTCAAACTTTCATTTTTTTTCCTCTTTAATCACTGTGTGGTTCATGAATGACAGACAACAAATTAAACTAAGGTCACAGACTCTATGCTCCTGGACCACTTAGTTGGCCCTCCCCAACCTAGACACCAACTGTTTTTCAACAGGCAAAATATATCATCTCCCATTACCAAAAATGCTTAGAGTCAAGCACAATGAATCCTGGATAGGGAAAGAAGTTCACATATCTTAGTTGACTGATGGCAGCTAGGTGGTATGGGGGATATAACATCCATCATGGAGTCAGAAAGACCTGGGTTGAAATTCATTCTCAAGCACTTACTAGCTATGTGACCCTGGTCAAGTCACTTGAACTTTATCTGTGTCAGTGTCCTCAACTGTAAAATGAGGATCATAGCAGTACCTGTCTCCCAAGGATCATTATGAGAATCAAATGAGACATTTCTAAGGGGTTTGGCACATAGTAGCTGCTGTAGAAATGCTTGTTCCCTCTTCCCTGGGATATTGTATGGAGAAGCAGACAGAATTAGGAGACCTAGGTTCTGTCTGTATTTCTGCTACTGAATTACAAACCTTAAGTGTCTTAGGCAGGTCTTCTAATTCCAATATAATATCCTATAAAAATCTTCCTAAAAATTTGAGCCATCCAGAAGTGAAATGGGTTACCTCAGGAGGTGGTGAAGGGGAGATGGGATGGGAGGAGTTCCTTCTCATCCAAAGTCTTCAGGCAATGGCTTTGTGGGTCTAAGATATTTTGACTATTGTAGATACACAAATTAAAAATAAATGACATAAGAAGAAAGACACTATCTGCATCCAGGGGAAGAATGATAAAGAGAAGTATGTATAGGATAATTTTATATACATACACACACCTATTTGAGTTTAATGGTAGCTGTTTCTAGGGCTGGGGAGGGTGAGAAGAAAAAAAAGGGAAAGAAAGAAATTTACATGATAATTTTGTTGTATATTTGGAGGGACTAGCAAGTTGTACATGATAGATTTGCAGTTTCATGTGCAATATTCTTATTGTTATGAAAATGCTTCTTTTGTTGTGTGAATTAAAAAAATACATTTAAAACCAAAAGAAAGAAAAAACCAAGTCTTCAGGCAATGGCTGGTTGGTGATTTACAGAGTAAGTCTGTTAGTCAGTTTGTAAGTGCCAGGTACTTCCTTGTCCCTGCTGCAAAAGTGGCTGTTAGGAAAAGAAAACATGAAGGTTTTAGTGAACATATGGATTTAGAAGTGGAGGAAGAGGGAAGAAAAACATGAAAAGCAGAAATATTTTAATGGAGTTCATTCTTCGTACAGATCCCTGGGCAGAGATCTGACTCTCCTACCAAAAATCTCTCCTCCTGTAGCAGCAGGATTTTTTCACTTCACTTTGTAACATTGCCCCAAGACCCTTTATTAGAGATCTACTTGGGTTCAAGAGAGTGAAGAAGGCTTCCAGGGCACTGGGTGGACCCCCTTGGGTGAACATAGACAGTAGCATGAGATGGGTATTTATGTGTTGTGGTTTCATGGTGTGTTCTGGCAGAACCATCTCAAAGAATTCAGTCAGGCCACCTCTAATCCAAGTGCAGGCAATTTATTGACAATTGATGCCCCTCAGAAGCAGGCTAGGTTCCAAGAGGAACCAGCAACTTAGTAAAATAACGCAGGCAAATTTGTGGTGTAGTGATGCTAATTACACAGCAGAAATCATGAATGTTAAAAGGCAGGGGATTTGTTAAGGGATTTAGGTAATGGGGGAGGGTCCCTTCTAATAGCTCATTGATCAAACATCCTGGTTGGGATGCTTTCTGACTGGTTACTTATTGTGGTCCTGTCCTGTCAAGATGGATAATTCAGTACTATGGTCCTATCTTGGCTTAAAATGGATGATGGGATGGCGGTTGAGTGCAAGGGCGCATCTGTTCAAATATGTGAATTGGATCTAGGGGCAGTGAGCATGCTGTTCAGTAAGTCCTGTGATTGCATTTGGGGGCTTGTGATGTGGTTAAAGCCAGATTGTGTGGTTAAATCAGGACATGCCTATTGTTCAGTGAGGCCCATAAGGAAGTTAGATTATTGGAGCAGGGGGGCAGCTTTATTACAATTTCATCCTATGGGCTGGTTGTGAACTTGCTTCATTAGGGAAAGGATTTCCAAATTTATGAGATCACAGACCCATTTGGGAAGAATATTTAAGAGGCAAACACATTTATGAGAAAACTGGGCACTCTTACCTTAGTGTGCATTCATTTGCTCAGATTACTTGCAGGCTAACTTTCCTACTAACACCTAGCTAAGATCTAGTGCTCTGGTTACTCACCCTTCCCTGCCCCCAGCTAACCCCTTCTCATACCCCCAAGCACAGAAACTACAGTGAGGGGTTTAAGGTGATATAAAGATGGGATGAGGTGCAGAAGAAGGAAGAGAAGTTCAGACAGGGAAGTGGTAGGGGTTCTGTTTGGTTTGCCATGCTAACACACACCATTTATTTTGGAATAATGCTATCAAATCCTGAAATAAATCGAACTCATCACTGGAGGAATAAGGCATCTTTGATCAAGATAACAGCATAGCAAACCTGTCACCCTGGGTGATATCCCACCAGGAGAGCCACAGGAAAAGTTCTTAAACTTATAGAAGAAAAGGTGGAAGGGGCATGGAAGGTGCAGGGGAGAGGGATGGTCACATTAGGTAGCAAAGCTTGATCATGAGATACCTGCTGCCCTTGGGACTATGAACAAGAAAGACCACTTTATTCTGGCTGTTTTGCCCTTCATACCATGAATCCCAGGGAAAGAGGGTTAGGACATCAGAAGCTTCTTTGGAAGATGGTCTGGCTCAAACTGACTTTGTTTACAAGGAAAGGTGCTGAGGCGGGGACTTAGGGGCCCAATTCAACCTAATCTAGAGTAGTAGAAATGCAAGAACATTACTGGAATTGTGATATTACTTGGATCATTAAGCAGGAGTGGCAGGTAGTTGCAATTGATACTAACAATTTTTACTGTCAATACCTAGGGATGACCCTGGACCAGGAGAAAAAATGGCAAAATTTCTTTTTTTTTCTTTATATGGGATCTTCAAACTAATACTGTTAGCATATTTTAGCCACTTTTACTTGCAGTAGATAAAATAAAGAACTGGAATTGTAGTCAAGAAAATCATGAGTTTCAATCCATTCTCAGACATTTACGATCTCTCTGAGACTTTCCTCATCTGTAAGGTGAGACAAATAGCCCCTACTTTATAGTATTGTCTTGTGGATCAAATGAGATAATGCATATCCAGGACTTGCAAAACTACTATTTTTGGTTATACAAATATTTCTTATTTCAATGATATGACTATACTGATTGATTGAATATGGATTAAATATGCTTTTATGAGAGACAGTACATTATAAGGGAAAGAGGAGCCAAAACAAGGGCCCGGTCTTGACTTTAATACTTGACTGGGTAATAGGGCTTCAGGTCATCCTTGACCTCTTACCTCAACTTCTTCCTCTGTAAAATAAATGGATTAGATTACTGGAATTTTCTCTGGATTGTTGTGAGAAAAAGTGTATAACTAATTACAAAATAACCAACTTAAAAGCAAACATTTGAACACCCAAATGATCTATAAGTTGGGGACTGTCTCTACAGGGTGTCCCAAAAGTCAGCTAGGTGTCACAGTGGATAGAATGCTGGCCCCGGAATCAGGAAGACTCATCTTCCTGAGTTCAAATCTGGCCTTGGGAGTTTACTAGCTGTGTGACCCTGGGCAAGTCACTTAACCCCTTTCACCTCAGTTTCCTCATCTGTAAAATGAGCTGGAAAAGGAAATGGCAAATCTCTCTAGTATCTTTGCCAGGAAAATGCCAAATGGAGTCACAGAGCTGGACATGATTGAAGCGAATGAACAATAGGAACAACGTGGACTTATGGTACATCCAGTATTTATTAGACAGGATATTAGGAAGAAGTCTATTAGCTATAGAAGTGCCAAGTGTCTGAGTGTTGTTACCGGAAAAGAACAAGAAGTCCCAAACCTCCACATAATCAGAGCATATCAATGATTATCTCTCTGTTCCCTCTCTGCTGCAGAAAAAATTTAGCTGTTTGGTGAGGAATGTATTCCCCACAGCAAATCTCTCGTGGCATATAGATGGAGAGCTTCCTCTAAACGAAAAAGGTGAGGAAACGACTCAATGAAAATGTTTGCAGAAGACAGATGGGCTAGAGTAAGAGCCAGTGTCATTGGCTAGCTTGCTCTTGGCATTTCAGGGATCATTCTGATGCCAAGAAAAACATACTATTGCCTGCCAGATGCTTTTTGGTACCGCAGCTTCCTCCTTCCAAGGAGGAAGAAAACATTTCCTAAAACAAAAGAAGGATGGTTGAATTAATTAAACTCCCGGCAAATATGCTAATCTATTTTTTATTTATTTGTTTAACTGTAAATAAAGAGAAACCTCATTCACAGACCTAAGAATTTCCTCAGGGTAATGATATTCAATTAAGTAAGTGTTTGTTGAATAATTACATTATTTATATTTCTATTAATTATTGATTGCTTTAAACAAAACAACAAAAAGAGAGAACCCCATTGTTTCCTGTCAAAGAGTTAGGAAGTCTGGGGAGTGTAAGGGACTCCATGCTCCAAAGAGAAGCTACTCCTGGGACAAGGAACATTGCCACCAAAAGGATTAAAAGGAGGGGCAGCTAGATGGCGCAGTGAATAGAACACCAGCCCTAGAGTCTGGAGGACCTGAGCTCAAATCCAGTCTCAGACACTTGTTAGCTGTGGGTGAGTCGCTTAGCCTGGATTGCCTGTCCCTAGCCCCCCAAAAAGAATTAAAAGGTACTGAAAAGGTACATTGAAATCAAATTCAGCTGATAAGAAAGGAAGACTTGTCTTCCATGGGTGGCCCAACATAACTGGCTATCATGGGAAGTATCCTGTTTCAGCTACTTCAAAGTATAATTCTTCTTCTACCTGTGATGTAATAATTTTTCCCCTTCTACTAAGACATTTTTGTCACAATGGCTAAAGTACTTTACTGGAAACCCTCTCCATCCCTGCCATTTAAATATTTTATGTGTGTATGTATGTCCTCACATATATACATATAGATATGTTGTATTTGTGTATATACACATATACATACATATGCATATATAAATTACATTTTGTTTCATTTTACAAAAGAAATAAGGCCAGGCAGTATGCATAATGGATAGAGAGTTCTACCTGTTAATCAGGAAGACCTGGATTCAAATTCTCTTCTAGACACTTATTAACTATATGACCCTGGGTTAAGTCACTTAATTTTTCTAGGACTCAGTTTCTTCATCTGTAGGAATGAGAGATTGGATTTGGTAACCTCTAGAATCCCATTCAACTCTTTATCTATGATCTTATGAGTTACTATGAATGTCTCTCAAAGCATTTCCCTACCATTGCTAGTTGTACAATTACTCAACGTTAAAAAAAATCAACTATAGCAGTAAGTTTCCCTAGATTTTGCAAACAAAAGAAATGCTTTCATGGCCTATAATGGTTCACTTCAAATCAGGAGTTCTTAAGGTATGTGGTGTGTGTGTGTGTGTGTGTGTGTGTGTGTGTGTGTGTGTAAGAGAGAGAGAGATGGAGACAGAGACATAGAAAGACAAAGAGAGACAGAGACAGAGGCACAGAGAGAGAGAGACCCCTTTGGCAATCTAGTGAAGCCTATACATCACATATCAGAATAGCATTTTTGAAAGCATAAATTAAAATACATAAAGCTACAAAGAAAACTCATATATTAAAATACAGTTACCAAAATATGTTTGTTTCTTTTTCTTTTAATTTCCAGCCCCCATGAAGTCTCCTTAGGGGTTCTATGGTCCTCAGCCTAAGAACCCATGCTTTAAGCAAATCCTATGAATGAAAATGTTCCAATTTTCTATTTTTGCCTTCAGCCATTATTCATTTTTAGGGTCTGTAATTGTGACTAAAAGGCTATAGGCATGCACCTCCTCCGTTCCCTGCCTCCCCTAAATCCAGGCAAAATGTGACAAAACTGTAGGAAGCAAAGGTCTACTAGCTTTTCATGGCCAAACTAACTTTAGGTACTCTCTGTCTAAAGAAGTGTTTTTCCTGGTGTCAGAAAGTGTTGGCTTATGGTAAGAGGACACACTCCCATTCCCCTGTTTGCAGTGAATAGTTTATGGTTTGATCACCTCTGGTATTTCTCCTGATCCCCACACTTGAGATAGTTTTAGTTTTATACCATATATACTAAATGATACTGGCTAATTTCCTTGTTCTTTTCTAGGAGTATGCATAAGCACTAGAAAGAAGAAAAATAATGAAGGCTTTTATGAATTAACATCTGAGTTGAGGGTTCTGAAGCCTAACCAGACAATTCAACCCAATAATTTGACAATTTGGTGCATGACTCTGTTTCCTGTCCCCGGAAATGAAGTATGGAATATCTCATCCAGAAAAATAGCTTTTTCCTTTGGTGAGTTACCTATTTAACAAAACCAATAAATATTTTTCCCCATCCAAAACATGTGTCTTTGGGCCTATCAGGTTACACATGATGCTTAGAATAGGTCATCATAAATAATTCATCTTTTTTAAATTTCAATTTGACTCTGATTTAGCACAAAAATTTACTGGCAAGTATAATTCCTCCAAATTGGAGGGTTTCCATGCAGAGAGGGCTATAGTACTTGCAGCTGAACCCCATGGAATAATCCATGAGGTTTCCATTACTCTCTAATTGACCTGTGGGTGAGCTGTCTCTGCTCTCTCTGCCCATGTTTGCCTGTTTATCTCTCCTACTCTCCTCAACACATCCTCAACATTATTACCTGACTTTGGGGAAACTTTGTTCCTACCAGATCTCCTGGACCAGGTGTCATCGAGGGTCCTTTCTCACTCTAAATCTATGATACTATGAGTTACAGAGCATAGAAATCTCATCTTAGTTTGTGTCCATATGTGTGTCCACATAGATTATCCATATACAGTTTGTGAATGGCATGGATAGACATGATT
Organism: Bettongia penicillata ogilbyi; assembly: GCA_023548195.1. Taxonomy (NCBI): domain Eukaryota; kingdom Metazoa; phylum Chordata; class Mammalia; order Diprotodontia; family Potoroidae; genus Bettongia; species Bettongia penicillata. The sequence continues at coordinate 1,951,330 of JAJHZJ010000733.1, forward strand.
TGAGATCTGGCCTTGGAGGCTTCATGCTCTTTTCTCCATCTCCAAGAGGAATTTTGGGCTAGAATTAGGTCACTCTTTCCCCTTCAAACATCTGTACTCTAATAGTATGAATTTGAGTTCAGATGGATAACTAGTTCCTTGGTTGCTCTAAGGGGAGAAGAAACCCTTAGTTTACATTTGCCAGTTTAGTTCCTTACCACTACAAACTAATTATGTAAAAGATATATTGGCTATACATGTAGCAGATGCAGAGGAAGCCTATTTATCCAAACAAAACAGCAAACAGAAATTTGAGAAGCTCCACACATTAAATATACCAGGAAACCCTATTTCCGAAGTGATTTGAGATCTTCTCCTTACTGGTGTTACATATATAAGAGTGAAAAAACTCTTCAGCTGAGAGTTAGATAGTATCTCAGCTCAAAGAGAGTGCTCAGTCTCACTCAAAGTGGCCCATTCGAGCAGCCTCTGGGGAGGCAAACTGGAAATCTGGAATAGTTGAAGGACCAGTTTCCCCTACATGAATCCTATGTCTCTTTCCACATGTCTTTCCCAAAACGCATTTGGATCCAATTTCCCGCTAAAATATTCTGGAATCCACTCAGCAAGACTCTTACAGTGGTGATCCTACTGTGCATGAAGAAATACTGAGAGGGGCTGAAGAGTCTCTTTGAAAAGAGTTTACAGACTGCCAGTCATTTTTATCACATCAAATTTTTCCTTCTAAAAAATCCCGATCACAAGGCCTTGGGATTTTCTCTGTGGCAAAATCTTATCTCCTTTCTTTCTTTTTAAATCGTCCAACAAACACTTATTACGCACTTCCTGTATGCAAAACAGTGTGGCAAGCAGTACAGGAGATACAAAGACATTTGAGACATAGTCCCTGGCCTCAAGAAATTTACATTCTAGTTGAGAAGACAAACATAAACAGATGAAAAATCAAACAAGACAAGATATAAATAATGACAGCCAATAAATGATCATAAAATGTTACCTTTAAGCATATTCTTCAGCTTTTGTAGCAGCACAGAAAACACCCAAGACTAGAGCTTGTCCCGAAGGAGCTTACATTCTCATGGGGGAAGACAACACATAAAAGGGAACTAGAAAGAGGTGGTGGGGTAAAGGAAAAAGAATACAACATAGGGTGGAGGTTAGAAGATGGAGAAGTAAAAACATGTATATTTGCTGTTACTATTGTAGCTTATGTGAATACTCCAACAGATCCATCTAATATCACGGCATCAACTTTCTCCACTTTTCCATCTCCCATCAACAGCACAGACACAACAGGTAAGAAGGTTTTCACACCATTTTTCTTTAAGAGAAAGAACAACTATTTATTATTTAACCATATATAAAAAAATATTGGGCAGCTAGGTGGTACAGTGGATAGAGAGCCAGACTTGGAGTCAGGAAGATGAATCTTCCTAACTTCAAATCTGACTTCAGACCCTTAACTAGCTGTGTGACCCTGGGCAAGTCACTTAACCTTGTTTGCCTCAGTTTCCTCATCTGTAAAATGAGTTGGAGAAGGAATTTGCAAACCACTCCAGTATCTTGGCCAAGAAAACCTCAAATGAGGTCACAAAGAGACACAACTGAACAATAACAACGATCAATAATATATTGTGATGTATATTATATACAAGTATATTTTATTACATGTATAACATATATTATACATTCATGTATGTTAATTAATACTGTGCCAGTACCATCAAATGTAAGAGTACATGTGGATCATTTTTGATTTCTAGTAGTATGGGGAGATAAATTTGCATCGGTTCTTTTATACTCATTTTGCTTGGTAAGACCAAGCATCAGTGTTTATACTACAGCTAGGAAGGGCTTGAAAGTCTAATGAGAGGCCAACGCAAAAAAACAAAACAAAAAAAATAAAAATATAAACAATAATACCAAAGTATGAATACTCAAAGGAAAATGTGAGGGATATCAGTAAACATTAATGTAAATTTCTACAAACATGTATACATTCTCACTTTAAAATATACAAACCAACAAACCTCAAAAGAAAAGTCTTCTGCATCCTAGTAATGACAATAAGAACATTTTAACACTACAAGAGTCCACAACATCCTTCCTTCCTTCCCTTCTTCCTTCCTTCCTTCCTTCCTTCCTTTCTTTCTTTCTTGGAAGTATAGGAGATAGAGCATTGGATTTGTAGTCAAGAAGACCTGAATTCAAAATCTGCCTCAGACTCTTACTAGGGTAAATCCCTTAGCTTTTGTCAGCCTCAGTTTCCTTTAATTAATACTTAATAATAGCACATACCTTGAAGGGTTTGCTGTGAGAGTCAAAATGAAATAATATACATGAAGCGCTTGGTAAGCCTTAAAATAAAAATAAATGCTAGCTACGATTATTCATCAATCAGTCAATCAACATTTATTGAAAGCTTCTATGTGCCAGGCATGATGATGACGATGATGATGATGGTGGTGGTGTGAGCACTTCCTCCGCTAAGCAGTACCTTAGTTGATGGTCTTCTAGTGTTGCTATGACAAAAAAAAAAATCACCATATGACCAACTGGGCACTGAACTTTTCCAGTCTTCTCTAGTTGTATCCTTGGGAAGTAGACATTAGTTTATCATCACTTACATATGAGACACCATTTCAGAGAAGTAGAAAATATGAGCTTATACTCCTTCGGGATAAACCCTAGTTACCTCCATGATACCAATGAGGCAATGGAATAGGACATTACTAGAGGAGTAACGGTAATGACCAGCATTCATATAGTGTGTTAGAGATTATAAAATACTTTTTTAAAAACTGGTGTGGTCATTGGGATTCTCATATTGTTTGATGAGATAGTTATAACAATAGAGCTCTGTTAGGAAAGCATTTAGGCTAAGTGGTCCTAATGTGCATAAAGCAGATAGGCAGAAACAGTCAAGTGCTACTTTTCCACTGTTCTGACCTATGTTAACTTTCTGTCAAGCAGCTAATGTTAGCAGCTTCTAATTATAGAAAACTCTTGACTAGCTACAATGGTCTCTGAGTCATTTCGCTCCTGTTGCCTCACACAGTCAATTCAAATACTTTCCCAATTTCTGATCCCAGGAAAGAAACTCTCCTTACTCAAACTCACATAATCCTGGTATCAATAAGTGACCCCCAAAACTTCTTTACCACAGCTGGATCTAATTAAGAATGCCCCTTCCCACATCTGGCACTGATTACCTGTTTTCCACCAAGTCAATTTTTAGGGTGCTGTGTATAACTACCTAACTTAAACCTCAACTTTAAGCATGTTCTCTCCCAATACAACCCCTCCCCTTCTCAGTGGTTGAGCTTCCTGTATCTCTAGGGCCCAACCTCTGTCTATTATACAATGTGTGCATGCATGTGCATGGGGGCAGGATGGGCTAAGGGAATAGGTGTGTGGGGGCAGATGTATTTTTTTTTTAGTGTGCTTGTTGTTCTATATAATAATAAAGTTCTTGTTGGTACTAACTTCAGAATACTAATTTCTTATAAATTCCCCAACTCAGATCTTTGTTTTAAATTGAACCATGAGGCCAATTGGGTTTCCTGTCAAACCTGATGGGAGTGCAGCAGCCCCTCGGTGGCCCAATCCCACACCTGATCAGTACCTAAATTTTTACCTGCCCATCTCCAACCTGGACCAGTTCATCCTGCTGGCCCCCTCTGTTCCCAGTGGCTTACCACTTTGGTTCCAGACTTAATGTGGACACCTGTCCAACTTAGCCTACTGTAGTTCAGAATTGCCAATTGCCAAGTTCAAGCCACCCACCAGTCTCAGCCTCCCCAGGAGCAGGGATTATAGGAATATGTCACCAGCTAAGCATTCTTCATACATTATCTCATTTGAAACATATGATGACCTATGAATAGGTAAAAATAATTCACATTTATATAAAACTTTAAGGTTCACAAAACACTTTGCTCACAACATCCATGTGAAGTAGATAGTTATCCCCATTTGACAGATGAGGAAACTGAGGCTCAGGAAAGTTAACATCCCCAAGTCGCAGAGCGAGTAATTGGCAGAAAATGATTCAAACCCAAGTCTTCTAATGTAAAATCCAATACTTTCTTCTACTTTTCTCCGGAAATATTCTTTCTATACAACAGTAGAGATAGAAATGCTCTGTTTGCTGTTTTCATTGCAGATTATGTGAATACTCCAACAGACCCATCCAATATCACTGGACCTACTGCTCCCATCATTACCCCTTCTCTCAGCAGCACAAGGGCAGGTAAGAACGTTTCTACAACACTGTTTTTATTTAGGAGGAAGAGTTAGAGACAGCTAAGTGTGTACAGAGGCTTGTCATAGAAAAGAGGGACCTTAAAACTATCTAGTCCAGGGGTGGGAATCCTGCAGCCTCAAGGACACATGTAGCCTTCTAGGTCCTCAAGTGCTGCCATTTGGATTCAATTAAAGGGCTGCGCTTGAAAACCTAAAGAGCCACATGTGACCCCAGGGCTGCAGATTCCTCACTCCTGAATTCTAGTCCTAAAGATATTAGGAAATATCCTGATATATTTATTAAATAAAGGAAAGAGTGCTATGCTTGGAGTCAAAGGACCTGACCATTCACTATCCTCATGAGTTTGGGCTAGTCATGAACTTTCTAGCATCAATGTTATTGACCAGCCTAATCCAATCCAATTGAAACCAACAGGGTAGCTAGGTAGTCCAGTGGATAGAATACTGGACCTGAAGTCAGGAAGACCTGAGTTCAAATCCAGCCTCAGATACTTATTAGCTGTATGACCCTCGGCAAGTCACTTAACCCCATTTCATTTTGGATGTACAGGACACCTAGCTGCAGGTATGTAATTTGCAGGTGGTGATGTGGGAACAGAACTCAGGAGAGAGATTAAGGCTGGATATATAACACCAGGAATCATTTGCATAAATATAATCGTTGAAACCATGGAAGCTGATGATACTACTAAGAGAGAGGATACAAAAAGAGAAGAAAACACACGCACACATGCACACGTACACACACAGCCTTAGGGAACACTGATGATTAAGGGCTAGGCATGAACGATACCGAGCCAAACAGATTGAGAAGGCACAGTCAGGAGGAGGACAAGGAGAAAGAAGTATGATGAAAACTATGGGAAAGGCAGTGCAAGGAAAAGCAATTATTAAAATTTTGAAATGGTTCAGAGAGGTCAAGAGGGTGAGAATTAAGAAAAAGGTCCTTGGATTTAGCCATCAAGATGTCATTGGGAACCTTAGGAAAAAACAGCTTCAGTTGAGTGGTGAGGTCTGATGCTAGATTGCCAGGGGCAGAGAAGTAAGGGGGAGGAGAGGAAGTGGAAACTGAGAGTGTAGACCTCTTTTTTCCTGAAAGTTTGGGTGAGAAAAAGAGGAGAGATATAGGACTAGGACTTGAGGGATGGGAGTGTCAAGTAAATGTTTTTAGGAGATAGAGGACCTTTGGAGACAGCATGAAGGAGGACCAGGGATAGGAAGATATTGGGGATTGGTAATAGATGATTAGACAGATAAATGAACTGAAGGTGTAAGTTCCTGGAGAAGTCAAGAAGGAAGAGGATTATGGCTACAAGTAGAAGGGGTAGCTCTGGTAGGGAGGAAAGCAACTTCTTATTTAGAGATTGGAGCGAAGGAGGACATGAAAGGGGGCAATGTTGAGGGGCTTTGAGGTGTGGGAAGAGACGTATAGGAAGCTCATTCCAGCCTTTTGTTGATAAAGTAGGAGGCAAGCTACTCTTCAGAGAGAGCAGAGGGAAAGAAGAGGGCAGTGCCGGAGGATCGAGGAGAGAAAAGACCTACAGCAGTTACTCTGGGGGGTGAGATAGTCAATTAGGGAAGAATAAAAGAATTGCCATGTTGTAATGAAGACCAGTAGAGATTAGCTAACATAAACACATAACTGTTTGGTAGTATTCAGTAGCCTGGGGACTCTAAGTGGCCCAGTGGGTAGAGTGGGTAGACTCATCTTCCTGACTTCAAATCTGGTCTCAGACATTTATTGCCTGTGTAACCCTGGGCAAATCACTTAACATTGTTTGCCTCAGTTTCCTCATCTGTGAACTGGAGAATGAAATGGCCAAATATTCCTGTATCTTTGCCAAGAAAACCCCAAATGGGATCATGAAGAGCAGTACACAACAGCAACATTCAGCAGGCTGGGGTTAAAACAAAGAAGGTAGTGGGTAATCCAGGGCCAGAGTTTTACAAAAGATGAATGGGAATAGGAGGAGAGTAAAGGACTCAAATGCAGAAGGCAGTGTGAAGTTGAAATAGTGAACTAGAACTTGTGGGGGGCGGGGAGTGAGGTACAGTGACCAGAGCACTGAGCCTGGAGACAGAAAGATCTGACTTCAAATCTTGCTTCAGACATAGATGTGTGACCTTAGGCAAGTTATTTAACTACTGCCAGTCTCAGGCTCCTCGTCTGTAAATAATAGCACTTTACCTCTCAAGGCTATTATGAAGACAAAATGCAATATTAATAAAGCACTTTGTAAGTCTTAAGGCACTAGATAAATGTTATTTATTTTGAGGGTCAAGACTGTCAATGAGTAAAAGTGAAACCTGAGGATGGGATGGTGCTGTCTTGGGAGAATACTGAGGAATAGACTGGAGGTTCAAGAGAGGATTTAGGATGGATGGAAAGAGAAGAGAGAGGAACATTCACCTCCAACTTTTCTCTTTTTTCTTTCGCTCTGCATTTTCTTCAACTTCATCGCTCCAGTTCTTACAGGACTCAGCTTTTAGAGCCCCTCAGCTTTTTTGATGTCCTCTCGCAATGCTTCCTTCTCATCATCTTTTCGCTTCATTGATCACCATCTGACTTTTGAGTTATTTAAGGAGTATCAAGTCTCCCTCTGTTTAGCCTAAATTTTTGACATTGAAAACCTTGAGTGTCCTATTAAGTTGGCTACAAATTAATTGAGGCTTCAGTATGTTTCTAAGTCAAATTAAAAATAAATGTCACCTTGTTTCCTTGAAGAATGAATTGTTAGCATTTTGGAATAACATTTTAATGTCACCTCTCATTGTGTGTTTCTATGCTACCTGTACCCATAGTTGCCCAGGTTTCTTGACAAATGTGGCATTCCACTTTATTGAGTCTTTGTGGGGTACAAAAAGCCATTAGGGTAGCAGGGACATGAGCTGGAGAATTGTACTTCAAAAAACATAGACCATTGACTTCTTTTTAAAAACACTGTAGAAGTAGCCTCATTAATCCCAATTGTCCGAAGATTGATACTGACCTTCAGCCTCCAAGGAAAGGAGATATGCAATGTGAAAGCTTAATTCCTGCTTCACACCCTACATTCAAATGTGAGAAGTTACCGAATATGATACAAGGAAAAGAATGCTGGATTTGGAGCCAGAGGAACTCGGGTTTGAAGTTTTACCATTTACTACGTGGGGGACCTTAGAGAAATCATTGCACCAATCTGGGTCTCATTTACTTCCTCTGTAAAAGGAAGAAAGTAAACTAGGTGACTCTGAGGTGCCTTCTACCTATGATTTTATGAATTGGGATAAATGTTTCCTAAATGGTTGAAGATACATATGTGACTCATTCAGGAGGAATTTTTAGAACTCTTCTAGAGAAAATATAATAAATGTTACAGGGCTTTAAGCATAGTACTATAGGCCCTACAAATTAATTTGAAAAATAAAGTACCTGGTTGTTTCTATCTTTTGGGATCTCATCATAGGAAGGAGTTCAGATTCATAAATTCTGAATCAACAAATACTCATGAAATACTCTTGAGATTAACTATACAAAATACAGAAATGAAAGGAAGGACAAAATTTATTGGCACCAGTCTAATTTGGGGAGACTGAGGGAGAGGAAAGGACCATGTATTTAGGAAAAAACAAACCCAGTTTTCCTTCTAGGATAAATCACTGCCCTTATCCCACTGACCCATGTCTTGTGGGAAACAACCATTCTCACCCTGAAGGGAGTTACTAGGGATGTGTGCTTAACTATGGGAGACAGTTATGCCAGGCAGAGAAGAGATCACTTATGTCAAAGAAATAAAGAAACGTCCCACTGCCTGGTACATGAAAGTATGAGGAAAAGGAGGTTAATTCTTATCACTTCTTCACGGATTTGAATTCGAATCTTCCTGATTCTTAATCCGGCACTCTATCTAAATTATACTGCTTCCCAACGATGGGGATGATGATGGTAGTGGTGGTGGTAGTGGTAATGACCATTAGTACAGTTAGGAATACAGTATATGGATTCATTATATATATATATATACATATATGCATGTATGAATATATGTAAAATATATGTATATATGTGTGTGTATATATAAAATATCTTTACTTGAACCAGGTGCCCCATGTAATTTTTATAGCATGCAGGCAATTTAATATTTTTCCTTCACTTTAAAAATTCAATTTGCCTTGCTTTCTGCATTTTGACAAAGCCTTCCCCAGAGAGAGAATGAACAAAGGCTAGATATTTGTAACTTGACATAGCTATGTCTAAATTATAGAGCACTGGTCCTCTGAGTCCAGAACAGAAGCAGAAGCCTTTGAAGGAGATGACTGACTATCATCTTTTCCATCTTGTGGCCTTTTGCTTAAAGAACTTTCAAGGATGGAGCTTATTTGCTTTTTGATTCAATAATGACACTTTAAGACCACAGAGTCAAATCCAAGATTTTTTCATTCCTGTAGCAACTCTGTGAGTAGACTTGGAGGCTAAAATATATATAATTAGCCACTGATTTAATGTAAGTTTCAACCCATAAAAATAACACTGAAGAAGTTTTCACGGTCTCTTCTTGACATCTTGACAACAGGTTATAACTTCTAAAATTTGAAAAATATTTAATTGGAGTCTTGCTCTAATGATGTCCTTGGGTTCAGTGAAGTAAGACCCTGCCAGAGTAGAGATCTTGTTATAACTAAGTTCTTCCAAAACTTCAGGAAAGTGCCATGACATATCAATTTCCCTTTTATAGTGAATCAGGAAGCAAGGCTTAAAATTATTGAATACAGAACTGGAAGAGACATAAAGACCATCTAACCTTTATATCTAACTCTTGCATTTCATAGATGAGCAAACTGAGTCATATAGAGGTTAAGCAATATCCAAATAAGTTAGTGATTTTGCCTACATAGACCCATTCCCACAAATATTGTTCATATTCAATATCTCTCACTTTTAACTATCATATCCATAGTAGATTGTAATTGTTTTAAAGGCAATGGCAGTGTATTTGTGAAAGGCATAGCACCTAGTATAGCGTTCCATCCCTGGTCCAACACTTACTATCGTATCTAGTGTACAGTAGGCTTTTAATATATGTTTGCCAACTGACTATTGACTGGTCAATGCTGAGTAAATGTTTACTTCAGAGGCAGAAAACTCAGATGCAAGAGGTAAATTCATTGTGCCTTTGTTTTGTTAGGACTATTTACTTTCCTCCCTCTGAGCTATGTGATTTATTGCTCATTAATTACTACATGCCATTTTCTCCATTTATTTCTTTCATATTGACTTTCTGTGGTATCTTTTTTTAATATCGGCTTCATTTCTGAATATATCCTCTCCCCTCGCCAGCCAGAATTACTAAAACACTTTTAATGATTTTTCATTACTTACATGTATAAAAACCAAGCTCTTGGGACTAATCTCTCCATAATCTAGCCCCAAATGATTTTTTCCCCACCTAATCTCATGTTTCTCCCCTCTATGAACTTCTCTGCTTTAAAGAGAATAATACACCTCTGGAGTCACTGTCTACACTTCTCATTTGGCACTTATCATAACACCATCTTGTGATATCACTTATGTCATCTTGTATATTGTTATCTGCATGTTTAATTTGCTCAACTAGGTTGTAAAGTTTTGAGAGTAGGGACCACATGGTTGTCTGTGTTCTAGCATAGAACTATTTACATTATTTTGTACATAGGGATAGAAAGGAGGAAAGGAGGTAGATGGGAACCTTGCTTCCTTGCTTCTTTGTAATTGCCTAGACAAAAATTTAGTAAAGAAAAACGGGACAAAACCCAAAACCCAAGTCTCAAGCTAAATCTCTATAACCAGAGTAGGACAAGGCTAAAAACTGAATGCATTTTCACAGACACCAGTGCGTTTGCCAGCATATAGTGATGAGGCTGTCATCAAGACAAAGAAAAAGGACAAAGCAATTGACTCTGATCACCTAGTTCTCTGCCTTTTCCCTAGTTCATTGTTCTTTCCTCAAATGAAAAAGTTTAATTAAACAGGGAATGAAAATCACCTCTTTTTTTTTGCTTTGCCTCAAAACCATTTGTAAGTATTAAAGAAACTACCATAATACTTTACTGATTATAAAAGAAATAAAAAGATAGCTTTGATAAGCTTTTTAACTCATTTGCACCAAAGAGAAATGTTGAAAATCTTGGTTACCTTTGCAACGCTTATTCAGACTTAACCCCTTCCTGGAGACCCCTGGCAAAACTGACCTCATACTGACCAAATAGAAATAGTATCAAAATTAATTTGAAATAGGTTGATTTGAATAAAATTTTCCTATTGATCAACAGTACCCTTGATTCATTTATAGAACATTTTCATAAAGATTTTATAGTGGGAAAAAGCCATGTGAATCCATAATTATTGTCTTTTCAATCACTTTTTAAAATCACAATAATGCTATTCATGATTTTCCCCAGTTTTTTAGAATCTCTTTCCCTTGATCATCTTGAAGACTGATCATCAATATGAATTGTTACCTTTAACACAGATTTTTTTTTTGTTTAAACTTGGTTTGGTCCAACTACTCTTCTAATTGGTTATTTCCCATGTAAATGATAATAAGATCATGCAAGATTGCTTAATGGATGTAACCATAGTGATAACTTTGTTTAATCCGATTGTTGACATCTAGTGAAACATTAAAAATGGAAAATATGCTCCCCAGAGCAGTTCTCTGCTGTCATGGAGGATAATAGGGCCTCTGTATGACATTATGCTAACTGCATCAAACTTAAGAATACCACAGAGCATTTCCAGTGGGATCCAGAGTCTCTCTCTTTTCTTTAAATGTGCCTAACAACTTACACAGATATAATCTGTGTGTTGTTTTGGATACAGAATACCTATTGTCTACACAATGACATGCATCCAACTTCATGCCTTAGCCTACCAAGGGTGAGGAACCTGTGACCTCAAGGCCACACATGGCCCTCTAGGTCCTCAAGTGCAGTCCTTTTACTGAATCCAAACTTCACAGAACAAATCACCCCTAGGGCATTAGCATTCTGCATGCTCTTGTCTAGACTATGGCATGCAGTTGGACAGATGGCCCATTGAGTTAGGTCATCAGTTCACCCATCTTGGACAGGTGTCATATATGGACAAAAAAAATGGGCCTAAACTGAATAGGAAGAAGAGAACAGCCATATGGGAAAATATACAGAACTTTTCACCATTCTAAACTGAGCTCTGATGAAAAAAGATATGTCTTTGAATCTCAACAATCTACTAGAATGTTATGGGGCTATGAATAACAAGGCGCCACCATCTGTTTAGAATCTGCTACTGCTGTTGATGCACAAAGGATAAAGGTTCTGTAGTAGAATATGGTCAACACTGACTTGTATGAGAAAAGTCATCTAAAAGATCTCATCCAGGAGGTGACTGATTGAAAAAAGAGATTCATGTCATGAGAGTAAGAGAAGACTCGTAGCTAACCCGAGTGCTATCCTGGTTCCAGAGAATATTCAATGACCTAGGGATATATTTCCTATGTATCCTGAATATGACTTGTTTATACATAGTATTTGCTTATTGGCTACCCTGCTAGATTGTAATCTTGAGGGCAGGGACTGGTTTTTGCCTCTTTTTGTATTCTCAGTGTTTAGCCTAGTGCCTGACAGGTAATAGGTACTTAATAACTGTGACCATGACTAAATCACTTAACTTCTCCTTGCCACCAGAAAACGCTAAAATAACAAATGACAGTTATTAAATAATAATAATAATAATGGTAGTAGTGGCTAGCATTTACATATGTGTCAAACACTATGCTAAACACATTACAAATATTATCTCACTTGATCCTTACTACAAGGACGGGAGTAGGTGCTATTATTATATCCATTTTACAGACACGACAGGCAAAAGTTAAGTGACTTGCCCAAGGTCACACAGCTAGTACATATGTAAAGTCAGATTGAAAGTCAGGTCTTCTTGACTCCAGGCCTAGAACTCAATCCACTAGGCCACCTAGCCGCTGATGTGTTGATTATCTACATTGGTGAGAGATTTCTATACTAATGCAATCAGTAACAGGTCCAGATTCCTTTCCCCTCATTTTGTTCCTTTTTTTGAAGCAAGTATCCACTCTAGAAAATAATCAATAAACCAGGCTATTTAATGTCAAGGCATATCCAAGCATATCTCATATAAAGTTAATCCAATCAACATGACAGTAACTTTGCTAATGCCTGATAAACAAGTACCACCCTCTAGTGAGTGTAGCCATCATAAAGTCCTTCAGTAAATCCCAGAGACAAGCTCAGTCAAGCTGTTCAGTTTTAGTCTTTGTTTTTCCCACCCTAATTATTGAAAATCACACAGGGAAGGGAGCACTTTATATGTAAACAGCTTGCCATTTAGATGATTGCCTTTAGTAGCAGTACATGGATACACAGTAAAGAGTTGTACGGTTCCTTATAAATGCTTTTAGACTGCAAAGGAAAAGAGAACAAGAAAAATGGTATTGATATTTTGGTTTGTTTTTTTTTTTAATTTTAGCCCAGTTTCTGCAAGTACAGTCACCTTCACCTTGGTTCAATGAATCAACTGCACAAAAATAGGAAAGAGAAGGCATAGCTAGACAATAGTGGGAGGGAAGGTGTGCAGTGGAGGCAGTGGAACCTGCGACATGCGTAGGACTGTGAGCTCAAGATGGGTCAGCACCATGACTTGACAACCATGAAAATTCACTGTAATTTGGTTTGCATTAGGAGAAGAGTAGTATCAAGAACAAGGGATGTCCTACTCCCACTGAACTTTGCCCTAGGCAGAACATATCCGAAGTATTAAATTCAATTCAATAAGCATTTAATAGTTATAGTGCTATAAGGCTTGCAAAGCTCTTTACATATTTTATACCATTTAATCCTTACAACATCCGTGGGAGGCAAGTGCTGTCATTAATCTCCATTTTACAGATGAGGAAACTGAGGCTGGGAGCTAAAGTGATTTAGCCAGTGATCGCAGCTTACAGGCCACATGCTTTTATTCTTAACAGGAGTGGGGAACCTGCATCCTCAAGGCCACATGTGGCCCTCAAGCGTGGCCCTTTAACTGAATCCAACCTACACAGAACAAATCCCCTTAATGAAAGGATTTGTTCTGTAAAGCTTGGACTCACCCAAGTACTAGAAGGCCACACATGGCCTCAAGGCCCCAGGTTCCACACCCTGGGATCTATACTTAATTACTTTAATTAGATTGAGTTCATTGTGGGTTCAAACTCAGATCTTCCTCACTCCAAAGTTCATTAGTGAACCTAGGACCTACAAGGAAACAACCAGTCAGTCAGGCAACAAGTGTACATTAACCAATTACCATTTGCCAGGCATTATGTTAATTTCTGGAGATATAAAGAAAGGCCAAAAAAAAGGCGCTTTACCCTCAGTGAATGTACATTCTAATGGGGAAGATAGTGTGTAAATATCTAGGTATATATATGATACAGAGAGAGTAGATACAGGTACTATGGAAAGAAGAAAGCATTAGTAGTCCAGGGAACATGGAAAAGCATCTTAAACTTATGGGTTAGTGGTGGATTCGGAACTTGCCTCAGAATGAGGAAGACCTGGGTTCCAGTTCCTCTTCTGATAAAAACTGACTGTAGAACTGCTCAAGGCACATAATATCTCAGTTCCCCCAGGCATTTTCTAAGACTATAATTTACAGAAATTTTGTCAAGCTGCATATATAGAAAAAGGTTCCTTATTAGAATTTCTATGCAAGTGAAATCACAGATTCAAGAACTCCCACCGCCTATTCTGATCACAGTGTCCAATCTCTATAAAGATTTGTGTTTAAGTTTTATTGTTTGCATTCAGGCTGCACAGGAACATATCTTAGAACATTTTTTTTTTTATTATGGGACCAGCTGTTCCCTACAACATCATTCTTAATTTTTTTTTAATTTGTGGGGAGAAGGGGAGGCAGCAAGATGGTGTAGTAGATTGAACGCTAGACTTGGAATGAGAAAGACTTGAGTTCAAATGTGACTCTCATACTTATTGACTGTGACTCTGGGCAGGCAATCTCTCTCAACTTTAGTTTCTTCAACAACAAAAACTTTTACTTATAATAATAATTTCTAATATTTATTAACAAACTTTAAGATTTGCAAAATGCTTTATATACTTTATTTAATTAGATTCTTACAAGATCCCTACGAGATAAGTTCTATTATCAGCCCCATTTCACATATGAAAAAACTGAGACTGACAGAAATCATTTTCCCAGAATCACCCAGTTAATAAATGTCAGAGACTGATTTTGAATTCAAGTGTTTTTTTTCATTCCACATCTAGAAATATATCCTCTATACTTCCTACCTATATCCTCTTCTTCTTAAATAAAAATAAAATAAAATAAGAATGATACCATACTATCTCACAGAGCTATAGGTTTTAAGAACTTTGTAAACTTTAAAGTGCTATGTCAATATTAGCTATTTTGATTAGAGTTATTGTTGTTTCACCAAAGGTTTTATTTTTCAGCATTAATGTTATTAAGTAGGGAACATCTTATATAACTCTGGATTAAAAAATACTATATGACACATTCCCCACATTATTTTATGTATGATGAACTTTTCGGGTTACCTGGGAAATATCATCATTCAAAGCCTTGAAATTGACCATTCAGCGATAAATTTATGGAATCCTAGATTTGGAGCTGGAAGTCACCTTAAAGGCTGTGTTGTGCACACCCACACAACTTCATTTTAATAGATGAGAAAAGTGAGACCCAGAGAATTAAGGTGACATGCCCTCATCACACAGGTGGCAGAGCCAGGATTTGAGAAGTCCTCTAAATCCAAACCTATTGCCTTTCCCAATGTATCACACTGCATCCTTGTTTTCCTCTATTTCCAAACCTGGAATTCTGAAGAGAGTTGGATTTGGGGATTTGTAGGAGGGGAGGGTTGGTCAAAGTTGAGGACCTCTACAGAAAGGTCGACAACAATTTCCTTTAAAAGTTATAGGGAAAATAAATTCATTTCCTAAATATTTGCTAATAAAAGGCCTATCTGCTTACTATGGATTGAGAAGGAGACACAAAACAAGTTACAGAAATACCTGGTCATCCTCATGCATGGAATCTAATTTGATTCTCCCTTGAGACTTAAAGTCAAGCTTAGCAAGTACAGTAAAGAGAATAGCAGACTGCAGAAATATCCCAGCCTGGGAACAGACATGAGCAACCTGGAGAGCTCCCTGCTTCTCTTACTGCACCTAAATATTATTTGGAGATGTAGATATCTGTAAAATACTCTCTTGTTGGAAGGTCAAGAAACTTAACAAAGAAGCTGGAGGAAGTGTTTTCCCTCTTTAAGTATTTCAGAGTATTTGTGGTCTATAGATCATTGAGTATCTGCTTGATAGAAGGTTTATGCAGTCAAATAGAAGGCAAGTGGTATAGACTGTATTTTCTTTCATTTCTCTATGCCCTCTCTCTTGATCTCATCTACTCCCTTGGTTTCAAATGTTAGCTTTGTGCAGATGACTCACAAGTTTATATATCCCGCCTTAATCTCAGTCTCTTTCTTGAATGCCAGTCTTGTACTTGCCACTTTCTAGGTGGTCATTTCTACCTAAATATTTCAGTAACATATCAAACACGTTGTATGCTGAATAATCTTCTTCTCCCCCCAAACTTTACTTTCCAAATATTGCTGCTTCCATTGGGAATACTACTTCCCTTTCCAATTACCCAGGTTGACAACTTTGGACCCATCCTTGAGTCTTCCATTATACCTCATGTAGAGTTGTCAAGTTTCATCAATTCTGTCTCCACAAAACTCTTGCTTGCATCTCTTCCTCTCTGCTTGAGGCCTCACTCTGGTTTGGGCCTTCATCCTCTCTTACCTGTAAATTCACAATAGCCTCCTACCTGATCTTTCTGCTTTCCATCTATCTCTTCTCTCATCCATCTTCCATACAGATGCCAAAATTATTCTAATGCACAAGCCTGATCATTTCATCCCCTATTCAGAAGTCTTCAGTGGTTTCCTATTTCTGTTAGGATAAAGACAAAGTCCTCACAGCCTACTAGTTGCTACTAGTCCACTAGCTTTATCAGCTGTTTCCCTAACTCAGTATTCTACCTCTCATCTCTGAGACTGTGAAAAGGAGAATGTGTCTGGAATGTGCTCCCTCCTTTGAAGCAGAAAATCATCTCTCAGAATCAGGAACAGTTATTCCTTCCTTATTGAAGAAGTTAAAGACACAGTGCCCCCATAATCCTGCACAGTGCCCCTCCCTTGATACCAGAGAAGAATTCTGAATTTTTTCTTTTTCTTTTATGGGGTATCTACAATACCTTCTTGTAAAATTTGGGTTGATATTATATAATATTATATATATATATTTTATGTTTTTCTGAGTTTTTAAACTTTTTTCTATATCCTCTGCTGTCCTTCATGTGTCACCAGTGGTTTCCATAAAACTTCCCCCAAATTCCTATTTAATTTCTTATGCTAAACCGCCACATATTGAAATTGCAATGGAGAAAGTCACAATGTGAAAAGGATACCTGTACTTGATTTTTTTCATGCAACATTTCTTATACCACTATTTTTTGTCCTTGTGTTTATATATGTATGTATATTTTACATACATACTGTGTATGCATCTTTGTATGTATATATATGTGGATGGATGTGCATATGTATGTATGTATATATGTGTGTGTATGTATGTATGTGTGACCCAGTAGAACATAAGCTCCTCAAAGGCAGAAATTATTTCCTTTTTTGGTTTGTTTTTCCATTTTGACTCTGTATCCCCAAAACCTAACATCGGTATATAGAAAAATAAGCACAACATTTATTAAGTATGTACTATGTGCCAGGACCTACACATAGTACTGAGAATACGAAAACAAGCAATAAGACAGACGATCCCGAGCTTCTAGGAGCCACATTCTAATGGGGGAAGATACCACATAAAAGGGAACCAGAAAGGGGGGAAGGTACACACTTGACAACAATGTGGACAAGCAGCCCAAACCTTCCAGGACCCAGAGTTTAATCAGTCAGTGAACAAGTATTTATTAAGTGCAGACTATATGTTAGGCACGACATCATAAGAGAGTGAAATTGAGACAGTGAAAACAAAGTTCTAAGACTTTTCTTACAAGACTTTTCTCCACTGTTGCCTACTAGAGGAATTTAGGGAAATGAGAAAAATCAATTTTTCATTTTGAATTTGATACAGTATTTGCCACATACTGGGATAGCCATTGGATACAAATAGGTTTTCATGTTTTGTGAGATTAAAAATAGATTTTGAATCAGCAAGATGCAAAAGTAGTAGGCTTCACTGTTTATGGGTTAAAATATGCTACCAAGAAGATAGATAGATAGATAGATAGATAGATAGATAGATAGATAGATAGATAGATAGTACATGAGAGATAGCTATAGAGATATAGAGATAGATACAGGTAGACAGATATAGATTATAGATATGTATCTAGATGGATATATAGTTTCTTGGTAGTATATATATGTATGTATACATGCATGCACATTATTGACAGAAAACGTGTGAAAATTGTGTATATACATGCACACACAATATCTATATATGAGAAGCTAACATAGTGATAGAGAGCTAACCTAAGAGTAGAGAAGAACTTAGTTCAAATTCTGTCATTTGTTTCATTTCTGGCAAGATTTCAAGGTTACCTAGAAGCAATGGGCCTCCAGAAACCCAGTTGAGAGATTCTTTTTTTTAAGAGAATAGCAGAGTAATAGCACAATAAATTCATATTATATTATTTTATCGTACCATATTATTTTCCTTCCAATTTTGTCACGTTTTGCACACACACACACACACACACACACACACACATGACAAAATTAGGAAAAAAGCAACACACTAGATGGGTAGTTCAGGAAACCTGGGTTTTTAATCCGAGCTCTGTCCCTAGTTTACTGTGTGACTTTAGAAAAAACATATTTGACCTATCAGAGCCTATATCTCTTTTTATGTAAAATGAGGGGGTTGGACTAGATGAACCTTCTCAGATCCTCCTAATCCTCATCACTCACCTGCAAAATGTATATAATACTTTCACTGCTTACCTTACAGGGTTCTTCTAAATAATAACTTTATGTTTGCAACTCTGCTATTCAGTGATTCTTGGTTTACCAATGCCTAGGTGGTACGATCCTTCAGATAACTTCTTAATCACACCCAGTGACCCTCTAAGCCTCCTTTCTTCTTTCCTTTGAACCTGGGTGAGGCCCTAGTGTAATGAAATCATCCATTTGAAAAAATTGTGCACTACTGTATAGACCACAGACCTGGAAAAAAAAGTATGATCTCCAAAGAAAGCCAGCTGTGGACAAATAATAAATTTCTCTGCCCTCAGTTTTACTGCCCTATATTCCAATGTGTGAAGCAGAAAATTGTGCTAATCAAATGTTAGTAACAGCAAAACTCCTATTCTCATTACCTGTATTGTACCTCAGGTGCCTGGTGCCTGCAGCCTGAGTCAGATCAGATGCAGACTCACTAAGGCATTGATCAGTGTGAGAAGCGTTGGGGGAAATTTAGCCGGCTGGATAAAGTGTCTATTGTATGATGCATATGATACTTTTCTACCTGGCTGCCAGTAATCTCTAAATTCATTGAAATTGCCTGACAAAGGTAGTGTTCTATATGTAAATGCAAAGGACTATGAATATACTCTTCTATTCATCATCATCACCATCGTCATCACCACTGTCATCATCATCGTCATCATCATCATCATCATCATCATCTCATTGCTTCTGACTGTTCATTTGTGCCTTCATTCACCCATTGGCTCAGAGCAGTACTTCTATCTAGACCAGGACAAAGCTTTTTTTCACAGACTACTCAAAAAGCTTGAAAATTGCTCTGTCTTCATTGCCCTGTGCCGGAAGATTGCACCCCTCAGTTATTGTTCACCAGAGGCTTTGAGAAATCCCGATAACACAAGTTACTTAACTGTTCACAAAACAAATACCATCATGGCATGGAGAGTGTGATTTTCTGGCTTTAGAAAATAAATGTATTTATTTTTTTAAAAAGTAATATTTTCAAAAATAAGATGCATATAATTTTTGCAGTACATCACTGTTCCCCTTTTAGTCTTGCTCTCCAGACAGATGTCTACCCTGCTTAGTCTTGGCACTGAATATTCTGGGAAAGAGACAAAGGCCACTTGTCTTCCTGCCTCACTACAAAAGATTCAGGGAGCCATCTCCAGTCATCCTCATCTATATCTCACTATGGGGCTCTGATGGCTCAGGAGAAAGTGAGGCTGATGACATTGCACATCCCTCCCTCACCTAAATCCAATTCCCTTGCTAGCCATGGCATCACTTCCTTGATATCATGGTCCTCTTTGAGAACAAACAAGCAACAATAACTACGACAAACAATTACAAAAGATTCAGCTTTCTGTAAGATGAAACATTTTGAGGCTGAGAAATTGGACTTACACATTTTACCTTTCCAATAAATATACAGAAATGAAATTTAAATGCCGTCTTAGAAAATGCTGAAAATTTTTACTTCCTCAAGAAGTGAATCTAACTTCCAAATGTGTTCGTTAGTGAGTATGAGTTAGTCTAACTTCACAACTTTCCATGAGATGATGTCATCTATAATCTTTAGTTAATAGTGTCTAATACAAATAATGCAATTTTAGTTCATAGTAAAGAAGATTTGTCTGCAATCAGGTACTGATATGCCACTTCTCTATCAACACAGATGAAATTTTTGGTGCAATCCAAACAGTCTGTGCCCTGTGTGTTTGTAAATCATGGATAATACAATAGGTTGCCTCCCAATATTGCCTAGGTTTTTCTAGGTTCTAGGAGATGATTTCAGAGGCTATCATTCAGCACAAATGCTTGCTAAATGTATGTACATGTGTTGTGGCATGATCATACTTCTTTTTATCCTTTCCTCTTAATCTCATATCACTCAGATGTCTTCTGCCACTATCTCCTTTACCTTGAAGAAGTAGCCTTTCTCTTTACCGAGCCCACTCTCTCTACCTACATAAGGAATTGCATCTTTTCTACCTCCTCCAAAAGACTGCCCCTGAATCATCCCCACTGTATCCCTTACCTTCAGTTCTTCCCTGTCTACTGACTCCTTCCTTATTATCTACAAACATGTCTGTGTCTCCTCATCCTCAAAAAAGCCTCACTTTGATCTTTCCATGTCCACTAACTGTAGTTCTTTTGTGACTAATATCTTTGGGAAAGCCATCTAGATGCCTCCACTTCTTTCCCCTCATTCCTTAACCCCTTGAAATCTGGCTTCTAACTTCATCAATCCATTGGAATTGCTCTCTCCAAAGTTACTAAGGATCTCTTAATTGCCAAATCCAATAACCTTTTGTTCTTGAATTCTCTGCAGCCTTTGATACTTGATTCCCCCCCTCTTCTCCTTATTACTCTCTTCCCTTCAGTTTTTCTCAACACCACTGTCTCCTGGTTTGCATAACCATCTCACCACTCCTCAATATTCTTTGGTGAATCCTCATCCACATGATGCCCTCTCACTGTGGATGGCCCATAGGGTTTTTTCCTGAGCCCTCTTCTCTTTCCCTCTGTACTTTTTGACTTGGTTGATCCCATTAGCCTCTTTGGATTTAATTGTCATCTGTATGGCGATGATAATTTCAAATCTGCCTATGCTACCTTAATGTGTCTAAAAACCTCCAATCTAATAACCCCAACTGCATTTCAGACATCTTCAACTAGATTTCCAGTAGACATCTTAAGCTTAATGTGCCCAAAATGGAATTCATTTAGTTTCCCCAATAATCTTTTCTGCCCTTGTTTCTTCCCTATTACTGTAGAGAACAACACCTTCCTCTTTCCTAGGCCTTCAGGTTATTAATGAAGATTTCATCCTTGACTCCACACTATCTGTCATACCATATTCAATCTGTTGCCAAGACCTCTCACATTCTCCTTTGCAATTCTCTTGAATATATCCCCTTCTCTCCTTTGGTAATGCTACCACCCTGCTGAAAGCCTTCATCACTTTGACATACTTAGACTATTTCAGTAACCTACTGGTGGGTCTGCTTGTCTCAAATATCTCCTCACTCCAACCCATCGTCCATTCCATCACTAAAATGATTTTCCTAAATCGTATGCCTGACCACATCACACCTCTCCCTTCCTCCTGCTATGTTCAATAAATTCCAGATGCTCCCTATCACCTCCGAGATCAAATATAAAATCTTTTTTGGTGTTCAAAGACTTCATAACCTAGTCTCTTCCCACCTGTACCTTCCCTTTTTTCTTACTCTTTTATCTGTATCATGTACTCTTCCACTGAGTACAGTTGGCACATGATAAGTGCTTAACAAATGTTTGACTGATTGATTCAAGCCAGTGTCACTAGACTCCTTGCTGTTTCACAAACAAAGCACTCCATGTCTCAGCTCCAGCCTTGTTTTTCTAGCCTTCCTCCACACCTGGAATTCTCTCCCTTTTCATCTCTGCCTACAAGTTTCCCTGGCTTCTTTTAAATCCCAACTAAAATCTCATTTTCTACAGGAAACCTTTCCCAATCCCTTTTAATTCTAGTGTCTTCCTTCTGTTGTTTCTTATCTATCCAATATATGACTTGTGACATATATATACATATATGTGTGTGTGTATGTATATAAGTATGTCTATATATTTACCTCCCTTCTCCAATTAAATTGTGAGCTCCTTGAATACTTAATCTTTTGTCCCCCTTTTAATCTTTAGTTCTTATCACAATTCCTGGCATTTAGTGGGTATTTAATAAACATTTACCAACTGACAGTATCCTTTGCAGATTCATCATCCATGTCTTATCCCAGAGCTGTGTACCAGGGTTCTGTCTTAAGACCTTTTCTCTTTTTTTTCTATACTACTTTCTCTGCACTCAGGTCCCATGGATTCAACAATATTCTCTACACATGCGATAGTCATCTCATATCTGGCCCTCTTCTCTTGTCTGAGTTCTAGACCCACATTTTCAACTGCCTGCAAGCTATTTCCAGCTGGATATCTTGTTGGGTATCTCAAACTTGACATGTTCAAAGTAGAACTCACTATCTTTCCTCCTAAACTTTCTGACAAGGACACTGAATCCTGCCTTCATACCTGCTATTCTACAGCCAAATTGGCTCAACCTGACATGCATTCTCCCATCTTTGCATTTTTGCAAAGGATGTCCTCCATGTCTGGAATGCTCTCCCTCCTAACCTCTGACTTGAAATTCCTTCAAGAGTCAACTCAAATACCACTATTCCTGTTTCCCCAATTGTTCATTTTTTCCACCCTGTCACTCAGTATTTGTCTTGTATACATAAACTCAGTCCCAAAGCCCATTGGTATGGGACTCTCCTCATTGGTGGACATCAGTGCCTTTCACCTGTATGAGCTCTTTAGTTTTGTTCCAAGACACATCTCTTCTGACTCTGGAGTCACTTTGGGTGGCTTTAGGAGAGAAAGTGGAAGATGACAGTCCAAGTAACCACTATGAGAAGAGATGGCAGTCGGTGCCATGTCCCTCTCTCCAGTCTGCTACACTAGAGACGTCAGGAAATCCCTCCTTGTCTGAGATCTAGGACTTTCTCTCTTGGCTGACTTTGCCTTCAGTTGAAGAACTCCCTCATTTTGTATTATCTAGTATATATTCTCAAATGTATACTTTTAAAAATTTCTATTCAACTATTGAATTGGATAAATGGGTTGCTTTATTAATTACTATGCATGTCTATTATCAAACTGGCATTTTTGTAGAAAAGGGGTCAAATCTTAGATATAAAGCTTAGGATACTGCTTCCCTCATTAAGTGTGGTCATGGCCAGAAGTTATACTGAACCTGAAAATCACATTGCCCCAGTCAAATAATATTTAAGGGAGAAAATATATACTATTCTAGCCTGATACCCCTTATTGCTAGGGAGGGCAGAGGGGCCAAGTTTCTGGTCCCAACCTTCTGCTTCCATTTCTAGCAAGAATTAAAATCCCCTTTAGTTGAATGGTAGTAAGAAAAGAAACTAGAGGTGTTATTGCATTTTCCTTTGAGCCATATAGTACCTTTGTGTTACATATAAGAGACAATCATCATCACATCTATATTCTGAATCTTCCGTGCACATATTGTATCTCCCTGTAGACTTATAAGCTCTTTGAAGACAGGAATTATTTCACTTTTGTTAAATCTCAGGTACCTGGGACATAGTTAAAAACAAATGCTTGATTTATTCTTTACTCTTTTCCTTTTTTTCCTTTCACTTAGAGATTAAGTTAGAAGAGGCTTTTAAGGTCCTCTATTAGAACTGCCACATTTTTCCTATTTTTATTAATTTATTTTTAATTTCAACATTCACTTACATAAGTTTTAAATTCCCCCCCATTCCCAAGACTGCATGCAATCTGATATAGGCTGTACACATACATTCCTTTAAAACACATTTTCACAATAGTCCTGTTGCATAGAAGAATTATAACAAATGGGAGAAACCATGAGAAAGAAAAACAAAACAAAGTAAAAAAGAAAATAGTCTGCTTTGCTCTGCATTCTGACTCCATAATTCTTTCCCCTGGATGTGGATGGCATTTTCCACCATGAGTCCTTTGGAATTGTTTTAGGTCCTTGCATTGCTGAGAAAGGCTAAGTCTATCAAAATCAGTCATTATACACTATGATTATTGCCGTGTGCAATGTTCTCCCACTCATTTCACTCAGCATCAGTTCATAGACGTCTTTCCAGGTATTCCTCCTGTTTGTCATTTCTTATTGCACAAAACTATTCCATTACATTCATATACCGCAACTCATTCAGCCATTCCCCAATTGATGGGCACCCCCTCAATTTCCAGTTCTTGACCTCCACAAAAGGAGCTGCTATAAGTATTTTTGTACGTGTGGGTCCTTTTCTCATTTTTATGATCTCTTTGGGATACAGACCTAGTAGTGGCATTGCTAGGTCAACAGGTATGCACACTTTTATAGCCCTTTAAACTTAGTTCCAAATTGCTCTCCAGACTAGAACCTCCCACATTTTACAAAAGAGAGTATCAGTCCTGAAAAGCGAAATGTCTTGCCAAGGCTGCAAAAAGGGGTAGAGCACAGAGAAAAGCTTAGATCTCTCAATGTCCCAGTTGAGCACACTTCTTACCATTTGCCTGTATA
The DNA here is from genome assembly GCA_023548195.1 of Bettongia penicillata ogilbyi. Lineage (NCBI taxonomy): Eukaryota > Metazoa > Chordata > Mammalia > Diprotodontia > Potoroidae > Bettongia > Bettongia penicillata. The sequence continues at coordinate 1,975,777 of JAJHZJ010000733.1, forward strand.
AAGTCATTTGGGTTTTCTCTGTTTTAACTTAGATGGTTTTATTAGCTTCCTTTTGAACTTAAAAAGTATAAAGAGCGCTGGAATGGGATTCAGAAGATCTTTGCTCTAGATTCATGCCTTCCACTGCTTTAATATGTGAATAACAACCTCTCTGAGACTATTTCCTCAACTGCAAAGTGAGGGAATTGAATTAGAAAGTTTTTAAGGTCCCTTCTGGTTCTCAAAGTCCTAAGTTCCTTCTTTCTTTAACTTTCTTTTTACCCTCGTCACTGATATTTTAAATCAAAACACTATATTTTACTTGGAGCAAAGGATCAATTCAATGAAAACCTTCAGACTTCCTTAATGAAATTATTTTTTAATAAAGGTCCCCCCCAAGTTTTATCAATATACAAATAAATTATTTGAAATTATTATTTTGAAACTAAATAAATACACCAAAGTTATCATCCATTAGCTTAATGAGTAAAAGTAACAAATTGTTTAGAGAAAATTCCTACGTGCATCGATCTGACTAGTCTTTTTCAAAATCACTTCTTTTCTGTCTTTTGGTTGGTTGACAATTCTCTGTGGTTCGTACACTTTACAACTTTTTTTCAATTGTTTTAATAAACATCACAAATACGAACATTTCAATAAGCAAATGAAAGAGCATTAATATGAACTTCTATTGTATACAGTTTTAAGTGCATATTAAATTTAACTCAGTTTAAAAACACTTTCTTGTTTATCTGTGTTCTCTTCCATATTTCTATCTGCTCTCTTGTATCTTTTGAAACTTTTTATTAATGGCATTTCCTTTCTTTCTTTCCTCTTTTTCTTTTCTTCATCTTTTGTGTGTGACTATTACTAATAAATAACCAACAAATCACTCATAACTCCTCTCCTGATAGAAGCCCTATTGTATAACAAATGAGTATAGTCAAGCAAAACACATTGACCATGTCAGAAAATGCATGTCTCTGCCAACGGGTGGGAAATATCATTCATCATTGGTCTTTTGAAGTTCCTATTGGTCTTTGCAATGATCAGAGACCTTAAGTCTTTCAAAGGTGTTTTCTTTTTAGGATAGGAACTTCTGGGCAATGATAGCAACACGCAGATCAATCAGGTGCATAGCTATCAGGAATAGCACAGTTTTCTTTGAAACAGTTGAACCGCAAGTCTGAGACATAGAGATGAAAGCAATAGCACCTTCTGAAGATAGCTAGTAAAGTTGTAAAGCAGATTTTTTCTAGTCTGGTTTGATTCTAGAGCTGTCCCTGGTTCCCTAAACAGGCCAGCTTTTGTACAGTTGAATCACAGTAGACTTTTGCCAACTGTATACTGTATTAGATTGAAAAGACTCCATCCCCATCTTCACAGACTTGGCAGGGGTAGGAGAAGGCAAACTTTGCTGGATCCTTCATTGGTTCTAGGGCAGGACTCATAGAACCTTCAACAGATTATTGCCTCCTTTGCATCATGTATCCAAGCTTTCTTGCCTGTTGAGTACAGTATTTCACCTTATCTCATTTATAAGGTTGGTTTTCAGTGACCACAGCCCAGGCCTTCTGACTCAGTTATGGAGAGATGGATCATGAATTTAGAATCTTCATCTACTTCTGAGAATTAGAACAGAGGAGGAGCAGCCTGGACTGGAAATTTGGTTCCAGTCCCAGCTCTATCACTAATGAGCTATGTGACCCTATGATGGTCACGTTAACTCTCTGGGCTTTAGTTTCCGTGTCTGTAAAATGAAGATGTTTACCTAGGTAATCTCTAATGTCCCTTTGAGCTCTATTATTCTGTGTCGTGTATTCTAAACCCCACCCCAACAAGTCCATATAAAAATAATAACAAGCATAAACATAAAAAGATAAAACAGTTTGGAAATTCTGTTTTGAAAGCAGAGTATCTCAGCACAACTTCATCAACCCTGGAAGAGATGAGTTCCACACTATCAAATCCAGACTCCACCTCCCATCGTAAGTATAACCAAGGCTCATTACTTGGCTCTGAATATTTAACACACCCACCAGGTCTATAAGGAAAACAGTGCTGAGAGCTGGGCAAAAAGCCCATTTAAAATAGAACCCTTCATTGACTATTGATATTTCTTGGGTTTCCATTTGGAGTTAGAGTCAGTATTCTGATGCTCTCTATACTGATATAAACGCCATATTTAAAAAAAATTTGTTGTCTTACCTGCCTAAGGATTTTAATGTTATTCCTAATTAACCCTCACCACACTTCCAGGATCTGGGCTGATGACAAGAGCAATTTGCCCTTCATCCTCCAGCAAAACAGGCTAGCATTAAAACTTAAAGCTGTATAGTCTAAACCTTCTGAATGTGTACACCACCTGGCTCCAGGGATGTCTCTTGTTTCAGCATAAGGCACCTTTACAAAAGGCTGATATCAGTTCTTTCTAAATTTATTAAAATCTCCACATAGAGCTCTTTATCCCAAACACCAAAAAAACCCTCAAGATTATGATCTTACATTCTTCATCATCATCATCATCTTCCTCTTGCTACTGATTCTGACTGTTCATCTGTGATTTACTCAGTGGCTCAAAGCAACAACTCAGATTTCTCCTGAATCAGTAGTATAGGATGAAAGGTTTAAACAGGAAAACTTCATAAAATAAACTTTGCGAATATTTGTTTGTTTCCTTGTTTTCTTTTTGTACGTTCAGCCCCCCAGCTCAATTCCAACGTAACTACACAAAGCTATCCAAACCAGAGCAAGATGGAAACAGAACCAGGTAAGTGCAATGATCAGTCTTTGTAAGCTCATTAAGTCACGCAGTGGTCCATACTCTAAGGAAACTGAAACAAGAAATGAAAGGAAATCATGTAGCTTCTTCCTGTAGCTTTGTGTGTATGGGGGGGAGGGGGAAGGGTATTTTGAATGGAAATGGTTATGAAGATGTGTGAGGGCTTTGCTGGCACCCCTGGAACTTCTACCAAGGTCTATCCAAATAAAAGAGTAACCAAAGAAATAACGGCCGGTTGTTCACTATGTACAAAGGTTGAATGTGTGCTGCCTCCTGGTGGTTCAAGTCAATACCTGAGACAGAGAAGTTGTGTAGAAAAGAAGGCAGATCTTTGCGTAGAGTATAAGGAAGGGTTGCACATGCACCAGATCCAGAGCTCTAATTGTCTCAGAGGCATAAATGGGAATTTTGAGTTTGTTGAAAGTTCCACAAACCTCCCAAGGCAAATGGTTTTCTTAAGAAGCAGCAACTCAGCATTTTGCTGCTATTTTCACTAATCTAATACAGTACAAAGACAATAACTCAAATTTCTCCTGAAATAGTTGCATAGAATGAAAGGCTTAAGTAAGAAAACTTCATAAAAATAGACTTAGGGAAGTTTTCTGTTTCCTTGTTTTGTTTTTTTGTACTTTCAGCCCACCAGTTCAATTCCAGTGTAATTACACAAAGCTACCCAGACCAGAGCAAGATGGAAACAGAACCAAGTAAGTGCAATGGTCAGTCTTCCTAAGCTCAACTACTTTGCATGGAGTGGTCTATACTGTAGACAAAATGGAACAGGAAATGAAAGGAAATCACGTAACCCTCCCAGGATGGCTCTGGGGGAAGGGCAGAATTAAGGAGCGGGGGCAGTATTTGGATGGGTCTGAACCTGAGGATGTGTGGGGGATTTGCTAGTACCCCTGGAATTTCTACCAATGCCAAGCTAAATAAAAGAGTGACCTATAAAATAGTCACCCATCAGTCACTATGTACAAAGGTTGAATGTGTGCTACCCCCTGGTGGCTCAAGTCAATTTCCCAGACAAAAAAGAAGTATAGAAAGAAGGCAGATCATTGAGTAGAGAACAAAGAAGAGTTGCAAATGCCCCAATACTGAACTCTGATTCTACCCTTTTCAGAAGCATAAATGGGAATTTTGAGTTTGTTGAAAGTTCCACAAATTTCCTTGGACAAATGGTATACTGAGAAGCAGAAACAGAATTTTACTGTTATTTTCACTAATTTAATATAGTACAAATAAAATCTAATACAGTACAAAAGCAACAATTCAAATTTCTCCTGAGTTAGCTTTATAGACTGAAAGATTTAAGCAGGAAAACTTCATAAAATTCACTTAAGAAACAGTTTTTTGTTTTTTGGTCTTTCAGCCCCCCAGTTCAATTCCAGTGTATCTACACAAAACTACACAGATCATACCAAGAAGGAAACAGAACCAAGTAAGTGTAATGACCAGTCTTTATAATCACCTTAACTTGCTCACAGTGCTCTGTGCTTTAGGTAAACTGAAGTCAAAAAACGAAAGGAAGTCATGTGACTCCTATACCTACCAGACTCAGAGTTGGGAACACTTGGGTTTGAATTCCATCTCTGAATTTAGTATTGTGTGACCTTGGGCAAGTCTCTTCACCTTCTGATCCTCTGTCTGCACATCTGTAAAAATGAGGGGCCGTACTTGCTGATCTCTAAGGTGCCTTTCAATTCCAAATTTATGACCCTAGATGTTCCCTTGGTTGAATTTGTGAAAAGGAAAGGGAAGAACTCACCTCAGTCGGACATCTGAGTTAACTTATTATTAATTACTTAATAATTATAATTAATTAATAAGTTAACTTTTTATTCTTACTAACTACAATAGGTGTAAAGCTCTATTATCTCTACCTGGTAATGGATTCCAGTTTCAATCAGTACACTCTTTAAATTCAATGCCCAGGACAAAGCCCCAGCCTCATCATGCTCCTCAGAACACCAACCAGGTTTTGTTTACCATCAGTGACCCTGGCAAAATGGAGGAACCACATCAGTAGCTATGCCCAGCCCAGTTATTTCCTTGCACTAATAGCCTTTTCAGAAGCTGAGACTGTGATTACATGATTCTTCCCTGTCCTAGAGGCTGTGAGATTCCAGTCTAAAATACTTTAAAAATCACTGTGGTCACTCTTAGCATTTTCAAAATATTTTAGATTAAAAAAAGTTATAAACTCTTCCTTTCTGTCTCTTCTTCCACCTGAAAGCTGATTGAGTGGCATGGTAAGCAGGAAAAGTAGTGAATTTGAACTGAGGTAATCTAGGTGCCAGTCCTGGCTCTTTCACTTGTTAACTGTGTGACACAGGATAAATCCCTTCACCTCTATGACCTCCAGTTTCTTCATGTGTAAAATAACATTTGCACTACCCATCTGTGAGGCAAACATCCCATAGTTTATAAACTGCTGCATAAATGTGAGTGATTATTATGAGTTACTATTAATTTGAGCTCAGAAAAATTGATCTCCTACTTGTAAATAAATCCATTGCTGCAATGATAGCTTCCACTAAGTGAATTTGGAGACAAATAAGTCCCATTGGCAATGCAGGCAATATTCCCAGGGCTTTACTTATTCAAGAATAGAAAAGTCTGCTTTCTAACTCATGGTCATCTTTCTGACAAGCTTTGAGGAAAAAATCCCTACTGCAAGCTGAGCTATTTGTAACAGTTCACAAAAACAAATTAGGATCCAACAAGCTAATATTGATTGCTCCCTCCCAAACTGTTTTTGAAACATGTTCTACTTGTTAGATAGGACTGTAATGTGGCATCTGATATTAGATGACACATTTGGCAAGATTCATGACAGGCATTGGTAATTGGATTTTTTCCCTCATAGCATGTTTATTTCGATAGGTTTTTGAAATGCGAAGCAGCAAGAAAAAGAGTAATAACTAGTAGATTTCCAGTGAACAAACTCAATAATAATGTTTAAGGAGCATTTTTATGCGCTAACCAGTATGCTGCATATAACATTTAGTATTCATATGTATTAATAATTCATATTTAAAGCATTTGAAAGCATTCAAACCATGTCCCCCAAAATCACCCTATGAAAAAGGTAATATGAGTATTATTATCCACATTTTACAAATGAGGAGACTATGGCAGAGAAAATTTAAGTGTCTTGTTCATGGTCACATGGTTAATAAATGATTGATGCAAGACTAGAAGTCACATCTCCGGATTTCAAGCTTGTGAAATTAGGGGGAAAGACTTTACAGCACTCCCAGAAAACCAGCCTAAAAGTGATCATATTTAGGCAATGCACCTTGAATCCATTTTCTCATATGTGGAAAATAAAAGATCAGCCTGGCACAGCATAAAGAGAATTGGTCTTGAGGCAGAAAGAGACCTGGCTTTAAGTCTTGCCTCTGATGCATATTGTCAGGGTGACTGATAGCATGTCACATTCTCTCTCTGTGTCTGAGGCAACTCTCTAAGACTGTAAGTGGCAAAATATGTTCCATTATCTATTGGCAAAAGAAACTCTCCATCTGGAGCTCTCTACACCCATGAGACCATAGGTCTGCTAAAAATAAAATAAAATAAAGGTAAAGGTAATGTTAACCAAAAGACACAACTCCACAAGATATAGGTAGTCACTTGATTCATTACAAAAGAAAGGGACATGCCCATGAGAACTCCTTATACCGAGGAGTCTGCCCCATAGACAATGCTTTGGATATTTACAGGTATCACAAAAAGGGATAGTAACATGGGAGGAGTAGAATGCAACCCCCTCCCAAATGGGAGTGGCATGAGACAAAGAAGGGAACAATATGGGGAGGGAGCAAGAGAGCTGAGGAACTTTGGACCATGAAGGAGCACTCTTCTTCTTGTCTGAAAGGGTCCCAGCTGCACAATTTATCAGAGCTAGGCTGGCTAGAGTCAGGATTGTAACTGACTCGACTTCAAGGGCATCAAGAGTTCTCTTGTTAAAGAGTTCTCTGTTAAAACAGAGTTCAGTGGCAAATGATCACTGTTAAGTTGGTTCAGGAGGGCTTCATTTCTGGAAAAGAGGGCAATTCAAGAAAACAAATTCAGGAGGCTCCTTCAAAATAAAAAATTTTGAGTCTTACCCCTTTCTGTCCTAAGCTCTAGAGCACACATTTTCTCCAACAGACTACGCAAGAAGTTGGTTTTCTTTTCTTTCATTCTTGGTTCTATCCTCCTTTGTGTAAAATAAAATGAATCTTTCCCTCAATAATCTTTGTCTTCTGAAGAGGCAAGTAGCTGCCATCTGTAAGCCAGATTCCATTTCTGGATTCAGGCTGAACTCAGTACTAGTTAGGAACTTTCCATACTGGTCTCCACTTCTCCTGAAATCTCCAACTCTGTTAGCTAGAATCAGTCTCCTGCTTCAAAGAAAGTCATGCCATCAGTTTTCTGATGTCACGGTCTTCAAAAATGAAGGACCAACACAGGGCGCCCATAAGATGAAACGATTTTACTAGGTGCTGGGAATAAGAACATCAATGACACAGATTTTCCTCTTAAGAAGCTTATAGCCTAATTAATATGGAAGAGTGAGAAAGGGAAGACATATAAAAGAATATTTCAATATAAATAGAACAAATGTATGTGATATTGGGCAAGTCTCTTAACAGAGCTCAATCTCAATTTCATTGTCAATAAATGAGGAGAGTAATATATGTGCTAATACATGTGAAGTTCTTTGAAAACCTCAAAGTGCTATATAAATGTTAGTTAACATCCACCATCATCATATTATAAGGGGGAGTATGATGAGTGTTAAAGAGTCATTTGAGCAATCCCACTCTTCCTTGAGGGGTAGAAAGAGAAGTCAGGGAAGACTTCAAGAGGAGAAACCAGAATTGAAAACCGAATGGGCTCCAAAAAGCTAAAATTGTATTGACTGGGTAGAGGAAAGGCAGGTGGCACAGTGGATAATGTGTTATAACCTTAGACAAATAACCAGAGTACTGAAAGGTACCTAAAACCCTTGCCTAGGGTCACATAGACAAAGAAAGCTATTGATCCCTGAGGGTTCACACATATCCCCAAAGCATAGCCACTGATCAAACCCTTCAATTACTGAGAGAAAGCTGGAAGGGGTGAGCGGAGGGAGAAGCAATTTTGAGAAAAGGTAGACTCTGAAAAAGAGTCATTACAACAATAAGATACTCAGGTAGTAATCTAGAGCTGAGTGAGAGAATAAGGATGCTAATACAGGACCACAAAGTAAAGGAATCCACCATGGGAAGAAATGCCTCCTAGATGTCAGTGCCCTGAACCAAAGCTCCAGATACTTCATCCTAGGGGGCTGCCCAAAAATGAATGGAATCTATTTTTGAAATCTATTTCTTTAAGTTCTTTCTCTTGAGTTTTTTTTTCAAATATTTCTATGGTTGTATTACTTTATTTCACTCTATGGCTGTTTAACAAATAGAACTACTCAGGCCCCAATATCTACCATCTCAATCTGAAAAATGCATTTTCCTCACAAATCCAGCTTGTATAAAAGCTGCATACTGCCTACAAATGTTATTTTTCCATATATACATATTATATGAGGTCATCACCAGTCTTAACCTTTGTCTTGCTACTGGACTTCAATGACTGTGGAGGAGAAAGTGAGACTGACAACTTTTTGCAACTCTGCCCCACTCATATCCAATTCATGTGCAAGTCAATACCTTCAGATGCCATTGGCCCCCTGAGAAAAATAAAGGAACAGCAATTATATACATACATAAATACGTTTATTCTTTAATGAAATTACGATCTCAGAGATATGTAGATAGTACAATAGTAATAGTTCATAAATTATACATGCTTTCTCATTCTATATAACTTTTTATCTACCTTTTCCTAAAAGTCCTCCATAGAGTAGATATATAAAGCACTGGAAACCTTCCTATGGGTTTTGTAGCATTTTGTGTGTAGGTGTGTATCACCAGAGTTTTTCATCCATATTTCTCTTTTCATACATTTCTTTGATATTATCTTTTATCATTGCCATCAGTAATATATTACAGATTTCTTATACCCCATGACAAAGCTCTTTATTATCCTCTAGGTAACTTGCAGTTTTGATTCCTTCAAGATCTTACTATTCCATGAATCTTAGCCAAATATTGCTGCCAGAATATTGATACAAAAAATTTATGTTTGCATGCCAAGTCGCAGCTTGAGTTCTTTGAAAGTACTACATAATTTCTCAAATGCCCATTTTCTTTCTCCTATTAAATTCTGAGTCCAAGTCATTATCCATCTGCAATATCTGTCAAGGAAATATATACTGTTTGGCAAATTCAGCGAACTACCTATCCAATTACTTGTTAGAATCTAGGCAAAATGCTTTCTTACTCAACTTGGTTTTCTTTTGTTTTGATTTGTTTTGTTTTTATAAAACGATTGTTGGGTTTTTCTCTTTTGAATATTTGTGAATCTTATGAGTAGGTCCTACATTATTCTAGGACTCTCAATTATCAACCCAGTGATATCCATAGATAGGATTATCTGGGGGTATGTTGTCATCTATAGCCTAACTCTCTTCTATTTGAAGTCTGAGAAGAATAGTTCATGACAGCGGCTAAGCTTATGTCTCTTGTTATAAATTTGTTATAACTCTGATAGGTATGTATGTATGTGTATATGTATATATGTATATACATGTGTATTTGCATATACATATATACATGCATAAATATACATATGCATATATATAATTACAGTTATAACTCTGGTTAAGCTTATATCTCCCTAGGTTGTTTTTTTTTTAATATGTCACTTGATGTTGATAATTAGAAGATCATTGAACAGTATTCTTCCTGTAATTGCCTCTACAAAGGAATCTTTCAGGATCTTAACATATGTCTGAAGAATACCCTTTTGGAAGAGAATCTTTAAGGATACATATGTCAATACATGAAATATATGGACTTTTTTCTTTTACCTCTCCCTCTGTCTCTGTCTCTGTCTCTCTCTCTCTCTCTGTCTCTCTCTCACTCCATATACATACATACATACATATTTATATATATATAAATATATATATATATATGGATCCCCTTCAGTCATGGCTATGGCAATTTAAGGATTCTGTAGGTCTGTGTCCACTCAAAAACAAAAGCTCAAGATCTAATGATGTCTTTACTTTTGCTTATCAGATAGAGGGCACCTCAATGTTCTGGTCATCAAAAGCAGAAAGAAAGAAAAAAAAGACCAGAGAATAATTAGTTCAAATAATGGCATTTTAATAAAGTTATTTTTTAAAGTAACAATTAAATATTCCTCCCCTAAACCTGAGATATTCTCTCACAGATAACATGTAATTGATGGAAAGACTCCTTTTGAAAAGGAATATAAAGTAAACACATGTGACCAGGGCACACACATGGTCTCATATTCCATGAAGTATCTGCCAGAGTATAATATTTATTAAATATATGAGCATAATATGTAATCTCTAGAGGGCCTTGCTCCCTGCTGGTGGGGAACCTGTGACCTTCTCGGTCCTTGGGTGAGGCCTTTTGACTGAGTCCAAGTTTTACAAAATGATTTCTTGTGTGAAGTTTGGATTCAAAAGACTGAATTTGAGGACCTAGAGAGCCTCAAGGTCACAGGTTTAGAGATAGTGCTCTGCTGATACCAAGGTAGAAGTCTATGGGGCTTCTTTCTGTTTTCAGTTTCTGGATTATATAATGCAGTCTCCATTTGAGGTGCTATTCATTTCCCCATCAGAGGAACAGTGGGCTTTTCTATTTCCTTTTTTTAGCTTAAAGACCAGATGTTCTTTATTGTTACACCTTCTTTAGAAAGATAGAAACTTTATAAACCTTATCATTATATTAGGAAAAATCCTCAGTGATTCTTCCCTTGGAGATAGAAAGATATATGGTTAATAAAAGATAGATTAATCTAGAGATAGATAGACAGACAGATAGATATGCATTCACAAAGGACCTACTATGTGTAAGGCACTGTGCTAAGTCCTTTACAAATATTATCTTTTTTGTTCCTTAAAACAATTCTGAACGGTTAGTGCTATTATTAACCCCATTTTACAGGTGAGGAAACTGAGTCAGTCAGAGATTAAATGATTTGCTTAGGGTCACACAGCTAGTAAGTATTTGAGGATAGATCTAAACTCAGATCATCCCCACTCTGAGTCCAGGGCTCTATATAGTATAGTACCTGTGCCTTATGCAGGGTGTATATGTGGTGGGCGGAGGGGAGAAGGAAGTTGTCTACCTGTGGAATGAGTATTTTCCCTTTCAAAAGAAACTTCAGGTCACAGATGCTAAGTTCTTTAGGATGTATATGCTACTTCCTCCCACTGAATGTGTATTCCTCAAGTACATGGACTGTTTTGTTTTTGATTTTGTGTCCTAGTGTTTAATAGAGTACTTAATGCAGTGTAGATGCTTAATGAACACTTATTGATTTGGAATACAAAGTTAACCTCTATCCTTAGGCATAACTATTTTATTTTTACCTTGGCTCCTTGGTTACTCAGGACAGCGTCTTTATTAGAGGCCTCACATTCTGACTTAAGGTTAGAAATTTCTTGTGACTGCCTGATTAATTTCAGACTTAAATTTTACTGCATCAGCATCTTTTTAGAGTCTTCTCTTCCGGAAAATTGTCAAGGGCTTTTTGGGTTGAAGGCCTCCTCAGTTTTTCAAATCTAATACTTTTCTTTTATCTTCCATGCAAATGAATGGAAAGGAGAATAGGAAAGCAAAGAAAGAAAGAGAAAACCAAAATCATTATCTTTCAACTACCTTTAATATGTATATGTGACTAAGAACCAACTTTATTATCTATATACTTTGCACCTAACAAGCACAGTACTTTGTACATAATAGGCACCTAATAAATATTTATTTTTGAAGAGAGAGAGAGAGAGAGAGAGAGAGAGAGAGAGAGAGAGAGAGAGAGAGAGAGAGAGAGAGAGAGAGAGAGAGAGAGCGCTCTGATTTTCAGGGTAATATCTATTTCTGAACTATTATAGTATCTTCCTTGCCAAATGTAGGCAGTAGGCACAATGAGCCTTTAGATGTTGAAAGATGGATCTAAAAGCCATATTCTCTACTGGGTTCCATGATATCCTGTCAGGGGAGAGTCTATTACTAACATCTCTAAAAGTTTTATGCAACAGTTAACACTACAACTGAAGATCATGCTTTAAAGACTGAGCTCTAATGTCTTTTCTGGCCCTAACAGCCTCTGATTCTGTGGCCACACAAGCTAAGTTCTAGACTACACAGACCAAGCTATAGTTAGCATGGTAGCATTTGCAGAAATAAAATCAGTGGTATGAGCAGCTCCTTACACATCTCCTAAATAAAAGTAATCCTTTCCCCTCACTTTAGAGAATGAGTTTTATTTTAGAGGAGTCAAAGAATCTTAGTTCAAATCCTGCCTCTGACAGTTACAAAGCGTACAACTCTACAGAAGTCTCCTAACCTTGCTGAGCGTTGATTTCCTCATCTGAAAAATGGAATGGTTAGAAGTTGTTCTAGATGCCCTTTGAGGTCCCTTCCAACTCAAAATCCATGATCATGTGATCCTAATCATGCCCTATTATTACAGTCAACCCTCCATACCAGCTTAAATTTTCACTTTCTCTTTGTGTGTCAGCTCACACTTGTAAAGTGACAGAACTATATTGACTTCCAGTTCTGTAGCTCTCCCTGCTCTTCTCATATTTTAGAGGATTTTTAAAAAGTGCTTTCCATTGGACCCTGTTGGATCTGATTCATTCATTCATACAGCAAAGATCTATTGAACATTTACTATGTTCTAGGTGCTGGTTAAGATGCAAAGTTTGGAGAATAAACATGGTAAAATTTACAGAAACAAAATTAGTGGTATGAGCAATTCATCAACCAAATATAAGTGGGCAACAATCTAGTGAGTTAGGTAATACAACTGTTATTATCTCCATTTTATGGATGAAAAAGTGAAAGATAAGAGGGATTAAATGATCTGACCAAGATAACACAGAAAATGTTTCTGTGTCAGGATTTGAAACTAGAACTCTTGATTCCAGGTTCAGTGGTTTCTATACTTTGTCAAAATGTCTCACTTAATACTCTTCCTGGTCAGAAAATAAATTTAGTTAAGAAACTTTTATTTCCCTTAAGAAAACATAATTTAAAAACTTTTTTCTTACAAAAAAATGTAGATTAAATCTCCTGTCCTGTTTTTCCTTGAATAGATCTGGGAGTGTTCACTTTGAGTTACAACTCAACCCCTTCGGGAGCAGACACAACACTGAATGGTAAGCACTCTACAACGACTTGGGGGAGGGGTCTGGTCCATTCAAGGTAAGTATAGTTGAAAGTAGCAAAAAGCTACTGGTGGCATGATGAGAAGCAATTTACACATAAGCACTTGAATATGTTCTTGATGGTGGTGGCAGTGAAGAACATGCTAATGGATGAATATTAAGAAGAAAAAACAAAAATACTCCTCAGCTACTGATAATGAAGAGTCAGAATCATCCTAAACTTTGAGATTGCCTAGGACTTTAAAAAAATTACTTCATTTTTATTATTATTTACATTTTTATTTTATTTATTAATTTAATTTATATGTAATATATAATAATTTTTCAATCTAATAATCATTAATTTAATGTTTAATATTTATTATTAATTATTAATATATGATAATATTTAATGTATTATTTTAAAAGTTATTTTAGATAATATTTCCCCCTCCCCCCTGTTATGTGTGTGGAAAACAAATTCCGACTCTTCAAAAAGAGTAAATCAAAAATAATTTGCTTACTTTGGTGCTCTCTGTTTGGTTTGGAGAAGCCCAATGTTTCAATGAACCTAGCCATCTCTTAAACCTGACCTCTCTTGTTTGAATTATGATATGGAAGCTTCTGTCAGGCATGCCTAAGAGTTGGTGCTTCCACAAGAATCCCCTAGAGCTGTCAAAATTCTGATGAAGCTTCTTTAGGTACAATGTCTCCGTTGCTTCATCCTTTTTTCCCACTTTGGAATTAAGGGATATTGTCAGTGTTAGCCCAAAACACTGGTCAGCTCACATTTTCCGTTCTGCAAAGCTTTTGGCATAATTCATAGGTTATCTTATAACAAAGAATACATGCAATAGTTTTAGAATGGAGAAAGAGAGAGAGAGAGAGAGAGAGAGAGAGAGAGAGAGAGAGAGAGAGAGAGAGAGAGAGAGAGAGAGAGAGAGAGAGAGAGAGAACAAACCTGGGTCTAATTTTGATTTTATAACTTGATCACATTACAGTTAAGATTGTCAATCAGATCCCTATGGTCTCAGAGGCTAATAAAGAATATTACATATTATTCCCTTCAGTAGAACCAGTGAATTGCCTGTAGGGACCACAACTGCCAATCTGTTTACTGAAAATTATTAGTCCCATGTCAGTAGTAGGTCTCACACCATATATTTTCCTGCCTTTATGTTTAAATATGGTTTTGGTTTTGGTTTTGTTTCTAAAGTCATATTATCCAACTAGGGTATCAAAAATATTGGACAAAAAACTTGTTTTTACAAGGGAGATACAGCCTTATGGGCTCTGTTGGGAAAACAAAGCCCTTAGTGTCAGAAACTGACTGTGAGGAACCATTTCATTTCTGCGTAGGAGTATCTGTATGGCGTTCTTTTTCTTGGAGTATTCATTTTAGCTACTAATCATTTAGGTCTTAGGGAGGGGACTTAGGTATTTTAATTTCAAAAGATTTAGAAGGGACTTTAAAAATCTTCTACTCCAACAGATTCGTATATTACAAATGAGAAGACATGAGTCCAGAAAGGTAAAATCACTTGCCCAGTCATGTTTGAATTTCAACCCTCCTGACTCAAAGCCCAGAATTCTTTCCACTGCCTCTGTTTTATTACTAGACCATTTAATTCACTATAAAGACCTAGGGTACCTCAAGAACTGATTGCTATTAAGACTCAGAGAAGCAGATTGCTGGCTGAGAGGGAAATATGTTCCCCCAAGTTCAAGACTCAATTCAACAAACGTTGTATCAGAAATGATGAGTTTAATGATCTTAGAAAAATGTGGAATATTGAATGTATGAAATAATGAAAAGCAAAATAAACAAAATCAAGAGAACATTGTATACAGTAACAGCAATATTGTTTTAAGAATAACTGAGCAAATAAGTCATTTTGAGTATTAGAAATATTCATATTAATTACAATGGACATATGAAGGAAGATGCTACCTGCAACCCAGAGAAAGAACTGATAAATAGAAATATGTATAGAATGATTTTTCATATATATGCATATTTATGTCCATCGTAGTTATCTCTAGAATGGCAGGATAGAAAAAAATTACATGATTATTGCATCTCTAAAAGGAAAAGCAAATTGTACATAATAGATTTGCAGTTTCATATTCAATCATCTTTTTTATTATACTGTTATGGAAATGCTTGTTTTATTCTATAAATAAAATAACTAAAACTTTTTAAAAATTCCTGCTATGGGTAAGAAATTTTGACAGGCAGTAGAGATAGAGACAGAAACAAAACAAAGAACTTATATTCTACTGGGATGGTAAAGAGCTGATATTTTATAGAGAGGTAGATACAAAATAAAATAATGTCAATTCAAAAGCAAAAAACTACTTATAACTTGGGAAGGGGATTGGAGATCAGAAAAAGGTCTCTTGAAGGGAGTGGCTTTCGCCACTGTGATTTCAATAAATCAACAAGAATTATATTAAATATCTATGTGTCAGGTACTATGCCAGGCACTAGACATAGACTGAAAAAAAATCATTCTCCGCCTTTTTAAGGAGCTTATGGAGATCATAGATTTTAGAGCAGGTAAAGAATTTAGAAACCAAAGTCCAACTCCCTCATTTTATTAAGGTTAAGTGATTGTCCAGAGCCATCCAATTAGTAAGTGTCTGAAAAGGGATTTGAACCCCAAGAGTAGCACACTAGCCACTATACCATGTTGTCACTCATGCTGTAGGAAAGACAGAATGTCCAAATGTGATTACATACAAAATCTATTCAAAATCTATACAGGGCATTTTGAGTGGGAAAGTTTCTAGCTGCTAGAAGAATCAGGAACCTCACACAGAAGGTAATGCTTAGACTTAGCTTGGAAGGAAAGCAGGGATGCTAAGAGACAGACATGAGAGGGAGCACATTCTAGGCATGAGAACTGACTTGTAGAAAATACAGAGATGGGAGATAAAATGTTATGTGTGAAGTTCCAAAAAAACTAGTTTGATTGGACTGTAGAGTATGTGAAGAGGAATGATACACAGTAAGCTTGGGAAGGTTAGATCCATGTTGTAAAGGTCTTTAAATTACAAATAGAGGAGTTTGTACTTGCTCCTAGAGGTAATACAAAACCATTGGAATTTCTTGAGCAGAGAATTGACATGATCAGATTTTGGCTTTAAGAACATCACTTTGGTAGCTGTGTGGAAGATGGATTGGAGGTGGGAGAGCTGAGTCAAAGCAAGACGACAAACATTCATTTAGTGTTTACTGTGTGCAAAACCTGTATAAAAAGCTAGGGATACAGGTAGTAGTAAACATAAAGATGATCCCATTAATTCTAATATGGGAGGTAATATACAAGGCAGGGAATGAAGGTACCGGCCAGGGACCCAGTACTGAAGTCCTGAATCTCAACTGGAAGAAAATGAAAGTTGGAAGCCTTGAGCTCTTCAGCAAAATGGAGACCCTGAGAGGAACTTACTGGTAAGATAGCCCAGGAAAGTGATGGCAATAGTCTAGGCAGATGTGATGAGGGCCTTTGACAGAAGTAAGAGAAGTATGCATTCTAGACATGAAGGATCACCAGCTCAAAGGTCTGGAGGCAGAAGATATTTATACTATACTATACCATACCATATATATTATGCCATATCATACCATGCCATACCATATCATACCATACTGTATCATACCATACTGTGCCATATCATACTATATACTATACTGTACTGTACTATACTATACTATATCATACCATACCATACCATTGCATATCATATCATACCATACTATACCATACCATACTGTACCATACTATACTATACTGTACTATATTATATTGCACTACACTATATCATGCCATACCATACCATCACATACCATAACATACCATACTATACCATACCATGCCATGCCATGCTATACCATACTAAACCATACTATAAGAAGATATAGTAAATACAGAAAGAGATAGCAAACCAGTTTGATTGGAATGAAGATTGTGGGAAGGGTAGTAATGGAAAGGTTAAGTGGAAGCCAAATTGGGAGGGGGGGGGTGCCATGGAGAATTTAAATGCCAAATAGAGAAGTTTGTACTTTGTCCTAGCGTCAGTACGCTGTTTGTTACTAATGATTTCAAGTAAGAGAGTTTTGAGAATATGAGTTTGGCAGCTTGGAAAAAAGAAAGATTGATAACAAGAAGACAATTTTGGAAGCTATTGCAATAACACTGGCAAGAAGCAATGAAGTCATGAGCTATAGGGTGCAGTTGGTGAGACAAGAGAGAAAAGAATAGATGCAGCATACAATGTGAAGGGAAGACCAACAAGGCTTGCCATCTTATTTAATATGGGATCCAAGGGAGAGAGAAGAAGCAAGGATAATTTCAAAGCTGAGAATAGGGCAAGGAGAGAACACTTTCTCTTCATTAACTTCTGGATGCGCTATTTAAACACTCCAGCAAATTACATTGACTGTAGTATACTGTGGTGGTGGACTTCAGAACTTGAGAAGAGCCAGCGTTCTTCCAGTAAAGGTGATGATTAGCTTGTTCTTGTCTCCTTACTGATGTTTCCACATTGTTGCTGAGTCATTTTTCAGGTGTGTCCAACTCTTCATGACCCATTTGGGGTTTTTTTGGCAAAGATACTGGAGAGATTTGTCATTTCTTTCTCCAGCTCATTTTACAGAGGAGGAAACTGAAGCAAAGAGGCTTAAGTGAATTGCCACATAGCTAGTAAAAGTGTCTACGGTCAGATTTGAACTCATGAAGAAGAATCTTCCTGACTCCAGGTCTAGCCCTCTACACTGTACCACCTCACTGCCCTTACCTTCAGTAATAACAACTGCAAAGGTCCACTGACTAGAGAGAAGATTTGGGGATCTACTTTTTAAAAATTCTATTTATATAGTATGTAATCATTTAATCTTTATTCTATGTGTTGTGCCTTGATAAAACACTGTGAGAGCTATGAAGGAAATATAAGGTCCCATTCTCTACCTTGCTAGAACTTATAATCTAGCAAAAATAACTAAAGAAAATTAATTTAGACTCTGATCTATTTTTTTCTTTTTTGCTTCAATTATATTATTGAGTCAGTTACATAATATAAATTAACTGGAAATTATAAACATTGATCATCTTCTCCAATACCCAGGTGAGAAGTGGCTATGTGACCTTTGCCTTCGAGGATCTAAGTTACCTAAAACAATGGAGCTAGAATAGGCGGTGTCTAATGCCCCATATAGCTTTAAACTCTCTGATTCTAATCAATTCCCGTGACTTTTAGGCTGTATACACTCATATTTCCAGAGATAGTTTTCTGTCCTGTATCCTTGGTCTTATGGAGGGGGGAGATTACCCTCCATAGGAGGTAATAGGAGATTACCTATACATACATACATATGTATATGTATATATATATATATATGTGTGTGTGTGTGTGTGTGTGTGTATACATATATACATACAACATTTAAGTATTTTATACTGAGAAGGGATCCATAAGTTTATCCAGACTGTCAAAGAGGTCCAGGACACAGAAAAAGGTTAAGAACCCCTGGGTTAGATCATCCTTACTTGAGGTACTGGATCCCTGGATAACCAAGAAATGACTGGGAAAAAAAAATCTTTACTAGAACAATAGTCTTTGGGTCTCAGGAGATCTTTTCCTTGTAGTCGATAGGATCTCTACTGGACTTTTCAAGTTCTTTAACTTTTGTGACCTTTCTCCTCATAACAATAGAGGATATTGAGGACATTCTGAAAGATTAGGAAGTCTTTACTAGTGATCATATCTCTCAGAGCTGAGTCATTAATTTTTGTCAAGTTTCATCCTTAGTTATGGCATTTTTAGACACATTCTTAGACCTTTAAAAGTCCTCCAACCTAAATCTCCAACTACCTTTCTGTGCTGATTTCACCTGTCTCCAAATTTTCTGTCTGAAAGTCAAACCCACTTTTCTCCAAGCCATCTTTTCCTCTTCCACCCACCATAACATATTTTATTATTTTTATTTTATTATTTCATATTTTATTATTTCCAGAATTCCCTGCTCCCACACCTGATTTTTTAAATCCTTCTATTTTTCAAGACCTTCCTCAAACACCACTCTTCCATGAAATCTCCTCATCTTCCATGAAATTGTCCTATTTAGAAATGATTTCTCTTGTTACAGAACTCAAAGTCTCACTCCTATTTATTTGTCATTTAACTTAGTTCAATAACTGTTTATTGAGAACCTACTGTGTAACAGATATTAGGTAAAACATAAGGAATAAAAAAAAGCAATCTCTGCCCTCAAACACTTTACATTGTATTGGAGGAGGGGCAATGGAAACACAGCATATATATACATACAGGTGGTTAAGTAAAAAAAAAATTCACAGTAATTCAAAGTAATTTCTTCTTAAAATGATCAAATTTGATTGATGCTTCATTTTTATACTACCTTTTTCCCAAGTATATGTTATTTTATATTGATCTAAATATATATGTATATATTTCATATAGATTTCCAAGTGTATATTTAATATTTTACATATACACATAAAACACATACATATATCTTTGTTATTAGGAATAGTTTTCTGCATAAGGGAGTGGGTCTTACCCACTTGGATATGTGTGTATGTGTTTTGTGCATATATAATATATATATGAAATATGTACTGTGTATATATATTTATATGTGTATGTATTTATATATAATAAATATATATTTATATAGCTGGATATGTGTGTGTATGTATCTCTATATATGTATATGCATACACACACTCACATATATACATGCATACATATACATATGTGTGTGTGTATATATATATATATATACACACATATACATATAAAATTTCCAAGTGGGTTAGGATCTACTCTCCTATTCAGCAAACTATCCTTCATAACAAAGATTTTAAAAGGAGAAAAGAAAAAGTTTAACTAACCTAATTAAAATATTAACTATGTCTTCACAGTGTATGTACTATTTACAGACCTATAGTCTTTCATGTTTACAAAGTAGGCAGGGGGATGCATTTCCTAAACTTTTATCCAACACCAAGCTTGGCCATTATTATTATTGGTTTTTAATTTCCCTTTCTTCTTTGTTACTGTTGTTTTTCTGAAATTATTGTGCAGATGACCATATCATTTCAGGAAGCAGAGAGTACTAGTGACTGAGGGAATCTGTAAAATTTCCTGAAGGAGGCAGAACCTAAGCTGTGCTTTTTAAGAAAATGAGGATTCTAAGAGGTGGATGTTCCTGTTCTAATCTGCCCAGGCTTGGCACTGGAATGTTATGCTTGTTGACGGAGACCTAGCCTAGTTAAAGACTGAGAGGCACAAATTTCAGCACTAGGGGTGGGCTCAAGTCAGCTCTTATTGATTTAAGAGCTAGTTGTCCTATCTTTAGTGCGAGCATTTGCATTCCAGGAATCCGCAATGGCTACAAATCAAGGCTTGATTCGTTGCTTTGTTGATTGTCTAGATTTAAGGAAATGAAAATTAAACTTAAAAGTTTTGTGCGTACTTCCCTCTTCCCCACCCTAGAGCCTAGGTGTTAAAACATTTGCCAGCACATCCCTGGTTTGCTCTATAAATTTTGTTTGAGCTCAGTAAGAGCTTAATGAAGTTATCACCAGACTGGGGGTCTGGTGTCTGTAGAGTAATAAATAATGAGGAGGAGGAGGAGGAGGAAGGAGGAAGCAGAGGAAGAGGAAGATGAGGAAGAAAAGGAGAAAGGAGGAGGAAGGAGGGAAAAGAGGGGGCAGAAAAGGAGGAGGATGAGAAAGAAAAGGAAGAAAGAGAAAGAGGAGGAGCAAAAAGGAGAGGAGGAGGCAAAGGAGAAAGGAGAGGAGAGAGAGAAAAAGGGGAGGAGGAGAAGTGGAAGGGGGAGAGGGAGAATGGCCATAGGCATTTATATAGTGTATTACTATAAGATTTTATAATTTTTACATGATATATTTATATCATATTTTAATTATAAGACTTGCAAAGTGCTCTCCTCTGGACTTCATCATGCCCCAGAAACCTCTCTGTCCTGCATCCCTAGCTTCATCCCTAGACCTCATGCTCCCACAGTACTCTTGGTCCTGGGGGCTCCTACCTCCCTCTGATCAGAGGCCAAAGACCTCTTTTCCCAGAACCTTTATTTGAGGAGTGAACTCAGGGCAACAGTCTTCATTTCCCACCCACTGCTTTTCTGTTTCCTTTTGGACCTCTTCTCTCCCATTAGATTGTGAGCTCCCTGAAGGCAGGCACTCCTTTTGCCTTTTTATCTGTATCCCCAGAACTTAGCACAGTGCCTGGAACATAGTGGATGCTTAATAAATGTGTCTTGATTTACTGAATTTACATCCATCATCTCATATGAGCCTCGCAACTCCCTTGGCTGCAGTCATTCCTGAAGACTGTCTTGTTTAGTTGTTTCAGTCATTTCTGACTCTTGTGATCCTATTTGGGGTTTTCTTGGCAAAAATCCTGGAGTACAAGTTCTGCCCCTTGTTTGCCTTTATTTCTGCCCCACTATCTAGCACAGTGCCTTGCTCATTCTTTGCTATTTCTTGACTGGAATCAAATGGAATTTGATTGTTCTGAAGGGGAAAAAAATTGAAGAGAAGCCAGAGAAAACATTTATTTTCGTATTTCCCACTGGGGAGTCTTCTGAGTCACCTTAAACACTGAGGATAATGTGTCTGTATGTCTTTCTCAGGTACTGTGTCTAAGAAGCCAAACAGTGGAACATCCTGGGCAGTGATGGTGGCCGGTTTGATTTTTATATGCCTCTTTCTATTTGGCCTTGGAATAAGAAAGTGGTGTCAGTACTGGAAAGAAATGTGAGTATTCTGTCAGAAAAAGGAGATGGGAAATACTCCACCAGTAGAGGGTGGGGGGACTTTTCACTTTCTATTTTTAATGTTGTTACTGTTGTTCAGTTGTTTCAGTCATGTTCAACTCTTTGCGATCCAATTCTGGGGTTTTCTTGACAAAGATACTAGAGTGCTTTGCCGTTTAATTCTCCAGCTCATTTTACAGATGAGGAAACTGAGGCAAACAGGGTTAAGTGACTCACCCAGGGTCACATCAGTAGGTGTCTGAGGCCAGATTTGAACTCAGAAAGATGAGTCTTCCTGACTTCAGGCCTGTCACTCTATGCATTGTGCCACCTAGCTGCCCATTTTATTAATAGGAAAAAAAACCCGAACCCTGATACAGAGAGAGACAATGTAAATTGCTCAGAATTACAAAGTTAGGGATAAAGGAAGCTAGAATTTGGAGTTGGAAGCAACTGTAGATATCACCAAGCCCAGTCCATTTCCACATGCACAACTTTCTTTCACAGTTGGGAAATTAGAGGCCAAGAAAGATAAATGAATTGCCTGATGTCACATTAGAAGGATGTGAACCTAATCCCCCTGTCTTCAGACTGATTTCTTCCTCCTATATGCCACGATTAATAATTACCAGCCCTAATACGAAGAATCTCCGCCACAACATCACTAACAGTGGAAACTCTAAGTCCTACTATCACAGATTTAGAGATGATGAAGCTTCCTTTTAGAGACTTAGCCAGGACAACACAATCACTAAGGGTCAGAGCTGAGATCCGAACCAAAGTGTGCTAATTCTAAGAGCCACGTGTGTTCCATTCTACACAGTCTCCTTCATTTACTTGGCTAAGTCTTAGCAGTCATTCATTCAGGCTGAACAAATCAGCATGCATGAAATGAGAAATGAACCTCACCTCTGGCCAAAACCTAAACCGGGTTTTCTTTTAAATCTTCATTATTTTTCATTTTCATGCATCTCTGAACAGTCTAGGTCCAGCTGGGCCTGGATGTCGAAGTGTGAAATTAGGGGAGAAAGTAATTTCAAGAAAAATTTTCAGCATTTTTTCAACAAAGTAAGCTTTTAGGGGATCTTTTTTTGACGATGTGGAGGGCGGGAGAGGTGGAGAAAGGGTGAAGGATTTATATGCCCTCTTCTATACCTAAAGAGATATTTCATGGCATATTGGTTACAGCACAGAATTTGGAGGTAGAGCTTGGGTTCAGATCCTGCCACAGACACACTTACTAGTTGGATGGTCCTTGGTAAGTCACTGAAACTCTTTCCTCCTCTGCAAAATGGTGATCGTAAGAATACTTACCCTATGGAGTCACAGAGCATTTAGGAAGTGTTCTGCAAAAGTTAAAGCACTATCATGTGACATTTTATCCTTATGTTTTGGGGGAAAATTTTCCAAAACCCTCAAACCCTATCTTTGTCACTTATTGGAGATCCAGACTGAAGGACCCTGTCTTTGGATTCAGAACTCTGAGGCTCAGTATTCAGTCTCTAACCCTTGTTTCCCATGTGAACTCGAGCATGTCACTTAATCTCTGTGGGACTCAGTTTCTTCATCAGTAAAATGAAAGTATTGGGCTGGGTGACCTCAGACTGATGTCCTTTGCAGCTCCAGGTCTAACATCTAGCAAACTTCCTGCTCTTCAGCTTTGTCATTTATCAACTGAGGACGATAAAAACTGCTTTTCCCATCTGAAAGGGCTGTTGCGGGGATGGTGTCAAGTAATAATTTCTATAAAGTAATAGTATCATATGTTGTTTGCTATTGTTGGGTCATGTCTACTCTTCGTGATCCCATCTTGGGTTTTCTTTTCTCTTTTTTTTTTAAAGCAACCATTTATTAGAACCAATACAAGAGTATGAAAAGAGAGAGAAAAAGAGGAAGGGTTAGGTGGAAGGGGAGAGAATGAGGTCTGTATTGGATTTCATTTGAGGTTTTCTTGGCAAAGATACTAGAGCAGTTTACCATTTCCTTCTCCAGCTCATTTTACAGATGGGGAAACTGAGGCAAAAAGGATTAAATTACTTGTCACAGACCTAGTAAGTGAGACTAGATTTGAACTCAGGAAGAGGAATTAGCCTGACTCCAGGCCTGGCAGTCTGTGCAGTATGGTGCCACCTACTGTCCAGTGCAAAATGGACAGAGGCACAATTAGCACAGTGTAGTTGGGACTCTTTCCCAGGTACTAACTAACATGGGAGAGGATAAAGAGTATTTCTTTCATAGAGTGTCCTTCCCTTGCCTGGTGCCCAGGCTCACTCTTTACAGGCCCTCATAGTCAGTACTTCCCTTACCTGAAGCCTCTTGTGACAAATAATGTCTGTTTGGGGTCAAGGAAGGGGTCAGTGAAGGCAAATGAAGCTGAAAGCCCCTGTCCCTTTAATAAACTTAGGCTTCATCCCACTCAGTTCCACCCTCCCTCATCTCCCTGGGATCCATCTTCTTTAGTTAACATCATAGACTTTTTCCACTCATATTCTTTCCACCTTCCTCATTAAAATCTAGCTTTCTCCTGAAGAATCTTGCCTCTTGGCACCCTCTCTGAGACTAACTGTCCCTTCTCTAACACCCACTCGTACTCAAGACCAGCAGCTGACATACTCCCTGCTCTCCGCCTTCACCCTCAGCCCTTTCTTCTGCCAATATCAGCCAGCAACCACTTCTCCCTTAAATTCTGGACTTTTGTCATTATCATCTATGGAATCCTAGGACACTGTCCCCTCTCCAGTAAACTCAATGCCTGGCTCCCAGTCTTCCCCCCCATCCCAATCCACTTCAAAATCCTAGACACTCTAGTTCTTTAAACTGTTCAGATCTCACAGTCTCTATTTCTAGTCTAGTGATCCACCTCAAGCATACATGGAAATGTATACAGTACAGTCAAACAAACAAAAGGGGCCACTAAACTGCGTATAAGAATCTTACTGACTTAAGAAAACCACGTATTAACATTACTTATGGTACTTATACATACTTATAACAATTACATACTTATAACTTGTAATGCTTACAACAATACTTATAACATTACTTGTTATATTGCATTTTTATTTATTTTGTTAAATATTTCCCAATTACTTTTTAATTTAATTTTGGCAGTGTCCTAGGCTGCATATAGCCTCAGGCTGTGTGTTGGACACTTATGCTTTAGCGTTCTTAGCCTATCTTCTCTCGGTGGAAAGATACCAGGGGGCCTGGGAAATTGTATGGGAAAAAATACATTATTATTTCTACTTACCTCTAAATAAAATTTAACGTTTCCTTCAGTTATTTAAAAACTTTATTCTGAGGAGACCACAACTTTCACCAGACTGCAGAAGGGGTCCATGAAGTAGATCAAGTTAAGAACTCTTGATTTAGAGGCTTCCCCACACCCCCAACTCAACTGACTTTTCTTCAGGTATCAGAATTTCTAGTTATATTTATCAGTGTTCATGTCAGCTATCACCATCATCATCATCAATAATAGCAGCTCATTGATAATAGTACTCCCTAATATAATTCTACTTTTCCAAGTAAAAAGTTCATATTAGTTTGAAAAATAACCCACAATTAGTTCGAATTAGTTAATGCATATCAAAGTTCTGCCACATCACCTGTTGCTATGAGAGTAGATGGTGGTCCACATTCATATAACATCCTTTTTCTCATAAGATCTCAAAGAATTTTTTACACAATTGTAAAGCTAGCATAATCCAAAAACCTAGGTTTTATGCCTCCTCTTGCCATAACTCAATGACGTGGAGGAAATCATTGAAATTTTCTGAGCCTCAGTTCCCTAATTTATAAAATAAAGAAGATTTTATAAGATTTTATTGCCTCCCTCACAATGTTGTGAGAATCAAGCGAGAGTGTAATTTGTGAAAGTGGTTTTTCAAAACTACAAAGCCTCAATGCGTGACTGATTGTCCTCTGAAGAATATAATGTCTTCTATCCCTATGTTACTACTCTGATGCTACATTATGTTGAGGGAGTGATTTCAGGCTCATGTCTTAGAGGATCATAGAAGTACAGAAGTTTAGTCAGATGACTCTTAGGTTACCTAGTCCAAGCCATGCTTGAACAGTAATGACTTCTACAGAAGCCCTGATAATTGGTCTTCTTGAAAACTGCCAGAGGGAACATTACTCTAATGGCAGCCAATTGCACCTTGGGATAGAACTATTTGTTAGAAGCTTTTCATTATTTTGAGAGAAAATCTAACTGTGTAAATCCCACCCATTGTTCCTATTCCTTTCTTCTAGGATCAAGCAAACCAATAGTAATTCTTCAAACAAATTACCATGATTCAAATATTTGAAGATAATTCTCATGTGTTCTCTATGTCTTTCATTTTTCATGCTAAAAAAAGTCTTATTTTCCCTATGGATCTTTTTATGCCATGACATTCAATTCCACAATAACCCTGCTCGCCGTACTCTAGACATGCTGTAGTTTGTCAATGCCCTTTCTAAAATTTGTTGCTTAGAACAAAGTATAATATTGCAGAGATTTGGTCCAACCAAAGCAAATGATAGTTTAACAACTGCAGCCCTCATTCTGGGCTTAGGCTTATCTTACCAAAACCTAAGAAAGACCACATGAACTTTCCTGACTTCCATGGTTGAATTGTTTTAGATTTGCAGTCCATCAAAAGTCATAGATCATATTTTTCATATTAATGGGGCATGCTTTTCCTATCCTGTATTGTCCAGTTCATTTTTACTTTAATCTAAGTGTGTGCCTTTACCTTTATCCCTATCAAATTGCATCATGCTGTATTTTGGTCTATTACAATTGCCTCCTGAAATTTTTTAAGATCCAGATTTTGTCATGGAACTTGTTAGTTGGTCCTTCTGGTTGGCATGGCAGATAGAAAACTAGACTTGGAGTCAGACAGATCTGAAGTGGAATCCCACCTCAGACATGTACTAGCTGTGTAGCTCTAGACAACTCACTCAACCTCATTGGGTTTTTGTGAGAATCAAATGAGATACCAAATATGTAAAGTATTTTGCAAACAATAAAGTACTCTATAAATTCTAGCTATTATAATGTCATATGCAGATAGGTTCAATTACTGTTGATAATGACATAAAGTGATAGCATATCTTCAGACTCACATTATGTGAAGTTATAACTATGTAAATTATGGTAATAGGTTCCAAAGTGATGGAAATTTGAAGTGTAAATCTGAATGATGTGATCATTTCTCCGGTTTCATAAATTGTACTGATTGGGATCTAACCATATAAGTTTAATAAGTTTGCCATCAATGTCTTCATGCCAGGCACTGATATGAATCCTGAAAAGAACCAAGGACAAGTACTTGGTATATAGAACATTCTCTTACAGTCGCCATTCCAACTGATATTTATCACTTCTCTTTTGGTCTGAACATTCGATCATTTCCAAACCTACCTAAATATAAACTCAGGTCGTCGACATCCTCCTGCCTTGTCAAGGATATCCAGTTGAGTAACGCTGTCAAGTTTATAGAACTCTTCACATTCTACATGATTTTTCAAAGATTACTAATATGTTATTCAGAAATTACATTTGCAAGTTCCATCAGTATCCTGGGAGGTAGTATATCTGGAATTAGTGATCTGGGGTGTTATGGATGATTAATTGGACCCCTATTTTATTGGTCCTTTATTTTATTCCAATTAATATTAACTAGTTTGATATGATTCCATAGGAATAGGGATTATAAGTTCTGATAGGAGGCCTCAGAGCTATGAAGTATAGTTTTAAGTTCACTTGCTTAATCATAGGAAACTAACTAGAGAAACTCTGCTATTGTTTTTCTTTGTTATGATAACCAAGCCCAGCATGGCTGAGGTTACTCAATTACATGGAATACCCCAGCCCCAGTGATTTTTGTTGCCCTTCCATGCCTTGTCATCCTTCTATTGCCCAATATGGGGAGAAGACCATGGTCAATGGATGACCTTGGTTGCTGCCCTGCAGCCTGCTTTTCTATTAGCCCATTGGCCCCTGTGGATGTTTTGACATCTGTTTATCAGCCCAACCCATGGATGTGCTCTTCAGCTTGGTAGGACCTACTGAAAGGTGAAGATAGGTCTGTTAAAGTCTTTTCAGTAGCCTATTTGACACCCAATGGGATTTTGTATTTTGTGTAGCCCCTCCTAGAGGGTCTGAGCAAAGTCTATCAACCAATGAGTTTTTTTGTGTTTTTTTAGTCTGCTCTACCTGAATTGTCTGGGTATCAAACATTATAAAACTAAGGCCCTGGAGGAAGGGGACATCTCAGATTCTGAGGAAGATCTGAGGTTCAGTTTAGATGTTAGGAGATTGTTTACCTCAAAAAATTAACTATATATGAGTTATTGATATATTATTTTTCTCATCTTAGATTCAATGTGGTTTAATGGAGTTGTTTCTGTTCATTCACTTATTCTGGGTCTATACTCCCTATTAACCACTTTTGTCCTATTATGTCCAATCTAAAGACCATCCTCTTTGGTCATGAGCCAACAGGCAAAATGACAATCAAATAACTCTGCCTTCTCTTCAACATCTGTTATCAACATAACTTTCCTTTCTCTTAACCTTATCCTATCAATAATAATAATAATAATAATAATAATAATAAATCATGTTTGCTTGGCATTTGTCACCAGCTTCAGCTTGTCCAAAGTTTTGATATTTCTGATATTAATTTTATCATGCTATAATACTAATACTAAGTTGTCCTGTGATAATCAAAGAAGGGTCTCTCACTTATTCATCGTGAGAAAGATTCTTGTCAGAATCCTTATTCATAGGCTGATTCTCCACTTGGAAGATGGACATTTACCTGAGAGCCAGTGTGGTTTCAGAAAGGGCCAAGAAGTAGTTGATATGGTGTTTGCTGTCCAATAACTCTGGGAGAAATGCCAGGAACAGAACAGAGATCTGTATTCAACATTAGCCAGTCTGACAAAGGCCTCTGATACTGTCAGTCATGAGAGTTTGTGGAAGATCATGGCAGAATTTTGTTGCTTGGAGAAGTTAATCAGTATTGTCACGCCAGTCTCGTGATGGAACCCTTCCACCGATTCTGGATAACAGACGATGCTCTCATGCTTTCCCACTTACCCAAGGAGTGAAGCAGGGCTGCATGTTTGCTCCCATGCTTTTTAGCATAGTGTTTTCTGATGCCTTTAATGAGATAAAAATGACATCAAGGCCAGTTACTGCATTGATGACACATTATTTAACTTGAAGAGGCTATAAGTCAAGGATAAAATAGAAGAAGAGTCACTTTGTGACTTCAATTGTGGATTCAATGCAGTCTCTGAGTCTAAGATGCAATGGAGCATGGATTGATTCTCTGCCACTTGTGCTAATTTTGACATCTCAATTAATACCAAGAACAAAGAGGTTCTCCATTAGCTAGCACTGTAGCATCCATAGGTAGAACCATCAGTTATTACAAATGGAGAAATTTTGAATGGATAAGTTCACTTCCTTTGGCAGTACACTTTCCAGGGATGTACACATAGTTGATGAAGTTGATACACGCATTGCCAGAGCTAACTCAGTGTGTGGGAGGCTCCAAAGAAAAATATGGAAGAGAAGAGGTATTAGGCTGCCTACCAAACTGAAGATCTACAGAGCCTTTATGCTGACTATATTGTTGTATGTCTGGACAGTCCACCAGTGGCATGCCAAGAAATTAAATTGCTTCCATTTGAATTGTCTTAGAAAGACTCTGATGATTACCTGGCAAAATAAGATACTGGACACTGATGTCATTTCTTGAGCTGAACTGCAATGCATTCAAATTCTACTGCACAAAGTTCAAGTCTGATGGTCTGGTCATGTTGTTGAATGCCAAATATCCATTTCCTTAAGCAACTAATATTCAGAGAACTCACACAACAAACCACTCACATGGCAGTCAGAAGAAGTGCTAGAAGGACACTCTTAAAGTCTCTCTAAAGAACTTTAAAATCAATTGTGAGACATGGGAGACACTGGCACAAGACCACCCGGTATGGTGTACTCACATCATTTGAACTATTTGTACCTGACCTGTGGTAAGACCTTCTAAACTCATATTGATCTTATCAGACATAGTTGGACACACTCTCCCTGGACTCCAACATAGAGATGTCATTTCGGTCTTCTTTGAGTACAAAGGACAACAACCAACTCTGCTATTCTTTTGTATTTCTCCTCATAATTTGCCCTTCTGTTCATCTCCAGTGATTTTCGTCTTCCTCTTATCTCCAAAAAGAAAAAAAAGTTCATCAATGTATTTTCTGTGTATCTACATTTGACTTCTTTAGACAATTTCCCCTTTTCTTCTTTATCTAAATATTTTATGCTTGTCTTGTCAGCATTTTATTCTTATGCACATCCATTATTTTGGTCTGACTTCCTTCATATAATTACAGTCCATGAGATACTAAATATTTTCTTTTTTAACTCTTTGAAAACTTCTCTTTTAAAAGCTAAGGTATACTAATTTTCTATCACAAAATCTAAGATGAAAAGATCATTTCTTCCCAAGATTTGTTTCATTTCTACTTTGACAGCAAATTGTCTTTGTCAATACCATGTAGAATATCAGTATTCTTTATTGTTTCCTACAGCTTTTGAAGAATCAAATAATTATTAAGAAAAGTTAAAACTATATCAATTTTCCTGTTCTAGCAGAAAGAGAGCTCAAATATGTGTGTATATCATGAAAGTCCCTCATAATTATTATTATTATATTGTTTCTCCATGATAGATTTGTTTCCAGAATTTATCATCTATTTCTTCCTCCTAGACAGGGAGTCTATAATATATTCTTACCACTCTTTTTACAAGATTATCCCTTAATTGACCCTTGCCTCTTTATTATGCTTCCTTAATCTAACTCATGGGATTTTTTAATTTGTTATATCTTCTTAATGTATAGTGATACTCTACCTCCTTGATTTTAATCTTTAGTCATGTTTAACATATATAACCAATCATAGGTTTTCAAAAACTATACTTGCTAAATATAAGCTCTGTAAGCTGCTTCTAAGTTGGAAAGGCTGCTAAGTA
The DNA here is from genome assembly GCA_023548195.1 of Bettongia penicillata ogilbyi. Lineage (NCBI taxonomy): Eukaryota > Metazoa > Chordata > Mammalia > Diprotodontia > Potoroidae > Bettongia > Bettongia penicillata. Next base: position 2,006,654 of record JAJHZJ010000733.1, read on the forward strand.
TTGGCCTAATTTCAGACTAAGTTTATACCTGCCATTGGAGGTTATACTTACCTAAATTCAAAGAGGTGCATCACCTATACATATGACAACCAGATGTTTTATGGCCACAATACTATGTCATTTAGTGCACTTGATTTATAGTAGTAGAGTACTCAAATAAATGAAACTATGCATTCATGAAAGAAGTACTATAATAAAGTCAATAGATTAAGGTGAAAAATTAGGAGTTGGAGTCTGAAACTCTTAATTCCCCTGGACTCCCATTTGATAGATAAGGGAATCAAAGCTCATGGGGGTTAAGTGATTTCCCCAAGTTCACCAAGAATAAAATTTAAGTCTCTTGACTCCATAGCCAAAATTAGCATTTGGGGACTTTGCCCCAGGCACCAACATGGGGGAAAGAGATGCTTTCTTATTCCCGGTGGAACACTGAGCACCCAATCAACTGCCTATCTCATTGTTCAAACTCCTGCCCCACTAGTATCCAGAGGCCATTACGTCCCTTCCCTGAGGTCTACCAACCGGAAGAGCTGATGCCTGTACGGACTTGACAGGGAGCATTCATGATAAGTAGCTGCTGCTGCCCTCACCAGTAGTGAACTAGCTCTAGTCCTCCCTAGTCTTTCTTCTCATTTATTCTCCTTTTGCACTATTCCCTCTGAATAGTTTAATAATTATTGATATTATAATGATAGTCCTGATGATTAAACTCCCTTTCATTTTAGACCTCTTCCTCTCATATTCCCTCTCTCCTGATCTTCATGAGAACCTAGACTTTTTTTCTGTAGATCCTATATCTGCTAGTTACCTCTCCAAGACTGACTGCTTCTACTGTAATATCCCTTGATTCCTAGAGCCAGAAAGAGAAGTTGGCATCTTCCTTGCTCCCCACAGACCCTCCCTCTTCCATTGTCACCCGACAACCACAATAACTTCATTAATCTGATCCTTAACCCCTCCAAATTCTTTTGCTTCACAGTTCCTTAACCTTCTCCTCTCACGACTTATGCCTAGGCAACCTCAACCATATACAGGGATTTTGCAATATTCCATATTACAAAGTGGCTGTTCTATTAGGATATAACCCATGTAGAGCCAAGCTGTGGCTTTAATAATGATACTAACCTTTAGCATTAACTGTACATCCTTTCTGTGACCAAAGCCCCTTTTAATTTTAAAAAAATAAACTTTATTAATATCTTTATTTTTATAACACAATCATTTCCCCGTACATACTCTTCCATCCACTCCCAAAATCTTCCCTTGTAGCAAAGAGTCACAGTCAAGGCAAAAAAATAACAATTCTACAAGTATGTCAGTCTGCATCTACCAAATGTGGGTCTTCACAGACATTTGTTCTCTAGATTCAATGTTGGTCATTAAAATTATCCTGAATTTAGTTGCTAGTTTCTGTGTATGTATACGTTTTAAAATTTTGCAAGTTTATAACTGTTGTGTATTATTCTTCTCTTGTGCTTATTCTATTCTACAAATCCATGTTTCTCTACATTCCTCATGTTTATAGTCTTTTTGGCACAATAACTTTCCTTCATATTTATATGTTCCAAATTGTTCAGCTATCTTCAATAAATGGATACCTAACTTTGTTTCCAGTCTTTTACTATCACACACACACACACACACACACACACACACACACACACATACTTCTTTAAATATTTTGGTATATATGGGACATTTCTTTTTGTCTTTGATTTCTTTGCCTCTTCATTTTAAGAAAAAATGTACTTTAACCTTCTCATCCAACCATCATGCAGTCAGCATTTAAAAAATGAAACTTTCTTCTTTTCTGTAGAATGGAGAGACCACCACCATTTAAGCCTCCACCACCGCCAATCAAGTATACTTGCATTGGAGAACCAGTTGCAGGTGATCTGCCGTGTCATGAGATGGAAACTCTCTAATCTTTCCTCTTGGGACTTTACTGAATAGCAGTACCTGGCCTCTATCCTGCTGAGAAGATAAGAGAGTTGGTGTTTTACATTACTCTGGCCCATCTGTCAAACTTACACCACTGCAAAAATAGATGTCAGATGTGAATCACCTCTTTATACAGTTGCTAAGTGTGCCATCTGCATATGCCTCAAATTGAAACAGGATGCTTAGAAACATCTCTAGGATCAACAGTACTCATTCCAAACATTGTCATCTTCAGAGATTTTATTGGCTTAATAAGACATATAATTTAAAGGATATATCCTTTCAACTTCCTACTGCAGCTGAAAAATGCTGGTGTTTTTAATTTTAACTGTGATTAATATGACAGCAATGGCTATAAGCATATGGCACACCCAGATCGACCTTCACATTTTTTTCCTGCCAGAATTCTGAACTATTTACTCACACAATAATCATGTTTGAATTTTTGCTGGTTTACTATAAAAACTGAATAATAAAAAAAGCAAAAATACCTAGCAACGAGGCAGAATAATGAAGAGGTGAGGATAGCTTCAGCAACAGCATTCCAAGTGGTTATTTTCACCCCCAAAATTGGCATCTGATTCACAAAGGGCAAAAATCACAAAACATCTTTTTTCCCCTTTCCTCCTTCATGAACTATTCATTTTTTCTTTCTTTCCTCCTTCCTTTTTTGTTTCTTTCTTTTGACCTTCCTTTCTTCCTTCCTTCCTTTTTTTTTTCTTTCTTCTTTCTTTCTTTCTTCCTTCCTTTCTTTTTCTTATACTTCATCCATCCACCAGGCTGAAGTATTTGAGAAAGTGCACAGCAGGCAGACAGGCAGAATAAAGACTGCTCTGGGCTTTGGAATTATACTGTCCTCAATGTTCCCAAGCAAAGAATAGCTTTCTACTTGTCCTTCTTGGTGCCTCAAAACATTTAATTACTAAATTGTTGGTTAGCAAATAACAAGTCTTACCCAAACCTAGTCCACTACATTTCACTCATTCCATTTTTAAATCCAGAGACCCTCTATTCATTCCATCAACTTGTTTTGACCTATTATGGAACAGGTCAAAGGATTGAGGCAAACTGGCCTTAAGAAATTAACCCTTCTCTCACCACTCTTTTACTTTGCATCTAAACCAGAATATTATACATCAAAGATTGCACAGGTAATGAAGGAAAAAGTGGCAGAGAGGTTTGCTATTGGTTTTCCAGGGTGCTGGTGATGTTTTTCTCCCTCTCTCCCAAAAGATGGGGAGGAACAGATGTTAGACATTCATCAAATGGTTAGTTCCTGTGAGGTCTGTGGTCTGAGAAAGAATCTTTTAGCTAATGATCCTTTACCCTTTAGAATTCTTAGTGAGGTGCTTATCTCTATAAAAGGAATAAAAGCTACCGTTTCCTCCTTTAATCATTCCTTCTTCCTCTTCTGTTTTAAAACAGCAGCAAGGGCAATTTGTTATAGATGCTCCCTATGAAAAAACCATTTACATGTAACACAGAAATAAAGCCTGGATTATCACTGACTTGTAGAAAGGTCATTGTGTCCTCTCCTCCATTCCCTCCCACCTCCTCTCTCTCTCTCTCTCTCTCTCTCTCTCTCTCTCTCTCCTCTCTCTCTCTCTCTCTCTCTCTCTCTCTCTCTCTCTCTCTCTCTTTCTTTCTCTCTCTCATCTGTCTCTCTGTCTTTTCCCTTTTTTTAATGAAAAGTGTCCTCTGAAAGTCAGTATACAGACGTGAAGATACCACAGCACAGCTGAGAGATTAATATTACTTCCTGTAGCCATTTCTTTCAGTGACATTTCTCAAAGCTATTAAGATGTGGATGATTTTTACCAAGCATCAGAAAACATTGGATTTTTCCACTGTAAGGTCTTTTAAGGTGTAAAGCTGTTTTCCTACATTGTCTGTCCTTTTGATACTCTCTCTAACATATGCACTGGAGCTCTCACACACACACACCCTTTTCTTTTGTACATAAAAATGCCCCCTAAGCTTGCCATTAAGGATATCCACAGCAGCTTGCAAACTAGGATAAATCCAGCAGTGGCTTACAAAGCAAGGTGACTTAACCCATTACTTTGGCATAGAAAAGAAGGGAGAAAGGGAGAGGATGTGCCAATCCTTATCTTCAAGAGTCTTCAGAATAAAGCTTTTCACACTACATTTCAAGCGGCGTGATCATAGAATGAGGATGGAACTATAGATTTAGAGTTGTAAATGACCTCAGAGGGCATCATGTCCAACCCTATCATTTGACAGATGAGGGAATTGTGTCACAGAGCAGTTAAGTGACTTACTAATGTCACACAGCTAATAAATGTCTTAGATAATGTTCCAAATCCAAGTCTTCCTGAGCACAGGTTCCATGCCCTATCCATTATCCCAAGAGAAATGACCATTCAGCTTGGACCTACTAGTGGTAGAGAAGTTCATGCAACCCAAAACATGGAAGTCTCATGCCTTCCTCTCACAAAAAGAATGGATTCATTCTTATCCTAAAAAAGAATATCACTCAGAATCCCTATTTGTCTTTTTATCATCTCTTCCTCAACTAAACAAAGAGGCTAAGGAACATTTTAATTTACCTGGGAAAAAAAGTGTAAGAAATACATATGCATACCACATAGTACGCAATTGCTTGCCGTTTGACTTAGCTATATAAATATCCCACTCTTAGGCCTATAGCCAGAGGAAATCAAAGAAAAAGGAAAAAGTCCCATAAATGCAAAAATATTTGTATCATCTCTTTTTATGGTGGCAAAAACCTGGAAATTAAGCGAATGCCCATCAGTTGGAGAATTGCTGAAAAAATTCTGGTATTTGAATATGGTAGATTATTACTGTTCTCTAAGAAGTGAGTGAATAAATGATTTCAAGGAGACATGGAATGACTCATATGAACTAGTGCAAAATGAAGTAAGCAGGACTAGAAGAGAAATTTATACTATAACATTAATATTGTAAAAAAATAAACATTTTGAAGACTTTTATAAACTGATGAATGAAATAAGCATGACCAAGAGAACAAGTTATGCAAGAACAACATTATTAAGAAAGACAACTGTGAAAGCTATGAAATTATAGCCAACACAACAACTATCCAGGATTCTAAAAGATCAGTGATAAGATATTCTATCCATCTCTTGACAGAGAGGTGAGAGATTTAGGATACAGAAGGAGATATATCTATTTTTATATACAACCAACAAGGGAATTCATTTTGCTTGACAATGCATATTTGTTATAAGAAATTTGTTTTTTTTCTTTTCTTCTCAATGGAGTATTGAAATAGAGGGGAGAGAAAATATATTTCTGCTATTTTTTTTTTAAATAAAGAAGGTGCTATCCACATCAGAGAAAGATGACAAAGTCTAAGTGCAGATAAAAGTACACTTTTTTGGCTTTATTTTTTTTTTGTTTGATTTTTGGTCTGTATTTTCTTTCACAACATGGCTAATATGGAACTTTGTTTTACATGACCACAAATGTATAATCTATATCAAATTCTTTGCCTTCTCCAGGAGGGGGAGAGGAGGTAAGGAGGAAGAGAATTTGGAACTAAAAAAATTTTTTTATTCATATATTAAAGATTTTTATTACATGTAATTGGATATATATGTACATATATAATTATTTTTTTCCCAGAAATAGAGAAGTAAGGGTAGTGCTAGGGAGTGTTGTGTATGCTAGCTGCTGTGGTCGGTCATACCTTAAATCAGTTGAACATTCCTCTGGGTCCAGACTTCCTACTTAGTGCTCTTCTTAAAAGACTTGGGGAATCTAATCCCATATCACTAGTAGACAGTCATGGGCTCAGATGGAAGTGGCAGGAAGTCCCAAGCAATTAGCTCAGTTCTTGGAAAATAACACAAGTGTAAACAGACGTCCTCTTGATGCTACAGATCTTGCATTGAAAATCATGTCTTCTTTATGCTACAGTAATTTTGGTCTTCCTCTAAAGACAGAGGTGGTAGCCAAGTAATTTTCTCAGTTTGGAGACTCTATTCTTGATGGGTTAGAATTCCATATACTTATCTTCAAGGTAGAGAGAGGAATCTAATTTTTACTTAGCAATATAGGTTAAAACTGTAAAGAAGTTGTGTGAGCTGTAACTTTGAGTAGTAACAGTTAAAAGTGAATGGGTTATTAAAATGAAATTCTCCTAGAATTTCTCACAGTGTTGAAATAAAATATGTCATTTTTATACCATTGTGTAAAAAGTCTGTGTTACATGTAATTTGAATTTTTGTAAATAAAATGCTGTATACACTCCCTATGCTTATGATTCAGTCGATTAATAAACAATTATTAAGCACCTACTACATGTCAGATCCTATCCTAAGCAATAGGTATGTAAATACAAATAAAAAGAAAGATTCAAATAGCTTACTATGGCGTAATCTAATGGCGTAAAACAATGCACACAAAAAAGCTGAAAGGGTGGATGGAGTAAGAAAATTCCAGTCACCAGAGCATTCTGGAGAAGCCCATAGGAATTCTAAAGCAGTACAGCTGGGGGAAATAAGGAGTTGACTGTCCTGGGATCCCCTCCTTAAATGGAGGTTTGGGAGCTCAAGTCTCTGACCTCCAGAGGTCATAAGGTAAAGGTAAGTGCCAAGGCTGATGAAATTTCCCAATGATGAGTTTCCTGGGGCATGATGATGTAACTGATAAGTCAAATGCTTCTCTGATTTTTCTAATTATTGTCTAATGTGAAAATTAAGGAAATATCTGGAATTCAATTTTCAAATTCCAATCTGTATCTTTGTTCTGGCCTAGTTATTGACCGAGAGCCACCAACATTTTAATCATTATTTTATTAGGGTAATGAAAGCAAGTCTTTCCTTTTCTCAGACCCCTAAGAAAAACTGTTTTCTACCATTGAGCTATCTCATTTTGAGACTGGTTAATTTGTGTTTCTCATGACTTCATCCACAGAGAAAGTCTGCTTCTTCACATGTCCTTTGGGTGGTATATTTCCACCCCTCACATTTAGTAGAAACCATGCTAAGAACATATCATTCAGAATTCAGATGAACTCCAAAGGCAGTGGCAGGACAGAGCTCATGAATGCCAACTAGTGGTGTTATTTAACAGGAGTTTCTGAGTCACAATCTTGGATAATCACTTTCTTTTTATACATGGGTAAGCTTTGTTTTTGTAGCCCCAACAACTAGCTCAATGGCTGCTACATGTCAGGTACTCAAAAACAGATTGGTAATTGATTGATGTTACTATAAATATGGGTTGGTCAAGAATATCAAGTTCTGTAGAGGTCAGAGGATGATTACTCCTTCAGGAACTGATCAGTGGATTCTTTCCGTTTCTATTTTACCCTCTGGTTCTAGAATATCAAGGGAGGTTTCCTTCATAATTTCATAAAGGATGATGTCTAAGCTCTTTTTTTGATCATGGCTTTCAGGTAGTCCCATAATTTTTAAATCGTCTCTCCTGGATCTGTTTTCCAGGTCAGTTGCTTTTCCAATGAGATATTTCACATTATCTTCCATTTTTTTCATTCTTTTGGTTTTGTGATTTCTTGGTTTCTCATAAAGTCATTAGCCTCCATCTGTTCCATTCTAATTTTTAAAGAACTATTTTCTTCAGTGAGCTTTTGAACCTCCTTTTCCATTTGGCTGATTCTGCTTTTTTAAAGCATTCTTCTCCTCATTGGCTTTTTGAACCTCTTTTGCCAATTGAGTTAGCCTATTTTTCAAGGTGTTATTTTCTTCAGCATTTTTTTGGGTCTCCTTTAGCAAGGTGTTGACCAGTTTTTCATGCTTTTCTTGCATCTCTCTCATTTCTCTTCCCAATTTTTCTTCCACCTCTCTTACTTAATTTTCAAAATCCTTTTTGACCTCTTCCATGGCCTGAGACCATTGAATACTTATTTTGGATATTTGGGATACAGAAGCCTTAACTTTTATGTCTTTCCCTGATGGTAAGCATTTTTCTTCCTCATCCAAAAGGATGGGAGAAGATATCTGTTCACCAAGAAAGTAACCTTCTATAGTCTCATTTTGTTTTCCCTTTTTTGGGCATTTTCCCAACCAGTTACTTGACTTTTGGGTCCTTTGTCAAGAGGAGGGTATACTCTGAGGATCTGTAAGAACTCAGTTCCTCAAGGTGGCACAATCAAGTGTGTACATTGCTCTGGGAACAAGAAGAGATTTTTGTGCCCAGAATCTTAGTAGAGTTTCCACTTCACAACCACCTAGCCTCCAGTTCCACCAAGCCAGCACTGGGGGCTGAGATTCAGATAAACTGCGAGGGCAGGTCAGCCATTCAGTGTGAGATAAAGATCAGCTGCTGCAGGGCCTCTACATAGGGCTGAGGTAAGAATCCACTGCTTAGTGCCCCCAGGGGTTTTATGATCCAACAATGGATGTGTGCTGCTGTAGGGGCTGCTGTGGGGACTGCTGCTGCCTGTCCGATGTGGCCTCTGCAGCTGCTGCCTGAGGCTGGAGCTATAGGAAGGCCCTTCTCCCTTCTCAGCCAGCTGAAAAAACCCTGTCACTGACCTTTGGTGCCTGTGGGTTGAGGATCTGTGAACTGCTGCTGTTGTGACTGGGGATTCTGCCCCTGTGGTCTGCTCATGTCCTCCTCCCAGAGCCAGCCATGCTTCCAAGGCTGGGCTTGGCTCTGGTCCATGTCTGGGGCAACAGACATTTCCTGGTAGCCTTTCAGGTTGCCCTGGATTGAAAATCTCCTCCACTCTGTTGTTCTCCACTTCTGCTGCTCTAGAATTTGTTGACAGTCTTTCTTTACAGGTATTTTATTTGGCTGTGTGGGAAAAGCTAGTTATATATATATGTCTTTCTACTCCACCATCTTGGCTCCACCTCCCTAAGTTTTGCATTTTGATATGCATTTTTCATTTTTTAAAGGGCGACAATGATGCAAATCACTTTGCTGAGTTCAACACTTCTATACCCTATACCTTATGCCCTATACCCTACCTTTGCTTGCACTATATAGTTGAAAAAGCACTTATCCTGTATTTGGCAAAGTGAGGTTCAAATCACACCACTGTGAGCTTTGTAACTCTATTTAAGTCACTACACTTCCCTGGGCCTCAGTTTCCTCATTTGTAATATTAGGGGGTAATGTTCTCTGAGGTCTCTCTACAGTCCTCCTTACATCTTAGGGCTGCATCTCAATAGTGCCACCTAGTGATAGTATATTTAAATTGCTGGGTCAGATTGCTGGATTTTGGTTTTGTTTGTATTTATTATATTTGTTTTGGAGGCAAATAAATCCCTCCAAAAGCCACTTTGATTTGTGGGAAGAGTGCGAGATTTGAAATCACAAGAGCTGGGTTAGAAGTTCATCTCAGTCATTTAACATCTTTAATCATTGCTAAAATGCAGATGATGATAATACCTAAAACATGTTGCCTATAGGGTGGCTGTGAAGGTCAAATGTATGACATATTTAAAGCATTTCATAAGCTATAAAGCTATATAAATGTAGGTTATTATCAAGTAATATACAAAGCCAAAATTGGGAAGAGACAGTAAATGTCAAGCAGAACATTCTCCAAAGCTCAAAGTTTCTGAATACAGAAACATTGGGCCATTGGATTTCCTTTATTAGTAGCCTTAGGGGGAATGGAATGACCTCTGTTGACCCCTTCCCTGGCTAAGCCCTCCATTGCTAGACATACAATTAGAGACTCAGAGTACATTCCAGAATTGGAGCCTATGAATTAAGATGAAATTCTCTCTCCTCAATAAGTGCCAACTTCAGGTAAACTAACCAGGTCCAAACCCATTTCTGAATCAGTTCAGTCTGGCATGCATGCACACATACACACATACACACACACGTGCACATACACACATATACACACATGCACATGTACACATACACACACATGCACACATACATATGCACATAAATACACACATATACATACATACACATACACAGATACACACATGCACATACACACACATATACACACATGCACATGTACACATACACACACATACACACATACATATACACATAAATACACACATACACACACACACACACACGGACAAGTAGAAATCTATGGACAGGCTCACCTTTCCTGGAACAGAATCCAAAGCACTGATCTAAAAGCAACTACAGACTCACAACACAAGGAAAACCTGGGCCAAGAACTAGATATCATATAATAGAGTTCCATAGTAAAAACGGATTGAAACAAAAGTTTGCCTTACATTTTAACCCCCGAAGGCTCAATTTTGCAATATCTCTCCAGTACTCCATATTGGGCCAGATTCGTTGTCATTAACACAAAGGAATACCTTATGTTGATTCTTACAGTTGCACCCTACAATTGATTTCAGTTGTGAATAAGTTGTGGCATGTGAATAGGATGGAATATTCCTGAGCTGTAAGAAATGAAGAAACAGATTGTTTCAGAGACATCTTTATCTGTAGGGGGCCAGTACTGATCGAGTCCGGAATGTGAAGTACTCTCCAGGTTTCACTTGAGACCTGTACTAACATTCCCACCATAATTGGCTCACCATCCCACTCTTGATATGCAAGGATGAGAACATCCTGACCCTGCCTGTGTACTCTGAGATTGTCTCACCAGAGGACCTAAGATTAGGAAGTATGAGAAGTAAACTAAAAATGTTCTCATGGGAATAACCTTGCTTGCCTGTAGAAAATCCATATAAACCCTCACCCTCAGAATAATAAACAGATTCCTCGCTTGCATCCCACCTGCCCCATGACTTTCTTTTTCACCAGGCACCGAAGCACTCCGTGGATGCTGGCCGCCCACGGCATTTATCATAGCTAACATTTACATAGTACTCACTACATCCCAGGCATGGTGCTAAGTGCTTTCAATTACTGTATCATTTGATCCTCTCAACAACCCTGGGAGGCAGGTAATATTATTATTCGCATTTTACAGATGAGGAAACTGGGGCAAACAGATTAAATGACTTGCCCAAGATCACACAGCTGGTGTAAGTACCTGACTTTATACACTAATTACCTAGCTGATAGAGTTCCTTGTATTCCAAATGAGGTCACAGTATTGTGAGTTTTGCTTAACTGTTTTACCTTGCCATAAGAAACCTCTCCCTGGACAAGATGGTCTGAAAATGGAATTTAAGTGAATGAAATATTTTTTTAAAGGAGAACAGTTTTGTTGTTGCATAGACACAATCACAGATGTGATTCCTATGTAGAACATAAGTCACACAATCACAGGAGGGATATTCTCATCCAACGACTTCATTTTGGAGCTCAGGAAAGTAAGACCCAAAGAGTTAGGTGATTTACCAAAAATGTACTGCCAGGAAGTGGCAGCCTAGGAACTCAGACTCAGATCCCCCAACTCCACAGCTAGCGGCTTAACTAATACATTGCATTGCCTAAGTTCTATAATTACTCCTGGCCACAAGAGTATTTTCAACAGTTTCAGGAACATTGCCCAAAGACTTGACAGCCCCAATTCTCTATCAGGTGATGACAACCCTTCATTCTCACTTCAGGTCAGAACTCAGAGGGATGTTGCAGATCTTTGGTAGCATAACCCAAAGCTCTGGACCAGAACTTGTTTTCCTATTTTAAATTAAATCATGGAAAGAATTCAGTCAAACTGCTCAGAGCAAAACACATTTTCAAAGGGAATATATTTTAAGGGGAGAAAATGTTACCCTTGGAATATATCTGTTTTTTTTTAAAAACTTGTTATAGAAAAATGGACTTCAATAAAGTTAAAATGCAAAGCAGAAAATGTAGTTTCTCTTTTCACTCACTCAGGAGATATTTATTGGTTGCCTGCTATGTGTCACTGAAGACAAGCAATGGTTCAGTACAACACCGGCCCAGAGTCCAGAATAACCCAATTCAAAACCGTCTTCAGACACTTCCTAACTCTTTGACTCTGGGCAACTCACTTAACCTTGTTTGCCTCAGTTTCCTCATCTGTTAAATGAGCTGGAGAAGGAAATGGCAAAAACACTACAGTATCTTTGCCAAGAAAACTCCAAAAAGGGTCACAAAGAGTCAGGCACTGACAGCCTGAAGCAACTGAACTACAAGAGACTCCTTCTTTCTAGCTGTCTCCATGCCCAAGCAGGTGATACTGATAGGGAGACCCCTAATGAAATGCTCCATGGATCTGTGGATCCAAATGAGTGAGTATACTTTGTTCTGCTCTTTTCAACATTTTTATCAGTGACCTAGCTGAAAGAATAGATAGCATACTCATCAAATTTATGAATGGCACAAAATTTGGAAAGATAGTTTTTAAAAAACTGAAATAAAGATTCAGGAACCCAAATAGAATTCAACAGGCTAACATGATAGGTCAAATTGAATATGATGGCCTTCAAGAGCAGGTAAGAGCAATGTCTTAATCCCAAATTTTCAAAAAAAAAAATCTATTTTAAAAACACATGATGGGAAGGAATAGCAAATAATCTAGGAATTTCAGTGGATCAGGAGTTCAATATGAGGCAATAGTATAACTTGATAGCTAAGAAAAAATAGTTAACTTGATCTAAGCCTGTACTAACAAAATCACAGTGTATAGAACTAAGGAGGTCCCACTGTACTCTGCCCAGGTCATACCACATTTGGAATATTATGTATTGCATTCTGTATCACATATATGCATCACATTCTGGGAATGACATTGGCAAACTGGGTAATATCCAGAGAAGGGTAACTAGGTTGATGAAGGACCTTGAAGTCACGTCACACAATAAACTGTTAAAAGCTGTAAGGATGTTCATTTAGGGGAACAGAAAACTGAAGTGGGATATGAGAGTTGTCTTGGTGCTCTTGAAGGGCTATTTTTGTGGGGAAAGGATTAGACACATTTTACTTAACTCCAGAGAGCAGCCCAATAAGTAGGTGGAGAGAATTGTTCAAAAGTAGAATGGCCTGCCATGAAAAGTGGTCACTGGAGATCTTTAAATAAAGCGTTAATGGCCACTTACCAGGGATATCCTAGAAGAGATTTCTATTCAGTAGAAGCTTTGATGGTCTTAACAATCTCCACATGAATCACCTCTGAAGTTCCTTCCAACTCTGAGGTACTATAGTTTTTAATCATTCTGTCATGTTCAATTTTATAAAGTGGATAAATGTAATGTGTGCAAATTTCTTCATAGCTGATGTCTGAGATCAGGTGACACATGATATTTTCTGATACCAGAAAGTAACAATATTGCTCTGTTTCATTTAAACTGAAGAAATCATAGGCTTGAGAACTGGAAAAAACCCTCAGAGATCATCTAATTCAAGGCAATTAGAGGCAGTGTACTACAATGGAAAGTGTGCTAGATCCGGAGTCCAGACACCCGGGTTCAAATCCAAGCTCTGCCATTTAACAGCCATGTGATCTTTGGAAAGTCACTTAGCCTCTCATCTGTAAAATAAAAGGGTGGAACTAATAAGTGTTCTATGACTCAGTTACCCTCATGGTTCTAAGTTTATGGCATTCTACAGATAAGGAAACATAGACCCAGAGAAGGGAAATGACTTAGCCATGAGAATTAAGTAATAAGTAACCGAGCGCAGAGTAACTCAGGGGAAGGAAAGAATATTGTATTTGGAGACAGAGGACCTGGGTTTGAATCCTGCTCTACCACTTACTACCTGTGTGACCTGATAGACCTCAGTTTCCTCATCTGCAAAATGAGGGGAATGTACTAGATGACTAGTTCCATTATTGATATAAATCTAGGTTCGTATGAATCTATTACTCCAAATCTAGACCCTTTCCCCCATGCCATGTTGCTCCATAGAGTAACTTCAGAGTTGAGCAGAATTTTCAAAGGTCTTTGAGGAAAGTAAGAAAGAGGAGCAAGTAGACGGAAATTGTAGGCAAGGACATTCTCTCTATATCCTATAGAAATCTATCAAGTATAGAGTGCCTACTTCTCAGATGATCTGAAGCATCAGAGGGGAACAAGGGTAAGTCCCCAAATATATTGTTGGGCAACTAGGTGGCACAATGCAGAGAGTCCCCAGCCTGGAGTTCAGGAAGACCTTTTATCTTCCTAAATTCAAATCTGGCTTCAGACCCTTAATGTCTGTGTGGCACTGGGCAAATTCCTTAACCCTGTTTGCCTCCATTTTCTCACCTGGAAAATGATCCAGAGAAGGAAATGACAAATCAGTCCAATATCTTTCCCTAGAAAATCCCAAATGGGGTCACGAATAGTCAGACATGAGTGAAAAAAAACTGAACAATAAAAATGCGTCATTGAGGGGAATTTATTCTAAAACTGTAGTGACCCTGTCATGCCAGAAGGTGGCCTCGTGACATTTTAAATCAGGTATTCTGAAGCTACAGATCAACTCAATCTACTTTTCTCACCAGAATTTTCATTTTCTGTTGCTTGGAATATGGACATGGAACATGCTTAGAAATACAAATAGTTGCCTATGCCAAAAAGAACAGAACTAGATTACACATGAAACTTTGAAGCTCTGATACATACAACTTGTGGTCGTTGTTGTTTTAAGTATATAAGAAACCCAACACATTAGTTTAAAAGTTGTCATACTTATCCTTATCTCCACTTTGCCCTTAGTCTGTTCTTTTTAGAGCATTTTTTAAAAATGTTTCATTGACGCTTCATTTTGTCTCATCTTTTTTTCTCTTTTCTCCTTTCAGTTTTCCTCCTCTAGCAAATAGGTTTGGAGAGCCTGCAGCCTCAAGGCTCCATGTGGCCATTAGGTCCTCAAGTGTGGTCCTTTGACTGAATCCAAACTTCACAGAAAAATTCTATGAAGTTTGGATTCAATCAAAGGGCCACACTTGAGGACCTAGAGAGTCACATATGACCTTAAGGTCACAGGTTCCCTACTCCTGTGCAACTCTTGTGAACATGGGCTCTATAATTCTTATACTAACCTATTAAATATGTTAGAGCTTCCCTTTCTCACAGGGAAATCAGACAATGGACACATCAACTAGTCAGTCAGGAGGACTTCTGATGCCCAAGGCTGCTTGACATACTGACAATCTTTTGCAGTGAAACCCAGCTCATACCAGCTTTGACTCAGACCCTGAGCCATTTAGTGATTTATGGACCTTCAAGAAACATCCTTATTTTCAAAGACTTTCCTGTCTATAGATTATGAGACTATTGATACATCATGTTTTATGGGAATATTTTTTGGAAACAACCTTATCTCCAGAGATTCCCCTAAGTTTGGTTATGGGGCTCCTAGAATATCCTGTTCTTGGAGACATGTCCATATCAAGCCTTGAACTATGGACTGCTTATTACCAAGAATGTCTTCTGATTTGTGTATTAAAGACCTTCAACTCTGATACCTGAATTTCCTCATTTCCCTGTTTCCTGGGACTTTCTTCCTAGCATCTGACCAAATTCCCTCCTTTTCTCCTTTTTTTTTTGTTCAGAAATTATATAAATATTTCACTCTTTCCAACTTGGCTTTGAACATGTCAGAACAGACTTTATTTCAGCTTACAAGTTTTTCTTTCTCAGGTAATAAAAAGCATTTGTAATATGTATAAACTATGATCAGACTCTAGTTCATTCCAGGACCCCTTTTGGGGCCTGGGGACTCTTGCATTTAACAGTTCACCATCTGTCCTTGCCTAGGAGAGTTCCGTTTAACAGTTCACCATCTTTCCTTCCTAGTTAAAAAAAATTAAAATAACAAATATATATATACACACACACATATATAGTGAAGAAAAACAAATTCACACATCGGCCATGTCTGAAAGTCTATATCTTCCTATCTTCTCTAGCTTACCACCTCTCTGTCAAAAGGTAGGGATCATGCTTCATCAATGATCCTATGGAGTTGTGGTTGGTCATTGTGTTGCGCAGAGTTCTTAAGTCTTTCAGCATTGTTTTTCTTTATGATGCTGTAGTCATTGGATAAATTGTTTCCCTGGTTCTAGAGCAACTGAATCTTCATTTTGTGAATAACCACCAATGAAAAAATTGAGAATAAATATGAAAAAAATTGTTGATAAAGAAAAAATTACAATCAAGTAGAAATATTATTCATACAAAAAACATACAGATGGACATATGGATGAATGGTAAGAACTTGTGGACTCTGTTCATATAAAAAATAAACCAGCTATAAAAATTATGAAATGAAAATTAATTCTGTCCAGGCAATAATTCCAATGTGTAGTTATCTCCTGCTCTATAAGTAAACAATCCCAGAGTACTACTCTCCAATACTTCTTTAAATACCCTAGTATATTTTCAATATTGAATATTTCCATATTTCAAAGTTCCACCCACACATTTATATATACACACACATACACACATGTGTAGTTCATGTGGCATGTTTATATATGTGTGTATACACATATACATAAATATCATACAACTTTATACATTCTTTTAAGTGGAAGAGAGATATCACCAAATCAAGCAAATGATAGGCATTCATAAGAGAGCAACCCTAAATATATTCTGCTAGTGAGAGAGCCAAGCTGCCTACTCTGCTCATTAACACATTTTGAATGATGGTGAGAATACAAGTTCATTTACCCCACACTGGAGACGATCATGCTCATTTTTTCCATTACTATCTGAGGTAACTTTAGCTTCTTGGGTCTTTCTTTCCTTATCTATAAAATGACCTCTAAATTCTCTTCTAGGTCTAGATCTATGATTCCACATTCCTATAACTATAAGAGTGACTTATTCAACCATCTTTGTGGTCCCTTGGGATTTTAATTTACATTTATTTAAAGTCTTCCCCACAGATTTAGTCTCTAATATAGTTCTTATGTGCTTTCTTCAAACAGCCATTGTAAAAGCTACTTTATTTAGTTCCTCAACTATTGTATGGATTAAACAACTTATAATGAATTTCTCTATTTTAGAGTCCCTAGAATGTTTCCTCTGATAAAGTGATTCAGTATCCTTAACCCCGCTGTACAGAAAGTCAGTAACTTCTGTCAAAGAAGGGCCTGCAGGTATAAAAATGAAAACACTGATTAGCATCTAGGCCTTGCTTTAAAAATGGCAATCTATGCCATATCAGTTGTTAATGGTCAATGTTGGATGGTTTAAAGGAAGAAAGATACACTACTGTGAATTGGTCTGATTATTCTGAAAAAGCAGTTTGGACATACTGACTAAAATGTCTGTGCCCTTTGACCTACAGATGCTACTACAGGGTATATAATCCAAGAAGGTCAAAGACAGAAGGAAAGGCCTCACTTATACAAATATATTCACAGTAATACATTTTGGATGGCAAAGAACTAGAAACCAAGTAGGTATCCATTGACTGAGGAATGGTTAAATAAATTGTGATGCATGAATGTACAGGAATATTGCTAAACCATAAGAGAGCACGAATATGAAGAATTCAGAGGTTTATATAAAGTCTCATGAGAACTGATGCAGAGAGAAGGAAGCAGAATAAAAAAACAGTGCCCATAATGAGAGCAGAATTAAACAAAAAGAACAATAAAATTTAACTGACTTGAAACTGAACTCTATGGAATCACCACAATCAGGAGTGGCTCTAGAAAAGAATTGAGAAAATGAACCTTCCTCCCTTCATTACAGAGGTGGGAGACTATGGGTATGGAATAGTATATATACTCTCCAACACGGTTGCAATCTTGGTTGGCTTTGCTGAACTAACCCCCCCCCCCCCCCGCTTTTTATGCAAATCATTACAAGAACTATTTCACTGGTTACAGAACAAAAGAGATACATATTCAGAAATGTATGGTTATTGCAAAAGGCATCAAAAAATCAAAGTGAAAAATTAAAAGACAATATTCCTATTTGCTTTGTCCTTGTTTCTAAACTGCATGCCACAATATATTTTTTTTTCAAAAATTCTATTGTGATTTAAAATGATATTTTTGTGCTTGAAAATTAACCCATCATTTCCCACTGAAGGTTTATGCAATTATATGGCATTTTTTCAATACTCTAGTTTTAAGTACATCATCTAGGGAAAAAAACCCTCCATTTTTTTAGTTGAAAAGAACCAAGCAATGATTTGGAGGAGCATTCCAGATGCTGGGCCAGACACAATGTCCACAAGGAAAAATAGATCTTAATTTTCATCCTCAACATACCAGAATTTTTACCCTGTTGAGGAATATTTGATACTGCCAAAAAGGGTAGATTCTATATTTCAGTTGGTATGAACATAATTTGAGATGATAATGCACTAAGCCAGACCAATGTTTCCTTCAGTCTAACATCTGTTTCTGACAGTCCAAAGGGATGTTTTGTGAGAGAGAGCAATTGTCCTTGACAATGTTTACCTTAGAAGGTCATCAGACAAGGACTGCTCTGGAGGAAAAATGAACTCAGTTTGTCCACCTCACAATATATGTTTCTCTTCTATTCAAACACTTATTTCCATAGAATTTTCAATTCTATTCATTTTAACAGACATTTATTTATTAAATACCTACAGTTTGCTGGTTAGGACTGAGGGGAGATTGAAAGTCAAAGAAGTCCATCCCTGTTGTCACAGATACTTAGAACCATTTGGGAAGAGGGATAGTGAAGCAAGTATGCAGTATGCATTTACTTTATATGCCAGATATGATGCCAAGGGTTGGGAATACAAAACAAGAGAGGGAGAAGAAAAAGGAGGAGGAGGAGGAAGAGGAGGAGGAGAAGGAGGAGAAGAAGAAGAAAGAGGAGGAGGAGAAGGAGGAGGAGAAGGAGAAAAAGAAGAAAGAGTTTCTACATAGACAAAAGTGAGCTACAAAGTCAAGGACAGGGAAACAGTGCCCACATAGGGAAGCATTGTCAAAATCAGTGAAGTTGGAAGCAGAGCTATGAGGGATGGAAGCACGGGCCCCGATGTGGAGGGCTACGGAAGGAGCTCACCAATGGGAGAAGCTAACCATCTTGACAAAGGGATGTATCAGGGGGCAACGGCCCCAGATTCGCAGAGAAGTTTCAGAGTGAAAGATAGCACCTGAGAAAGCATGACAGTGAAGTCTAGCAAGTCAGGAGCAATGCCCAGAGAAGAACGAAGGGGGATAAGACGAATGAATAGGCTATAAAACAGACTTTAGTTAAGTGCAAAGGGTCTGGATCTTTAGCAATAATCTGGTATTCACAGAATGCTATAAATTTTATCCTGGATGTGTAAAATCCAGAGGTAAACCTCAAATTCTGCTTTCACAAATAATTTCTAACTTCCCTACCAATATTTGATCAAAACTGATGACAAGTTCAAAACAACTCTCAGTCAAATACGGCCCCTTTCCGTACCTAAAGTTGCAGGAAAGAGTACAATGGGTGTTGAGAATTAAACAGTTCTTAGACTATCTATAAACAAATTCTAACAGCTGGTAGTCTTTGTGGGTAATCTTTGTCCAACGACCAGTGAGTTTTCACACCATTGGTTAAAGTCACATTCAAGTGGAGATACTACTCCTTGTTAGATGCCAGATAGGGACTGTGCAGTGTGGCTCCCAGTTGGCAGCCAGAAAACCTGGTTTCCAAGTTTTTCCTATCACTTGTAACAATAATAGCTGACATTTACAAAGCACTTTTCAAAGTTTTGTATAAGGTTATCCACTTTGATACAATAACTATCTGAGAGAGATACTTTTTACTATTTTCACTTACAAATAAGGAACTCCTCAAGGAGGTTAAGTGGGTCGTGTGGCTAGTGTCTGCGATGGAATATGAGCGCTGATCATTCCTAACTCCAAATATAATATGGTTTACTACACTGAGCTGCCTGACCTACTGAGTTATCTCAGTATGACCAGGTTGCTATGTCCCTCTGTTTCTCATTTTCTTCCCCTATAAAATGAAGGGATTGGACTAGATGATTTCCCAGATCCCATGAAATTCTGCTTTATGCTATTTTTTTTTAAAAGAAAAAAGAAAATAAGGCTCTTCTCCCTGCTTTGCCAGGATCCACCACAATGAGAAAGATAGCTATCCCCTGAATGAATGAGAAGAGAATTTAAATTCAATCTGCTATCTGATAGTCTTTGTTGAGGTAATGAGTGGAAACATTGGCTTCTCCCTTTTCTTCCCCCTCTTAGATAAATCCAAGATTGGGAATGAGAAGAAAGGAAAGTATTGACTCTACAGAGGCCTTCTAACTGCCTCAGTCTGAGGTCTTCAGTTCGAATTTATGAACAACAATGTGTTTGAGCCTATAGAATCTGTTCTTTTCTTCAGACATTCCCAGAAAGAGGAGAAAACAAGATGAAATAAATAAGAGGCAGAGAAGTGAATATTTAATAGCAGAATTTAAGCTATAACACAGGGTGGTTTTGCCCTTTAAGAAACTTTCATTCACTGTAAGATTTGAAGATTTGTTGAAAAAAATATGGAAAAGTTTGAGTTCATGGGAAAACAAGAGAGAACACATTTCAAGAGCCAATCCTGTAAGATATTTTCCTGTTTGAGAATTTTTTCCTGGGGGCAAGAATGTGCTGGGGCCAACTAATACAGGCTCATGATAGTTGATGGTTAAATTTTCAGGATGAATACTTGCATATCAGAAATCAGCAAATGTTACAAATCAGGGCTTGATTTATTGTCCTGTTGGTTATCACTCTAGACTTAAGAAAGTGAAAAAAAAATAGTAACAATGCAGATTAAAAGTGTGACAAGGAGCCAGATAGTCAACATTTACTATCATACCACTATCTGATGGGAGGAAAATAATATTTATCCAACTCATATATCAAGGTGTGTATACCTAAGAACAACAACCCAAGGACAGCTTCCGAAAGAGGGTTGCCTTCTTATTGAAATAGGAACCTTTGTTTTCACAAGGATGAATGTTATTTAGAATTCTGTTACCTTACCTGACCTGTGTACATTGCCTGCCTTCATTCTTTTTGCCAACAGGGCCATAACCCTGGGGATATAGAACCAGGCTAAATAATACTCTATGAATGCCTTAGAATCATAGATTGAGAGTTATAAGGAGCCTTTAAAATCATCTAGTCTAACTATTTTTTAATGAAGGGAGCTGAGGAGAAAAAAGGAAAATGATTTACCCAGGGCCACAATGGTAGTAAGTAGGAAAACCAGGATTTGAACACAACAGATCATTTTACTCCTGGGCCAGTGTTCTTCTCCCCTTAACTTTTTTTTTTTTTGAATGAGTAAAATAAGTAAAATGAACTGTTTAAAACAACTGATTAAGGTCAGATTTGAGGGATAAAAGGAGTACTGTCACAAAATAGAGCAAAAAATAAAGGGGAGATGGGAGGACTTAGGGAAGTGGGAATGAGGAGCACTGTTGCCTGGCAGCCCTCATTGCCTTGGTGATGGGGTGGGTTATTTGCTAATTATGTGTATATAAGCACCTCAATTGTTTTGTTTAGATGTGTCAACTGGTTGTGTCACCTCCTCCACCCAACTGGGGCTCTCTGAGTCACTAACAGCTACAAGTTACCGATCCTAAAAACATTGGTGCAGAGGTAGTGAGTGGCACTGTCAGGATTGAAGATCTCTACTTTTTTGAGACTGATAAGGAAATGAATTGAAAAGTCACATTTCTACATAAGTGTCATGCTTATTCTTGATGAGAAGAGATACTTCTGCTGACTAGAGAACAGTGAATAAGGAAACCTGGGTTTTGTGGCTAAGGAGCTCTAGCATTCTGTGTTACATTCCAAGCTGAGCTATCATCTATGTCAAGGTCAGTACCAGGGGCCACTCATCTGTGTGACTTTGGGCAAGTCATTTGACCTCTCTGGGCCTCAGTTTCCACATCTGTAAAATGAAGGGATTGGACTAGTGTATCTCCAAATTCCATACTAGCCCTAAATTCTATTATTTTACTGTATAACTCTTGGACTTCCATTTCACCTGCAAAATGGACCTTTAATAATACCTGATTCTATGTACGCCAAAGTGCTGCCAAGTTTTTCATTCTAGAGCTGCATGAGACCTTAGAAGTCAGGTAGTCCTATCTCCTCATTTCACAAATGATACAGCCCAAGGTCACACAGATAATGTTACTATCAATGGCAGACCAGGGGCATTGGAACTCATTGAACAAACCCAGGTTCAGTCCTCCAAATTCAGTGTTCTTTGCACTGCGCCACACAAATGAGATAACGTGCTTGAAATCGCTCTGAATTCTGTAAACCTTGCTACCTAGGTAAAGGGTTACTATGTCTCTCGTCTATAAAATAAAGAGGAAAGCACTGAACTGCCGCTGGGCACTGCGACTGAGCATCTTCATTCAGTAATGTTTGTCAACAACAGGTTGCAGAATTCCGAGCCATCCTGACTGTTGTTATGGATATGCAGACATACGTGACTCTCTTGCCCCTTGCCCAGTTTGCCTAAAATACAAGATTCATTTGCATCACTAGGCTATGAGAGCAGTGGAGTGCGGTGGGGGCTGGGGTGGGGGTAAAATCCCCCGATCCTGGAGCTTCACAGGAATGTTCCTGGGCATGTCGTACATTTCGCTGTTGGCAGCACGTCAGGCCAAGAGGAAAAAGCTTGGGGTATGAAAGCCCAAGCAAACAGCCTCTTAGTCTGGCGCAACGGCAACCCAAGCGGGCTGCGGAGAGGGGAGAGAAAGGGGGAGAGATAGGGGAAGAGAGGGAGGAGCCAAGCCATTGAAGTGACAGCCGGCCGAGAGGAAGCCAGCCAATCGCAGCGCCCTTTGGCGTGGACCAATCGCGGCCTGCCTTGGCACGCCGATCTGCCCCGCCGAGAAGCCGGCAGAAACCAGGGGCTGGGCGGAGTTGGGGCGGGCGCTGGGGAGCCGGGCTGCTCTGTGCCCTCCTGGGTGCCGTTCAGGAAGCTGCAGCCGCGGGGGGAATTCTTCGCGAGTGGCTGCGGCCGGGGAGAGCAGATGTAGCCACAGCCTGGTGGCACGCTCGCGAGCATCCTTCGGGCTGCCAGGGTGCCCGCGCCCCCGGGTAGGCAGAGTATGCGCAGGCTGCCCGTGCACCTGCCCTGTGCGTGCCTCCGAGTGGAGGGGCTGCTTGGGCATTTCTGTGCTCCGGCCTACCTTCCCCTGCTCGGGAGGGCATGTAAGAAGTTTAGCCGAGCTGGAGCTGAGAAGATTAAGAGCCTGGAGCGGCTGGGCTAGACTGGAAGGGGCAAGGGGATCCGGGGACGCAGACTCCCACTCCACTAGTTCAAACCAGGAGGGCATTTTTGGAGGCTGGGATGACGAAGAGTGACCCTGAAATAACTACACAGCCTGGGGCGATGCTCACTGAGTGAGTGCCCGAGCGGTGAGAACAGATGGTTTGTTGAAGACAGGAATGCTAGCATTCAGGAAAGCAAGAAAGAAACTCAGAATGGGGACGATATGCTCGCCCAACTCAGGAGGGACAAAGACCGTGGAAGTCTGCAATGCTGACTGGATGGGCTCGCTCTCCCCTCGCCTCAGCACATTGCCCCTTTCCAATCTGGCTATCCCAGGTATTCTTCTGATTTCCTTCTTATTCTTAGGATGTAGCTGTGCCTTCACAATGTTTGGGGGTTTGACTATGTTTTCTATCATGTAAAGAAAAAAAAAAACAATTGCCTGAACTTAACCTTGTTTTTTAAGCCCAAACTTAACGATAGAATAGTTCTTTTGGAGAGAGATTTGTGATTACGTTGCAGAGGGAACAGGTAAGGAGTGAAAAAAATAACCAACTTGCTTTCTGTTGGTTTGACACCATAATTTTAAGACTTGGTTACCCTTGTTGTGAAGTTGAAAGTGATAGTTGGGAATGGGAGGGGGCTTTGCTTACTTGTTTCTTTAAAAGAAAAAGGGTGGCTGCTGAGCGAGCATCTCATTGAAAACTCCCTAGGCGCGTTAAGTCTGGTACTGGGAAATGTTTCCTTTTTAATTGGTTGTCAGACCTTGTTTCTTTGACAAGCAAACAATAAATAGCTCCACATCAGAGAACAGATGCAGAGTTGGGAACTGATATAGAGCACATCTGTTTCACTTGTTGGAAAAAGACAGAAATAGAGAATGTAAGCACTCATCACAAACAGAAACAAGTAGTCATCAGATGTGATGAGCTAGTGTTATTTCAGGCACAGTCTCTGACTTGGAACTCTGGGCAGTCTTGAACTTGGACCTTTGAGATTTTTGGTCCAGCCACTATCACTCTGCTGAGAGTCCTTGTACTTTGACTTCAGTCTCATCAAGAGTCTAATAAAAGGGGTCTCCCCTTTTTTTAACCTCCAGATCAGTGAGGGTATTCATTCTAAAGTGGGGCTATTTGGAATGAAATAAATTTCTGAGAAATAAAGGTGAGCAAATCCCTATGATGCCCTTCACTGAACGTTGTTTCTAAGGCTGGGGACAAGATCCCCACTATTCTTTTCTTTGATTTGAAAAAAATCCAAACAACTGTTAGCCCTGCACACAGAGGCCATCATGCAAATGTCCAACTGCCCTTGGATTAGCCTGACCTCAGTGTTAACTAGTCAAAGAACCCTTAGTCAACTCTGAATTTAAATTATCTTCCTTTGCTGTCCAAGTATGAGAAGCAGAGCTACCTTCATCTTCTCACCTCCTTTCCTGGTCACAGGACTTAATAGTGAGGCCACAACCTCTCCTGCTTTTGAGTGAGAAAAGTAATGTTATATTGACTGGTTTGGCAAAAACCAAAAAAATCCATCTATCTGTTTATTCACACACCCACAAGCATATATACATCTATGCACACACATAATATATGTAGTTATATGTGCTTGGAATTTACAAGCTATTGACTTTAGCTGCTTAGAAAATACCTACTTAGAAAAGTGGTCATACTTTAGAATTTGTTTTAAAATGTTGGAGTGGAGAGTGGGGAAAGCCTTTGATCCTTGCTAGAACACTTCCTAGCTGTGTGATCATGGGTTGTACCTATCTGAACATCAGATTCCTCATCTATAAAATGACCTACCTAGTAATAGTGCCTGTTTCACAGAGTTCCAGGACAGGGCCTTGGACGCAGGATCAGGAAGACCTCAGTTCAAATCCTGCTTCAAAGTAGCTGTGTGATCATGTGCAAATCTTTTTCCGGCCTTAGTTTCCTCATCTGTAAAATGGGGCTAATAATAGCATCAACCTCAGAAGGCTGATGTGAGGATAAAAATGAAATAATATGTGTAAAGCACTTGATTAACCTTAAAGTGTTATATATATATATATATATATATATATATAAATGTTAGCCCTTACTGTTATAATGTATTGGCAATGCTTTTTAGACCTTAAAATGCTTTACGTGAATATTGGTTATTCTTACAATTGCTATTATATTTAATTACAATTTACAGTCAACACAAGATTATCTCTGTCGTATCCAGTATTAGTCATTACTCCAGAGAGCATTATTATAGTAGAGTTGCTACATGGTTTGGTATGGCTAGCATATGATTGTCATTTAGAAAGGAATCTTAGGCAGGGCCTGCATAGTTCTACAATTCAGGATATGTAAACAGGTTGTTGTTTCTTCCTTATATTTTGGTCTGACCTGAGATTGGCACCATAACTGTTGGTATAGCCCTGCAGCTCAGCAGCCAAAGCAGTCTGGGGAGCATTGGGGAGCAATCAAGCATTTGCTATGAATCGGGATAATTTCATTTTTGCCCTTTTCTAGGAGAAGGGAGGGAGAGTGACTTGCTGCTACTGGTAACTCTGTCTAATGCCCTTGGCATTATGGGAATTCACCCATCTTGTTTTGTGGAGACAGGGAAATCTTGTTAAGAAGTATTCCCACTTCTAAGATCCTGTTCATCACAGAATCTGTATGGTCATAAATTAAATCACTATCCTGCAAGATTACTTTCCTGAAGAAGAACCAATAAAAGTATTCAGGCTGATCAATCATCCCAGAGAGGCAAAGAGGCTCCTAGGAGAGCTTGTTATTTCTGTTTTTTACTCCTTCAAAGTACCCTGAAAATATAATGCCCCCTAGAAAAGGCCCAGGCAGTAATGGCCATGTTTTATTAATTCTTTCTGAAATTCCATCCTAGTAGCTAATTATTGAAACCTAGATGACCTACAGAGGGTACAGAGTAAAGGAATCTTAAAAGAGTTAATAATATCCCAGGGAGGTGTTGTGGTGGCAGTGAGAAAGATCTCTATATGGAACTTCCTCTCATAAATTATACTTTCTGAGTGAGCTAGATGTTTTGTGTGAGGGAAGAAAGAGAGGAAAGAAGGGAGGGGAAGCAAGAGAGGAGAAGAAAAGAGGAGGGATTAATAGAAAGGAGGAGAAGAAAGGAAAAGAAGAGAAATGGAGAGACAGATAGAGACACAGACAGAGACAGAGAGAGGTATCATTTTTATCCTTGGGAAAATGTACCTTTAGTGATGGGACAAAGTTGGTCTGTAATTTTAAACTCGGTGATTGAATCTCATGGTTTTTTTCCATGCTAATCTGTCCTTCAGAATTGGACTGGCATCTGCAGGGAAGGATCAGACCTGTCAGGCTGAGGGAAGCAAGGAAAGAGGATTCAAGAGATTCAGACAGTAACAGGTTAAGATGGATTCTATCTAGGTTGAGTCTTGGATGCACCTGCTCTATCTGCCTAAGAGCATGATAGGCATGAACAGATGTTCATGTATCCTTAACATAGCTTTGTCATATTATGTCACTTCTGCAACTGTTGAGAACACCTGTTAATGACTACTGTCACTATAAGGCATAGAAATGCTTAAGGGAAAGCATCTCTCTGTTATTACACAATAGCACAGAATGTGAAGCCTTAAACCTAAAAGAATCAGAGGTAACAAAGATTAGATTTTTTTTAAAATTAAACATGAAATGCTTTTAAAACTTCTAGGCATTATTTTAAGTAACAGTAGAGACAAGTGTGAGTTGTCCATGGGTTTGTGAAAGGACTTTTTTCATGTAATATACACTTCTTTATACCTACCCCTTTCATAGTGAATTCTTTGTTTTTTTAACAGTGAGTGTTCCTTAGTGTTTTCCCCCTCTACAAAAACTAGGGTGTAGTGGGTAGATCACTGGACTGTCAAACCTCTTAGTTTTTAATACCAGCTCTGCCTCCAATTAACTATCATGAGTATGAATCCACTTCACCCAGTCTCAGTTTCCTCATTTTAAGTCAATAATTTAATGCAAATCAATTTAACTTCATACAATGTGTTCATTTTTCAATCATGTCTGACCCTTCTTCATGACCCCATTTGGGGTTTTCTTGGCAGTGATATTGGAAGAGTTTGCATTTCCTGCTCCAGTGGTGTGCAAGGTACTGATACCAAAAAAAAAAAAAAAAAAACCAAATAAACAAAAAAAAAGCCCCTGCCCTCAAGAAACTTGTACTTTAACATTCTACTGGTGAGATATAACATATACACATAAGTCAATGCAAGGTAATTTAAGGAGAGGAAAGATATCAGTAGCTAGTAGGAATTGGAAAGACTTCTCATAGGAAGTGGTATCTTAGCTGAGTCTCTAAGGATACTAAGAATTCTAAGAGAAGGCAGTGAAGAGGGAATACATGTCAGGAATGAGGACGGAGCCTGTGCAAAGTGAGAGAGAAGAACTCTCCCTGAGCTCAGAACAGCAAGAAAGGCCAATTTGGCCAGACCACAGAGTGCACAGACAGAATGGCATAAGCAGTACCTGAAGTCATGATGAACTGAATTTGAATCCCTCCTAAGATAGTAGAGCAACTCATTTATATTCTCTGATCATCAGTTTCCTCATCTGCAGATTTTAATGATGGTAGTAGTACCTACTTCCCAGGGTTTGTGGGGAGGGTCAAATGTAAAAATATGGGGGCAACTAGGTGGTGCAGTGAATAGAACACACCAGCTCTAGATTCAGGTGTACCTGAGTTCAAATTTGGCCTCAAACACTTACTAGCTGTGTGATTCTGGGCAAGTCACTTAACTACAGTTACCTCCCCAAAAATATATACAGTGTTTTGAAAACCCTAATGCATAAATCATCCAGTGATGAAGATGATGATGGTGGTGATGAAAGGGAGCAATGTGAAATTAGTTTAAAATGATGAGTTGGAGGCAGATTATGATGGGCTCTAAGTACCAAGCTGGGTAGTATGTATTTTATTCTAGAGACTACAGGGGGACACTGACAATTTTTAAATAGAGGAACAACATTTTTGGAAGGTTATTTTGTCAGCTGTTTGGACTATGGATTGGAAAGGAGAGAGAATGAAAACAAAAGGATTAACTAGGAGGCTAACACAGTATCCCAGGCAAAAGGTGTCAAGGATCTAAACTGAATGAGAATTATGTTCCAAGAGAAATTTTTTGACCTCTGAAGGACATGAGTGATTGAGATTAGCCCTAACCCTCAGGGAACATGCTTTTTGATCCTGAACCAGACCCCACTCAATTAGGAGACCTCAAGTTCTAAACTCCTCCATTAGAGTTTTGGGTGACCATCTCCTGATGAAGAAAACCAACCAGGGTGGTCTGGGTAGAGATGGATTCCCATGTCCAGATTTCTGGAGGCAGCTGAATCTCATGATCAAGCCATGTTCTCCACAGAAGGAGCTGAAGACTCCTAGTCAAGCTCCTCATTAAACAGCTACCAGTCAGGGTTGATTTTCAGTCATCAAGGGAATTCCTTTTCAAGGATCATTTAAAGCTTTGAGGCTCTCCATGTCTTTTGTCTTTAGCTGCTGAAACCATTGACCATCCATTTATTGATTATTAGCTAGCCTAAATAATAAAATTGTTATTAATTACCTGGAAACTCTGTTTCATGGTTTCTTCATTAGTCACAGTATAGAGCAGAAAAAACAGAAGAAATAAAAGAGACGTTGTAGAAGTGAGATAACAGTAGTGATGTGGTAGTAAAAACAGCATAGCACAGCATATTGATCTAGAATGAGAGAAGCCAGGTTCAGATCCTAGTTCTGCTATTTTCTGCCTACATGACCTTAGACAATTCACTGACCTCTCTGGGCCTAATTTTTCTCATCTCTAAAATGAAGGGATTTGACTTTATGGCCTCTGAAGTCTGTTCCTACTCCAAATCTAAGATGCTATGATTGGATATACAGTGTGAAGGAGAGCAAAGAGTCAAGGATGACTCCCAGCTTATAAACTTAGATTTATTCTAAAATGAACTAGATAAACTCTAGGATCCTGACCAGAATTAACATTCTTTATATACACCTACATTTAAAAGTTTTTTATCCCAACATCACAATGTAGTAGGGAGAAGGTTGGAAGGATGAATCAGATCAGAGATGTCCTGGTAAATATTTAACAACTGTCTTTTGGCTTGGGGGGTGGGGTGGGGAGATGTATACATAACACAATTTTAAATTTAATCTATAGTATTAACATTTTCTCCAATACTTTATTAAATCTAGACAATCAATAAAACAATAAAGCAAGCCCTGATTTATAGTTCTTTGGTTTGATTTGGGTTTTTAGGGGTTTTTTGCTGATTTCTAAGATGAAAATGTTCACACTAAAAATTGAACAGTGAACTCTCATGAGCTAATATGAGCTGGCTCTAGCATATTTGAAATTATATAAGAAATTTCTCAATTTTCTCTTGCAAATAAAAAGTTTTGTAAGAGCTTCAAGGTGTGATGAAATGGGAAAAAAGTTCTGCATTTATAATCACATTTATAATCTGAAGCCTTGATACTTTGTGTCACTTGAGTGACCATGTGAAAAGTCATTTAATATCTATGTACTAGTTTCTTCACCATGAAATGAAAGGTATGGACCAAATGTTGTATAATAATTATAATAATAGCTAGCATTTACATAGCACTTTAGGTTTTCAAAGACCTCTGTGACTATTACCTCACTTGATTCTTAATAATTCTGGGAGATAAGTGCTATTCTTATTACCATTTTACAGATGAGGAAACCAAGGCAGGCAGGAATTGACTTGTCCAGGATTCTGTCTATTGTACCACCTAGCAGTCAAATCTAATCCTCTGTTTTGCTGATTATAACCAGAGACCAGAGAGAGAAGCCATATTCCTGTATAAGCTGTGGTCTTTAAGGTCACTTATATGACTCACTTATTCTGTCTACAATCCATTTGCTGATAATCATCACTGACTCCTATAAAGAGAACTACGTGGTTTAGCTGTGTTTGACTCTCCATGACCCTATTTGGGGTTTTCCTGACAAAGATACTGGAGTACTTTACCTTTTCCAGCTTATTTTACAGATGAGGAAAATGAGGCAAATAGGATTATGTGACTTACTCCAGGTCACACAGCTGGTAAGTGTCTGAGACCAGATTTGAACTCAGGAAGATGAGCAGTCCTGACTCCAGGCCCAGCACTCTATCTACTTTGCCACCTAGTTGCCCAAAGAGAGGTATGCTCAGCAAATACACTGTTCCTTTCATGTCTCTTCCTTCACTGCAAACAACTGCAAGTTTTAGTCAAACCAAAGATCGTTTATGTTCCTTCCTTATTTATTCAACACAGTATCTCCATCACTATGCTCAGTTTATCATACTAGCCATTATACAGATGAGGACATTGAATCACCACGTATCACACTATCAAAATAAACTGGTGCTCATTAGACATGTATAAGAGACAGAAAGAGACCTCTTAGGAGAAATCAGGACTGCTAGTACCACTTTCTTTTTAACACTAAACCCTTTTCAGATTTGGCTCCTTCCTTTACTTCTCAAATTTGAGCTTCTCATCTTCCCTGTCAGGCATCTGTCTTACCTAGTTCTCATTTCATATTGCCCTTGTCTCATTCATTGGCCTTGCCAATAATCTAACCCATCCCATTACACACTTAACTTTTCCTATAATTTCCTTCTTTCCAAGCCTTCCCATGAAGCCTTTTTTCCCACAGCATTTTCTTTTATCCTTTGACAGAAGATTAGTTCATTCTCTTCTTTCCTATCTTTGCCTTTCCTTATAAAACACTTGATGTTTGTCCTTCATTTTTGAGGAGGTCCATGACATCAGGAATGTTATTATATTAATGATATGATATATTATTTGTATTTATTTTATTAACATTATAAAACACAAATGCCTTTTTTAGAACTAGATTACTGAATAAGACTAAAAATTGGTACAATATCATGTCTGTTGTTGACTTGGTCATACTCATACATTGGATTCCAGAAATGAACTTTGACATAGAAATATCTGGGAAGAGCCTTAAAATCAGCAGGGATTTCAAAACCATTAATGTGGTTTTCCTAAAACACATCTGACCATGTCAGCCCCATATTTAATAAATTTCAGTGGTTCTATATCATGTCCTGAGTCAAATAAAAAATCTTCTGTCACTCAAAACCATTCGTAATCTATCCCTCCCATATCTTTCCCACTCTTCTTACATCTTACCACCCCTCACATCCCCACATACACAATGACCCTGGCCTCCTTTCTGTTCAACAAACAGGACACTCCCATCTCTAGGCTCTAGACATTTTCTTTTTTACCGCTTAACAGTATTTTATTTTTTCCAATTACATGTAAAGATAATTTTCCCAAGATTTTGAGTTCCAGTTTTTCCTCCTCTCTCTCCTTTCCCCTTTCTGCAAGCAATCTGATCTAGGTTATACATGTACATCCTTGTTAAACATATTTCCAAATTAGTCATGTTTAAAAGAAGAATCAGAACAAAAAGAAAAGTATGCAAGAAACAAAACCAAAAACCAAAAAAAATGAAAATAGCATACTTCAATCTGCCTTCAGATAGCATAGTTCTTTGTCTGGATGTGGATAGCATCATGAGTCTTTTGGAATTATCTTAGATCATTATATTGTTTAAGAAAAGCTAAGTCTGTCATAGTTGCTCATTGCATAATGTTGCTGTTAATATGTACAATGTTCCCCTCGTTCTGCTCACTTCGCTTTGCATCAATTCATGTAACTCCAGGTTTTTTCTAAAATTAGTCTGCTTATCATTTCTAATAGTGCAGTAGGATTCCACTATGATCATATACCATAATTTGTGGTGACTGACCATTCCCCAGTCAATGGATATCTCTTCAATTTCCAATTCTTAGTCACTACATAAAGAGTTGCTACAAATATTTTTGTTCAATTAGGTCCTTCCCCTCCCTTCCTTAAATTTTTTTTTCTTTGCAATATAGATCTAGTAGAGGCATTGCTGGATTGCGAAATTTTACAACCCTTTGGGTTATATGCCCTCCAGGGTGGTTGGACCAGTTCACAATTCCACCAACAATGCAGTAGTGTTCCAATTTTCCCACATTTTCTCCAACATTTTCCATTTTCCTTTTCTGTCTTATTAGCCTGTCTGATATGTGAGAGGTGGTATCTCAGAGTTATTTTAATTTACATTCCTCTAGTCAGTAATGATTTAGAGCATTTTTATATGACTATAAATAACTTGAATTTCTTCATCTGAAAACTGCCTATTTGTATCTTTGACCATTTATAAATTGGAGAATGACTTGTATTCTTATAAATTTGATTCGGTTCTCTACGTATTTGAGAAATGAGGCCTTTATCAGAAACACTAGCTGTAAAAATTTTTTTCCTGGTCTTCTGATTTCCTTCAAATTTTAGTTGCACTGGCTTTGTGCAAAACCTTTTTAATGAATATAATCAAAATTACTCATTTTGCCTTTCCTAATGTTCTCTTTCTTTTTTTGGTCATAAATTCTTACCTTCTCCATATATCTGACAGGTAAACTATTTCTTGCTCTCCTAGTTTGCTTATAAATCATGTACCCATTTTGACCTTATCTTGTTATGTTATGAGACATTGGTCTGTGCCTAGTTTCTGCCATACTGTTTTGCAATTTTCCTAGCAGTTTTTGTAAAATAGTAAGTTCTTTTTCCAGAAACTACAGTCTTTGGGTAGATTACTAGAGTCACTGACTACTTTGTCTTGTGTACCTAATCTATTCCACTGAGCCACCATTCTTTTTCTTAGCTAATACAAAATAGTTTTGATGATTGCTGCTTTAAAATGTAGGTTTAGATCTATTACAGCTAGACATTTTTTATCATTAATTCCTTTGATATTCTTAACCTTTGTTCTTCCAAAGGAATTTTGTTACTATTTTTTCTAGCTCTATAAAATAATTTTTGGTAGTTTGATTGATATGGCACTAGATAAGTAATTAATTTAGGTAGAATTGTCATTTTTATTATATTGACTCAAGTCACCCATGAGCAGTTGATGTTTTTCCAATTATTTAGCTCTGATTTTATTTGTATGAAAAGACTTTTATAGTTGCATTCATATAATTCCTGGGTTTGTTTTGGCTGTAGACTCCCACATATTTCATATTGTCTACAGTTATTTTAAAAGGAATTTGCCTTTCTATCTCTCACTGCTGAGCTTTGTTGGTAATATATAGAAATGTTGATAATTTATATGGGTTTATTTTATATTCTGCAACTTTGCTAAAGCTAATTATTTCAAGTAGTTTTTTTCACTTGATTCTCTAAGATTCCCTTGCCATGCCATCTGCAGAGAGAGTGATAGTTTCGTTTCCTCATTGCCTTTTCTGATTCCATTGATTTCTTTTTCTTCTCTTTTCTTCTCTTTCTAATACTAGCATTTCTAGTACAATAACAAATAATAGTGGTGATAATGGTCATCCTTGTTTCTCCTCTGATCTTACTGGGAATGTTTCTAGCTTATCCCTGCTACAGATAACGCTTGCTCATGCTTTTAGTAAACATTCTTCCCAGATGTCTCCCAGGCCTGGAATACTCTTCCTCCTCGTCTCCACATCATGATTTCCCTGGCTTCCTTCAAGTCTCAACTAAAATCCCACTTTGTATAGGAAATTTTTCTCAGTTCTGAATTCTAGTACCTTTCCCCCATTGACGATTTCCTGCTTATCCTGCTTTTTTTAGTGTGGTCTCCCCATTACATTGTTAGCTCCCCAAGGGCAGAGACCATTTCTCATCTTCCTTTGGATCTCTAGCATTCAGCACAGTTTCTGGAGCACAGTAAGTGCCTGATAAATGCCTGTAGATTGTCTGATTTGTCCAAGGTTGCGCAGATAGTAAGTGCCAGAGGAAGGATGGTTCTCTGAGCTCAAATGAAATTGTCTTTCTATAGTACCATGCCACTTCCTTCAAGGTCAGTAAGGTGGGTGGACAGTTTTTCAACACATCACCTGAATTATCAAAGGAAAAGGAACGAGTAGAATTAGAAGCTCAAATAGTTCCAGAGAGAAATAAGCAGAGAAGCTTTCAGCTGTAATGCTGGAGAATAGAGATAAGAAATACATAATAATTTTCCCTCTTACCTCAGTGTGTGCTGTGAGGAGAGAATAGGAAAAGATAGAAGACTTGACATGAATCCAGAAAGATTAGGTAGATTTTGTCTGTCCCACAAAGAGTATTTTTTAAAAATTATTTTATGTTTAATTTACAAGTAAAGCAAGTATTTCCATAACATCATGCAATAAAAAAGATGATTGCTCATAAAACTGCAAATCTACTATGTACAGCTTACTATTCCTTTCAAATATACAACAAAATTATCATGTAAATTTGGTTTTTTACTTTTTTTTCCTCCCCTGCCTGAGCTCAATGATCTTAGAAAAAACATGAAAATCTGTGCAAAAAGTATTTTTTAAAGTTTTTGGTTTTGGTTTTGGTTGTGAAATATTATGTCCACATCCACAGACAAATGTGTATGTGAACCTTCTGTTTAAATATACGTACCCGGTAGTGTTAGGACTTAATTTGGGCTGAGAAGTGCTGTTGCTCTATCAGGCTGTCAAGTATAAAACACTATGAGGGAAAAATATTATCAAGATTCTGACTAGGTGGGGGCAGAGAGACAGGGAAGAACAAGGGCAAGATAATGCTTGCTGATGCTTTTAGCAGATATTTTCCCTAGATTTCCCTCATATAACTTACATAAGGAATGAGTTTCAAAAATACAAAATTTGTAAATTATAGTCCTAAATTCTTTGAAGTTGGCAATTAAGCTTAATAAAAGTAATATCTTATAAAATTTTAAATGACATTTCTATCTGACCAGCATCGGGCAATAAATTTTAAGCACAAAAGTAATTGTGAAAGATCTCATGAATTTAGTAGCTGTATCTGTACATAAAAATGAATTGGTCTATGTGAAGAATTTTTCCCTGCACAGTGAAGCCAAGGCCATCAGAATTATGATTTCATTTGAAAGCATAACTTGGTAAACATCATTACAGTCATCATTTTAAAAACTGTGCATTTGGTACAAGTTACAATGGAATGGAAAAAGATAAAAGAATAATTGCCAACTGTTGATGACTGTAAGAAAACTACGTCAAATTACTACTAATAAAAGGAATGCTAATGAAAACAAAAGAGGTTTTACCTCAAACCCAGCAAACTGACATAGATGATAGAATATAGAAAGAGTCCATGTGGGCAGAGCTGAAGGAAGATGAATTTGTCCAACCATTATGGAAAATAATTTGGAATTCTGTGAGAATGTTATGTCCAGAAATGAATATATAAAAATAAAAGACATCAGCACCTTATTTTTTAAAAAAACAACATTATATTGGAATAGAAACTAGGTTTTCAAATGATTCTAATTAGAGCTAATTTCATAATATATTTGCATATATTCACTTGCATATTGAATGGATCGACATTGATAGGAATTTTAGTCTCACCTTTTTCAGGGTAGTATGCCTTAAATTTCATGCTTTTCTCTGTAGTGGGTTGCTGAATGCATCCACCATGGACTGCAAAACTGCAGAATACCAACATTCCATGTGAATGAGATGCATAGTAATTATGCCTTGTATCACAGGGTGCTTTTAGGTTTTTACAAAACATGTACAATATTATTATTATATTGTTATTATGTATGCTATTTTATTTGACCTTAACAGTAGCCCCATGAGGTAGGTACTACTGTTATTATCACTTTACAGAGAAGGAAAAAGGTTCAGAGAGGGCTTGCCCAGGTCATGGAGCTAGTGAGGCTCTGAGATTGAATTCAAATTTAGATCTTCCTTACTCCAAGTCCAATGCTCTCTGTCATCCAATCTCTCTATGTCATCCTTCATCCAGACTGCAATAAAACTTCAGAAGAGACCTATTTATTCTGGCCTCGATCATATACAAGAGTGCATCTATACTTTTCAGTCTGTCTCTTTAGATTGAGAGACCTTGTTAAATTCCTTCTTTTGATGCCTACTAGCTGTATGACCATAGAAAAGTCATTTTGCCTGCCTAGGTCTTACTGTTCTGTAAGTTGTTGATAATATTTCCTATAGTGTTTATCTCTTAGGGTTCTTATGGTGATTGAGTGAGATGATATATGTAATAATCATTTATAGAACACTTTAAGATTTATAAAACTCTCTTCTTAATATACATGTAAAGTTAAATTTTAGTTCTTCAAGAATAGGGATTGTTTCATTGTTTATATTGTTAAGTCTGGTATCTAGCACAGTCCTTGGCATATAGTAGGTGCTTAATAAATGCTTGTTGATGTATAATGGGTATCATATTGTTTTCCTTCTCAATAGGTAGGAGAGGGGTGGGAGGTGGGAGAGAATTTGGGTGGGAGAAATTTTTTGGAAAGGAATGTTAAATTTTAAAATAAATACATGCTTGGTGATTGGTTTGCAACTCTGTGAAGTAAGCTATTCAAGTGTTGTTGTTTCCATTTTGCAAATGAGGAAACTGAGTTTCTGAGAGGGTAATTTACAAAGTAGATACTTGCGTTGAGATCTGAACTTCATTCAACTCCTAGTCTATCTTCCTGTCCACTGTATTACAGTGCCACCCCCTCCAAAAATGTGTTTTATAGAAGTGTTTTGTAAGCATTTTATGAAATGTGTTACATGTTGATACACTATTTCAAGAGCAGCTTTTGTATTACTCCTATTTTTCTTTCCCTTGTGTGAATGACCATGTCTGTAATTTACATTGTGTTGAAAGTTATGTTAAGATAAGACTTAGAGGGTCCTCCAGCCGCCTGAGTGAATGTAACATTTGCGCAGCCATAAATCAGGGGTTCCATGAGATGCTAGTGCGACAGGTGTAACAATTTTCACTCATCCCCTGATGTAAATTCCTGGTGAGTTACTAGGGTTTTATGTGGCCCAGGGTCCACCATGGAAGGTCTTATACAGTATACCCTCACAAAGTCAGCTTGCTTCTCTCATCTCCGTGCCTCTGTCTGGAAATGCACCCCTCAGAATTCTTGGCTTCCTTTTTAAGTGTTACATCCTATGGTGAGCCTTCCCTGATCTCCCTTGTTAATATTGTTTTCCGTCATCAAATTAGCTTGCATCCGTTTCTTTTTGTCCATGTTACATGCACCCCATTCCCACCCCAACTCCCACTAGACCATAATACGAACTCCTTGAAGGTAGAGAATATTTTCCTTTCTAATTTGGGACCCCAGCCCCAAGCAGGTTGTAAGCTGGATGTAACAGATGCTTACTAAATGTTGGTTGAATTAAATCTAATTTATTTTTCACCATGAGTGCCGTGGAAGATTGCCCTCAATCAGAGCATTTTAGTCACATGGTCTGAGGATATCCCAACACCTGTTCAGAAGAGACAGACTTCATTCTAAGGGGGAAGATGATATAATGCTTTTATTGCCTACTAATGGTCTCCCTTCTGGGACAGGCTGTCATTTGAACAGTTGACCTTCCCTACGGGCATTCGGCCCAATCACATCTAAATGGTGAGGAAACAGGAGAGAAAGGCATGGAGGGAGTGTAATTTTTTTTACTAGATTTTATCAGCGTAAAGAATTCCCAGAGAACAATCTCCTCTCCCATCAATGCTGAATAATATTTTCTCTGTCGCTTAGTCTCAGAGCCACAAAGTGACTTGTCCAGTCACATCAGAGACAGTACTTGAATCTAGGTTCTCCTGCTTCCACAACCAATGTTCTATCCACTATGTTATTTGTTGCTGTTCAGGTGTGTCCAATTCTGTGACCGCATTTGGGATTTTCTTGGCAGTAATACTGAAGTGATTTGCCATTTCTCCAGTTCATTTACAGATGAGGAAACTGATTTTCTCAGAGTCACATGACTATTAAGTATCTGAGTCCAGATTTGAACTCAGGCCTTCCTGACTCCAATCCCAGAGCTCTATCCACTGTGCCACCTAGCTTCCCATCCACTATGTTATAGTGTCTCTCGATTATTCAGCAAATATCTTTGACTACTTCCTCAAACTAGAATGAGAGTTAGAACTTGGTTCCCGTTAGAGAGCCCTGCTTACTTCTGGGAGTGGTGACATTAGGACTAAATGTCTTAGAAAATAGACCAAGACCAGGGAATGCTGTTGAATAGAAAAAACAATGGAGAACCATTAACCTCATCTAGGTATCATCTAAAGAGTCTGAATAGGCCTGGCCTAGTAGCCCAGGGAATGGGTCATCAGCTGGTGAAAAGTCATTGACCCCTAGAATAGGCCAGGCTTGCCTCAGGCTGCTCTGGATGTTTCAACTTTGAGGTTGAAGTGAAAGGAGACATTCACAGAAAATCTAACGTTTAACAAAAGGAGGTTTACTTAACCTTAGAAGGGGAAAGGTACCCAATAAGGATATAGCATTGTAGTTTCTCTCTTATATTGTCCCTGCTGGTCAGAAGTCTGAGGAAGGTATTACTCGCTCTTCTTACATAAGCTTTTGAACTTAGGCCGCCAGGAAATTATGTCAATGGCTTAAGCCTTAGTCCCTTGAGACAATTAAGTCTTAGTGACAGTTTTAATATCTTCCAAAGAAAAATAAAACCAACCTAGCCTAAGACCTGAGTTCAAATCCTATCTCAGACACTAACTAGCTGTGTGACCCTAGGTAAGTCATTTGCTTCAATTTCTTCATCTGTAAAATAAGATAATATGAGCCAAGATTGTTGTGAGAAGAAAATAAGATTATCTTTGTGAAGAAATGCTAACTATAGATATTGTTCCTACCACAACCCTAAATGATAGAGAAGAGATTAATTATGCAAAATGTAAGGGATACTCCTATTTGAGTGGCAGGAAAGGAATGCTTATATATAATTCTGTATAATTGAGTGACAGGGAAAAACACTTGAAATTTTCAGAAACTACGCAGAAGATCAGTAGGACATTTGGGAAGTATCTGCCTTTCTTTGCCTTGGCCCATTAATGAGGTGTAATGTTCTGTCTTTTGAGCTATTAAAACATCTTTCAGATAAAAGTCTCAATTTGGCACTTAACCTGGCAAAGGCTCACTCTTAGGATTGAGAAAACTGAATTGTGCAAGCCACAAGGAAATACAACCAGAAATAAGGGAAGAATCTTCTAAATACCTGAGAATTAGGGAGCTGAGGGTGTCTTGTGGAATGAAGCCAGGTCACAGAATACTCAGGTGGCCTGGCCAGCTGAGGCCCTCATGGTTACCTCTGCAAGGCGCAAAGGTAACGGAGTGAACTGATCAAAATGGAGAATGTAATAAGGACCTTAATGACAATGAGAGTTCACATTTGTAACAATATCTTAAGCTTTACAGAAAGCTTTACATATGTTGTTTTATTTAATTCTTACAACAGCCCTGTGAAGTAGATGCTATTATTATGCCCATCTTACAAATGATGAAAACCAAGTCTGAAAGATATTAAGTGACTTGCCCAAGGTCACACAAGCAAATGTCTGACTCATGTTTCAACTCTGGTCTACCTGACTCCAAGTTCATCACTCTAGCTACTGACTGGGTAAGCAAGATCTGGGATGTTCTGTGAGGTCTTCTCCTTCCCCTTCTAGGGTTTCCAAAGGAAACCTGGGATTGAACATGACTTGATGGTCACCGTAAAGCCAGATGCTCAGACCTATTTTTAGCCCAGCAAAGGAAGAGGGCAGGAAGAGTGTGGAAACAAGAATTAGTGACCACTGATTGCATCTGTGTAGTTTAGAGGAAGAAACACTCA
This sequence comes from Bettongia penicillata ogilbyi, assembly GCA_023548195.1. Classification (NCBI taxonomy): domain Eukaryota; kingdom Metazoa; phylum Chordata; class Mammalia; order Diprotodontia; family Potoroidae; genus Bettongia; species Bettongia penicillata. The sequence continues at coordinate 2,046,363 of JAJHZJ010000733.1, forward strand.
CCCTGGAGTCAGTTCAGTCTCCACCTCTGATATGACCTCTGTGACCTTGGGCTTTTGTGACCCTCATTTCCTGTTCTGTAAAATAAGGAGGTTTGACGAGATGTCTCCTGGTGTCTCTCTCCATTCTTCATCTATGTTCCTATGGTACTGGGGGAAATGATCGTCATGAGAGTAGCTGAATCCCAGTGTCCATGGGCACTCCTCCTCCAATGGCACTGATGGATGGAAAAATAAAAAGGGATAAAGGAAGGATCCTCCAAGCACATCCTTGTCTCAGATCTATTACTGCCACATAGGTGTAGAAGCAGCTCCAGCCTTTAGGTGAGTCTGGCTGGCCTTTCTATCACCACTGCCCTTTCTGTCATCATATCATTAAAGGATAATAGACACCTTATACATCTTATGGAGAATTTCTAGGCCCTGTTTTGCTGGCAACAAGAGTTTACATGGTCAATTATGTAGTACTAATCAGGGGTTCTTAACCTGTGGTCCATAAACTTGTATTTAAAATATGTTGATAACTGAATTTCAGTATATTTGACTCCATTGTCATCTTATGGATTTTGTTTTATATGTTGAAAAAAAATATTTTGAAGAGTCCATAGGCTTTATCAGGGACCCCCAGTACAAAAACAAGTTAAAAACCCCTGCTATCTAGGAAATAAAGGCAATGACATAGCTTTAAGGGTCTAACAATAAACTCAGAATGCTAAGACTCATGTTAGGGATTTATTTCTAGGCTCTCTCCACCTACCAGTCACCTGGGGAAACATATTAGGCCTATAGCAGTCTAAAGGATCTGGCTAACACAGGTCTAGCTTCTCACAAATTGTTTCTATTTTAAAGACTCAGCACACTCCCTTTCATGCCCCCACCCTGCCAGTTCTTGTAATTTCTTCTTTCTTGTGGTTGCCTCCAACATCTGGCATAGATAGGAACTCACACCCCTAGGCAAATGGTGTTTGATGCGATGCCCTATCCTGCCAGGGCCACCATGGGTTATAATTCTGTACTTTGTTTCATATGGAGCATGACTAGAAGAGCCTGTTCTTGTTTGAGAGAGAGCATTTGATAATTCTAAAACGCTTGCCTATGAATGAGATAATATTTGCAATGAGCTTAGTGCAGCAGTTGGCATACAATAAGTATTTAATAATGTCTGTAACTTTCCACTTATTGAAACACTCTATCATGCTTTGCTGAGAACTAAACAAAGCCGATTGGTTCAAGACTCTTTTGCTGGTTTATACCAAAAGGCTGCTGTCTCTCTCATGCTGTGCCTCAAACAAAAGCAAGCACTTGCAAACATACCCACCAGGGTACAGAACTGTAACCCATGATATCCATGGCTGGGTAGTCTAGAGTCAGGGGTGGAGTATAAGAAAAGAAATTGCATTAGATATTTTCATTGCAGTTCAGTCATATCCTACTCTTCAGGACCATATCATTGACAAACCCCATTTCTAAGGTCACAGGGAATATAATTCTGATCAGTTAACTCAGGTCTCAGGATTTTTGAAGTTCACATCTGCAGTTCATTTAGTTTATAGAGTATTTTTCTCACATCATCTTGTGAAACCAGTAGCGATAGTACTGTTATCACTATTTTACAGATGAGCAAACTAAGTCTTGAGGAGGTCAAGTAGGTTCACACAGTCAGTAAGTGGAAGAACTGGGTATTATAGGTGCCAGGACACTACTCTTTACACTCTATGTGCTGCTTTCTCATGACAGTGTTGCTATCATTATTTTATCTGTCATTTATAATGAGTTTAATTTCTTTTTTTGTCTATGAACTGTTTATTTCAAAACTCCTGGCTTTGAAGGGTCATGTAGAGCCAAGGAACACATTTTCAACATATAACCAGAACTGGCTTATACTCAGTTATGGAAGACAATCTTCAAGTCTGGCCTGAACCATTATCATAACCTTGTCAGTCTCAGAGGTCAGAAGTGCTCATGGTGGCATTCGTGAAATACCCTATGCATTTATACTTTTGCCCTTCTGAAAAAAACTCATGCCTTTTTGCAGATACTGACTAAAACATCAAACCAGACCTGAGGAGGAGTGATTATTTTTACCCAGATTAATAATTGGGTGAGTGTATATGAAAAGTATCTGTGTCAATAATAAACTAAATTTAGATTGAGGAAAGCTAAGATTTGAATATTTGCATGTATAATTGGGCAGACCAGTTTCCATTTGCCTATTTGGGAAGGTACAATGTGCATGGGAATTTGCTTTAGACATTTGCCAAAGAGTCATAGAGAGACTAGGTACCACTTAGGACTCCATTAGAAAACCTCTGGATGTTTTGTGTTACTGAGATCTGCAACTCTGATAAAGATAAAGTTGTAGAGTCACCATATTAAGCTGTTATAATTTTCAAGGGTCAACAAGGGCATTGATCTCCTTTTTAGTTTGGAATTAATGCTTGTAAAGCATTCACTCATACACACCCCCACCCCCAACATTACTCCCAATATTCTTCCAGTTCCAAGGACTACAGGTTGAGGATTATTCACTGAAGAGATCTGAGTAGCCTAAAATGGGGTTGGAGGGGGAGAAGGAGGCAAACGATTCTGTGCACACCACAGTGAAGTTTAGAATAGCAACCCCCTAGATTCCATCACGCAGAAGTGAATAGGTTGTGATTTGCTTATGTGCCATATTAGAGTTTATAAATAGACTGACAATAATTTAAACAACTAGGTTGTGATGATGAACAAAGCTTGATCCTCCCTTTGTGGGGGTATGTGGAGCTTCCCTGACAACTCATTCCACTTCTGAGGCATAGATTTACTTTGGGTCACAGAGGTAAGTTAAGTATGGGGCAGGATTTAAATCCAGGGACTCCTGGCTCTAAGTTCAGCATTCTATCCACTATACTACAGTGCCTTTTTTATGTATTTAGCACTTCTGGTATACCTAACCCACCCTCTCCTCACTTCAGATGCCTTCCTGTTAGTATAAGCCAGCAAAGGAGTCCTGATAATCATCTCTGTTGAATATATGGTTCTCCAACTTCTAGTTCAAGTTAGTTAAAGTCAGTAGTACTCTGGATTATCTGTCCCCAGGTCAAGTGCAAAGCCACTAGCTTTTAGAAAAAAAAGTTCTCAGGAAGATTCCTGACTCCACAGAGTAGTCTATGGACAAGTCTGTTTGGATGAAATTCCCCCCAAAATTGCAATAGTATTTTTAAGGTGCATTAAAAAAAACCTGAACAGATGTGGGAAAGGACAATTCTCTTATTCCCTCATGCCTGGCCTTGTATTCTGGTGAAGCCCATTTAGAACCTCATAGGCATTATAAACAACACAGTGTCAGGGTGTTGAGTTAGATATAGAAATAAACTTTTAGTTCATTTTACTCTTGGTTTTTCAGTATTTATAAGAAAGAATATTTCTTTTCCCAGGAAATTGGAACTAAGCTATGATGAAAAGAGGCTCTCATTTAATTTAATAAGGCTTTGTACTTAAGCAGGGTAGAGACAGTTCTCAGGACAGTAAGGAAAGGAGAAGTAAAAGTATCAGAAGGAACATTTGAGAAGGGTCTAGAAATTAAGAAAAGGGGAGAAGGTAGCATTTAGCAGAGATCTTTCTGAACAATGACCTTTTTTCTCTCCTACTATATGCCTCCTTTAACACCTAGATCCTGCCAATGTTATTAGAAAAGTGTAGTATGGAGGAATAATTTAATCCTTTATTTGTAGTCAGAAGAGAGAAAGCCCATTGATGCTAGACTCAGGCTCTTACTTTCTGTTTGATGTCAAGCAATTCATTTTCCCACTTAGCACCTCAGTTTTCCATCTATAAAATGGGTAGGCTAGGTAGCCTCTCCGGTCTCTTTCATATCTATATCTATAATCCTGTCATTGTAACTTTAGGTAAGTCACTTTGTATCTCAAGAATTCATTTCTTTATCTGTAAAATGAGAATTGTATTAGATGGTAGGACAGACAAGTCAGTACTAAAGTCACGGTTTTGTTCATTGTCTGGACTTAAGTAAGTTAGGGAGAAAATATTAATAAGTCAGATCAAACTTAAGAGTGTGTTGTATGTGCATTTTATTTCTGGAGAGCCGGTTGTTAAACATCTACCAGCATACCCCCGATTACCTTCCAATTCTGCACCTGTGATCTAAGATCAAAGAAATTATAGAAAAATATACACTGGCCTCCACTGTAAGAGAAGTTTGTCATACACTCACATCTTGGATTCAGTCAGATGATGTTATGTAGCAGCACAAACCATATGTCAAAAGAAGACTCTGAATCATTGCTCATCACCACCCTTGATTAATCTTTGTCAAGAGAGCTGATATTCATAAAGCTTCAAAGGGTTTCACCTAGAGGAATATTTCTCAGATTGCTTTGTCTTCTACCCTAGAAAAAATTTTCACATAATTCCTACAATACATCATTTGAGTAGTGTAATATGTTTGTACTCAATTTAATTATGTACTCAATACATTTATGTGCGATGAAGCATAAATATGCTCATTGGGTAGCAAGGGCTTTAGTGTCTCTCACTCTTATACGGCAAGGAATAGAGGAACTCAGGAAACACCATGAAAAGCAAACACTCCTTGCTTCCTCCTGTTTTCATTCCTATAGCTATGGGGCACAGTGAATAAAGCACCGAGCCTGGAGAGTGGAATCAGACCTTGACACTTACTAGCTATGTGACCCTGGGCAAGTCATTTAACCCTGTTTGCCTCAGTTTCCTCATCTGTAAAATGAGCTGGAGAAGGAAATGGCAAAACTACTCCAGTGTCTTTGCCAAGAAAACCTCAAATGGGGTCATGAAGAGTTGGACAATAACAAACTAGGCTTCTCATCCTGGGTTTGCTCTGTGTTGGGGATCGGGGGATGAATGCAGGCTCAGTGATAACATCCTTTCTCATCCTTACTTCTTCCATTTATGACATAGGGTTGACTTAAAATTCAGTGGGTGCTAGCAGAAGCTTTCCCCACTGATTTAGCCCCTGGAGATGGCCCCTACCTAGCACTGAGTGACCCTATTCTGTTCATCCCAAAGTAGCTTCAGCTCTCCCCCACAAAATCTCCTAGCCAAGTCTAGTGTGCTAAAAATAGTTTGGATGAATTGGAACGTAAAGCAGGGGAAACTGAGCAAAGTGATCAATGAGATTAACAGGGAGCAGCTCATCATCAGCGCAGTGAAAACTAGAGGCCTGGATACTCGAGGGGGCTGTTCATTGGTGCTTTGTCTTCTGTGTGGCAGCTGGGAAAAAGAAATCATGTTTGTGGAGGTTCTCTTACCCAGCTGCATGTAGTCCACATTCACGCTGCCAGGAGCATCTCTGCAGGCATCCGCTCTGTCTTAGCCAGGTGGTCCAGGGGATGCAGCTTGGAGGGAGGAAGAATTGAGTTCACATGTGACCTCAGACTGACTTTGTGACCCTGAGGGCTCGTTTAACGTCCGTCAGGCTTGGTTTCCTCATCTGGACAATAAGGATAATAATTATTGCCACCTACCTCCAGGAATGTTATGAGGCTCAAATTTGTAAAGAATTTAATACAGTTTTTGGAACATTGCTGTTGTCATTCGTTAGTTTTCCAGTTGTGTCTGCCTCTTCCTAGCCCCCTTTTGGGGTATGGCAAAGTTACTGGAGTGAATCACCATTTCCTTCTCCAGCTCATTTTATATATGAGAAAATGGAGGCAAACAGGGTTAAGTGACTTGCCCAGGGTCACACAGCTAGTAAATATCTGAGGCTGGAATTGAATTCATGTCTTCCTGGCATCTGGCCCAACACTCTATCCACTATGCCACCTAGCTGCTGTATACCATTTTATAGATTGGGGAATTGAGACAGGTAGAGGTTAAATGACTTGTCCAGGGTCACACAGCTAATAAACTTCTGAGGCTGGATTTGAACTTAGGTTTCCTGATTACAGATCCAGTATTCTATCCACTGCACCATCTACTTGCCTCTAAACGAGAATAAAAGGAGTATCAGCCTCCTCTTCAGCTCAGCCCAGGTACTCTTGAAGGGGCCAAGGAGGAAGCCCATATTGCATGCTCATTCTCCTGCCCTGCCTTATTCAAGTGAGTGAGCACATAGTAGATGATTAATAAATCCTTCCTTCCTTTTTTCTTTCCATCCATCCTTCCTTCTTTCCTTCCTTCCTTCTTTCTATCCTTCCATCCTTCCTATAGATACAGGCTTTATTGAGAACACAAGTCAATTCACTCCTCTTGAAATCCATGCCAGTCTCTTCCTTCTTAGAATTTTCCATGAGACAAGCCCAGTTACACGCATGCACACACAGACACACACATACGCATATTGTGGTTTTCTGAAGTTTTTCTTAAAAATATCCTTGCTGTAAAACATATATATATATATATATATATATATATATATATATATATATATATATATATATCCTTGCTATGCTTTATGGAATTGCTATATGTCTTAAGTCAGGTTACATGATTATTTTTTTTTCTTTTTTTTAATTTTTTTTTAGTGTTCTGCAATCACTTCCTTAAAATTAAGATTTTATCCCCCTCCCACCTTTCCCCCACTACTCCCCTCCCTCCCCACAACAGTATACAATTCTGTATAGGTTCTACATATACTTTCCTGTTGAGTACATTTTCACAATAGTCATGTTATGTAGTTGAACTAAAATAAAAGGAAGAAATCATGTAACAAATCAAAACATAATACACTAAAACCCACACACATACAAACATGATCTGCTACATTCTGCGAATGACTTCCATATTTCTTTCTCTGAGTGTGGAAGGCATTTTGCCTTAGAAGACCAACATTGGGATTTTTTTCTCAGTAAGTGCTTGCATTATTACGAAGTTCCAAGTCTACCAGAAAAAACTCTCGCACACTGTGGTCGTTGCTGTGCACAAAGTTCTCCTGGTTCTGCTCCTTTCGCTCAGCATCAGATCATATAAGTCCTTCCAGGCCTCCCTGAAGTCTTCTTGTTCATCAATTCTTATGGTGCAGTAGTACTCCATTACATTCATATACCATAATTTATTCAGCCATTCCCCAGTTGATGGGCATCCCCTTGATTTCCAGTTCTTGGCAACCACAAAGAGTGCTGCTGTAAATATTTTTGTACATGTGGGACCCCTTCCCATTTTTATAATCTCTTGGGGATACAGTCCTAGTAGCGATATTGCTGGGTCAAAGGGTATGCACACTTTTTAGCCCTTTGGGCATAGTTCCAAACCGTTCTCCAGAATGGCTGGATGATCTCACAGCTCCACCAACAATGAATTAGTGTTCCAATTCTCCCACATCCTCTCCAGCATTTATCATTTTCTTGTTCTCTCATATTTGCCAATCTTATAGGTGTGATGTGGTACCTCAGAATTGTTTTGATTTGCATCTCTCTAATCAGTAGTGATTTAGAGCACTTTTTCATGAGTATAGGTATCTTTAATTTCTTCCCCTGAAAATTGCCCATTCGTATTCTTTGACCATTTATCAACTGGGGAATGATGGTTACATGAATCATGATTTATCTGAGGAAAAATTAATATGACTATCCTGGAGAAAAGAAACCTAAGGAGTGACCCTTCAAGTAGGCAAGGCGATTTCATTAGTGTAGGGACTTTTGCATTGTGGAAACTCTTATCACCTATGCAAATTAGCCACTCATCTGTGGATACTTAACTTTATAAGCTGTCTGAGGTGCTGAGGTGATGTGCCTATGATCATATGGCCATAATGCATCAGTTCAGATTTTCCTAACTCCAAAGTTAGCCCTCTATCTACTAGTGGTGGCCTTAATGTCTCATATAAATGGTAAATATGCCAAAAAAAAAAAAGGAATCATGCCCATTTCTCCTTTTTCTCCTTTGATGGGGGAATGGGAGGGTGGAGGACAGAGAGAGAAGCTTAATTTTTAGCCTGACTTTACTTTGCGTCATACATAGGGAAGAATATCACAACCATGAGGATTGTTAGAAGAAGTTTATAAAGGACTAGTTGGTGGTATGTTTTGGGGATGGGAAACATTTTAAAATAAAATAGGCAGCCATATGTCTGGACTAGCATAGATCTATTTCTGCCAAAACACCAAGGGATGGGCCTCGTGCCTATGGGAAGATAGGATCCTTTGGCTCAACAGAAAAGAATTTTGAGATAGCACTGCAGGGATGCTTTTAGTGAATAATTAAGAATTTAATAGGTAACTGATTTAAAATGAACACAGTTATGTGGCCCTGTGAATGACTGCAGTTAGCTTGTGGTTGAGGGTTATCATTAGCATTCTCTTCACCCTCCAAGATGAGAGAAAATTAGATCTGATAAGTTTATCCCTTTAGATCAACAGAAAGATTTTTAAGACGTTAATCTTTTGACTAGGAAGTCTGGATGCTGGAAACCTAGATCTTGAAGCCTTGGGGAGAGGGGGGGTTCATCAAACGGAGTTTGTTTATCCTCAAGACATCTCAAAGACTCTGGGCTTTCCAAATGAGCAGTGCTAGGACCCACAGCAGTAGTGTATTCATATTGGAGTTTCCCTAAGGACTACATCCAATTAGGGAGCATTAAATAGAAAGGACACAAGCACGTTTACAGCCCTGTCATTTAAATGTGATTCTCACATGCATAGACAGTCTACAGTAGACTCCAGGCAATTTTCCCTTTACACTTTTCAAACTAACATTTTATCGCAGGTATTGCTTCAGTTTGGTCACTTCCTGTTGTGTTTTTTTTTCAATCTGTATTTGCTTTCACATTCACCTTCACTGACGCGGACCCTGCCTATGAGAAGTGTTTATCAAAGAGAAGGCATGGGCCCAGAGCTGAGATGGAAGCGAAGGCTGAACAAAGATAGCACATTCTTTGGACAAGGGCCGGCCTTGTTCAAACTTAGGACCATTCTCTAAGGAACTGGCAGATCATTCCAAGTGCCGTAGGGAAATAGAAATTAGTACAAATACAGAGGACCATTGGACTGTCCTCAGGTATTGTACTTGTAAGGAATTTTTGACAGAATTCCAATTATGTAATTAACTTACAAGGCCCATTTCTACACAGTCAGCCTTGCAGAGTTCAATGCATAAACTGGTCAGCCCATGGGAAACTTTTATTGCCCTATAATTTAATCAGTGGCTTGCCCCAAATTTGATGAAATATTAGCGATAGAGCTAATAAAGGTGACCATCTGAAATATGATGCAAATGCTTCTCCATTTTCTTTAAATTTCTAATAAAAAATGTATACCTTTCACATAGCGAGCATTTAATACTATTGTTGAATTGAATTAATTATGATCAGGAGCCACAGGGCCATACAAATGTGCATGATTCTCTTGCCTGTATTTTATTTGAAGTCTATTCTTGTTTTAGGAATGACTTGGTTTTGTAACATGGGATACAGCGTAATACAGACTGTTCTAGATTTGTCCTCAGAAACCTGACTCTGACACAACTACACGTGTGACTTTGATCATATTACTTCACATTTTTGAGGCTATTTCCTCATTTGCAAAGTGAAGGCACTGGATTACATAACCTCTAAGATTCCTTCTAGCTCTAAAGTTGTGATCCTATAATCTTTCTTTTGAAAAAAATTTTATTCTAAATTTAACAGCAATTAAAACTCAAATGTCAGTCATTTTTCAGTTGTGTCCCACTCTTCCAGACCCCATGTGGGTTTTCTTTGCAAAAATATTGGAGTAGTTTGTCATTTCCTTCTCCAGCTCATTTTACAGGTAAGGAAACTGAGGCAAACAGGGTTAAATGACTTGCCCAGGGTCACACAGTTAGTAAATATCTGAAGTCAAATTTGAATTCAGGAAGAGGAATTTTCCTGACTCTAGGTCCAGTGCCCTATCATTGCATCACCTAGTTGCCCTAAAACCCAAATATCTCAGTATATTTTTTAAAAAGTCTTTTTTTCCTTCTTAAATTGAGAAAAACTCAAATATCTTAATATAGAAAGAAAAAAGAATACATGTGAAATTATGACTATATTTAAATATATCATGATAGCAACCAAATTACCAGGTTGGTATTTCTTTCTGAACTTTTTATTTTCATCTGCATATTTTAAAATATTTTGTTGATACTCTTTTCTTTAAAAAAAATTACCATCTCTCTGGCTACTGTTGTACCTCCTTTGTAACAATCAGTATTGTAATATTTCTGCCAAATACTTTATGGACTTCAGGGATCTTTATAATGCCCACTAGGGAATCATATAGTAAGTAAGGATAGTTATTCCCAATTCACAAGAGGAGAAATTGAGAATGACTGGAGTTAGACCACACTGGTATAGTTACAGAGAAGACAGGCCAAAAGAGACAACAGCTAAAGGCCATAAACCAGTGTCAAGAATGAACTAGGCCTTTCTCACCCCACTGCAACATTAGAAGATATTTGTAGACTCAAAGATTGCCCTGGTACCTTAGATGCCACTGGTTTGTGTTTACAGTAATGAAAATAAGCCTTTGTTTCAGAATATTGACCTGGGTCTGAAGAGTCTTTTCAGCAAATATTTTCACTGGATGTAGTTTCTGAATATGTTTCTATTACTCCTGATAGCAGAGTTGACCGCTCACCCGCTCCAGCTGAACAATGCCTATTTTTCTGAAATGAGACAATTAGAAGGCTTTTTATTGACTCAAAGTCAGAATAGGACCACATAGTAATTACCCAGCATGATTCCAATATAGAATATATCTTTATGCCTATGATTAGCCTATGATTAGAAATATTAGCATGGGGCTTCTAGCAATTAGTCTTTCTCTGTGTATATATGTATGTACATTTTAATTCACTTTTCCCACTGTGTATGATATAAAATTTTCCTCAAACCACCCCTCCCGCCCCAGGCATGTTGAGCTATTTAGACCTTTCTGGAACTTTCTTTTCATATTTTCTAAAGAGCACCTGACTTACTCTTCTATTAACAAATAAGAAAGAGAAGATGTTCTTGACTGGGATAAAGAAGTTGTCAAGTATACTACTATGGTTGCCAAAATAACTTAGTGCTCTAAAAGATTCCAATCAAGCAGAATGAGTATGGAGATGCCCTCCTCAACTCATGGAAAAATTCTACAATCTAAACTTAATAGAATTAATCCCCACAAAACAATGAAATAGCACTTAGTATAATGTGATTTTTCTCATAATCCTAATTATATTTTAATTTTAAAATTTTATTGATATTTTTTCATCACAAATATATCCTTCCGCCTCCCTTCTCCATTAAAGGCATCTCTAGTAATTAAAAAAAAATAGGCAGAAAACAAGAGTTTAGCAAAACTGACACACCAACAGATTCTGACGGTATATGCAGTATTTCACATCCATAGTCCACCACCTCCAAAACAAAGGAAAGGGGATTCATTTGCTCTTCTTCTCTTAGGGACAAACTTGTCTACCCTAATTCTTAACAAGGAAAATTAAAAATCAAAGTTAATGAAGAATTGAAACTTAAACAGGAAGGAGCTAAAGCAATGTGAAAGTCTCAGTCTGGATCTATACTAATCTGAATTTTTATCCTTAATCTGAATATTCACTATGTTTTCCTATCTCTTTGCAATTGCTCGCGTGATTCAATTCAATTAAATAAATGCATTCAAGTTATGTTTCTTCTCTCTTCCATATCAGATCTCCTAGGAAGTGTTTTCTATTCTGGTTGCCTCCACTCTCTTACCTCCCACTCACTTCTCAATCCCTTGCAATATGGCTTACTGTATATATTTCACGGAAACTGCTCTCTTCCAGGTTACTATTGATCTCCTATGACTGATAAAATATAGTGATCTTTTCTCAGTCTTAATCCTTCTTGACCTGCATATAGCTTTTGCTGTGGTTAACCACCTTTTCTTCCTGGAAACTCCATCCTCTCTTGGGTTCTATGATACAGTTTTCTTTCTCATATGATAATTCATTTTCTGCTCCTTTGCTGAATTATCCTCCTCCCACTAAATGTAGACATCCTCCAAAACTTGGGCCTGGTCTCTCTTTGGCTTCCTCAGAATCAGTTACCGTCTCTGTGTAAATGACTCCCCAATCCATATGTCCTGCTACAATTTTTCTGCTGAATGTTACTGATACTTACTCCAGTTACTGACACCTGAAGAAATATATACTTTGTCCCATAGGCATCTCAGAATCTACCTGTCCAAAATGGAACTCATTATAAGTTTCTCATTTATCCATTCTTCTCCAATTTTTCCCATTTCTGTTGGTAGCACCACCATCTTTCTAGTCATCCAGTTTTACAGTCAAGGAATCATTCTTGACATTTTTCTTTGCTTCAAACCCCCATACCCAATCAGTTGCCAAGCCTTGGCAATGCTATCTCTACAACATCTCATATCTATCCCCTTCTCTTCATCCAGACACCCTATATCCCAGTTTAGTCTTCTTTCTCTTAGCTATTTTAAATCCTTTCTAACTGGTCTCACTGCCTTTAGTTTGTCATTTTGACAATTCATCTTCTACACAGCTGCCAAATTAATGGTCCTAAAACACAGATTTCCCCAGGTCACCATCTCCTCCTGTGAAAAATCTTCAGTTGGCTTATATTTCCCCTAGGATAAAATTAAAATCCTGGCATTGAAAGTTTCTTATAATCTACTTTCTATATACATCTCCAGTCATTTTATTCCTTTTCACTTACTTTTTGTTCTAGCCATACTGGCCTGTTGTTTTTTTAAGTCATTTTTCAGTCATTTCCATCTCTTCATAATCCCATTTGGGGTTTTCTTGGCAAAGATACTGGAGTAGTTTGTCATTTCCTTTTCCAGCTCATTTGACAGAAGAGGAAACTGAAGCAGACAGGGTTAAGTGACTTGTTCAGGATCACACAGCTAGGAAGTGTCTGAGGCCTGATTTGAACTCAGGAAGATAAAATCCTCTATCCACTGCACCACCTAGTTGCCCCCTTTTTTTGGCCTAATCAGCTAATCCCTCTAAAAGACTTTTCATCTCCTCCCTTTGTAGGCTCTCACAAGTTATGCTTACTTTTACCTGTCTGACTACTCTTTCTCAGTCCCCTTTTCTGCACTCCCTTCTCACCTCCACCCATAGAATCTGCCTTCAAAGTATAGCTCATTTATCAATTCTTAGATGTCCTTCATTCTTGAAGAGGACCAAAATGACTTTACCGTGCTAGAGTCAAGTTTCAACGTGTTTGACTGTGATTAATCAGACCAATATGAGCTTGGAATTCTCTACCACAGGTCAGGCACACATAGTCCTGAGGCCTATGCTGACCTCTCCAATTATTTAGCTGTCTGTATGTCTTAAAAGTGCTTTGTTTTTCTTCATTTGTACTATGTATTCATTTATTTATTTATTTTTGTGCACAGGGTGTATCTGCCTCATATCAGACTGTAAACTCCTTCAGGGTAGAGACTCTAGCTTTTGTGTTTTTATTTCTGTTGTCTTGAGCACAGCAGTGAGTTAATAAATCTGTGCTTAGTTGAATTCATTTTGCTTAGAATAAATTCCCTCATCTCTCCTGTTTCTACACTGTGCAGACTTCCTCTCATAGTCCTGGTCATCTTTAAAACCCCACCTCCCCATGAAGGCTCCTTTAACACCCCATTTGGTGATCATGGTTCTTGACAGTCAACCAAAGAAGTCAATGCACACATTGTGAGGCAGCAGTAGAGCCCTGCATTTGGAATCAGAGAGGATAGGTGTAAATGAGCGCTCTGTTGCTTACTGCCTTGGCCCACTCACAGGTAACTTCTCTGGGCTTCATTTTCCTCATCTGTAAAATGAGAAGGTTGGGCTCCATGGTCTCCCAGGTAAAGTTCAGCTCTGAATCCTACAATTTCTCACAACTGTGAACCATAGGTCACTTTTTGGGGGATTATACTTATGTTCTTCTAATATTCTATTTATATTAACATCATCTATCCCTATCTTATCTGAAAGTGCCCTAAAGATGACCTAATCCTATTTTAAAGACCAGGAAGGGGAAGCTCAGAGTTAATGTCTTGTTTAGAGTCACACAGTTAATTAGTAGCAAAGGCAGCCTTTTAACCCCAATCCTTGGACACCTTCTGCAGTCTTCTACTATGACACATGGCTTCACCATTTTGCCTCGGGGACTTATCTTTGCATTTCTCACTTAACACAAGGTTTTATCTAAATTGGGTGTTTCATCCATGTTTGTGGTATGAATGAATGAAGTGAATAAGATTTCTCCTGTAGGCTCCTTAAAGACATAAGCAAAACAAAAGATCACATACATCTATTCTGGAAAGCAGACTCTTGTAATCTATAGGTTTGTCTTAAATATATTAAATTTTGAAGGGATATGATGTATTTATGTGCATGATGGATGACCTCATTTAGTCTTTGTTAGCCAAAGACTGACTAAAAATAATTAAGAATAAGTATCATTGAAAAGAAGTTGTCTTTTGCTTTTAAAAAAGAAAATTAATTTGCTGATATCAATGTCTCTATAGACAGAGCTCCCTCATGTATTTTCATGTCAGATTTTACAGCATACGAGTTATATCTTATATATAATAGGTATTTTATATCTTATATATGTCATACATTTTAATATCATATTAGGACTTTTTAAAAAGATGTTTGTAGAATCCTATAGGTAAAGTAGTTCATTATATGCACATATATACTATGTATTAAATGTATACATAACATATGTGTATATACCTATACACATATAAGTATATACATTTATATATGTATGTATGTATATATGCATATATACATACATACATATATACCTATATATGTCTCTGTGTGTGTATATGATATATATGTGTGTGTATATATATAGATATAGATATACATATTCTTCAAGGTTCCACATGAAGTTATGAAGAAATGGAGGAATAGGGCCACACAGTGATCATTCCCTCTTATTTAGGTACACAAGGACTTTGGACCTGGAAAATATAATTAGAGAGGATAATAATAATATCCCTAGTGCAAGAGGCTACAGTGATAATCTGGAGGTTAATGATTAAGAAGCAGGGCCACAGGCTTTTAAAGGGCAACCAGAGGTCTGCTATCTGTTGTTGTTTAATGGGAAGTCTTATATAAGCAGATGAATTTAAATGTTTTAGAATTTCTGAATGAATATGTGATTTTTGTAAAATATATTCATCTTATTAATGGGAAAGCTTAAATAGGACTAGACCAGATGAGTCGATAATAAGAGTTCTAATACCTTATCACCTCCCTGTTTCTGAGGTGTTCATATTAGAAAATAAAACAAAACAAAATTTTCTACAACAAGAGAAGGGAAAAATCAAAGTCTTTATAGATAAATCTAAATTCATCAAAATAAAAATCTGTCTAAATATGTGTTGAATTGAGTTCCATTTAATTGAATCTGTTGAATTGAAATCTATGTAATTGATATAAAGCCTATCAGTCTTTGAAAGTGTAATTTTTTAAAAGTTCTAGAGACTTAATTTTGGGGTAATTATTCATTTTGTTAATCATGCCAGCATGTAATTAATAAAAGGAGTCAGTGGCTTTCTTGAATGCCAAAGACCCCTCATGGAACCCACTCAATGACTACATGCTCTTGGAAGAGCAGGTGTTCCTGAGGGTGGCAATCAACTGTGATTGGTTAACATGTAATGAGAGAGAATGAATATTATGATGAAAGGTGAACCTATTCTAATGAGGGTCTGGAGTATGTGACTGATCACTCAGTCTTGTTCAAAGAGATTTATCTACTGACTATCCATATTTTCCCAGAATTGTAAAAGTAAAACACAACAGGTTTCCCCACCTGAGTGGGGTCCAAACAAGATTGAGGAGAAAATTAATCCAATCTCATTATTAACAGTGTCTTTCAGATGCTAGCTTGGCCTAGTAGAGAATCAGGCTGCAGAAAAGACATAAATCCTGTGCCTCCTCAATATTAACAATTAGTTATTTAATAATCATTTCTCTCAGAAGCCTTAGTTTATAGATCAAACACATTAAAACCAATAAAACACTAATACTAGGTCAGCAATGCTTAGTGCTCGTAAATCAGCAGCCTTTGATTTAGAAAATCTGATGATGGATATTGGTAGGGCAAAAAATCAGAGAAAAAGAAAAAAAGAGCAGGCCATTTTAACCTTTACTTTTAGTTTTTAATAACTTCCTATTTTCTGAGTTAAACATTAAAGGTCATTGCAGACACTGCCAAAGCTGTTTAAAATTGATTAAGTCTCTATGAAGCATGAGGCAGCTAGTTGGTGAAGTATATATTGCTCTGGACCCTGGAGTCAGGAAGACCTGAATTCAAATCTGTCCTCAGACACTTCCTACCTGTGTGACCCCTGGACAAATGACTAAATCTTTGTTTGCCTCAGTTGCCTCAACTGTAAAATGGGTATGATTAATAGCACTTTCCTTGCAGGGTTTCTGGTAGGATCAAGAAAGATACTATTTGTAAGGCATAGTGCCTAGATTCTCTAGAACACTCAGTTAGTTCCACATTACGGGACTTCCTCCATCATGATTTAGATATATTTCAGATCATCATCAGAAATTAAATGGAACTTCTGGGGGAGTTTTGCTGAAGCCGCAGATGGCATACAAAGGTCAACAAATGACACAGAGCCTAAGACCAAACACTTAATCCAGATTTTAAAATAAGTCACTATAAACACCCTGTAAAAAAAAAGAGAGAGAGATTTCTTCTCTAGTACAAAGAGAGGGTCAAAAAATTTTACATGGATTTTCCAGGGTCACAAATTTGGTAAGTTTCTAAGGCAGGATTTGAACTCAGGACTTCTTGATTACATGCCCAGCACCACCTAACTGCTTTAGGGAGATAGAAATAAAAAAAGAAAAGGAAAGAAGGAAGGAAGGAAGGAAGGGAAGGAGGAAGGGAGGGAGGAAGAGAGGAAGATATGATGTCTATGGAAGAAAAGACCTTACCAACTATGGGGATCAGGGAAGTCTTGACATTCCTCCAAGCCACTTGAGGGAGAAACATTTGAATTGAGCTTAAAAAGATGGGTAGAAATCCAAAGGGCAAAGAAACAATAGAATAAGAATCCAACCATAGAGAACAGTGTGAGTAAAAAAAGAGAATTGTAATAGTACTCTACATTTTCAAGGGAGTTAGAAAGATGTCTAATTTTGCTGAAGTGTAGAGTACCTGGAGAAATGAGATAAAGCTACAAAGGTAGGGTTGTATCAGGTTGTGAGGGCTCTGGATGGCAGACAGAAGTTTAAATCTTCCTTGATAGACAATAGGGAGCTCCTCAAGGTGTTTGAGCAAGAGTGTTACAAGACAGGAATTGTGCATAAGAAAAATTATTCTGGCAGTTGTATAGAACAGAGATGTCATACTTACAGAGAGTGGATCAGAACTAAATTAAAATATAATTAGCAAGTGTTTAACAAAATAAATAAAAGTACAATACAATGTTTCCTATGTCCACATATAGCCCACAGGTATCTTTCTATCTGAGTTTGATACCAGTGGTATAGAGAAGAAATTGGAGATAGGAGAGAAGATTTGAAAGTATGTTATGGCAGCAGCCCAGACAAATAATGATAAGACCTTGAATTAGAATAGTAATAGAGAGAATAGAAAGGAGAGACCAGATGAAAAATTTATGATAGAATGAACAGTATTTGTCTCTTGGTTAGATGTGAGTGTGAGAGAGGAAAAAGTCAAAAATAGTATCAGTATTTGAAACATGAATGATGGTACACCCATGAATTCAGAAGGATTAGGTTTTGAGGGAAGGATGCTTGGTTTTGGACAGGTTGATTTTGATGTGCTGATGGGGGGAAGGGAGATAATAAGTCTGGAGCTCAGTTTCAGAGATAGAGATGGAGGT
This sequence comes from Bettongia penicillata ogilbyi, assembly GCA_023548195.1. Lineage (NCBI taxonomy): Eukaryota > Metazoa > Chordata > Mammalia > Diprotodontia > Potoroidae > Bettongia > Bettongia penicillata. The sequence continues at coordinate 2,064,164 of JAJHZJ010000733.1, forward strand.
TTGTGACTAGCCCACATAATTAAAACATTGGGAATGCTTGACAGTCATTCTTTCCCCCCTCCAAGTATATGTTGGTAAATATGTAACAATTGTCCCCCTAGGGGGAAGGAGGGAAAGTACGCATTCAATTCACTTTACATTATTAAGTCTAGACAAGCAGCAAAACAGTAAATCAAGGCCTGATTGGTAGTATTTGCCAATTTCCAAGAAAGTTTAACTCTTCTCCTTCCTGAGCCTGTTTTGAGTTGGGTTCAGCACACCTTTGTATCCAGTTCATCCTATACCAATATCCAGAGGAACAGTAGCCCGAGAGAAAATGGTCCGATGTAGAATCTTAGGGGTGGGAGAGTGGAAAGACCATTGCCTTTAGAGCCCAAAAACCTCAGTTCGTGTGCTGCAATTGAAAATTGCTACCCATTTGACATTGAGTAAATCACTTAAGCCCATCTGGGTCTCAGTTTCCTCGTGTATAAAGTGAGGATCCTGAACCTCTGTGCTCTCTTCTAAGAAGTAGATCTATAAAAAGGAAAAATAGCTAGCAAAGTTGTCAGAGACTTAAGTCCCTTTAGAGAGGGGCCAAAAAAACCAGGAGACTGGAGTCATAGAAGTAAGGGGAAAATAGAGTGTGGAGGAAGAGAGTGGGCCTTATTTGCCAAATGTTTCAGAGAGGTCAAGAAAGATCACCGAGAAAAGGCTATTGGATTTCTCCCTCAGAAGTCTTTGGTGACTTCTTGTAAAGCATTTCAACAGAATGGTATAATCAGAAACCAGATTGAAAGGAGCCGAGGAGTAAATGCGTATGAAGAAAGGGAAAGCGCTAGGTATCAATAACTCACGAAGTCCATTTGAAAAAGGAAGGAGGAAGAGAAAAGAAATGTGAAGTGGGGTTAAAAATAAGTCAAAGAAGGGATATTTTTAGGATTATGGAGATATGAGCATGTTTATAGACAGGTGGGAAGAGACCATGAATGAGGAAGAGAAAGGAGATGGTAAAGAACCAAAGCATGTTAAACGGAGACAAGAGGAAAAAGAATCAAGGGAATAGATGGGGAGATTAGCCTGGGAAAAGAGTGAGGACCCTCCTTCTGTGAGTTAAAAATAAAGAACAAGTGAAGACACCACAAAGAATTGAGGGAATTTATGTAGAATGACTTGGACACTGACAAAAGAGGGGTAGATTGTATTAGAGCCTGGGGGGAAGGATTAGAATTTGTGGATTTTGGACACTGTCACCTAAACCGAACAGATGGAGGAGGAGGGGGAATGGTACATTTTAATCTCTGCTGGTCTTTTACTGCTACACAGAAATCCTTTCATCCTTCCTCCTACTTCAATCAGCAGCTGTTCCATGCTTCCTCTTCTCTCCCCAAACCCTCCTGAACTTTCCTCTCTCTCTGCAGATGCCTACTTCCTTCTTTACTAAGACAATAGCGGCTACATTTCATGATCTTCCTTATCTATCCACACCTTACAACTCTTCTTCACGTTCGCTCACCTTGTCTCTCCTCTTTTATTTCCATCTCTGAAAAGAATGGTACCTGCGTTCCTTGTCTGTGACAAGGTCAACTATTACACTTTTTTTCAGATCTCAGTGTTTGACTTTTTTTGCAAGTATTAGTTTTCTGTGTCTCCATTCCACCCCCCATGAACAATTAAAAAAGAAAAAATGAATATTCAGTCAAGCATAACAAATTCCCATATTAGCTGTGTCTCAAAATATGTCTCATTCTGTATTTTAAGTCTGTCACCTCTCTAGCAGGAGGTAGTCAACAGACTTAGAAGGAGTCATCATTTGATGTTTCTTTGAACAGTTTTGCTTTTGCCCTCAATCCCATGACTTAGTATTTAATCTGGGAGTTTTTCTTAACTTTCTCTTTCCCTTTCTCTTTCATGTTCAATTTTTCCCTAGCTGCCATTTCCTTCTCCCACTCCAAATATACAGTTACATCTATGCCATCCTTAAGTCTACCCCTAGAGGCAGCTAGGTGGCACCTTGGGTTGAAACTCTGGGCCTGGAGGTAGGAAGACCTGAGTTCAAATTTGATCTCAGGCACTTGCTGCCTGGCTATGAGCTGTATGGGTATGTGCAATGACAACCTTGGTGACAAACCTTGCTTAAACTTTGCGTATGTATGCAGTCAACCTGCAGGAGACTGTGGCCAAGAAATACCCTTATGCAAGACATGGAAAAAACTGAGCCATCACAAAACTTATCTCCTTATGAGATATATACAAATTGGCTTTTGTTCTTTGCCCTTATATCAAAATTATTTACTTCTGTCTATAAAAGCTGCAGGTGGTCTGAAATCAGGGCCAGCTGCACTCCAAGTGCTCAATGCCTTGGTCTACTAATAAACTACCTTTACCTTATTTCCTGAATTTCCTTCACTACCAGGGTAAGGCCCAAATCAGGATTTTCTCTTGACAGATGACCCTAGGCAAGTCACTTGACTCCTGTTTGCCATAGATTCCTCAACTATGAAAATTGGGATCATAATTGCACTTTTTCCCAGTCTTGTTGTAAGGATCAAATGACATATTTGTAAATGAAATCCCTGTTTCCTTACTTCCTTAAAAAAATTCTCACCTGAGTCTGCTATCCCTTCAGATTTGTCATGTCTCTTCTCCCATTCAGTTTAAAAATCTTTGAAAGAGTAATCTTCCTCACTGATTTCACTTTCTCATCAGTCACTCACTTCTCAGACCCTTGTAATATGACTTCCATTCCCCCGCCTCTACTGAAACATCTTTCTCCAAGATCATCAATAGTCTCTTAACTGCTAAATCCAATAGTCATTCCTTGGTCCTCCCCCTTGACCTCTCTGCAGCTTTCAGTACGTTAACCATTCCTCCCTCCTGAATATTCTGTCCTTCCACATGTTTCCTGTGGTTCTCATCTCTCCCCTTCACCTCCTTACCTGACTACTCCTTTCATCTTTATCATCATTCACCTCCTATGTTAGAGTGGGTACTCCTCAGGTCTAGATCTTGGGTCCTCTTATCTTTTCTCTCTACGTTCTTTATCACAATGATTGGATCTACTTCCATTAGTTCAAGTGTCTTCTCCATGTAGGTGATTCCCCAGTCTTTAAACACTGCTCTGATCTCTTTTTCTGAAATCCATTGTCTACTGTCAGCTGCTCATTTCCTCCTGGGAGTCCTCTGGACACCTCAAACTCACTATGATAAATTAAAATGCAGATGAAACCACTCTGGGATATTACTTCATCACCCATCAAATCAGCAAATATTAAAAAAGATGGAAATATGGAAAAATTCAGCATTGTAAGGGCTATAGAAAAACAAAGTATGCTAATTTACTTCTGGTGAAGCTGAGAATTGGACCTATTGTTGTAGAAGGCAAGATGGAATTATATAAGAAAAGTTACAAACTTCTTCATAGTTTTTTTCGAAATTCACTGACTCCGTACCATGAGCAGGGGCAGGTTTATTGCCAGCCAGAAAAGACCTCAAAATGTCAGTAGTAGCTTTACTTCTTATAGCAAAAATTTGGAAGCTATGTAATCCATGACAGGAGATGACTGAACAAATTGTGGTATGTGACTCTAATAGAATACTACTGAACTGTAAGGAATAAGAAATAAAAAATCAAAGAAATATGGGAAAACTTGTATGAAGTGATGCAGAGTAAAAGAAGCAAAACTAAAATAATGAGAAACCACTGAATACAGAAATACAAATCAAGATGACATTAAATGACAACACACTTCAGGTCAAATAGATTGGAAAATACTGATACTAAGTTACCAGGATGTTTGCAACAGAATACATCTAGAGAAGTAAACTTGGAATGAAGAAGACCTGGATTTATATCTGGGCTCTGATCATTATTAGCTGTGTGACCGTGAGCAGATCACTTTTCTCTGGCCTTCTGCTTTTTCATTTTGCACGAGGCGGGGAGAACAATATCCAAAGTAATTAAAAGAAATCATGCATGTAATATGCTGAAACTTTCAAAAATGCGGTATAAGTCAGTTATCAAAGTTAAAGGCATATGCTATTTTTATCAAAGTGAAATATCAGTCACAAATGCTCATTTATGGTCCTTTAATGTTTAAATGTTTTCTGGGAGACTTTGCTAGAGTTTTATCAGTATGATCATGTTTCTCTGCTGTGTCAAAATGTATCAGCAAAAATAACAGACAGAACTAAGTGCCTTCCTCACTAGAGTGATTTCACCATCTCCCTTTCTTATTTCTGTTCTGGACCTCAGCCTCTTCTGAGTCACCCAGCTACATAACTAAGTCAACTCAGGTCAAGACAACAAACTTTTTTTTTCTTCATAATATGCTGTGTTTTATTTAATGTATTTGAAAACTTACTGAGGAACCTCCTTAGATTTCACCAGATTGCCAAGGGGGTCTATAACACAAAACAGGTCAAGCTTGTCCATGATTTTACGGCTAATAATAATATCTAATAATAGTATTTTGGGGTTTACAAAATGCTTTACACATTTTATCTCATTTAATCCTCTACAACCTTGTAATGTAAGTGATTTTATTACTCCCATTTTTGAGACAAGGAAACGTAGACATAAAGTAATTGTCACATGGTTATAATAAGTGCCTGAGGCTGGATTGGAACTAAGCTCTTCTAGATTCCAGGTCCAGTATTACATCCGTTGAGCAGTTTAGCTGTCTCTGATAAGTATAAGAAGAAGGATTTAAACCTAAAACTGACTCCAATTACTAAGTGCCGTGCACTCAGCTGAACATTGAAGCAAACAAATTCTTCCCTCATACATTCTAATGGGAAAAGACAACAAATGAAATGAATCTGGAAAATGAGGGGAGAGATGGGGAAAAGATGAAAGTATCCAATGAAGGGAGTATTGTAGAGGAAATCTGGGAGAGTCAAGTATGCAGCTTGGAGAGGATTGAAGACATGGCTGTTCTGGTCATCCTCCTTAAGATGAAGGTTCTGGAGAGCTAAATCAGTTAGAAGGAGAGGCGGCACCATGAGAGAGTACTTCCAGTGTGTTAAGTCCAGAGTTGGAGTGAACTTCTAGAGTGAAGAGGTTTCTGGAGCATTAAGGAGAAAGTCGTGGAGAGTCAGGAGTGTGGCCTAGAGAGGAATGAAGTCCTTGACTCTTCCTTTTGCAGATGAACAAGGTATCTAAATGCAATCATCTGTTTAGTACTGTTGATTCTCCCTCCACAAGACTCTCACATATCCGCCATCCTATTTCAGGCCCTGATCAGATATCACCTAAACAACTGTAATCCCCTCCTAATTGCTGCACCTGCTTTCAGTCTCTTCTCTCTCCCATCCCATCTTTCAGATAGCTGCCAAAATAATCTTGCTGGGGCTCAGGTCTGGCCATGTCACTACACTATTCAAAATATTCAGTAACTTCCCATTGCCTCTAGGAGAAAATACAAACTTCTGAATCTAGCATTGAAGTCCCTCCCCAATCTAGCACCCATCTACCTTTCCAACTTTATTTTATACCTTTACAAATCCAAATTCCATTCAACCTGAAGTCCAGAGTGACGTTGATGTGATGTTCCCTGAACTTACCCTCTAATTCTTGTATCCATATGCATCTAAATCATCCCATGCCTTGGGGTGCATTCATTCTATATCTAAACCTGGCAGAGTCTTTGACATTCTGTGAGCCTCAGCCCAGATGCCTACCCTTCCCCAGTTATGAGGGTTTTCTTCCTCATTCAGTTACTTTACCTAACACTTATTTGCATAAATCTTGTATTTCCCCCAGTAGAAAGTAAACTTCTTAAGGAAGTAACTATTTTGTTTTGACCTTGTTCCAGTGCCTGATAACCTGGTAAATATTTAAAATTGATAAATGAATTGATATAACGGTCACTAATCAAAGCCCATTCTCCAGTGATCCTTCAGCTTTTGTGTCCTTAACCAATTCTCACAGCCACCTCTGTGTTTGTCACTTTACACAGTGTTTGTCATGTAGTGAGCATTTAATAAATTCTTACTGGTTGGTTGATTGACTGATATTATGGGGAGGCAGTTAGAAGATACTGTGCTGACATTTATGAGGAACATGAAGTAGAAAATCCTAGCAACTCAGGTTGTGCATTTATATGTGCAAATTTGAAATTCTGACAAGCATACAGATAATTCTAATAAAAAAAATCCACCATACCATATAAGAAATTTTTTTACTTGATTTATTTGCATTTTTCAGGTGACAACTAGGGATAGTATGGGATGGCTCCAGTAATAATAATGATAATACTCCTCCACTTTACTTTTTCAATGCTTTCCTTCATTACTTGAATGAGTAAAGTCATATCAGGTTTCCTAATTCTTGGATCCTTCCTCCCCGTAATTTGCCAGTCTTTTCTTTTCTTGTAACATTACCTTGAAAGGAGTTAGAGGCTGATTTATTATTTATAGATGGCCATAATAAAGCTCATTTATGATTGTTGAAAAGGGTGGTGAGGTTGGTTTTTTTTCTGAGACACAGTAGCAAAAGCCTATAAGATTTTATAGCATTTTATGTTCATATTTTTCATGATTGTTGATCTCCCGCCACCTTTCTGTATCCAATTCGTGTCTACAGGTTGGAACAATAATCCCCTTGTGTCCTTCTGCTAAGTTGAAGAGTATTTTAAAAGCCCTTTCACCATTCAAAGAGTTCATTCTATTTTCCAAGCCATAGCTTCATTTATTACTTTGTGCTCCTTTGAATGACCTCAGCGTTCAGACTTGTAATTTTTATTTGGCAGTGATGGATGCATGAAGGCTGCATGAAGTAATTTCAGAAAAGGCTCCCTTTTGGTTCATTGCAAAAGTAGATCTCCAAAAGAGAGAGACCTTCCGACGGTGTGCCTCTCCACCAGCCCTATCCCAATACAAATCATTTAATCAATATCCATACCCACAGGTTCAGTGCCAGGCTGTGGTCACAAGTGGGAAATAGATTAAGGAGGAAGATGATGAAGGTGGGCACCTAGGTAGTGCAGAAGATAGAGTAACAGACCTATTGTCAGGCTGACTCATCTTCCTACGGTCAAATCTGGCCTCAGATACTTACTGGCTGTGTGACCCTGGGTAAGTCACTTAAAGTGGATTGCCCCAGGTTCCTCATCTGTAAAATAAGCTAGTCACTTCAGTATCCTTGTTAAGAAAACACCAAATATGGTCATGAAGAGTCAGACATGATTGAAAACAATTGAACAATAAGATGGAGCTGAAGCGAGGATAGCCAAAGTAAAGCAAGGAAGTCTAGCTCAAAGTAAGCACAGGAGGAGCCAGTACCCAGGTTAGGCCTAACTGCTAGTGACTATAGACTGAAGCTGGTGAAATCTTGAAAATTGAAAGCCAGAGTTAGAGAAGAGGATTATAGGGGTAGACAAAAGCTTGAAGGATCATGACAGGTATCTCAGGTTAGAATCAGGAAATAGGTCAGAAGTGTAGAAACTTCAGAGATCAGGGACCCAAGTCAGAAGACCAGACGAGCATGAATAAGAAAGAAACTTGATTAAATACCAAAGGCTATTTATCTGTCCTTTTTACAATAAGGTAGAAAATGTACTCAGAGTACAAGTCAACTTGAGTCATCATATAAAAATAAATGATTTAATCTGGACAAAATAAGTATCGTAGACATTTTTTTTGAAACAATCAGGGTTAAGTGACTTGCTCAGAGTCACACAGCTAGCGAGTGTCAAGTGTCTGAGACTGAATTTGAATTCAGGTCCTCTTAACACCAGGGCCATTGTTCTATTTACTGCAACACCTAGCTACCCTAGGATCATAGACTTTTTATAGACTTGGAAGAGATGTTTGAGATCTAGGCTACTTCCCCCATTTTTAGAGACAGGAAAACTGAGTACAAGATTTTTCCATATATGGTTTACCAGGGGTTCTTAACCTGGGATCCACAAACTTGTTTTGTTTAATATTTTTTTCTAATGCTACATATTTCATCTTGTGCATTTGAAAACATTATTCTAAGGAATTACATAGACTTTACTAGTCTGCAAAAAGTTTCAATGACACCAAAGAGGTTAAGAACTCCTTAATGTAGGCCTGTTATTGCAAACTCCCACAACAACCCTAAGTTTTCTGAGATACATACATACACACACACACATTTTTATTTTTATCTAAAATTAATTAATCTCTCAGACCATAAAGAAAAATTAATCAGTGTTGGGCCAAAACAAGCATAATTCATTTTAGCTTCACTTGCATTTGATTTTTTTTTGTCATTTGGTTTTTGATTCATCCAATATTTAAATGTATATAACTTCAAACATCTTTAATAAGGTGATTTGTTTGAGGTTTTGAATGTAATTTCATGCCTCTAGGTTAAAGAAAATTGTGCTGTGCCAAATTTATTATGTATATTCCAAGAAGCCAGGAGCTTGGAGTACACATACACATATATGTATGTGGGTGGGTGTGGGAAGCCCCACACACACACACCAATTGTAGACAAAGAACCCATTATTTTCTGACCAAAAGTTAAACTTCTTTAATGGAAAAAAAGTAAAACGGACCATTCTTTTCAGAGCTACTAAGGATTAGTTAAGGAAGAATGAATCTATTTTGCATTAAGAGACTTTTAGGGTCACTCCTCTTCCTTCCTCACCCTCTTCCTTTCTTGTGCCTTCTCTACCTTCTTCATCCTTTTTTCCTCTTCCTCCCTTTTCCTTCTCCTTAATCAGAGAATGCACTTATGATCACTCTCTTTAATTCCTTCTCTATCTCTCTTTTCCTTCCTGTTTTTTCTCTTTTCTTCTGTTCTCCATATTTCTGTTTCTCTCTCTCCTTCTCTTCTCCCTCTTCCTCCCTTTTTTCTCTCCCTTTCCATTTCCCCTCCCCTCTCTCATGTCTTTTCCCTTCTTCCTTCCCTTCTCCTTTCCTCTCCCCTTTTCTCCCTTTCCTCTCTCCTTCTCCCTCTTACCCCCATCTCTCTCTCTCTCTCTCTCTCTCTCTCTCTCTGTCTCTCTCTCTCTGTCTCTCTCTCTGTCTGTCTCTCTCTCTGTCTCTCTCTCTCTGTCTCTCTGTCTCTCTCTCTCTGTCTCTCTCTCTCTGTCTCTCTCTGTTTCTCTCTCTCTCTGTCTCTCTCTCTCTGTCTCTCTGTCTCTCTCTGTCTCTCTCTCTGTCTCTCTCTCTCTCTGTCTCTCTCTCTGTCTCTCTCTCTGTCTCTCTCTCTCTCTCTCTCTCTCTGTCTCTCTCTCTCTGTTTCTGTTTCTCTGTGTGTGTGTCTCTCTGTGACTGTCTCTCTTTTTTCTCTGTGAATCTGTGTCTGTCTCTTCTCTGTCTCTCTGTCTTTGTCTCTGTCTCTCATTCCTTTTTCTGGTTTCTTTCTAAGTGGATTCCATCTCTCCTATTGCACTTTACATAGGCTTTACACAGGACCTCACTAACCTAATTTTTATTACTCTGCCCCTAAACGTTGTGTAATCTAACTATGCTTGTGACTTGTTTTAATTAAATTAAATCTCAGCAAGAATCTAGCACTTCTGTATTTTAGCATCTTTAATAGTGAACAGTACTTGTCTGTTTATATTTTTGGCTTCGCATCTCAGATTCTGTTAGTTTGTGTAATTAAAATGCTGACACTTTTTTTCTCAACGCAAGAATCAAAGAATTTAGAGCAGAAAGAAACCTTTAATGCCATCTAGTCCAGACTCCTTATTTTATAGATCAGGGCCAAAAAGGTAGTGGCTTGTAGATGGTCACATCACTAGTTAATGTCAGGACTCCAATCAGAACCCACATCTGCCTACTCTCATAGTCTCATGTTCATTCATACCAGTGATTCTCAAAGTGTGATCCAGGTACCTCTGGGAGATTCTGCAAGAAGTCCACAGGGTCAGAACTGTTTTCATAACAATATAAAGATGTTTTCATTTCTGATAGAGTAAACACTGATAGATAAAATTCCCATAAATGAAAGCTCTTTGGGATATTCTCAGTAATTTTTTAAAGTATTAAGGTGTCCTGAAACCAAAAAGTTTGAAAACAGCTACAGAACTGATAGACTGAGAAGTCTTTTGTTTCTAGGAAGCTGGTTGACTCTAGACATATTTAATTATTAGAAGTTTTTAATTTATTAACAGATTGTGTTCCAAAGCCCATACATAAATTGTTTGTTTGGAACTTGGAATGCATTTCCTTTTAGAAATAGCATTTACAGATGGTGATAATAGTTTCCAGCCCACAAAGTCTTTTCAGTCCATAAAGTCCCTACACTATAATATTAAAAGTAATATAAAACCTAGCCATCATGATCAAATCTTGTGGCGGAGTGGGTTGGCAGTACGGATATCTGTGGTAGGAAAGGCCTAGATTACCTTCTGAATTTTTATATTCCTCCTCTTTCAAGTCCTTATCCAGAAACCTTGGGAAATCCCTTTATGGGACTAACCAGATGACCGGTACCAGCTTTTCACTTACAAATATGACTGGATTTGATGAGGCAGGTGAAAGTTTTGTTGAAAGAAAAGAAAATCAGCATTGTATATTCTGTAAAAAAAAAAATGTATTTTTTCTCAGTTGTAGCTGACTTTTTGTGACTCCGTTTGGGGTTTTCTTGGTATGTACTGCCATTTCCTTCTCCAGCTTATTTAACAGATGAGGAAACTGAAGCAAACAGGGTTAAATGACTTGCCCCAGGGTCACAGTTACTAAGTGTCTGAGGACAGATTTGAACTCTCGAAGTGGTCTTCCTCACTGCAAGCCTGGTGCTTTATCCACTGCCTCACTTAGTTGCCCTGGGTAAAAAGTAACTTACAGTTACAGTAACCCAAAGATCCTGGTATGTCAGTCTCCCAGTTTTACTTGGAATCCCTGAGGGAAGAATCCCAGAATTTCAGAGCTTTGGAGGGACCTCAGAGGGCATTTAGTTCCATTTATACCAGAACAGAACTACCCTCAATAGTATCCAAGACATTGTTATCCAGTCTTCCTCGGAGGACTTCTGGATCTAAGAAAACCACTCCCTCCTAAAGCAATCCATGCCACTTTTGAACAGATCTAATCATTATATATTTTCCCCTTATGTTGAGCAAAATTCTGCCTTTCCATAGTTCCCACCTATTGCTGCTTATTCTACAAGCAAAACTAAATTAATTCCTTTTTCATCATATAGCCCTTTAAATGCTTAAAGAAAGTGATAATGTTTCAGTAAATCTTTCCTCAACTTATTAATCATTCATTCATTAATATTTGTTAATCATATTAACTTCATTAATCAGTATCTTCAAATGATTCTTATGTGTCGTTTTCCTCAGTTGTCCCACTACCCTGCCTACTCCTTTATCAGAATGTCCTATAGTTTATCAACAATCTTTCCTTAATATAGCATCCCTACAAATGTAGTAGTTGCTGTTGCTCAGTCGTGTCTGACTCTTTGTGACTCCATTTGGCGTTTTCTTGGCAAAGATACTGGAACAGTTTGCCATTTCCTTCTATAGCTCCATTTTATAGAAGAAAAAACTGAGACAAATAGGTTTAAGTGACTTGCCCAGGGTCACACAGCTAGTAAATATCTGAGGTTGGACTTGAACTCAAGAAGATGAATCTTCCTGACTTTAGGCCCAATGCACTGTGCTACCAAGCTGCCCCTCATGTAGTGGTACATGCCTACAATCTCTGCTACTGTGGGAGGATGGTGGAGTGCTTGAGTCTGGGGATTCTGAGCTGAAGTAAGGCTAAAATCAGGCAAGTGCCCATATTGAGTCCAGTGACAATGTAATAATTCTCAGGGAACTAGAGCTACTACATCACCTAAGAAGGGACAGAGTTTGGCTTTGGAATTGAGCGTGTAAGTGACCACTCTACTTTGAGTCCACTTTCCACAGGGATACCCAATCTCAAAAAAGTGGCACTAAAACTGTTTCTATTACTTCTGGATCTAATCTGACTAAGGAGTATAGAAGGACTGTTCATCTTTATTGTTCTGGGGACCATCCTATCTTAGTGAAATCCAAGTTTCTATTAGCATTGTTGACCCACATTTAGGTTGAAAGCCATTGAAACTTCCATATCTACTTTATATAATGTTATCTAGCTATGTGTCTTCTGTCTTGTAATTATGTACTCAGTTTTTAACAAGGCCTTATGTTTATCCTTCTTGCGTTTCATCTTACTGGAACTGACCTACCATTGTAGTCAAAGATATTTTTGGATCTTCATTTTGCTAGAGAAAAAAAAATATATGATTCATAATTCTATACATTTTCTTTTAAAGAAAGTAACGCAAAGATTATATTGGGACTTCCATCCCTGCCTTCTCCAGTTTTAAAGTATATTATTTTTTCTCTGAGTTCCTATAATTACATTAGAAACCACATTTAAATTTAGTTCAGATTTACAAATATTTGTTAAGTTTCTGCTTTGTTTAAGACACCATGCTGAATATTGGAAAGACAATGTTAAAAGTTTGAAAGACATTAGATTCCTTTAGACTCATAGTGATTTGGGTCCCAGCTTCTTTCCTGGTATTAACTCCCACCTTGAGGAGTCTCCTGACTTCTTTTTGTTAGTAACCTGTGTGACTGTGGACAATGCTTAACATTTTGAAGACTCAATTTCCTTATTTCTATGTAGAGGTCAGTGTGTATATGTGGTGCTTTACCCATGTAAGTTATATTTATTCACATGGGCCTGTCACAGAGAGGTATCTCAGGAGTCTCCTCCACTCATCCTTCTCCAAGGAATACTTTTGAATCCTGCCAGGAGAAGCAGGAGATTGACGTCAGAGACTGGCCAATCTGTTCTCCTAAGGAAAAGGATGTTAGATTGGTTATATATTTTACCCTCTCCCCCTCCCAAATATCATTAGTCTAGGGGAAATAATTTCTAGGTTCAAGTTGAGTTCCTGATTGCTATCCCATAATGGAGTGTCCCAAGCTATTTATTCAAAGATTGTCTCTCTTCCCACCACAAAAACCTGTTCCACAAATAGGAAACAAAGTCATTTATCCTAGCTGATAGCAAACAGGAATCAAAGAAGGTATATACAGTGGAGAGTGTACCAGACAATGCACAGAGTAATAAGTTCTTGCATCAGGAGTGAAGTATTTCAGTTCAACCAGCTCTCACTCAAGAAGAAATTCCCTAAAGTCTTTGAAGTAGTAACCTGGAAATAGGAAGACATTCTATGGCTCTTCTACAGGTTGTTTTCTTCCCAGCCTTTCCCTTCCAAATCCTGAAAAGAATCTGGAAACCTTTATCTTCTTTCTCAAATCTGGAAGCCAGAAGACCAGGTTCTCTGTTTTCCTAAACTCTTTCCTCATGGAAGTGTGGAGCATTGAGTAACAATCTGTATCTGTGAGGAGAGTCTTATGCAAATGAACTTTGAGCCCCAGGTCACATGTAAAATTAAGGTGTTAGCTAAATGGATATATTATTTTTACAGCATTTTCTTTTTCTACTGTTCTCTTAACCCTATTGGGAAAAAGAAAAAATGAAAAATGTGGCATATTTATTATGACTTGCTTTTAATGAGCTCGTGATGGTCCCGAAGGATCCCTGAATTTCCTTTGTAGTGTACACAATCATCAATTTGTTAACCTCTCCTAGAACATTTCTGCAGGTGGATATCAAGATTAGTTGTTCCTGTTCAGTTATATCTGACTCTGCATGACCCTGTATGGGCTTTGCTTGACAAAGATACTGGAGCGGTTTGCCATTTCCTTCTCCAGGGGATTAAGGCAAACAGAGGTCAATAACTTGCCTAGGGACACACAGCTAGTGAGTGTCTGAGGGCAGATTTGAAATCAGGTCGTCCTGACTCCAGGCCCAGTACTCTATCCACTGAACCACCTAACTGCCTCCGTTAAGATTAGTGGTTCAGAGTTTATAGAATCCATCTTTCAGAAAATCATGATAACATTTGTCTGTTTTTAGCTCTGTAACACCTCTCTGAGAAACCGTCTGAGCTTCCTCAAAGATAGAGTTCATTAAGTATAATTTCAAATTATTTTAGCATCCTGGAATGCAATTAATCTGAACCAAGCAATCTAAATTTATTTAAACATTCACAGTATCTTGTTATCTCTCTTGGGTTTTAGTTTTCTCTTAACCAATGGGTAATCATTTTTTTAGTTCTGTTGATTTTTTTTTCTGCAAGGAGAATGAAATAGAAAGCAAAATGGATTTTGAGTTCTTCCACTTTGTCTCTATTAGCATCATCTGCCTTTAGCAGGTCCTGACATAGATGAAAACAACAGTAACAAATCTTTTTTTATCGTCCACATATTGCCACTTGTTCTGTGTTTTGGTGTTTCCGATACTATTCTTTCAGTTCTTTGCCTCTTACGGTGTCCTTGTTTTTATATGATCTAAATACAGGATGTTCCAAAAGTCTTAGTGAAGTTTAAAAACCTTAAAACTACACTAACACTTTTGGCACATCTCATATAAGATACCAGTTTTCAAACTAGATTTCCTCAGTGGAGAATGTCCCAGTGATTCCCATAATATTTCCAAAGATATTTTAATTAGCAGAGTAATTGTAATGCTTCACTATTTGTCAGTATCCTGACTTTGAAAATGCCCTCAGATCCTGACCTTGGAACGGTTGAACACAGAAAACCGTTTGGAGTATTTAGGTTTCTTGGTTGGAGTGGAATGTAATGGGAATAGTTTGAAGATAAATTTAAGAAGGAAATGAGATTGGCTGCCATTCTTCAGTAATGGCCCAGCTGAGAAGAGAGCATGGAAACTTGCCTAGCATTAAGTCACATGGTAAATGTGGTCCCTCACAGGGGTAATAGAAAAAGTGTAAAGAGAAAAGCTTTAGATTTGTAGTTAGAAAACCAGTTTTGTGTTTCTCCTTTGCCATTTAGTAGCTGTATGATGCTTAATCTCAGTTTCCTTCTCTGTATATTTCAGTATTTCTATGGATTTGAAATTCCATTGATATATACTACCTCCATCTGTGAAAGTTCCCATCCATATTTCTCATCCTGTAGTATTCTTGGTCGTATCCTTTCATACATTCTCCATAGAGGATTTTTCCAATGTGCTAAATATTTTAACATCCTGGAATAGCCATAAAGCACTTATAATTGTCCATCTGTTAATTCTTCATTATATTACTTGTCCACCTCCTTTTCCAATCATACATTTCCTGGACAATATATTTCATGCTACTTATTCTTACATGCATTTCATTCTTGGTAATATGCAATAGGACATTTACACCTATCACAAATCTTTCCATTTGTTCTATGGATAACTTATAATTTGATACTTTAGAGATTTTGGTGTAACATAATTCATAACTTTCTACATCTAGCATCTTCTGACTAAATGAGTGCTTAGTATTAAAAACAGAATTTTTGTTTGTGGGAACAGTGTGTGAGGTCATTGAAAGAGCTCCATGATTTCAATCATACATATAAAGTCATGCAAAATATATTTCAATATTGAGGCTTGAAATTTATTAACACAACCTATGCATTTCAGTTTGGATTATATAGGATTATAGATTACTCCCACTCTCCCCTACTCACCCCTCCCCCATTATAAAAGAGGTCAAAAAGATTTTGAAAACAAATAAAATGAATTAAACCTATTTTCACACTGAAAAGTAGTAACCATACTAAGTATTTTTGATGCACATGTAATTTCATGTTTAATATTTAAAAGAGGCAAATAATACTGACATTAAATTTTTTTCAAGGAGATTGATAGTCTTATCCTGGGAAAGCCTAGGGCTCCATGTAAGAGTTTGGAAAAAACTGCTTGACAAACTAAACCTTATTTGCTAAAAGTATTCCTGTCTGATAGGATCTACAATGCATCACACAGCAGTAAGCAAAGGTCTTGCTAATGTCTTTCTATGTAAAATTCTCTTCCTTCAAATTCTTCTTGTTTTATTCTTATTTAATAAACGCTAATTGAATATTGGACATTGTTACTGAATTTCATGCTCTCTAGCCTGGCCCAGCCCAACCCAGATGCCAAAAGCATTAATCAGCCTCAAGTGACCTTACCTAACCAACCTAATAAAAGGGATGATAAGGAAAGCTAGACTTTATGATTTGCCTTACCTATAACCAAGTCTTGGTGATGTAACCCAGGGTTGGGAACGTGCAACTTCAAGGCCACATGTGGCCTTCTAGGTCTTCATGTGAGGCCTTTGACTGAATCCATACTTCACAGAACAAATCCCCTTAATTAAAGGATTAACCAGTTTTAAGTCTTAATCAATCAAGGGACAAGAGACATTCCTAAGACATTACTTTGCCTAGCACATAACAAATGTGTCAGAAATGTCTTTTTCATTCATTCACATAGGGGGAGGGTAGAGAGGACTTTTACTTACATACAACATAGACAGGTTTCTGACACATGCCAGAGGATCTCAAGATCAAAGTAACATACCTCTGAAGGTTTGAGATAGTACTGGCAGACTAAACAAAGACCTGGAAGGGAACAAGGACATATCTTAAAGTAGTAAAAAAAAAAAAAAATAATTAGATAAAGCTAGGATTTGAGATGGAAAAAAATAAGCAAAGTGTTTTCTTCTTATATATAAGAGTTTGTATATGGAGATTAAAAATAACCCTTCAGATTCGTAGTTCGTATAATGGGGAGATGGACTAAAGGAACGGTAAGAAAATTATCATTAACAGAAAGGGGGATCATAGAAAATCTCTTGGTTTTAGAGTTCTTAAACTTAGACACTAAGACAAGGCAAGGCTGTGGGGTTGTGGAATTGTAAGAAGGGGTAAGTTTCCCAGGATGCTGGCTGGTTCTATAGAGAAATGACTTGAAAATTGCATGGGGAATAACAGACTAATCTAGTGTTCAATTTAAACCATTTCCTGTATTTTTTCCCAGAGAGCAATATAAAGGGGGAAGGAGGGGAGGAATTTCATTGTTATCTCCAACATACCAGGTAGGAAGATGAACTTCACATGGAATTCAGAGAACCATGGGAAAATTTTCATGAACTTGTGAGAGCAAAATAAGCAGTTCCAAAAGAATGCATACAATAATTCCCATAATGCAAATGAAAACATCCCTAAAAGGAAGCTGAGCTCTAAGTAAAAGAAAAACAATGTTTCCAGAGAACAGTTACTAAATCCTTCCTCCGTCTTCTTAGCAGAAGAAAGTGAGGAACTGAGAGAATAGATAAAGAAGACTGAGCCAGGTTATGAAATGATTAAGGATGAGTGACTGATGCAAAGGTCCATAGGTGACAGCAGCAAAGAACTGGTAGAAAGTTCAGATAAGCAGGATAGCTTTGAAAGTAACATGTAGAATTTCACATGGAGTTTTCTTCTTGTGTGCTGCTGTATGTATGCAAATACTTTTTTTGTATTTAAATTCAGAATAAATTTGTTAAAATCTGTCAGAATGGGAACAGAAAAGCGTTAAGGCCAGTGGGGTGGGAAGTTTGTGCCCACCAGCTATCAAAATTCCAAGATGTCATCATCTGGAGATCTCCCCTTTTGTTCTCATTCTGTCTCTGATGAAAAGAGCTGTGGGCAGAATAAGGAAGAAGGTGGAGCCATGGTCTGAACAACACTTTAGTAAGGTCACTTTGGTAGCTGAGTAGAGACTATACTGGAAGTTGTAGACACTTGAAACAGGAAGACCTAAAAGAAAGATCCACTAGGTGGGAGGTAACGAAAGCCTACAGCAGGGTGTTAGTTACACTGTACCAGGTAAGTGAAAGGAAGGGGACCTATATGAGAGATGCTGTGAAGGAAGAAATGATAAGACTCAGCAACAAATTGGATATGTGGGGTGAATAAGAGTGAGGAGTCGAAGATGAAGACTAGATTTTGAGCCTAGGTAATGGGGAGGATGATGATACCCTGGACAGTAACAAGAAAGTTTGGTTTGGGGGGGTAAAGATAATGAGTTCAGTTATAGACATGTGAAGCATGAGATGCCAGCAGGACATCTAGTTTGAAATATCCAAGAGTCATTCAGGCAGAAAAGCTACAATGGACCTTGAGAAATGTATAAGATGACAAAGGCAAGTCAAAGGCAAGACTTGGACAGGCAGAGTAGCACATGTGACCTGGCCAGGATGGTATGCTCCAGAAAGAACGATTAATTAAAGGAGATTTATGTGGAGATCAGGTAGTCCTCTAGCAACAGGAATATTAATATACCCCTGAAATGCAGTCCAATCTGAACTAGCTAATAACTATAAAGCCAAGACAGAAAGTATCTAGCTATCTTTGTTGTTATGGTAAGTGCTTAAGTGCTTAACCATTGGTAACCAGAAAAACTGAGAGAAAGTATCATCATTTCAACCAAAGATAAATGCAAGAAAAGAATCTGAAAGTGAAACTGAATTGAGATGATTGTAAAACTTCATACTGTATCAACATATATCCAATTGAATTTGACAAGCAGGACTTTGTATCTTTAACTACTTATATATAGTTTATGTCTTGGTATTTTAGGAAATCATAGAATCCTAGTCTTTGAAGAGACGTTAGCTATCATCATTTTCTATCATTTTTCAGGTGAGATAATTGAGATACAAAAAAAAACTGACTTTCCCTTTAAAAGTTCATATGTCCAGTCAGTAGCTAACCTGCGACTAAAACTCAGATATTCTGACTTTCACTCCCTATAGTTTCCATTCCAATTTGTTTGGAGGTTGTGTGGTAAAGTGGTAGATACAGTGCCATACTTAACATCAGAAAAGATCAGGATTCAAATCTCACCTCTGATACTTACTAGAACTGTGATGTTGTATAAGTCACTTAGTCTCTCTGAGTCTCAGTTTCCCCATCTATAATAAATGAATAAATAATACCTGTAGTGTTTACAGATTTATGAAAATTAAATAAAATAATGCATGTTGACAGGCTTTACAAAGCCAAAAAAGAACTATATAAATGTCAGTTGTCATTATATCATGTCCCTCACAGTACAGACTTTTTTTGGTACCATAAAGAGATGATTAAATTTGAGTTATAGTGGAGCAAATATATAAGAGAGAAGTAAAGAAAGACTCAGGGTCTTAAATTAGAGGATAGGGTGTTTGGAAAAGAAAAGAGATCTTTTGGAGGGAAGGAAGGCTGATTGGGCAGCTAGGTGAGGCAGTGAATTGAGTGAGGGGCTTAGAGTGAAGAATACTCATCTTCCTGAGTTGAAATCTGTCCTCAGATCCTTACTAGCTGCGTGACTCAGGGCAAGTCACATAACCTTATTTCCCTCAGTTCTTCATGTTTACAATGAGCTAGAGAAGAAAAGTCCAAATGGGGTCATGAAGAGTCAGTAATGACTGAAAAACAACTGAATAACAGCAAAGGCTGATCTCATCACACAATTGTCAGGTACTTTGCATTTTGAAATACTGTTCCCTGAGCCACTTTTAAGGAAAACTGTGTGGCTGGAAACATGTAGGCCTCCAGCCTAAAAGAAGTGGTTCCTTCCTGGAGTAAAATAATACATTAATGCATATGAGGAGAAAATGTGGAAGGAAGGTTTTTGTCCTCTCACATTTAGGAGAAAGTATTGCTTTCATGTTCCTAGATCAGAGAAATTCAATACCCTCATAAAATATCTTTAAAAAGGAAAAAATCTTGGGGAAATGTTGAAACTGTTGATGTTAATACTAACAGCTCATAAGATATTGATTATAAATTCTTAGGCTTAGATGTGTGTCTGCCCATATCTATAGGAAATTAATTTTATGCCTCAATTTACCCTGAAAGAAATGATTAAAGATATTAATAAACAAAAAGCAATTTAAACTTTTTCCGTTTTAGACCAAGGACAAGCTTCAGACAGATCAATCAATAATGATTGATTTAAAGTGTCAGAGGCTTACAAAGCACAGCCACTTAGAACCTGTTTAATATTTGAAAACATGCGGCTGGATTGTCCAGCCCATAAGTCAGGGATGGGGCTCCCGTAAATCTACTTCTGGAGATTACTTCCTTGGTCTAGGGGTAAAGAGGGAGGAGAAGAACAGTTCTCCTTCCCTCCCCCAGTGCTGTGAATGATTCTACTCATCACCCTTCATTTCCTATATCCTGCTCATTTTACACAGAGTATCACGTGCTGTCCCTGAGCATTCAGAACAGGTCCCGAGAGTCTCATTGTGTCACATTTTAGTGCCTGACTCAGACACTTAGACAAAGTGTTGAAGGTCATCAACAGTTCTCTCTCTCTGGGGAGGAGTATGGGCACAGCTCCAAAAGAAAATACCAGGGGGACTTCCTCTGCTCTCTGTGCTGGGGCAATGCGTGTTCCCTGATGCCCAAGGAAGGAATCCCTTCAATAATAAATGCTGGTTTAATTGAATTGAACAGAATATTACTTCCAGTATTGTATGGCTGCACTATTAATAAAATCCATAAAGGAGAAGTGAGACCTGGTTGTTCATGGAAGCTTTAATGTATTGATAATGTATTATATATTACATACACACATATGTATATATGTGTGTACTTATATACACATATGTATACACACAGACACACATACACACACACACACACATCATCCTGTTAACCTCAAGCTCTTCTCTGTCACCACCAATTCTGCTTGAGAGAATGGCCTCTCCCATCCTCACCCCTGCCATAATTGTACTCTGGCCCTTCCCTCTTTCCCTTCTGCAATTAAATATACCATCCACCTGGGATCTGTGACAGATATTTCACTTCCATTTTTTAATTAGAATTTTGAGGCTGATTTGTTTCTCCATCTCCTTCCTATTTTTTCTACCCCACTTCCTGCTGCATGGGTAGTAAATTCCAGCTTCCTGCTTCCCTAGTCCCTGTTATTAAGAATACTGCGTATAATTCACCCTTTTCTATACTATTATCCCCATGACTACCCTTATTTAACCTTTATCCTCCTCTGCCTCTCACCACTCCATTGAACCTTTGGGAAACTCTTCTCTATTGTTACTAAACTTCCCTTCATCCTTGAATTCATCCAACTTTGTAGTGAAAACACTCCATCTTCACAACCATCCCCAATGCCCAAAACAGATGTTTTCTCATGGCACCACATTTGCAGCATCAAGAAGAATAGTCATCAGACTTCATTATCTATGGTGTTTCCTCTGCCAGGACCAATGGTTTCAAAACCATTTAAGGAAAAACCAGTCTAGCCTGATAAGTGTCAGATAGATGTCATTCCTACAACACCCACAACATCTAGTCAATGACCAAAGTTGTAAGAGCTCTACCTCCATAATACTTCTTCGGTTATGCTACCATCATCTTAGGTCAACCTCTTGTCACTTCTTACCTGAACCACTGGAATAGCTGTTCTTAAGATAGTTCTACCTCTAGTATCTCCTTTCTCTAGTCCATTGTCTAGTCCATAACGTAGTTGTTAAGATATTCTTCCTAATTCCCAAGTCTGACACTTTCTTTCTTCTTCCCCAAAACTTTCAATGGCTGGCTCCCTATCACATACAGAATAAAATATAAACATATTACTCTAGCATTTAAGATCCTCTACAATTTCCCTTACATTTATCCAATATTATCTCATAATACCATCCTTCATTTTCTACATTCAAGCCAAAGACTATTACTAGATTTGCCTTATACTCTCTTGTCCCCTGTACATATCTTTTTTCACATTGGAATCCTCCTCTTTCAAGGCCCAGCATAACCAATATTTCCTCTATGAAGTGCCCTAACCCCCTGCCTAAAAGTGATCTCTCCCTCCCCATGTTTTCTGATCCATCTTCCTAGAATCTCTCCTTTTCATTTATTATACTCTGCTTTATATTGTGCTCATTTGTGAACAGGCCATATTTCCTCTATCCAATTATAAATTTCTTGTGAGAAATGACCATTGAAACAGTTATCTTTATAGTTTAAGAACTTAACATGATTTCTTGAAAATGGTAGATATCTCTGTTGAAAACTGAATGCAAGTTTTCACTAGTAGAAACAAGAAGTCTAGAATAACCAAATAAAACCTCCATTTTTCCATTAATATTTCATTTAAATATATAATGTGTATTTTATTAATATCTTCTGATTTTGTCAACTATATTTACCAATATATCCCTTCTATCCCTTGCCCAGAGAGCTATCTCTTATGAAAAGTTTAAAAAGAGAGCACTAAAAAGATAAAAAATGCTATGTGTTCTTACTTCAAGTCCAGTATTATTCCAGGTCCTCTTACCTATCAGAATAAGAGCTCTGACTGCTTTAAACAAAGGTACTCTATCATTACAAATTCCCCTCCAATCCCTCTAGGAATGTTCAAAACAATATAACCTTTATTAACAAAATACCTTTTGGAATTCTGGCATTTGCAACAGTGCCCATATTGGAGAGCAGAGGTTTTGGAAGACCTACTCCCAACAGGGGCTCTATTTCCTTTTCCCTCCCTCCCTTAGTTGCCCAGAATTCACTGAGCTGTTTAACTGCTCACATGATTTGGATAAGATGAGAGTCCCCAGCTCCATTCCTTCTGTTGAGATGGAAGACCACCAGGCCTTACCACCTCCCCTTCTATTACCCCCTAAGATCCTCTAGGCTTTATAATCTGCCCTGCCTCTATGCTCTGAAGAAATCTGGTACTATCTTCTTCCCTCCCATAGTAACCTAAAGATCTCTGATCTTGGCCATTAGCTCTACCACTGAACTGTTAAGATTTCTGGACTTTTCAGTCTACACATGAAGAAGTAGTTCGTTTTTTTTTAATGTGTTGTCTCCCCAATAAGAGTGGGAGCTCCTTGAGAACAGGAACTACCCTATTTTTTCTATCCCCAGAGGCAGTTGGTGACCCAGTGAATAAAGTCTTGGACCTGGATCAGGAAGAACTGAGTCCTAATCCAACCTTAGAGACATCCTAGGAGTGACATTGGACACACCTTTTAACTTCCGTTTGCTTTAGTTTCCTTGAGTATAAAATTAGGATGATAATGGCACCTCCCATGCAGGATTGTTGTAAGAATCAAATGAGGTTGTATTTGTAAAAATGCTTAGCATAGTTCTCAGCACATAGTAGGTGTCACATAAATGATTATCACCTTCCGTTCTCCCAGTGTTAGCACAATGTTTGGCACATAGTAAGCACTTAAAAAATGCCCTTTCATTCATTCTTTGTAGAAAGGTCAACATATTTGGAGTCAAAGGTCATTTATCTTATCTCAGATCTGCTACATATTGCCTAGGTGACTTGGTTAAAGTGAACTTCACTCCTTAGTTTCTTCATATGTAAAGTGACAGGGTTCAACTAGATCATCTCTAGTTCTTTCCAACTCTAGATCCTATGACTAGAGGTGGGTGAGGGGATA
This sequence comes from Bettongia penicillata ogilbyi, assembly GCA_023548195.1. Classification (NCBI taxonomy): domain Eukaryota; kingdom Metazoa; phylum Chordata; class Mammalia; order Diprotodontia; family Potoroidae; genus Bettongia; species Bettongia penicillata. The sequence continues at coordinate 2,087,385 of JAJHZJ010000733.1, forward strand.
AAAAAGGGATTGCTTTTTGTTGTTACTCAGTCACGTCCAACTCGCTGTGATCCATTTGGGGTTTTCTTGGCAAAGATACTAGAGCAGTTTGTCATTTCTTTCTCCAGCTCATTTTACAGATGAGGAAACTGACGCAAATAGGGTTACCCAGGGTCACACAGCTAGTATCTGAGGATTTGAACTCAGGTCTTCCTGATTCCAGGGCAGATACTCCATCCATTGTACCATTTAACTGCCCCTAAGAAAAGATTTGTATGCTCAATAATGCCAGTACCTACCTTTTATCCCAGGAGACAGGTCGGGGAAAGGTGGGGAGGGAGGTTGAGGGGGGAATGGGGACAGGGAAACACGTTGACTCTGAGGAGTGCATATTTTCTGCTTTCAACATTTATCGCCGCTTTTATTCTTTCTTTCTGTAGGGTCCCATGATTCCTTCAGCTACTGGGTAGATGAAAAGTCTCCCGTGGGACCAGACCAAACCCCAGCTATCAAGCGTCTTGCCAGGATCTCCTTTGTAAAAAAGCTGATGAAGAAATGGTCCGTGACGCAGAACCTGACTTTCAGGGAGCAGTTAGAGGCAGGGATTCGCTACTTTGACCTGCGTGTGTCATCCAAGCCCGGTGATGCTGATCGGGAGATCTACTTCATCCATGGTCTTTTTGGCATCAGAGTCTGGGAGGGACTGATGGAAATCGACTCTTTCCTCGCACAACACCCTAAAGAAATTGTCTTCCTGGATTTCAACCACTTCTATGCCATGGATGATACCCACCACGAACACCTGATTCAACGGATCCAGGAGGCATTTGGAACCAAACTCTTCCCATCTGAGAGAGTAGAGAATGTGACCCTGCATACTCTGTGGGAGAAAAAATGCCAGGTGAGTAGAAGACACTGAGTGATTTTTAGAGGAGTATAGTATCTGTCTTTGACCAGACCTTCAGGAAAAATCAACTATTCCTATTGTTAATTAGAAGAGCAAACCCCAAAATCTGCAGTAGTTTTAGTAAGAAATTTATTTGGTCATTTGGCAGAAGAGAGGAACAGAAGCACGGGTAGCTCTCTGCTAAATCTTTGTGAGATTACATTATATAGGGTTCAGACAAGGACATAAGGACATTTGCCTGATTGGCCTCATGTAGGCAGTAGGGGCTGCCCTGAGAAGGGCAATTAGAGATGTATACTAACAGATGTGTTGATATAAATTGGGGAATCCAAAACAAGACATAAGCAGACCCCCAAATAAGCACTAGATAGACTCTAAGCATGCCTTACAGCCATCTGACTTCCCTTGAGTCTCCCTGAGGTCACTGGTTGCTATGCTAAGCTTTTGAGTTGGTTTTTTTAGTCACATAGAGCTAGGCTCAAAGAATATTAATAAATGATAAATAATAAAGTATTTTTCCATACTATCTCACCCACTTATAGACATTGCACCAGTTAACCACCTTTTAAGTATGCTCTATTCCCATATGACTACCCCAAGGGAAGGGTGAGAGACAGGAATAAGCATTTATGGAGCACCTACTATGTGCTAGACACTGTGCTAAACATTTTTACAAATATTTTCTCATTTGAGCTTCGCAACAACCATGCAAGGTAGATGCTATTCTAATCCACATTTTACAGTTCAGAAAACTGAGGTAAATAGAGGTTAAATGACCCACCAAGAGTAACACAGCCAGTAAGTATCTGAGGCTAGATTTAATTCATGTGTCCTTCAGCACAGACCCCAGCGCTCAATCCACCAGTTTCCCTATGCCAATTCACAGGTCAATCCAACACATACCTGTTTGCTCATAGGTTTGGACATGTTTAGGATATTGGGTTTAAGTGACATATAACCTAGGGTAGATTTAGGTTAACATAAGGTCATTGATAGAATGATGTAATGAGACTGAAAACAGTGATATTTGGAGAGGATTTAATTTTCTAGCCTTTCCTCTTCCTTTTGAAATAAAGAACATATGCCAAGTGTTGCCCCCTTCTGGCAGATGGTTTAATGTAAACATCAAAGTAAATAATGGTCAAAAAATTTGGAAAGAGCAATTATAAATTATTCATAATCATTTGAAAAAATGTATCTCACTAATAACAACAATAGAAACAGAATCAAAAAAGATGCTAATTAAAACAGCCTTGAAATTCTACCTCATACCAATCAAATTATTGAAAAAACATTAAAGATAAAGAAATCTAGTACTGACAGGGTTGTGCCAGGTTCCCTCATTCATTGCTAGAGGCATCATAAACAGAATTTCTTTGGCAAGTAATCTAGCAATACATAATAGAAATTGCAAAAAACAATCATACTCTGACCTAATAATTCTATTATTGGGAACATATCCTAGTAATGTGATCAAAAACAAAAATTAAAAATAGCTATATTTTCAAAGAGTTTCCTGCTATCATTATTCATAATTGAAAGAAAAGTAACTCATAGGCCAGTGCAATACATAGTACAGTTAGTTGGAGCAGCAGATTGCAGTAGGCGTGGAGTCAGGAGTAAGTTCAAATCCAACCTCAGATAGTAGTTGTGTGACCCTAGACAAGTCATTTAACCCTGTTTGCCTCTGTTTCATCATCTGTAACATGAGCAGGAGTAGGAAATGGCAAACTACCCTGAGTATCTCTGCCAAGAAAACCCCAAATGGGATCAATGAAGAGGCAGACATGACTAAAATGACAGAACAGCAAAGCCACATAGACATGCTTGCCCAACATAAATGATTGGTTGGCACTCTAGAGCCACTTTATGGATCCCCTTGAACAATAAATTATGATAGAGACCAAGGTGAACAAGTCCCAGAATAGAATAGGTTTTGCTAACCTATTTGGTATCCCAAATAAATTTGAGCGACATAGCCAGCAACAGCCGTAGATGAAGTTTATCTCTGGTGCCTTTTCACCTTCCCCCGTCAGTATTCCTTCTGCCTCTCAACTTGTGCAGCTGATCATTCTCCTCATCTCTGCCCATCACTATCTGAACAAACTCAATAGCCACCATATGTCTCACTGTCAACAACATCTAGAAGCCAAGTCATCTTTATCAGGGTGCTGTTAATTACAGTAGTAACTGATAAGGACTGAATTTATCATCTAGTCAATAGTTTTTTTAAGTATTCTTTAGGTACTGCATCACATGGTTGGCATGGGAGCTGGGGGAAAGTGGAGAGAAAAACAAAGAAGAAAAGCCCATTCTGCAGAAACCCAAGACTAGAAGGACATAACAGTAGCTAACATTTATGTTGTTGAGTCATTTCACTCACATCTGACTTTTGTGACTGACCCAGTTTGGGGTTTTCTTGGCAAAGATACTGGAGTGGTTTGCCATTTTTTCTTCTTCAGCTCATTTTACAAATGAAGAAACTGAGGCAAAAAGGATTACATGACCTGCCCAGGATCACACAGCTATGGGCATCTGAGACCAGATTTCCACTCAGGTCTTCTTACTCTAGGACTGGTGCTCTATCCACGGCCCCACCTAGCTGCCCCAGCTTTCATATAGCATTTTTAATGTTTGCAAAGCCCTTTTCATGTATTTTCTCATTTGATCGCCACAACATGTGAAATGCTAGTATGAGCTACATTTTACAGATGGGGAAACTAAGGGAGGTAGCTATTAAATGTCCGAAGGACAATTCAAACTGGACTCTATCTAATTCTAAACACTGCGTGCTCTCTACCCCGCCACCTAGTGGCCTCATTGAGATTGCTCCTGATTTGCCCCACTAAGAACTCAGTCCTGCCACTTCATACCCAGAGGCTTTCCAGGATGCTCTATCCCCATGACAATGAAGAAATGTAATTGCCACCATCATTTTGCCCCTCTACTACCTCCATTGTCAAAGGAAAACAAATGTAAAATATTTATTAATAGTGATAATAATAAATATTTTATGCTTGCTTATTTCTTTTCATCATACAAAGTGGGTTTTATTCACAACACCTTTGAGATAATTAAAACAGAAGGTATTATTTTTGCTCCTGAGAGATAAAAGCTGCTGAGATTCAGAGGGGTTAAGTGCTTTTTTTCAAAGTCTCAAAGGTAATAAGTCACAGAGTCAGTATTAGGTGCTTTTTGAAAATACTACCAACTGAAAGATTGTGTATCCCTGATCTAAAAGTATAGCTGAAGTAGGAGGATCTATTCTGAGACTTTTCTTGGGTTTCAGGTAGTTTCAAAGGAATCCCTATAGAGAGGGGATTTTTTTTCTTTATCTAGGAATGGTCATCAGCAGAGAAAGCCCAGTGCACTGAGAAACCTGCTTAAATATATGTCCTTACCCTGGTCTGGATCTTGCTGTCTTCAGAAGAGGAGAGCAGGCCTAAGGAAAAGTTGCTTTAATTGGATAGGTTGATATCAGAATATTGTGAAGGAGACATTCAGACAGAACATAGATTACCTAGTCTATCCTCATCTTTTTCTGATTACATATTCCAGCCATTGTTCATTTATTCACAGATAGATTAACAGAAATAAATGGTCAAAGAATATAAGCAGACAATTTTCAAGAGAGAAAAGACAAATTGTTCCTAATCATTGAAAAAATGTTCAATCTCTTTAATAATACTAATAATAATTAAGGATATAAATAAGAATAACTTTGTGATACTACCTCGTACCAATTAAATTGAAAGAAATTAAAGGCAATGTAGCTTATTGGTGATAGGGTTATGGAGAAATAGATAGACATTCATTCCTACCATTATAGCACATTAGTAGAATTAAAAAAAACAGACTAACAATACACCGTAAAAGACACAAAAATTATCATGCATTTTGACCTAATAATTCCATTACTGAGAACATACCTTAAATATGTCATTAAAAAAAGGAGATACTATTTAACCAACGATTTTCATAGCAGATTTCCTTATTATAATCAAAGGAAAAAAACAAGCATTCTCAATGTCCAGTAATAGAGTAAAGGTTAAATAAGCTGTCATATATTAATGCAATGGAATAATACAATGCAATTAAGATGGAAAAACATGAAGATTATAAAAAAATTTAAAAATTTTAAAAAATAATGCAAAGTAAAAAAAAATGAACTCTAAGAACAGAATATTCACTAACTCTGACCCTATGTGAAATAAGAATATTATTGAGATGTTTTTATTTGTACCATTAATAAGACTTTTTTTACTTATTAAAAGTATTTATTGCCCAAGTTTCTCCAAACCCATGTATACACATAATGTTTATTAATTTTATTCAACATGCATTTAATAAGCCCTAAATATGTGCTAGATTCCGTGACATTCTCGTATAACACTTTAAGATGTACAAGTTACTTTAAGTAAATAACTTTAGGTGATCCTCTCAATAAGTAGCTAGGTGACTCATTGGAGAGAGTGCTGGACCTGGAGTCAGGAAGAGCTGAGTTCAAATCCAGTCTCAGACACTCACAAGCTGTGGGACTTTTAGCAAATCATTTAACCCTGTTTGTCTTAATCCACTGGAGAAGGAACAGCAAATCATTGCATTATCTGTGCCAAGAAAGCTCTCTGCTAGGTCTTGAAGACTGGATAGTCTTGTTGTAACAACAGCAGTCATCTCTTCACAATAGCCTGTGAGATAAATACTACAGGTAACATGATCTTTATTTTACAGATGTGAAACAGATGTGTCTAAAATAATAATAGGTAATAATAATTTAAACACATTCTCGATGTGTTCAGAGAACTACGATGACTTGCCCATAGACACCGAGCTAGCAATCATGCCTGAGACAAGATTTGAACCTTGTTACCTCCTTGCCTCAGGGACAGCAGTCTTCCTATTTTACCTGCACTAGCAATATGAGGATGGAGAGAGAATGCACAATATTGTGTTATTTCCACACTTAAGGAGTTCCATAGAGGTGACCTTCATAGTCATGCAAAGAGTTTTTCCTCACAATACCTTTGAGATAATCAAACCACAAGGCATTAGTATGTTAGGTGAGAAAGTGTACTTCATTCTAAATTGAACAGAAATCAGTGTTGAGGGAAGAATTCAGGAGCAGCAGCCAGAATGGACTGTGAATATACAGGAATAGGAGGAAGCCTGCCCTCTGCAGGAGTTCTGGAGTATAGTCTTTATCTTGGGAAAAGTGTGGTTTTTACAATTTTTTTAAAAGCAGCATAGGTTGTGGTATTTGCCAGGTAGGCATTGATACTGTATTTCTTTTAAGGTGAAGAAGGAATCATTTTTACATAGACCTGAGGAATTTGTTTTCATGCAGTAAACATGATATATTATTATTATTGTTGCCATCTGTTTAACTGTGAAACACTTCACCACTTGCAAAGAAAAGAGATTATGGTAAATAGAGTTTCTATTCTCTCCCAAGATGTATAGAAAAAGGAAAATTATTTGTTGGTGAGTGTCATCAATTTAAATTCTGCCCCCTTCCCCCATTTTTTCCGTGAAAGACTTCTCCTTCCTTTTTTTATTAATTTCTTTTTTTAATTATGAGATTTGTTCACTTCAGAAGAAGCAATTACTTCTCTTTGCTGTGCAACCAAAAAGTAGACTGGAGGTTGCTAAGGCAAGATTGTCCTTATGCTGGTCAACACAGTAAAAACTGTTTGGTAGTAAGGAGTATTCCCTATTCAGGTATCTTTCATTCTTCCAACAAGCAGGCCCCTATTATACAGTTAGAGAAAAGCGTACTTGGGAGGTACTTGGGTTGGGATAGTTAGAATTTAATTAGAAGACTCATCCTTCTCTCAAGAGAGTTTTTCGTCTACTTGGAGAGACATAGGAAATAACTGAAGAACTATTACAAAGCAATACACCAACAGTTTATAGATGTTGAAGATGGGCTTACTTATAAAAGAAAGGAAAATTATTTGTTAGTGTCATCACTTTAAATTCTGATCCTTGTTCCATTTTTTCCCCCAGGAAGATCTCTCCTTCCCTTCTTGCTTCTCTTCCATTTATTTCTTTAGAAAGTTTCTAGAGAAAATTTCTTAGAATAAGTGATTTTAAACTATATCTAAAAGGAAATTATAGATGAGAAAAAGATTTATGTATAAGAAAAGACAAAGAAACAGGAACAAGCTATATATATATATATATAGATATACATATACATATATATATATATATTTGCTAATAATGAAGTATAGGTAAAGAGTCAGTAAGTCAATAAAGGTAAAAGATAGTTCCTTTTTAAAAAAAATATTTATTTTTAGTTTTTAACATTCATTTCTACAAGATTTTAAATTCCAAATTTCTTTCCATTTCTCCCCTCCCCCCAAGCCTGAGATGGCATGCATTCTGATTACTCCTTCTCTCAGTCTGCCCTCCCTTCTATCACACCCCCATCCCCTTCCCTCTTATTTGCTCGTAGAGCAAGATAGATGTCTATATCTTCTAGGTTGTCTTGGGCAGGAGATTTGTTTCACTCTGTCATTTTGTGGGTTCTTTAGCTCTAGAATTTGTTTAGAGTCACTTTTTACAGGTATTAGAGGGCTTTGGGGGAAGAGCTTAAGGAAGTCCTTGCTTTTGTTGTTATGTTTATCCTTCCTTCTTGAAGAGGACCATGACATCAAGGTGATGGCATGACTTGCAGTTGACTTTGATTTGAGTGAGGGAGGGCTGTGCAAGGTCACCAACTTCACTTTCTTGTCCAGAGCCATCTGGGTCCAGTGTCCTGATATTCATCAAGATGACTGGAGATGGCCCAGGATGCAATGTGAGACCCTGGCCCTTTCAGGATAAGGTCTTATCACATTCTCACTTTGAATGAGATACACCCAGTCAATGAATAGGCTTCTTTAAGTAGTTACTCAAGGGATGGCCCCTTTAATTAAAAAAAAAAAAAAATCAAACAGAGAAGTGAAGACCCTCAGGGTTCCTGGGTAAAAGAGAAACAAGATATACATAAAAAACAATAAGATAATATACAATGAGGCAATAAAATTGTGTGACAGGAAGTGCAAAAAATAGAGAGAAAAGATGAATATGGGTTGAAATAATTAGGGAAGGCTTCAGTGAGGTGAGACTTGGATTGCATCTTGATGGATGGGAGTAGGGTTTGAAAAAGTAGAAGGGAAAAAATATTACATCTTCTTTTTGATTCAGTCTAAAACAAACTAATATTCCAAGTGATAGGAAGATAGCAATATCTCCTTTAAAAAGGCAAAACAACCTTTAACTGATAGACTTTGGACTGGTTTATAAGTTACTTATTAAGCTTCACATTTAAAAGGGCTTAAATTATTACAAATAAAATTAAGAATATTCAACAAACATTTGTTAAAATATCTACTGTGTTGGGCGCTGGAAATACAATTCCCTAAAACCCTTAATCCTTGCGTTTAAGAAGCCTATGTTATATCAAGGGAAATATCAGATACAAAACAGAAATGGTGGGAGGGGAGCAGTAAATGCAAGATAATTCTTTTTAGCTAGTGTCTGAATCTGGATTTGAACTCAGGCCCTCCTGACTCCAGGACTGACATTCTATTCACTGTGCTACCTAGCTACCCCCACAAGATAATTTTGGAGAGGAGGTACCAGCATGTTATCAGTAAAAGCTTCCTGGAGGAAAAAGGATTTGAACTGAGCTTGAAGGAGGTTAAGGATTTTAAGATGTAGGGTTAAAGAGGGAATGTATCCCAGGCAAAGTAGCAGCTTCTGCTAAGGCACCCAGAGGGGAGATGGGAAGTTGCATGTGAGAGCTAGTAAAGAGGCAGTTTTAGGTAGACTGTGGAGCACACAAAGGGTGCTAAGGAGAGAAAAGTGCTAAAGGCCTGATCCAGGACAGTGCCTGTGAATGATGAGGAGATGAGTGTGAGAGATGCTGTCAGGCTAAAAGTGACAAGATGTGGCAGTGGGGGGAGGGTAGAGCATCAATAGTGACTGGGCAACAGTGGTACCCTTGATAGAAGCAGACTCTGCCATCTTGACTTCACCCCCAATAGTTCCTTCTTTCAAGGAACTTATGGCTCAATAAGAAAGACAGCATGCAAACAATTAAATACCAATAAGATATAGACAAATAGCTATAGATATATAGATATCTGTTTAAATCAGGGGTGGGGAACCTGCAGCCTTGAGGCCACGTGCAACCCGCTAGATCCTCCAATGAATCCAAGATTCAGGCAAAGGTCTGCACTTGAGGACTACTAGGTACAAAAAAGATAGATACAGATATCCATCCACCTAATAATCCATCTCTATATCTGACTCTCTAGGCATCTATCTCTAATCTATATCAATATCTTTCTTGTTTGTAATTAGTTGTTTACATATATGTGTATATATGCATACATATATACACATGTAATTATCACATATGATAACTGGCTAATGATCAATCGGAAATAATCAACAGAGGAAAAGCACTAGCACTGAGGGGGATGGAGAAAGGCTTTCCTGTAGAAGATGGGATACAGTGGTAGAGCCGAAAGGACCTTAAAGGTTATTTAGTCCAATCTCCTCGCTTTATGGATGAAGAAATTATTAATTAAACTTAATAAATTTATTGTACATTATGTATTATTGGGCAGGTTATGTAACCTGCCCAAAATCACACAGCTGGCAGGTTTGCAAAACCAGGCCATTGCAGCATAGAATTTGAGAGTGCAAAGGGACCTCGGCAGTCATCTAGGCTAACTGTTGTGGTAAAGGAATCCCCAGTAATACATACTTAATATCATCTAATTCCTGTTTGAAGACCCCAAGGAAGAAGGATGGATCCCTTGTCAAAACAGCCCTTTTCATTTTTGGACTTTTCTGATTATTGAGAAGTTTATCCTGACATCAATCCTAAATCAACCTTTTTCTACTTCTACTTAGTGCTCCAATTCTGCTCCCTGAGGCCAAACAGAACAATTCTAGTCCTTCGTCCATAATTACAGGCCTTCAGATATTTAGATCTACAGCCTCCTTCCCTCCTAACGCCCCACCCCAGTCAACCAAATCTATTTTCTCCAGGCTAAACAGGCCCAATTCCTTCAACCAGTCCTCATGGAATATGGATTCAGGACTTTCTGCTATCCTGATTGATATCATTTGGAAACTCTCCCACTTCTTAACTCGTTTCTTAAATCTCAGCACCCAGAATTAAGTATAATATTTCTAGAGAGATTTGATGAGAGCTTCATAACACCCTGTTCTTGTGCTTGTAAAGTTGATTTTTTGTAACCAAGTGGAAGACTTTATTTTTATTCTTAAGAGATTTCATTAGATTAAGTCTGATGCTCTCCTTTGCTAAGATCCTTTGGAATCCAACTCTCCCTCCTAGCTTTGTGTCATCTGTAAACATGATGAACATGCCATCTGTACCTTTGTCCAAGACATTGATAAAACATGTTAAGTAACACAGGGTCAAGCACAGATCCCTGGGGTTTTTCACTGGAAATCTCCTGCCATGTTGGTTTGGAGTGTTAACAGTTACTCTTGGAGTATGGCTGTCCAACCAATTCTGAATCTGTATGCTAATTGTCCACTTTGTTTTCTCAGTGCCCCATAGGAAGGATCATTTTATTTTTATTTTTCAACCAGTCATTTAATATTAAGGGCCTACTATATGCCAGATACCATACTAAATTCTATAGGATATAAAAAAAAAGCAAAAGATAGTACCTGGCCTCCAGGAACTCACAATCTAATGGGAGAAGATGATACTTAACAATAATCTGAAAGAGGGTGAGAGGAAGAGGATAAAATCAGTGGGGTAGGATAAAGTCAGGAGCCCATCTGGTGAGAAATGAAATGGCCGCTCTGGCCCTCCTTAAGTGGAGAATCTAGGAAGAGCCCCCCATTTTTTCCCATCAGAAGGAGGGAGGAACCTCAGGGGATGGCAGTCCTAAAGAATTTTGGGGTTGTGACCTTGTAGGATGATGAGATTCTAATAGAAGCCTAGTGGGAAATGTCTGTATTTCCAGGGATGTGTACATTATCTGTCACATAGTAGACAATAAATCAATTTTAAATTGAATTTATTTGTAGAGCAGAAGAAATAGCTGTAGACCTGTCACTCCTAGAACCCCTAGCTAGCAAGCTAGACAGTGATGCTAACATTATATGGCAGTTAGAATCAGAGCTCTAGAACCAGAAGGAGCCTCAGAGGATATGGTCCAAAGCCTTTATTTTTTGCTGTTGTTCAGTTGTTTTAGTTGTGTCTGCCTCCTTGTAACCCCATTCATTTTCTTGGCAAAGATGCTGGAGTGGTTTACTGTTTCCTTCTACAGCTCATTTGACAGATGAGGAAATAGGCAAGCGCAGGGTTAAGGAACTTGCCTAGGGTCACCCAGCTAGTAAGTGTCTGAGCCCAGATTTGAACTCAGGAAAACAGGTCTCCAATGAACCACCTAGCTGCCCTTTATTTTACCAATGAGGAAACTGAGGCCTAAGTAAATTAAATGGTTGTTCAAGGTCATACAGATCAAGATTCAAAAGTAAATGTTCTGGTCATTCTAATTTTATGAGGAAAACATTTTGCAAACCTTAAAGCATTATGTAAATATTAGTTATTCTGAGAATATGTTACAAGGTATTATATAAATGAATTCAGCATATTTTTATTAAGTACTTACCCTATGTAAGGCACAAAACTCCTATGATCTCTGATACTTTTTCCAGTATTCTGTTTAAAAAAATAATTTTCTTTTAATTAATTATGCTAAAAGTATCTGACCCTCAAGCAAATGACTCTTTGGAGAAAGAAACCCCACCCAGACTCTAGATCAAAATGCTATTTACCATGATCATGTGGTTAGCCTAATTAAAATGCACATTTGCCACAGATGTTATTAGCAATCAATTATTCAAAAACATTTTTGGAAAAGCATTTCCAGTCTAATTGACCTCCTGGTGTAATGAAGTATCTACTCTTCAAGGATCTTCTGTACTTAGCATTCAGAACAGTTTACTCAAGCACCTTAATCATTAGCTTAATGCCCAGACAGTCAAATCAGTCAGAACATTCTTCCTTCCACACCTGGAAGATTTTTCTCTCAGCCAAGCTAGCTGGGATTTGGAGAGCAAGCCACGTAAACAGATTTGCATTCCTTCCAGGAGAGGGCATTGCTGCTGTTACAAGCATACCAATGGGACTCTTGGCATTCCTAGTAGGTTTTTAGGGACAAGCTCTTTCTTGAGAACATATTTGGTTGACCTCACCCTGCCCCCGCTCCACCCCCATTTTTCCATAAAGAGCAGTCTTTCTAGAAAATTATGACAAAATTGTTTTAACCAGAACAAATCCTAGTATACCTAGATAAGGGCATAAACCCTTAAGTAGATCTAGCAACTAAACTATGGGACCTGGAGTAAGCCAGTTAATCTTTCCAGGCCTCGGTTTTGTTTGCTTTGAGTTTTTTTCCTTTTTTTTAATCCATACACTGCAATAGACTCATTGGCTGAGGGGGTATATAGGGAGCCCTCTTCCATCGAAGGGCCTCAGATGAGAGATCACACAAACAGGTATCCGTCTTGGGTGAGCCTGGACCCAAAGAAGAAAGTCACCTTTCTCATTGCCTCTGGTTCATTACATCAGCGCTGGACAGATCTGGGAATAATCACTTTAAACAAAACTTAGGTTTGTCTCCTCTCTTGTTTGTCTCAAAGAAGACCAGGGTATCAAGAAGGTGATGCCATAACTTGCAAGTGAATTGGATTTAGGTGAGGAGGGCTGCGCAAAATCTCACTTTCTCCTCCAGAGCCATCTGGGTCCAGTGGCAAGATATAGATCAGGACAACTGTAGGTAGCCCCCTGTTTCATTTTCTATGATCTCTCTCAAAGAGTTTCTTTCAGAAATAGTCTTAATGTACAAAGTAGAGAACAGCTATTTATTTCCTCCACCACGAAAGAGATTCTTAAAACACAAATTATAAAAAATAAATAAATTTCTAAAAAAAACCAAAAGATTCAGAAGTTCTCTGACACAGACTTGAAATACAAATGCTTTGGTCCTCTTGGAGAATGAAGGACAGACACAACGAGTGCCTTGGGGAAGGTGGCTGCTTAAACCAGCAAAACATGAAACACTTTCTGAGACTGTAGAACAGATATTCCACTTTCATGTGTTGGTTTGGTTTGGACATGGTTACCTTCTTCTCTAAAAAACGTTGCTCCAGGAAGCACCTTACGTAGGGCGGCCAGCGTCAACTGAGAAAACCCAGAATCTCCCAAATTCCCAAGGTGAATTCATATCAATCAATTTTTAATAACATGTCCACAGAACAGTTAGATGGTAGAGTAAATAGAGTGCTGGGCCTGGAGTCAGGAAGACCCAAGTTCAAATCTGACTTCAGATAATTACTAGTTGTGTGACTCTGGGCAAGTCACTTAATCCTGTTTGCCTCAGTTTCCTCATCTGTAAAATGAGTGATAGCAGGAAATAGCAAACCTCTTGAGTATCTTTGCCTAAATTGGGTCACAAAGAATGGGACACAACTGAACAACAAATGTCCATAGAAAGAAACATGAAGGGTAGTTTAGGTTTCGAAATCCAAGTACGGGATCTCTGAGTGAGCACATGTTCTTCAAATAATATTTGGGTTACCACCATTGCTTTCCTGGGAAGAGAGGAAGGAGAAATTCCCATTCCCCTTTTCTAACAGGAAGTCCAAGGGAGAGCTGTTGGATTTTCAAGTCACAGTCAGAAAAGAAGAGAAAAGAGTCCTAATAAGACTGAAGCTGTCTCCCACTTCAGTCTTCTGAAAGGGCAGTTATTGCTCAGTGACCAAATCTCTTTGATGCAGCCCCCTGTTATGGGAGAAGACTGCCGCCAGGGAAGGGATGTAGCTACAAACCAGAAGTCTCTAGCTGCAGAAGAGGCCCACGCCTATGTTTGCCAGGAGCACCCAGGATATAATCTCACCCCTGAGCACATTTTACAGGAGTCTTCACCCTGTGTCAAGTCTGACCCCAGGCCCATCCCCAAACACCTTCCATGGAGGGGACTACAATGCAGCCCTAGCTCCTCCAACTAGATCACTCACTGGCTAGAGTGTGAGGCTTGGAGTCAGAAAGACCTGAATTCAAATTCCACTCTCAGATTATCTTTGTGGTCTTGGGCAAGTGATTCAATATTTGTTTCCATAACCGTAAAATGGGAATAATACAAGTATCTCCCTCCCAGAATTGTGAGGAACAAGTGAGATATTTTTGAAGCTCTTAGCACAGTGCATAGTGCACATAGTAGGTGCTTAATAAATATTATTCCCCTTATCCCTCCCAACACATAAAAATGAAGTTCTTAATGACTTCATGCTAAGAACTGTTGTGCTATCATGTTATCTGCACTGCCCCCCTTTCCCGAGACACATATTCCCTAAAAATTAGCTCCATGACTGACAAGTCAAGTTCACTAGTTTGCTAGTTAATTATATGAATAATAATGCTAAAAGTTATAGATGTGCTTGTACTTAGCTATGGGCCTTATCTATAGTGCTTTCCTTTCCCCATCAGCTTTAGTGTCAAACCAAAGTAATGATTTCAGTTTTCATAATAGTTGCTTTATATAACAATAGCTGGAATTTTTAGTGTTTTAAGAACAAAGTGCTTTACGCTTAGATATCTCATTTTAGTCTCACTACAGTTTTACAGATGAGGAAACTGAGGCAGGCAGTGGTTAAATGACTTGTCCAAGGTCATACAGCTGGGAACTGTCTGAACCCATATTTGAATTTGGGGATATTCCTAACACCAGGTCCTCTGCTCTATCCATTGTGCCACCTCATTGTCAATTCTCACACTAATTTCTCTCGTTTTTCTTTCTCTCTTTTCTCTGTTTCTACATATTTCAGGTTCTTATTTTCTACCATTCTCCACTCGCCATGCAGTACCCTTTCCTGTGGCCAGGACACAGAATTCCAGCGCCATGGGCCAATACAACATGCGTGAGGAAACTCTTACTTTTCTTAGACACAACTCTTGGTGAAAGAGCTCCCCGTGGAGCTTTCCACGTCTCCCAAGCTATTCTCACACCCAGGGTGAAGACTATTGCCCGAGGCCTGGTGGGTGGCCTCAAGAACACACTGGTGCACAGGTAAGTATCTGCTTTGGTTCCACAGGTGAAGCTTTTCCACCACCCTATTTATACTTTGTCTCTGTACTATACAAAACGGAGCATCAACCATGCTACTTTATGAATTCTTTCTTTGTAAATATAAATCTCTTATATCTGAGCCATGGTCACCCTGTCTGAAGAAACTCTAAAACCTGACTAAAACATGTTCATGGTGTAGAATCTTTTAGATTCCTTTGATTGACCCCTTAAGCAAATACTCTGTGCCCATCTGATGAATGGCCCAGTTAATATCTGGCCCCTGCTCCCGTGGCCTATGACTGACCACACAACAAAAAATCTTCCTCCCTTCCATGGTGACAAGGCCTAAGGACAAGCTGTAATAACTCCCTCAGCAAGTTCCCACTCATTCTTCCTAGATGTAGGGAATGCAAAGTTTTATGACTGTAACCTGAAAGTGACCATCTATTACAGTGGAAAGATAATGGACTCTTGAAGGTGAATCCTGGGTTCAAATCCTAGCTCAGGTAACTTTTTACTTGTAGTAGCATTTAGAAATCTCCCTGGGACTCAGCTTCCTCATCACTGAAATGAAGAGTTGGACCAGATTAATCATTTTTAAGTATCCACTTTGTGTTGGAGACACAAACGCTACGTGTGTGTGTATGTGTATGTGTCTATGTATGTATATATAGATAAACCTCTATATACATACATATATGTGTGTGTATGTGTCTATGTATATATATATATATAGATAGATAGATATACCTCTATGTACACATATACATATATATATAATGCCTCTCCAGGTACGTATATGTATATGTGTGTGTGCATGAACAAATGAGATAATAAGGGCATAAATAAGTATATACAGTATAACTATGAAGATAACTTGTGGCTGTTCAGTCATTTTTTTCAGTTGTGACCTCATTTGGGGCATTATTGGCAAAGATACTGGAGTAGTTTGCCATTTTCCCCTCCAGCTATGTTTATAGATGAGGAAACTGAGGCAAACAGAGTTAAGTGACTAGCACAGGGTCACATAGCTAGTGAGTATCTGAGACCAGATCTGAACTCAGGAAGATGAGTCTTCCAGATGCTGGGTCTGGTGCTCTATGCATTACGGTGCCACCTAGCCACCTCTACTTGTAGCACCATAAATAAATCACTTAAACTCCCTAGGATTCAGCTTCCTCATCTCTAAAATGAAAGAATTGGACTAAATTAATCAGTAACAATCATTTTAAAGTAGCCAGTGTGTGCCATGCACTGTGCTAGCAATATAAATACTATCATTGTCTTTTAATGAATGAGACAAGCACACATATAAGTGTATGTAGTATAATTATGAAGATGATTTGTTCTTTTTCAGTAATTAAGTAGAATATGATTTAGGAGGGAAAGATTGAGGTGAAAAGGAAGGGTCCATGCCTAGGGGCCCTGTGAGGTAAAAAGGGGGTCAATTATAGGCATGGGAGATCAGGTACATAGCCAGGGGACTTGGGAGAGAGAATGGCTTGTGTGAGGAACAGAGAAAAGTCCAATTTAGTTCTACTGAAGCATTCACAAGTAGAAAGAGAGATGGGGTGGATGATGTACAACAAGGATGGCACAAAAGAGATTGGACTCCATGATCTCACGGTCCCCTTTTAGCTCTGAAGTCTCAGTCTGCGTCGTGCAGATGCTTTCTGAATAGCACAGTCATCCAGATCACAGGACACAACACCAAAATGGGGGGTGCTCCTGTCCATGGGACAGACTGCTTCATGTTAGTGCCCTAAACATGGACACCTCAGGTCTCCATTGGTCATAAGGGTTATTGTGTTATAAGAATTATGCTATTGACACAAAACGGGAAGCCATGTCGAGCACAAGTTAGAGGCCTCTAAGGAAGAGTATGTAGTTCTGGAAAAGAACTCATTCCAGTTAAGATAGTATGAGACTAGTCCTCTGGGCATAGAGACTGGAAGCACTGACCTTCCAGTCACCTTCCCTTAAAGGCATAGCACAGTCCCTCAGATCAGATAAGGAATACAATAATGCTATGAAACTGGAACTGGGCACTGTTTTCCTGACCAAATCCAACAGGGAAAAACTCTGAAGTGGGTTTACTCAGTATTAAGTTGTTAACTTCAGAGCCCTTAGATAAACAAGGCCACTGGCCACACACTCTTTGGTCTGGGCAAAAACCACTAGAAATACAGTCTTTTTGGCTGAATTTCTAAGGTAATTTGTACCAGACTCCCAGGAGGTAGGACTTCCTGTTGGCAAAGGCAAAATGAGACATTTGTGCACCCAAAATACAAACAAAATCATGCCCTCCTCCATTCCACTGTGGAAAATTTTGCCTTTTGTGTATTTTATCCACCAATCTTTGCTGACAGATAATGGATGGGATTTGACTCACCATGTACTCCAAGAATGGAATTCACAATATCTATGACTTAGTGGATAAGTATTAGGCAGCTGACTGAGGCACGTAGACTAGCCCAGGCTTACACAGCTAGCAAATTTTGGAGGCTAGATCTGAATCCAGTGTTTCCTGATTACAAAACCAAGACCCTGTCCACTATTCACAGTGCCTCTCTTCAACTTAGCACAAAAGATGTCTATGAGACATCTAGAAATGAATTTTCTGGCATTTATAAAAAAATTAAATATGTGCACTTTTTAAAAGTAATATTTAACACTTTATTGTGTGCCATTCCTCCCCACTAATCCTCATTGTGCCCTAGATTACTTTATTTCCTACCTCTTATCTACCTCTGCTCTCTGGAGTAAAAAGGAGTCATGGTTTTGCTTCAAACTATGAGCAAAGGATCCTGGGAGCAATGAAAAGGCCCTCCATTCCTCCTTAGAGCATTTTTTAAGGTCAAGCTCCTTCAGTAACTTTCAAGATCATTGGCAAATTTTCACCTCCCTACCTTAGAGTCTTTGAGCTGAAGTTCATTGTTTTTTATTTATTTTAAAATCAAAATGCATCCTTCTCTCTTACCTCAAGATCCCAGATCTTAATATTAACAAATGGGGGGAGGAGGGGAAAAGAGGGGAAGAGAAAAGAGTCAAGAAAGGGTCTGAGATATTTCTTTATTTCACTTTCCTTTCCTTCTTTGTAATTCAAGCTTTGGGGAAAAGTTGACATATGCAGCCTGAAATCTGAAACAGTTCTTTGTGTTCAGCGATCACAAAGAAATACAATACTTTCCTCTCACTGCTTGACCTCTTCAGATCTTAGCTCCAGGGGTCTGGGATCTCTCTCTGAGAGATGGTTTACTTGCATTTTCTTATGCTGAACAGGAAGGGGCGCTTGTGTTTCAGTTTTTAAAGTCTACCATTTCAGAAAGTGGATAGAGCTATGAAATTTCTCCTGATGCTCAGTATTGCTGCATCTTTTCAGTAGGTGGAGTTTCAATGCCCCCTTTTCTACAAACCAGTAGAGTTTACGTTTCCCATCATCACTGTCTCCTCAGACCTGCCAAAGTTATCCAGATCTTGGAAGCAGCCTTGTAATACAATGAAAAGAATGGAAGCTGGGAGACCCAAATTCTTGTCCAGGCTTTTTCATTAATTTATTGTGGGCCCTAAGATTCTTTCTAGCACTAACATTCTATACCTGGGATGCTTAGTACATTTGACTGGCCTTGGGATTGGCCAGCACTTTTGATCTGAGGGGTTCAGTGATGGCTCTCCCAGCAGAAAGAGCCTGAAGTTCAACTTTAGAGCACTGTGTCTGACCAGATTCCTTAGTAGCCTTGAGGATCACAGGCTGATGTTCCCCACAAGCCTACCACTGATATGTTCAATTCTGCCATTTATTCATCTGAGAGGTTATGTGATATAGTAGATAGAGAGGCTGGCCTCAGAGAAAAACCAGGCTGCCAACAGAGCCTCTGATACAAACTGGTTGTGTGACACTAGACAAATCATCTAACCTCTAATTGACTATAAATTGCACAACAGATTATTGATAGATGGAATTTCCTCACTTAGAAGTTACCCATAAAATTATAGGTCTAGTCCAAAAAAATTTATTTGAACTAAAGCATTAAGTTTCAAAATATCATAGGGTCATAAGCTTCAAGCTGAAAAGGAGCTTAGAGAACGTGATCCAACTACTTCATTTTACTGATGAGGAAACTACAGCCCAAGTAGGTTCAGTTATTTCCCAAATTCTTACAGGTATTTTATCAGGGATGAAAGTTGAACCTAGGTCCTCTGATTTCAACATCAGGGGCCAACGCTCTCTGTACCATTGCTGCAGAAAGATTATCATATCAAATCACTAATAGTTAATTGTAAATTCATTTCTAAGATTTCTTTTTCTGCAAAGAAACGAGTGATTGGGAAAAAGACACAAAAGTAGATTTTAATTACCAAGATGGCAGAGGAAAGGTTATGTTTACAGAATAGATTCAGACTTGTAGATCAGAGCCTACTACAACAGTGGGAGATTGTGAATACCTGTAGATAAAACCAAAAGTCAGTACAGTGTTGGGGTGGAAGGAATGAAAGGTAAATCACGGAAGGTGAGAAGGTTGACATATTTCAATGTTGCCTCTCTAAATTTTGCCTAGGGCTGATGGTAAGATTATAATAATTATAAGATTACCCTATCACAAAACCTTAAATTAGGGGCAAACTGTGAACTCATTTTTCTAAGAGTACAGTATTATAATAACCCTTTGTTAGTCAGCATATACATCCTGAATGGGAGATCTGGGTCCATGAATTAATAGAAGGTGTTTTCTATCAGCTTACCAATAGGCAAGGTTTCTACTTTGAACCCATTATGTTCCTGAGATCTGTTAGCAATTTCCTGGTGCCAGTCAATTGTATGGTAGCCTTGTTCATTGTAAAGCTATGGCTAAACTCTGGGAGATTTTCAATCATTCTCCTGTTTGGAGAAGATCACTGAAGCATAACAGCCCCTGAAAATAGAATCTAAATGTCAACTCACTGGAGTCCATGACAAGATGTGCTATCTTTTGGTGGTGGTAGTGTTCATTTGTTATCAGTCATGTCTCACTCTTTGTGACCCTCTTTGGGGCTTTCTTGGCAGAAAGGCTGGTATGGTTTGCCTTTTCCTTCTCTAGCTTATTTTACAGATGGGGAAACTAAGGCAAAAAGAATTAAATGACTTGCCCAGGGTCACACAGTTAGTAAATATCTGAGAGGCTATCCTTAGATCTTCTTTACTGAGTAGCCCTAATTTCTCCACTTTTTTTTTTTTTTTTTTTTTTTTTTTTTTAAGGAACCTTCCTGTGATTCTGAGCTGGGTGAAGACACAGAAACCTGGAGTCCTGGGTGTCAACATCATCACATCTGATTTTGTCGACCTGGTGGACTTTGCTACAACTGTCATTGAGCTGAATAACATCCTCCTACAAGGGGACAGAGATCTGGCTAAATGCTGATTCCCTTTTTATTTAACTCCATATTGAATTCATTGATTCAGGGCAGAGTTTTGACAGGTGTCTTTGCCAGTGGTAGTAGTCCCTGGGCAGATTTTTGGAAGTGAATAAGAGGAGGCCTTTTTTTCTTTATTCATAAGGCCTGTTGAGTAATGTTGACAATACTATTGATTTCAGTTTTCCAGATGAAGTTTTTGACATACTGGAAAGTCCAAGGGGAGAAATCCCACTTTAAATAATCGTCAGTTTCTTTTCACAGGATCATAGGATGTATTCATTGGTCAGAAATGTGGATAATGGGCTTCATCAGGGTATTTTGGGTCCATTGTCTGGTTTCTTTCTCTATTGTCTTTCAAGATGTTGTTTGTGCCAGTAAGAGGCCTGAAGCTCAAGTGGGCATTCCTGATCACAGAAACATCTTATCCCAAGTATTGTCTGTCCTGTGGTACACAGAGCACCCCCCACTACCCCTTCTGGAAGAGGAAGAGTTGGTGTTAGGAAGGGGTTTGGGCAACAATCCACTTCTTCTAAGAGCCTGCCAGTAGGACTTAGCATGGTGGTGTTAGTAAAAGGGCTGCCATTGTAATGCTTGCCCTGGTTACATGCTGACTGATTTCCGCAGAGAAATAGGGCCCAGAGGTTTAGGTAACAGGTGTATTTTACAGTCCCAAAACATTACTTCCTTTCCCTTTGTTTTGTTTGCATATGAGAGAGAGAAAGGGGGAAGAAATTTTAAACTTGGGATTGAGAATGGGTAGATTTGCATGCATTCTCATTTCTCTTTTTGTTTTCTTTTGTAATTATTTCCCAATGGATTTCCAGTTGAACTCTAAATCATTTTGGCAGAGGCCTCTTTGGAGCAGTGTCTTCAAGCCAGCTACTGAGGTCACAGTCAACTCTGGAGTACATCTGGGATTGGCATCTGGCTTTTGTGACATCATGCCAAGAGAATGAACCAAGTGGCAATGCCATAAGAAACTGAGGCAAAAGAAAAGTTCAGCGGCATTACATAGGCATATTCCAGTTGTGTTTGGAGCTATTCTGTGATTCTTTGGAAACAAGACTACCTCGGGGACATTTAGGATGGTTTGTGTGTCGTCCAAACAAAGAACAACCTAGTGTTAGGAGAGTTTCATGTTAATTTCTCAATTTGATTAGCCTCCTACAAGATGTTTGGAGTTAAGCTAATCATCAATGGATAAAGGGCTTTGAATTCAAAAGAAAACTTTTATTGATTGACAAGAGGTGCTTATTTTAAGAGAGCTCTTTTCTTATTTTATTCATGTATTTATTTACTTGTTTATACATACTTTATTGACAGTGCTTCCTATGTCAGAAGGGCTCATGATGGATCCTCCGGTACTCCTTCCTGCGCAGGACAGATAAGCTTGCAATTTTTCTTAGGATGGCAGGCCCACCTTTCTCGATACAGCTGTATGTGATTCTGAGTGTGCTTTGACCTTCACTCTCTGCTACCCTTTCTCTTACACTAAGGACTTTGTGAACTGGGTCGACTTTCCAGGACCATTCTTGCTGCACCAGTGCAACGACTGAAGAAGAAATGGATGATGAGAACCATCACTCCCATCCCATCTATATCTCATCTTGTTCCAGAACAAAACTGAAAAGTGAATGCTAGCAGGAGATAACAGGGAAAGGTAGTATGCTTTCCTCCCAATCTGGAACTGGTTGCTGAGTACCTGGGAGCAGCAGGGAATACTCTAGGAATGGCAGCCTCTGGACCCCGGAAGAGAAAGGAAAAAACCCAGATGCCGAACGTATGTGGGTTTTGGTGTGGAGGGAAGGGAAAAGTGTACACACACACACACACACACACACACACACACACACACACACACACACTATACAGTGTGTTTTGATCTTACTGGACCTCTCCTTCAATTACTTTCTGTTTTGTCCCTTTGTTGCTGATAGCTGAAGTATTGCATTTGACTGCAATGGGAGCATCCAGCCAGCTGCTGAGAAGATATCTCCTCATTCTCCAGTTATTGTTTTCTCTAGCCTTGTTACAAATTACTTCTTCAGAAAAAAGAAGTTCAGATGCTCAGTCTACAGACCTAAGTAGGTCACACCTCAGTCCCTGTGGAAGGAATCTGTCTTTCTTTGTCTTTAAACCTTTCTTTAGCAGAAGTGGTATCTGGGATTATTCTATTACAAAAAAAAAAAAAAGACAACAGCAAACCAAAAAAAGGTATTGTTCCTTGGGGATGGAGGGAGCACTGGAGCTTCCTTTCTAAATTCCGCTTCAATACAACTAAGGTGAAGGGGAGGAAGAGAAAATGTCTAAGGCCCACATTTTCCATCTAGTTTGGAGAAGTTGCTGCTAATTCACCTTTTTATAACACGGGACAATGACAGAGAGGCTAGGGGAAGGACAGTTTGTTCTCCCCTGTTTTATTTGAGCCTCAGCCACGTCAGTGCCACGGTGCTATGGGGACAGGTGTTCCTGGCATTAAGGAATAGAATGCCAGTGACACCCAAGGACTCCTTACTGATAAAAGAAATGTTTACTTGATTTTTCCCTTTCACTGTTGTGTTCTGTTTCATTTAAAACATGTCATTGAGTTTCATTTTAATCATTTCCTGCTGTGTTGACCAAGTGGACCTCAGGTTTGGATGAATAAGAGAACAGTCCTCAAGCATGCTACCAAAGTTCAGAATCTGGCAACTGCCCACATGTATACAGCAGGGTGCTGGAGATCATTATTGCCGCTGTGATTTGTCATCCTTGTTTACTTCTGGGAAGGATTCTGTCTTAGAGTCAGTAGGATGGGGGAAGGGGTTGTGATTTATAATTCTACTGTAAACACTGGACCCAGATTTGGCTTCTTCTCAGCCCCAGGAAAAGGTTAACACAGATGTTAACGGATATTTGCTCTCTCCCTTAACCCTGTTGCTAAGCAGCAAAGTGGGGGGAGAGGATAAGAAGAGGGCAGGGGGTTGCGGGTGGAGAGGGCCTTTGGTTTGGGTTAGTGACCCATCCTGTGTCTGCCGTAAGAGAAGTGGCCCAACCGCTTTACTTACTCTTCCAAGTTGTGTGGTTTAAAAACCAAAACAGTATTTATGCTTGTTCAGAACTGAATATTGTTGACTCCACAATCAGCTAAACGTTTGCTTCTGAGCCAAACAGAAACCCAGTTTCCTAAGATCCAAGGCCACATTTCTTTCGAGATGTAACCTGAATATCCCTTGAGCTACCCGATCTAACTTCCCATTGGCAGATAAGGACAGTTGTCCTAGGTTGCCTATCATTGTTTACAAGATTGGATTTTTGATCCTACTGGGGTACCACAGTGGTTCATGAAGATATCCCCAGGGTTAGGAAAGAGAGAAGGGGATAAGGTTGGGGAGAGAGGGTAGTGAAAGGATCAGGCATTAACATTTAAATTAAGACAAATGTTAGAAGCTCTTTGCACAGAATATTTGAAAATCTTGCATCACTGTTTGAACCAATGCTTCTGTATTTGTAGTCGTGGTACCTTGGCCACTTTGGCCAAACCTAGAAGTTTGCGTTAAACTCCAAGAAAAGCACAAGGAATCTGATACCAAGAAAGTTCAAGTTCCTTAGCATTCTACAGCTACCTCCTAATTTTCCTCTAATCAAAGTCATAACTTCATATTTAAGAAGCTTACATTTCTATAGAAGAAGGACTTAATTATTTCTTGGGTGCCACTAGGCCAAGCAATTCATTCTGCATTTGAAACAAAATCAATGTACACCCTTGGGCCAGGCTAGTGAAGCATTGCAATGAAATGCTGTCATGATGTAGTCTTTGTCTTTGCTTCATTTGGATACAACCATTACAACGTGCTATACAAAAGGATATTAAAACCATACCCCTTAGGGGGTGGGAGGAAGGTGGAGCATTATTAAGCATCCCTATTCAACGTGAAGGGGAAGAAATTCCAATTCCAGCTGAATCCCTCCTTTTCCATCACCTTTTGAATTCTGAAGAGGGTTCCTCATGGCTAGTGGAAGACTTGGATGGATACCATATGGATATATTTCCAAGTTAAAAGGGATTGAGAAATAGAACAAGCTAGTGAATGAAACCCCTCGTACCGACCTTCCAGGTGTGTCTAGGCTCTCTTTTCACTGTGCTTCCTGCACTTAACATAATCCCTAACATACAGCAGTCACTTAATGTTGTATCTTGACCTGGTGTGGGGTTGAACCTTTGTCCAATAGTATCCCCCTCTCCCTCAGCAATTTATAATGAGGGATGGCTTTTGCCACCAGATAGTTTGAGTACTTGAAGATCCTCAGATGGGAGGCAGATGAATAGATTTCTGGGAAGCTACAAAGACTTAGTGATTCCCAGGGCTCAGTGTGTGAAATGCTTTTGGTAACCTAGGGAATAAATCTGAGTGAGGTAAAAATTGGTCTTCAGTAATGTAATAGGAGAACATCATAGAGTCAGCACACTTCCCCTAACATTTTTTAATTGTATGACTGATGATAAAGCATATATGGGTGTAGTACTTCCACAGAGTTCTGTAAAATATCCCCCAATCCCATCCCTCTGAGTTATTTAGAGAAAAGACTTTACATGAATTCCAGTGGACAATCTATCATTAAAAAATCTCTGGTCATTCCACTCAGTGTGGCCAGTGTTTTGAGTCCTGGTTTAAGGTTTACGTTATTTTCATTTCTCATGGGGCCAGTTGAAAAACCAGTTTTCATTGGTTTGAATTTCATTTTCAGGAAAATGGCAGAAGATAACAGGGAAGGACTAACCATAGGGTAGGGTTGGCTATTTTCCTAGCACTGGGATGTAAAAGTGTGCAGGTTCTGAGAGGATAAACCATTGAAGAAATTCTTTTAACATAGTGAACATTATTATTCTACATTAAAGCCATTAGAAGAGTGAAAGGGTAGGGATGGACAACAAGGATTGAAAAGGGCTGCTGAGATTTCCTCCATGATAACCCTTCGGCCAGGTTAACTAATCACCTGACCAGCACAATTCCAGATGTGATTGGCCAGACTTTGGTCAAATATCAAAACTTTGCTTCTATGGCTACTGAGGAAGTCTTATTAATCTTTGGGTCCTCTATCAGAGTGACTCCCAGCCCTGAAGAAAATCCCTGCCAATCTCTCCCTTTCCTTGCTGTTCTCTCTCTTTACTTAGCTGTTGGTCTACCTCTTCCTCCCAAGCTTTCAAGGACAGAAGGTTCTCTGTGACTGAACCACTAGGTGGGTGACAGAGGAAGAGGGAGGGAATTTCCCAGTGCACTGTCAGCATGGGCATCAGCATCCATAATGGATACAGAATCCTGCATTGAGCTGCAGAATATTCTGCATGGCAAGGAAGGGAAACAAGCTTGGAGTAAAGAGAGAATGAACACTAGAACATACTTGGTAACATGAAACACCTGATGTGGAACTAAGTTTCTTTCTTTAAAATGTATTCATCCCTTTAAAAAATCTGTTTATTTTCCCACAAGCTACTGAAGACCTTTTCGTTCCTCCCTGGTACTTGACATCAGGGACAAGTACACTGTGCAACACAGGACTGGTTGGAGTATCGTAAGAAAAATAGGCTAGTAGAAGTAGGAACTAGCTTGTTGCTCCACCCCCAAGTAAACTGGAACAACTCTTCTGCAGCCTCGTGAGTCCTCTCTTCAAGTTGTGGCTTTCCTAGCTTTCCTCCAGAGAGTGGCATTGCAGCCCAATGATCCTGCGACATTTCCGAGCTGGCCCAAACCCAGAAGAATACAGTGTAGACACACACACACACACACACGCTTTTCTCCTTCCCTCTAACCCTCTCAAAATTAAGTTTAAGATGACCCTGGGTGGCCCCATCTTCGGGTATTTCTTGTGTGACAATCTCGCCAAGAGATTTTGTTCACGTGACTCCTTCAGCCTGCCTCCAGACCACACTGGTTTTGATAAGGTTTTATAGTTCTTATCTGCTGGAACTTAATCTCTCGGTCGCTTGATATAGCTCCATCACTCTAAGAGTCCTATCTCATCACTTTCCTACAACACCATTTTCTGCTCTTTGCTCTCATCTAACTTCCACTACCTGCCAAATACTCGGGGTCACGGGAGGTCAGGAAGAACATGTGTTAACCAAAAAGAAGGGCATGCACAACCTCAGCTATGTATGAGCACAATTTTTTTCTGATAGCAGTCATGTGGCCCTCACTCTCATTTCTCATTTAACCCTTCTTCCCTGCCTTCCCCCACCCCCATTCAGTCTCTACCCCTCCACCATACCTGGCAACACTCCAGGACCTTGGGGTATGGAGGGAAGGGGAAAGATTAATATCCAGTTTAACCAACAGGGGCTGGTTTATAAGGCTAGATGATTAAGAGATAGCACTTTTAGATGTCAAATGGAACTTACGTAGCTTTGTACATTTATAGTTTACATTTCTAGAGCATTAAGAAATGCTTCCGTCATGGAACTACAGCATTCATGTGATAGCTTGTAGGGACAGATTGTGTTATCAGTGGTTGCTGCTAATATCCTCCTTACTACCTTATACCCTAATATTAATACGCATTGGATAAAATTATCTATACACAATTTGTACAAAGTGCATGCCTATTGTCATCTCAGTTAACCTTGCTGATCAGATATGAGTTTGAACATAAACAAGCTGCAATGGTGAAAATAAGTGTTGGTCATTTTTTTAATTTGTGAAATTAATTCTGTACTGCACTAGCTGTTGTCGTTTGTCCTGAATTGTCTGTATCACATTAAAGTGCATGAAACAAAAGGAATGCTACTTAATCTAATAATTAAAAGAAAAGTTTGTATATCTATGCACTTTCATGTCAAAAATGTAATTTGTGGCTTAACTGTACTTAAACTGACTACATGTCACTTGTTTTTGTTTTTCTTCAGGAAACAAGTTGTTCAGTTCAGTTTATTATCTTTTCCATTTCTTGACAGAATTATGTAATCTAACTTTGCATTGTTAAGCCAGAATACCTCATTTTAACTGTGAAGATTTTACTTTTAAAGGTCTATCATGTAGCTTTTTTTTTATTGGTTTGTGCTATGTTGTATTTTATTTGAATGACCCACAGAAGTTTTCAGTTTTGACAATAAACATCACATTTTGGCACACAGCTCTACTGTGTTGGTACATCTTTAGTAACTGACCTATTGCTTATCTTAACACAAAATTTATTACTGACTCAATTTTCAGGAAAGTATGTACTATGATTATGCTAGGTTAATTTGGAGATTTATCTCTTTAGCATCTAGCACTAGGATCAACTGAGATCAACCGAGTATGTCCAGAATCTCTAGCATCAGCAGGAAAGGAAATATGTAGCTAACCTCCAAGTCTGAGACTAAATCGTATCAGAGCTACTAATAGGGTAAGACGCACAGTATTTTGCCCCAAGGTGGAGAAATTGGACAGTTCTGACAACATAGACCCAGGAGCATTTCTGGTCTGCCCCAGCATCCTCTGTCCTTCTTAATCCATCAGCAATTTTTTGAGTGAACCTGGATCATAACACCGCCTACTCTCTGTATCCTCTGCCCACTACTTGCCTCATCGATACTGATGGTTTTGGACCCCATGAGTTCTTCTAAGTTCCATATACTCTTCTAAACTTTTTCCTTTGTTAAGTTCTTGGCACTTTACAGGCATACCTCATTTTACTGTGCTCTGCTTTGTTTCACTTCACAGATAATTGTGGGGGCTTTTTTTTTTTTTTTTTTTTTTTACAAATTGAAGGTTTTTGGCAACGTTGCAGTGACCAAGTCTATTGGAGCCATTTTTCCAACAGTATTTGCTCACATAAGTGTCTCTGTCACATTTTGGTAATTCTCACCATATTTCAAGGTTTTTTTCATTATTATTACACCTATTACAATAATCTTTGATGTTACTATTATAATTGTTTGGAGCTCTACAAACCATTTTATAAGACGACAAGCTTAATCAATAAATATTATGTGTGTTCTGACTGCTACAGAGACCAGAGGTTCCTATCTCACTCCCTCTCCTCAGGCTTCCCTATTCCCTGAGATATTGAAATTAGGCCAATTAATATACCCAAAATCACCTCTAAGTGTTCAAATGAAAGAAAGCATACATCAATGTGGTAAATTCATTGTTGTTTTATTTTAAGAACTTGCCACAGCCACCTTAATTTTCAGCAACCACCACCCTAGTCAGTCAGCAGTGATCAATACTGAGGCAAGACCCTTTACCAACAAAAAGATTAGGACTCACTGAAGGCTCAGATGATGTTTAGCATTTTTTAGCAATAAAGTATTTTTAATTAAGGTAAATACATGGACTTTTTTAGACATAATACTGTTGTACACTTAATAGGCTACAATATAGTATAAATATAATTTTTATATATTTTGGAAAATCAAAGTGTTCATATGACTCACTTTATTGCCATATCCACTGTATTGCAGTGGTCTGGAGCAGAACCTGAAATATATCCAAGTTATGTCTGTACTAACTTTACCATTCCAACAGCCTTTATGAAAGCCATGACTCTACCTGACCACTCTCTCCCTCTGTCCCAGCCTGTGTCAGTTTCAAATGCCAAGGGAGAGTTGGGGATAACGGGTATTGAGAAAACAAGAACACATTTTAGTAGAAGAAGAAATAAAATTGAGAATGTACTTCCTAGTCCAGTGGAGAGTCACTTAAGCAGCTATGGCTTCATAGCCCTTGGTAATTCTGTGAAAGATTAGAGAAGGAAAGGTCTAGGGACAGAGGTGCTAAAAGGAAAGGTGGGAGGGTCCTGAATAGAAACTTAGAAGAATTGACCTACATGATCTCTTCCAACACTTAAAAATTGTTACAATTCTATTTCATTATTTTATCTTAAAGCTTGGCTGGGTTGGAGGTCAGACGACCAGAGCAGAAAGAACCTGGAATCAAAGGATCTGGCTTTGAATTCTGTTTCTCCCACTTACTAACTGGGTGTCCTTGGTCAAATTTTTTAACCTCCTTTGGAGTTGGTTTCTTCTTTTGTAGAATGACATTACACTAGATGATCTCTAAGGTCCCTTTCAGCTTTAAATCTATTAAATCGATAATCTTTAAGTCTATTCGTTACCTTTACCCACTGGGAAGACAGGAAATTAACATTGTCTCACCTACATCTGTCAATATTTACTTAACCACAGACTATTTTTTCTCAGTGGAAGAGCAATTTGTCAAATGGAAAGGATTTAGAGAGTACCGTTGCTGCAGAATCCAGGTGCTGTGCTCAGAAAGCGAGGAGAAAATTCATTTATCAACCTCAGAAATTCCCAGAGGAACAGGATGACTAGATAGCCTGATTTTATTCACTTTTCCCCCCAAAGAGTTTTTCCAGATGAGCAGCATATTCTTTTTTTAGTATTTTGTCCATCTTCTTCCCATAGCCATGGGAGCGTACTTAACTTTAGGACTTCTCAAATAGTCCTTAGAGGTTAGTTTGACAGTGGTAAGGAAGGGAAAGAATATGAGCCTCAGTGAAGCTGACTTCACCCAGGATGACCTATGCACCAAGGATGCAAATATTAGTAAAGCATAATACCAGGGCACACCCAAAGTATTTTTTTCTTTTTTCAGCACCATTGTACTGTCTCAGGTGGCAGGTTACATCTGCTGTCCTAGAGCAGCATTTTATTTTGGAGGCTGGTTTTGATTAAAGTGTCTAGAAAAATATTGTCAAGCCTCAGGAAAGGGGTTCATGTGCAATGAAATGCTTTATAAATTATATTTGCTTCTTAAACTGTCTTAACAGTTTACCTTGGTCATCCACTGGTGCTTTGGAGAAACAGCAGCCTCCCATTCCATTTCTAGTGCTACTGGGAAATTGGGATACGATCTAGGGCCTTTATCCTTGCCACTATCCACTCTTTTCCTTCCTCCATTCCCTTCCATCTTCTCTCATTCTTTTCTACTTTGGTCATTCTTCCTCTCTCTTATCTTCAATCTCTTCTTCTCTACCAGGGCCTTCCCTGCTGCTTACAAACATACCCAAGCTTCCCCAGACCTTAAAAGAAAAGTTTATTTAACCCTACACTTCAGCTATTTTCTATAACTTTCCTTCTGTTCCCAGCCACCACAAGAAAAAGTCATTTTTTATACTTGTTTCCTACATTTCCCACCATCCATTCATTTCCCAATTCAACATGTGCTTTCTTACATACCACTCAGCTGAAATTGTTCTTTCCATGGTCCCTGATTTTTCTCTTTCTTACTAGGAACTTTCCTCTTTATCCATCCTTCTTGACCTCTTGCTGCTTTTGACATCACTAGCTATGATCTCCTCCACCTACAACATCCTGCCTCCACTTTTATAACATTGCTGTCTTCCTATGTTCTCTTCCTTCCTCTCTGACATCTTCTCAGACTTTTTTATTGGACTGTCATCCATTGGGGTGTATCCCCCTAACTCAAGGTTCTTTCTTGACATATCAGCCCAACTCTGTCTAAACTCCAGCGCCATATCACCAAGGAACAGCTGGGAATTCACACAGGGGTGTTCCACAGTATGTCTAAAACAAAGCTACATTATCATTCCACCTAAACCCAATCCTCTTCCTAGCTACTCTATTTCAAACAAGGATACTTTTCATCCTTCTGATCACTCAAGTTCATATTATCAGAGTGATAGAACCATAGGTTTAGATTTGAAAGAGGTTCTAAAGGACATCTAGCATGATCTCTTATTTAATATATGAGGAAACTCAGGCTCAGAAAGGTTGAGCGACTTGCCCAAGTTGCCATGAGCAGTAAGTAGCAGAGCAAGATTTGAACTTAGAGCCAAAAGGCATTGTTTCTGCTGAATACCACACTGAGTCATTCTCAGCTCTTCTCTCCCCATCACTCACATATCCAATCAACTGCCAGTCTTCATTCTACTTCCACAAAATCTCTCATATCCATCTGCTTCTCTATTTGTGCAGTCTACGACCCTAATTCTGGCCCTCTCTACTTTTCTCCTGAGTTATTTCAATAGCCTCTCAATTGATCTCCCTGTTTCCTCTAGCTCCACTTTCAACCTATCCCCTGAACATCTGCAAAAATAATATTCCTAAAGTGTAAGTCTGACCCTGTCATACCCCTAACCTTTAAATGGATCCCTACTGCATAAAATGCCCACTTTTCAACTTGGCGTTTAAAGAGCTTCACAATCTGACTCCAGACTACATTTCCAAACCTATTTCACATGACTTCCTTTCATGCACTCAACATTCCAGACAACGTGGCCTGCTAGCTATTCCTGGAACTCAGAATTCTATCTTCTACCTCCATGCCTTTTCATAGGCCATCACTGCACACACAGAATGCACGTTCTCCTCACCTACACCTCTTAGAATCCTGCTCCTTTAAAACTTAACTTAGTAATTACCTCCCAGTGGGAGACTTTCCTGATCCCACTAGCTGTTAGTTTCCTCTCTTCAAATTATCATTAGTTTACCTATTAGATCTCCCTAGTATAATGTGTAGATCCATGAGAGCTGAATTTTCTTCCTCAAATCCTCAGCTACTTGCCACAGTGACTTGCTCTAAAGAAATGATTAATAAATTGAATTGAATTTGAACTGTCTTGTTCACATATTGCCTTTACCTTGTCAACTTTGGTCAGCATAATATTGTTTTTTAAATGATGGTTATAAAAATGCATTGTTCATTTTTTGCTTTGAATATCCTGGTCTTTCCAATTCTGGAGATTAAATTGAAATTCTTACTGCTGTTAGGGGGCTTCCTTTCCTCCTGATTATATAAAACAAAATTGTTTTATTGCCAATAAACCAAGAAGGGCCTAAAAGATGGACATCAAGATAAAGAAAACAATTAAAAGCACAGCAACCAAAAAAAAAAAAGAAGATAAGAAAAAAGCTCCCAGTTGCAGCATTATGTCTTGAGCACCAAATTTTGAAATTTGTGCTTTGGCAAATTAAAACACTTTTTGACCAGCATGGTAAAGAGTCAATCCAGAGATTCCCAAAGTGGATGATATTGCCCCCTGGGGGGGGGCACTGGAATGATCCAGAAGGGTGGTAGTAGTCTTGGGTGTAATTGAGGGGTATTGGTAAATATAAGGAGCAAACATAAGGGGCAATGAAAGAAGAGAAGAAAATTTTGAAAAATTGTTTGCACATGTTTCATCTGTTGTATAACATATTTAAAGTTGCAGTGATTTTATTATTTTCCAAACAAACACACAGAATACAAGTCATAAGCAATCAGTGGTCAAGTCTGCCAACAGGTCTTAACAAATAAGTGTTGACAGGTAAGCTATGGCACATTGTCGAGAAGTCCAGCATGTATTGGCAGGAATGTGCCCATGTAATGACTCGTTTACATTATGTTACTATACTGTTACATGACACAACATTGTATCATCAAAATTTCAATGCAGGAAAAAAATCCACAAATTTATAATAAATTATTAAATTTAAGATGCATCATGTTTTAGAAAAAAAATTTTATATTTTTTTAAATGATACAAATTAAAAAAAAAATCCACAACATTAAAAGTGTTAAAGAAAGTAAACTTCCAGGTGGGTGCAGAGTAATTTGTTTTTAAAAGACGGGCTGTAGACCAAATAAGTTTGGGAACCTCTGAAATCAATCAGTCAGTTAACAGGTATTTATTAAATGTTTACAGTGTACCAGGTACTTTTCTCAGTTCTGGGAATATAAGGAAAGGCAAAAACATGGCCCCTGGTCTCAAATATCCTACATTCAGTAATAATAACCATTTCATATGAAGAGCAGTTGAAGGGACAACTGGAATGAAAGAGAAAATACGTAAGCGGATAGTGGTCTTCAGATTTTATTTGTTCCACCCCGATGCAAAATTTATACCAATGAGTAGAAGGAACGAAAGGATGTAGCTTCTGGTTCAATCACAGGAAAAAAGTTCCAAGAAATTAGAGATGTTTAAGAAGGAAGCTCCTTTGTAGGATAATGAGATCTCTATCAGTGGAACTATTTAAATAGAGGCAGAATAATTACCAGCGAAGTGTTGTAGAGGGAAACAAAATTAGCAGATGAAATACTGAACGAACTATCCTCTATAATTCCCAAGTCAGTGACAGCAAACCCAGTAATGGCCCTTTCCAGTCTTATGAACAAAACATCACTTTGTAATCAGTTGTTCGTGCATTTTTGTTATGAGGCTTTTTTCTTTCTTTTTTTTCCAATGGGGGGATGAGGTGGGAGAGAAAAAAAGATAAATATTTGTTAACTGAGAAAAAAATAGCCTTTCCCATCAATCCACGCTTTGTTTTTTTTCTTTTTGCGTAATAAATTTATTTAACATTGTGAATCGTAGCTATTCTGTGTTTGTGTTTTTTGAAAGTAGTATCTATATCTTACTTTAAAAGTTTCTCTTCCAACTACCAGGACAGTACTCTGCACAAGTTATCCATGTAACGGATGTTTTTTGAGTAAGTAAATAAAATGTCTTCCCAACCAACTCCATTTCAGAGACCCAGCCATAAACAACCATCAATCACTCAACATTCACGGAGAGCTTGCTATGCACCAAGCACCGTGCTTATGGTTAATGCTTTAAAAACAAAAAAAGGAAACAGTCCCTGCATTCAAGGAGCTTACATTCCAATAACAAGGCTCCATTTACTGGCTAATAGTACACTATGTTACCTCTTTCTGACTTCAGAAGCATTCTATTCTAGACCATTAATTTTCCAGATGAGGAAACCAAGATCCTCTGAGGTCCTTTATAGCTCTTGCTTTATAATTGTAGGACCCATTCTATAACTACCTTAGAGTTCACCTACATATACTTTACTGTGCTTGGTGACCAGCAAATCCAGCCTGGAGTGGAAGGGAGAACCAGTTAGAACACCAGGAACATCAGGCAAGAAGATTAGCTCTAATTTTATTAAGCAAGTCCCTTTTCTCTTAAAATTACAAACCTAGCATCTTTTTAAAATTTAATTTTTAAAATTAATATGCATTTGTTTTCTCTTCCTTCTACTTCCCTCAGAACTACTAGAAGTAGTTCCCTAAGAACAAGAAGATGAAGAGAAAGGGAGAAAGAGAGAGAGGGAGAAGAGAAGAAAGAAAGAAAGAAAGAAAGAAAGAAAGAAAGAAAGAAAGAAAGAAAAAGAAAGAAAGAAAGAAAGAAAGAAAGAAAGAAAGAAAGAAAGAAAGAAAGAAAGAAAGAAAGGAAAGAAAGAAAGGAAAGGAAAGGAGAAGAAAACAAAACTCTTGAAATAAATATGCCTAGCCATAGGTCTCTGCCAAGAATATCAAATTCCCACAATAGTTAGGTCCAAAAATATGAATCTCGTCCCAATCTTGATTCCATTCTACCAAGAGATAGTGGGAAGCGCGTATCAGCATGAGCCCTCTGGAGTCATGACTGATCATTGCTCATGGCTGTTCATCATAATCCACAACATTTTGCACAGTATTTGTAATTAGGAGATGATGAATTAAGTCAAACTAAATGTTTTATGTGGCTGGCTGATTAGGGAAGAGGAAGTTAATCTACCTCCCCATGTGGCAGCAGGTACCAGGAATTTACCAAGGGAAAGTAATTAAAATGCAAAGCTTCATTTTCTCCACATACACCCCAAGCCTGACCTCAAAGTGTTTTGCTTTATATCCTTGCTTTCTGTTCAAACATGAGGTGGGGAAGGAGGAGGAGGGGGACAGTGGTAAAAGTGATCATTCCACTCCCAAAGCAGACAACAGACAAATGAAATGAAGAAAACACATCTCTGTTTAGAACTTCTAAATCAAAGCTGAGAGGATTTACAGCTAGCAATCTGTGTTACCTACCTTGGAACACAAGGGCAAGCAAGTCTGAGGCATGAGTGTAAGAAAAAAGTCCTTTAAACTATTGCAGCTGAATTAATATTGTTTACCCTAGCTTATCTTATGGGATAAAGCAAGTCAATCATTTATAGATGAGAATCGTTACCTATCTTTTACACGTGACAAAAAAACCTTTCATCTGTCAAAATTTCCTCCATTAAAGATGCCATATAAAAGGAAAAACCAAAACCAAGGCAGCCTAAGACTTCTTTTTCAGTTGCCAAGAGGCAGTGTGGTGTGGAGTCAGAGACCTCAGTGCCACAGGACCTCGGTTTATATCCTGGTGGTGCTTGTTACTACCTTTGTAACTATGGACAAATCAGTGAGGCTCCCTGAGCCTGCTTCCTTATCTGCAGTACGAGGAAGTTAGATTAGGTGACCCTAAGAGACTCTAAAGGCAGATGTATGACGATATAAAATACAGGACTTGGGAATTTGGAAAACTTAAGTTCAAATCCTGCCTCAGACACTAACTAGCTATATGACCCTAAACGAGCCATTTAACCTTTTCATCAGCTGTGAAATGGGAGTAGTCATAGCTCTCAAGGTTGTTGTAAAGATGGAATAGGATAAATTTATAAATCTCTTTGAAACTTTAAAGTGCTATTATTATTATGGTGGGGTTTTTTTTTTTTGCAAAAATCTATTTTTTCCTCTCTCCCACCCATCCCAGTCTATTATCCTACTTATACAAATATCTACTGTACAGAAGAGAACACGGATACTTCACAAGAGAAACAATGATGTACCATGAAAAGTCAGTGCTACTCTGACTTAACTACTGTGAAACTTTGGATACATCTGTGACTCCTCTTCCAGGAATGTCAGGAATGACCTTAAACTAATGGATCTCTTTGAAAAGATTAAGAGATTAAGTGTTATAATGAAAAGGTGTTTGTGTGTGTGTGTGTGTGTCTGTGTGTGTGTGCATGCAAATGGTACATTTATAAATTATTAGTGACAGATGAATCTGAAAAGATCCAAAGGTCATCTGTGGACATTTAAATTCATTGCCCAGTTTGATCCAAACCAAAAGGCATGGGCGACTTAGTCTATCAATATTTTGTCTCCAGTAAGATTCTGTTAGCAAGTCAGACACATCAAACAGGCTGTGCAGATGTACCTGCTCTGAACAACCTATGTCTGGGAGAGGCCCCAGGGTTCTGAAACTTCCTCATTCAAGGGGTTGGGTCCAGGTACATCTGGTTTATCCACTGAGAAGCACAGCCTCCATGAGGAAGGATGGCCCTCTTGAGAAAGGAAACATGCAGGGTCAAATGGTATGGCACAAAATTTGTGAAGCTGATGGAGTGCTTGAGTGCATGTACTTGGACCCTAGTTCTAAAATCACATTTCTCCCTAGCCTCAGAACACTGTCTAAGATAGTTTTTCCTCAGCCCAAGAACAGCTTGCCCCAGCAAAAGCCATTATTTCCCATCCTGCTATAGCCAGTCACATCTACAAAATTTATTAGTTTGAACCAGCTGTGTGCTGGCTGAATGGGTTTTGTACTGGGTCATAATGACATTTACTACTCACTGACCAATCATATGTATCCTAGAGTTAGACATGTGTATACTCCCTCACATTTATCATGTCTAACAAGACACTGATGAGATCAGCTTGGTATTACTTAGTCAGTCCTGACCATTAGTTGA
This sequence comes from Bettongia penicillata ogilbyi, assembly GCA_023548195.1. Taxonomy (NCBI): domain Eukaryota; kingdom Metazoa; phylum Chordata; class Mammalia; order Diprotodontia; family Potoroidae; genus Bettongia; species Bettongia penicillata. Next base: position 2,124,247 of record JAJHZJ010000733.1, read on the forward strand.
CTTGGTGACTTTTCAGGCCTAAAACCACACTATAGCCCAAGTCTTTTGATGAACTCTGGGTAAAAAAACCTGCACAGTAGATACTAAAAATGCATATTCCTTTAAGAACTAACCCCTCCCTGAATCACCTAGTAATTACACTTGGTACATATCTTACTATAGAATATACCATATAAACTTGACCTGTTCCTCATTCAAATCGCAGATTCCTTCAGAACTCTTGCCCGCTGAAAAGTATAATAAATCTTTACCACCTTGACTTCAAGAGTGCTTGAGTCTGAGAATCCATTCCAGGCAACCTGTCCGTGGTACTCCAGTTTTTGGGTGGACTCATCAAAGCCATTTCTTCATCTGACTACTTCAGAGACAGGGCTTCCAACCCATAATGGGCTTCCTTCTGATCTCAGGGCTTTCTTTAAATTTACCTACATAAAGATCATTTTCATCTCACATCTAAATTTATCACCTCTCATAACCTTGGGCAAACCATTTAATCTCCCTGGGACTGCTGGTTCATTTATAAAATGAGGGAGCTCAACAAGAAAGCCTCTGATTTCCCTTCTAGTTCTTGACATCTGGTTTTGTGATGCCTCTTGCAGAGATATGTCACCTTTTCTGTTTCATTGGCTCCTTAAGCAGTCTGGTAAAGCCCATGGACTCCTTCTCACAATAAGGTTTTAAATTCATAAAGTAAAATACCTAGGATTACAAAGGAAGCTAGTTACACTGAAGTACAATTATCAGATTTAAAAAAATAAGTTCACAGACTCTAAGTTAAGTTGCTGTTTAGTTGCGTCTAACTCTTTGTGATCCCATTTGGGCTTTCTCTTGGCAAGATACTGAAGTGGTTTTTCATTTCCTTTTCCAGCTCATTTGACAGGAAATTGAGTTAAATGACTTATCCAGGGTCACACAGCTAACCAGTGTCTGAGGCCAGATTTGAACTCAGAAAGATGAGTCTTCCGGGCTTCAGGCCCAGCACTCTATTTGCTGCACTGCCTAGCTGCCAGGTTAAGAATTGCTACTTAATTTATGACCCTATGAATGGGCCAAATACAGAAGGTAGATTCCTTTTCCAAATACTATGATTTTTATGATTCCAGATCAAAGGATCAGAGAGTTAAAGCTAGAGCAGACCTTAGAGATCATCTCATGTACCTGAGGTCCAGGAAATTTAAAGGGCTTCTCCAAGATCCCAAAGGTGCCTGGCACAAAGCTAGGATCCAAAACCAAGACCTCCTAAATCTATGACTCTAAATCCATCTCTCATTCCACTATTGATGCTATTTGTCACCAAAAACTTGACTCTAGGAAATAATGTAAAGTTTTGATAAAGCCAAGTTTTATCTTTAGAGGCAGAAATTCAACATATGTTTATAGTTTTTTTCTTTTGTTTCCACCTGGTTAATAATAGCAACTTACCTCTAATATCCCTACCTTTCCCTGGACACCTTTCCCTTCCACCATCTCCAGTAAAAAATTATAGCAGATACTTCAACCTCATCTTCTCCATGTTATATATGTCCAATCTCTCTCTCTCCCTCTCCATTATTTTTTCCCTCTAATTCAAATGCTTTGCTTATAAAATGCCCTTTTTCATAATAATCCAGTGAGTTCCATGGTACAGGAATTGGCATCCCAATTTAGATTAAGAAGTTGAGATTCCTTGAGGTTAAGTGAGCTACGTATGGTCACTGGGCCAGTAAGAATCACAGTGAGAACTCAGACCCCGTCTTCTAGATCCATGCTACCTCTTACTTATTAAGTGCCTACTTAATACAAAATTAGGCACAAGATAATCAAACCCAGTGCGTAAGGAACTCATATCCTAGTAATGTCTAGAACAACTAGTATATGCATTGGGGTGGCATAAGTTCATACTTTGAATTCTCACAGTAAAATAAAAACAAAAACAGAGAAAAAAAAGGTTTGTCATCCTTTGGTCATAACAAAACAAATAGCAGAGAGGACCCACTCCTTTTTTTACCTTATCCTCAGAACTGCCCAAAGAACATGTTGGCCAAAAAGTACCTACTTTCCTTTTGAGGTACTTAGCTGTCCATTTTGAACTGGACCTCTCAAACCTGACATATTCAAACAAAATTCATTATCTTCTCTTTCCAAACTCTCCCTTCTTCCCAACTTCCCTTTAACTGTCTAGAGTAGCACCATCCTTCCTCCCAGTCATTCAAGTTTACAATATGGTGTCAACCTTAACTCTCTTCACTCTCCTTCACCACATATATCCAATCTATTCCCAAATCTTGTCACTTCTATCTCCACAACATTTCTCCTACATATTACATCTCTCTTTTGTCTCAGCCCCCACCTTGTTGCAGGACCTCATCATCTTTGGCTCCATCTATTGCAAGCTTTTTGGGTCTTGCTTCCTCAAATCTCACCCCCTCCAATCTGTCCTTCACACATCTGCTCAAGTGATTTTCTTGAAGTGAAGGTCTTAATAAAAGTGTGTTGACTGATTGACAAATCCGGTTGTCTTTAATATTTCTTATCAGAAAATAATAGGACTTAAGAATCCTTTCATTACTCTCCAGATGGTTATTTTTTGAGAAATCACTCAATAAGTATGTATTAAGCATATGTCAAGAACTCGGCCAAACAGATAATTTTATATTTTATCTCAGAGATAATAGGGGGTCACTAGAGTTCCTTGATTAGGGGTTCCAGAAAACAGAAGAATGTTTAGTGAGGCTACCTCAACTCATTGTGAGGCAGTATGGTACCATGGAAGAGATTACTGGGTTTTGGTGCCAGATGGACTTGAGATCCAGTTTCAGTTCTCTTAGTTCTTACCTGAGTGACCTTAGACAAGGCATTAACTTTCCTGAAATCTTCTTATGTCCTTTCTAGCTCTAAATATATGACATAGGAATTTTCTGCTATCTCATAGTTCACAGACTACATGGAATTGTTCAGTATTCATACCACAATATTAATAATAAAGGTGGCTTATGGTTTAGGGTGGGTCTCCCTCATTCCGAAGGTGCCCTGTTATGTAGCCTTTACACTATTCTTTCCAGACATACAGTCCAGTATTTTAGTCACTCTGTGATTTTATCACATATGCTACACTTCATTGGAGGTATTTAGTTGTGTTGCAGTGGGAATTTCTTTTTAGGTATGGATTGGATTGCCTCTGAGGTCTCTTCCCAATCTCAAATTTTGCAAACAATGTAGGTACTTTCTCCACTGACACAGATCTCAACTTCTCTACATCTCAGCAAAAGTTTTCATGGATCCATGTGACAAAAATAAATAAATGAAAGTCCATGACATCTGAACCAATCTCCTAGTGATGAGCATCTCCACATCTGAGACAGTTTAAACTTTGGATCATAGACATAGCCTATGATCAAGTCCATAATCAAACCTTTTCTAGTTTGGTTAAGACCTTTCAGAGCTTGCTCTTTAAAGACAGAGACTTCAAAAATAATGGAAAGAGCACTGTCTCTGGGTTCAAATCTTTCCTGTCACTACCTGAACGGCCTTAGACAAGATTTGTGGCAAGAGACTGACTTCTCTGGATCTTGGATTCCTTTTCTGTACAATAAAGGAATTGATCTAGATTGGCTGGTATTGTCCCTTTAAGCTCTAGATCTTATAATGAAATCCATGGCCACATATTTACCTCCCTGATGAGATATTAGACTTGGACTTTTATGGAAGTCTTATCAGATGACTTTAAGGAATGTTGAATATGGACTAAAAGCAAAACCAAGAAGAAACTGTAAATATTGTAAAGACATCCAGAAGGCAAAGGAGTTAGAACTACAACCAAGAATCACCTACCCAGTGAAATTAAGCATAATACTTCAATGGAAAAAAAAACAAGCAAAAAAGGTCATTCAATGAAATAGAAGGATTTCAAGTTTTCACAAGGAGAAGACCAGAACTGAAAAAAAAATTGATCTACAGTATCAAAACCCAAGAAAAGCATAAAAAGGGGGAAAGGGAAAAGAAAACATAAATGATTCAATGGAACTGAACTGTTTACATCATAGTAGCTAGAATGAATATGCATAGACAGTGGGCAAATTTGAGGGAATGATGTAAAAATAATCAAAGGAAGAGAAAGAGAAGTACATTGGTTACAGAAAAAAGAGAGAGGTAGAATAAGGTAAGTTATTTCATATGAAGGAGTGCAAAAATACTATTACAGTGAAGGGAAGGAAGGGGGGTAGGTGATGGGCATCGCTTGACTCTTGCATCAGTATTGACTCAAAGAGGGAATAATATACACACTTAGTTGAATCTAGAAATCTGTCTTACCCAACAGGGAAGTAGGAGGGGAGGAGATTAAGTAAAGGGGGGAGGCTGACAGAATAGAGGGAAGATTGGGGGAGGCAATAGAAGCAAAATACTATTGAGGAGGAGGGTGAAAGGAGAGAGGACAAATAGGAGGAAATATAGGGTTAAGGGAAATATACAGTCATTAATCATGAGGTGAACTCTCCCATAAAATGGAAGCGGATAGCAGAGTAGATCAAAAACCAGAATCCTGCAATAAGTGGTTTACAAGAAACACATCTGAAACAGAGACACACAGAGAATGAAGGTAAGGAAGGGGCTATAGCAAAATCTATTATGCTTCACTTGAAGTAAAAAGAAAAATTAAAAAAGCAGAGTTAGCAATCCTGATCTCAGAGAAAGCAAAAACAAAAATAGATCTAATTAAAAGAGACAAAGAAGGAAACTACATCTTGCTAAAAAGTACCATAGACAATGAATTAATATGAATACTAAACATATATGCACCAAGTGGTATAGCATACAAATTCTGACAGAAGTTAAGTGAGTTATAGATTCATGAACAAACAAGAGATAAAGAACTTTACAACATGTAAAATAGATAATTTTGATTATATTAAATTAAAAAGCTTTTGCACAAGCAAAACCAATGCGACCAAGATTAGAAGAAAAGCAGAAAGTTGAGAAACAATCTTTACAGAAAGAGTCTCTGATAAAGGCCTCATTTCTCAAATATATAGAGAACTGAGTCAAATCTATGACAATACAATCCGTCCTCCCATTGATAAGCTGACAAAGGATATGAACAGGTGACTTTCAAATGAAGAAATCAAAGCTATCTATAGGCATATGAAGAAGTTCTCTAAATCACTTTTGCTTAGAGAAATGCAAATTAAAGTAGCTCTGAGGTACCACACCTATCAGATTAGAGTTGTGTACTGATCCAACCATTATGGAGAGCAGTTTGGAACTATGCTCAAAGGGCTATAAAATGGTGCATACCCTTTGATCTAGCAATACTACTACTAGGTCTATATCCCAAAGAAATCATAAATAAGGGGAAAGGACCTACCATAAGCAAAAATATTTATAGCAGCCATTTCTGTGGTGGCAAAATATTGGAAATTCAGAGGATGCACATCAAGTAAGGAATGGCTGAACAAGTTGTGTTATGTTAATATAATTGTTATATTATATTAATATAATTGTGTATTAATATATGATTAATATAAAAATATTAATATAATTAATATAAATAGTGATATAATGGAATACTATTGTGCAATAAGGAATGAAGAACAGACAGATTTCAGAGAGACTTGAACAAACAGATACAAAGTGAAATGAGCAGAACCAGAAAAAATGTACACAGTATCAGCAACGTTGTGTGATGATCAGCTTTGAAAGACTCAACTCTTTTCAGCAGTTCAATGATCCCAAGGCAAGTACATAGGACCCATGAAAGAAAATGCTGTCCACATCCACATAAAGAACTGATGGACTCAGTGAAGATCCAGGCATACTTTTCTGACTTATTTTATTCTTTTTTATGGTTATTTCTTTTTGATCTGTTTCTTCTTTCATGACTGTGACTAGTACAAAAATATGTTTTACATGAGAACACATGTATAACCTATATCAAATTGCCTACCATTTTAGGAAGAGGGGAGGAGAAGGTGAAGGGAGGGAGAAAAATTTGATACTCAAAATCTTGTAAAAATGAATGCTAAAAATTTTCTTGAAATAATTGGGGAAAAAATAAAATACTATTAACAAAAAAACTGGGGAAAAGTATAGATATGCACTACGTGAAGGGTAGAATGTAAGCACCGTTAGGACAGGGACTTTTTTAATCTTTTCATCTTCAGTGTTATGTTACCCCCTATTTCGCTATTTTAAGATCGTGTTTGGGCTTCATGTTGGACTTGCTCTTCTGTTCCCGTCTATGGGTATTCCCATTGTGGCGCCTAGGAGAGCTTTTGGTATGGGTGATGTGGGTGCTTCAGCTTTGAGGATTACAGCATCCTGCAATCCAGTACAATTCAGATGAGACATATCCTTTCCCTGAAGTGAGCTGAGTGATTTTGGCAGCAGACATAGGAACTACAAGTCAATCCTGTTTCATCCCTGATGATACCTGGCTGATTTTAGACCTTCCCTGAGTTCCTGCTATATATCACCCACAACATGAAGCTCAGGGAATATTGTAGTTTACATGATGAAATTCCGACCTTATTTTGATGCCTGGAACTACTAAAAATTGGAGTGCCTTCTCTTCTGCCCCAATCAATGGAGAAAATCCCTGGTCTCTGGTTAGTACTGACCAAAACACAGAATTTAGATGGCACCAAGCAAGTCTCAGAGATGTAGTAAACAGAGCATTTGTTTGGTCCATTGCATTCACGGCTGCATGTAGAGCTTACAGATCCCTGTGAACCAGCTCTGCTGGATCACAGATTTAGAGCTAGAAGAGATGGTAGAGGACATTAAATTTAACCCCCTCCCCCTCTCATTTTACAGGTAAGTAAATAGGAGCAAAGGTTAAGTGTCTTGTCCAGGGTTACACAACTAGTGATTGTCTAAGATGGAATCTGAACACCGGTCTTCCTATCTCCAAGTACAATGCCAATCCAATGCATTATACTGTCTCTAAATACTCTCCTTTCATACAGAGTCAGAGCCTCATTTCATTTAGGGTAAGAATTCTTAACCTTTTTTGTGGCACTCTGGTGAAGTTTATGAACTCCTCAGAATAAACTTTTCTTTCATTTTATTTTAGTCTATTTGATTTTTCAAGTAACAATGTATTTTTAAAATATTTGTCCCTCCATTGCCTTTCCTCATTAAGAAAAAAATTTTAAAACCCAAACCCATACAATATAAGGAAACATAACAAAAAGAAGGAAAGAAGGAAGGAAGGGAGGGAGGAAGAGAGGGAAATAGGGAGAGAGGGAAGAAAAGGAAGGTAGACGGAAGGAGGGAAGAAGGAAGGACATCTTGTATTACATAAACACAGTTGAACAAAACATTCGCACGTTGGCGCAAAAAATAACTTCTCATTCTTCACATTAGTTCATTGTCTCTTCGGCATGAGATGGCTACCATTCTTCCTCGTCACTCCTCTATGTTTATAGTTTATCATTCAGCAGGTCAGAATTCATAAGTCTTTCAAAACTGTTCTTTTCTATAATATTGCCATTATAATACATATTGCTCTGACTCTTCTCACTTCCCTGTGCAGTTCATATATGTCTTTTCAGGTCTCTTTGAAATCATCTTTACCTCCCTCTTCTTACCTCACATAGTATTTTATCACAGTCATATGCCACAACTCTATTAGCCATTCCTTAGTTGATAAGATATGTCAAAATTTTCAGGATGCTTCCAAAGTAGCCACATGACCAAAGGGCAACAATTTTCTTAAAGGCTTGAGTGCAGAGAATTCAGGAACCAGTCTCAGGCAGGAACAGGTTGATGGTGCTTTACTGGTAGTTTACTGTACAACTTACTGATAAAAGTTGTTTATGTTTTTCAATGATGATCTATCCTATTGAACAGTCTACATGGGTTTAATCAGTTATTTAAGAATACACACGTTTTTACTACATCAGAAGCGAGAAACAAGAGGTCAAACACTTGAAGATTATAAAGAAAACTCCTACCTATAAGAAGAGAGCTGAGAGACATGGAACTTAGTGAATACTGTATAATATTATCAAAAAATGAAACGAATTATACTCTAACAGATGGGAAATGGCTGGCTGCCCATGTCAAGTGTCATTTCTGAATCATCTATCTGTATGCATAAGACTTAGTAGAACAAAGGTCAAAATCAAAAGAAGAAAAATAAGATTCAGTGGAGGAAACCTCAAGCTGACTTTTTAAAATAAACTAATGACACAAACCTCAACACTGTTTTCTGAAGAACTTAAACCAGTGCAAATTAATTAGTACAGTAAAGAAGTAAAACAAAAAATACTTAGAAAACACTTCAGCAAGAAAACCCCTGATCTTCTTGCCAATCAAAGAGATTTGAAAAACAAAGGCCACATGGGAAGTGGTTCATATAAACTCATTTGTAAAATATGACAGAAGAGGTGTGGGGAGGGTGGAAGGTTATGAGCAATAGCTTCTTATTTAAAGAAAATGAGAAGCAGCAAAAGAAAAATGAGTTTACAGAAAGCTTATAAAGAGACTCGGCTAAACCAGGTCATCATAAAAGCATTTAAGAATTAAACAGAGAGAACTACAAACAAAAAGCAGAAAAAATCTGTCAAGATTTTTATAACAAATTCTTCTCTCCATCAATGATGATGAAGATATTTGGACTCTGACATCATAGTTGCTGAGGTACATGGGGAAGGAAAGAGAACTAAAGAAACAAAGACAGGATGAACAGCTGGAGTAGCCAGGTACACAGAGAGATCTCTGGGTGAAGGTAAGACAATTTTAAAGGTATTGAGGGATAAATTCCTAAAACTTTTGAAGAAAAAGATCAAACTCTAGGATAAAAAATGGACTTTATTATCCCCCCAAAAGTAACTACCAATAAAAGATACCCCCAACTCACATATATAAGAAGAGTCTGATCATATATTAAGGCATTGCTGATGAAGATATAAAGAAACAGGGAGACTTTCACACATGAATGTTTATAACAAAGCACATTTTTACAAACACACACACACACACCTGATGCTCTATGAGGAACTCAATGTGACTCTCCAAGGTAAACCACGCTTTTAATATTTGATGACTTTATTCAATCAATGAATATTTATAAAATACCTACTATGTGTATCTACCTAGCCGGGGCAGGTAGGTAGTGTAGTAGATACAGTGCTGAGGCTTGGAATCAGAGAGATCTGAGTTCAAATCCAAACTCAGACATTTACTATCAGTCACTTAACCCTATTTGCCTCAGTTCCTCATCTGTAAAAGGAAATGAAGAAGGCAATGCAAATCACTCCAGTATCCTTGCCAGGAAAACCCCAAATGGGATCACGAAGAATCAGAAATAACTGAAACAAACTGAACAACACTTTATGTCAAGAACTATACAGGTACAATAAATTAAATAATTTGTTTTCAAAAACTCATACTCTGATGGAGAAGACAACAAGTACATATAAAAATATATACAGAATAAGTATAAAGAGAATTGACTGAAAAGTAGAGGGAGCACAAAATTCAACTGTGATTATGTTGACTATAAAAAATTGTTTTGATAAGAGTAAAACATATTGTTGAATTAAAGCATGAATTCTCACACTTTTCTGTGTCATAGGGAAGTTCATAGACCACTTCTTAGAATCATGTTCCTAAAGCATAAGATTACAAAAGAATCCCATTGAAATATGTATTTTTTATCCCAGTTCTCAGAGCACCTGAAATCTATTATATATCCTCCTGATAACATTATATGAGTCCTTGAAAAATATAGCAATGATAACACAGTTTGACTTTCTAGTTATAAATATTATATGTTACACCCCACCAATCATAACTATCAAGTGGTATGTAAAACAGAGAAAAGTCTAGGTACCAAATGTTTTTTGCCCCTGATTGAGAGTGTCCGGGGTAGAGACAAAATTCAGGTGTTAGCATCAAAAAGGCTTGGCAATTTATTGGATCTGAAGGTGATAATGAAAAGCTGAGGATGACTCTGAGTTGCAGAACTGGCTAACTGGAAGACTGGTGCAGACCACAGCAAAAATAGAGAATGCAGCAATAGGAGTGGGTTTGGGAAAAGATTTTTGCACTGAACCAGCACACTACCCAGCTAAAAGCTCATGTTCATACAGCACTTTAAGATTTGTAAAGTGTTTGCATGTGTTACTTCATTTGAGTCTCACAACATTCCTGTGAAGTAGGCACTATTATTATCCCCTTTTCACAGATGTGAAAACTGAAGCTGATGAAGGTTAAGTGACTTGCTCTGTTTCATAACAAGGCAGGATTTGAACCCAGAACTTCCTGACTCCAGATCCAGTGCTTTATCCACTATGCCATCTAGCATCAAAGTTTTAACTAGCATGAGGCTAAAAGAGTTTTCCCTCAGGGCACTGACATATTGGGTGGATACGGGTATGTGCTTACACCTCAAGGGGAGCAGTGCCTGTGAAAATCACCTTGCCTGGAATATATCTGCCTCACATGCTCTCATACTTTCCTTCCCATGGTACTTGTCTCAAAGAGCTGCTTTCCTCCAAGCCCCTGAGGGGGACAAAGATTGGACTCCCCTCTGTCCTGGGAAGCCACAGTCATGGTCTCACTATCTCTGTCTCCTGTACCCTTACTTTTATGTCCTGCACCAGCTCCACCTTATGTGGATTTTTAAAAAATCTTATCCCTTTAAAAATTTCCATCTCATTTATCCATTAAAGTTATCTCCTGATGCCACATCATAGAGTGAGAGTTCCTCCAGATTCTCAGAAGCTACATGGTCTAAACTTTACTTGACGAGTTCTTCCAGCCATTGACAGTTTTCAGGGCGGTTTCCACTGACTCCAAGAAAAGCTTGCTTTACTTTAGGACAGTTCTAATTTTGGGAAAACTTTTTCCTGACCTCAAGCTTAATCTTCCTCTATATAGCTTCCACCAGTTGCTCTTAGGTCTGGCCTCTGCGGGGCAAGCAGAAATTTCATCACCCTTCCATGTGACAATTCTTCAAATTATTGAAAGCAGTTGGCTTCACCCCTTACTAGGTGGGTGATCCCAATCAAGTCATCATACCACTCTGAACCTCAGCGTTCAATCTCTAAAACAAAACAGTGTGCTTGTAGAAGATCCCTGGGTTTGGAGTCAGCGTTGCTCAATTCAAATCTCAGCTCTCCTACCTACTAAGTATGTGACCTTGAATAAATCATTGCATCCCATACCCCTCCTTCATCCGTGCAATTGATTTTCCCCCAGGTAAAAGCATTTTTAATTACAGCTCTACCCAGCAGCAACATACCTGTGTGTCATTAATGCATTATTCACCAACAAGCAGGAAGTCAAGGCCATTATGCTTACTTATATAAACAAACAGACGCACCCAGAGGTGAATAGCACTTATCCAAGGTTACAGGACATTTCTCTGAGTAAGATTAGAGTGTATGAACTGCTTGTATCTCTATATCTAGAAATATGCAAAACAATTCATGGGAATGCCAAGCATTGGGGCATTGGTAAAAACAGACATATATACACACATATCTATATACATATGTACATACATACGTACGTACATATATATATGGGAGAGCTTCAAGTTTCAATCAGAATCAGAAAGCAGACAGATTGTTCACCTCCGGTGCTGCCCTGCTATGGCGGTTACTCAGTCAGGTTGTTGCAAAATGAATGCTTGTTTTCATGTTTCTTCTTGTAAATTTTATGAAAGGCTATTTGTAAGGAAGAAGGGAGGGGATTAGTAAGTGAAGTAGGGCTTCCTCACAACTCCTCAGAACTCTTCCCTGAGGCACTGGAATGAAAGAGCTATTTTTTTGAAGGGACTTTTATTAGCTTTATTTTTCCTCTTTAATCCTGAAGAAATGAATGGGAATGAGAATGACTGACAAGATGACTGAGTTCTATTCCTAAATTTGATAGAAACCTTTTTGTCATTAGAGGTCATTTCAATTTCTCTACAAAGAGGAAGAGTTACCCACCCACCACTTTACTTACTAGGAAATAGTCCGGTAGTAGTGTTGAGAGCTTGACTTCTATTTTCTGACAAAATTCTAGAATGTGGTCTATGTTGGGGACATGAGTCTGTACCAGTGCCACCTGGTCATTTCTCCACTCAAAACATCATGGACTCCGGCACTGGAAACAGTCATCATTTTACCCCTTCCTCCATCTTGTTTCCAGTGCTTCTAGGGGCAGTCATGGGCTGACCCAATGGACCAGAGGAATACAGGAGATGCAAATAAAAGTAGGGAGAGGAGGTGAATGGAGTCCTTCAGAAACCTAAGGTTCAGTACAAGATGCTAAATGAATGACATACATCCTTCCCAGGAATGGAGAAAAAGGGGGCATGTGGAAGTGATCACCTTAACTTAGAGAGGAGGTGAAAAAAGAGACTCAATAGAATAAGACTAGTAGAGAGGTGTTCCCATAACAATCTGAAGAAACCATTTGTGTGGAGAATTAAAGGCCTTGAGACCCAGGTAAAAAGGCCCAGGGGCATTCTAAGCCTGAGATTGCCAAAAAGGGTAAGAACTTTCCAAATAGATCAGAAGCACCTTGGCCCTGGTCTTTTTTTTTTTTTTTAAGAGATATGCCATCATCCTTAAAGATGAGGAAACTGAGGCTCAAGGATATTAAATTACTTGCCAACAGAGGTCATTTGAGATACAAGCTTCATAGCTAGAATTTGAACCAAGTTCCTCTGATTCTGCCCAAGTACCAAGCTGCTGATTAGGCCATTCCTTTGCTCAAACTCATCAGTGCCTCCTTACTGGCTACGGAAAAAAAATCTCAGACTCTTTATACTAGCATTTAATGACCTTCACACGTTGGTTCCCACCTTTAGCTCCACATTAAAATTTCAGCTTCATTTCATACTTTTTTCTGTTTGTACATTTTATGTCTTAAACAAAACGGACGGTTGGCTTTTTCTTAATCTTGGTCCCATGCTCACTCATCCCCATGTAATTATCAGGGGGTATAGAGGAAGGGGGAAGGGAGGGGAATAAACATTTGTATAGTGCCTAGTGGCACTATACCAACTGGGGAAGTTAGCTGGCACAATGTATGGAGTACCAGACCTGGAGTCAGGAGGACTCATCTTCCTGAGTTCAAATCTGGCCTCGGACACTTACTAGCTGTGTGACCCTGGCCAATCACTTAACTGCTTTGTCTCAGTTTCCTCATTTGTAAAATGCATTGGAAAAGAAATGGCAAATCATCCAGTATCTTTGCCAAGGGAACCCCAAATAGGGTCATGAACAGTCAGACACAACCAAAAAAATGACTGAAAAAATGGAGGCAAACAGAGGTTAAATGATTTGCCCAGGCTCACAAAATTAGTAAATGTCTGAAATTAGATTTGAACTCAGGTCTTCCTTGGTGCAGGCTCAGCCCTGTATCCCCTACCACTAAGTTGACCACCTAAGGAACTCCTTTTCCCTGCACTTCCCCCGACCCCTTCCTCTTACCTTGAAAAGTAATATTCCACCTTATTTCTGCTTATTGAAACCTTTGTCTTCCTTCAGGGACCACCCCAGGTGACAGCTTCTCCATGAAGCCCTACTAGATTCCCTCAACCTGCGCTAACAACGATCTCTTACTAATCATTAACTAATCTGCTAAAGTTTGGGACAGTTCTGAGCTAGCTCAGGAGAGAAAGTAACCACACGGACCAAATCATTGTGGATGCTTCAAAGTCTTGAGGAAGTAGATTAATTTAAAATGACAAAACAAACAGACCTCAACAGCCATAAATTCAATATAGCAATAAATAATAATTATTATAAATAAAATAATTATAATAATAAAAAAATGAATAAGATACAAATAGCAATGCTATTATGGTCTAGATATACCTTATCTCTAGAGATATCCTTTGATTTATCTTTCTCTTTGAATACAGCTATTTCTTTTCTTTGTTAGCAATATTGCTGATATCTCATTGACATCCTCTTAGGCTGCGTGCATGTGTGTATGTGTTGTGTGTGTGTGTGTGCGTGTGTGTGTGCATGCATTTTTAGAAGGGAGGGTTACAGAGATGGTCTACCTCCTTCAACCTCCCCACTCTTTTTCTCCCTGTTTAAGATTTAACCCAGACATCTTGGGGAGTTATAAAGTGTACTGTAAAACCAAGAGCATCTTTCATTAAAATCCTCTCTCTCCTGTGGATAAGGAATGGCTCTTTTCAGGACTTCACAGAATCTAGAGCTGAAAGGTCCCTGAGAGGTCATCTAGTCCAAGCCCCTCTTTCTACAATTGAGGAAACAGGAAGGAAGTAGCAATGATAGAGTTCAAACTCAAGTCCTCTGATTAATGTGCCCCTTCTCTTTTAGCTGATATCTTCTGTTTTTTACAGCACCTTCATTTCCAAATAAATTCCTTCCTTCCCCAAACAGCCATTGCCTCTAAGAAAGAATGAAAAAGAAAGATGAATAAGAGCTATTTGGTAAAAGTGACCAACACGACAACTGAATGTGATGGTTTCGAGTGCAGTCCTCCAGTTCTACAAAGAAGGGAGAGAAGAGTGCTTTCTCCTGTCTCCTTTCAGGGTCAAGATTGGTCATTAACAATATTTGATTTCATGTTGCTTTTCTTTCCATGTATATTATTGTCATTTTATATATGTTGCTTTCCTGGCTCTGTTTTGCTTCAGTTTACATCAGTTAATAAAAATCTTCTCATGTATTTTTCATATCCACCATTTCTTATGTCATTCCCTTACATATATATCTATATATATATGCATAAATATATATGTGAATTTGTTCCCAGTAAACTGGCTTTTACTTTATTTCTCTGCTTTTTTTGTTTGTTTGTTTTTGCTACTAAGAAAAGTCCTGTTTTAAATGCAGGGTGTCCCCAAAGTCTTAATGCAATTGTAGTATTTATGACATTGGAGACACCATGCATTTTAGGGTATATGGTACCCTGTCTTTTCAGGCTTGGAATCTAAATGTAGTCACCTTCTATTTGATACCAGGGAAACAGGTCAAACATAATAATGGGAAGAATTCAATTCCTAATTCTTCTAGTGGCAAACAAGGGGAGTGGAGCTGGACCTAGACCTCCTTTACTTCCTTCCACTTTTGCTACAAAAAGAAGTCATCAGTGACTCAACCTTGCTTGTGCCAACCTTACCCAAGACAGAGAGGAGCAGAAGCCACAGGGCTCCTGGTTCTATGCCCTTATATCAGCTGAGTTGTTCTGGGTGTGGTAGGGTTTGGCAGATGGAGGTTTTCCAGAAGACCCAAGGACTGTTGGCTTCAATCCCGTTAGTTCCCCCATCTGGCCTTCAGTGCTAGAAGGGAGGTAGCATCACAAACAGAGAAACCTTTTGATATCACAAATATCCAGGGATGGCATTTTGGGAGGTTGCCAAGTGTCTTGCTGTGACTTACTTGGCACAGAAGCATTCCATTGTCAGGCACATAAGAAAAGTGTTTCTCAATGCTTAGTAGGTAATGCAAGTGTGAGTTTTAGTGTGAAAACTTAAATCATTCATCTCTTTTTTTCCCAAGTAGAAAGTGTTTTGTTAGGAGGATTCTGAGAGTGTAATTACCCAGGGTCCAAATATATGTATTTAATTTCTGGAGTGAGTGCATAGTTAAATTAATAACTGGGTTATAGAAGCCTAGTTCTGGATGTGGAAGGAATCACAAAGGCTTCATTTTGTAGATAAGAAAATTGTGAACCAAAGAGATTAAGTGATTTGCCCAAGGTCAGTTAGATAATAAATATAAGTTAAAGGGGTATTCGAACCCAGGGCCTTTATCTCAAGAGCCCATGTTTTTTCCTCTGTACCATTTTATTAATAACTCACATTTGGGCAGCCCTGAGGTTTCATTTGAGCTTCATGACCACCCTGTGAAGTAGGCACTTGTACAATCTGGATTTCATAAATGAAGGAAATGATGTTGAGAAATCTTAGAGACTTGCCCAAGATCACACAGTTATCTGAGACTGGGTTGAAACCAGTTCTTTGGGACTACACACGTAGAACTCTATCCATTCTTCCCCACTTCCTCTTGTAAAACCCTGACTAAATTAAAGCCTAATAGCAGCCTCCTTCCCCTTAGACATCTACAGAATGAATATTTTTATCATTCTGAGAAACAGCGTAAGACAACAACCTTTGGTATGTCAAAAATGCTTTAGAAATGTCTTGTTGAATCTCAGGGTGAGCGGACTGTGTGTTCCAAAGTCTCTAAGCAATTCCAGGAAGTCTGCATTTTCCATCCTATGTTATGCGGTTAAGGGTGGTCCCCTTTGAAAACAGGGTGACAAAGAGAATTAATAAATTGAACTGTAATAGAGTGATCACTGAATCCAGTTGTCAGAGATTACTGAGATTAAGATGTGCTCTGCTCTGATACACATTTTTTTCTCTTTGCTCAGACATGCTTTCCCACTGTGTCTGCTTATGGCCTGAACTCTAGCTGCTCCCTGGGTTTAAGTCAGCACCACCAATGCACTTCCCGTTGGACATAAAGTCAGACATCTCTAAGACTTTTTTGTTCTATTTTTCATATGTATCTGTCCTAGGAAAGCCCACAATTCCATTGCCCTTACAAAGCACCAAGCAAAACTAGATTTTGTTTTTTAAAATATTTTTAATTATTTTATTTGTTTTCAGTGTTTTACAATCACTTTCATATATCTTAGATTTTTTCCCCTCCCTCCCCCCTACTTCACACCTCCCTTCTCACTCCCTCCCCAAGACAGCTTACAATCTTATATAGATTCTACACATACATTCCTATTAAATACATTTTCACCTTAATCATGTTGCATAGAAAAATTGAAATGAATGGGAGAAACCATAAAATAAAACAAAACATAATACAAAAAAAAAATGGTCTGCTTCATTCTGTGATCCAATTCCACAGTTCTTTCTCTGGATGCGGAAGGCGTTTTGCCTCAAGAGACCATTGAGAATTTTTTAGGTCCTTGCATTGCTGTGAAGGGCTAATAGAGCATGTTTTTGTTTCCATAGAAAAGATTCAGATTCTTGTCCCAGGTCTTGGGACCAGGACAACTTCCTGTGAGGCTCTAGGGACTATGACAGGAACTAGAGCTCCTGAGGGACTTGGGGAGGAAAAAGAGGTAGGGGGTCATTGGAAACAGTCCAAGGGAGGTACCTGGGAGAAAACCCTCAAGACGTGGTAAAGAACCGGAGGAGGTACGTGGACAAAGTTCATGAAAGTAAGGGGCTGGTGGTAGTGGAACAGGATGGGTTTGAGGAAGAATATTGGGGTGACCTCTGACTGTGAGATTCATAATTTAAGGATGAATTCAGGGAACTGAGGATAAAAAAGGTTACCCATGTTCTGGTAGGGAAGTGACGGACCCAAGATCAGAAAAAGATGTATATTTTTAGGTATGGACAATGTGAAAATTTGGGTTTTTTATTTATCATGCATATTTGTTACTAGGGTTTTATGTTTTGTTTTTACAATGATGGGGATGAGATGAAAAGGAGAATCTGTGAATGCTTGTCAGTTTAAGTATACCCATGTACACACGTGTATATATTTATATGAAATATATTAATATATTAATCTTATATTTATAATGTGCCATGTATTTATTATATAAATAATACAAAATATGGTAATAAATATTAATTAGTATAACTTCAATATATTTTAAAGGTTTTAATCACTCCTGCTTCTACCACTTCCTCTTCTAAAAACAAATACAAACGCTTGGGACTCAGAAGGTTTGTCTCCAAAATCTAAGTGACCAGCCAGTTTACTCTGCTTGGTACCATAATCTCATCATGAGGGTGGGGGGTAGGAGGCAACTGGAATGGGAAACTGAAACCCAGAATGGGAGTGGGTGGCCCTTAGCAAGTCCAGAGTGGGAAGGGGATCAGACAGTGTAAGATAGGGATTTGTTCATGCTGCCTCCCACGACTCCATGCCTTTTAAAATCTCTTGCTGATTAAATTAGGTTAATTCAGAACTGAAAGAAAGATAACTTTTCTTTATGGAAATCTGGACAATCTCCCAGAGATGGAATACTCTGGTAGCTGACAGGGGAGATGGCTGTGGTGACAGTGACCATGGCTGTCGCTGTCCCTGAACAGATCCCAGGGATAAGTAGGAAAGGGCTGGTCAGGAAGCAGGCAGGGCCTGGTGACTATCACAGATCCTTAGAATTCCAAAGTCAGGAAGGCAGAAGCAGGAAATAGGGCATGGAAGTTAGGGGCACTGCGGAATATGAAGCTTCCCTAACAGGTCAGGGAATTTTTTTTAACAACTGGGGTGTGGCTAGCTCTCAATTCCTCACTGATACAAATCATTAAGTCACCGATAACTGATAATCTTTTTTAGAGAGCCTCCTGGGGCACTGAGAGGTTCAATGGTTTCTTCACCATCACACACAAAGTATGGTTCGAGTCAGGACTTGAACTTAGGTCTTTTTTACTCTAATAGGGCCATTATGCCACCTTACTGTCCCTTCCCCCAGGTCTGATTCTTTCTGACCTCAGAGTGTTGGAGTGCATTCTTTGGACACTGAAAAAGATAGGCATTCATCTTCACGTCTCCTGCCTTTTGTATGCTTCTGTCTAAGTAAATTTGATTTTACCAGGACCCTCTCCATTCTTACTCCCCAATTTCCTAATCATTTAAATTCTTGCCTTCTTTTGCATAGGTAGAGGGGGGGAAAAGACTATACAAGATTCCTTTGACTTTCTAAATAAATTTATAGCAAAACACTTCGATACTTTTAGTGAATTCTTTCTTTCCTTGGTGCAATTATTCTTTCCAACAATATAGATGTCATCCTATGTGACTCTTGTCCACAATTTCCTATAAAGTCTCTTTGCATAAAACATTAGGGAATATGGTTTTGTTTTGTTTTTTAATATACTCTAAGACCTAGAAAGATAGGGAGATGTCTCAATGTGCTTGCTAAGATAGGCAGCCAAGGCTGATGCTGAATGAGTATATCTTTGTAGACTGGCCCTTCCACTGAGGTGACCTCTCCACATTGGAGTGGATAGCAAGCACACAGCCCTAATATAGAAGATCCTCATTGGTAGAAGGGTGAAGTGAATAGAAAGAGACATAGCCATGGCAAAATAATTGATCACAGCTGCCTCCTCAGGGGGCCTCCTCAGGCTCACATGCGATGCACATTGAAAGGAAGGCAATGGGTCATGCTCCCAGCTAACCTCCTGTGTACTGAAGGCTTATGTAAGTCAGTTCCTCCCTCACTTCTAGTGGGAAGCACTTTAAACATGAGAAACCAGCAAATTTCTTATAAATAGGTATTGTAGTCAGCTTACATAGACCAAAGACAGTAAATGCTTTCTAATCTCTTTAAATATCTTCTCTCCACACCTTGAAAATGATAATACAACTACTTATAAAACAGCTTCACATATTCCCTTTTCCTCTATACTTCTACTGGTTTCCCTCTAGTTAATATACTAACATTAAAGGATTTACCCAACGTGCTGATGACTTATCTGTCTCTCCTTTCATCACTCTGGACTGTCCATTTGATATCTCTAACTCTCTAATACACCCCAAGTGCACTCCTTTCCCAGGCTTATATATCCTTGATGGTATCTTTGACACCACTTCTCACATGCAAGTTGCCATTGACAATATGGTGCTGCCTGCTTGTAGCTGTAAATGACAAGATGACCCAACAGAAACACATTTGAATCTTCAAAACAAAATTAATAAATGAAAGAAATCTCTCAGGAAAACAATGTTACACCCTAAAGAAATACAAGGTCCAGCAGCACCTGGATGGAGACATCATCTGGTAACTTTAGGGAATACCTGAAACCTTTTAAATCACGCTAACATATAGCTTGGTGTCATAGAAAAAACACTGGATTCAATTTCAGCTTTGCAATTTACAGCCCTAAAGATCTTGTCCAATGCCTTCAGCCCCTCTAAGTTTCTTCATCTATCAAGTGAAAAGGACAGGATTAGCTGGCCTCTCAGGCCCCTTCCTAATTCGAATCTATGATCCCATGACTTCTATCCCTTCTACGTCCAAGGGGCCCTTACCCGTATGAAATTAGGTTAGAGTTTCCCGAAATCCTCTTTGTCAATGAATTTGTCACTTGAGTTGAAAATATAACTCTATTCTATCAACTAAACTTTTTCAAAGTTTTATTTTTCATTTTCCTTAAAAGTCAGGTTTTTAAATATGGGAGTTTCTTATTTAAAGTTATAAGGTTTTTTTAATACTTCTAAAAGATTGTTATCAGGATATGTTGCTCTATATTCTGTATTTACCAATATTCCCATTGCAGCGCTCCATAAAGATTTATTTAAAGGTACAGCTATCTCTTCCCCCATTACAGTTTTGATATATTTAGGGCTGGAATAAGAAATTAAGTGGGAATTTTGAGGGGAGTTTTGCAGAAGTTATAGATGACATGTGAAGGCCAATAGATAGCACAGAAAAAAGTTTAGAAACTCAGAAATGCATAAAACATATGTATGGTACTCTATAATATCAGACCAAATTGTACATTAAGGTACTGTAAACACCCCCTAAGAGAAAAAGAAAAAATTAAGACTTTTCTGATAAGGGAGGGTCAAAAATTTTCCAGATTACAGAGACACTGTACTCCTAATCCCCATAATGCAGAAGATACAACTGTATTTTAACACAGAGATGGAGAAAATAACCACCAAATGGGTCAAGTTGGAGGATAAATGGATCTTGTGATAAATTATCATCAGTAGGGTTTTACTGTAATTAATATGACAATGCTCACTGATAGGCAAGGAATCATAGGATCATAGAAACAAAATGGAATTGACGGCCAAGGTTCCAAAGCCCAGAAGGGTAAGTGACTTTCTCAAAGGTACACAGACAGGTAGTAAGAAGCAAAGCAAAACCAGAATTCAAGCCCATATACTCCAACTCTAGATAACAGACTTATTTCACTACACCATGATAACAAAAGACATTTAATCTTTATTGTAACTTCAATTAATTAGAATATTGATTATTAAACAAACCTTGGATAAATTTTCCATGTTCTAGAATCTAATTAGAAGCGAAATCTCCCTGTTATGAGCAAATCTGACTTTTGCATATATGAGCACTAATCAACATCTCCCTTCAGAAGTCATTAAAGAGACATGTTGTCATCACATTTCCTATGTTTGTTTTCCTTTCCCTTACTCTTACAGTTGGGAGAATGGGGGGTGAATGGGAATAAGGGAAGGTTGCTTAAATGAAATCTGCCAACCCAAGTTTAATATTACAGGAATTCAGGTCAAGCTACTGAATAAACAGCAGAGGCCTACATGAGGTCTTTCGTTAACTAGTCCAAAGAACTCACTGTTGAAGGGGAAAAAATAAGCTGTCAGATGAAATCTCTTTTTCCTTTTTCTTTAAGATTAATGGGCTCAAACCAACAATGACATCTTTGTTAAATCTTTTCATGAAATATTTAGCCCAGTACTGGTACAGTCTAATTAAACTGGCCAACAAACCCCAGTTGATAAGTCTAAAGAATGAATTTCCATTCTGTGGCAGAAATCAAAGTTGATTTTGTCGGGGTGTATGTAAACAGCTGCCTGCTTGATTCTTGGTAGCAGTAATTTCTGCCTTTTAGATTTTTCCTTGTGATAGAATACTATTAATCTACAGAACTAACTACAATGGGATGAATATTTTCTTCTGTGGTAGCTATCACTGAGTTAGTGTGTTATCAAGCAGCTGCCCTATTTAGTTTTTACAAAAGATTATGGAGTTAGCTGAGGAACAGCTGCACCAGCTAGGATAAAACTAAGGTTTCCAAATCCTTGTCTTTCTTTCTAGGTGGTCACCACATGCAGAGTGCCTACGCAACTCTACCCAGCCATTGTAACTTGAACTCAGAGAAGAGGAAATTGGAAACGAACAAATCATTTCAACAGGTATTCATGACCTCTATTTACTGGGCATTAATTCATTCCTTTGTATTAACTGCTCTAAGGGCTAAGGATCACATGGAGATGCAGGACATGTCTCTGCTCAACAGATCATTTCACCCAGTCTCAGTTTCACTGTATCAGAGAACTGTTGAGTTAGAAGGTTAATTAGCTAGGTCTCGGAATGGTTAATCCCATTCACAAAAGGAATCGCCACTGTAATATCCAGTAAGTGACCATCCAAATTCTGCTTGAAGAACTCTAAAGAGAAGGAATCTATCACTGCTTGATACATGTGATTAAACTTTAAGCCAGCTCTAATTGTTAGGAAGCTTTTCCTCACATTAAACCTAAATTAACCTGTTTGCCATTTCCAGTCATTGATCTTGGGTCTGCCCTCTGGAACCAAACCAATGGTACAGGTCTTCATCTATATGACATCACTTAAAATTCTTGGACTACAGCTATTAGGTCTGCCTCCTCCTCTATCTCCACTTCTATATCCACTACCACCACCAGTCAGTCTTCTCTTTTCCAAGCTCCATATTCAGTTCTTTCAACAACTTTTCATATATCATTGACTCAAAGTGCTTCACAATTGTGATTGCCTTCTTTGGACACTCTCCAATTTGTACAATGTCTTTAAACCAATCTGAGAACTCTTTCATTGTTGTAGACCAGATTGCTATTCTGCTATAGGAGATCATGATGTTGGGCTCAGTGTATATAGTGTATCTAACTGAATGTTCAATTATCAGTTCAGTATCAGATCAATATAAGCTCAAAATTCTCTACCACAGGTTGGGCCCAAATAATTTGTATGAATATTTGGGATTGAGATGTCTCTAAATTTGCACATCTCATGTTTCTTTTGATCTACCACAAGGATATTTGGGAAAGAAATGTGTCTAAATTTGTATAGCTTACATTTCTTTTGAACTACTACAATTCTGCTTTACTCATAGAGCATAGTGCCTTCTTTGATGTAGGCACACCATGCCAGAAGTTCTGTACCAGAATCAACCATGTCTCATAAGCGATACCAAAGCTCTTCAGAGAGACCTTGAGAGTGTTCTTGTGTCACTTCTTCTGGCCTCTGTATAAGTGATTGCCTTTTGTGAGTTCTCTGTAAAATAATATTTTAGGCAAACATATATTTGGCATTCAAACAACATGGCTAACTCATTGGAGTTGCATTCTGCTGTAGAGTTTAAATGCTTGGCAGTCCAACTCAAGAAAGAACTTCAGTGTCCAGTACCTTATCTTGCCAGGTAATCGTAATTTTCCCAAGATAATTCAAATGGAAGTTGTTCAATTTTCTGGCATGATGCTGGTAAACAGTCTAAGTTTCACAGCCATACAACAATGAAGTCAACACACTGGCTCTGTAGACTTTCAGTCTGGTAAGTAGCCTATCATCTCTTCTCTCCCATACTTTACTTTGGATCCTCCTAAACACTGAGCTAACCCTAGCAATGAGTATCAATTTCATCATCTCTGTACATCCCTGGAAAATATATTACCAAGGTAAGTGAATTTATCTATGGCATTCAAAATTTCTCCATTTACTGTAACTGTTCCACATATGAATGGGGTGGTGCTGACTGGTGGACAATGTCTGTTTTCTTGGTGTTGTCAGGCCAAAATTATCTCCAGCAGCAGAAAATCAATCCATGCTTCGTTGCATCTCAGTTTCAGAGGCTACATTGAATGAACTTTGGATGAGGCCTGATTTTCTCAATCTCAAAAAAAATCTGACTTCAAGATTGCTCAAGGTTGTTAGAAGAAGGCACTTTGTAAATGTTAAAGTGTTATAAAAATGTTTTTGTTGTCAACATATGAAACTTCCCAAATCAAATAACTACAAAAGATCAGAATACGTCAATAAGTATTTATTAATCACTTATTATGTGCCAGGCACAGTGCTAAGTCTGGGACAGAAAATACAAGCAGAAAGATAGACAAACCCTACTCTCAAGGAGTTAACATTCAAATAGGGAAAGACAAGAAACGAGAGGGGAAGAAATGAAGGTATCAGGTATGGGAGTATTGTAAAGAAAGTTTCAGAGGGTCAAGAGTGCAACTTGGAGAGAAATGAAGTCATGGTTTCATTTTAAAATCAAGGTTCTGGGAGGAAGCAACCAATTACAGGAAGCAACTGCAAAGACTGAAGGTCCAAGGGTAGAATGGGAATGGATTGAGTGAAGATTTCTGTAGCGTTGTAAAGAAATTTCAAGAGAGAGTTGTGAATACAGCCTAGAACAGAAATAACACAAATACTAATAATCTAATATGCCTAAAATTTTATAAATACAAGACAATAATAGAAGAGACATCATAAGCCAGACTGTGTTCAGTTGCCCATCATCTCAGGAATCAGGAGGAGAGAAAGAAAGCTTCAGGCTCAGAATTTCAAGAAGCAAAGTAGATCTAATAAAACTGGTAGAATCCTAGGGGAAAATAGATTAATAAAAAATGGTTCGGTTTGTTTTACAAGTATGTTCAGTTGTGTAGGATCAACAAATAAACTATGAGAAATACTTTATAGTCTCAGGAATTTTTTTTTAATGCCAAGAATACAAAAAGTGCATCTGCCCTCAGCAAGCATGGACAGGTAATGGTCTCTGGAAAGCTCCTCTGTAGGAAGTGGTGTTTCACCAGATTTTTAAAGGAAGTCTTAAAACTTGAGTCAGTGCATTCTCTTTCTGTCAAGGTTCTGGCAGTAAGACTCAGCTTCCAGGGAGATCAGGCTTATTAATTTGGTCAGCATATTCCTTTCCTAGTAGAATAAACCTATTCAATAAACCAAAATAAATTTGCTTTGATGAGCAAATTGTGAGGAAGCGATTTAAGATTGTCTTAAGGGCAAGGGACAGTGCCACAACTGACTAAGTGGATAGATGGATAGATGGATGGATGGATGGATGGGTGGGTGGATGGATGAATGAGTAGATGGACGGACGGACGGACGGATGGATGGATGGACGGACAGACGGACGGACGGATGGACGGACAGATGGATGGATGGATAGGTAGATAGGTAGACAGAGCATTTATTAAGTGCTTACCATGTGTCAGGTACTATGCTAAGCCCTAGGACTACAAATGTTTGGTTTTTGTCTTTAGTTCTCAAAGAAGACCAAAACGACATCACTGTGTTAGGCAAGTTACAGTCCACCCAACTGTGGCTGACCGGACCAATCAAGCTCAGAATACTCTACCACAGGTCACAAACAAAAAGAAAGACAGTCCTTGCCCCGTGGAAGACAACAATAATAAAAGAGGCAATGAGGGTGGGAAGGGAAGCAGAGCGAAGTATCTGGGATGGGGCAAGGTAGAGAAGTAGTTCCAGAACTCAAAGGTGATCAGGGTTTGAAGTGAGCACAAGGCTGGTGTGGGTGCTTCCTCAATGGAGATTTGAAAAGGAACTTGTCCATTGGAGAGTCACCATCATCATGAGAAGGACCCTCAGAGGTGAGGTAGAAAGGTTGGCAGGGGAGCCATGGGGTTGTAAGAACATGAAATACGCATGGTTATCCCAGATGTTTCCTCAAATGGAGGTTGGGAAGTACTACAAGGAGTCTCTGATTAGAGAGTTCTTCTTCATTGACTTTCTATTCTTACAGATGTTGATAGGAAAACTAACTCAGTGAGCTAGGACCACTACTGATTCACACCTTAGTATGAATTAATTAAATCAATTGTTTCTGAGTCTTTATGTCCTGAAAAGGAGAGAGTTCAGTGATTTTGGAACAGAGAGAGAAGTGTATGCTACTGTTGGAACCTAGACTGTCAAAGGACGAGTGTGAAGTCACAGATTAGGGGGTAGAGACACTAAAAAGAGGAAGAAAGGCAAGCAAAGAATAGGAAATTGAAGGGCACTGAAATCCTACTTCACATTTACCTACAGTTGGCTCTGCTGGAAGAGGGCCAGGAACAAATCTCCACGGAAGTTACGCTAACATGTGGTAGATCACTACCTCCTACTCCATGGGATAGACCGGTCTGGAAAACTACTTTCATACATAATCAATAAATCGTGCTCCTCTCTCTGGACAATTTCATATCCTTTAAAATTTTTAAATTCAAATCTTTTCCAATTTTCACCCTTTCCTACTTAATATTGATGTTAGTAACTATGTGGAAAGTTTAGGCTAATTTTTAGTGCTGACTTAATTCCTTCATAGTTAACTTATAATGTTGTTACTTTCAAAGACTTTTCTTTCCTCTTTCATACTTACTGGATTCATCCCTCCCATAACCACTGGCATTGAATTTACCTCTAGCCACTGTGAACACTCATGTTCAATTACCCAGGTACAGATTTGTAGTTTTTCAGGGGTTTTTTTAAGTGTTCCTAGCAATTAAAACTAAATCCCCACTTCATGACTGTTGTTGTCATCACCAAAAGACATCTTACAAATTGACTGTGTGTAACACTGTACAGAGAAACTAACATCAACCTCCTCTTTGACCTCTGAGAATTTACTTTCTAAAACAGACACCCTATTGCAAACATATGTATACAAGACATGCAATGTCACACTCTCTTCATTCCCTTCTGCATACCACTGTCAGGTTACTCTCAAAAATCTCAACTAGCTCAGATAATTTTCTGTCTTGGTCTTCCTAAAGTATAACTTCTATGATATCACTACCCTGTCCTAAGGTTCCCTATCCAATTAAAAGGACCATGCAGTAGCATAGAAAAAGGATCAAAATGAGTCAAAGACCTATGAGCCAGTCCAAATTGTATCACTAATTCTCTGCGTGACTTGGCTTTAAGGGTTTCATCTGGAAAATGAGGGAGCTGGGATGAATGATCTCAAAGGGTTTTTTTTTTTTCAAATTCTCAGATCTGTTACAACATAGAGATCCTTCGTTGTTGAAGAAGGCCATGCCATCAGAGAAATAATGACATGACTTGCACTTGATTTTGTTTTGAGTAAGGGAGGGCTGTGCAGCTCACCAGCCTCACTTCTCCTCCAGAGCCACCTGAGTCCAGTGACCAGATATTCCTCAGGAAGACTGGAGATGACCCAGATACAACACAGAGATGATAGAGATTTCAATGAACTATTGATTTAATTTGACTCTTTCTGCTGTCCACAGAGGTGATGAACTGCAAGTGGGAAATGAGGAATATGTAGTTGTACATGACCCATATGTTCATTCATTCCGTTTAGCTTTATTTCCTTGTTGTGAGGGTGAGTTCTACTTAGTGTGTGAGGGACAGAGTCATTTGTTGTTTTTCAGGCATTTCAGTAATGTCCAACTCTTCATGACTCCATTCTGGGGTCTCCTTGACAGAGATACTGCAGTAGTTTATCATTTCTTTTTCCAGTCCATTTTACAGATGAGCAAACTGAGGCAAACAGGGTTAAGTGACTTGCCCAGAGTCACATAGCAAGTGTCTGAGGTCAGATTTTAATTCAAATCTTCTTGACTCCAAGCCCAGCTCTCTAACCACTGTGCCACCTAAAAGTAACTAGGAAGTAACTTCAGTGTTCAAAAAAAGGACATCAGGAGCAACTAGGTGGTGCGATGGATAGAGCATCAGCCCTGACCTGAGTTCAGATCTGACTTGGGCAAGTCACTTAGCCATTTTTGTTCAGTTCCTCATCTGTAAAATGAGCTGGAGAAGAAAATGGCAAATGACTCCAATAGCTTTGCCAAGAAAACCTCAAATGAAGTCACAAAGAGTCAGATACAACTGAACCACTGAACAACAGTGACAACAATTAAATCACGTTTAAACCTACTTGTGTTCCAAGTACTGCATTAAGCAAAAAGAGAGACAGAGAGAGGAAGAAGACGAAAAAAAAAGATGAGGCAAAAAAAAAAATGACCAGCTATGACTTTTCCATGCAAGTGAGAAAGAATGAGGAACTTATAACTTATTTGTTAAACTAAATGTTTTATTAAAAATCTAAAACCAAATTAAAAAACTAAGCCCATTTAGCAATTACTTAGGTTTATATTGATGCATTTCATTGCAGAAATAGAGTGGCATAATGGATGGGGGCCACTACTAGAGTAAAAAAGAATGAGGTTCAAGTCCTGCCTTAAACCATACTTTGTGTGTGATGGTGAAGAAGCCGTTGAACCTCTCAGTGCCCCAGGAAGCTCTCTAAAAAGACTATTAGTTATGGGTGAGTTGATGATTTGTATTGGTGAAAAATTCCCTACACAAATGCAATTACAGGCAGATTTGGATACCCATGCCTCCCCTTTCCCTACAAAAAAAAAAAAATCAGTGCATAAAATATGGTAACAGCTTTTCTTTCACTCCTAAGTCCCCCATCAGAATTCTTTTTTATCCATTCATTCTCACTCATTTTTCCTCTTAAATGATTATAGTTAATGTGTATTCCATTTTTTTCTGCTTATTTTGTTCTCTTTTGCTTTATATTATTTCACAGAAGGTCTTTCCAAGATTTTTCTATTCCCTTGCATTTTTTTTCTTAATTTGAGTGAACTATATATAAATCAGTTACATTCAGTGGGGGTTATTTTATGGAACATTAATTTTATGGCTGGATTATCCTAGGTGTATGTGGATTATCCTAGGTGTATGTGAGTTATGTAGCAAGACTAAACAATAACAGCCTGTGTCTGAAAGGGATTTAAACTGCAAAGAGGCAAGGGAATTCATTTTCATTGCAGTGGTGGAGAAAGTAAAAATTTGAGAAAAAGAGTCTGTAGGCTGAGTCTCTAAGGACATATCCAGATGCTTATTAGATTGATGAATAACCTTCGAAAGCATGTGATAGAATGAATTTAAAACTGGTTAAGGGAGCATCAAAGAAACTATTAAAGTTTGTCTAGGACCTAGGTGAGCCTCTAGGAAATAAATTACCATATGGGAGATAATCTCACATTGGCAGAATGGAGGAAATGATGTAATACATTTCTTCTTCATTTCTGTTCATGGTGCTGTTCATGTATAGCAGGGGTTGAATTGGAGCATGCTCTATGAAACACATTTGAAAATGGTCCTAGAGGGTGCCATCCTAGGGCACATGCATGGAGCTGAGCTGAGCTTCCCTAGACTCTTCTGGGGACATATGTGCTCCATACTAAAGAACCTGTGAAGATACAACTTTTCAGTAACTTTAATGGCAACAGAGAAAGAGAATTGTGCCAAAGAGTCCTCTAAGGTCACAGTGGATAGGGCTCTGAAACTGGAATCAGGAAGACCCGAGTTCAATTCCTAATTCAAACTTTTACTAGGCGTTTGCCTCAGTTTCTTCAGTTGCCAAATGGACAGGATAATAATAACACCTACTTCTTACAGTGGTTGTAAGGATTAAATGAAATAATATTTGTAAAGTGCCCGGCACATGAATTTTATTCCATCCATCTAGACATGCACATGTGTTCACTAAGTGAGCTCAAGACTGGATCTCAAGACCTAGCTCCCTCTTCTGCTTTGTGCTTCTTTCCCTGAACACAGGATACCAAAGACCAACCTTGACATAGATATACCTAGTCTTGGTGGCAGCCTCATGAATTCTGGAGACCCTGACTTTCTCAGCTGAAGATGACTGGCTGTAAAAGGAAGGTAATGCAACTACATCCTTTTCAAAGAAAATGACTGCTAATAGATGGATGAACCCAAGACATCACTAAAGAATTTGTTCAGACAATGTAGATTTGAGGTGAAGGTGAAAAGGTTGTTCAGCCATCCCACTGAATATCTCATAGTTAATGTTTTAAGTGTCTACCTCCTAGGAGAATATTACAGGAATTATAGTTTACTATTTCATGTGTTAAGACTTTGTCAGTATAGGCTTATGAATTTTTTGTGGAAAAAATAAATAGCTGTCCTATAATTGATCCACATTACCTAGTGAGTGCCTTTTTTGATCCCTTTTGGGGAGAGCCTAGACTTGAGTCAAATCTAAGCTTTAAGTGATTTTCCCCAGGGCTATGGGATGGATAAGGGTATAAAAAATGGTGGAAGAGAGGAAGAGAACTTGGAACTCAAAATTTGTAAAAATGTTAATTTTTTCCTGTAATTGGGAAATATTTAACAAAATAAATAAAAATACTTTTTAGAATTAAAAGTAAATGATGATGAAGATATTTGGCAGAATGGTGTACTGGAAAGAGTCCTGGATTAAGGTCAGAAAGTTACTAGTTTCATGACCTTTCCAGGTCTCTATTTCTATCTTTGTAAAAGGAAGGGGTTAAGTCAGATAAAGCCTATCTGGTAGTAAGTCCCATGAAACAAAGACAATTTGGATCCAAATACTGTGGATTGCCTTAATACTCATCCTTCCAAGATTCTCTTGTCCCTGCTTTTTTGTGTTGTTTTCAGGCTTGTAACCAAGATAATCTTCTCTTCCAAAAGGCATCTGAGGAAAGGCATCTGACACGCCTCTCCCTGCCTACAGTGCGTCCATAAGTCAGGCAGACTGTCTCCACTTCTCTAATAGTAGGCTTTAATACATATAATAAGTCATGCTGTCGTGTGTGCTCCTCAACCAGACCTCATGGATTGCATTCTTTTGGTGTGTGTGGAGTAGATTAAAATGAGGCAATGTAGCATCCCCAACTGCTGAGGGAAAAGCTTTTGGAAACTCAAAAATAGTTGCTGGGAAGTCAGACCAGGTTTACATTTTTCAGATTCCTGCTTTACCTTATTTGGGTATGAGAGATGGATTCTGGAGAACTCCTGGGATTGAAATTCAACTTTGGCGGTGCTTCGTTGAGAAAAAAAGAGAAAACATCTTTCTTCTTCAAAAACACATTACTAAATACAGGTCACATTGATAGCAACTGTTTTAGTTTTCTGGAAAAGGCAAATAAAATTTCCTACTGTCTCTTTCAAGTAAAAAAAGACAGCAACTCATCCCATAGGCAGAAACAGGCTTCTGTATTGAAGGAAGACACTTAAAGCAATCTATCCCCAGTTATGTTTATATTGCTATTAAAAGGGAGATTTATACTGGACTGTGAAAAACACTGTACACTGGCCTCTGGAGAGAATGATTCAGGTGAGAATGAAAACTTGTTTTTTTTCTTTTCTAATTTCTATTTTTTGAAGTTTGGTTTTAAATCCCCTGCTGTAGCTATAACCAGAATAAAGAGTCTAGGACTTTGTCCTAGGGAACTGACATCCCCCAGAGTAGTCTTCACTGGCCTACCACTACTCCTTCTTCAAGCCTAGGCCATCACCTTTGGGTGTTGTCACCATGGCATTCCTCTTTCAGAGCCAGCCTTTTTCCTCTACCACACATTGTCAACAGCTGCCAGTGAGTCATTCTATCCAGCTGTCCATTCAATTACAGATTTCTGTCCTTTTTAGAATAAAGAATTAACTCAATGCATTTTATTTTGTGTGATAACTAGAGTGATATTTTGTAAGCCAGTGTTATCAGATGTGGAGATTTTAGCTGTTTCCACTTCTACCTGTCATGATGATGTGATTCTCTTCTGTTATTGCTTGCTTATGTTTTTATTCTGGATGGGCATCCGCCCTGGGCTACCACATATTCCCACTCATTGACTTCACCCCACTCACCTTACTCTCCTGCAGGTGGATTCTGTGGGGAATGGGCCGCCTCCCTCTCCCAGTATGATAGCATCCTACTGAAGCAGACAGCAGAG
This sequence comes from Bettongia penicillata ogilbyi, assembly GCA_023548195.1. Classification (NCBI taxonomy): domain Eukaryota; kingdom Metazoa; phylum Chordata; class Mammalia; order Diprotodontia; family Potoroidae; genus Bettongia; species Bettongia penicillata. Next base: position 2,155,704 of record JAJHZJ010000733.1, read on the forward strand.
AACATGGAGCAAGAAGGACTATGACTGTTCTTAGGGCAGATTTTTCACCACCATCATCTTTCCCTCTTCAACATAATTTGTTCTGGGGCACAAGCATTCCTAGTTATGGATCCAGAAACAGATCATGTGAGAGAATCAGTTTAGGTCAGGATTCCAAACTTAATTTAGACCTATCAAAGGATGAGAGTATATTCAGAAAATCAGATGATTTCATTCAACTCAACTCTTTGTTGCTGTGCCAGATATGTTTCTTCACTAATCTGAATTTTAGCATGGGAAATGGCATGGTTCACTGGACTCCAGCTTGGCGGGAAAGTTTTGAAAGCATGACTAAACCATGGTCCTGCCATTGGCTTACTTAATGATGTTCAAGCCAACTGAATAAAACTCTAGTATCGCTGCCCTTGCTTTCTCTTCTATAAATGGGAACTATAGTTACAGGCAGGAAGAAAATGAGCCTATTCTCAAAAATGAGCCCAAGGAGGTCTGCCCATTGAAAGGAAGTGAGTGGGGGCAGCAGCAGAATTAGGTCATGGTGACAGGTAGAAGTGGACAGTGCTTGGTAACACTGACTTTCAGGATGGCATGAAACTCGTCATCCTAGATATCACAGAAGATGAGACACATTTGGACACATCCTTTATTCTAAAAATGGAATGAATGGCTGGATAGAATGAGTCTCTAGCCTGACGGTGATTTAGCACTCTTTAATTTAATTAACCCTATTTAATTCTTCTTACTCTCTTTGCTAGGCAGCATCAGCTTTCAGAACTGAAGCCTGAGGGGGTCTGTTCTGTTCTTTTTCTTTACCTGAAAAGCTAGGCCTATATTTCCCAACCACGTTTGTTTCCATATCCATTTGGAAAGAAGCTTTCTAAAACATCAAGACCAAGGAAGGATGTGAGAGGACATCATGGTGCAGTGGATAGAGTGCCTGGCCTGGAGTCGGGAAGATTCATATTCCTGAGTTCAAATCTGGCCTCAAACACTTACTAGCTATGTAACCCAAGACAAGTCACTTAATCTTGTTTGCCTTAGTCCTGCAAAATGAACTTGTGGAAGTGAAAGGCAAACTATTCCAAGAAAATCTCAAATGGGAGTATCACAAGTCAGACACAACGAAAATGACTGAATGGCAACTTACACTACAATTGAAAGAATGCTGATTCTGTAACGGGAAGATCTGGGCTCAAATTTTACCTTTGCTTCTTTCTACCTGTGAATTTGGGTAAATCATTTAAACTCCCTGGGTCTCAGTTTCTATATCTGTAAAACAAGGGAGATGGTGGCCTTCAAGTACTATTCGGTTCTAGAGCTAAGATTTTCTGCCATCATTCACCCTCAACATTGTCACAGGGTCATTCTAAGTCCACTGGCTTCTGAAGAGGTAGGGGCTGGGAGTTAGGGTTCCAAGGAGTGTTGCAGGTGACTGTGGGGCCTGGCAACAAATCCAGTCTCCCAAAGGTCCTCTGATCATACCTCCCAGAACCTACTCAGCCTGAGACAAGGTGCCATTCCTTTGGGCATTCTTGTGAGTATATTCTCCACTCTTTGTTGACTCATGCACTGTACTGTACCATAAGAATCTGAAATGGAAAAATTCTGTAATGTAACCCAAGTCCCTGAGTCTCACTGACCCTTCAGCCCTTTTCAGAGGAAGGGAAAGAGGGTGGAGAGGGAGGCCAGATTTGTTTTAAATAGAATTCAAATGTAAAAAGAACCATTTCCCAAGGGCCTCCATAAATTCATAAACCCTCCCTCCGGTTCCTTAGAATGCCAGAGCATTGCCTCATTCTTCTTTCTGAATGTGGACAGAGATGACTGGGGAGAGAGGGAAGAAAAGAGAAGGGAGGAAGGAGGGAGAGGGGCTAGCAGTTCCCTTGTGCTTAAGTACATTCAGCTCTCTGCTCCCCGTCCTCACGTTCTCTCCACTCCATTCACGCACAGTTATCATTTTCACCCCAACCACAGGCTCCCCTTAGAGAGCACAGGGAGTCCCAGCCATGCCCTAGTTACATGGCCCTACATGGCCCTAGAAGCCTGACGTTCATGGAACAGAGCACTGCAGAGGGTTTTGTCAGTGACTCAGCAAGGTTGCTGGGATCTCGGGATACCTCTGTGCTTCATGGACAGGGGCAAACCGAGAGGACAGGCCAAATTATAATAATAATTGACAACAGCAACAATAGCTCATCATGGGCAGATAAGCAGGGCAGTGATGGATGGCACTGGATGACAAAAGGTCTGAGTTCAAATCCTACCTCACACACTTAGTAAATGGGTGACCCCAGGCAAGCTATTTAACTTCTCTCAGCCTCAGTTTTCCTCATTTGTAAAATATGGGTTAGGGTTAGGGTTAGAGTTTGGGGTTAGTTAATCATGGCATCTACCTCACAAAACACTATATAAATGCAGCTTGGTGGTGCAGTAGATAGTAAGCTAGACATGGAGTCAAGAGCAAGCCTCTGTTTGCCTCATCTGTAAAATGGGGGTAATGACAGCACCTACCTCACAGAGTGATTGTGAGACTCATGAGATATTTGTAAAAGTGTTTAGCAGAGCCTGGCACATAGTGGGTGTTATGTAAATGTTAGTTATTATCACGACTGTTTTCAAAATGCTTTCCTAATAACAATCCTGTAACGCAGGTAGTGCACATGCTGTTATCCTTGTTTTACAAATGAAGGAAACCAGTCTCAGAGGTGAAGGAATCTGGCAGTCAGTTAACCAGGGAGGCCTAAAGCTGGGCTTTGCTTCAAGGCTCTCTGGCTCCAGTCCCTGGAAAAGGGCTACTTCTGTCACTTCACACTGACTCTCTGTTAAACAAAGATTTTCTTTGTTTAATCGAGGAGCCCACGAGGCTGTTTTACCTAGCACTGCCAAGAACTATAATTAAGTAGTGATTATATCTCCAAAAGAGGGATAGTGCCCTGCCTAGAACCACAGAAATGGAGGTAAGTTGGCTAAAGAGGGTGGAAAAGAGCTGGAGCTAGGTTTCTTACTACTTCTCTTTCTTACTACCTATGTGATCCTCGCCAATTTTACTGGGTGTCATCTCTAAAATGAGGCTATTAGGCTAGGTGATCTCCAAGGTTGCTGTGACCCCACTGAAAACGGACAAAGACATTCTTTAGTTCTTAAAGTATTTATGGCTCTCAGGGGTAATAAACCCTTTCAAAGAAAGAAATTTCTGTGGGGGAAAAATGGTCAGGAGGAAAGATCAAGAGAAAATAACCCAGGTTAATTCGAATTTTTCTTTCAGCTTTTCTCTGTTCTCTATTGAACTGCTTGCTGCTTAGGAGATAAATTTCTGCGATCTAGTTGCCCTTCTTTGGTATAGGTTCTCTGTAGAGCATCGTATATGTACCTTCCCCAGGATTCCTAAGTAACTATAGTAGACATTATAGACACCAGATTTTCCATCACAGCCCCTATGAGGTGACTGATCACATGCATAGGGAATGCTACATACATGAGTGAAACCTAGTGGAAATCCAGGAGGTGAGATCTGGTTGCTCTGACAACATCATGTTTAAGCCCCTGGCCTCCACGCTGGTGACTCACCTTCTATCAGAAGGCTTCATCTAGATCTGCTCAGCAACAGGCTCTGGATTGCTCCCTAATGCATCATTTTAAAGAAGGCACTCTTTCCTGTGTGTTCTCCACCAGCACTGCGTGTGTGTGTGTGTGTGTGTGTGTGTGTGTGTGTGTGTGTGTGTGTGTATATGTGTGTGAAAGAAAAATAAGAGTTCAGACCAGGACTTCCTAGCTCTGTTGATACAGAGACTTCATGTTCTTTTTGTTTGGAGTGATATGGTTTAAAGGGGGAAAGGGAGGAGGGACTGAGTCATTGAAGGAGGGCTGTGAAAACAGCACAGTTTGGAGCCCAAGGCCATAGTCTAGGTCTGGACTCAGGATCTGTGTGTGAAGCCCTTTAGTGAAGCCGAATGAATGGCATCCCAAACACCCAGCAGAATCGTGGAAATTACTGACCCTGGGACCTCTGACCTCCATTCTGTTCTCTAGCCTTCATGCATTCTCCCCCTCCTCCACACCATTTTCACCCCCAAAAGTACCATACTAGTTTACCCAGATACAGATGATATTTTTAATACCTAACAATCAATCACTACACATTTATTAAATGTTTGCTGTGTGCCAAGCACTTGGCTGGGAACTGGGGACAGAAGTACAAAGGATGAAACAATACCTATGCTCAAGGAACTTAGATTCTACTGGAAGAGAGAATAACTGCGTGTGCATGTGTGCATAGAATGTATGGAGGTGTGTATACATAATGAATGTATAGATATCATATGATATATCACACATTTTACATGTGATGTGTAATAAGTAGAGGTATATGTTGTATATAGACGTGTACATATATGTGTACATATGTATATGGGCTTGGAATGCTGTGGTCTATGGGGTCACAAAGAAAGAGTGGGACACAACTGAATGACTGAACACCCGCTACGTGTCAGGCACTGTGCTAAACACTTGTACAAATATCCTTCGTTATCTCTCAAAATCTGTCCAAGTTCACGTTTGTTGCTTCCATGACACTATCTATTCATCTCAGTTTCTGCCACCCTCTTTTCCTTTTGCCTACAATCTTTTGCCTGTGAGTAGACTCAGCTCCTCTTCTCCTGTCTGTCTCCCCCTCCCCTTTCCTTTCCAAAGGAAGGTAAATTCAGATGGCCATAAGATGCCCAGTTGACTTGGGTTTTACTGACTAGTCTCCCTTCCCTTCCCTTTTCTCCCTTCCTCTCCCCTCCCTTCCCCCTCTTCTTCCGTCTCTTCCCTTCCCTCCCCTCCCAGCTGCTTTACCCTCTCCTCCCTTTCCCTCCCCCCTCCCTTTCCTTCCCTCCCCTTTTCTTTCCCTCCCTTCCCTGAACCTTGAACTCTGCCGCTCAGACACCATGGGGCCCCTACCCCCTGCCTAAAGGCTCTCTTCTGGACCCTCCTGGCTTCAGAGTGATTATCAGTAGTAACTGTTGCTGTTTCCCTCCCAGCCTGACGTCTTTTTCATCTTTGTCTCATTCAAGGGGACATCCCCTGGCTACTTCTTAAACTGGCCTATTCAATGAACGGGGGTTACCCCACCCTAAGTGAGTACCTGCATAGACTTTGGCCTAAAAGGGCATCCTGCGTCATCTCCAGTCATCCTCATGAACCTCTGATCCCTGGATTCAGATGGCTCTGGAGGAAAAGTGAGGCTGGTGACCTGCACAGCCCTCCCTCACTCAAAACAAAGTCAAGTACAAATCATGTCATTATTTCTCTGATGGCATGGTCTTGTTCGGCAACGAAGAATCACGATGAAACCCATCTTCTCATTATGTAGCTGAAGTATTTAATCTTCCTCTTCAGTATTTGGTCTTCCAGTGAATCATTTGAAATAATTTATTTAAGTATTGACTGATTTGATCTCCTTATATGATTCACTGTGCTGAATTATGATGCATTTATATTCAGGTAGGTGGCACAGTGGATAGAATGCTAGGCCTGGGGTCAGAAAGGAAGTACAAATCTGGCCTCAGACTCTTACTAGCTGTGTGACCCTGGACAAGTCACTTAACCCTATTTGCCTCAGTTTCCTCATCTGTAAAATGATCTGGAGAAGGAAATGACAAACTATTCCAGTGTCTTTGCCAAGAAAATCCCAAATAGGGTCATGAAGAGTCAGACACAATTGAAAAGAACTGAACAACATTTATTAAAATCTTCATACTAGGTCTTCCCAGTTTATATGGTCATAATAATGAATCCAAAGCTGGAAGGAGCACCAGAAGCCATAAAATTCAATCCTCTCATTTTGAAGATAAGGAAACTATGTCACAAGGAGGTTTGACCTTGACTTTCCCAAGGACACATAGGTAGTATCAAAGGAAGGATTTGAACCAAGGTCCTCTGATGCCAGAAGCAGTTGTTCTTTCCAGGGTAACATGCTGCCTCCTTCGATATAATCCAAGTATCCAGTTCCTAATTCCTTATACCCTGTTGCACAATAGGAGATTTATAATTGACCTGTACACTCTGAATCATGTAGACCTGGTTATGGTTTGTTCGATTACCTCACAGTCTCTCCAGCTTGTTCTCTTACCTAAGAAAATGCTGGGAATGCCATTATATGTGTCATTTTTCTCTTCTCTTTCCCTTTTCCAGCCCCACAAAGATCCCTCAGCTCTTCTAAAAGCACTTAGGCTAACAAGATATTTAACATAAGCAATATGCTATCCAAAAGATAAAAACACAGAAAGAATTCATCTTTGAGTTTATACACAGTTGAGGAAATTCCTCTACCCTACCCCATCCTTCCCACAGGACACACTTTACAATCCTTTGACTTATAGTAATACCCTGTTTAGCTTAAGTTATTCCAGGAATAAGATAACCCTAGAAAAGATCTGTAAAGCTTTTTCTAACAAGCTATTTCCTCCATACATTGCAGCATAGCCATCACATCTGTACCTGCACACCACAGTCCCAGATGTACTGTTTGAGGAGATATAAATGATACATAACCTAGATATAAGTAATACAGAACCCAGAGAGGAATGAAGATGTAACTGACCTGGGAACTTAAATTAGAGAGCAGAATACCTTCTTTGGTAAATGTCCTAGGCAGTTTCCCTGCAACTCATCTTAGTTGAGGGGAAAAAAAAGGTATACCTCATCTATTAGTGCAGCAGCTGGGTGGACTCTAGCTGTAGGGGCAGTTACAGTAGATAGAGTACCAAACCTGTAGTCAGGAAGACCTTAGTTCAAATTCAACCTCAGACTCTTACTAGCTATGTGAACCTGGGCAAGTCAGTTAATACTGTTTGCCTCAGTTTCCTCATCTGTAAAATGAGCTGAAGAAGAAAATATCAAACCACTTCAGTATCTTTGCAAGGAAACTCCAAATGGGGTCACAGAAATCAGACATGATTGAAAACAACTGAGCAATAACGGGTCTATTAGTTCTTTCTGATTTGTCATAATCTTCTTTTTTCCATTTCTTCTACCTCTCTTATTTGACTTTTAAAATTTTTCTTGAGCTCTTCCAAGAAGGCTTTTTGGACTTGAAACCAGTTTATAGTCCCCTTTGAGATTTCAGATGTGTGTTTATTGACCATGTTGTCCTCTCCTGAATTTGTGTTTTGATCTTCCATGTCACCAAGATATTTCTCTATGGCCATCATTTTTGTTTGGTTCTTTTTGCTCGTGTTGTTTACCTTTCTTTGAGCTCTGAGTCTGGGGCCCAGAGGGCACTGTCACAGACTTTTTGTGCTGGTGGGTAGGGAATCTGATTACTGCTTTTCTGTGCTGGAGTCTCAGGGGTGGGCAGTTGGATGTTGTAGTGGTTTACCTGGTACTGAGCTGGAGCTGGTGGCAAGGCCTAGTGCCTGTCTGGTGTTGGTGTTTGCCGGCTCTTCCACCCTGGGGCTCAGGATGTCCCACTGGTTTGTTGAAGTGGGGCTTACTGCTGTCTTGCTGGGATGCCTCCCATCCTGTATTGGTCCCCTTCAGCCGCAGCAAGAGGGACCTTTCCGGTTAATCCCCCCCAGCCTCCCTAGCTAAAAGACTGCCGTATCCAATCTTTCTGCTGTCTCCACTATACAGGATTTTTCCTGCAGCAGTATTCTCTGGGTTTTTCAAAGTTTATATGAGAGGGTAAGAGCATCTTATTGTTTACTCTGCCATCTTGGCTCCCAGAAGTTTAAATACTGCCTCTGATGGACCCTCCTGCTAAGGTCCCAAACACTCTTACTTCTTCAGGCTCAAAAGATATTTATTAATGTAGGAAGGGTAATTGGTCACACACACACCTCATAAATTGACACTCCCCTATAAATCAGTTGATGAAAAGCAGAAGGCAGTTGTAATAGAAACAATCAGAGATTTGTATGTTAAAAAAAAGCACAAAGTCATATTTATGTTCTATTACACCTTTACGAAGTATGAAGGAATTTTTCCTAATGGAATTTGAGTACAGCTTGACATTGTCTGGATGAAGATTGCCCATGACATTGGTGGCTTATTAAAAAGCTTGTTCTGGACACTCTTGAGGCAGGAGAACATTGTGGAAGGTGACCCTTGACAATCTAGCAGAGAGGCAGATATGCCTTTCTCTTTGTAACCAGAAGGCAGTTGAAAGCAGAGAGATTTATCTCTTCTCTGTCCTCTTCACTGTGCATTGCACTTTGTCATGTTTCTGCTCACACAATATGAGAAACATACTTGAGAGTCAGAGAAACATTCACTAAAAGCATCTAAAAGAAGCATGACCTCAGGTAACGGAAAAGGGAGGCAATTATGAAATCAGGAGAGAATTCAATGTGACAGTCAGAAGAAAATCTGAGGAGAAAAGCATATCTAGATAGTCCAGTTAAGTGGTTTTTCCAACAAAGATGTGCCCAGGGAAGCAGCAGGAGGACATCACAACTAGAGATTGGGTCCTACATTTCTGGAAGCATGAGATGATTTTGCCATGAATGTTCACTACCACTGTACACTAGGTTAGTGTGCACTCTCTCCACTGATGTACTATGGTGAGAGAGTGTGCCTCAGTCTTATGGAGAGGATGTTCTTTAGTTATTGTTATTACTATGCCATTTTAGTAAATGTCTTTGTTTTAAAGCTCTTTGTGTCTACGAACCAACTGTCAAAGGGAAATATATGCTGCTGGGCCATAGTTTTAGAAGTGCAAACACGCAATATCTTTGAACTTAAGGGTAGCAACCACCCCCTGAGAGACAGGATCATGGAATTAAAGTGTGCTTTTGAGAAGGTAGTTCCTTGAGGCATTAAATTGTGAGAGCCAAAGAGCTGAATGGGATTTAAATCTCTTTATATTCATGCTGTGTCATCAATGGATACCAACTACATTCTTACAACTAGATATGCCTCCATCACCAGCTTTTCTTCATGCAGTCTAGCCATGCCCACGTGCTGAGGTCCTAAGGGACAATACTAGGATTCATAGCTGGAATGTTGCTGCATACCACTGAACCCACTCCCACTTAGCCTTTGTCTGGAAAACAAATCCACAAATCAAAAGAGCCTTCTCTTGCTTCTGATAAGCAGTTGGGTAAGGTTTTAATTACGGGCCCATGAAAAGAATGCATTTAATCCATGGTTGCCTCTCTTTCACATTTGTCTTCTCAGTTAGAAACTCTGCTGTTAAATATTGCCAGATAAAAATTGTTTGAAAGATCCACACTTAGCCAGGCCTAGTTTGATGACCTATGATCAGGTTTACTTTGCTCTTGGCTTGGATAGGGGTTTTCATTAATATCTAACAGCTCTAATTCCAGCACACGAAGTTCAATATATTAGGATGAAGCTTGTAACTTAGGTGGAAGATAGCCTTTTCAAGAAAATCAAATCTTCCTACCCTGCTTGATCCTCTTTTTAAAGACCCCAAGCACATCCTGTGTGGAGGAACAAATTATTTTGCTCTATAAATTCAAGAATGGAAAGATGTGATATCTGATTTTTAGTCATTTCAGTTGCATCTGACTCTTTGTGAGCTTTTCAGGGTTTTATCAGTGAAGAGACTGGAGTGGTTTGCCACTTCCTTCTTCAGTTTATTTTACAGATGAGGAAACTGAGACAAAAAGGGTTAAGTGTCTTGCCCAGTGTCACACAATTAGCAAATGTCTGAGACCTGATTTGAACTCAAGTACTGGAGTGTTCTTGACTCTGGGCTCTGTATTCAATACACTGAGCCACTTAACTGCCTTTATCAAGGGAAAAGATGGTGTTTAAAATGGACAAGGTGGAGAAATATAGGGTATTTAACTACTTTTGTATATATTTGCATTTATTCACTTTATATTTATGCTGTGTTTATTTAACATACAGTATGTATGTTACATACATAACTCTCTTAAGATTGTAAACTCCTTGTGAATAAGGATTATTTCATTCCTTGCACTTATATCTTTAGTATCAAAAACACCACGCCTGACATCCAGCAGGCGTTTACTAAATACCTGATTTGATTTATTGATTGCAATCATAGTACAAGGTATTTTAGAAGGTTAAAGTTCAATACAAGCATCATGTAGATATGAAAAAGCTAATGACTTCTTTTAGGTCTATGCCTGATTTTAATGATGTAGGGGACCCACAATATGGAAATTCCCTCCACCTAAAACGGAGCATTAACCTGATTATAATTTGCATGTCAGAGAGTTGCGTGAAACCCTGAGAATTCAGGTTACTGCTCATGATCACACAGATTGAATATGTCATTGGAGTAAGAACTTGAACTCAGGTCTTCCTTACTTGAAGGCCAGACCTAATAAGCCACAGCATTCTGCTTTACCCATGAAATCTTAGACTTCTTCCAAAACAAAGCCAATATTCTCATTATATTTGGTGCTAGTATTGATCAGACTGTAATAGTGTGTTCAGTTTTTTAGATCATATTTTAAGAGTGATGTTGACACATTGGAGGATGTCCAGAGAAAGGAGAATCAGATGATGAGGGAACTAAAAGCCACTCAATATAAGGAATGATTTAAAGGATCTGGGGTGTTGAAAAGACTTTTTTGTGGTTGGTCAGTCTTGTCCAACTCTTTGTGACCCCTTTTTGGACAGTCTTGTCCAACTCGTTGTGTCCAACCCCTTTGTGAAAGAAAATTTGGGATTTTCTTCACAAAGATACTGCAGTGATTTGCCATTTCCTCCCGTAGCTCATTTTATAGATGGGGAAACTGAGGTAAACAAGGTTAAGTGACTTGCCTAGGCACACACAGCTAGATAGTGTCTAAGGTCTGATTTGAACTTGATTCTTTGTGAGTCCAGATTTAGTGCTACCTACCTTGACCTTGGAAAGACTTAGTAGAGGCATAATACTACTCTCAAATATTTGAAGAGCTTCCTTCCATCCTTTCATGCTTCCAGAGCATACTATGGAAAAGGGATTATATTCATTTTTACATTTATTGCTCTAGAAGGAAGGACCTGGAAATACCTTACCTTCCCAAAGGTCCCAACAATGCTGATGACTAGACAGGTAAATAGGATTCAGGGAGGAGGAAATCTGCTCTTAGTGAAAAAGATGTGAGGTTCAAATACAGAATTAAATGAATATAAAATGAAGATCCCTTTATTTGAAGGAGTCAAGATTTTTCTTGTGCCCCAAGTAATAGAGAGATATATTTGAGAAGGAAATATTCAGTGGCTAAAGTGTAGGTAATTCCAAATGAGAGGGCTTGGCAAAGAGAGATTAACATTTTGATGTAGGAATATCATTTTGCATTGTTATGTACAAGAACTCCTTTATGTTAAAAAAAATGGTAGCTGACATTACAACCCATATCAGGTTAAAGCAATTAGAGTAGCTATAAGAAAGTGATGAACTATGAAAATAGGCCATTCTGAAAGCCCACATCTATATCCTCAATAGCATGTTAGGAATTAAACAGACTTTAAGAACTGTACTGCATTGAATCTTATTTGTATGATGACCACCAAAGTTAATGAGTCTTGCAATTAAAACTATTCCATATTCTTGCAATATAAATCTTAAGAACAAAAGGTCCAGAATATCAAAGGGACTAATGAAATGAAATGCTAAGGAAGGTGGCCTAGCACTACCAGACCTCAAATTGTACTATAAAGAAGCAATTATCAAAACCACTTGGTATTGGCTAAGAAATAGAAGACAAGTGGAATAGACTTGGCACTCAAGACACAGTAGGGAAGGAATATAGCAACCTCCTGTTTGATAAACCCAAGGACTCCAGCTTCTGGGATAAGAACTCACTATTCGACAAAAATTGCTGGGAAAACTGGATAACAGTGTGGCAGAAACTAGGCATAGACCCATGCCTGACACCGTACACAAGAATAAAGTCCAAATGGGTACACAATCTAGGTATAAATATTGATACCATGGACAAACTGGAGGAGCAAGGAATAGTGTATTTATTAGATTTATGGAGAAGGGAAGAATTTTTTACTAAAGAAGAAATAGAAAGCATTGTGAAATGCAAGATGGATAATTTTGATTTTACATTAAACTGAAAATTTTTGCACAACCAAACCCAATGCAACCAAAATTCGGAGGGATGTAGTAAATTGGGAAAGAATTTTTATAGCTAATCTCAGGGATAAAGGCCTCATTTCTAGAATATATGGAGACTCAAATATATAACTATACAACTCATTCCCCAATTGATAAATGGTCAAAGGATATGAACAGGCAATTTCCAGAGGAAGAAATTAAAGATATCTATAATCACATGAAAAAAATGTTCTAAATCTCTTTTGATTAGAGAGATGAAAATCAAAACAACTCTGAGGTGCCACATCACACCTATAAGATTGGCAAACATGACAGAACAAGAAAATGATAAATGTTGGAGAGGATGTGGGAGAGTTGGAACACTAATTCATTGCTGGTGGAGCTGTGAGCTCATCCAACCATTCTGGAGAGCAGTTCAGAACTATGCCCAAAGGGCTACAAAAATGTGTATACCCTTTGACCCAGCAATATCGCTACTTGGACTGTATCCCCAAGAGATCATAAAAATGGGAAAGGGTCTCACATGTAGAAAAATATTTATAACAGCAACTTTGTAGTTGCCAAGGGGAACTGCCCAAACACTAAGCTAGCTTTGGCAATGTGTGCATCAGCTTCATTATTAATGCTTACATTCCTGGAAAGTACACTGCTAAGGTAAGTGTACTCATCCATGGCATTCAAAAGTTCTCCAAATTTCACACTTACCCAAGTGTGGTGTGATGGATAGAGTACTGAGTCAGGAAGACTTGAATTCAAATCCAGCCTCAGATACTTACTAGCTGTATAACCCTGGGCAAATACTTAACTTTGAAATGGGGATAAAAATATCACCTACTTTCAAGCATTGTTCATCAAATAAGATAATATTTGTAAAAAAGTACTTAGTAGGCCCACCCCTGTGCTGCCTTGGCTGCACGGCCCCAGAGAAGCAGATCCGAGCAGGCTTCAGGGATGGAATCTCCGGTGGCCATGAAGGTCCCTCCGCCCACAGGTGCTACAGGTCAGTGAGAGAGACTTCTGGGCTGGCCAAGAGGCGAGCGGGGTGTCTCCACGGCTCGCACCCCCTCGGGAGGCAGCGGCAGAGGCAGCAGCAGAGGCAGCTGCCGCCCGGGGCCTCCCCAAGCAGGCAGGAGCTCCATTACCAAAGGTCTCTGCATAAACCCCCTGAGGGAAGTGAGCCTCGGAGGCGGCCCTGCCCACACCCAAGCACCAGAACTTAAGCTCACATTGAATAGCAGCCGCTCCCGCTGCGGAAATCCCTGAGGTTGGGAAGCAACATTTGAATCTCAGACCCCAAGCACTAGCTGGGCAGATCTAGGCAGGGATGGAGAGGCATCTCAGAAGTCAAGTAACTGGCTGGGGAAATGCCCAGAAAAAGGAAGCAAAATAAGACCACAGAGAGCTACTTCCTTGGGGAAGAGATGTTCCTTCCTCCTTTCATTTCTGATGAGGAAGTACAATGCTTGCCATCAGGGAAAGACGTGGAGGTCAGGGCCTCTCTATCCCAGACATCCAAGGTGGATGTCTGGTGGGCTCAGGCCATGGAAGAGCTCAAAAAGGATTTTGAAAATCAAATTAAACAGGTGGAAGAAAAACTGGGAAGAGAAATGAGAGAGATGCAAGAAAAGCATGAAAAACGGGTCACTATCTTGCTAAAGGAGACCCAAAAAAATGCTGAAGAAAATAACACCTTGAAAAATAGGCCAACTCAATTGGCAAAAGAGGTTCAAAAAGCCAATGAGGAGAAGAATGCTTTCAAAAGCAAAATTAGCCAAATGGAAAAAGAGGTTCAAAAGCTCACTGAAGAAAATAGTTCTCTCAAGATTAGAATGGAACAGATGGAGGCTAATGACTTTCTGAGAAACCAAGAAATCATAAAACAAAACCAAAAGAATGAAAAAATGGAAGAGAATGTGAAATATCTCATGGGAAAAACAACTGACCTGGAAAATAGATCCAGGAGAGACAATTTAAAAATTATGGGACTACGTGAAAGTCACAATCAAAAAAAGAGCCTAGACATCATCTTCCATGAAATTATCAAGGAAAACTGCCCTGATATTCTACAACCAGAGGGCAAAATAAGTATTGAAAGAATCCATCAATCACCGCCTGAAAGAGATCCAAAAAGAGAAACTCCTAGGAACATTGTGGCCAAATTCCAGAATTCCCAGGTCAAGGAGAAAATCTTGCAAGCAGCTAGAAAGAAACAATTCCAGTATTGTGGAAATACAATCAGGATAACTCAAGATCTAGCAGCTTCTACATTAAGGGATCGAAGGGCGTGGAATAGGATATTCCAGAAGTCAAAGGAACTAGGACTGAAACCAAGAATCACCTACCCAGCAAAACTGAGTATAATACTTCAGGGGAAAATATGGTCTTTCAATGAAACAGAGGACTTTCAAGCATTCTTGATGAAAAGACCAGAGCTGAAAAAAAAATTTGACTTTCAAACACAAGAATCAGAAGAAGCATGAAAAAGTAAACAGCAAAGAGAAGTCATAAGGGACTTACCAAAAGTGAACTATTTACATTCCTACATGGAAAGACAATATTTGTAAGTCTTAAAAAGTTTCAGTATCTGGGTAGTTGGTGGGACCACACACACACACATACACAGACACACACACATGTACACGCGTGCACGCACACACACATACACACATGCATGCACACACAGAGACAGAGAGCACAGAGTGAATTTAATAGGAAGGGACCATATCTTAAAAGAAATTAAGGTAAATGGTGAGAGAGAAATGTAGTGGGAGGAGAGAGGGTGAAATGGAATGGGGTAAATTATATCTCATTCAAGAGGCAAACAGGAGACTTTTTAGTGGAGGGAAAAAGAGGAGAGCTGAGAAAAAATCATGAAGTTTACCCTCATCACATTCGACTAAAGGAAGGAGTAAAATGCACACTCATTTTGGTATGAAAACCCATCTTACAGTACAGGAAAGTGGGGGAGAAGGAGATAAGCAGGGAGGGAGGGATGATGGAAGGGAGGGCAATGGGAGAAAGGAGCAATTTGAAGTCAACACTCAGAGAGGGACAGGATCAAAAGACAGAATAGAAACAATGGGGGGTAGAATAGGATGGAGGGAAATACAGTTAGTCTTACACAACACGACTGTTATCGAAGTCATTTGCAGAACTACACAGATAGGGCCTATATTGAATTGCCTGCCTTCCCAAAGGGAATGGGTGGGAGGGAGGGATGGGGAGAATTTGGAACTCAAAGTTTTAGGAACAACTGTTGAGTATTGTTCTTGCTACTAGGAAAAAAGAAATACAGTTAATGGGGAATAGAAAGTCATCTGGCCCTACAGGACAAAAGAGAAGATGGGAACAAGAGAAAGGAGGGATGATAGAAGAGAGGGCAGATTGATGAAATGGAAAATTAGAATGCTCAGTGTATTGGGGTGGGGGGAAGGGATAAATGGGGAGAAAATTTGGAACCCAAAATTTTGTGAAAATGAATGTAAAAAGTTAAATAAATAAATTTATATTTTTCCAAAACAAAAAAAGTACTTAGCAGAGTGCTGGGCACATAGTAGGTAGTTCCCTCCTGCCTCCTCCCCAGCTCCCCTTCTGCTTTTCCATTTCCTTCTTTAAGAACAGATTAAAGACTAATGATCCTAAGAATGAATGTTTCCAGTGAATATTTTCCAACTTTACCTCATGAGTGATCCTTAATTTAGGATTTCCAGAGAGAGTGCCTAAATTAAAGAGCTAAGTACAGAATTTTCTAGGAAAGATTTTTTTCCAATGGTATTTAAAGACAGTTTTTAATATTACATTTTAATTAATTAATTTATTAATTATGATTAATTAATAAATTAATTTAAATAGATTTTAACAAGTTTTAAAAAATTGAGATCCAAATTCTTTCCCCTTTTCTCCTACTCCCTTCCTTGAGAAAGAAAACAATTTGAGATAGATTATATATTTGCAGTCATACAAAACATTAACCATGTTTCAAAAGAAAACATAGACCAAAATAAGTAAATAAATAAAAAGAGGGAAAAAGAAAACACAAGCCAAATAATAATAATAATAATAATAAAGTAAAAAACATATGCATTCAGACTCCATCAGTTCTTTCTCTGGAGATAGATGGCATTTTTCATCAGAAATCCTTCTTAATTGTCTTGGATCATTATATTGCTAAGAATACCTAAGTCATTCACGATTGATTGTTGTACAATATTAGTGTTATTATATATAATATTCTCCTGGTTCTACTCATTTTACTTTGCATCAGTTCATATAGGTCTTTCCAGGTTTTTCTAAAACCATTCTGTTCATCATTTCTTATAGCATAGTAGTACTCCATCACAATAATATACCACAACTTGTTCAGTCATTTGCCAATCAATGGGCATCCTCTCAATTTCCAATTCTTTGCTCTCACAAAATGAGCTGCTATAAATATTTTTGTGTATATGCAATAAGTATTTTTTCTTTTAAAAAAATATTTGATATATAGATCTACCTATGGTATTACTGGATCAAAGGTTATGCACATTTTTATAGCCCTTTGGGCTTAGTTCTAAATTGCTTTCCAGAATGATTGGATCAGTTCACAACCTCACCAACAGTGCATCAGTGTCCAATTTTTTCCATATCTCCTCCAACATTTGTCATTTTCCTTTTCTGCCACACTACTCAATGAAAGTTTTCCTTTACAACACATTGAGAAGCACCCAAAGGACTTCTATGCAGCTGGAGATCTAAGTTTAGGGACCAAGTGATCTTGACCTCACCAACCTTTTATGATATTATTGTGAACTGCTTAAATAATAGACATTAGGCAGTCCTGTAAAATGTCTTTATCTTCCAAGGGAAGTCTAATGAGCTATTTGCATATTTATATTCAAATATACTATTTGTTCGTGGATGCCTGTTAGACTTTGGTGTCTTAAGTGCCCTTTGTGATAAGTGAAATAAAAGCCATCCTATAGGTAATAATTCATTTCATACAGTGTTATCACCTTTACTTGGAGGCAAGGGACTGTTTTGCATTAGTTTTTGTATCCCTAGCAGCTAACACAGTACCTGGCATATAATGACTTTTTAATAAATACTTATTAGTTTTTGAGGAAACTGAGTTTCAGAGAGGTTAAGCAATTTGCCCAAGGTCATAGAGATAGTGAGTGTCAGAGGCAGTTTACAGGAGAAAGTAAGCTCTCTGAGGTCAGAATTACTTCTCTTTTGTTTCCAGTACCCACTAGCACAGGAGATGGAGTAAGTACTTAAGAGATACTAATCAAATCGGGGAAGAGATTTGGAGATTCCGGGAGGTTAGTTATTAGAAGGATATTAGTTAGTAGAAAGATCAAAGAACTCAGGGTGCAGATTATGACATATTTTTCCACTCTATTTTTCTTCTCCCCACTTCAACAAGTGTAATGTGGAAATGTGTTTTGCACAGCTTCATACATTATATTAAGTATTGTATTTCTTGCCTTCTCAATGAGTGGGGAACAAAAAGAAAAAGAAAGAGAATTTAAAATTGAAATTTAAAAAAAATTTAAAGCAAAGAATAAAAAAGTATTAATGAGCTGACTATTTGATTAAATATTGTCTCAAATTTTTAGGTTTTTTAAATTGGTTTGAAGGGTTTTTTTTAAATGGCAATATCCATTCTCCACCTGTGTCCTATGATGGCATTCTAGTGGGGTCATAGGTTATATCCTCCATACTCCCTCCTGATTAGCTGTATTGATTAAGTCATGGGCCCCAATTGGCAGATTTAGGATGAATAAATAAAAGTTACAGCAAGCTGATCTTGATTCAATGGGAAGAATTCTTCATCAGAAGTGATAAGACAGACTGATTTGTTAGATGTTCAAATAGAGGCTAGACATGGTGCCAGTAGGAAGAAAAAAGGGAGATTCCATTTGACTTAAATTCAAGGAAATTCTTGGCTTGGCTGCAATTGGCAGGGGTCATGCTATCAAACTCAACTGAGTAGAACACCATTGTTACTGGCATCCTTTAATCCATCTTTGAGTGGATCAAGGTTTGAGTGGTCATATTAGCTACTTCTCTGTTAGCCTCATAAGAGGTATGACCAGCTGGTGCAAATCAAGCCATACAGCTCTCTAATGATCTTTGCTAGTGGTCTTACAGAAACAATGCAAGCAATGATAGTTGAACTTTCCCCACACAGTCTCTCAAATCTAACCTGGAACATCTATCTCTAGATAGTCAAACTGCACCCATTGGCAATGCAACAGATTCACTTTCCCATGATGCATGGCAATACAGGATTCAGTGGTACTGGTCTCCAGAGGTAAGGAGCAATTAGGGAAGCCTGGATGCATCTGCTCAGACCACTTGTCATGAATTCACTATCCTGAATCGCTTAATTGGCCAAAAAATTGAATGTCAAAGTGTCAAAATCAATGAGATTTGTCAGCTATCTGAGGTTCAGATGGAAATTTCCAGTCTATTGATAAGCAGATTGCTATCTTTGGATCTTATGTCAGCATTAACCAGGCCTAATATCTAAATAATATCAGTTTAGAAAATGCTAAATTCTCCTCCTGGGTAGCCTCCCTTAGAGTACTTGTTCATCTCAGTATCCACTCCTCTCAATGACTTATCTTTTCTTTTCCCTGTTCCTCCAGCACCAACCCCACACCCAACACATCCTCTTCCATCCTCTCCTTGTATCCTCAGTGTGCCTGCCATAAAACCTACCTCTCTCCTTGTTCTAAATGCATCTTACACTAAGGGCATCAGGGCTTTGGTGAATACCACCACTGTCACTTCTACCATGCCATACATAACTTAATCAACTGAATTCTGAGAAATCAAGGTTTTCATCCTATTAATTTCTGTGTTGTCCCTTCAAACGGTTTCTGGTTTTACTTTTTTTACTTTATGTTGACCTTAGGGGAGAATAAATTCTTGGGAGTTTGTGACTTCCTTGGTGCTGTTGGGGAAAAGAGGAAGAGTCTTGCTTTTTAGTACAGTCTAGTAGGCCAGTTTAGCTGAATATTGTCTGTGATTCAGTCTGTGATTTGTTGAATTGCTGGTCTAGAACCTTAGCTATTGACACATGTACACTCCCAAAACACTTTCACTAGACACACCTAAGAAATGGGAACCAGATTCTGATTCATCTGTCATTGAGGACCAGGGTGTGGTTGAGTGTGAAGAATGTTGTTGACCTCTGTTGTACTGTGAAGTGCAAAGAGGGACCCAGAATTCCCCTCTCTCTACCTTATCCCACCTGTAGTTCAAACACTAATGATAATGCTTCTGATTCCTAACATACTTGTCCTGGCTACAAACCAGGTGAGCCAATACCATCAGTTAACATCTAAATGAGTACTTTTTCAGTTTTGAGGACTGAACTGGCAATGACTGCTCTGACCTAGTAATTTTCCTCAATCCAAGAGCAAAGTACAGAAAGTGATGTTCTAAAAGGAAGCCAACTTATCTGAGATGGTGAAGGCAGTCCTGGCTCACATGTAAAGTGATGGTAGGTTGTATTTCTATCAAACATTAGAGTCCAAACGAATTGTCACTTGATTTACTCATCTTTAGAATTATTTGGAATTTTGAAAAAACATTTGAAATTATCCTCCTGCCTCTTGACTTTGAGGATTTAATATTGAAGGTAGTGTGACTTAAAAGTAGAACTAAGTAATGGCTGACATTCAATGCAGCTTCGATGTGTGTTCCAGCAACTATCACTGAGGCAGCAAGGTGGTCCAGTGAATAGTGTTGGACCTCAAGTCAAGAAGTCTAATTCAAATTCTGTCTTGGTCACTTAATAGCTGTGTGATCCTGGGCAAGTCACTTAACCTTTGCTTGCCTTGGTTTTCTCCACCATAAAATGAGATGACCCTTGCAGGGTTATTGTGAGGATTAAATGAGATATTTGTAAAAGCTTTTAGCACAGTGCCAGGCACGTAGTGGACACTATATACATGAAGATTTCCTTCCTCATTTCATTTTTTCTCACAACACTGCCTGAGACAGGCACTACTATTATCACCCCCATTTTACAGATAAGGAAAATGAGGCTCAGAAAGTTAAAGTGAATCACTCAGGGTTGCAGAGCTATTGTCTAAGGCTAGATTTGAAGCTATGTTTTCTGGTGTCAAACCACTAAAACCCATTCTGATACTTGATACTGCAGTGTATAATGGAAGGACCACTGCATTAGGAACTAAAGGACCTGGACCGGAATCCCAGCTCCTCTTTATCTCAGTGTGACCTTGGACAAGTCATTTACTGTTTCTGCGTCTTGGTTTTCCCAGTGAAGTTATTGCACCAGATGAGAAACTAAGGAATCTCTTAGCTTTAAATTCCATGATCTTAGATACAAAAGATTGACATATGACTGCTTCCATAGTCTTCATGAGGAAGTCACCAGCCATAATGCATCTCATCTTCCTTGAAGACATAATCCTCACTAGAATCTATCTCTTAGTGTTTAGTGAAACATGAGATGCTGCTATGGTAGTGAATGATACTAATTTAAATTTAACAAGCAAGAATAAGACTGGTTGATTTAAACTATGAGCCACTCACTTAACTACTCTGAACCTCAGTTTCTTTATCTCTAGAATGGGGACAATCATACTTGTATTTCCTGCCTCACAGGTTTGTATGGGAGATCAAACGAGATAGTGTGTTTAAAGTACTCTACGACCTTGTAATCAGTGATGCTAGTAAAAGTACAGGCTAGAACGTATGAGCTAGCCATCTGTCTTAATGATCCAGCAACAGAATTTCAACCCAAATACTGCCTTATTTTTTTTCAGTGGGAAGCAAGAGAAAGACTACTTTCATGCTCTAACCCGGATGTGGCCCTTTTAGGGGGACTCACAATGACTGTTCCTGGCTCCTCCAGCTTCCTTCAAGTCCCAGCCAAAACACCACCTTCTGTGGGAAGCCTCTCCCTATACTTATTCATTCTAATGCTTTCTTTTGTTGATCATTTCCTATTTATCCTCTATATACCTTATTTGTATGTTGTTGTTTTCATGTTGTCTCTCCCACTAGATTATAAACTCCTTGAAGGCAAGGTCTGTCTTTCTATTCTTTGGGGATTCATTGTATCCCCAGCACTCAGTACAGTGCCTGGCACATAGCAGACATTTTATAACTGCTTATCAACATTGCTGATTTTGTGTTTTGCCTCTCTTCTCTCTCTCTTACCTGTAATTCCATTTTGGGAATTTCTCCCATGCAGAACTTTTTTTTAAATCAAATGAAGTCCTTCCCTGGTCACATCACTATTCTAAGGTCTAAAGCGTAGCCCTCTGGGAGATACTTTCTCAGTTCCAAGCAGTACGAGGAATATTCCATGGTCATATCCTTTACCTGTGTGTCTGCCCTCTGAGAGTCAATGTAGCTAAATTCAAAGAAGCTGATTACCAGGATGGTCATGGAAAAATGATTTTTCCCCCTCTTGGCCATAACAATTCACATAGACTGTCTACTGAGGTATATAGGAATTATATAGAGGGCCAGCCTTTCTTAATGAAATCACCGGTCTTTGAAATATTGTTTGTTCCTGAAGTATACCCTTCATTTATCCATGATCAAAGGAGAAACCACTGTGGCACAGAGGGAACCCTCTCGGATTTGTGTGTGCTGTTCACTACCTGCAAATCTGTGGGCTCAGAAGAGAAGAAAAAAGCAAAGCCTTACAGATACTCAGGTTATTACTGGGCATTTTCCAACTCCATTTGGAACTTGCTTGCAAGAGTTCTTTAAGAGGCTTTCCATATGATGGCTGGGAAGACACGGGTGGAGAGGAGGTGCAAAGAAGTAGCATCCTTTACATCTACCTTGAGGTATGGTGACACAAACTTCAATGACAGAGAGAACTTCTTTGTTGCAGCTGCAGAAAGGGCACTATAATTTGTTAAATTAGAGCAATATAATAATAATCATTTTTAGTTTCTACGTAGCAGTTTACAGTTTTCAAAACATTTTGCAAACATCTCATTTGATCCTCACAACAACCCTGAGGTTGGTGCTAATATGATCTCATTTTACCAATGAGAAAATAAGGCAGGTCAAGGTTAAATGACTTACCCAGGACAACACAAACATGAAATATCCAAGGTGGGTTCAGAACCTGAGTCTACCTGATTTGAAGCCCAGCACTCTAATTCACTAGGCTAATGAGCTAGCTACCTTTAAATTATGGAAGTTAGAGAGGGAAAAAATGTCATAAGAAGCTCTTGTACCTGATGACCTTGTACCACTGGTTATTGAGTGGGATTAAGAGCTGAAAAAATACTTGGAACGAAAAAATCTATGTTTTTGGTTTGTTTGTCTTATTTCACATCTGCTGTTAGCTGTATTGATTGAGAGACCAGAAATATTCTAGGGTTAAGAGTGCAAAGACAAACCAGGGATGCTGGAAAAGGGTATTCATCATCCACAGTGGCTTTAGTTGTCTACTCTTGGCTTTCATAAAAATACTACAGCCAAAGATGATCTGAAGGCATTTTTTATCCTACACATATATCTACTTCAGATCATGCTTTCTTCATGTCCTATTTCCATTTTTTCTAATTCTTGTGAAGAATATTAAAAAAAATTATTAAACTCAAAACGTAGGCTTTAGTGAGGTCAACAGACTTCAGAGTTTGCCAGACTGAATGCAATGATCCTTTTTGTTAAAAAAAAAATACACAGTTTGGTATTTTTCATTTCACAGAAGCATAGAGGGAGAAAAACACAACACAATAACAGGGAAAAGTGAAAATCAGCTGGTAAATTAGGCCTCTCAGCATGTAGACTGAGAGAAAGCCAGATGTGGAATGAAGTAAAGATGTACAGAAAACCAAACACAGGATTTATAAGAGAGCTAGGATAGACTCCATCAGTCAGTCAATAAACATTCATTTAGTGCTTATTATGTGTCAGGGATATGCTAAGCACTAGACATGAGGAAGACTTAAAAAAAAGTCCTTTCCTGAGGGACCTTCTCCATCATATAGTTGGAAAAGTAAAGAATTTGCGTTATTCTCCCGAGTTCAATTCCAGGACTTCTACATCCTACCGTCTGGTGCTGAATCTTGCCTTCACTGCTTTCTAGTTGTGTGACGTGGGACAAGTCATTTTTCCTGTATAGACTGCTGTTTCTTCATTATTAAAATGAGATGATAATAACTGCAGTACCTGCCTTGTACGATTCTGGTGCAATCATATAAGGAAATGTATATAATTACTTTCTTTAGTTCCATAATATGCTTACAGAATGTTTGTAGTTACAAAACCACAGAAAATAAACATCATGGATGTGGTTCTGATGGGTCTTGTTTTCCTTCCTTTCCAAAGGTAGGGTAGAGAGGAAGGGAATATGTATCCAAAATTGAATTAAATTTAAATTTAAAAATACATAAAACTTAATTTAAAAAACATTTAAAATATATACTTTAGTTAAAATATTAAAATACAGAAAATTTAATTAAAAAATAAAATGCATAGCATTTAAATTTACAAACATAAAAACAAATTTAATTCTAAAAATATTAATAAAATGAAAATATATAAAATTTATTTTAAAATATGAACTATAAATCAGATTTTGAAAATATTTAAATATATACAATTTTATTTTAAAATGCATAAGATTTAATTTTTAAAATATAGAAGACATAAATTGTAATTTAAAAACATTTTGGGTAGTAGAATAAAAGAATATTAAATATGGAGCCAGTGGTGGGTTCTGAATATATTCTTACTTACTGTCTGTCTAACCTCATCTAATTGGACTAAATGATTAGTAAGATCACTTCTAACTACAAATCCATGACTCACAAATGATTCTCAACTATGGGAGGGAAAAGAGAACATCAAAAAGGGAGAAAAAAAGTTACAGAATTATAGAATTTCCAAATATCTCAGTGAACATCTAGGCCTACCCATTCCTGAGAAAAGGATACCTTTTTCAGCATACCTAACAAATGATTGCCTGTGGTAGTAGAACAGGACTGACTTAGGCAGGTTGGCTGGTTCAGCTTTGAGATTATGATGAGTCATACAAAAGGAGTTTTTCTTAGCCATAGCAAGGACCATTGATATAAACATTGATTCTGTTGAGTATAATTTCCCTGCCTCTGTGTTCTCCACTTTGGTCTGCTGGCCGGCCAGAAGCTCAAATAAGGAATGTTTTTTTTTGCCTCCTGCACTGGCTTTCTTGTATTTAAGCTAATAGAAAGCCACCATCAAAGATCTAAGACTCAATCCTTTGAGGAAATTAGGCCACAAAGATGATTCCAATACCTTTTTTAAAGAAAATCTAGTCTAACCAGAATGTCAGAGGACTTTAGTGTATTTTTCCTACCACAATGGCCATCAAACCAAGGCCCTCTCAAGGAAAGAAGAGGGATTATTACATAAATAACAGTCCTGGAAAAAGTGGTAATAAGAAGTGAAGGCATAAAGTTACTAAGAATGGTTTTTGAAGGAGAAAACTGGAGTTGGATGTGGATTTGAACAAACTTGTAGCAGAATAGATATTTAGAAAGAAGACTAGGAAAAAAAAAACTTGTATATTTCAATGGAAAAGCATTATCTAACCTATGGCTTAACTAAGAATTTTTTGTTTGCTTTACTGCTTGTGTCCATTTTTTTTGCCTTTCTTTGTTTTCCCCATACTTAACACAATACTTGGCACATAGTAAGCCCTTAATAAATGCTTACTGACTGACTGGTTGACAGACTGACTCTCGCATGTTAGTCTTCACTAAGCTGTAAGCTTCAGGTATGTGGAATTCTAGTTCAAAAACAGTGGCTAACTAAAAAGGAATGTAGAGGAGAAAAAAATCAAACGTTCACTTAGGGTTTTTCAGATACAAAAAAAAAAATGACTCTGTGATCTCATCAGCTAGAATGTTCACTCCAGCACTGAATATTGCATACCTTCTGTTTTGTCCAATTTGTACAACTTTTATCTATCTTCTTCCATAAATTCTTGACAGCAGATGCTACCAAAAGTGCTTGGGGCCTCCCTCATTTTCTTCTCACATTGAAGGATATTAACGGAAGAATAGGCTCATCCACTGGTTATCCCTCAGATTTTCCTTCTTCTCTAGGCTCTGATATTGACTTGGAAGATGTCTCTCTCCACTATCCTACAGCAGATTTCTCACTCCATAACTTCCCTTTGTCCTTGTCAATTTCAAACTCTGAAAGTTCACTTTCCTCTTGAAGGCTGTCTCATCCTGACAGATGATTCCACACCTGAGGTCTCTTCTTGTGAATGGTCATTTCCTCCTAGATTAAGGAAAGTACCCTGGGCAGCCATATAAATACTTGCTCACATGAATTTACTTGGCTCTCACCACATTGCCTCAATTTAATTCCATCATGGTCGTAACCAGTTCATCTTTATATTTCCTTGGTGACATCTTTTACTCTTACTTGTATATTTCATCATAATGTGGCAGTGATCGTGGGCTTTCAAAATCTCTCTTCTGAAATTACCTTCCATCTACTTTACATTTCTTCTATCTACCTAGTGGTTTGCACGTTGTCTCCCTCATGAGAATATGAACTCCTTTTTTCCTTTCCTTGTATCCTCAGTCTTTATTGACCTACTGAGTGACTAACTATACTAGTAAAGCATGAGCTTTGCCAGCTTCTATCAATATGGACCCAGGAACAGAATGAGTCTGTTTTCTGATGATTAACTTGACTAAGTATAAAGAAGCTCACAATCCCTGGAACAGTCACTCCATAAGCCATTTTTTTGGTCGTGACAACTCATGAAACAAAAAGTAGGTGATAATGATAATAACATTTTAATTTGAAAGTTGTATAGGAATATAACCATTCTAGATATAACTTTCTCATGATAATCCTCTAATTATGGCTGCATGTGTTTGTGTTTTTTGAAAATATTTCTCCACAATTTATAACTTTTGAAGAATTGATCATATTTTTTATGTTGAAAATTTATGCAATTGCTGTAATTTGTACTGCATTTCCTACAATGGTTGCTCATTTCTCTGAAATGCTTGTATTTGGATTGTATTGTAAATTATACAAATTCTATATTATAAATTACATAAATTATTAAAATCCTATATTATAAATATCTCCCATAAATACTGCTGTAGAACTAATTGTGAAGAACACTCAGATTTCTCTTGAATGAATGAAAAAGGACTTATTAAGAATTGATATACAAAGCCCTGTGCAAAATGCTAGGAATACAAATGGAAATGAAGAGACAGATCCCTTTTCCAAGGAACTCTCATTCTGATGGAGAAGACAATACATGTGAGTTCAGGTACAAGTTAGATAGAAAGGACCACAGTTTGGAAGCAAAGCTGATAGAAATGGATCGTCTTTCATGTCATTTAAACAACTGGATATATTTAGACTATATTTAGCTCCTCTTTTTGGAGTAGATGCACAGTAAATCCATAAGCAAGAGTTCTATATAAAATGTTTACAACACATTTAGAGATGCTCCCTAACTTATTCTGAAGGTGGCACTGAGGAGGAGGAAACTGTAACAGTTTGCTTTGTTCAGAAGGCTTTGTTGAAGTCCTGACCTTGGGCAGAGATAATGGTTCTCTCTCTATAGTGTGTTATGATAGGATACCAGGCAGATCCTCTTGACCCAAAACATCAACCTTACCACTCATCAGTCAATGAATCCTTATTTTGGGGGGCCTCAAAGACTTTTTCTGTCCTCTCTTCTTTTCTCCCTTCATCCACTTTTTCCTTTCATTCCTCCTTTCTTTCCCTCCCTTTCTTCCTTCCTTCCTTCCTCTCTCCATCCATTCTTTCTATCCCTTTTTCCTTTCCCTTCCTTCCTTTCTCCCTCTTTCATTTCTTCCTCCCTCCTTTCTTTCTCCCTTCCTGCTTCCCTCCCTTTTTTCTGTTTTCCCTTCCCTTCTTCCATCTTTCCTTTCTTCATTCTTTTCTTCCTTTCTTCTTGAAGTCTACAAACTTTTTTTAAATGGTAGATTTAATTGGTTTTCTTTGTAATCTTAAGTATTTTATGTTATGCATTTAAAAACAAAGAAGAGGTCCATGGGCTTCAGCAGATTACCAAAGTGCTCCATGCCACAAAGAAAGATTAAGGACTCCTAATTTAGTGAATGCCCAACTGGAAGCAAGAATATAGCACAAAACAAATCTTAAAGGAATTCTAGTAAGATAAGGATGGATAAAGGGAAATAAGGAAGTAAAAAATAAGTATGACCTTTCTCATAATTTTCCTTGGAGGTAGCCCCTATATGTTGGTTGTGTGGGATAGAAGAAAATCGTTCATAAGTATTTTTCTTAGTTTTTGCACTATTTCCCCATTCTTTTCATTTATTTGTTTGCTTATTTATTTATTTTAAACACTCTTTGAACTATGTTTTAATGTTAATGTGGACAGGTAATATCCTATAATGGTATGACTCTAATATATTCACTTCCCTCTACTTATACATTCTTCTTATTTGCAAGATTTCACTTCAGTCAGGAAAATAATGAAAGAAGGAGTTAATTTAAGTTCATGAACCTAAATGCAACCCAGATAAAAATCCTAGTAGAGGCCATCATAGTGGAGCACCCAGTAATTACATTCAACTCTTAATGCTGTATATCCTTCAATTAGATAAATGATATCTACTTTAGACATCAGGCAACCTAAATAATAAAGTTCCTTTTAGGCTCGTAAATCAGGATTTAAAACCACTTGTAATTATTTTGGCTACTAGAGTCTGATCTACCAATACAGGCCTGCAACTGTCTGTATCTTAACTTAGAGAGCTGCATGGGGCATTGAGAGGATGAGTCGCAGAACTGTATGTATCAGAGGCAAAATTTGAACCCAAGTCTTGAGGACTTTCAGACTGACTTTCTATCTACTATATCAGGCTACCCTTCATCTAAACATATGTGTATCCCTAATAGGTACACATATGTATAGATGAAGGGTAGCCTGATAAATAGTAGAGATTTCTTTTTTAAGGACCGTGTCTTAAACCCAAATTACTCTGGCTCTCATTGGTTGGCCAACAATAGGTCTTAGTCCAAGCCTCATTTGATCTTTGGATTCCTGATGGCTCAGAGTGAGTTTAAATAGCAATTGTTTCTGTTTTGGCCAGAAACATTGAGCGTCTTCCCCTCTCAGATTGATTTTTTTTTTTTTTTGGCTAGGTAAAAGAGACCATTCATTGCCTCATTTCTTACCTAACCTTAATCCCTGAGTGGATATTGCCTCAGACAAACTGAGACCTAGAAAGACCTTAGTTTAAAAAGGCCAAGGACAAGAGACATCTGGGACCATCTCCAGTCATCCTGGTCCATGTCTTGCCACTGAATCCAGATGCCTCTGGAGGAAAAGGTGAAGTTGGTGATTTTGCGCGGTCCTGCCTCACTTAAATCCAACTGGCTGCAAATCATGACATCACCTCCCCGACGCCATGGTCTTCTTCAAGAATGAAGGACAAACAATGACAACAACAATGAATACTTCTTAAAAATTATTAAAAGCTATTTAAAATGATAGCACGTTAATTGTTAAGTCAAACATTCATTCTCTACTCTGAATATGAAACAGCAAATGAAGTGGTTATCCATAATGTACTTGGAGCTTTCTATGATCATCCCCTGAAATCTTTACTCTAAGCAGGTAGGTGGCATTGTGGATAGAATGCAAAATCCAGAGTCAGGAAGACTTCAGACATTTACTAGCTGTGTGACCCTGGGAAAGTCACTTAACTCTCTTCAGCTCAGTTTCCTCATCTGTAAAATGAGCTACAGCAGGCAATGGCAAACCACTCCAGTATCTTCATCAAAAAAAAACCCAATTCAGGTCACAGAGAGTTGGGCATGACTGAACCACAAAGACAGAGAGGGAAGAATTATGTGAGCAATTCTGATCTTGTAGGTCACAAACCTCAATAATCTATATTAATTTTTGAGATTCTTACCATTTGATCATTCATTAAACAAACATTTATTAAACAAATTACCTGTATTATGCAGTGTGATAGGGGAACAAATGATGACATATGATAAGATATTGTCCCTTCCTTCACCATCAGTTATGAAGATAAGCGATTTAATAAAGAGTTATGCTGTAATAAAGGGCAAAATTACTTGGAACTCCATCTTCTAACATTCTTTCCTACTTCAAGAATTCTCTACATGTCTGAAAAGTCCTATTTTTTAATGCATCCCAACTCCAGAGTATGATATTTACTTTTTAAAAAGAGAGCTTTGAGTTTCAGGAGTGGGGAACCGGCAACTTCGAGATTACATGTAATCTTCAAGGTTTTTAGGTGCAACCTTTTGACTAAGTACAGAACAAATCCTTTTATTAAGGGGATTTGTTCTGTGAAGTTTGGATTCAGTCAAAGGGTCTCACTTGAGGACCTAGAGGGCCACATGTGTCCTCAAGTTCACAGGTTCCCCACCTCTGGCATTAGATCATAAATCTGTGTTTGCATTTGAGAGAAAGAGGAGTAAAGTGAGAGAAGAAAATTATTTCTAAAAGGATTGAAAGATAGTATTTCTGTTTTGGATTTCCTTTCTTTTAAGTTTCTGCACAGGAGTTTAAGCATGTTTGGTCCAAGCTAAGGAGTACCAGCTGCTACATTCTCTGTTTCATTCAACAGCCTTTCCAGAAGCCCGGAGGCCCATGATGGGGGACAACAGCCCTGCAGTCTATAACAAGTCCAAGGGGGCGAGATAAAGAGAAATAGATGAAAATTATCCAGGGTAGGAGCAGAGAAGAGTGAGAATTGACAATTTCTCATTTTTCCTCTTTTTCCAACTAGGCTGCTCCTAGAATTTAACCCTATGTCTCCATCATTATTATTGCCGCTATTATTGCTGCTGTCCAGTCATTTCAGTCATGTCTGACTCTTCATGACCACGTTTGGGGTTTTCTTGGTAATGATACTGGAGTGTATTGCCATTTCCTTCTTCAGCTCATTTCACAGATGAGGAAACTGAGGTCAACAGGATCAATTGACTTGCCCAGAGTCACATAGTGTCTGAGACCACATATGAACTCAGGAAGATGAGTCTTCCTGACTCTAGGCCCAGGACTCTATCTACTGCACCACCTACCTGCCCCTCTACGTCCCCATTAGCAGGGACAAAGAACATTCTGATTAACTGGCAACTGTGCTTATTTCTTGAAATCAGAAGAGGAAAAGATAATGGAGAGCAAGTTTTTCTTGATTTTCTTTTCAAACATGGGGGTGGGTGGGGAGGTAGCAAGCAAACCCTATTAGACTCTTTCTTAATAGTTCACATTTCATTAGCACTTTAAGGATGGCAAAGATGAACATGATCCATCTCATCATTTTGCCTAGAGCAAGCCCCTATGTGTGCTTTCCTCCTTACACCAGACTTATCAGGTTTTTGGTCCCAAGTCTGTACAATGAAAAGGATACTGATTCAGAGTCAAAGGTCCTGGGCTCTAATTCTGACTCTGCTACTTATATGACCTGGAGAAAATTACATGATCTCTCTAGGCTTCACCTATAAGATGAAAATGCTGGACGAAATGGCCTCTGATGACCTTTCCAGTTTCAAGTATCTGATCCACAGAAGTGAAATGATTTACCCATTACCACAGACTCAGTAAATGTCAGAATAAAGACTTGAATCCATGTCTCCATCTTCAGTGATTTCAATTCTGCTACATGATGCCCCCAACAACAAACAACCAAAACATCTGTTGCCACCAGGAAACAGTAATGGGAAACTAAATAATGAAGTCTAATAAACAGTATTTCTTAAATGTGGGAGGGATTGAAAGCCAACCAACATAACCCATGGGTGAATTGGAAGTTAATATGTGAGCCCATAAATTGAACTCTGAGGTAGTTTGTCCTGATATTTCTTTTTTTCTATTTGCTAATAAAGAAGTACTTAATACAGTGTCATAAATGAGAAAGGCCTTTCTCGAATGTGAATGTTAGAGAGAACAAAGAAAATGGTTCCAGATTATTGGAAATGGCTCTTGCATTTTCCATTCATCTCTCTGTGATTTCCTTTAATTATTTACCACATTCTCCACCACCCCCACACCTCCCAAAAAAGACACTGGCTACAGTAAACCTTTATGCAAGATATATCCCTGCCTTGCTTGGTGGATTCCATCTAACACAATAAAAAACAATTGGGCGTTGTATCAGATGACTTTGAATTTTCTGAGATCCTCTTCCAGAGAACATGTGTCCCTTCTGTTGTAAGCAGGAATCCTGGGCTGCTAAAGCCCTGGGATGCATTTCAGATGTGAAACACATGTTTCTCCTCAGCACAGATGTTAGATATTTGTCTACATCATTGCCATCCCCTTTCTTGGTTGCATGATCTTTTAAAGTTAGTATTTAAGTAAATCACCTGGTAATAAATAATCATACTGGATAGGCTATAAATAAATAAATGACTACATATTTATTTATCAGATATGGATGAATGAATAAGTAAACAAACAGATGGATACTATAATCTAACAAGGGACTTGAGCCATCATTAAAAATATGAATACCTATCTCAGCCAATTGGCATACCCTCCAGAGGCCCTGCTCTTAAAGATCTACTTGCTCCTTACAAAGGACTATAGTAATCCATTTCATTGGGACCAAAATGTAGTTTTTAAAATTGCAACCCAAGATTCAGAAACATATTACAATATAAGGGAAAGAACACTGGATTTACAGTCAGAAGACTGTCTAAGCAAATAGTTCTTTTTCCTCACTAAGGCAAATAGAAGGTTAACTTATTGAAGTGGTTCCTATTTTTTATTTTAAAAAGGAAGTTCAATCCAGTGATCCAAGGGGTTCATGCTAAAAATTCTTTCATCTTGAAATGGTAAATAATTATAAAGAATATCATGAGTGACATTAAATTTTCCTAGAGGTTATAACTCACTTCTCTTTGTTTAAGAGGTTTCATGGAACAAAAACTTGGGCAAAAGAAAAAGCATTAATAATGTCATTAATAATTAATTATGTCAATAATGTTGATAATATTAATAATAATAGTTAGCATTTATATAGCACCTTAAGATTTGCAAGGTACCTTTCCCATGTTTACTCATTTCATTCTAACACTAATCCTATGAAAAATAAGTGCCATTATTAGTTTTATTTTACAGTTGAAGAAATTGAGGCGCAGAGAGGTCATGTAACTTGCCCAATGGTATACAGCTAAGGAGTATCTGAGGATGAATTTAACCTCGATTCTATCAAATCTTCCAGACTCCAAGTCCTGCTTTTTATCCGTTGTGCCACCTAACTGCCCCATTTTTAAAAATTTCTCTGAGGTTCAGTTTCCCCTTCTTTAAAATAGGGCTAACAATCAGCATTTCATTTCCTATCTCAAAGTGCTGTTGTGAATCTCAACAGCTTAATTCCCCTGGAGTTCTGTTTTTCTGCCACTATCAAATCAGAGCATTTAAAGTCAGAGGTAAATTGGAGACCATGGAATCATAGATTGAGGTCTAATGGGGTCAAAAACTAGGTCAAACTCTTCATTTTATAAATGAGAAAACTGAGATACAGAAAGATGAAGTTATTTGTCTAAGTTACACAATTAATAAATAGCATCCATTGCACCATCCCTTGTCCTCCACACCCTCGTTTTACAGAAATAGGAACCAAAGAAATGAAATGACTTGCCCTCAACTATGAAGGATCAAAGTTCAAAACCAGGCCCCCAAAGTTTCAGCACTCTTACCTTCATATAAAACTGACCATAACTACAACTCTTCTTTAGTAGACAGTGCTCTATTTCATCTGTATTGAGATCCATTGTATCACGAATGGCCACTTCCCCTAAATAGGATTTCCATTTAAAGGCATGAATTTTCTCCACAGTTCTGCTATGCAAAAGGCATTTCTTTGTCCCCACACTCTCATAAACCCTCAAATTCTTCAATGTAGTGTGCGTAGTTTTCTTTTGTCTTAGCAAAAATATTCAAGACACTTTGTAAGCTTTTCTTAAGTGCTTTACTTAAGAACATTCACTTCAGTTACTCCTCTGTGTTGTATCATGGCAATCATAGTCAGACATAGTATTACTTCCAGAATTATACTACCCTGAAATACAAGCAAGTCTGCATGTTTAAATACAATCCCACAAACATTAAGCACCTATTAGGTATAAGACTGGGGAAACAAAGCACTTTGTATTATTTCATACATGGAACTAACAATATTGATCTACTACCAGACTCTTTAGACCAATGGCATCATTGGAACATGATATGATCAAAGTCACTCAGGACAATGGAAAACATTTTTTGGTTGAGGGGGAAAAAAAGGAGGAAAATGGAGTGGACAAGTGACCACTAGTAATTAAAGCCAAAACTCAACCCTTGAATCCCTCCTAGAACAAGGATAATAATTGCCCTTTTAACAAGGTGGAAAATGTTGGCTTAATTTTTCTTCAATGATGTTGAGTTCCTGAAGAGTTCTGGGATGCAAGTCTTGTTGAAAGAGGAGGTGAAATTTTTTGAACAATATTGAGTCCTTAGAGGTTTTAGGGATCCAACCTTCTGAAAAGGAAAAGAAACTTTCTGAGCAGCACCAGCCTTTTGGAGAGAAAAGAATTGTCACTGAAGCTCTAGAATTGAAGGAGGAACAAGGAACTAATCTACACTATGGGGAAAAGAAGGCAACCTGAACTTTTTTTTCTATTACTACTGTGCTCTCTAAATTTTTTGGTGTGGTGAATGAAGCAAAAGCTAATATGATGCCCAATATATACTACTGAATTTTGCAAAAGAATTGACAACCCTTTTCTTCCTGTGAAGACCCAAATGCAAATTATATTCCAGAATTTCTCAAAAGAAGTTTGGGCATAATGATGGAGCCAAGATGGCAGATTAGTGGGAGCAGCCCAGCTGAACTATCTTAACATTTCACTCCAAATGACTTTAAAATAACACCTTAAATCAAATTTTGGAGTGGTAGAACTAACAAAAAGTCAAGTGAGACATTTTTCTAGCCTAATAAAACTTAGAAGGTTAGCAGAAGAGGTCTGTGACACTAGTGTTGCGGCCTGTCCAAAGTGCAGCCCGTGTAATGTCAGCACCAGCCTCAAGCCTTGGAGGTGACTGCAACAGCAGCAACTTACCAGAAATGGTAATGAGGTCAGAAGATTGGTCAGAAGACACTTGCAGGGAACCCACTGCTGGTACTGGGTGCAGCTGGTTCTGACTGGCAACTATTGCCCATAGTAATTCTGGATCACAGCTCCAGGTTGAAAAGTGGCACTTGCAGTTGAACTGGGAACCTAGTCACAGTTCCAGGACCAAGAAGAATACAAACACTCACAGTTGCAGGGGAACAAGGGCTCTTCCTGGGCAAGGACCAAAACACAGACCAAGAGAGCAATGACACTCTCCTAGGATAAAACCATCTTGAAGGCACTCAAAACTTGCAGGACCCCAGAACTAACTCTGAAAATAGCATTACACAAAAGCCTAAAACTTGGGGCAGGGACTCCCCTCTCTCAAATGAACTGAGTCCAACTTTAACATTAAGTTCAAAATCAAGAAAAATGAGCAAACAAAAAAAAGTGGACCATGGTGACAGAGAAAATCAAGACAAATTCAGAAGCAGACAATAAAGTGAAAACAGCTACAAGTAAAGTTTCAAAGAAAAATGCTAATTTGATACAAGCCCAATAAGAATTCCTAAGAGTATTAAAGAATAAGATAGGAATAGTAGAGAAAAATTGGGAAAACAAATGAGAGGGAGGCAAGAAAATCATGAAAAGAGAATTAACTGCTTGGTAAAAGAGGCACAAAAAATATACTGAAGAAAAAATATCTTAAAATGGAATTGGTCTAATGATAAAAAAAAGTCATAAGAGGCACAAAATATCAATGAAGAAAAGAATTCCTTAAAAGCAGAAATAGTCGACTGGAAAAAGAGGTACAAAAAGTTCACTGAAGAAAGTAATTCCTTAAAAATTAGAATTAGGCAAGTAGAAGCTAATGACTCTAAGAGACATCAAGAAACAATAAAAAAGCAAAAAGAATGAAGAAATGGAAGCAAATGTGCACTATCTCATTTGGAATAACAAATTACCTAGAAAATAGATTGAGGAGATAATTTAAGAACTATTGGACTACCAGAAAGTCATGATAAAAAAAGAGAGAGAGAGAGACTAGACATCATATTTCAAGTAATTATCAAGGAAAACTGCCCTGATAGCCTAGAACCAAAGGGTAAAATAGAAATTGAAAGAATTCTTTGATCAAATCCCAAGAGATGTCAAAATAAAAATCCCCATGAACATTATAGTCAATTTCCAAAGCTCCCAAGTAAAGGAGAAAATACTGCAAGTATCCAGTAAAAAGCAATTCACATAATGTGGAGTCACAATCAGGATCACAGAAGATTTAGTGGTTTGTATGTTCAAAGATCACAGAGTTTGGAATCTGACATCTTAGAAGACAAAGGAACTAGGATTACAATATAGAACAGCCTACTCAGCAAAACTGAATATAATCCTTAGGGGCAAAAAAAAAGGATATTTAATAAAATAGAGTTCTTTCAAGCATTCCTGATGAAAAGACTGAATAGAAAATTTGAACATTCAAACATAAGACTCAAGAGAAGCATGAAGAGGTAAATATGAAAGCATAATCATAAGGGACTCAATAAAGTTAAACTATTTCCATTTCTATATGGTAAGATATTTATATAATGCAGTTCCTAAGAACTTCACCATTTTCAGGGCAGTTAGAAGGAGTCTGCATAGATAGAGGGCATGGGTGTGAGTTGGAATGATTTCAAAAAAAAAAAGGAGTGAGAAAAAAGAATGTACTCAGAGCAGGGGGAAGGGAGAGGCAGATTGGGAAAAATTTTCTAGTATAAAGAGATGTGCAAGGAAGAGCTTTTACAAGAGAGGGAAAACTGGTGGGGGCAAATTTCCCTGACAAAGACCTCATTTCCCAAATGTATACTGAGTGTAAAATTGAGCTAAATTTATAAAAATAATAGTCATTTCTTAACTGATAAATGGTCAAACGATAAAAACAGACAGTTGTCTATAGTCATATAAAAATGTTCTAAATCATTATTAATTAGAGAAATGTAAATTAAAACTATTCTCAGGTACCACCTCACACCTATCAGAAATGACAAATGCTGGAGAGGATGGTGGAAAGAGATGCTTTAAAGCCCTGTTGGTACAGTTGAAAACTGGTCCAACCACCCAGGAGAACAATTTGGAATATGTATAAAGAGCTGTAAAACTGTGCATCCTCCTTGACCAAGTAATGCTGCTATTAGATCTGTATCCCAAAAAGATCAAAGAAAAAGGAAAAGGACCTATATTTACAAAAATATTCGCAATAGCTCTTTTTGAGGTGGCAAAGAATTGGAAATTGAGGGGATGGTTATTAATTGAGGAATTATAGAACAAGCTATAGCATATGATTCTGATGAAGTACTATTGTGTTATAAGAAATGACCAGAGCAACAGCTTTAGAAAAATATGGCAAGATCTATATGAACTGAGCAAGATGATATGAGAAGAAAAAGGAAATCTTTGTGCACAATAATGACAATGTAATGATGATAACTGTGAAAGACTTGGTGGCTCTGATGAATACAGTGATCCAAGACAATTCCAAAGAACTTGTGAAGAAATGTGATTCACCTCCAGAGAGAGAAGTGAGGAACTCTGAGTGCAAACTGAAATATAGTTTTCTCACTTTATTTTTCTAGGGTTTTTTTGCAGTATAGCTAATAACGAAATATATTTTGCATGATTTCACATATATAATTGATACCATATTGTTTGCCTTCTCAGTGGGTGGTGGAGGGGGTGGGAGGAAGGGGGAGATTTTGGAACTCAAACTGTAAAAAGAAAAGAATGTTAAAATAAATAATAATTTTCTAAAAAAATGAAGTTATTTGGGGCATGATTGAAACAAGCCAATGGCATGTGAATAAGCCAAAGATATGTGATTTGGGGAACTATCCCCAATATTGAAAACAATTTTTCATACACTAAAATTTTGGGAATTCTAGGCCATGGGTTACATGTGAATGCAAGCTGGCTTCAGCCTTTCAGAACTCCCAATTTCCTTCAAAGTTTAGCTTAGATACAATGACCTACAAGGTACCACCACCTACAAGAAGCCTTCCCTGATTACCCAAGGTATCAGAGCTCTTTCCCCCTCTCAAATTACCTGATATTTTCTTGTCTGTTGTAATGATAGATCCTTTAGTAGAATGAAACATCCTTGAAGACAAAAACTATTTTTCTGCTTTAGCTTTGAATTTCCAGTGCCTAACACAGTGTTTTCCACATAAGTGTGTAATGCTCATTGAAGAATATGAAACAACAGAGAGGTAATGGGAATAGTGGATAAAGATGTGCTCATTGGGTCAGGAAGATTTAGGTTCAAATCCCGTCTCTGATACATGCTAGCTATGTGAGTGTAGACAAGCCACTAAACCTCATTGCTCCTGGAAAACTTCCTAACAAAACAAATTTTGGACCTACACAGGTAGGATCGTAGAGTGAGAGCTAAAAGGAACCTAGAGGTCTCTAGTCTAACTCTCTCATTTTATAGATGAAAAACTGAGGCCCAGAGAGATTGACTAACTTACCCAAGATCTCTCAGAGAGTAAGTGGCAGACCTGAGATTAGACCCAGTTCCTCCAATTCCAAATCCATAATTCTTCACATTTCATTATGTTATAAGCAAATGTAAGTGGAATTTTCCTTCACCAAATAAAATTATCTCTCTATCTCTCTGTCCTCTCTGTCTGTCTATTGACAGAGGAGATAAAGTGAAAAGAGAGACACAGAGAGAGAAGAGACAGATGGAGAGACAGAACGATGGAGAAAGAAAGAGAGAGAGAGCAACTCAGACCCAGAGACAGAGAAACAGAGGAAGACGGGGAAGAGTTCAAAGGAGGGAGGGAAACGAAGAGAGAGAACAGATGCAAAATGCAATTAATTCATTTGAGGTATTAGAGAAAAAATAAAGGAAGACCTCTGGCATATCAGGGGGGTTTTTTACGAAGGACTTGTGGAAATTCATGGACAAGAATAGCATAAGATGAAAAGGTACAGAGGGCCATGATCTTCATTGGGAGATAGAAAGCACTCACCAAGACAGTATACATTCTTTAAGGTACCAAAATCTCTTTTCCATCAAAGAGAATGAACTTTAATGAAGGCAGAACAAACATGAATAAAAAATAAAAAGGGTTCATGAAAGGTGAAAGAGGAAAAGAGGCATATATTTGATAAAGATGAGTTCTATTTTCCAGAACTAAAAGAATTTCATACAAGAATATTGAGTGCAACACATTCCAAATCAGGAATTCAATAGAATAAACAGTAGAAAGTGTGTATTAAAAGGTGCCATCCTATGACAGGGGGAAGATAACACTAAGAGACCAAAAGCAAGGGAGAATTTATGGCTAGCCCAGAAACTCCATTGGTATCCCCATAATGCCAAGTGAATAATAAGAATGCCCCCAGATATTGGGTAGACCCTCTCTTTATGAGAGGACATGGATGACTTAAAATGGCTTACAATCTGTATCCAAAGAGGGAGTTCCTCAGTCAATGACATCCCAGAGCAATTTGAGAATGAGAGAATTTAGATAGTTTCCAACAAATACTTAGATTTATATGGTGCCCATTGCTTCCAAAGCCCTTCACATATATTGTCTCATTTTATTATACAGTCATTAAGTGGTGAATCCAGGACTGGACTAGAGCCTTCTGACAGCAAATCCAGAGCTCTTTCTACAGCAATTTGTTTGCAAACCAATGGCTTAGGACTCAAAAACTCATTTTCACACAACATAATGTCACAAGTGAGTGAGTCCATTTTATCACTTATGCTGTCTGAACAAGTGCTTTCTATCCACCAGTGAAGATCATGATCCTATGTGCCCTTTGATATTTTCTGATTCTTGTCCATCAATTTCCATAAATCCTTCATAGCAGACCCACCCAGTATACTAGAGGATCTATCTTTGTTTTTTTTTTAATGTCTCAAAGGAATAAACCTGAAGTACTATTTCAATTACATCTAACCATAAGATCATAGATTGGAAGTTGGAGGAGGCCTAGAGGTTATTGAGTCAAGCACTATCATTTCACAGATGAAAAAGTTAAGGCACAAAGAAATTAAAGGAGCCCAATGCCACATATATAGCAAGTGTCTGAGGCAGGATTTAAAATCAGGTCATCCTGACTCCAATTCCAGCATTTATAGCATCACTTCTGTGAAAAAAAATAACTTTGTACACCAATTCCATCATTTCTGTGGTATATCAACTCCTACCCCTGGTAACCTGTCAGCTGACTAGCCGTGTTGTCCAAAAGAAGGCTATTCTTTGCATCTGCTAATCATCATAGGAATAACCTTTCTACAAGTCTGCGTTTGCTTAAGAGAAGGCATCTTTCTTCTGTGTCTACAGTTATATGAGGTGTCTCAAAAATCTTTGTGCAGCTTCAAGCTATTAATGTTTGAAACTGCACTAAGATTTAGGGACAGCCTACATAAGGGAAGATAGTTTTCCAGGTCTACCATTCTTCAGGTATTCTGAATTAAGGGACAAAAGGCAGTTTGGGGAGATGGAGGGTGATGGGAAGGGAGAAGGGTAGGGTATCCCTGAGTCCTGTAGTTCTCTTTCTATTCTATGGAATGGAAACTTTAGAAAACCAAATATCCTTATTTGGGAACTGCCTCTAAATAAAGATTACTGTTTTATTTTAAATATTTAATGTCTTCACATACCTGAGTAATGTTAGCTTTTTGGAGTTCCTTTTTTCTAAACTTTCTCAAAAGCCTTGAGTTACTGTGTTTTACAATTCTAGAATATTGTCCTGGAAGATACAATACAGGAATTCCTGAAATCTTCAGCTAACTGTTTCCGATGGTTAGAGAGGTGTGCTAAATAATGACAAGATCATGAATTCGGTCACTGCATGAACCAATTAGTTTGAGTTTCAAAAGCTGCTTTGAATTTGATCTCTCCATCCTACTGATCTGGGAGACAATGGGGTGTCACATAGTGATATTGGAGTACAGCTCCAGTATCATTGAGGGGTTTATTGTTTCAGATAGGGATGGGACTAGATAAATATCAGTGCTGGTTCCAGCTCTGAGGTATGTGATTTTATGATTTTTCTTGATATAAAATAAGCCAGACATATACAGAGGCTGCTCAGGGAGGAAATCCTGATTATACAAGACAGGGCAATTGGGGTTAAATGACTTGCCCAAGGTCACACAGCCAGTAAGTCAGGTCCTCCTGACTCCAGGGCTGGTGCTCTATTCACTGTGCTCCCTAACTGCCCCAATGTTCTCATTTCTAAGCCATAATTACTTCCTCATGCTACTAAGGACACATAAGCCATCAAAGGTCAGTGAACATGTGAAAAAAAAATGCAGCAGGACATTTCTTTAGTGATGAGATTGATTCCTGTCAAGTTATGGAAAAATGAGTTCTACCAAGGAGTAGCTTTGGAGTTAATTCATCTGCTGCTTGAGCCTGCCAGAGTTTTTAAATGATCAAACACATCCCTCTTCTGCAGCTTGTCAATCTTTCAGACAGGAGTTTTTTAGGATACCGTGCTTTCACAATACTTTCTGAAAGCACTAGATCTTGAACCACTGGGAATAATGTTTCATTTCTTGATGAAGAACAGACACAAAAAGAATGAACAGGTCCAATGGAAATGGGAGAACTTTCCATCAGGGATCCATGATCTGTACTATTTGTTATTATCCCTATTTTACACTTTAGGAAACTGAGGAAAATGGATGTTAAGTGTCTCGTCCACAGGAGATTTCTGAGCTAGCGTGACATGATCAGAGCAATGTATCATGAAGATGATGGGCAGAAGTGTAAAGAATGGATTGGAGAAGTTAGAGATTGAAAATCTGAGGTTATGAATGTAGTCTAGACAGAAAGAGAAGGACTGAACTAGAGTTGTTGCAAAGAGAGGATAGATGAGAGATAGTTCAGAAATAGATAGGTTTTGATAAAGGGGTGTAGTGAAGGGGAGGGAGAGACAAAAATATATCACGGAGCAACTGAGATGATGGAAGTATAGATAAGAGAGGCAGCATGGAGAAGTGGATAAAGAGATGGCTGTTAAGTCAGAAAGACATGAGTTCCATATTACCTATGTGATCCTAGGCAAAATTTTTAACCTTTTACTACCATAGGCAGTCCTCTATGACTATAAATTGTAAAACAATTTCTGTTTTGCTAGGCGTTTCCTCACTAGGAACTCCCTTATTTTGAATGAAATTAGAGGAGGAGGAGAAAGAGAAAGAATAAGAAAGGAAGGAAGAGACAGAGAGAGAGAGGAGTGAGGCGGGGAGATTGAGAGAAGAGACGGGGTAAAGTTAGATTTTTTTTTCCATAAAGCTGAATCTAGTTGGAATTAAATTATATAAAGTCAATTTGATAGTCCTATTATATTCCACTTTAACTGGAGTTTTCTCTCCACATTATGGGGGAGAGAGGAAATCTCTTGGCTAATTGTGCCGAAAACTTTTAACAAGGAAGGAGTTAGAATATTAGCCAACCCAACCCAATAACATGCTGAGCATCATAGGGAAGTTCTGTGGAATGGTAGAAAGTACATTCGACTTATTTTGGACTTCAGGAATCTCTTTCATGCTTCAGCATATCCTCAGACATTTCATCTAGCATTCCTAGAATTTGTCTTCCTTTTGTTTTAGTATTTATAATTCCCAATAGAATTAACTTGCAATATCATATTTTGTTGATAGATACCTTCAAGCTCAAGGTTTCATGCTTTGCCAAATGAATTAGTTTATTATCAACTCAATTATGTAATTAAATATTTATTGAATGATGTTGGAAATTTTGCACTGGCAGTTTATTTGAAACAAGGAATTCTTGAGTTAACTCATGAAGAATGCTTTTTAAAAGCTTAAAACATCATTTAAATTCTAGCTATTATTAATAGAGTCATTTCTTCTCTTTATTTCCTTTCTTTTTATCCACCAAACGCTAGCATCGGGTACTCTCTCCCTGTGCTCTTGTGCCACCCATGTACTATGATTTTTCCAAAAATGTGCTCCTCTTCTCCCCTTTCCCCGCCTGGAGCTAGGCATGCTTAGTGCTTCAGCAGTGACCAAATCACAGACTTTCAAGAAGCACTTGGAACACTTGTACTCTTCACACCTTGCTTCCAAAACATGACAAATAGGTTGGTTGGGATGACTTGGGGATTTCTTCTCCCTGTGATTCTCTGCTAGCCCTATAACTCACCTTCCTGTCCCCTCATTATCATTCTCATCTCAATGAAGGCACAGTGGGAGAGAAGAGGAGAAATTCCATGGATCCAGCCAAGAAGGGAGGACCACCCTAGGGTAAATAACTGTCTCCAGAGCTGCTGGCAGCCCACACAAACTATTCTAGGGAAAATTAAACCCCGCAGCATATTGTGCTAAAATAGCACATCAAGTTTAAAAAGACACACCAAATATGTTTTCTCTAAAATTAAAAAAAGACAAGAGTTTTATAAGGTCCCCAATTTAAACCCTAGAGGAGTCAGAGATAGACTCTAACAAATGTAGCAAAAAATAAGCAGTTAGAAAGGAGCCTCCACCTGAAGAAACAGAGAGGAGGAAGAATATGGTAGACTGTCAAGAGTTTAAAATGCCCCAGTAGACCAGTCAATCCACATTGATCTCCCCATGCATTCTAACCTTCATGGGGCTCATTAATTTCCAGAGAAGCAGTCCAAAACATTGCATAGCAGCAGGGTTCAGCCTTATAAATGTCTTGGCCCAGTAAGTTATCTCTAAGCAAGGTAGTTAACTGAGGTAGTCATTAATCATTCAGCACTTGGGGGCCTTGTAATTTCAGAGAACTTTTTTCAACAGTGGTTGATGATTCACATTGTTCCCATAGGTCAGGTTAAAATCAAGTCTGACTGTATGGGACTTGACAAGCAACTACAAAATTAGAATCTAGAAATCCTGAGCACCAGGTACTTTCTTCTCAAAGATGGCAAAGATTGAAGGTGAAGGGAACTCATGATCCATTGTTGCTCTTGATAATTTTTTCTACTGGTCATCCACAACCTCTACATCCCTGCCACAGAAGGTGCCTTGTAATACCATTTGCCCCCATCCTTCCTCTGCCTTCATTCCTTTCTGATAATTTTTCCATTCTACTACCACATTTTTAGCAAATAGTTTTCTAAAAGAAATTTTGTTTTTTCCAATTATGTGTAAATAATAATTTTACCATTTGTTTTTTTAATTTGGAATTCCTTCCTTTCCCCCTTTGAGAAAGTAAGGAATTTGGTATTGATTGTACATGTGTAGTCATACGAAACATATTTCCATATTAGCCACATTGAGAAAGAAAATGCAGGGAAAAAAAACAAGAAAAATAAAGTTTTAAAAGAAGGCTTTGATTTGGATTCAAAATTCACCAGTTCTTTCTCTGGAGGCAGATGGCATTTTTCATCATAAATTCTTTGGAATTGTCTTGGATTGTTGTACTGCTGAGAATGGCTTAGTCATTCACAGTTCTTCATCACACATTGCCATTACTGTGTACAATGTTCTTCTGGTTCTGCTCACTTCACTTTACATCAGTTTATATAAATCTTTCCAGGTTTTTTCTGAAATCAGCCTGCTTATCATTTCTCATATCATGTTATTCCATCATAATCATATACCACAACTTGTTCAGTCATTCCCCAATTGATGAGCATCTCCTCAATTTCCAGCTCTTTGCCACCACAAAAAGAGGTACTATGAATATTTTTTGTACATATATGCCTTTTTTCCATTTTTTCTTTTTAAAAAAAGTCTCTTTGGGATACAAACCTAGTAATGATATTGCTGTGTTAAAGAGTATGTAATTTTCTAGCCCTTTGAGCATAGCTCCAAATTATTCTCCAGAATGGTTAGGCTACACCAAAAATACATTAGTGTCCCCATTTTTCCACATCCCCTCCAACATTTATCATTTCCCTTTTCTATCATATTAACCACTCTGATAGGTGGGAAGTAGTACCTCAGAGCTATTTTAATTGAGCAACCATTTTTTTCGAACACTGATTTTTTTCTCCTCTCAAAGTCCAAGGTGGTGAATTGGGGATGTGGGGAAACCATTCCAGTTCTCCCACCTCAAGGCACACACTAAACAACCATACTGACTTCAAAACATTGGCCCACCTAGTTTCTTGTCCAAGCGGTATTCTTATAATTCTTCTATTTTCACACTAGGAAGTCTCCTCTAGCTCTAATGATCTATGGCTCCTGTGCAGCTCTCTTAAGGCCCCTTTGTTGTTCAGAGTATTCTCAAATTGCCTCAGTTCATTGACAGGGAAGAGACATGGATAGTTAACAGCTTTCATTATTAACCTGATGTTTATTTTATAAGCTGTTGCTATGGCTTAGGCTGAAGGCTATAGGGAACAACATAAGTAGAAGGGACACTTTTGTTATGAATAGCTTTCACTTTAAATTCCAAATGTTCATCTGCTTAAGGATGGCACTGCTGATTTTTCCTAGAAATAGGAGATAAATACTCTCTACTCAGTGGGCAGGGAGGATAGAAGCCTGGATCTAGGCTTTCATCAGTGTAGGGGAATTATTCATATGGAAATCACCTCCAAAGGTATAGAATGCCAACTTATCTACAACCTAAAGTCTTAAAGAGTTGCCAAAAACTCTTTAGAGGTTAACTGACTTGGCCAAGGTCACATAACCAGTATCTGTCAGAGGCCTGATCTGAGGCCAGCTGTTCCTGTGGAACATAGGCACGCATAGCTTTGGAAGGAAAGATTAATTGAAATGGTCCTCCAAGATGTATGGATTTTGATTATGCTTAAAGGCATTCTGGCCCTCCCTCTAGTTTATCATGATGCTTCTAAAAACTTAAATAGAATCACAGGACTGGAAGAGAATTTAGAGTTCACCTCATCTGATCTCTTTATT
Organism: Bettongia penicillata ogilbyi; assembly: GCA_023548195.1. Classification (NCBI taxonomy): domain Eukaryota; kingdom Metazoa; phylum Chordata; class Mammalia; order Diprotodontia; family Potoroidae; genus Bettongia; species Bettongia penicillata. Next base: position 2,200,682 of record JAJHZJ010000733.1, read on the forward strand.
TTAAAAACAAGGGAAAACTGAGACCCCAAAAGGTTAAAAGACTCCCCAACGCTCTAATACACTGTTGGTGGTATTGGGAACTGATCCAATCATTCTAGAAAGCAATTTGGAACTACGGCCAGAGGACTATAAAACTATACATACTCTTTGATTCAGCAATACCACTACTAAGTCTGTATCCTAAAGACATTCAAAAAAAGGGAAGAGGACCTATCTGTACAAAAATATTCATAGCAGCTCTTTTTGTGGTGGCTAAGAATTGGAAATCAAAAGGATGGCTATCAACTAGGGAATGGCTAAACAAGCTGTGGTATATGATTTTAATGGAATATTATTGTGTTATAAGAAATGACAAGCAGGATGATTTCAGAAAAATACCTGGAAATGCTTACATGAACTGATACGTAATGAAGTGAACAGGACCAAGAGAACATTGCTGACAGTAGCAGCAGTGTTGTTTGGTGAAGAACTATGAATGATTTAGTTATTCTCAGAAATACAATGTTCCAAGACAATCCCAAGGGATTTATGATGAAGCATACTATCTGCCTCCAGCAAAAGAACTTACATTTATTTGAGTCTTCTTGTACAAAATTACTAAGAAGGAAATGTTTTACTATGTATGATTGCTGACCATCTCAGGGAGGGAGGTGAAAAGGGATAGAATTTGGAACTCAAAACTTGAAATAAAAATGCTTAAAAATTGAAAAAAGAAGACTTCCCAAAAGTCACGTAGCTAACCAACATCAAGGCCAGGATTAGAGCTCACAATTGGATAGAGTAATTTGTGGCAAAGAGCTGAAATGTGGTTGCTCACAGATAGAAGCCATAGGATGCCAACTAATAGGACAATCTGCACTCATTTTTTCATGACTACAAGAGTTCTTGATTTCCAAGACTGGGCTCAGAACCCTGATGACTGAAGGACAAAATCTCAAACTCCTTAGCCGACTAGTCAGAGTCCTCTGCAGTCTTCCTGACTCCAGGCCCAGCACTCTATCTACTGTGCCATCTACTTAAACCTGTGATGAGTCCCCATTAGGTCTTAATGATAAATTCCTCTTATATTTGCTTTCCTTATATAGTACTTCCTTGCCAGTATTCCCTACAAACCAGATTTTCCTTCCTGTTTCAAAGCCCAGTGGGTCAACCCAAAGCACCTTTCTTCATCAATTTCTTCAATTTCAACTCAGTGGCTGGTCTGAGTTGATGGGCAATTAGCAGTTTAGTTAATCAGTTCTATCCACATGTCACAAATTCTGATGATGGGCCACTTAGACTGAACCATCTCAATCTGCCCTTCCCACCTGGGACTACATTTTCTACTACCTAATTTGTAACAGAAAAGTGTCACATACATACGAAAATTTGTAAGAAAATTTCCCCCATCATTAATGAAGGGTCATTGTACCAGTTTTTTACTTAGAATTTACGGATCATAAGGACCTCATGTATTACCAATCCCAACTACTCAGTTGATAGATTTAAAATACAACAATAAAGCCCAAAGCCCGGACAGATAAAAATCTAATAAATGGCAAAGATGGTACAGTAGCCATTGTACTCCGATTGATAGTCTGGTTGGTCTTTGCTACTATGCTACATGGACAATCTAAATTTTCCTTATTTCAAAGAATGCCAGATAAGTGAGACAGGAAGTATTGCCTGCTCATCAAAATACCTTTACAGAGGAGGGCTCTGACCCACAGCCTCTTTGAATCTTTATTCTCTTGGACGCTGAAATGTATCCCATTTGGCCAGTATCCCAGGCATTTTGAACAATTCCCTGGAGGGGTCAGCCCAAGGTTCCTTGCACTAAGCCAAAAAGGGTTTCCCTAAATAACATGACTTTTTTAATCTACAGCCTATCTGGCATCAGATAGAAATCCCTTTGAAGAAATTATTGTATTTCTAAATAGAACACCTTATTAGCATCTCTTCCTAGAGGTTATAATAATAGTTTTCTGTGGGAGATAGGCAATTAGAGAAGCTGATAGTAGGCATGGCTTCAGCTCTTATTTTCCAGTCTGCACGATTCTTTAGATGATAAGAGTAAAAATGGTCTCCTTTAAGTCTGTCCTTTAAATAATATTTGACTTCTTCATGTATTACCCAAATCTGACATCTGAGCCTCATTTTGCCCTACCATGAGATCAGTTTCTATGAAGCCCAGGCTACCAGTCTTCCAAGTGTGTGTTCCCCTAGCTGCTCTCTTCAATGTTTTGTTGTGCTAAATAAAGCAGGGATTCTTTACCTCAGGTCCACAGATCTCCAAGGGATCTGTAGATAGATTTCAGGAGGCCTATGAAGTTGAATAAGAAAAAAAATCTTTATTTCAATGTAATTGATTTCTATTTTATGATACTATGAATTTTATTTTATATATTAAAGTCATTATTCTGAGGAGTCTGAAGGGGTGATACAAACACATTTAAGAGCCCTCATCTTCAAGAGTGTTCCTCTCAGAGATCCAGATGGAATCTACTAGAATGTTTGCTCACATCTGTCCAGTTTTTAATCACTTCTCCTCAGTTTAAGAAACAAAAATGAGCTATTCTTCCTCTCTGCAGGATTGAAGCTACTATCCTACATTAGTAGGGTAGAAGGCATGGCATGGTTGCACTGACCTTTCAGGGTCATGGTGAGGACCATAGAACCATAGATTGAAAGCTAAAATGGATGTAGGTGGACGTCGAGTCCCAACCCCTTGATTTTTTTAGAGGTGACTGCCCAACTAGTGAGGTGGCTGCCCAAGCCCAAAGAGAGAGCAAATTATAAAGCATGGACTCAGAGTGAGGTGCTCTGATTCCAAATCTCACCTTCTTTCCACTGTGCCCTTCTGTCTCCCAAACCACAAAACGAAGACTGAATAGCATCTTACTCATCACAGAACATTATATGAAGTCAGTTGCTTTTAGAGCAGGAACAACAGACTTAAGAGTCAAAAAATCCGCTGCCCAGTAACTGTGACGTTCAGTAAGCTACTGAATTTCTTGGAGTCTTAGTTTTCTCCTCTGTAAAATGGGAATAATGATGCTTGTACCACTTACCTGACAAAGTTATTGCCATGATCAAATGAGACAATGTACCAAAAACAATTTGCAAAGGTGTTATAAATGTAAGGTGATATAAACCTAAGCTGAGCCATTCCAATAGAGGATGGATTTGTGTTGATCCAATAGTAATGAGAAATCCAAGTTCTGTGGCAATGGAACACAGTAAAACTAGTTAGCCTGTGAAGACCCATCAGCAGTCATTCTGATCAATTAAGCTGACTGGCCATAGACACAGAAATTAATCTCAATCAGGTGACTAAGTGGTGCATAACATAACAGAATAGTGACCCTGGAGTCGAATCTAGTCTCAAACACTTATTTGCTGTTATATGACCTTGGACAAGTTACTCGACCTCTTTTTGTCAGTTTGCCCATCTGTAAAAATGGAAATAATAGCACCTACCATCCAAGATTATTTTGAGGATAAAATGAATTGACATTTTTAAGTGCTTGGCAAATGTTATGGTGCTTATAAACGCTAGCTATTATGATTATTCGTTTGTTACCTTAATGTAGAGAAAACTACCTGTGAAGAGTGTCACTTAGCAAAGCCAACATCAACAGCTCACAGGGCCATAGAATCTTGGATTTAAAACTCATAGAAACCTTGGAGGTTAAGCTCTTTCTGCTTTTTCCCTTTTATTTATTTTTAATTTATTGAATAAAATAAGCATTTTCATAATATAGCATAATTTGAAAAAAGATGGTTATACATGAAGCTATAAATCTATTACATATAACTTGCTCCTTTTAAGCATATAATAATCATGTAAATTTCTTTTTTTCTTCAACCTTCCCCCTACCAAGATGACTACATTAGAGAAATATATGTATATATATATATGTATTAAATACATATATATACACACACACAGGTAAAATCATTCTATACATAATTCTATTCATCAGTTCTTTCTCTAGATGTAGATAGCATCTTCCTTCATATACCCTTTGTAGTTTTATATGGGTATTCATAATAGTCTAAGTCACTTTTGGTTTAGTCATCCTGAAAACAATATTGATGTTACTGTATACAATGTTCTCTTGGTTCTGCTCATTTCTCTCTCCTTTATTTTGTGCATATCTTTCCATGCTTCTCTAAGAACATCAAGATCATCATTTCTTATAGCACAGTAGTATTCCATCACAAGCATATACCATGACTAGTTCAGCCAAAAGTGAGGTCCAGGGAACTTGTCTAAAGTCACATAGCCGGTAAATGACAAAATTCAAACTCAGTTCCCTTGACGCTCAACTGATCACTCTTTCTACACACCACATTTCATTTCTAGTGGTCATTGATCTGGCTCAAACTCCAGTGTTATTTAATTAGATTAGTACTGTTCTCATGTAAATCAGAAATTGGGCCACCAGGTCCATAATTAAAGCAAGTGCCCTACCGCTCCCTGTGAGAGCCTTGAACTTGGTCATGCCAAGTCTGGTAAGCTGTTGAGGACAAGGGCCCAGCTGGAGGGCATATGGTCAGGGAGCTGTGCCATCTGGAATGCCAGCTATACTTTCTTTTTGTCTCTCTGTCCTGAATACCAACCTAGCTCTCCTGCTGTTTCAAAGTTCATTCAATTGGGCCCCTCCTTTGTCTGTGCTTTCCCCTCCTGCAGGATCCTAATGCACTCTTCCACCACATCTCCTGGAAAGTTACTGTTTCCCTTCCATAATCATCCCATACTCATCTACCCTCTTGCCCTCACTAATATAGTTCTTAAAAATTTACAACCCACTGAGTTAAGTATGGAATGTTAGAATTATTTTTTTTCTATCAATGGTGTGGAAAGGTATGAATGAGGAGCTCCTTCTTCAACCAGTGTAGATCAGGATCTATTCTGCAATTTATAATACTAGAGTTATTTGGGGCAAAAAGAGGTTAAAGGCAGGGTCACACAGCCAGGATGCTTTGGAGGAGAGACTTGAATTCAGGCTTCCTGACTGAGGAGATAATCCTTTATCCACCACACCATACTGCTGCTTGCAAATATTGTTATCTCCATCTTTCTGTGACTTCTTTAGAGTCGGGTATGCCTATGTGAAAGGAAGGAAGAAATGAAATAAGAAAGGACAGTTGAGAAGGAAAATGTGTTGTTAATGTAATTTTGCTTAATTCAAAGATGTTTTCCATCCATTAATTGGCCCATATGATCAAATTGAGTCCCATAAGTCTGTGGTGGGAGGAGCTTGTTGAATAGGCGCGAGGGGGGCAGGAAGAATGGAGGAGAGCTGAGAGGAACTTGGTCAGATGAGTCAGAACTGAGGGAGAGAGAGAAAGCAGGCAGCTAGCTGTGAGTTTTTGTTTGTAGCAGGGGAAGGGTTGGGCTGGTGTTGCCCTCTGCATTGTTATTGTGTATAGATCTCTTTGTTACTATGATGGATTTGGTTTTCTGGTGTTAGGATTCAACTTTGTGAGGTCTAATGAATGTTTTGGTTCTGTCTTCCATGAGGAGAATCTGTTGTGTTTTGGAATTCAGAATTGTGCTGGCATATTCATAGTTGTCATAGGTGCCATGAATATCACGTTAGTGCTACAGAAGGAAGAAAAGAAGAGAAGGAAGGAAAAAAGTAAGGAGGGAAGGATGAAGAGAGGGAGAGTGGAGAAGGAAGGAAGGAAGGAAGGAAGGAAGGAAGGAAGGAAGGAAGGAAGGAAGGAAGGAAGGAAGGAAGGAAGGAAGGAAGGAAGGAAAGGAGGGAGGGAGGGAGGAAAATAGAGAAAGAAAGAAAGGAGAGAAGGAGGGGAGAAAGGAGACAAAATTTTATTAAGTTCTTAATATGTGCCACGTATTGTACTAACCATTGGGCAAAAATTATCCCATTATGACTTATTTTTGGTTACATAAGTACTAGAAGTCAGAGGCAAGACCTCGGATCTTTTTGACTCTAAGGCCAGTCTTCCAATGAGCCATATTTCCTCTCCCCATGAAAGTGATGTTCAAAAAACTAAGAGATTTGTCCAGGGCCTCACATCAAATAAATGGTCAACATCCAAAGTGAGGTCTTCTGATTGTAAGACAAGCACTTTTTCCACTACACTGAGCACCTAATATGTAAAGGGTACGAAGGCCAGGTGACAGGTATGCCAAGAGGCCTAAAACATGGTTCTCGTATTCTAAAACCTCAGGAACTATCTAGCAACAAGACCATCGTCAACAATAGAGCAAGGAGCACTATGATAGCTATTATAGTGTTGTAGTAAGAGTAGTGCTAGTTGTAGCAGTAATAGTAGTAGTAGTAATTGTACTAGTAGTAGCATTGCAGTAATGACAGTAGGAGTAGTACTAGCTATAGCAGGCATAGTTGTTTTAGTAGTAGTAGTAGTAGTAGTAGTAGTAGTAGTAGTAGTGGTGGTGGTGGTAGTAGTAGTGGGGGTACCAGGCAGCACAGTGAATAGAGCACCAGATTTGTAGTCAAGAAGATCTGAATTCAAATCTGACCCCAGACACTTACTAGCTGTGTGACCCTGGGCAAGTCACTTAACCCCATTTGTCTCAGTTTCTTCATCTGTAAAATGAGCTAGAGAAGGAAATGGTAAAACCACCCCAGTCTCTCTGCCAAGAAAACCCCAAATGGGGTCACAAAGAGAGGCACACACCTGAAATTAAGCAGAAACAAAAGTTGCAGTAGTAGTAGAACTAGTTGGAGTTATAGTAGCAGTATTTTCGTAATAGTAGTCATTGTAGTACAATAGTAGTAAATGTGGGAGTAAGAGTAGTTGTTGTAGCAGTACTAGTTGTAGTAGGATAGTTTTAGTAGTAGTAGCATTAGGAGTATTGTCCTGATAGTAGTATAGTAATAGTTATAATAGTAGTACTAGTAGTAGTAGCAGTACTAGGAGTATAGCAATAGTAGTAGCATTGCTGGAAGGAGACGAGGAGTGTCCACTCACAATTATGTGACGTTTTATTATTTATGGCCTCCTTCACAACTGTGAGGCAGTCAGTGCAAATATTTCCTTCATTGAGGCAGTGACTTGCCCAAGGTCATATAGCTCACATTTGGGAGCTATTTGTTAAGAATAAATATTGAAATGTTGTACATGCTACATGCTCGTTGAATGTCTTCATCTTTCTCTTGATTACGCCCTCAGGCACTTAGATACTAGATTCAAAGACCTTAATACACGTCCAGTTTCATATGACTGGATGGCTGTGTAAGGAGCACTCAACTAGGAGTCTGGAGGTCTGAGTTTTCGTTCTGGCTCCACCCCTAACTCCTCCTTGGCTTTATCTCTCTAGGCTTCCGTTTAGTTTCCTCATCTGTAATAAATGGTACTGTGAGACAGTAGGACCAGACGACCTCTAATGAGAGTGTGCTGATAAATATTTAACAATCATCTCTCAAAGAAAAGAAAAGTAAGCAGTACACCCTTTAAAGTTTAATCTGTATCATTAACATTTTCTTGCATCCGGACAATCAATAAATCAAGCCCTGATAATAATCTGAAGTGTTTGCTGATTTCTGAGACAAAAAATACATTGAAATTTAACAGTCAACTGTGTAAAGATAGCTTCAGCATGCCCCTGTCTTATATCCATTTTAGTGCTAACATCCAGAGCTTCTGGACAGGGAGCTGTGAGCTCCTGGGGACCCCCAAATTCTGCCACCTGGGCCTCTCTAGCTGATGTTTTCCAATGCACATCATTAGGAGATCTGCTTTTGTCCCCCACTGTCAATGGTATGTAACTCAATCCAGCTGCAGAATTCTAAAGCTGTCATGAAAACATTGGTGAAAATGGCTTGGCTTGAGATTTATTCACATCTGTGCCTTTACTGTCTTTCTGGCACATGGATGTTCATGATCTGCTTGGTACATCTGCAGCTTGGTGTTATGAGGCAAGACATTTTACAGATTGAAAATATATGACACAAGTCAGAAATGAGCACTTGTTCTTTGACACAGATATTGGTTCTTGTAAATACTCTTAGTTATAAACACAACGAATCCCCTAAGACTCACTTGCCACTGCCCTGCTTCCAAACCTATCTCCAAGCACACAGAATAATAGAACATCAGAGATGGAAAAGGGTTTAGAAATCACTTAATCCAGATACCTCATTTTACAGGAGAGTAAACAAGCCCAGAGACGAGAAGGGATTTGCCCTGAGGTCACATGTCTAAGATTACAAAAATTTGTAGGCGTGAGTAACAGGACTGCCATATTTTCAAGGGGGAAAAAATGTGGCCTATAAAATTTTGCATTTCCTTCCAATAAATTTCTTTTTAAGGTTTTTTCTTCTTTTCGAAAGCAATAGGTTAAATCCTTTGGCAGTACTTATTCTGACAGTTTTCCACTTTTCCAAATGATTCCTATTTTTCTTAAATATTTTGTTTTTGTCATGAATTTAACCAACTTAATTAAAACAAAACACATGGAATCTCAAAAACATTCAACTCTCCTAGCACAACATCAAACTTGCTTTCCTATCTTGTTAACATACTATTGTAATTATCAGTATATATACAATATTTTGTTTTGGGGAGGGGAGAGAAGGGTTTTTTTATTATTATTTTAAAGTTGTACTGAAGATTTTTGTTTTGTATCAATCATTTCCCACCTACCCCAGTATTCCTTTGTAGCAAAGAAAAAAATAAAGGAAAATAATTAATACAGCTGTGTCTGACAACATAAGCACCATTCTACATCCATAGATGCCTCAACCCCCTCTCCAACGAAAGGAAGAAATGTTTTGCCTCTATCTTTTCTTTTTTTCATTTTGTGTCATTTGACATATTGCCAACAGAACTATCACTAGTAATTCTGGTGCCTGGGGAAAGTACACTTGAGCACAGACCTTGGGACACAGAGCTCTATGTGAAAAGAGATCCAAAGACAACAAAATTGTTGCAGAAGAAGCACCATGGGGAAAGAAGGGCAGGGCCAGACTGGAGAGAATGATACTTGGGGTGTGGGCCATTTGGTAGCTTCCTATTTTAATTCATTTTTGTGGGTTACTGGATGCTGAGCTCAGTTATTTCTACCTTTTGAAGGAGCGTGAATGCTATCAACCTTTCAAAATGTTAGTTCCGTCTTAATCATGTCTTTAGCTGCCACTTATTGACACAGACAATATTTAGTTCATTAATAGTTATGTAACATTTCATGTTAACATGATGTATTTAATCATTCTCCCTTTGTGGGCTGTTCGGTTAACTTCCATTCCAAATGTTCACATGAACTATTTGTGCCTGACCTGAACTGGAACCTTCCAAACTCATGCTGGTCTGATCAGCCAGAGTCTGACACACTGTACATGGACCCCAACGTAGTGATGTCATTTGATTCTCTTTGAGTGCAAAGAACACCCATTCATAACTATTTTATTAAGGTTCATTTCCTGCTAAAAAGCATTGTGTTTTAGCTTAGGAAACTGAAGGAATGAAGGTTAGAAACTTCTTTTAAAATTCAGTATGCAAAGCAGAAAAACACATATGCCGCTGAAATGTGTTTCTATTTAGAAGTTTATTCGTTGTTTACCACAGATCAAAAAAAAAAAATTAAAGGGGAAATCATTTGAACTTCAAACTATGAAATAAATTTCTAACTATTAACACATCCAATAAAAGCTGCTCTGTCTGGAGCTTTACCAAGGGAGATGTCTCTAGGAATTGATATTCTCCAATGCAAATCTTTTTTAGGAGAAGTAGCAAAGCTACATAGTTGGAAAGAGCAGTGATAAAAAATGTAAAGCTGGGTCCTAACCGTATTAGAGCATTGTCCCACTTGGGAACCCCCAGATTCCAGCGGAAGATCTCACAACTAGAAAATGGCAGAACTATTCTGACTCCAAGTTATCTGTCTGTTAACTATTTTGTGTATGTGTGAGTATGTGTGTATGTATATGTATGTCTACATATCTATATACAATCAATACCTGTAGAACCACAGTTCTATATTCACCTATTCAATGTGGATGCTCCCTTTACTAATTCAGATGATCAGAGCTTTTCCAGAAAGTAGAAGATGGCTTCATGACTTACTGTGACAATAGCAGCAACACTTAATAGTCTACCCTCTTCTGATGGGCCTCTCTTCACTTCTGTGATTCCATAGACAAAAAACACAGAGTCCAACCTTGATTCAGTCTTTCCAATTTGATGGGCCTGAGGTTTCTACTCCTCCAGAGGGAATCCTTCAGAACCCAAGGTTGACTACATGCCACCATAAAGCTACAAAATAGGCATTTTGTAGGGTAGATGGTATAGTATGTGGAAGAGTCATCTTTAGAGTTAGAGGATCTGGGTTTAATCCCAGCTCTGCTACTTACTGGGCAGCTAGGTGGTGTAGTGAATAGAGCACTGGGCCTGCAGTCAAGAAGACTCATCTTCCTGAGTTCAAATTCAACTCAGACACTTAGTAGCTGTGTGATCCAAGGTAAGTCACTTAACCCTGTTTGCCTCGGTTTCTTTATCTCTAAAATGAGCTCGTGTAAGGAAATGGCAAGCCTTTCCAGTAAATTTGCCAAGAAAACCCTAAATAGGATCATGAAGAGTTGGGCGCAACTCAACCACAGCAACAACTGCTACTTGCTGCCTGCATAAGTATAGGCAAGTCATTTAATCTCTCTAGTACAGTTTCCTTGTTGACCTAAGTTGTTACAGGTTGTTGACCTAAATGGCCTCTGATATCCCTTACAGCACCAAAACTATGATCCAAGGCAGAGATAGGAGCCAGACCTGTGATTTCATTGGTATACGGACTTCTGAGTTAAGGCACTCCTTCAACCAAATGTGGTGCCTTCTTTGCCACTAATAGCATTAGAGAGTTGCCGGGAGAATTGGGACTGCTAGGTGGCTCAGTAGATAGAGCACTGGGCCTAGAGTAGGAAGACCTGAGTTCAAAGCCAGCCTCAGATACTTACTAGCTGTGTGAGCCTGGGCAAGTCACCTGTTTGCCACAGCTTCTTTATCTGTAAAATGAGCTGGATCAGGAAATGGCAAAGCACTCCAGTATCTTTGTCAAGAAAACCCCAAAAGGGGTCATGGAGAGTCAAACACAACTTGAAAATGACTAAAGACCAACTAGATTTCAAGAGATGAAATGGTTTATCCAGGGTCACACAGCCAGTCTGTGTCTTCCTGGCTTTGAATCTAGCTCTGTATCTACTCTATCCTACGACTATTATCCCATAAATGTGAAAGATGACTTCTAAAGTTCCTCCCAACTTTAAATACGTGATTCAAAGTTTGTGTGTGTTTGTGATGTATACTCTGCGTGTAGGGGTGTTTGAGGGTGAAGAAGGGGATAGGAACTGGTATAGGTAACTCCCAGGTAAGGAAATCCCCCTCTACCAATGTATCACCTTTCCTGCTATTTACAGTCTTGTGAGTTGACTAGAGCACTGGTTTTCCCTGAATCTCAGAACCAGTATGCATAAGAGGTAGGAAAAGAACCTAGCTCACCTTGGTTCTGAGGCTTGCACTCTCTCCACTATACCATGATGTACGTACGTATGTATGTATGTATGTATGTATGTATGTATGTATATACGTGTAATCCTAGCCCCCAAACCCATTGGTATGGGACTGTCTCTGTATTGGTATAGATTAGTGCCTTTGCCTGTGTGAGGGATGGGGCAGAATGGGCAAGAGAGGGAGAGAGGAGAGCTCTTCAGTTTTCTGGGAGTCACTGGGTCTCTTCAGACTTTTGGCCCTTCTGTCTTCCTTCTTTGAGAAAGAAAGTGAATGATGCTAATTCCACTTCGCAATGCTGAAAGGAAAATCTCTGGAAAGAAGCTGACATGAGGGGAGGTGGAAATCTCCATCATGTCCCTGTCCTCAGGTTGTCACACTAGAGACTTTGGGGACAGTTTTCCTTTGTAGGACTCAACTCTTACATCCAAAGTTTGACTCCATTCCCACCAAATACCAGTTCCACAACCAACGTAGACATAGCAAATAGCAGAGAAACCCACTTATCCAATTCAATGGCAAAGAAGAAATCAGAGAAAGTATACATAGGAGAATATATACAGACAAGGCAGAGTGAAGGAGGTCTCCCATTGGGAGTGAGATAATTCAGTTCAACAGAGGAAGAGTCCTAGATTTCACCAAAGGGGAAGTTCCCCAAATTCTCTAGTGTAGCAACTTGGGGTCAGGCACATGACAGACACCACCAATACTTCTAATGTCAGCTTCTTCCCAACATCTTTTCCTCCAGCAACTTGAAGTGGCACTGGAATCATTTATCTTCTCTCTTGAAGTTGGAAGCCAGAATCCCCGAAATCCAAAAAGACTCAGTGACCCCCCCAGAAAACTGAAGAGCTCTCCTCTCTCCCTCTCTCACCAACTCCATCCTACTCACTCATGCATGGGGAATTTATCTCCACCAATAAGCACCAAGCCTCACTCCAGTGGACTTTGGAATTGGGATTATATGTGCATAGACGCATGTATGTGTCTCTTTGTATCCATATACTTTTTTTGCCCCCAGTGAGTGGGCCTGGTAAACAGCATAAGCTAAAGTAATGCTAAAAATATGCTTGTTTCAACATTGAGGCTAGAACCCAGAAGTGAAATGAAAAGAAATGTATGGATCAACACATTCAGACACACATTTTTCTTTTCTTGACCTTATTATACAATATCACTCTCAAGCCCTTTCAGTTTTTGTAAATGAGAAGGCCTTCTAGTCTGACACAGAACTGAAAAGAAAAATCCTCTCTACAACATCACCAGTAAGTTATCTAGTTCAACCTTTCCTTGAAGATCTCCCATGAGGCACAACTAGTTACCTACCAGGGAAGTCATCCTACTCTTTGGCCAGCTCAGCTACCACAGTTTTTTTTTGCATCATACCTAAAACGACCTCTTTGTCGCTCCCATTACTTCTGCCTTCAGGGGCCAAGCAGAACATGTCTCATCATTCTTCCAAAAAGTAGGTCTTCCAATATTTGAAGAAATTTCTCATACTCACCACCCCCAAACTTTCCACCCCTCCAGGCTGAATGTGATACAATAATGAATTGTTCATTGTATGTTTAAAGTTCCGTTCATTTTCATGTTATACTCAATAGTTCATAGTTAACTATGATCTGTATAATATTTTCTTTTCATTCTCCATGGTTCCTCTGATCATTTAAAATAAATTCAAGATGACTTGTTTTTCTCTTTATTTTCTTTAAAGGGGCAGCAAATATGATTTAGGAAACAAAAGTGGAAATGTGATATAACACACATAAATCATTTATTCATTCATACATTCAAAATTCACTGAGTACTTACTATGTGCAAGACACTGGGTAAAAGAGAGTGAATACCATCACAGGTCTTAAAAACTAAATAAAAAACTAAGGTTGTTACTGTAGGTACACAACCAGTTATAACACAAGTAAGTTTATGCTAAATTTCCTTTTGAATGGCTTATATGAGAGAGAAATCCTTTCCATCTCAGGTAACTAGAAAAGGCTTCACAGGTGAGGAGGAAGCCAAAGTGGCTCTTGATGGGTGAATAGGTCTTGTGGTACAGTAGAATTGGGAAGGGATTTGGAATCCTAGCTCTGATTCTGACCGCCTATGTAGCCTTGGGTGAATGAGTCAATTGATCTCCCTGGTCCTCAGTAACCCCATGAAGTGAGGAGTAGGTGGCCTCCAATTCTAAATCTATGATGAGAAAATTTCGTTAAACAGAGAAGGGGGACATTCCAAGTGATGGGAACTAAATACATCTCTTGCATTGTGGAATCTGGTCCCTTTAACCATCCTCTTCATTTTACCGAAGACAAAGCTGGGCTTGGTCCCAAATCCTGCTCCTTACTGTCCTAGGAATCCTTGAGATAATTGTTGTAAGGAAGTGTAGGTGACAGAGAGGAGGACGTACTATATACAAAAGCAGCAAATTATCTTTTATCATATGGGGTGTTCATGGGGACTAGCACTTACTGAGCCATTTTCAGGGCTGTTCGTGCCACCTTTGGTGTCTAACTGGCACCCAACTATCACCTGTGGCTCCAAGAAGCTGTAGCATGTACAGTGGCCACATCCTAGTAAAACCATCTTATCAGATGGGCTAAATCAGGTTGAGGATGACTGACAGGCCTTAAACTCATCAGTGAGTTACTTTGTCTACTACAAGCATGTTAAGATTTTCCCTTGTGGGATGGGTGGATGAAAACAGTGTGTTCCAATGGCTATGAAGGTAGCTGAAGCAAGTGCTATGGAGCACTTAGAGCTTCGTTAGATATTGAAAATGCCAAGGTCACCCACTGCATCCTGGGCCATTGCCAGTCATCTTGATTTTTGTCTTTCCACCAGATTTCATTGACTCTGGAAATGAAAGTGAGGCTGATAACTTTGTGCAACTCTGCCTCACTTAAATCCAATTTACCCACGGGTCAAGACATCATCCTGTGATGTCATTGGCCATCTTCAAAAGCAAAGGATGAACAGCAATCACTTATTATATAATATATATATATATATATTTGGCATTGTGAAAAAGCAAACTATGCTTCTAGAATAAGATTAATTTCATAATAATTTTAGAATCATTAAATGTTAGCACTAAAAGGCACTTCGGTGATCCCTCCAGTCTAACTTCCTCATTTTCCCCATAAGGAAACATGGAGTATTGAATAATACTAAGTTGATTGTACTCAGTAAGAACTGAATTCAAAAGCCACCTCTGACACTTATGAGGTGTGTGACCTCAGACAGATTTTTTAACCTTTGTCTCATGGGGAAGTCGGGGAGGTTTGAATCAGTGGTTTCTAAGGTCCCTACTACCTCTAAAAGCTGTGGTTCTGTTGCACTAATAAACAGGAGAGTAAAATAATTTGTCCAAAGTCACACACCCAGTTAATAGGAAAAGACAAATGCAAAACTCTGGAAACTCTTTTCATGTATGTATTATGTATGTATAAAATCCATGATTTCCCCAAAGAGAACTATGAGTCATATGCGCATCATGAATAAGCATATCAAACAAAAATATCTATCTACACCTATCTATCCATATGTATGTATACAGTTATGTATAAATGTATGAATATTCTACATATCATATAGAAATCTTCTCCAGCTTAGAATGTATAAATCTTCAGGGTTAGGATCAGTTGCATTCCTTCTTGTAGATTGTCCTTCACTTCCATGTATTTGTATTTCCAAACGGTTTTTTCTTTTTTTATTATTTCTTGTAAAGATTTCCCACCACACACTCAAGTTTTTTATTCTGAAAATTATTTCTTTTCAAGTCATAAGTTCTACTTTGACAATTCTTGTTTATCTCCTAAACCATTCAAGAATATTCTTTGGTGGCTTTCTGTTCTCTTGGGTGTTCACTGGATCCTCTGCCTTATTAGGTGTTGATTCATTTTCCTTCATTTTATAGTATTTTTTCAGAGATGTTTGTATTCATTTAGATGAATGTCCTGGAGGTCATTTGTTATTAATATCTTGCTTATTGATTTCTCTGTTTGTGATTAAAGTTTTTAACAAGTTTTTTCTCTCCTGAGATTTTTGATAATTTGTCTTCTTTTATCCCTTACATTCCTCTATTGCTTACTTTCTGACTCTCTTTTTTCTTTGAAGACACATTCCCCTGAGGTCTGGACCTCAAAACCATCTCATTTTCTTTCCACAATGGAGAATTGACTCTCCACTGGCTTCAGTCCCTGTGCCAAGTCAGGGAATGGAGAACAGAAAGGGCTTCAACTGGATACCAGTCCTCTTTCCTTCAGGCATGGAAAAGTCCCATACATTATATACTAGCACTTTATTCCACTTTCCTCTTTATTTCTCTGGTTGCAATGTGGCGTTCTGCCATTCTAGGCAGAGCATGCTTCTGCTTTCCTATATACTTCTACCTCTTTCTACATAGGGAAAAGAGAGGGAGTAATGGGAGAAAATTATATCAAAGAAAGGGGCCAGAATTCTGTTGCTTATTACATAGAGTGGTGGGATAAGGGCAAGGGCAGAGGGGGTAGGGGTACTGACAGAGATTAAAGCAGTGGAAAGAGCATTATTGAGTGGATCTCAGAGCACAGGCCAGTGGGTTCCATTGCACTGCCCCACCAGAGTATTGGGGATGGTGAGGGAAGGGTCATGAATAAGCATGGTAGGGATCAGAAATTAGCCTTTTCTAGCTGTTAATTCATCAGGTCAGTGCTTTCCGAGGGTTCTTGGTGTCTTAGCCTGTGGAGAGAGGTGAAATCAGTTTTAGGGGAAATGATGTATAATTTCATTTTGGAGAGTTTTGAGAAGTCATGAGGATCAGACAAAATATCTAGTCCTCCATCTTGGTGGGTCAAGGAGAAAACTAACATCAAAGAGCAATGTGACTCTAGGGTAGAAGCATTTAGGAAATGTTTTGGAGGAAGATGTTCAAAGATTACGAACAAAGTCACTTCTCATTACAGTGAAGAGTGGCAGAAGGGAAGCCAAGTCTGCATAAGGCTTTTTATAGAGCCCAACTAAGCTGATGATCCCAAGAGCTTTTATAGAAAAAGAAACAAACTGAAAAGATGGGAAAATAGAATAAATCTGCAACCATTTCTATGAAATGTTTTAGCATCAATAATAGAGGAACCAATATATTTTTACTTGCAATGCCTTTAACAAAGACAAGGTTGAAAAAAATAACTGGATATATACTCTACTACCCCATTCTGTCCCATGTCATGCCATGCTAGATCCATTCTGAAGCAATTTTCCAAAAATAGTTAAATCCTTGATTTTGAGACCATTCTCCAGAACATGGGGGACTAAGTCAAGGCCAAACAAGGAAAGGGATCAACTTTCAAACCATCTCCCTACACAGAATATAATGTATTTAGCAGTCAATGCATCTTTGATCTACATATACATCCTTCCTTTTAAATGGGACTTATTCAGTTCTTTTAGTCATAGCTGACTTCTCATGAACTCATTTAGGGTTTTCTTGGCAAAGGTACTGGAGTGGTTTGCCATTTCCCCTTCCATCTCATTTTACAGATATGGAAACTGAGGCAAACAGGATTAAGTGATTTGCCCAGGGTCACACAGATAGTATCTGAAGCCATATTTGAATTCAGGAAGATGTTTCTTTGTGACTCTAGGCCTACCACTCTATCCACTGTCACCTAGCTGCCCTATCAAATAGGATTATCAATCTTCCCTTGATTACCCATTTTCCTTGAATTGACTCTTTTTATGCCCCTGTCTTCAAGACAGAATGTGTTTTAAGTGGTTTCCCAGACAAAGACTTGGTCTAGTGACTAGAGCCAGGTCTGGGAGACAGCAGACTAGTGCTAAAATCCTGGTTCATTCACCAACTGGCTACTTGATCCTGAGTGGGACAGCTAGGTGGTGCAGTGTATAGAGCACCAGTACAGGTATCAGGAGGCAAATCTCACCTCAGACACTTGACACTCACTAGCTGTGTGACCTTGGGCAAGTCACTTAACACCAATTGCCTCATCCTGGGTCATCTCCAGTCATCCTGATGAATATCTGGTCACTGGATTCAGATGACTCTGGAGGAGAAGTGAGGCTGGTGACCTGCACAGCCCTCCCTCACTCAAAACAAAATCAAGTGCAAGTCATGTCATTATTTCTCTGATGGCATGGTCTTCTTCAGCGATGAAGGATGAACACACACACACTTGATCCTGGGTAACTCATCAAACTCTCTCAATCCCTGTTTAATCCTCTATTAATTAAAAGAGGTAGCCAAGAACTTTTATCCTGTTAATTCTCTTTTAACTTCTACACAATGGGACATTTGTGTGTATGTGTGTGTGCGTATGCATGCAGTGGGGGGTGGCGGGGTATAACTATAAATTGCAAATAAACTACTATTCTGCATTATTCCTCTTCTTCAGAGTTCCCTCTAGCAATAAAATCTGGTTTAGTCCCCATCCCTAACCAAACTCATGATGAGCTCATATGTTCACAGAAGTAATGGCACACAAGCTATTATTTAGCATATGAATCCTAGGAAAGGAAGTGTATTGCTCATGTATGTCTCTCCACCCAGATGTCCTGATAAATGAGAACTCCTCAAAGGAGCCACTATTTTAGGAAAGGCCCTAGACACATTTCCATTCATTCAAGTTTCAACTCATTCTCTACACTTCTCCGAATTAGCCCCCTTACTCCAACGAATCTGAAGCCAATATAGGTTATTCTACTTGGCTATGGACACACAGCTAGGGCACCACACACAGGTCCTTTGACTCTAAATTCACTATTATTTCTATTGTGCCACATTTAATAAAGATGCTACTCGAATTCATGAAAGCTGATGAGATCACCAAGAGAGAAGATAGATGGAAAGGCAAAGAGAAAAAAGACAAAGGAGAACAAGGCCCAGGACTGATCCCTTTGGACATTCTGTTTAAGTGAAGGAAGATGAATGACAAATCAATGAAGGAGACTGCAATCAAGTAGAAGGAATCTCATGAAGTTGGAGAATAATGTCATGAAAGTCAAGGAAAGTGTGTCCAAGAGTAAATGGTGGTCAACAGGATCAAAAACTTCAGAAAAAGCAAAAAGAATGAGGAGTAGATAGAAATACCAATGAATCTCCTTGAATGTTTTGAATTTCTAAGTTCTACCCATTAAACTCACATTCCTATCCACTATGCTGCCAGAGTCAGTGTCCTTGGAAGATGGATGCAATTTGTGTTCTGTTTTGTCTTGTTTTGCGAATCGGTCTCTCTGTCTTATGTAGGCTGCATGTAAGGGAAGTAGCTACTCAAAGGCCTGAGCTCCCTGCTGATCTACACAGAAGCTTTACCTATGTTATTCTGACTAAGACTTGTTTGCCCCTCCTTAGGCAGCCTGGTGCCCACCTCCCTTCTGGAGATCAGCATATAGGTGCCAAATTTAGCATGCATACCTAATCAGGTATAACCCTACTACACCTCAGAACTCCTGAGTTCAAGCAGGTTACCATCCTCAGCCTCCTCCAGGGAGAGATCCCAGGTGTGCATGCCCACACCCAGCTGGAAGATTTAATTTAAATGAGTTTTGTGCATTGATTAGGCAAACTAGGGTAGATAGTTAAAGTGATTTGATGTGAGATTAGCTACTTAAGTACCAATAGGTTTCTTGTTGCTTGGGTTTATTCATGTGGTCAGTGAGCCCACAATGGAGACAAAATATCATAATGTTCATTCAGCATCCGACAGGATTTAAGTCTTCATTGGTTTGGAATCTATATCACCTGTTCTGACATCTCTTTTTTCACAGGCTGTTCTGCCCCACTGATTGCTGAGATCAGCTAGTTGTTCCACGCACAATAGTAGTGTATCTCTTCTGAAATGTAAGGAGTATGAAATACGTAACCCCGGTTAACACACTTTATCACTAACAACAAGGAAAAGGATAAAGAAAAAATTCCATTCTGTAATGCTGGAGTGCATGAAACTTTGCTTTCAAAAACTTTTAGAAATGCAATCTTTCTAATTCTCCAAGCATCACAGAGGCAGAGCATGGAGAAACAGCTCAGAGACAAATAGGGCAGGATCACACAGCTTTCACATCCCAACGTGGTCTAGAATCTGGACTGGTCTAGCGCCCATACCCCTCTCCCACTCCCACCATCACTTTCACTTCCATCCGTATTCCCATTCCCACCCACACACCTATCCTTACACCCACTACCACTCCCACCTCTCAGTCACCTTTTTGAGCAACCATTCTCCTAAGAAAGTCATTCAAGTCTTAGGCTATTGTCAGATGTAAAGACCCTGAAGAACCTGGAATTTGCTATTTGGGGAGGCAGATTGGTGCAGTGTAAAGAATATTGTTTTTGGTTTAACATGATTGTATATGTATAGCCTATATCAGATTGCATGCTGTCTTGGAGGGAAGAGGGGAAGGAGGGGAAAAAATTTGGAACTCAAAATTTTATAAAAGTGAATGTTGATAACTAAAAATAATTAATGTTTAAAATAAATTTTAAAAATACTGGTTCTGGTCTCAAAGGGACCTGGTACAAATCCCAGCTTTGTCACTTTTGATCTATATGACCTTAAGCAAGTTATTTAACTTCTCTGTGCCTCAGTTTCCTCACCTGTAAAATGACGGGCCACCCAACTGGTAACAGTAACAATAACAGTAATAATATTTATGTACCACTTACTACACGCCAGGCACTGTGTTAGAGCTTCACAAGTATTATCTCGTGTGACCCTCGCATCAGCTCTGGGAGGCAGGTGCTATTGTGATTCTTATTTTGTAGATGAGGAACCTAAGGCAGACAGAGACCAAGCGACTTACCCAGAGTCACACAGCAAGTATCTGAGGCCTGTTAAACTCTGGTCTTCCTGACTCGGGGTACAGCACTTTATCTACTTCATCTACTCTACCCTCCAGCTTCTTTAGCAAAGAAAAGGCAATCTTGCCCCATCAAGAGATGGAAGAAGCACTTGGGGCTAGCTGCCTGGCATCTCTACCTCAGACAGTGAAGTCATTATATCTCCTTTAATTTTCAATCTTGCAACTGTATTGTCCTCCAAACTCATTAAGTGCTTCCTCTCCAAGGAGCCACTGACTTCCAAAATATTGTTCTGGCTGCTTGTCTTTCATTCTCAAAGAGGACCATGATATCGGGGGTGATGCCATGATGTTAAAATGAACCGGATTTAATTGAGAGGGCTGTGCAAAGTCACTAGCCTCATTTTCTCCTCCAGAGTCACCTGGGTCCAGTGGCCAGACATAGATCAGGATGACTGGATATGGCCCTGGATGTATGGACCTTGGCCTTTTCAAGCTGAGATCTTTAACAGGTATCAGGCTGATTGAGGCAACGCTCACTCAGTGATTAAGACCTAATAAAAAATGAGGCAGAGAATGGCCACTTTACCAAGTCTAATTAATTAATTAAATTTTAATTTAAAAAATAAACCTGGGAGGGAAATACCCTTTGGGTTTCTGGTCAAAACAAATCACTGCTAAATAGCTCTCTGTATGAGAAGGAGGCATGAAGGGGACCGGGAGAAATTTGTAATAAAGTTGTTGCTCTATGCCACCCCCACAGTTCATTTAAGTCCAAATCTTGTTTCTGATTTCTTCCTTAAAGCTCTCTGAGTTTATACATGTATGTGTGAGACAGAATATGCATACATATGTGGACATATATGTACACACATGTATATGCACTGTGTATGTACTTAGATACTTTTTTCTATATATGTATTTGTATGTACATACACATGGGAGTACATGCATGTGCATGTTTAAATAAAGTTGTTCATTTTTTATTTTCTTCATTCTCTTACAGAATGACATTTTGGCTATGATAAATTCTGTATCTTTTGGGAATGGGACACTAACTTCTTATTTTTCTTGGCAGGAAAGTACATATACTGACACACACCATAACCCCTCCACAGAAGGGGGAGAAGTAGAAGAGGGGACGTTATTTCAATGTCACTATAGCTCTGCTTCAGCTCTCCAATGGACCCATGACTTCAGTGCAGAGATTAAGCACAACACTGCTCTTCGCTACCCATCCACACCTTCTCTTCTTACGTGATTCTTGTCTCATCGTATCTACCTCTAATGGTAGAGATCCTTTATAACTGTAAGATTCTATGACTCTTTGGTTCTAATTGTCATGGGTAAAAATAACAATAGGAAATTAATTAGGTTCCTGTTTGTATATCTTACTGCCATTGTTCAGTCATTTTCATTCTGTCTTTGTGATCTTATTTGGGATTTTCTTGTCCAAGATGTTGGAGTGGTTTGCCATTTCTTTCTCCAACTCATTTCACAGATGAAAACACTGAAGCAAACAGAAGTAAGTGACTTGCCCAGAGTCACACAGCTAATAAGTGCCTTAGGCCAGATTAGAACTCAGGAAGATGAGTCTTCCTGACTGCAGGTCCAGTGTTCTATCCACCATGTCACCTAACTGCCCCTTTCTTACTGTTAATTCTAATTATTTATTTGAAGTAAGCTATTAGGCCTTAGTACCCATAAGTAAATGGTTCTATACTGTTGTCTTTTTTTTTCTTCCATCATTATATTGACGTATTTAAGAAGAAGGATATAGTTCTATCTGTACTTTCTAATATTAAGACCAATAAATACAACTCATGGTCTTATTAATCTTTGATTACACCAATAACTCAAGAATCTATTCCTGGGCAAGTTACTTAACCCTGATTGCCTCTAAAAAAATTTCATTAATTCCATTGATATTATTACTTCCTCTAGTGAGATTTCTGGTCTCCAGTGTTTGTATAGCTAATTTTCATTAGTTACTATTAGCAAAAAAAATTCATCACTCCCTGGCCAACTTAACACTGAACCCCTAATTTAGCTAAACTCATCCTTAAATAATAGATACACAATCCACACTCAAACCATTTGATCTCAGTAGAACCATTAGGAGATTGCTGTCATAATCTTCTATGCCATAATAAATCAGTCAAATGTTATAGAGATTCAAATGATTAGCCTTCAAAAAAAAAAATCAACAGAACTCAAGCCACAAATTTAATAATTATTCTGTCCTATTCTCTTTGATTATGACATAATCCCAACCAATTTTCAATAAGTCCTTAAGGACTTTGGTATTACTTCCTTCTAGCACCGCTCCCTCCTCTCTTCACCATCAGCTGAGAATATCACTGAGAGCCAAGAACCCAAAGTAGAAGACTGATCGTGAGCATGGAACCAAAGGAAAGTTTGTTTAAAGAAATGAAAACAACTCTAAATAGCAAAGTAAATATTTTCATCTGACTTTAGGTGACCTTGTGTTAAACTTCTCTTCTGAGAAGACTGTCTCCAGGCTTGTGGGTTTGTGGAATGTTAATAATTTTGGAGACTCTATCCACAGTCCAGCAGCAGTCCACTTCCCAACCACACAAACCTAGTTTCCTCCCCCTTCTCCCCAAACAGTTGTGTATTTATTCAGGTTAATCATGTCTGAAGATAGAATTCAGTTCTCTTATCACCAACTCTTATCACCAAGTCTTGAATGTACTCCATGCCTTTTGCTTTCAAAATATTTCCAACTATGTAACTAACTCTTCTTCTTTACTTATGAAACACAGTCACTTCTAGAGGATAGGGACATGCCTTCTCAAGTCACAGGGCAGTTTTACTTTATGATTGTTGATTAAATCAGCTTGATTTACAGCCATGTTCACTCCACATCAAATTTATTCGATTAGCTATTTGGAGAGAATTGGCAAAACGAAGAAGGTATTTTAATCCCGGACAGACATATGGTTTTAAAAAAAACCAAGAATCTTAAAATTCAAAGTGATCATTTGGATTGTCTAATCTGACTCTAGTCTAATAAATGAATTCTACTCTCCAACATTCCTGATCAGGCGGTTTCTGCATAAACTCCATTGACAGAAAATTTATTACTACATGAGGCATTAGTATGTTTGCATGTTTGGACAGCTCTAATTATTTTCAAAAAATTTTGCATGTGTTAAAATCTGCACCCTTGTAACTCCCACTACTACTCCTAAAGCTAAGCAAAATAAGTCTACGAGGAGACTACAAGTTCCTCAAAGGCAAAGCCTGAGTCTTATTTTATCTTTGTATGTCCATAATATCTCTTCAAATGTATGAAAAAAAGCTATCATGCTTCAGTTAAGTCTTTTCTTCTCCAGGCTAAACATCCCCAGATTTTAGCTGTTCTTCATATAGCATGATGTTAAATCCCTTCATTATCCTGTACACTCTCTTCCTGTTATACTTCAGTTTCTGAAATAATCTCCCAGAGCTAAACAAATGTTCCAGATATAATAAATAATGAACAAAGGATTATGCTGTGACTGACAGCAAAGAAATACTAAAGTGAGGATGGTTTGCTGGCATGCAGAAGGGGAAGATCTAGCCAAAATGATAAGCTTTATAAGCCACAGACATTTTTTAAAAAAGGCAAAGAATGAGCATACAAAAGTTAAGAACTGCTTTTCTGAGATGGAGAGACCATGAGGAGTTTGATCACTGACTGCACCATTCTCTTTTATTCATTCTACATTTTATTATTAATCATATAATTTACCACTCATTTTACATTTCAGCCAAATTATGTATTCCTTTACATTCTTATGCCAGAATTTATTCAATCTTTCCCTAATCAATGGGTCTTCACTTCATTTATAGGTTTTTGCTGTTGCAAAAATCACTGGGTCAAAGTGTATGCACATATTGGTAACTTTTGTGATATAGCTCTTAATTTCCAAAATTTGGGACCGATTCACAACATTAACAACATGGCATTAGTATGCCTAATCTTCCCATTGCTCCTCCAACAGTTGCTTTTTTCATCTTTTGTCATCTTTGCTATTCTGATTTCTGTAAAGGTGCGTTTTTTTATTTGTTTTAATTTTCATTTCTCTTACTATTAGTGATTCGGCACATTTTTAATATGGTTGCTTATAGTTTTTATTTGTAAACTCTTTGTTTATATCACTTGACCAGTATTTATTAGGGAATAGCTCTTGTGCTT
This sequence comes from Bettongia penicillata ogilbyi, assembly GCA_023548195.1. Lineage (NCBI taxonomy): Eukaryota > Metazoa > Chordata > Mammalia > Diprotodontia > Potoroidae > Bettongia > Bettongia penicillata. The sequence continues at coordinate 2,225,145 of JAJHZJ010000733.1, forward strand.
TTGTTGTTTTCAGGAAATAGATTTTGATGCATGCACTGTTATGTCAGTTTATAAAGGCATTGATGGGCAGTGACTTCCTGCAGGGAGTGATGTGGGCATCCACCCTGACTGGTACTTAGCTGAGGAAAGTACTCAGCTAACCTGAAACTCTTGAGGTCAAAATCCATAGTATCTGCTGCTGTCAGCCAGTTATGGAGCTCTGGACATGTTGTTTTAAAAGAACCAGCACTACCTTAGGTTCTGGACCTCTTGAGAACAAGGCATCCTTCACCTACATCTGCTGACTATCCAGACATCACTATTAAGAGTTGGAAGAGGTTCTAGAGGATGTCTTTCAAGGCCTACATCTTCCCTATCAAAGTCTTGGTATTCTTTTAGCCTGGGGGCCCTGATTCTTCCTCTAATCTACAACTGGATTGGTTAAACTCTTTATAACCAAATTGCTCACACATTTACACCTACAGCTTTTCTTGCCCAGTGGGTTCTTTAAAGAGGTATCAACTTCCAAGTCTCTTCCTAGTTGATGAACGTTGCTTCTTCCAATTTTCTACATGGCGTGATTCCAAACTGTTCCTTCCAGGTCTAGAAAGCAGAGTGGCCAAAGAGAAGTTTACTTTCTCTCTGAACTCATAGTCTGTCTTTCTTCCACAGAAAGAAAACTCAGGATGGGTCCTCTAGTCTGGAGCCTATGGAAATATGCATTCTGATTCATGACATCATCCCTCTCTTTGGGTGACATTCAACAAGTAGCCTGGTCCTGGCCTTCCCAGATGTCATCCTGTTGCTTATCCTGCTTTCTTTCCTGGGTTTCCTGCAGTTTCTTGAACTCTGTATCCTGTCCTCCTTTGGTCTGTTGACTTTGCACCCTAAGGGTACTGATCACTAGCCTTTGAGATGGGGCAGCTGATGTCTCAGGACATTCCTTGGTTGGCTTGAGAAACTTAGTACAAGTTCCTACTTTGGTTTTGGCTTCTTTTGTGGCCAGAGAAAGCATCTGGATCTTTACAATCACGTGTTTGCTGATTAGTGCATCATGAGCTGCAATTGAACTGAAGAACACCCCTAGAGTATGTAGGTCATCCACTTATTTAATATCAAATCCTTCCTTTTGATATTTGCAGAAACTCATGGGAGATCTTTGGTGCAAAACTCCTTGAGGAAATCAGATTTTCCTGACATATGGAAGGTCACAATTGTTGAGGTCAAGCTCAGGAGCTTTGTAGTTTTAATAATAAAATCTAGATTTCTGGAGATACTTCTTGTTTTTCACACTCTCCAATATCTCTTCTAGAAGTGGTAAGTCCAGGGATTCTCCGTCATCACTAAACAAAAAAATCCCAATCTCCTCCATAGGAACACTTCTATTATTGAGGAATGATGAGGAACTTTCATTTCCAATTGTCTGTGAAGAAAGAGTATATTCAGCTTTCCCAGAGTCATTTTCCTCACCTGTCTTGAATTCTTTACCAGTTCTTAGATTGTGCAAAGACACTGCCATATCATCTGCACAGTCAGCATCACTGCTCAAGGCCTTACTAGAAAGCATAACATGCAGAGACTCTAAACAGGAACCATAATTGCTGCATCTTAAATACTTTAAAGATGTTATACTTTATAAATTTATATTTATTTATAAATTATATATAAATGTTACATTTATATATAATATATAAAAATATTGTGCATATTAATTTAAATTAATAATATATAATATAAATATTATAAATACTTAAATGTTCACAATAAAAATTATATTCCTAAAATACTTTAAAGGTATTAAAGAGGTAAAATCTGAAAAGCCAGTCTTATTAGTCTTTCCATTGATTCTCAATAACAGGATGAAATATCTTCAGTGTAACCATGTGCACACAGTCAAGTTGTCTAAGTTTTCATTCCCACACTGTAAATTGTTAGCTAGGAGAAGAGAGGTTATGTAAGTACTTACTCCCATACAGTCTAGCCAACTGTTTATGCTGCTACAAACCCATTTAGGGATTCTACCCACAGCTGTTGAGGTACTGCCCACATATATCTTATCAAATATGCCATCTGTGATGCTTGCACATGCTTCATTGGTGATGTCACTATCTTCCTCCAGTCCACTACCTATAGATGTTTCATCGGTAAAGTCACCTAAATTATCAGATTCATAGCATATGTATGACTCATCAGCAGTCATCATTCTTCTCAAACTTTATACTCATGCATGTTGGAGCTACGATGTCATTGGCATTCTCTAATTTATATGCATGTGGTCAGAGATAGGATCCACAACTCCAAACATGCTATCCATACACCTCTGATTCAAGACGTCAACCATATTGCTGAAGAATGTTGGATCAGTTACATCACTGACATTCTTCGATTTATTATCTGTGCATGATTGATTGACGATATCCCCTCGGATTCCCTGAATAACAATGTTTTCATGCCTCCAGTGTTGAGGTTCAGTATGCCACCTGTTGTGTAGATGTTTTCTTCTACAATTTCAGAACGTAACATTAGCTGTGCAGGTACCATCACACTGTCAGAATTTAAGAGAACTGCAATCTATAAGCTCATTAGAAAACTGGGAACTAGATACTCTCTCCACTGCCCTCCAATCAGTCCTAAGTGTTTTTCAAATTTCTTTCTCTCATCTTATTTAGTTCTTCTTTTCTTAAATCACACAATTTCACACTTTAGAATGGTTTACTGGGAGCTTAAGTCTCACAGGTTTCTGTGATATAAGTAGTTTTTTGCGGAACAGTTATATTGCTCTTTTAGAATCCAAATAGTTCTCTTCTTTCTTTGGTTTAAAATGTATTTGTGAAGACATACTGGAAAAATTATTAGGATTTTGAGATACTTTGTTGATTTGACATGATAAACATTTCTTTGGACTCTAGAGTTCCCTTTTGAAAAGGAAATTTTCCTCTCCTTTCAAGTATACATCTTCTTTCTTTCCTTCCTTCTTCCTTCCTTCCTTTCTTCTTTCCTTCCTTCCTTTCTCCTTCCTTTCTTTCTTTACTTTTTCTTTCTTTCTTTCCCTTTAAACCAGATCTCTTTCCATCCCTAGCCTTATTTCTCTCTACTAGGATTACTACTACTTAATGTTCAAAATTGACTCTAAATACTTCATTCTTTGGGAGCAGATGAGTTTCTTCTTGCCCTTGCTTCAATTCAGTATTTAGATGACTATGGCTCATTTCCTGTGACTGATATGAAAAACACTGTACCCCATCAAGATTTGGGTACATAAAGGGCAGTATCTGGCTTTCTGGCCCAAGGTCTTCATCTCTCAACATCAGGCTATAATGATCCACTTCAATCACAACACTGCCACTTATTTTTAACAAGTTGTAGAAGATCAGAAGAGGAACTGCCTATAAAGATACAAAAAGATTGTACACATTTTCAAAAAGAAAAGGGAGCAAAATCCTGGTAATTCCCTTATATTCATCAACATGGATACCAGTCCCAGCCATCTTTGTGACTTCCATCAACAAGAACGAAGTGGAGGATTGGGTTTGAGGACCTCTAGGGAGCTCTACCACCTCTGACACTGTTATTCTCTGATAATCAACAGTGCAAAAAGCAAAACAGGAAGTCAGGTCTACATATTTGGGTGTCTTGTGAAGAAGGACCTAAGTGCTAAATTAACAAAATGGAAGCAATGGAGCATCTCATGGTGTTAAAGTCCACCAGGAAGAGAAGGCTGGGAAGCTCACCTTGAGACCTCCTTCATCGCTGAGGTTTTTTTTCCTTCTTGATGCTCTATCCACACATGTGCCTTAGGTAAGGGAACTTTACTTGGAACATTACTTTTGCCTCTGAGCTTTCCCAGCTGCCCTATGGCCCTATGTGCAGTCAACCCTTCTCTCTGGGAGGATGTGAGAAGTTAATATTCCAGATTTCATGTAAATAAGCTGTCTGGCTGTGAAGAAAAAGCAGGAGGAAGGTCATAGGAAGGAAAGATTAACCTCTTTCCAACTTCTATCAATTGCTTCTAATTCTACCTTCTAAAGTCAAGCGGAGAAAGAATTTGAATTTCTCTTCTGTAGGATAATACTCCAAATGCCTGGAGAAATGTATGATATGGTGTGGCAGCACACATTTATAATCGCTGTAACTGGGAGAGGCTGAGGTTTGGGAATTCCAATCTACAATAGGGTTAAAACTATGTAGGTGTATTAAGAGTGGCACCAATATGGTGAGCTCCCTGGAACTAAGGGAGGGCACCCAGGATGCCTAAGGAGGGAGAAAAATGGCCAAGGTTGGAAAAAATGGCAAAGTTTAAAGCTTCTGTGCTGATCAATCTTGCAGTTGGACCCAAGAGTGGCCACCACACTTCTACTCTGTGTTTCACCCAGTGAAACAAGGAAAAGAAAGAAGGAAGAAAGGAAAGGAAATTAGCATTTATAGAATGCCTACTATGTGTGAGGCACTATGTTAAGCACTTATTTTTATCCATATCTCTCATTTGAGCCTCACAATAACCTTGTAAGATTGTTGCTATTTTTATCCCCATTTTACAGTTGAGACAGAGGATAAGTGACTTTCCCAGTATCACATAACTAGCAAATGTCTGAAGCTGGATTTGAATTGAGTATTTATGATTCCAGGTTCAACACTCTATCCCCTGTGCCACCAGCTGTGTCCAAATGTTGAAGTTACTTCTCTAAAACAAGTACTTCATTGTTCAGGTTCAATGTTGAGAAGAAATGAGGTATTGCAGGTCATTGAACATTTAACAAAAAAAGAGGTTTACTTTACCCTAACACAGAAAGGATGTGCAGCAAAGATACAGTGGCATTTAATATCTTTGGATACCCCACTGCCCTGCTACCTTTCCTCTCCTCCATCTGGAAACACATTTGGTCAATCATACAGGTGTGGTGATTCACATGGTCTCAGGCACTTACCAAGGAAGGAAGGAAGGAAGAAAAAGGAAGGGCCTTGGAATGAGGAAGACCTGGATTCAAGTCCTGCTTTTGATATATACTGATTATGTGACCGCAGGAAAGTCACTTAACTTCTCAGTGTCCCAGACAACTCTCTAAGATTGTGATTTCCAGAGAATTTGTTGATTTTCATCTGCAGAGAGAGTCTCTATACTACCCACTTCCCCATAAGATGAAATCACAGGCTAACACTCCCCTCACCCCACATACACATACATATATATATACATTCATTTAGCACTGTAAGTTTTACAAAGCATTTTACATACATTTTCTCATTTGCTCCTCACAACAAGTATATGAGATAGTTGCTGCATTCAGTTACCTTTCCTGGTCCATCAGTGTCTTCTGGGAAAGACTGATTTCTCTAAAGCAGGGTTACCTAACCCCTTTGGCAGTCTGATGAAGCCTATGGACCCTTTTTCAGAATGAAGCTTTTAAAATGCATTAAATAAAATATGTATGATCACAAGGGAAACCAATTATCTTAAAACACAGTTAAAAAAACCAGTTCATTTAATAAGCCCTGCTCTACACCATATAATCAATCATCTGTTGTACTGCTTTGTTTCCTTGCTGATCATTTGGAGTGGCGCTTAATCATACATTTCTTTCCAGAGACTCCAAGGTCTAGTAGTCTTCATATCACCCCAGATAATCAATCGATCAATCAGTAAACATTTATTAAGCACCTACTCTATGTTAGGCACTGTGTTAAGCAGGGGGGATACAAAAAGATGCAAAAAACAGCCCCTGCCCTCAAGGAATCTACAATCGGATGTAAAAAACCATATACAAAGCAAGCTGTATACAGGATAAATAGTAAATAATTAAAAGAGAGAAGACACTGGAATTAAGAGGAGTTGGAACAAGACAGTAAAAATTATTGTTTTGTAAATAGGAGTTCTGCAGAGAGGTCACTTTGTGAATCTAGAAGCACAAGTAGGGATGAAGTTTTCCTAGGTCAGTTTTAATGACCTAGCAAGTCCTGGGGTGCAGTGGAAATGGTGTTGAACTTGGAGTCACTGAGCCTGAGTTTGAGTCTCACTTCTGTTGGAAAAAGCCACTTAACCTCTCTTGGACTCCAATTTTTCATCTATAAAGGAAAGGAGTTGGACTGCATGGCTTTTCACATCCCTTCTAGCTCTCGATCCTATGGTTCAGAATGACTGTATCAGCACTGGTTATTCTCAGTGTGCTCCATGTTGCCAAGAACCAAAATGCTTGAGAAACGAGTTAAATCAGAGTGCAGCCAGTGGTGGATATACTAGCAAGACCAAAGAGCAATGTGGTATGAAAGGAGAAGCAAACATTGATTGATTGATGGGGTATATACATTGTTTGAGAGAAGATCAAGTAAGGCTCCACTTATTGAAAGCTGTTGCCATAAGATCAGATGATTGCCTCCGTATTTCCAACAGAGCTTCAATTACCATTGTATGTAATAGAAGCAGATAGAAATAATATTCCTGACATATTTCTCAGAGAAGTTTCCATGATAGCCAATAGATTGAAAAGTGTGAAGATTGGGGGAGGAAAGAGCCAGCTAAAGTTTAGGGGCATAGCTTGGTAGCATAAACCCAGCAGTCAGGACCCCATGAATTTCTCAAATGTAGTATTTCTGTCCTCTCTTGATAACTGTGTGATATAGTGAAAAGAGCAATGACTTTGGAGTCAGAAGACCTGGGCTCAAATCCTGCTTCTGATGTTCAATCCTTATATAATTTTATGAAAGTCACTTTAACCTTCCTTTCTTGCTTTCTTCTTCTAGCACTTGGCCTATGTCTATGTTTCTATGATTGTTCTCTCTTGGAAGAATATTGTCAGGAGAATTATAGTGTCTGATTCAGAATATGTAATGGAGTGGGCCAGAGTCAACGGGTGCTGAATCTGTTTGGGGGTTTTTTGGAGACAATCAGGGTTAAGTGACTTGCCCAGGTAGTAAGAGTTTGAGGCCAAGCTTGAATTCAGATTCTCCTGACTTCAAAACCAGTGCAATCACTGCACCATCTAGCTGCCCTGGGTGCTGCACTCTTGAAAATATATTCTCCCTACCTAAAAGTGTGTCTGTACCCCTGGTTACAAGACTGTGGCCACCAAAGGCTTAGCATCTAGAACAATTATTTCTTGTTTGCTTTTCGCCTATCCTCATTTCAAACTACTCATGCATCCTGGACTATTAGAACTAGAAGGCCTCTAATCTAGAAATATTCTGGATTGAGTTCCCCTATTTTACACATGAGGAAACTGAGGCAAAAGACAAGCAGAGTGACTCTTTAACAAAAGTGTGGTTCTGAATGGGAAGGCAGCATAAAGTTATAGGAATCATCCAGTATCACTCCTTCAATGTTGTCTAGAACTTTGGAAAATAAAAGGAGTTATGAGGTGAGGAAGAGGATGGGTATTTTTCAAGTACTCAAGTACCTTCCTTTCCTGTTGGTCCTGAGTCAATTCCCTAATAGCTGGAATATGTATTTTAAATAGAAAAGGGAGAGGGGTAATGAAAGGAGGAAAAACACTTTCATTTTTCAAGAATCACAAAGGGACCCATCAAACTTGGTGGTTTTTGTGACAACTTTTTTCTTGTATTGGCATGTAAACATTATGATTAAAAGCCTTAAATGGGGTACTGCCTATGAAATAGAACATTATCAAAAAAAATGAAAAGAACAGCTAGAAAATAGGGGAAATGATAAAGTGCCAAATTAACTTAAAAATATGAACAAATTGAAAGGTAAAAAAGTATATGCCAGGAAAAGATGAGATCACTTCCTTTTGAGGAAAAAACCTCTATGCCTAAACCTATAATTTGTTATTGTGACCATGAAAGATAATATCTGTTGACCCAGGACTTTTGCCTGGTATTTGACTTGAAAAAACCCTCATTTTGTACTTAGGAAAGCCTATGATCCAGGAGATTCATTGAATATTAGCATAAGGTAAGTACAAAGTAGCTTCTACTCCAGATCTCCTACCAACCACTACCTCCAAAGGCTGGTCTAGCTCCAGAGCCTCCCTAGGCCCAGGAACTCTTGCAGACTGGTTCATGCCTTCAGGATCCATCATCAAGTGGCATTCTCGTTGAAAGGTGCTTTTCCATTCACTTCCTGCTTCTCACTATGGATAGCTCATTGTTTGTAGAATAACAGTGTGCCCAATGCCAGAATGTAGCAAGGAGAACTCTGCCACAGCCATGCCACTCAGGGTGATTGTTTCAAAAGTAGTCATGCTGTTTTTTCCTGAACTCAAATTTTAAACCTCCACAAAGTTCCTCTTGGATGCCTCATCATGGCATTGGAAGTGACCCTATGTTCTCAAAAGTTATGTTGGCAGAACACTATCTCTGCCAGCTTCTGCTCAACTGGAAAGGTTTCAAGCAGGATCCCAGCAACAGACTGAATCTGCTTTCCAAGGGTCAAACTGTCTAAAGTATGGAGACCATCCCTATGAATCTGAATACTTGGTGATCAATTATTTGGCCAAGGCAACCCATGAAGCAAAAACAAGATGACTCTCAGTTCAGTGTAGCACTTTTCTGCTTCTACAGTGATAGTGTGTGTTGTAAAAAAGAGTGAGAGCAAAACACTAAAGGAATTCACTTAAAATAATAGAGTTATCAGATAGAAATTCAAAATTATTTATTCAGAACTATGCAGATTGGATGCCCTTCCACCATGCTTATGTATTTCTTTTCTGTTATTCGTCTTTCTGTCCAATAAGAACTCTGAATAATACAGGAATTCTTAACCTGGGGACTGTGAACTTTTCTATAACTCTCTATATGTGTGTATTTATATGTATGTACACACATGTGTGTGAGTACATTGATAAGTGTATTTAATACAGCTCAGTAGCACACTGGACAGAGTGCTGGGCATGGAGTCAGGAAGACTCATCTTCATGAATTCAAATATAGCCTTAGACACTTACTAGTTGTATGACCATGGGCAAGTCACTTAACCCTATTTGCCTCAGTTTCCTCATCTATAAAATGAACTGGAGAAGGAAATGACAAATTAATATCTTTGCCAAGAAAATGCCACATGGGGTCACAAAGAGTCAGACACATCTGAACAACAGCAACAAATTTAATATAATTTCTTTCATAATTTTACGTATTTTATTTTATGCATTTTTAAGTATTATTCTGAGAAGGTGTGTATAGGCTTCACGAGACTGCCAAAATGATCCGTGACACAAAAAAGATTAAGAATCCCTGGGGGTAACAGAACAGTTTAAAAGAAATGCAATTCCATTATTTTAAGTACAATAGCATAACTACTTTGCCAGATCATAAGCGGATTAAGAGCCAGTAGCTTGTCTAGGGCCAAAATATCAAAGAATAGAAATTCCTGTGTTTTATGTTAGTTTGTCTGAGAAGAGATAATAGATCAGACAATAAACATCTGGAGAAATAACCGAAGAGGGAAGAAAGGGGGAGATCATAAGAACAAAGAAATCCTTGGTGGTGATTGGTACTGTTTTGGGAACAGAGTTGGGAAGAAACTTAGAAGTCTATAGAAACTGTAGATTCATAAAGCCTGCCAAAAGTTTTGGAGCACGAGAAGATGAAAGAGATGTTAGAATGTAATCATCAAAGGCTAAAAGCCAGAAGAGCTTTCAGAGTCAGGGCAGATCAGAGCTGTTAATCAGAGGGTTATGTGCCCAGATAAGAGAGAGCTTAATTTAGGGACATTCTATAGACAGAACGCCTCTGAAACTGGGGTTGGTTCATCGTAAAGGCTGAGACTGCTTCTCAACCTGGAAGCATGGGAGAATGAATAGAAAGGACTCCGCTTTTCCAATTACCACTAGAGTTGAGATATGCCTCCATCAAAACATAATCTTTATAAACCTGTGCTAAATTGTACGAACTGACAGAGAGTGAAGTCAAGTAGAACCAGGAAAAAAATTTATTGTGTTATTAAATTTTTTCCATTATCATTTATTTTTTCTCTCCCACTTCCCTCCACTTTCTTTCTTTAATAACAAGAAAGAAAAGAAAATGAAAGAAATACAAAACACATAATATATCACATAAGCATAGTCAAGTAAAACAAATTTCCACCTTGGAATATTAGTCTGCCATTTCTCTGTCAAGCATTCTTCATCTAAGTTCTTGGGAATCATGCATGATCATTTTGTTGATCATAATTCTCAAGTCTTTCACAACTGTTTCTTTCTTGCTATTTATGTAATAAGAGGGAAGCTAGGTGGTTTGCTGGTTAGAGAACTGAGCGTGGAATGAGGAAGACTCATCTTTGTGAGTTCAAACCAGTCCTAGACACTTACTAGTCCAAGTGACTCTGGGCACGTCACTTAACTTTGTTGGCCTCAGTTTTCATATCTGCAAAATGAACTAGAGAAGGAAATGGCAAACCACTCTGGAATCTTTGCCAAGAAAACCCCAAATGGGGTCACAGAGAGTTGGACATGACTGAAAAACAGCTTAAAATAAAATAACACCATTCTAAAGGCAACTTCAAAAGATTTAAAATCTCTGATCAATGCAATAATTATCCATGATTCTTGACAAGGAGGTGATGAACTCAGTATAGAATGAAATGGACTTGTTTTAGACATCGCCAAGATAGAAATTTGTTATGTTTGACTATGCATACCGGAACAAAAATTTTCTTTTCTTTTTTATTCTTTTCCAATAGGGAGTAAAGGATGTAGAGAAAATTGTTTCATCTGAATTAAATTTAAAAAGAAATAAATTGAATTGTTTAAGCAATAGCCTTAAAATGAACTACCCAGGATGTAAGAGGCATAGCAGTTGAAGATACCAGCCCAGCATGGACTTGGATTGGATGGATACATAGTGGTCAGAATTTCAAAAAGAACATCCAGAAGAAAATGATAGAGAAGAGGAGGCAACGGCCACAGAAGGAAATTTCTGTGGTAGCCTGTATCTTCCTAACTAGGCTTGCAAATAAGAAAGGAAGCCTTATTTGCTGAATAAAGCAAATCACTGAGGTAGTAGCTTTGTTCCAGGCATGGGAATTATTCCCATCCCCTAATATAGACTTGATGCTAGATTTCCCATCCACATTAGGAGAAATGAATACTCATTTATTTCTGTCTTTCTCAGCAGTCTATGAGGAGAGAGCATTTAGGTTAAGATCTCATCTCTCACAGAGATCTGTAATGGGGACAGCCTGGAAGCCCAGACAGAAAGGCATATCTTTTGTGTTCATCCATGATAGATCCTACACTCTGTCCCTATCATCCCCCTTAGCTCCTTGTGTTTGTCATGAAACAGAGCTGGGGAGCAAAAGTGAAGAACTAGAAGCCCTAGCTTACTGGAACTAGGAATTAGGTACGTTAAAATCTAGTGCTCTGGGACAATGATCGTGGTGTCTTCATTTTATGCTAGTGTTCCTTTGATGTTTCCCCAATACGATTAATGCTTGTTATTTTATTTAAACTGGGTTGCTTTTTGCTATGGTGTGAGGTGAGAGTGGTTTTTAATTAGCTAGATCTAAATTGGAAGAGGTTCCAGTGGGTGGGGTCAAAGCCAAGTAGAGTATGTTAACTGAAATTCTGAGTAGTCTCTGGGGGCGTAACAGAAGAATGAGTCTTTGGAGTACAGTGTGTACCCCTTTTTAGATAGTGGAGGTTTTGTCTGGGATCATTCATTATCTCTCTTTCTAAAACTTTTATAGCCCATTTGAAAGCTTTCAGGCTTAAGCTACAGTAAGATCCCCTAAAGAATGTTGTGTGTGTGGTTTTTTTTACCCATTTTTAGGTCCTAACTTATAACTGATGTCTTATAGTTTTTATTTTTCCCAATAGAAGTTACCCAGCCAGAGCAGCTGTTGTTTCATGATACTGTGTATACAATTCTACTGCAGTTTTGTTACTTATTAACTTGATGAATTGCTTGGCTGTTTATGATTAAATATTAATAGTCTCATTATTGTGGTATATTGTGGTTGCTTCAAAACAACTGAAACAAAAAATTTTCGAGAAATTTAAAATGGTCCCAGACAAAAACCTATGAAGGAAAGAAGGAAGGAAGGAAGGAAGGAAGGAAGGAAGGAAGGAAGGAAGGAAGGAAGGAAGGAAGGAAGGAAGGAAGGAAGGAAGGAAATATTTCATACTTCATGAGTAGTATTCTTTCATTACCACATAGGTAGTATATTTCTTGATCTACTTTAGACCATATTTGTAACATCACAACAGCATGTGAAAAGTATTACTTGTTGATGTGGGTCGATGTGGTATTGAGATGCTATAAGTATACAATAATATATCCTGCTTGTGTGGTGTTTAAAGAACACTATTCATTGCAAGGTGTGTGTTCTCCTAACCAACCTGATGAGCAACCTTAAATGACCTTTAGCTGAAGAAATTCTACATAATTGTCCTGGGCTTACTCTTCTCTGGAGATGTATTCAAGCATCACATAGTCCAGTGATTGCTGGCTATATAATTTTATCAGACTTCTGTGGATCCCTCTTTTTCTAAAAGACACTCAATTTGTCTTTTTAGACATTGCAGTTTACCAGTTTCTTTGATGTAAATCAACCTACCCTTGAAAATATCCTATTTAGGTCAATACTGGTAAATAAGCTGAATTAACTTCCAATAATAGGCTTTGGCCAGTCACCTAGAATGAGGGTGAGGGAATATCCGGCTGTAATTTTCCCATCAGCGAAATTGAATATTTAAATGCTACAAGTACTTCTGCAATAGAATATATGTGGAGACATTTTTTTGTTTTTGTCATTTAGTCATTTTTTAAGTTTGTATCCACTCCATTTGGGGTTTTCTTGTCAAAGATGCTGAAATGGTTTGCCATTTCCTTTTCCAGATTATTTTACAGATGAAGAAACTGAAGCAAAGAGGGTTAAATGACTTGCCCAGGGTCACATAGGTAGGAAGAATCTGAGGTCAGATTTGAACTCAGGAACATGCGTCTTCCTGACTCTATCCCCTGTGTCATCTAGCTGCCCATAAAGGCATTTAGTATATCACAGATCCAGTTAGGTCATCTACACAAAGAAAAGAAAAATAAATCAAGCTGAGCTAAATTGTTTCTTTGTTTGTCTATTACCAAGTAGAAACTCCCATCACCACTAGATTCATTGTCCTCCATTTTTACCTTGCCAGAAGTATACATTAAGACTGGTATTGCATAGATGTTAATTCATCTATATGCATGCTTTAATATGTTTTGATTTCAGGACAGCAATGTTTTAATATATACAACCTCAGCTTTTTCCACTATTTCATTGCATAGTTTCTATTGTTTAATAAGGCCAGATTCCACAAGAATAATATTTTTATGTTTCTAACAGCAGTGATCTGATCTTAAATTATCTGAATCACCATCACAAACTCTCCATAAATATGAATTACAGCTATCTGTTCAATGATTCTTTGTCATTGAAATCATATGGGTAAACTTAATAAGGGGGAGGGAAGAACAAGTATTTATTAAGCCCCTACTATGTGCCAGGCACTGAACTAAGTGCTGCATAAATATTATCTCATTTGATCCCCACAACAATCGTGGGAGATAGGTAGTATTATTATCCCCATTTTATAATTGAGGAAACTGAGGCAGGCCAAAGTTCAAAAATTTGCCCAGAGTCACACAAAGTAAGCATCTAAGGCTAAATTTGAATTGAAGTCTTCCTGACTACAGACCCAGTGGTCTATACACTATACCATCTACCTGCCTCATGCCTTGTGAAAAGTCTTTTGATTTCATTGTTGGGTCTTGGACTTTTCATGGCCTCTATCTGAAGATAAAGTATTCTATTTGTAGTTGTGGAGAATATTTTAGCAAAGTGTTCATTCTTCTAGTCTCTGCTCCTAGGGAGGCTGAGACTTATGGATTGCTTGAGATCAGGATTTCAGAAATGCAGTAGAGCTGCCAATTCTATCTGTCTCTCTATCTGTACTAAGTTTGGCACTAATGTGGCAAGTCCCTAGTTGGGATGCCAGGTTCCAGACTGTCTAAAGAGAGACAAACTGACTCAATTAAATCTTCTCTGACAGTCAGCAATGGGATTGGGCCCATGTACTCTGGGCAAGATAGACAGATCCAGGAAAGAGAGAAAGAGAGAGACAAAGACAGACAGAAACAGGATATTTTCTTTTTCTTTTTCTCTGTAATTAATCATTTTATTAACCATGCTGCCAGATAATTAATAAAAGGTGTGATACTCTTGAATGTCAAGGACTCCCTCATGGAATCCATTCAATGGTTAAATGCTCATGGAAGAATGGGTGTTCCTGAGGGTGGCAATTGACTGGTTAACCAGTGATGAGAGAATGAATATTATAATTAAAGGTGGTTCTATTCTATTTATTTATTTATTTAACTTTTTACAATCATTTTCACAAAATTTTGGGTTCAAAATTTTCTCCCCTTTTATCCCCTCCCCAACCCCAATGCCTCAAGCAATCTAATTTTCCCTATTTCCAATCTGCCCTCTCTTCTGTCATCCCTCCCTTCTCTTGTCTCTATCTTCTCATTTCTCCTGTAGGGCCAGATGACTTTCTATTCCTCATTAACTGTATGTCTTCTTTCCTAGTAGCAACAGCAATACTAAACAGTTGTTCCTAAAACTTTGAGTTCCAAATTCTCCCCATCCCTCCCTCCCCACCCATTCCCTTGGGAAGGCAGGCAATTCAATATAGGCCATATCTGTGTAATTTTGCAAATGACTTCCCTGATAGTCGTGTTGTGTAAGACTAACTGAATTACCCTCCATCCTACCCTGCCCCTCATTGTTTCTCTTCTGTCTTTTGATCCTGTCCCTCCCCGAGTGTTGACTTCAAATTGCTCCCTCCTCCCTTTGCCCTCCCTTCCTTCATCCCCCCCCCTTGCTTACCTCCTTCTCCCCCACTTTCCTATACTGTAAGATAGGTTTTCATACCAAAATGAGCGTGCATTTTATTCCTTCCTTTAGTCAAATGTGATGAGAGTAAACTTCTTGTTTTTTTTTCTCAGCTCTCCTCTTTTTCCCTCCACTAAAAAGTCTCCTACTTGCCTCTTAAATGACATATAATTACCCCATTCCATTTCACCCCCTTTCCTCCCACTACATTTCTCTCTCACCATTTACCTTAATTTCTTTTCAGATATGGTCCCATCCTATTCAATTCACTCTGTGCTCTCTGTCTCTGTATGCGTGTGCATGTGTGTATGTGTGTGTTCGTGCATGCGTGTACATGTATGTGTGTGGTCCCATCAACGACCCAGATACTGAAAAGTTTTAAGAGTTACAAATATTGTCTTTCCATGTACGAATGTAAACAGTTCACTTCTGGTAAGTCCCTTAAGACTTCTCTTTGCTGTTTACTTTTTCATGCTGCTTCTCATTCTTGTGTTTGAAAGTCAAATTTTCTTTTCAGCTCTGGTCTTTTCATCAAGAATGATTGAAAGTCCTCTGTTTCATTGAAAGACCATATTTTCCCCTGAACTATTATACTCAGTTTAGCTGGGTAGGTGATTCTTGGTTTGAG